>JALIGU010000005.1:16036209-17490499 GCA_023053565.1 Aquilegia eximia
TACACTTAAGCAGAACAACGCAAGGGTCTAACGAGAGCTAGCTTTAAAATAAAGCTCAGTTTCCGATGAATTATTAATTTGTCAGACAATGAATGGTGTAATGTTAACTTGCAAGTCGTTTAAAGTCTGAACATTAGCTAAAAGAAAATTGAAACGGTGTCCCCATCTCCGGTATCTTTCTAGTACAGTATATAATAGATTGATTAGTGTCGTAATGCGTAATGCGTTCTTTTTAGTTATATATTTGCTTTTTAATAAACTCGGTTTTTGTCGATCAATTTTTTTTTTCTTTGCTTTATTCAGTTTCTGTCAATACTAAACTTGTTCGTTTAGGAGGTTATTTTCTTGACTCTTTCAACAAATGCTTTATTCTTCCCTAACAAAAAAAAGCAATTCTTGGAAATTTAGATTCCAGATTCATCATAAAGGACTTAGTGCCACTAATCTTGTAAGGGACTTAGCTTGTTGCCCACTAGTTTCCAATAATTGTGCCTGAACAAGGACTTGCACAAACATTTATGGGACTTGTATTGGAGTTTATACAAGTCAATAGATACACCAAAACAATCTGGTCTACAATTGTACTGAGCCAAGGTGTTATCTTTTTATGAATTATATTTTCACACCGCGAAATGCCAATGTGTGTGGTGGTTGTGTGATGTTTACAAAATCAGTATGCATTAATGCATTGATAAACAACTAATAACGAACCAATGAATTCTTTAGCCTGGACGGATGAACTTGTTCTCATATTTTTGTTGCATTTTCTTCTTTATAAAAAATATCAATCATTTAGTTTGTTAGACGTCCTTTTAAAGTTGACACCATGTCCCCATCTTGGCATCTTTATATGAATATTATTAGTTGTTGTCGGCCATCTTGATCTTGATATGTACTATTCACGCCGTTAAAATGCCAATTGAGTGTGTGGTGAACTGGTGGTGGTGTTTATTTACAAATCTTTAAGCATTAACATTTTAGAGCAATGCCAATGCTAAAAGTGAAACCTAAACTTTTATCAGAAAACGTCAGGTGACACGTCAACATTGGCACTAATTATTAACATTAAAACTTACAGTTGGTTTTTAGAGGAGCCAACGCAGTTCTACAAAAACTTAACCTGTCAGATATATAGCGCCACAATTTGTGGCGGATAACATTATTTTAACTGTCACAGTTTGTGGTGGATAAGTTATCGGCTGATAGTTCTAACCGCCACAGTTTTTGGTATTTGATTTCTTTTTTAACACCAGTTACCAGTCTTACTTCTTGTTCGAGACCATCTAAGATGATTGATCCCAATTTCTCCAAGACAACAGAAACCAACACTTCAGCCATTGTATTGAACAAATGAATGACACTATGGAAACTGTAAAACACAAACAAGAAACAATGGTTTCTAGTTGCAAGCCTCTCTATTGTATTCTCGTTCAATAATTAAGCAATAATGATTCTTGTTCAATGATCATGCTGATATAGCTTTCACTTTCACTTTCACTTTAATAGTTTAATAAAAGAAAAAAAATAAGGAAAAGTAATGCCTCTAATGGCTTCCCACTTGCAAGTCGTTTCAAGTCAGCACAGTGTCCCCATCTCTGGAGTTTCTCAATTGTCCCCATCTTTATATGAATTATTAGTAGTTTGTCTGGCATCTTTATATGAATTGTTCACACTGCCAAAATGCCAATTGAGATGAACTAGTGGTGGTGTCATGTTTACAAAATCTACCTATACGGCTATACCTGTGCCTGAGCAAGGACTTACCCAAACATATATGGGATCTGTATTGGGGCTTGTACAAGCCAATAGCTAAACCAAAACTATCTGGTCTACAATTGTACTAAGCGATGTGGTCTCGACAGGCAAGTCTTTAAGTCTCATAGAGAGTGTATTTTACGCAAAAATCAATAAAGGGAGGTGTAGGGGTACTACATACAACACCCAATCAAAACACCACACGTGGCATACCTTAGTAATTCACCAGGTCGATCAGGAAATGACTTCATCTGATCCGACCAATGCAGCTCGACCATGTTATCGTTGGCGACCTCATTACATACACGTGCCCTTAATCAATGCTCAAGGAATATCTTGGTCCGTTACACATTTAATGTCAGATATCATGTAATCAATAGATGTCGGAAAATCCGCATGATCCCATGATCTGCGCCCTTCCACCTTCTATAAAAACAAAACTACGATGGCTTGATCTCTAAGTTCCACTCCCTTGAGCTAGAGTGCGTAGGCAATCTCGACCTCACCGAGGTGCAGCCACCCCCAATCTCAATCTCCCATCTTGGTCAGGCAAACAATGACCTGACCTAATTAATACATTAATCCGAAAACTGTAGCGACCCGACCTATATCACCACCAATATTGTCCCCACTTAGCCACTGCGGACGTCCGACAGTGTGGGGTTTTACGGGCAGCAGCCTGCTGATAGTATAGTTTTGGCTACACTAAACAAAAGATTGTATTTTTATCTTGAATTTTTCTTCTTGTGCCTGTATAAATTGGATATCAAAGTAGACAAGTAACAAGCAAGGGTCGTACCCACCTCAGAGGGGGAGATTTGAGCTCAAACACAATTGAAAACAATAATTAAGTAACACCAAGGAGTCAATAAACAAGGTTTAAGATTGATTCTAACTTCCTACAGGCAATAATAATAAGTAAACCCTAACTTAAGAATATTGAAGAGATGTAAAGAAGATATATAATGACAAAGGGGGAGAATTGGTATCCACAAACTAAATCATGCAAACATATCATGTTGTTCCTTCATATTCAATCTATAATAATTAATTAGTCACCTCTCGGTTATTCCAACTAATCATTAATACCTATAATAATCAAGTAGTCACCTCTCAGCTATTCCACTCAAACTAAAACGGGATTCTCTTATGCATATTATTGAATATGTCTTGTTAATTAAACCGTCACCTCTCAGCTATTCAATTTAATTAACTCAACATATTATTCATAATTAAACCGTCACCTCTCAGTTATTTGACTTAATCACAAAAGGGTTCCAATAAAAGATATCAACTTTGGATATGTAATAATCACCTCTCAGCTATTTCACTACACATCCTTAATCAATATAAATAAAACCATTACAGCTAGGTCTCCCTAAACCCTAACAATAGTATTTTAACAACATGGATAACAATAGCATGCAAATAATCATACTTACCTCATATCGCGAATTAGAAGTAAATAAGCATTAAAAACTTTGAATCACAATGAACAATAAGAACAAACATGGTGCTTTTGCATCATCTAGAGTGCTTCAACCATCCCCCTAAGGAGATTTAGCTATTCATCCTTGATTATGACACCATGGAATAAATAAATAAATAATAAAACATCATAAAGTAAAGTGATTTGATTGATATGAATAGAGTTTGATACAAAGAAGAAGAAGAACTTTCTCTCACAAAAATATTTTCTTTTCTCTGTCTATGAAAAACTCTAGATCTAAAAGATGGGAGTCTAAAAGATACATAAACCTTAACTACTACTTCTCTTATATAGAAATACAAAGTAGAATACCTGCATGCAAAGACTTCCAAACTAGGTCAAATTCGTGGCTGCTGCTGTTGGTCTTCTAGAGGCATTAGGTTTATAGAAAAACCTAATTCTCTTGGTCTTAAGTTGTAGCTTGGACCAAGACCTTCAGTTTGATAGCTCATGGGCCCAAATCAGACTTCTAGATCTCCTTGTAGAGCCTTTTTAAGTTTGGACTTTAAATAAAGCCCTAAATAGAAATTTTAACTTGTGGGCCCCAATAGGACCCGGTTTGGGCTGAGATTTGGACCGCCCCACTTTGACATAAAGTCAAGTCAACTGGTCTGACCGTGGGGTGCCCTCAGCAGATCTGTGGGTGCAAATATCAATTCTCATCCTCTTGTGCAAATAACACATTTTTGCTTGTTTTTGTTGACTTTTCGCGGACTTTAACACAATATTCACATTTCGGCTCATAAAACCTACACAATAGACAAGAAAGCACTAATCAATAGATATAACACAATAATATAAGCTAAGTGCCATACAAACAAGGTGTTATTCGGGGGATAAATATACACTTTTGAGGATTGATCACCGGCTTCCTAGGAGGTCACCCATCCTGAGACTACTCCCACCCGAGCACGCTTAACTTCGGAGTTCTTTTGAACCCTGGAGCCAAGTGTGCCCAAAAGGCCTCGGTGATTATATTTGACGAATCTATACCTATATTCTAATGTTAGGACATCCCCCTCTTAGGTGTCGTAGGACCCACCCCTCAACAAACTACCTGTCGACCCGGGGTGTTACAATCCCACCACCTTAGAGGAGAGCCTTTCTCGGCTCTGGAATATACAGCCCCAGATCTCCGACGTTCCCTGCCCCTCGCGAGACGAGTACCCGACGCAACCGTCACCCCTTTAACGGGCTAGGCGCCTTTCCAGCATACTCTCCCACCTTCGACAGGAGAACCATCGTCTGCTCTGATACCATTTGTAGCTACCCGACCTATATCACCACCGATATTGTCCCCACTTAGCCACTGCGGACGTTCGACAGTGTGGGGTTTTATGAGCAGCAGCCTGCTTACCAAGAGGCCACCCATCCTGAGACTACTCCCACTCGAGCACGCTTAACTTCGGAGTTCTTTCGAACCCTGAAGCCAAGTGTGCCCAAAAGGCCTCGGTGATTATATTTGACGGATCTATACCTATATTCCAATGTCAGGACATCCCCCTCTTAGGTGTCGTAGGACCCACCCCTCGGCAAACCATCTGTCGACCCGGGGTGTTACAGAAACAGGTTAATACAGGAGGAAAAACACTCAAGAGGCAATGACTTAACCAAAACAACACAAGGGTCTAATAACTTTAAAACGAAGGTCAGTTTTCGATGAATTATTAATTTGTCAGATAATGAATGGTGTAATGTTAACTTGCAAGTCGTTTAAAGTCTGAACATTAGCTAAAAGAACATATTGCCACTAATCTTGTAAGGGACTTAGCTTGTTGCCCACTCGTCTGCTATAATTGTGCCTGAGAACATCTTCAATCCTACAATATCTTTATATAGCCACGTACGTAGGATGTTTTTACAACATCTTATGAGTGTAAAAATAGCCAAAAACTTAAGACTAAAAACAACATCTTCAGTGCTTCAATAGGGTTTCATCAAGTCAGTAGGAATTATGAGCGTCGCGCAGAACTCTTAATGACGCACAAAATTATAATAGATTGATTAGTATCGTAATGCGTTCATCAATGTAATTATTTTAGCTAAATATTTGCTTTTTAATAAACTCAGTTTCTGGTTTTTTTTTTTGTGTTTGCTTTATTCAGTTTCTATCAATTCTAAACTTGTTCATTTAGGAGGTTCTTTCTTGATTCTTTCAACAAATGCTTTATTCTTCCCTTGATGCAACAAAAAAAAAGCCATTCTTGGAAATTTAGATTCCAAATTCATCATAAAGTACTTAGTACCACTAATCTTGTAAGGGACTTAGCTTGTTGCCCACTAGTTTGCTATAATTGTGCCTGAACAAGGACTTGCACAAACATATATGGGACATGTATTGGAGTTTTTACAAGTCAATAGATGTAATGCCTCAACTCTGTATATCCCAGTCGGTGGGGCATATTATAACACCCCGGGTCGGCAGGTGGTTTGCCGAGGGGGTGGATCATACGCCACCTAAGAGGGGGATGTCCTGACATTAGAATATAGGTATAGATTCGTCGTATATTATCGATCACCGAGGCCTTTTGGGCTCACTTGACTCCAGAGTTCAAAAGAATTCTGAAGTTAAGCGTGCTTGGGTGGGAGTAGTCTCAGAATTGGTGACATCGTGGGAGGTAGGTTGCTACCGAATAAAACCCCACACTGTCGGATGTCCGCAATGGCTAAGTGGGGATAATATCAGTGGTGATATAGACTGAGTATTTACAGATGGTATCAGAGCCGACGATGATTCTCCTGTCGAGGGTGGGAGAGTATGCTGGAAAGTCGCCTAGCCCAGTAAAGGGGTGACGGTTGCGTCGGGTACTCGTCTCAGGAGGGGCAGGGAGCGTCTGAGATCTGGGCTGTATATTCCAGAGCCGAGGACGTCTCTCTTCTAAGGTGGTGTGATTGTAACACCTCGGGTCGGCAGGTGGTTTGCCGAGGAAGTGGGTCCTACGACACTTAAGAGGGGATGTCCTGACATTGGAATATAGGTATAGATCCGTCATATATTATCACCGAGGCCTTTTGGGCTCACTTAGCTCTAGGGTTCGAAAGAACTCCGGAGTTAAACGTGTTCGAGTGGGAGTAGTCTCAGGATGGGAGACCTCCTGGGAAGCAGGTTACTGCCCATAAAAACCCCACACTGTCGGACATCTGCAATGGCCAAGTGACGACAATATCGGTGGTGATATAGGGTCGTTACAATAGATAAACCAAAACAATCTGGTCTACAATTGTACTGAGCCATGTGGTCTTGATAGGAAAGTCTTTAAGTCTTTTAGAGTGTATTTACGCCAAAATCTTTAAAGGGAGGAATAAAACATACTTTCACCATAGCAGGGACTAGTGTGGTGGTGGTGTCATCTTTTTATGAATTATTTTTTCACACCGCGAAATGCCAATGTGTGTGGTGGCTGTGTGATGTTTACAAAATCAGTATGCATTAATGCCTTGATAAACAACTAATTACGAATTCTAATTTTTATAGTTTAGCAACCTTTATTAATCAGTTAATTAGCAGATGAAAACAATCTGATGAATTCTTTAGCCTGGCTGGATACTTGTTCTCATATTTTTGTTGCATTTTCTTCTTTGTATCAATCATTTCGTTGTCAGACAATGAAGGTGTAATGTTAACTTGCAAGTCCTTTTAAAGTTGAAACCATGTCCCCATCTTTATATGAATTATTATTTTTCGTTTGTTGGCCATCTTGATCTTGATATGAACTATTCACACTGCTAAAATGCCAATTGGGTGTGTGATGAACTGGTGGTGGTGTCATACTGTCATGTTTAGAAATCTTTAAGCATTAACGTTTTATCAGTTTATGATGTTATCTTAATTTTCCCCTCTGTCATCCCCAGACTCAAGCTTTAGCATTGAGCTGACTTACTGACAGAATGAGTGCCATATCTACCTCAGAAAATACTAGCAATAGTGGTTAAAGTTTCATTTGGTCAATTTGGTCCGCAAACTTTCATTTTGTTTGCAATTTGGTCTCAAATCAAGTCATAAACCAAATAAAAGTTGCAATCATTTGAGACCAAATTGCAAACAAAATGAAAGTTTGCGGACCAAATTGACCAAATGAAACTTTGTGGACCAAAATGAAAATTTTGTGAAAGTTTGTGGACCAAAATAGCTAATTTCTCTCCATTGCAAGGAGTTGTGTAAATCATTTTTTTTTTTACAAACAGAGGGAACTAGCTAGCGCACCCTACACGGGCTGTGGGCTAGTCTAGGCATATCATTTGGGTTAGCATTGTCCCCCTAGACGGCTTGGGTCGAGACCAAGTAAACAAAAGGAATGAAAATCAGCCATTCAACAGTTTGCAGCACTGAACACAGCCGGTGTCAGCCCAAACCAGCTGCTTGTGTCTCCATGTAGATAAGGTTTCGTAAGATACTAGAATAGTACAATAAGGGTGTGGCCCTTGGGGTTTGCTTTTGTGCGTTGGGCATAACCTTACATGGGCTTGGGCTTGGGCTTGAAAAACACACAAATGCGCGTGCCGTCTGACCCGGCGTCTCGGTCTTGGGCTTGGGATTGGGTTCTTTATGATCCAACATAATCTTTTTATTGAAAGGTTCAATTAACTTATGTTCCAATAGGTGCGTACCCATACCCAACCAGTTTGAAATTGGTTCGGCCCAATGGGTGTGACCAACCAGTGTGTGTCTCCCAATAGGTGTGTACGTTCAGTTTCGTCCCAAAGTGTCTATTCGACCCAATGAGTGTGTCTGTTCAATGAACTGGTTCGACCAAATATGTGTGTCTGTTCATTGAACTGGTTCGACCCAAAGTGTATGTTCCCTGAATATTTTCTTGCTATAAATAGATAGGTTGTGTCTGCATAATTCATTCATTCGAAAACTCATATTCATTTCATCTAATTGTCTCTGTGTGTCCTTGAGAGAGTTACGTCACTGAACTGGCCGGTTCGTCGTCTTTGTTTTGTTTGAAGTGCTTGTATACAACGAAGATACTGATCGTTGTATCCTGCAGGGAGACAATTTGCATTAAACCCATAAGCATTTGTTGGGGCAAATAATGTCTCAAGGACAGAGATTTATTTCGACTCGATCAACACATCTTGTTTTTTACATTATTTTTTGGTTTGCATATACTATTGTATTCTGTTTTACTTGGTTTTATTCATGAACAATATCATATCCCTATTTCTTGCCTAGTAGACATCACATATCTCACTGCTTTCTCCAGTCATGCAATATTTTTCTACAATTAATCCTGATTCTGGGTTGTTGTCATCTGTTTCAGGAGGGGTCAATCAATACCTTTACTCTCACAGTCATTGTCAGCAGTCTCAACCACAAGAACAGCAGCAACAAGTATTTGACTCGCAGAAATTTTTGTTGGAATGGACTTTTAAGTCAAATGCCATCTTGTATCAGAGTCCAGTTCCTTCTGTCATGCCCTCTGTCATCCTTCGGAGTTGCGCCAGGAACTCAACAATGTTGTAGGTCTGGAACCAGTTTCTTTAAACAGAAACACTTTGATGAACTACACCAATGTCAGTTGGTTGCAAAGAGTTACCCATGTTCTTCACCCTACCATTTATCAAGGGATATGCCGAAGATCATGCAAGTAAGACTTCGTCAAAGCCATCCATAGATAAGAAGATGTATCAATCATAAATATCTGTAACAAACTTATCTCTTGTAACAAATCAAAGTGATAAGATGTAATCTGTCATCTATAAATAGAACTCTCTCACACCAGATTAAAGTATGGAGAAGTTTACAACATTCACATGGTATCAGCCTAATTCGATCCTTAATTAAAAAAAAAAAAAAAAAAAAAAACTAAGTCCTTCCTTTTCATCCAATGACTTCCGCAAACTCTTCAACACTGCAAACTACCCCCATTCATCATTTAATCTCGGTCAAATTAGACCGCAGTAACTATCTTCTTTGGCGCACTCAATTCGTGCCTTTGCTAAAAGGATATGACCTCGAGGGATTCGTTGATGGGACCAATACATGTCCTCTTCGTTTCACCTCTACAAATGAGCCAAATCCGGCTTATCGTGCTTGGCAAAAACAAGATCAAGTTTTGCTTGGCTGGTTACTCTCTTCACTCTCTCAGACAACTCTTGCACTCGTTGTTGGTCTTGAATCGTCTCGTGATGTTTGGACGGCATTGGAAAAACATTTTGCTTCAAAATCCAAAGCACGTATCATGCAAATTCGACGCGAACTTCAAACAATCCGTAAAGGGAACTAGACTATGGGTGAGTATTTCCTTCATGCCAAAACTCTTGCTGACAATCTTGCGGCTTCAGGTCAATCTTTGCCAGACTCTGATTTACAACAAATTATCTTGAATGGACTCGATTCTGCCTATGATGTTGTCGTCACTTCTCTTACAACTAGAGTTGATGACATCACAATGGATGATTTTCAAGCACACTTATCAACTTTTGATATGAGACTTGAAGCACAACAAGGAGCAATTACATCACAACCACTTGCTAATATAGCTTCGCATTCCGGCTACAACAAGAAGTCAGGTGCAAAATCTTCTAATAACTTTCATCACAAGTCTTCTCACAATCGCAATAACAACAAAGTCCAAAATCAGAACCGCAATCCAAATCATGTCGCTACAAATGTTGTTGGCCTGTGTCAGATTTGTGGAAGAAAAAAATCATTCGGCTATTGATTGTTGGTATCGTGTCCCAGCTGAAACTTCTAACGCTACAGCCTATGTGGCAGCCCCAGGCTTTTTTTCCGCTTCACAATGGCATCCCGATAGTGGAGCCACTAATCATGTGACATCTGATTTACAAAACCTTCAGATTCGAACTTATTATGATGGTCCAGATCAGATTTGAGTAGGTAATGGTAGTTCTCTCCCCATATCCCATGTCGGTAAGGCTTCTTTCACTTACAAAAATAGAACTTCTCTTCTTAACCATATTTATCATGTTCCAAAAATTTCGGCAAATCTTTTATCTGTTTCTCAATTTGCAAAAGACAATGATGTTTTCTTTGAGTTTCACGCCTATTTATTTCTTTTGAAGGATCGTCGCATGGGGATAGTGGTTTTACAAGGTTATCTGAATGAAGCTGGATTGTATTGTTTCTCTCAAACTCATAGTAGTTCTTCGTCCACATTCATAAGTGAGAAATCCTCCATGCATCTATGGCACCAGCGCTTAGGGCATCCCATGATGCGTACTGTGAAAAGGGTCGTTCACCAATTTTCTTTTCCAATTATTAGTAACAAAGTTGAATATTGTCATTCTTGTCTTTCTAATAAAAGCAAAAAATTGCCTTTTTCAGATAGTTTGAGTTATTATTCCGAACCATTGCATCTAATTGTTTCTGATTTATGGGGACCTTCACCTGTTACATCTCGAGATGGTTTTAGTTACTATTTTTTGCTCATGGATGTTTATAGTCGTTTTGTTTGGATTTTCCCACTTTGTCGTAAATCTGATGCATTACCTACATTAATTTCTTTTAAGTCCAAAATTGAAAATCTTCTTGACAAGAAAATCAAAATTTTTCAATCTGACAATGGTGGTGAATATCAAAAATTTACGTCATATTTGGATTCTCAAGGTATATACCACCAGTTTTCTTGTCCCCACACCACAGAACAAAATGGCCTTGCAGAGAGACATCATCGTCACATTCAAGACATTGGACGGTGTCTCCTTAATGGTGCATCCATGCCTTTTAAATTCTGGGTGGAAGCTTTCAACACCTCTTGTTATCTACTGTAGGAGTACTACATACTCCGACCAATCAAAAGCAGCCACGTGGCACAGTCATCCATCTGTCAGGTCGCCACAATCTCTACCCGCTCACAGCTTGACTAAAGCGACCAGACTACACAACGACCAGCGACCTGCTATTCACACGTGCTCCTCTTCAATGCACAGAATATTCTCATCAGTTACATAATTAATTCACAGGGATGATCCTCGCGCGTTACACATTTAATCCTCATTATGATGGCGGAGAATCTGCAAGATCCACGATCCACGCCCTTCAATCTTCTATATAAACAGAACTACGATGGCTTGATCTCTAAGTTCAATACCCCCGAGCTAGAGTACGTAGGCAATCTCGATCTCAACGAGGTGCAGCCACTCCAATCTCCAATATCCTCATTTGGTCAAGTCTCCATAACGACCTGACCCTGTTGATGCATTAATCTAGAAATAGGTTAATACATTTGGCGCCGACTGCAAGGAATTCGATATAATCGAAAACCCAAAACCCTCCCACCCTTAAAATCAAAATCACTCGTTCCAATGACCACTCAGGAAGTCACTATCCAAGATCTGCAGGCACAGATTACACGTCTGCAGGAAGAAAATGAGCGCCTAAAAGCCGCACAAACCAACCCCCAGCAAGGGGAAAATAGCGGGCTTGGAGTCATCCCTGTTGATGATTCCAACCAAAAGTTCGAGCAACTCAGCCAGCAGCTGGCGGAGTTCAAAGCATCTCAGGCTCTCCTTCACCGGTCTAAGAGCCACACTGCGGAGCAACTTGCTGTGCAGTCCCTTCAACAATTCCAGGAGTCTCCTTTCTCCAACGAGATCCTGGAACACGATCTGCCGAACAAGCTGAATGCCCCCAAGTTCGACCAGTATGCAGGAGTCGGAGATCCAACCGACCATGTCAAGGGATTCCGAAAGTCCCTTCCTCTGATCAAGGAGGATCATCTTTTGTGTTTGCTGTTTCAGTCCAGCCTCACCGGACCAGCTCTCGACTGGTTTCATCGATTGAAGCCAGGATCCATCAGCTCGTTTGCAGAGCTTGAAAAACAATTCGTCATCTTCTACATCCACAATAAGAAGCGCCCGATTACCATTGACTCCATCTTCAAAGTCAAGCAGAAGGATGGTGAGTCACTTAGCGTTTTCTTTTCACGTTTTAAGTCTGAGTTACATTCCATTCAGGACTTTGCAAAGGAGCATGAGACCTTTGCAACTATTGCTTTCTCTCACGGACTGATCCAAGGGTCCGACCTGCACAAGTCTCTGGCAATGAAGAGACCTTCATCACTTGACGAACTCTACCTAAAGGTAGATCGTTATATAAAGCTAGAAGAAGCCCTCACTGGGAGAGAGAAGAACCATGTAGTCAGCAACATTGAGGCTGGCTCAAACAAACGACCTCGATCAGATGGAAAGAGGTTCAAAGCTAAGACGCTGCCTACCGAGCAGCGAGAATATCACCGGTTTACGCGACCAGCCGGTTATATCTTTGAAAGGATCAAGCACAACCATTGGTGCAAAATTCCTGCCTTCACACAGCTGGAGGATACATCTGGTCGCCCGTACTGCAAAGTCCATAAAGTACGGTGTCATCAGACTGATGACTGTCGCGTATTGAAGCGCGCACTTCAAACCTGGGCCGATGAGAAAAGGCTCAATAATTGGATCCTCGGAAGGAATGAGGAGTCCACAGGCAAGCGAATGAGGAAGGAATCCAGAACCCCTCCTCGTTCACCAAAGCGGGGTCAAAGCAAGGCCAGAACGGCCTCCGCAAGCCCAGCACGCAGCAGAGGGCGTAGCCTCTCCCAGCGCTTAGGTCCAACAGGCGACCTACGCGATCATATAAACAAGAAGGTCGCAAACAAGGTTGACAGCGACAGCGACTCGGACAGTCATGTGGTCTACATGATTGACGAATCTCATCACACCCCTGTCTCTAGGGACAAAAAGAGACGAGTAGAACATCTCCACCATGTCTACTCTATCAGTGGCCGAGCAGCTCGCTTCAACATCCCTGCCCGGCAAGAAACTGACATCACCTTCACCGAAGACGATCTCAACAAGGTCGTTACTCCACACAACGACGCCCTGGTCGTTGAACTCAGAATAGCAGATTATACTATCAAGCGGGTGTTCATTGACCCTGGAGCATCATGCAACATCCTCATGTACCGAACTTTCAAGGACATGAGGCTGCCCGACTCAGTGCTCATCCCAGACTTCACACCGATCCTTGGCTTCAATAGTTCAAGGGAAGACCCTAAGGGGGAGATCCTTCTGCCCGTCACTGTAGGCAGAAGGGAAGATAAGGTCGTTGTAACCAGCAAGTTCAGCGTCCTAAATATCGCAAGCAAGTACAATGCGATTCTGGGTCGAAAGTGGATCCATGCTATGAGAGGAGTGCCGTCAACTTACCATCAGGTATTCCGCTATCCCGGCCCTTATGGGATAATGGAACTCCGCGGTAATCAGAACACCGCACAAGAATGCCACGGTGTTATTGAAGCTGTCCCATCATCAAAGCCATCCACCTCTGGAGTTAAGGATGGTGATGTCAAAGGAAAGAGCCTAGTCCCAACAGAGGCTCAGGAGGGCAACAAGTCAAAGAGCCCATCCAAAGAAAAAGATGAACCTGCTAAATAGCAATTACAGAAGGAGCAAGCGAGCTCCCCCAAGCTGAGTCTCGGAAGCACCGATCCAGGCGTGCGAGTTAACATTGGGTCAGATGAGGACCCAAGGTGTGTATATATAGGTTCAGAAATGGAAGAAGATAAGTTCGCTCATTTTGTAAATTTTCTTTCAATGAATAAAGATGTTTTTGCTTGGTCGTATATCGATATGCCCGGAATAGATCCATCAATTGCATGCCATAGGCTACGGGTCAATCCCAATTATCGACCTGTGAAGCAGAAACCAAGAAGACTTGCTCCTAAGTTTCACGAAGCCGTCAATGAAGAGATCAATAGACTCAAGCAGGTCGGCTTCATCAGAGAAGTCGATACTCCAGACTGGCTAGCCAACATAGTTCCAGTCCTAAAGAAGAATGGAAAAACAAGGGTCTGCATCGACTTTACAAGCCTCAATAAAGCTTGTCCTAAAGATTCATTCCCACTGCCACGAATCGATAGGCTAGTCGATCAGACATGCGGTTTTGAGCTACTGTCATTCATGGACGCATACTCAGGGTATAATCAGATCCCAATGTACGAGCCTGATCAAGAAAAGACCTCTTTCACAACTGAGCAAGGTATTTTCTGTTACAAAGTCATGCCATTCGGGCTAAGGAATGCAGGGGCGACCTACCAAAGACTGGTCACCAGAATGTTCGACGACCTCCTAGGTCGAACAATGGAGGTCTACATTGATGACATGCTAGTGAAGAGCGATAAAGAACGAGATCATTTGTACAACCTCGACCAGGCATTCCAAAGGTTAAGGCAATACAGAATGCGTCTTAATCCAGAAAAGTGTCTGTTCGGGGTCGCATCAGGAAAATTCCTAGGCTACCTAGTCACCAGACGAGGCATCGAAGCAAATCCCGACCAGATCAGAGCCCTGATCGACATGCCAAGTCCAAAAACAAAGAAACAAATCCAGAAACTCAACGGCATGGTTTCAGCTCTGAACAGGTTCATCTCCAGAGCGTCAGATAAATGTAGACCAATGCTTCATATTTTGAAGAAGGGGGCTACATATGAGTGGACGGAAGAGTGCGAGAAAGCCTTCGACGATCTCAACGCATATCTGTCTACTCCACCAGTTCTTACAAGACCAATAGATGGCGATGTACTTGGCGTTTACCTCGCAACGTCAGATTTTGCGATAAGCGCAGTGCTTTTCAAAGAAGACAATCAAGTGGAACGACCTATCTACTTCACAAGCAAAGTCTTACAGCAGGCTGAAATAAGGTACACACCTCTGGAGAAGTTAGCATTAGCATTACTTTACGCTGCATGCAAATTCAAGCCTTATTTCCAAGCACACACTGTAAAAGTAATCACCGATCAGCCATTACGCCACATACTGGAAAAGAAAAACAAAACAGGTCGTATGGCTTGATGGGCAGCCGAGCTGGGTGATTACACTTTCGAGTTCGTTTCACGACAGGCCGTCAAGGGCCAGGTCGTAGCAGAATTTTTGGTAGACTATCCAGCAGAGGATGTCAATTGGGAACCGGAACCTGAAACAAGGCAAGTCCAAGACAACCCCCCAGATACTTGGCAGCTATATGTAGATGGTTCCCACAACTCCAATGGAAGTGGAATAGGTAGTGTCCTAATCTCTCCTGAAGGATCACAGCTCGAAAGAGCAACTCTTACCCAATACAAGAAGGGGAAAACCAAGGTTACCCAATACAAGAAAGGGAAAACCAAGCCCAACTCACTGCTGCACAGACTGGTCGCCTGAAGCATCAACTTCAATAAGGGCTCCAGCGACCTGGTCACTAGGGCCCATCGAGGTGTCCTGAGCTGGTGCCGAAGTCTCTTCAACTCCACCTCGCGTCTCCTCTCCTTCGGGCGACCCCGTCATAGCTTTGACCAGTTGCTCGCAGTAGGCCTTCCAAGCTGCTTCATTCTCCTGACAAACTTTCTGCCAGTACTCAACAGAAGATTGAGAAGCAGCTTCACGTTCCCTCAACTGCTCCTTCAGAGCTGCGACCTGGGCATCCCTGTCCTTAACCTTACACTCAGCAACGGCGGCAATGTTCCTCGCTTGCTCGAGCTTCTCATTGAGAGCTTTCAACTCAATTTCAGCTTGAGCACCAATCTCAGCGACCAGACGCACCTCCTGGAAGCTGGCATTGAGCTACAACCAACAAACAAAAGTTAGCCCAGATACCAAAGCATGTTCAAAATAAATGCGACTTACGATCAAACTCACCAAAGAAAGTGCCCCGTTTATCTTCGAGCAGGTCACCAACAAAGGCTGCGACTTCACCATTCGGGCATCAGCATCAAGGACGATACCCTCATTCACAGCCCGGGCAACACAAGGGTCATCAATAGCACTGTCGTTCTCGTAAACGACATGTTTCTCTCCTTGCCCGTCCAAATAATCGAACGGCCCAGGGCGGAATTCAGACAAAATACTTTTGCCTTTCTGCGAAGGCCGAACAGCAGTCTTCCTGGACGCCACAGAAATTCCAGGAGACGTCACAACCATTGAAGAAACAGGAGTTGGCATAGCTGGGAATTCCATCATCTTAAGGTTCCCTGAGAAGGACCTCTTCTTCCCAGCCAATGCACCCACCTTAGGAAGTGAGGGGGGTGGACCTGAGACTGGAGGGCTCGCCACGGCTACTGCCTGGCGAGAGCTACCTACAGCCCGCTCCCTCTCCGCAGGCAGCTCCCTCTCCACAGATCGTTCCTGCCCCACAGGTCGATCCTTCTCAACAGGCCGCTCCTTTTCCGACCTTCTAGGAGCACCAACAGAACGCTCCCTTTCAACTTGCTTCGAGCTACCACTTGCTCGATCACCTTCACCACCTCGGGAACTGCCACCAGTTCGTCCACCACTCGCTTTGTGCACAGAAGACATGTATGCTTTCTTCAAAGCTTTCCTCCTCTTGAGCTCGTCCCAGACAGTTTTTGGACCACCTTTAGGAATGAAATGCTCCTTTAGGTGAGGCAGAAACGAGATCTTCCGCTCGTCAGTCAACTTGCCAAAGCAGTTCAGAGCAGACTGCAGATCGTTTTTTCTAAGATGATCGTCCCGAATCGCTGCAGCAAAAAAAAAAAAAAAAAAATACAAATGTATCAAGTTCAAAAAAAGGAAAACGAACTATCATCAAACTACAGACAACTAACTTACGATCATCATTCCTGATCGTATGACGCAACTGGATATCCCCTTCAACAATAGGCCCAGTGAATAGCATGGGATCTTTCCACCATGGCTCGCTACTCACTGGATAAATCAAAGGCAAACGTTCTGGCCTAACCTGCATGTTATAGCCAGAAAGTTCAACCTTCGAAGAGCGTTTGAAGCAAAAGTGGTTCAATACATCCTCCACTGTAATGCGCCACCTATGCAACTTATTGAGGTCGTCAATTACCCTCATGTTCCGCCAGAAATTACCATTCATCTGACAGGGGGCTCGCCTAATGGCATTCAACAAGTCAACCACCAATTCAGACAACGGCAACCTCAGCCCAGCACGGAATTGGTTCAAAGTCAATACAGTAGATGAAGGATTATTAGGTCGATAGTCAGGAGAAAGTAAGCGGTCCCCAAGAAACCTTATCTCTAAATGCCTAATCGACCTAAATTGGTAATGCCTCCTAACAGCAAAATGCCTATGTACATAATTCATATTCACAATCCTACACATTCTACCATTATCATCTTCAACCATCTCATCATCAGAATAATCTGGACCATGAGAACCACTACTCTGGGGGCTATCTACATTGTCATCGGGAACGGGAGATGGAGGGTCAGAATGAGTACTCTCAGACTCATACTTCTCAAGACCACCATCACTCAAGTGATCGTTTTGCGAATCACTACCCTCAGACATTACTCTCAAACAATACAGAAGACAACAGAAGAGGAAAAAGAAAGAAAGTAAACAATCAGAGAAAAGAGAAGAGAACAAACCTCACGAGCTCTCAAAGTTCTTCAGTTCGCAGTGCAAAAGCGGCAGCAATTCAAATAAAGGCAAGATAAGTAAACCCTTATCAACGTAGCTACAGTTTATATACTATAGCTCGAGAATTTCTAGCCATCGATTCAAAACAAATGAACGGCTGAGATCGACAAACGGATCCATATGCAGTACAGTCATTCTCCACTCACAAAACGGTTCGCATCCACCGTTGGATTGATCCACGTGCAAGACAGATAGCAAATCAGGCAATACGTGCTTCAGTTGCCATAATCACACATCTAACTGCTCGAGGAAACTCCTCCACTTCCCCGTAACAGCGCCATGATTACCACAGACAGCGCTGCATGACTGACACGTCAGCAACTTCAAAAAAGCAAACTACAAATCAGCATCGATAAGAGTAATTAGTCTTTTCAGCCCGACTCCCATAGTCGACCTAAAAAGAGGGGGCTTATGTAGGGGTACTACATACTCCGACCAATCAAAAGCAGCCACGTGGCACAGTCATCCATCTGTCAGGTCGCCACAATCTCTACCCGCTAACAGCTTGACTAAAGCGACCAGACTACACAACGACCAGCGACCTGCTATTCACACGTGCTCCTCTTCAATGCACAGAATATTCTCATCAGTTACATAATTAATTCACAGGGATGATCCTCGCGCGTTACACATTTAATCCTCATTATGATGGCGGAGAATCTGCAAGATCCACGATCCACGCCCTTCAATCTTCTATATAAACAGAACTACGATGGCTTGATCTCTAAGTTCAATTCCCCCGAGCTAGAGTACGTAGGCAATCTCGATCTCAACGAGGTGCAGCCACTCCAATCTCCAATATCCTCATTTGGTCAAGTCTCCATAACGACCTGACCCTGTTGATGCATTAATCTAGAAATAGGTTAATACATCTACTAAATAGATTACCATCTCCTGTTTTACAAAATAAATCACCTTTTGAAATTTTATATAAACAAGTGCCAAACTATGATTTTCTTCGTGTTTTTGGGTGTCTCTGTTATCCTCACTTGCGTGTTTATAGTCCACATAAATTAGCACCACGGTCCCTTGCTTGTGTTTTTATCGGGTATAACTCTACTCACAAAGGTTATCTTTGCTTAGATGTTTCTGCAAATCGTGTTTATATATCACGTCATGTTGTCTTTGTCGAACATGTTTTTTCCTTTGCAGATCCCACCACCACCATCTCTGTGCCGATTGATTCCTCTACAAATGTACACTCTCCACCACCAATTTCAGGTTTGCCACTCACCCATACTAATATTACTCCACATAGCTTAACCACTTCTTCACATGTAATTCCTTCTACTTCCAGCTTACTATCTACTGCTGCCACTAATATTTCCAATGAGACTCATCGTAATGCAGCTGACCCCACTACCATTCCTATTGATGTCACATTACAACAATCACCAATTCCACAACCCACTACCATTCCTATTGATGTCACATTACAACAATCACCAATTCCACAAACATCAGATCACTTTCAACAACATGCTACAGCTCCACCAGTTCCTATAGAGCATCCTATGCGAACTCGATCCAAAGACGGTATCTACAAGCCTAAGGTGTTTAATGTTACAAAACACCCACTCAACTGTGATGGTCTCATCGAGCCCACATGTTACTCACAAGCATCTGTGATCCCTGAATGGCGACAAGCAATGGATACAGAAATCAATGCTCTCTTAAGGAACGGCACATGGTCACTTGTACCTCCCAAATCCAATCAAAACATAGTTGGATGTAAAGGGGTTTTTCGTTTGAAACGGAAAGCAAATGGCACAGTTGACAGACATAAAGCCCGCCTTGTAGCAAAGGTTTTAATCAGCAAGAAGGTATTGATTATGGAGAAACATTCAGCCCTGTGGTCAAGTAATGTACTACACGTATTGTTCTTACTATTGCCTTGACTCGTGGGTGGCCCTTGCACCAATTAGATGTCCAAAATGCCTTTCTTCATGGAATCCTTGAAGAGGAAGTATATATGAAGCAACCACCAAGCTACATTGACAACAGGCATCCAAATTATGTGTGTCGCTTACATAAATCATTATATGGCTTGAAACAAGCCCCTCCCGCTTGGTATCATCGACTTAGTGCTTTCCTCATACAAATTGGTTTTCAAAGTTCTAAAGCTGATCCCTCTCTCTTCATCATGATTCGATCAACGCATACTATATTCATGTTAGTCTATGTTGACGATATAATTGTCACAGGTTCGAGCCAAGCATGCATTAACTCATTAATTGCAGAGTTGTGTTCCTCTTTTGCAATCAAAGATTTGGGTGCATTACATTACTTTCTCGGTATTGAAGCACATCGGTTCGCCACTGGTATGTTTCTATCACAGAAGAAATATATTGCTGATTTGTTTCGCAAAACAAAAATGGATGGTGCAAGACCCATTAATACTCCTTTAGCAACCAGTACACGTTTATCTCAAAGTGGTGGTACCCGTTTCCATGATCTTACTCTCTACAGGAGTGTTGTTGGTGCACTTCAATATTTAACCTTTACTCGACCTGATGCATCGTTTGTGGTGAATAAAGTCTGCCAATACATGCATGATCCGAAAGATGAGCATTGGATATATAGTTGTTAAACGGATACTTCGCTATCTCAAAAACACAATGGATTATGCTCTATTTCTCCAAATACCATCATCTCTTTCGCTCAATGCATTCTTTGACGCTGATTGGGCTGGGTGCATAGATGACCGTCGATCCACAAGTGGATACTGCATTTTTCTTGGAGGAAATCTTATTTCATGGAGTGCACGAAAACAGAAAACTGTTTCACAATCAAGCACTGAAGCTGAATATCGTGGATTAGCTATTGCCACCGCTGAACTACTTTGGATTCAGTCATTGCTAAATGAGGTTGGTTGCCATCTCTCAAGATCTCCAACATTGTGGTGTGATAACTTGGGAGCTACATATCTCACTGTTAATCCGGTCTTTCATTCTCGCACCAAACACATTGAAATTGATTATCATTTTGTCCGTGAACGGGTTGCTAGTCGTCAACTTGATGTTCGTTTTATCTCTACCAAGGGTCAATTAGCCGACATCTTTACAAAGGGACTCAGTTCAGTACGACACTGCTACCTTTGAGACAAGCTAACCATCATTCCATTGCCGCTTAGCTTGAGGGGGCGTATCAAGGGATATGGCGAAGATCATGCAAGTAAGACTTCGTCAAAGCCATCCATAGATAAGAAGATGTATCAATAATAAATATCTGTAACAAACTTATCTCTTGTAACAAATCAAAGCGATAAGATGTAATCTATCATCTATAAATAGAACTCTCTCACACCAGATTAAAGTGTGGAGAAGTTTACAACATTCACACCATTGTCATAGTGTTTCAGCAGAACATATATAGTGTCAGTAGTGTTTCTGATCCCAGTTCTCACCCTCCGGTCCTTCCTTTTATCAACCCTTGGGAGTTACCACAAGGATTCAACCATGGAAATAATTCTTTAGGTCTGGAAGCTGATGCTTGATGCTTGGAACAGTAACACTACTATGCCAAACTTGCACTTATATAAAGGCCAATTGATCACCTTTTGTTTTATGAACAAACCACATTGCAATCTATAATTAATTTTAATTTCTAAATATTCCTCACTCTCTTAATTTTGAAACTGCAGAATCTATTAGTAATTAAGAAAATAACAACTTTCTCAAAATGTGTCAAGTATGACTGTGGAACCTGTTCCTTCAGCATTGGTAAGCCGAGTCCTTCGGCCAACATATTTCCACGTGTTCACATGTCGGTTTAGTTTCTACTGGTAGTCTATGTGCTAAATTGATAGAAGGACTTGGGGATTCTAGTCCAACAAATTCCTTCGTGCTCCTGCCTCACCACGGGAGCATTGCAACACTACTTACATGACACACTCCATCTACCTCTGCCTACACACTCCATAAGTAAATCTCATCAATAAATTACTACATTCCCAATTCATGAAATCAAGTAATAGATTCATTCTGATTATATTAATAAATCATTGTCATACCATTATTGTTCTTCTCATCTTCTATATAAACCTCTAGGAAGGTGACAGAGGTTGTGTACTTGCCTCTTTGCTTCTATTCTCAAAAGAACTAAATAAACTAAGCTGAGAGATTAAGGCACAAAGACTAATGGAGAAGCAAGGTATGGGAGCAATGGAAGATCAACAACAAAGACAACAGCTAGTGGAAGTTCAACCACGTCCACGCAGGCGATGTCCTCGTTGTAATAGCTTGGAAACCATGTTTGGCTATTACAGCATTTACAGGGACAATCAGCCTAGGAATCACTGCAAGATATGCAGTCACTATTGGACCCAAGAAGAAATGCCAAGGGGCATCTCTATTGGGAGTAAGAGGAAAACCAATCAACATTCTGATGCAGCATCTTCGAGCACAAATCGTGTTTGCAAGATCCCTCACTCTGTAGAAAATGTTTAATTTCCAAACTTCTGGCTCAGATGTGAGGATCAACAGACGTGATCCTGTTTCCAGGATCCTCGCTGCAGAAGGAAATGCACCTTCTAATCCTAGTCCTTTCATGAGAATTAATGAGCCGAGGACATTACATGCCTCACTTCGTGCTCCAGTCACACAATCTGCTACTATTGCTACTGGTTCGGGATTGTGGGCTGCTATTTTGGGAGGACAAAGTGCAAACCAATTGTTGTCTGGTCTTTCAGGAGGTGTCAATCAGCACCTTTACCCTCACAGTCTTCATGAACAGCCTCAGCAGCAACAAGAACAACAACATTTATACAACTCTCAGAATTCTTGGGAAGGTAACACCCTTGTCATGCGCTCTACTAATGTCTGGCAGTTTCAGCCAAGGCTCTACAATATTGGTAGTGTTTCTAATCCAGAAGCACTTCTGTGGAGCAACAACAACAATATTGGTCAGTTGCGGAGTCAAGGTACCCCCTTCCCACACTCTACTGGTGTTCCAGATTTTCAGGATTTCTACAATAATGTTGGTCGTGCTTCTGATCCAGAAGCAAATCTGTTCAACAACAACAGTAATGGCATCGGTGGGCTTCCCGTGAATCCGCTTTTTTGGCCTGATAACCCTAAATTTTGATCTTCCACCTTCGAATTCATGATAGTTTTATGTCTTTGTTTTGAGTCATGAGTTTATGGAATTTAGCCTTGTTGCTTTTGTTAATTTCCAGTCTATATGAAATTTATGGAAAATGCAGTCATTTTCTTTTCTTTATAACTATTCTGCTTCCCTATCTCTCTTTCTTTAATTTCTCTCATGAATATATTATACATTTCTCCAAACTCGCAATCATCCCATCTAAAATTATCATGAGCGGATGAAATGTAGTACGAAAGTAATATCCTGAGTTTAAAATCAGGTAGCTCTGATTAGAACTCATTTGCAGTACAATAATCTCCTGCTACGAAATTGTAAAGAATTCGTCTATATTCAATCATGGTGCTTAGCTTTGCAGTTGTCTGGCATTGGTCATTATAAGGATTCCTTGGTGCTCCTGCCTCATCACGGGAGCATTGCAACACTACTTTCATGACACACTCTACCACTTTCTGAATATAAGAAATCATGGTTTTCTCGTGAAAGTGTCTGAACATTTTTTTCAGCCGAAAGGATGTCTGTGAAATTCAAAAACAAATACGTATACAAGCTAAGCCAGTATAGCGCTCTCTGTTATAAATCCCCTTCTATCTGTATGTTCATCTGAAGTATGTAATCAATAAAATGAATGATCATATTGGTGGTCTTTAGATCTCCTTTCCATAATACAGTCAAGTAAACAGAACATTAAGCTAGAAAAATACAACTAAACTAACTATAACAATCATACTTGTTTAGAAAGGCTAGCTGGGATGGTGACTAAGAATTCTATAGAATAAAGAGGATGGTAAGGAATTGAATGTTATTTCACTCTCTTAATCTCCAGTACATTCAATGTAATGTATATATATACTTGTTCACCAGTTATTCTAGAGAATTCTAATAACTCTGTACACCAGGCTATTCTAGAGAATTCTATACAATGTCAAACAGGTGATTGTCTGGAGGATTCTATAAAAACTCAGAAGTGTGACTTCTGGGCCAAGCTTATATTATGGGCTGTAATACTCCCCTGCAAACTCGACGGCACTGGTGCAACGAGTTTGGAACTGAGCAAGGAGAATCTTTGGCGCGAGAGTCCTTTAGTGAATATATCAGCAAGCTGATCAATAGAGGGGACAAACTGAATCTGATGATGGCCACAAGCTACGCGTTCTCGAACAAAGTGATAGTCAAGCTCAATGTGTTTAGTACGCGCATGAAAAATAGGATTGGCTGCCATATAGGTTGCACTTATATTATCACAGTAAAGTATGATGGGAGAGGACGGCAAAGTGCAAAGATCACGGAAAAGGTGTTGAATCCAAATTGTATCAACACACGCAAGTGCTAAAGCTCGGTATTCTGCCTCCGCACTGGAACAAAAAACAGTTGGTTGTTTCTTAGCACACCAAGAGATAAGATTAGGGCCCAAAAATACACAATACCCAGATGTGGAGCGCCAACTATCTGGGCAACCAGCACAATCAACATCAGAAAATGCTATAAGTCTTGGAGGAGTATGAAAACGTTGAAGATGAAGTCCTTTACCAAGGGAACCCTTTAAATATCGAAGAATTCGCTTGACAGCAACCATGTGTGGTTCTCGGGGCTGACTCATGAATTGAGAAACATGATGTACGACAAAGGCGATGTCAGGCCTTGTAAGAGTAAGATACTGAAGTGTACCAACAAGATGGCGATACTCTGTAGGATCAGTAATCAAGTCTCCTTCGTGATGAGAAAGAACAACACGTGAAGCAAGTGGCGTAGAACAAGGCTTGCAATCCACCATTTTACTGTGACGAAGAAGATCAATGGTGAATTTATTTTGGGTGAGATAAAGACCAGAAGGGTGATATGATACCTCAATGCCCAAAAAGTAATGTAAAGCTCCCAAGTCTTTGATCTCAAACTCAACTCCAAGCTTTTGAATAAATGAATGAAGCAAGGATGGTGTGTTGCCTGTAAGTATGATATCATCAACATAAACCAGCAAGATCATTACCTGAGAATGATGATGAAAGATAAACATAGAATGATCAGCACGACTCTGTTTAAACCCAGAAGATATGAGAAAAGAGGCAAAACGATGAAACCATGCCCGCGGAGCTTGTTTAAGACCATAGATAGCTTTGTGAAGTTTGCAAACATGAGTCGGGCGATCAGGATCAATGAACCCACGAGGCTGTTGCATATAGACTTCTTCAGAAATATATCCTTGCAAGAAGGCATTCTTCACATCTAGTTGTTTAAGCTTCCAACCCTTAGATATGGCAATGCTAAGGACAACGCGTGTAATGGTTGGCCTGACAACCGGACTAAAAGTTTCTGCATAGTCAATGCCAGGTTGTTGATGAAAACCTTTGGCGACCAATCCCGTTCAATTGTACCATCTGAGTGTTTTTTAATTTTGAAAATCCACTTACAACCAACAATGTTTTTGAGTTGATTCAAAATGATTGATTGAGCAAGCACCCTGAATAATTGTTTATTATTTTATTTTTTTAATAAAATAAAAAAATAGAAAACATCTTGAATTCTTTTTGGTAAATTAGACTTACCCCACAAATTTATCAATTTAATTAGACTTACCCCATAGATTTCAACTTATTTAGAGAAACCCCACAGATTTATAACAGATGTTAGTCAACCGTCAGTTGACCCAGTCAAATTCAGATTTGACTTGTATTTTGACATTAAGTACCTAAATGACCCCTAAACTATTTTACATAGACAAGAAACTAATTTAAACCCATGGCAACTTGGTTTTGCAACGCTTAGATTAACTTAATTTAATTTCTTATCCAAAGGTGGAGATGTAACCCTATGTTCCAAAACAATAAAAATAGAGAGTACACAACTGTATGTTTATCATCTTCTTCATTATCTTCTTCGCTTACAAAGATAGAATTTCTTGAAGATTAGAGTGTTGACCAAACAAGATGAAAAAAAATACCAAGACATGGGGCATATCTAACACTTCAAGTAAAATCAAGTAAATTAAGTTAGTGTTTCAGGTACCAATTTCATCTTCCTTTTTTTTTTTATGTGATGGGTCAACATATTAATTGTTTGGTATCATGAATTCGTTTCTACAAGATGCACAAAACCAATTTTGGGCAAAAAGAAGAGGAGTAACAGTGGAATAGTGGGTGTATAAGTTTAGGGGTATTTGGGGTAGTTTGTGTCCAAGTACATGTCAAATATGGGTTTAACTAAGTCAACTAACGGTTGAATAATGTTTGTAACAAATCTGGGGGGTTTTTCTAAATAAGTTGAAATCTATGGGGTAAGTCTAATTTGCCCTTTTTAAACTTATAAAAGCAATTGCTGTTCTTTGGGTGGTGTGGTGCGGAACAAAAAGGAATGAGATTATTAAAAAAAGAAAGAGAGAATGAGAGTGTCGAAGAAGAAGAATTTTGGAGAAATATTCCAAATATAATCAAATTATAGGGGAAAAATAATAACACATTTCACTTTTTATGTTATCGTGAATTTTACTTAGCTAAAATTTTGAGTTTTTTCTGGCAAAAAAATTTTTGCTATGAAAAAGTAAAAGAATAATTGCATCCATACTAATATTTTTACTTTTTTACTTTTCAGGTGTAAGCCAAACACCCCCTAACTTGGTAATATATGAGTATGAAGGAGAAATGAACCAAATATATGTATGATTATAGTATAGAAGAGAGAGATAAGTGGACGATAGTTATTTCTTATTCACATCATATTGTTGTGTATCTCCTTTTCATATACATACAAGTGTCTTAGCCGGTGCTACGCATCGGTTAATTTTAATTTATCTGTGTCTGATTACTATTCGAGTTTTAAGTTATTAATTTTATTAAATATTATAAATTACATTAATTTATTAAATCTTATGAAATAATTATTTCTTAAGATTCTCATTATTTTGTTAATTTAATTATCTTTTTAATAAAAATTCAGACTAGAAATTAAAATGTTAAATTACAATAAAACCATTATTTAAAGGGTATTATATAAATTTACCAAAAACCAGACTAAAAGGGTATTTTAGTCAAAATTAGGTGACAAAATTTTAAAGCTCAATTCTCATTAACCATTATTTAATAGTATAGTTAATTTTAATTTATCCATTTTCGATTTCCATTCAAGTTTGAAGTGATTACTTTTTTAAAACATTATAAAATATAAAACCGTGAAACGGTGGGGACCGGCTTTAGGCTGTTTGGGAGAACAAAAAGGGGTTGAAGCAGGGGAAGAAGAAAGAAAGAGGAAGAACAAAGAGGGGTTAAAGAGAGAGAAGGAAAAAAAAACAAGTGGATGGACGAACACGAATTTTGGTTCCACCCGAAGTATAATAGACCTCCTAAAGTCGGTCGATTAATCTAGGGAACTAGTCAGATGATCATAAAACCACCGTAATGGATAACCATGGCCGAAGTTAGCTCACAAGGACCGCCATTAAAACTTCCAGCAGAGAGAAGTCAAAGAGAGAGTGTGAATCCCTAGCCACCGGCATCGTCTCCGATGACTGGTGGCTGGTTCCTTTTTCCTCCCCTTTCTGTTTCTAATGGTTGTTTGTGTTTTGTGTTTCTAGATCTTGAATTTCTTCTTCAGATCCATGTTTCTCTCTTTCTCAATTGAAGATGAGTGTTTTCTTTTCTTCTTTTCTCTTCAATTAAAAACAACTTTCAAGTCATCATCTATTCCATAGTTTATTCTCCAGATCAGAAATTTCTTCCGATCCATGTTTTTTATTTTTCTTGGTTGAAGATGCATTTACTCTTAAATCTTTTAAGTCTTCAATTGAGAAAAACTCTCATCTTTCACTGTCTTCCATGGTTTGTTCTTCTAGAAATGGATTAATTTCCAGATTCTTGTTTTTTAATTTTTCAATTGAAGAATTTTTTATCTTGTATCATTTATCCCTTCAATTGAAAAAAGTTTTCATCTTTCACCATCATTAAAGGTTCCTCTGAGTTTTTGTTTCAGACCTGTTTGATTTTTTGTCTCGATTTCGACTTTTGATCGTGGTAGTACTCTTTTTCGCTTCAATGGGGGGTTTTGAAGCGGTGCATTGCGCGATATTTCTCTTGATCATTATGTTGTCTTTGACTCATTCTATCAACCATGGTTTTGAGGGATTTCTTTTGAGAAATTTTTGTGTTGGGCCTCTTCTTCACTTTTCAGCCCCTCTCTGGTGCATCAAAGTTACTTCTTGGTTTAATCTCTCATTTCTTTTTGGCTGTATTTTCATCCTTGATCATGTTGGTGTCGCACAACCCTTTGAGGGATGAAGGCGTAGGTGCACTGCAGCATATATCTAGGATTGTTTATGCGTGCTTGGGCGGCTTGATTGGTTTGGTTGAGCTTAGTTTTAATTTTTTGTTCTTTTGTTGGGTTGAAATGTGTTGTTGAGTAGGTTTTTAGCTATTCTTTTTTATGGATAAGTCTTGTTTCTATAATCCCTTCAACAATATTCTCTTGGGGATCTTGTATCTGTTCTTGTTTTTATTTATATAAAATCAAAAAGTTTAAAAGAAAAAAAAAACAAAAAATTGGTCGATTATAATATTTTATTAAATCTTATAAAATAATTATTTCTGAAGTAAAACATTTTTTTTGTAGGAGTTCATTATATTTTTTTTAGGGGGTGTTTGGCTACACATAAAAAAATTACTTTTTTGCTGTGAAAAGTAAAAAAAATCAAAAAGTTAGCATGGATGCAATTGCTTTTTTACTTTTTCGTAGCAAAATTTTTGCTGCCAGAAAAAGCTCAAAATTTTAGCTTTTTACTTTCAAAAAGTAAAATTCACAACAACATAAAAAGTGAAATGTTAGTATTTTTCCCCTAGTTAGATCTTGTTTGGGACATCCTAGTTGTTCTAGAAATCTACCCATAGGATTGGATTTTCTGATAGATGAAATCTAATTCAAACATCTTGAATGTTAAAATTTTATCTTCATTGTTTGCCCTTCTCTTAATTTACTATTTTTTCTCTTCTTTTAATTTCACCATGATAAAAATACCACTACACCTGTGTATGTATATACATATCGAGCTACATCGACTTAAAGCTTATTTTCATCGAGCTCACCCGAGTTCAAACTTATTTATAACGACTTGGTCCACCTGACATGCAGTACAAAGTCATAGTATAACTTGGCCCAACTCAATGACTTGTGACTCGTGAGCTCATGTGACAAATCCTATTATTGCCAACAATTACAAGATCAATACAAAATATATTCTCTTTATTATATGTCTGTTATTTTCAGCAAAATCAATGTGATTTATATCACACATGTGTTCAATTGTAATTCTCTATCTATATAAGAGGATCTATTTCATGTAAAAAGACACAAGCTCTCTAGCTCTTATCATATTTTTTGATAATTGTAATAGAGATTCATGTAAAAAATGTGTTATTTTTTCGTATTTTCTTGTTTAATTTTAATTTATAATCAAATATAAATTTCTCTTATTTTTTATGTATTTTCGTCATTATTATTTTTTTACTTTTTTGCTTTTGTTAGGATGTGTTACCAAACTAACTTTTTGACTTTTTAAACTTTTTAGTCAGTACATTACCAAACTAACTTTTTGCTTCTTTATTTCTACTATAAACAAAAGTAAATTTACTTTTTGTTGCCAAACAGCCCCTTAATTTAATTTTTTTTTAATTATTGGACCTTTTGCTTATAAATAAAAATCCAGCCCATAAATAAAAATATATTAAACTACAATAAAACCATTACTTAAAGGGTATTATATAAATTTACCATAAAAATTTTGACTAAAAGGGTATTTTAATTAGAATTAGATGACAAAATTCTAAAGCTCAATCCTCATTAACAGGGACTTAAGCCTGAATTTTATTCAGGTTTATAATAGTAGTATAGATCGATCAAGGTTCAAAAACTCGACTCGCTCGAAATTTTATTGGGTCAGGTTAACTCGAAAACTCGAGAGTAAACTTGGCGGGTCATTATATACATAATCAAAATAAAATATAGTGTTTACAGACAAAATTGTCTACTTCAACAATGTTTTAACATTGATTGAATGGATAGACTTGGGGTATCGAGTCATGGATTACTGACTGAAAGGATAGTTACATGTATTTCAAATGTAATTACTATTTTACCCAAATTCATGTTAAATTACCATCAAATTCAAAAATTATGCAATCTGATTCGGCCCAAC
This sequence comes from Aquilegia eximia, assembly GCA_023053565.1. Classification (NCBI taxonomy): domain Eukaryota; kingdom Viridiplantae; phylum Streptophyta; class Magnoliopsida; order Ranunculales; family Ranunculaceae; genus Aquilegia; species Aquilegia eximia. The sequence goes on from JALIGU010000005.1 coordinate 16,066,126, forward strand.
TCGGTTCAACTCGTCCGAGTTACTCAACTCGGCGAGTTGTAATAGCTGGGTAATGTCAACGAGTCTACCCAAATTGAAATACAGTCGAGTTAATAACTCGGGCAAGTTCTGAGTCGACTCAACGAGTTTTTGAACTCTGGTATAGATGTGTATATCTATATTATAAGGGAGGACGGGTATAAGTTTGTGTGGACAACTGACGGCTTGGATTTAATCTTGGACTCTGTCACAAAGTATAACTTGGACTCTGTCACAAAGTATTTCATTTGAACTGGACTCTATCTCAATTTAACAACCTTTGCAACTCCACTCGAACTATCTCCCGTATACAAAAATGTTTCGCCTGTTTCGTCTAACCTCATTACCTCTCAATGTCCAATTCGTTTGCAGAAGAAATGATAATTGTTCTCATCCCTCTTTGATCTAAAATCAATCAGGTTGGTTTACTTATAAATTAATTTGTTTAGTTTTTGAGTTCTATTAGGATTTATTTATTCTCCCTCTTCTAAGAACTAATTAGTTTGATTTTTTGTCAGGCCCAAGCCCGACTTAGTATAGGCCAAATCCAATTCTGATATTACCATTGAGTCCTGTATGAGTTGTCTGTTAAGGAATGGGTGTAGTGTAACCACTAAGAGCATTCCCAATGCAAGGTGGATTTTGGGGGTGGGGTGGATAAATCCACCTTGAAACCTAAAACAATGTCCCAAGGGGAGGTGGATTTTGAAAAGTGGCTGCCCACAGGTGGATTTGAAGGTGGGAGAATCCACCTTGAAATCCACCTGTGGGTGGTAGAATCGGACGGCATGTGACATGCCGTCCGTTTTTTTTTTAAGTTTAAGTAGTGTTTTAAAGCTTTTGGACTCTCGGACGGCATGTGACATGCCGTCTGCCTATTTTTTTGCAAAAAAAAATGGGACGGCATGTGACATGCCGTCCGGATTTTTTAAAAAAATCCACTTTCTATACCAAAGAGTCCACTCTGCGTTGGGAGACTACCACCCAGGTGCAAATACACCTCTCTCTTTGAGGTGGATTTTGCCTAGGTGAACCTACGTGGCGCCTACGTGGAGGTGGATTTATCCACCCTGCATTGGGAATGCTCTAAGGATATATATAGTGGACAGATGTAATGAGAAGGGCATGAATGAACAAGTAACTTTTACTTTCTCTTTCTCCTTCACGTTTCTTTCATTTCCTTCTACTATTTCTTCCTAAACTTGCTACCTTCCTTTCTCTTCTTCTTCTTCTTTGTTTATTTTTCATGATTCAAACCCTAATCAGGTCCTAATACCTGACAAGTGGTATCAAAGCCGTAGTTCTGGGCCGATCTAAGTCATTCAAGATGACTGAAACTAGAAATCAAAAGTTAGAGATTGTTGTAAAAAATTTGGAAGGACGGTTCGATGAGATGTCGGTGACTCAGTTGTCTTTAAAAGATGATGTAGAAGAGATCAAGATCTCCATTAAAGATATGAAGAATCAATTTGGATCATTCACAGATATGAAGAATCAATTTGGAGTGTTGTCAAAAGGAATCGAGGCACTGTTAGGTTCAAAAGGGATCGATTTGAGTAAGGACCCAAGCGCTGTTGTGACTATGAACTCAAATCAAATCTCACCACCAACATCACCATCTTCATTAGGAGTTGTTTCAGGTAATGGTTTACTTGGGCCTCGACCTGTTGTTCATATTACAAGTGATAATGATAATGGAGGAAAATCTGTTCCTTCTAATAAGAATCAATATAACCCAGCTGAAGTAGTGACCCAATCAGGTGAAAAAAATCCTAAAACATTTGGATCTAGCAGTACTTATGGCCATTACAAATTTCCTAAGTTGGAATTTCCTAAGTTTGATGGTGAGGATGTGAGAAGCTGGATTCGAAAAGCAGAAAGATATTTCAGGTTTAATCTGATTGAACCCACGCAGATGGCTTTATTTGCTTCATTACATTTGAGTGGTAGAGCTGATATTTGGTTTCAATCTTGTTATAATTCTTTTGGCGATTTGTCTTGGGAGGAGTTTTCTGCAGCAATTCGAGCTAGATTCTCAGAGGAAGCTTTAGAAAATATTGTGGGGGAATTCAACAAGTTAACTCAAACCTCTTCAGTGGCTGAGTATCAAGGTAAATTTGAAGAGTTGCAGGCTTTGATGCTGATAAAAAACGGACAGTTAACTGAGGGGTATTTTGTGGATAGTTTCCTAAGTGGGTTGAAGGATGAATTAAGACATCATGTTTCCGCTTTTCGACCAAGAGATCTCAACTATGCTATTTCTGTGGCTCGATCTCATGAGGCAGCTTTGGAATCATTACACAGAAGTCATTGTAATTTTTCCAGGACAACTCCATCAGTTTCGGGGGTTTCCTATAGTCCAACACCTCAAAGTAAGTTTTCCAAGCCTCAATCTAGTTCATCTGTAAATCATTCGTCAAGTAATTACTCAGGACTGTCCAGTGGAAATTCTCACTCAAGTGGGGCTAGTACTTCCATCCCAATAAGGAAGCTAACTCCTAACGAGATGAAAACTAGAAGGGATAAAGGCTTATGTTATAATTGTGATGAGGTGTACTCCTATGGTCATAAATGTAAACAAAAGCAATTATTTATGCTTATTGGAGATAATGAAGACGAAGACATTCCAGCCCCAAGTCAAGAACAAAGTTCTCTACAAATCATAGATAAGATCGACGACATTTCAGATGTTTCGATCTCTCTTAATGCCTTGACAGGGGTGACCTCCTATGAAACTATTAGGATCAAGGCCAGAGTAGGCCAGACCTATATTACGATCTTAATTGATTCGGGAAGCACACACAATTTCATAGATGTGGACACCATACGAAATTTGGGACATGCTTTGATTGAAGCCTCACGTTTGTTGGTTAATGTGGCCAATGGACAGAAGATTCTGAGTAATGAGATTTGTCCTGCTTTTGAATGGTCGATGCAAGGTCATAAATTTGTTTCGGAAGTGAGGATACTTCCATTAGGAGGATGTGATCTAGTGTTGGGAGTACAATGGCTTAAATCTGTAAGTCCCGTCACTATGGATTTTAATAACTTGCAACTTTCATTTCAGTTGGAAGGAAATACTATAGTATTGCAAGGAATTCAAGATGCAGCTGAGTTGAAAATCATTGGGGCCACAGCTACCCAAAAGTTATGTGATCGCCACCCTCATAGCATGATGAGCATGTTATATTCAGTGTCGACTGCCACTACAGACACATCACTGGCCAATGAAGACCAACCTCCAGAAATTCAAGAACTTTTGCAGGAATTCACAGAAATTTTTGACGAACTAGTTGGTCTACCTCCAATCAGATCAGTGGATCATAAAATTTGTCTGAAAGGGGGAGCTGAGCCTGTAAATGTCAGGCCCTATAGGTACCCACACATACAGAAGGCTGAAATCGAAAAACATGTCAAAGGCATGTTAGATTCTGGTGTAATTCAGCCATCTCAAAGTCCGTTCACATCTCCAGTTATTTTGGTAAAGAAGAAAGATAATAGTTGGCGAATGTGTATAGACTACAGGCAGTTAAACAGTATGACCATCAAGAATAAATTTCCCATTCCAATTATTGAGGAGTTGCTTGATGAACTCCATGGAGCTGCTTTGTACCATCAAATCAGGGTTCATGAGTCGGATATAGGTAAGACTGCCTTCAGTACTCACTTGGGACATTATGAATTCAGGGTTATGCCATTTGGACTCACCAATGCTCCAGCTACATTCCAAAGCCTGATGAATGAAGTATTTCAAGCTCACTTGCGGTGCTTTGTACTTGTGTTTTTTTATGATATCCTAGTCTACAGCAAAAATTTGCAAGATCATGTCGACCATCTCAGACAGGTATTTTCATTAATGAAACACCATCAATTGTACGCCAAGGCATCCAAGTGCCAGTTTGCTAAGTCAGAGTTGGAATATTTGGGTCATCTCATTTCCTGGAAAGGAGTTTCGGCTGATCCTATGAAAACCGCAAATATGAAGAACTGGCCTACACCTAAGACTCTCAAAGCCTTGCGGGGCTTCTTAGGTCTAACAGGTTATTAAAGGAGGTTTGTCAAACACTATGGCATCATGGCTAAGCCTCTCACTGATTTACTGAAGAAGGATCAATTTTTGTGGACTGATGCAGCTGAGCAAGCCTTTACTCAACTTAAAACTGCCATGATTACTACTCCTGTTTTACAATTGCCTAATTTTTCTAAATTCTTTACTGTTGAGACTGATGCTTGTTTGAATGGTGTAGGAGCTGTTTTATTACAGGAGAACAGGCCTCTAGCTTTCCTCAGCCAGTCTCTTCCCCCTCAAAAGCTGGGTCTATCTACTTATGAGAAGGAACTCTAGGCTATCATTTTCGCTGTCACCAAATGGAGGTACTACTTATATGGTCGTCATTTCATCATCAAGACTGATCATAGAAGTCTCAAATATTTGTTAGAACAAAAAATATCTACATTGTTACAACAGAAGTGGCTCTCCAAACTTCTTGGCTATGATTACGAAATCTGTTATAAGAAGGGAGTCGACAATGTGGTAGCTGACAGTTTATCTAGAGCTTTTGAGGATTCAGCATCTTGCCAGGCCATATCAATTGCGCAACCTTCTTGGGTACATGAGTTACTTCAGAGTTATGAAAATGATGAAACCATTCAGTCAATTCTTACTTCTTTACTGCTGTCAGCTGAGATCAAAGGCTATTCTCTTCACCAACAACTTCTCAGGTTCCAGGGTAAACTAGTGGTTGGGTCTTCTGGTTCTCTCAGGCGACACATTTGGACAGAACTACATTCTTCTGCTGTGGGGGGACATTCAGGAGTGAACGCTACTGCCAAGAGGATAACTCAATTTTTCTTTTGGCCTTCATTACACCAAGATGTCAAGTTATGGACTGCGAGTTGTGATGTGTGTCAACGCAACAAATCTGACCATAACTCGGCCCCAGGATTACTTCAGCCTCTCCCAGTTCCTACTAGACCTTGGACTGACATCTCTTTGGATTTTGTGGAAGGCTTGCCTAAGTCTGATGGGGTGGATTCCATTTTGGTGGTAATTGATCGCTTCACTAAGTATGGACATTTCATACCTTTATCTCATCCCTACACAGCAGCTCAGGTAGCTCAGTCCTTCTTGGATAACATTTATAAGCTTCATGGTCGTCCGACAACAATAGTAAGTGATCGTGACCCCTTATTTCTCAGTACTTTTTGGTCGAAATTATTTACCTTGATGGGCACCAAGCTTCTTCATTCTACTGCTTATCACCCTCAGACCGACGGTCAAACGGAAAGGCTAAATCAATGTTTGGAGCAGTTTTTACGGTGCATGACTAGTGCTCGTCCAAAGAAGTGGGCTAAATGGCTTCCTCTTGCTGAATGGTGGTACAATTCCTCATTTCACTCGTCTCTCAAAATGTCGCCTTTCGAAGCCTTATATGGATACAGTCCACCGGTGATTTCGGTGCCTCAGATACCAGTGGAGGGTTCACCTGAAGTTGTTACATTCCTCAAGGATCGTTCCATTATGTTCTCAGTCATCAGAGAAAATTTACTTCACGCTCAGAGTCGAATGAAATTCTTTGCTGACAAGCATCGTTCAGATCGTGAGTTCAATGAAGGGGGCTGGGTTTATCTTCGCTTACAACCATATCGCCAATCCACTGTGGTAATTCGTCACAATCTCAAGATTTCTCCAAGGTACTTTGGTCCTTTCCAAATTGTGTCGCGAATCGGCAAAGTGGCATACAAGCTTCAGCAGCCTGCATCTGCCCAAATTCACCCAGTTTTCCACGTGTCGCAGCTAAAACTGAAGATTGGTACAACAGACACAGCCTCACCAGAGTTACCCTCAGTGGACACTCATGGTCAGTTCCTGATTTCTCCGGTCTCAGTACTCGACCGAAAGATGGTGCCACGTAATCATCAAGCTGTGTAACGCCCCAACTCCGCATATCCCAGTCGGCCGCTCTGGAACATAAGGAATTGTAGCGCCCATATTACTTGACCAACCAGGCAAAAGCCCACCTGTTCAAGGAACACGTCAACAGGAAATAATACCATTGCAAAACTCTAGTAAAAAGGAACAATCTGCTAAAAACCCAAAACCTGGTATTTGTATTAAACAATAAACTGTATGTATGTACAAAGAAAAGTTTCTTACACAACTAAGTCATAATAATATATATCGAGGTTTCAAAAGGTACAAACTCCTCTGATAACACTATAAACAAAAAGAACTATATACAACCCAAAAAAAATCCCTGCGCTCTCAACACACCTAAGACGGCGCTCGCGACACTACTGAAAGTGATCTCCTGAAAAAGATTGTAAACAACAAGGATGAGCTACAGCTCAGCAAATAAAATCCAACTCACTAAACTTATCACAAAGAATAGAAATACACTAGTTTAAACCAAATTCACCTCATACCAACAGATCATATCAGTCAATCCAATTTATTAGTGCCTTAATTTATCTTTATTTAGTTTGGGGAGTACGCCTGCATGTACTCATTACACTGCAGGTACACACATGTAAATTTCCCTCCATATGCGGATAGCTGGAGGTACAGTCTATACGGCCCCACGCATGGTCACACTCCCATCACCCGCAAGTGACTGGTACTGCCATTGTATAGACCCATGTGCTTAACACTTCCTCCCAAGCTTGTATTAAATGTGTGTGGAAACATCCACCACACGGCCGAAGCCCCCATTTCATAAAGGTGTGTGTGACCTCAATCAACACACGACCGAAGTGCCGAATCGCATAAGAGCGCATAACCACACTTAACAATTCAAAACATATCCACTTTCAAGCTCACTCTAGCCGAGAAAGTAGCATAGGAAGAATTCCAACATTTATATTATGAACAGTGTATATATATATACATACACGCAATTTCAATCAACTCAGATTTCTAATAAGATATTTAATTAAGTTCAAAGTGAAGATTCAGATCTATATAATTTGTACAGGTCAGTACCTCATTCCAAATATCAATATACTTGTTTAAAACAGAACAAAATGATCTCCTCATACACCATGCCAACAACATCAGAATTTCGCCAACTATATGCGTATTTCAACACAATAATTCATCAAGGAATCATGTTGGTTATATCTATTAAGCGCAGAAGCAACTAACTTTTGAATTCGAGTTCATATCAATATAAATTTCAGCATGAACAAAACAAATTAACACACTTCTCCAATCATAGATTCCGGCAGCGACAAAATAAACAAGAAATTGAATTCAGAATACCCAATATCGCAACTAAAACAAATTAAATTGATACCCACAGCAACAAAACAATTTAAGTAAAGGATTCGATTTAAATCTAACATAAATCTACCCCAAGTGTTAAGAAGAGGGAGTGGGATGTTACTTGCCTCAAGTGCTCGCAAAAACCCCAACTTACAAACAAGAATTCCAAGCTTTACCTTCTGATTTTCTGCCACCCAAATCTCTATTCACTAACTTACTTTCCTTTCACTCATGGTTCAGATAGCAAAAGCAAAGAGAGAACTGGTTCTTATGATTATGAACAGAACTATCTAGTCTAAACCGACTTACAAAAGATAAAGATGACTTGGGATGCAAATCAATACAAAACTTTTGGGCTTCTATTCACTATGGCTTTTGAGACCTTAATCCCGACCCAAAATATTGATAACCCATAGGAGTTTAGATATCTGATCCATATAAAAAGCCCAAATTAAAAATGCAATGTCATGCAGTATGAGCACCAAAAATGCATAGCAAACAAAACCGATAAGTCATGGCAGAAAATTAGAAATGCAGAGCATTACAATCTACCCACCTAAAAAGAAATTTCGTCCTCGAAATTTTACTTACCCCTTACTCAAAAAGATAAGGGTATGATGCTCTAACATCTTCTTCACGTTCCCAAGACGCTTCCTTCTCATTATGGTGACTCCATAGCACTTTTACTAAACGGATAGTGCGGTTGCGCAAAGGATGTTCCTTACTCTCAAGGATACGAATTGGCTTCTCATCATAGCTAGCATCAGGCCGAAAATCTAACTCTTCGAGATTCACAAACTTGGTTCTTTCTTCTTTCTTCAAAGTTTCCTCTTCATGGCATAGAGTCTTTGGTTTCTTTAACATGGAGACGTGAAATACATTATGCACACCTGCCAGTTTTTCGGGCAAATCTAACCGGTAAGCAACTGGACCAATCCTATCTAGTATTCGAAAAGGTCCCACATATCTAGGAGCAAGCTTTCCCTTTTTCCCAAAACGTTTCACCCCTTTCATAGGTGATACCCGAAGTAATACTTCATCATTCTTTTGAAATTCTAAACCCCGACGATGTTTATCTGCATAACTCTTCTGTCGACTTTGGGCAGTACGAATCCTATCTCGAATCATAGGAACATATGCAGCAGTTTTATGAGCCAACTCTGGTCCTAACAAAGCTCTTTCACCAACCTCATCCCAACACATTGGCGATCTGCAAGGCCTGCCATACAAGGCTTCAAAAGGTGCCATGCCGATAGTTGATTGATAGCTATTGTTGTAAGCGAATTCAACCAAAGGTAAATGATCTTCCCAACTACCTTTGAAGTTAAGAATGCACGCTCGAAGCATATCTTCTAATATCTGATTGACCCTTTCAGTCTGGCCATCTGTTTGTGGATGGAACGCTGTGCTGAAATTCAATGATGTACCCATTGCCTTCTGGAAACTCCGCCAAAAGCGAGAAGTAAACTGACTATCTCGATCGGATACAATAGATACAGGTACTCCATGCAGCTTAACAACTTCTTTGATGTATTTAGCGCACAACACATCTATACCATGAGTTCTCTTCACTGGGAGGAAATGAGCTGATTTTGTGAGTCTATCGACAATTACCCAGATAGTATTATTACCTTGTGAAGTTCGAGGTAAACCTTCCACAAAATCCATGGTAATATGTTCCCACTTCCATTCAGCTACTGGTAATGGCTGTAATGGTCCCGCAGGTTTCTGATGTTCGGCCTTGACGTGTTGACAAGTGAAGCATTTAGAGACATAGTCTGCAATGTCATACTTCATCCCGTTCCACCAAAACGTGCGTTTCAGGTCTTTGTACATTTTCGTACTTCCAGGGTGTACTGTATACCTCGAGCGATGAGCTTCCTCTAAAATTTCATTCTTCAAGTTAGCGACATCAGGAACAACCAGTCGTTGTTGGAACCTTACACCACCATCCGTACCAATAGAGAAATCAGAATTGCCTTTGTCTGGAACTTCGGCAATCCTGGCCTGCACCCAAGTATCTAATTTCTGCTCCTCAATGATCCTGGAAATTAAAGTGGGTTGTGCAATCATTGCCCCCAAGTATGCAGTATACTTCTCCGTATTGGGATGTATATCAAAATCAACCAGTGTATCAACCATAGTCCACCAACTGGTCATCACGAAAGCTACTGTGGTGTGGGATTTTCTGCTTAGTGCATCCGCTACTACATTGGCCTTTCCCGGGTGATATTGAAGAGATAAATGATAATCTTTTATGAGCTCAAACCATCTTCTTTGTCTCATATTCAGATCTCTTTGTGAGAACAAATACTTCAAACTCTTGTGATCAGTAAATATTTCAAAACTTTCACCCATCAAGTAATGTCTCCACAATCGAAGAGCAAAGACAACCGCCGCCAATTCTAGATCATGTGTCGGGTAATTTTTCTCATGAGTTCTCAATTGTCGTGAGGCATAAGCTACCACCCGGTCACGCTGCATTAAAACACCTCCTAAACCCTGGTGTGATGCATCCGTATAAATCACATATCCAACTCCGCTTTCAGGAAGTATTAAAACTGGTGAAGTAGTTAACTTGGTCTTCAATTCATTGAAAGATCTCTGACACTGATCAGTCCAAACAAATGAAATACCCTTGCGAGTCAGCTGTGTCATAGGAGCAGCAATACGAGAAAAATCTTTTATGAAACGCCGATAATAACCTACTAACCCTAGGAAGCTTCGTATCTCTGTAACTGATTTAGGCGGTACCCAATTTAATACTACATCCACTTTAGAGGGATCTACCGATACACCTCCTTCAGATACTACATGCCCCAGAAATTTAACTTCCTCGAGCCAAAATTCACATTTCTCAAACTTAGCATACAACTGATGTTCTTGAAGTGTTTGGAGTGTGATCCTTAAATGGTCAGCATGTTCCTCGCGAGTTCTTGAATAAACCAAAATATCATCTATAAAGACAATTATGAACTGATCTAAGAATCCTCTAAACACCCGGTTCATAAGATCCATGAAAAATGCAGGGGCATTAGTCAATCCAAACGGCATTACTAGATACTCATATGATCCATAACGTGTCACAAAAGCAGTCTTAGGCACATCTGCTTCTCGAACCCTCAACTGATGATAACCCGATCTCAAGTCAATTTTAGAGAACCATTGTGCACCCTTGAGTTGGTCAAACAAATCATCAATACGAGGTAAAGGGTATCTGTTTCGAATTGTCACCTTGTTTAATTCTCTGTAATCAACACATAGGCGAAGAGATCCATCTTTCTTCTTAACAAAGAGAACTGGTGCACCCCAAGGTGATGTACTTTGTCGAATAAAACCCTGCTCAAGAAGACCCTGAATTTGAACTTTCAATTCTCTAAGTTCTGTAGGTGCCATACGATATGGAGCTCTAGCAATTGGAGCAACCCCTGGAATCAGCTCAATGCTAAACCCAACTTCTCGATTAGGAGGCAAACCTTTAATTTCATTAAACACATCAGCATACTCTGCCACAATGTCAATTGACGCAATATCATTCTTACCCATCTCAAGTTCTATATGAGCTAAATAAGCTTCAGCCAAAACATTCCCCTTTGCAGTCCCAATAACTATCGGTTGATGTCCAGGAATATCCAGACGTAATGTCTTGGCAATACAATCTATGTTGCCATGGAAATCCTCCATCCAATTCATTCCCAAAATCACATCATACCGACGCATAACGAGCACAATTAAATCATAAGGAAATTTAAGATCATCGAGACTAATCATACATTTCCTACAGATTTTATCTGCTACCTTAATTCCTTCCCCAGCGGGCAGCAATACAACCATAGATTCTAGCATATACTCAGGTTGAATATCAAGCATGAGCATAAAAGCATGAGATATAAAAGAACGATCAGCTCCAGCATCAAATAATATTCTGGCGGGTTTAGAATTGACAAAAAAAATACCTTCCAGTAAAGTTCCACTAGCTTCTCCATCTCGGGACATTCCGGTATAAGCACGACCTTGTGGAGGTTCAACATGAGATGATGCATCTGCCATTACCCTGTCTCTTCCCACTTGTTCAATAGCAAACATCTGACCATGTCGTTTATCTGGTGCACGATCAGCTGGTCCCTTCCATGATCCTTGAGATCCATATGATTTCTGCCCCGATATTTTCTGCTCATTCATTTTCTGTTCATACGGTTTGCCTTCTGATTTTCCCTGATCTGTTTTCACCCAATTTCTTTCCGGAACTCTGCATTCAAAAGCTTTATGTCCGACCTTGCCACAAGTGAAACAATTCCCCAGAAACTTATTGCGCTTTGTTCCATCTGTAGAGGCAGTAGAAGAGGAGCTACTGTTTTGCTTCTTATAGGGAGGTTGTGATGTTTCTGGTCGTGAATGTTGCGCCTTTTTCCCTTTAGCATAATCATTTGGTCGACCGTATTCCATAAAATCTTGTTCTAGCAAAGTAGGAAGATCTGATGCCTGCCTAACTGTAGGGTAATGGTGGCCTTTAACCATCCGTCGCAACCCATCCCTCAAACCTTCTTCAAACTGTCTAGCTTTCTGGAATTCATCCATATTCATGTGAGTGGCAAAGCGTGCAAGTCTAGTAAACTGAGTTTCATACTCCAACACTGTCATTGTCCCTTGCTTCAAATTTATAAATTCTCTTGCCTTGGCTGCCCTCAAAGAATGAGGAAAGTACCGCAAATCAAAACGCCTACAAAAATCTTCCCAAGTAATATCATGCAGATTTTCAATCCTTGTCACTGATTTCCACCAAATTGAGGCATCTCCCATCAAGCAAAGTGACGCAAGTCGCTGTTTCTGAACCTCAGTATAACCCATAACATCAAACAAGTTCTCGATATCTTCCTTCCAATCCTCTACTACACTAACATCAAATGAACCACTGAATCTAGGAGGTTTCATCTTCATAAAACCTTCTACCATTCTTCTCCACGCTTCATTATCTTGCACTGCCTGAAAGTCTATTGGAACTTCTGGGCCATTTTGTGCTACCTGATTAACTAGTGGCACTGCATCCAAGTTAATAACTGGTGGCGCTTGAGAGGCATCTCTACCAGCCTCTAACGCATCAAGTCTCCGATTCACATATTCTAACATTCTAGTAAGGTCTCCAACCCATGTACGTACTTGCTCAGGAGCAGGAGGCCCCGAGGTACCCGCTTCTGACGTAGGATTCTCATTATTCACAACCCCAATTTCCGCTAAACGGACTGTCTTACGAGTTCGAGCTGCTCTCTCTGAAGCAGACATTCTGAAATACGAAAATGATAATAAACAGCTGCATACACAATTAAACATATACAAACACCACATCCACGAAGCAAAATAACATTAGAACGAATATATAACTAATCGTCCTCACTCATTTCTATCTGGTAACCCCTAACCTTAGACGAATTCTAGGACATAAACCTACAGCTCTGATACCAAATCTGTAACGCCCCAACTCCGCATATCCCAGTCGGCCGCTCTGGAACATAAGGAATTGTAGCGCCCATGTTACTTGACCAACCAGGCAAAATCCCACCTGTTCAAGGAACACGTCAACAGGAAATAATACCATTGCAAAACTCTAGTAAAAAGGAACAATCTGCTAAAAACCCAAAACCTGGTATTTGTATTAAACAATAAACTGTATGTATGTACAAAGAAAAGTTTCTTACACAACTAAGTCATAATAATATATATCGAGGTTTCAAAAGGTACAAACTCCTCTGATAACACTATAAACAAAAAGAACTATATACAACCCAAAAAAAATCCCTGCGCTCTCAACACACCTAAGACGGCGCTCGCGACACTACTGAAAGTGATCTCCTGAAAAAGATTGTAAACAACAAGGATGAGCTACAGCTCAGCAAATAAAATCCAACTCACTAAACTTATCACAAAGAATAGAAATACACTAGTTTAAACCAAATTCACCTCATACCAACAGATCATATCAGTCAATCCAATTTATTAGTGCCTTAATTTATCTTTATTTAGTTTGGGGAGTACGCCTGCATGTACTCATTACACTGCAGGTACACACATGTAAATTTCCCTCCATATGCGGATAGCTGGAGGTACAGTCTATACGGCCCCACGCATGGTCACACTCCCATCACCCGCAAGTGACTGGTACTACCATTGTATAGACCCATGTGCTTAACACTTCCTCCCAAGCTTGTATTAAATGTGTGTGGAAACATCCACCACACGGCCGAAGCCCCCATTTCATAAAGGTGTGTGTGACCTCAATCAACACACGACCGAAGTGCCGAATCGCATAAGAGCGCATAACCACACTTAACAATTCAAAACATATCCACTTTCAAGCTCACTCTAGCCGAGAAAGTAGCATAGGAAGAATTCCAACATTTATATTATGAACAGTGTATATATATATATACATACACGCAATTTCAATCAACTCAGATTTCTAATAAGATATTTAATTAAGTTCAAAGTGAAGATTCAGATCTATATAATTTGTACAGGTCAGTACCTCATTCCAAATATCAATATACTTGTTTAAAACAAAACAAAATGATCTCCTCATACACCATGCCAACAACATCAGAATTTCGCCAACTATATGCGTATTTCAACACAATAATTCATCAAGGAATCATGTTGGTTATATCTATTAAGCGCATAAGCAACTAACTTTTGAATTCGAGTTCATATCAATATAAATTTCAGCATGAACAAAACAAATTAACACACTTCTCCAATCATAGATTCCGGCAGCGACAAAATAAACAAGAAATTGAATTCAGAATACCCAATATCGCAACTAAAACAAATTAAATTGATACCCACAGCAACAAAACAATTTAAGTAAAGGATTCGATTTAAATCTAACATAAATCTACCCCAAGTGTTAAGAAGAGGGAGTGGGATGTTACTTGCCTCAAGTACTCGCAAAAACCCCAACTTACAAACAAGAATTCCAAGCTTTACCTTCTGATTTTCTGCCACCCAAATCTCTATTCACTAACTTACTTTCCTTTCACTCATGGTTCAGATAGCAAAAGCAAAGAGAGAACTGGTTCTTATGATTATGAACAGAACTATCTAGTCTAAACCGACTTAGGGCATCTCTAATGGTTCACCAAATTTGATGGGCCACATCAGCAGATTTGGTACCGATTTGATGGACCATTTGATGAAAAAAACTTTAGTTTCTAATGGTTCACCAAATTGAGGCGGGTAATGAAGTGCCACTTAAGTTGGGCGGGCTTTGAAGAGCCACTTAAACGAAAATTTTAGTTGAGGCGGACATCCAAGTGCCACTTAACCCTTAGTTGAGGCGGGCAATGAAGTGCCGCTTTAAGAAAAAACTAAATAAGAATTCAGTTGAGGCGGACATCCAAGTGCCACTTAATTGAAGTGGGCTTTGGAGTGCCACTTTAAGCGGCACTTCATTAGCCGCTTTAAGTGAAGCGGTCTTCTCTTGCCCGCCTCACCCCAGTATCAAACCTTAAGCTTTTCATCAAAATTTCATCAAATTTGATGAACTTTTGATGATTTTTGGCAAAATATCAAATTTGAAAAACTTTTGATGGTCCATTAGATGGAGTTTTTTTCACTTTTTCATCAAATTTGAATTTGATGATAGATTTGATGAACCATTAGAGATGCCCTTACAAAAGATAAAGATGACTTGGGATGCAAATCAATACAAAACTTTTGGGCTTCTATTCACTATGGCTTTTGAGACCTTAATCCCGACCCAAAATATTGATAACCCATAGGAGTTTAGATATCTGATCCATATAAAAAGCCCAAATTAAAAATGCAATGTCATGCAGTATGAGCACCAAAAATGCATAGCAAACAAAACCGATAAGTCATGGCAGAAAATTAGAAATGCAGAGCATTACAAGCTGTGACTCAATGGTTAGTGCAGTGGTCCCATACTGACCCTACTGCCACTTCATGGGAAGACCTCTCTGTATTGTCTAGGCGTTTTCCAGACTTTGTCAGGGCGGATATGCAGTCTTTTAAGAGGGGTGGAATGTCAGGCCCAAGCCCGACTTAGTATAGGCCCAATCCAATTCTTATATTACCATTGAGTCCTGTATGAGTTGTCTGTTAAGGAATGGGTGTAGTGTAACCACTAAGGATATATATAGTGGACAGATGTAATGAGAAGGGCATGAATGAACAAGTAACTTTTACTTTCTCTTTCTCCTTCACGTTTCTTTCATTTCCTTCTACTATTTCTTCCTAAACTTGCTACCTTCCTTTCTCTTCTTCTTCTTCTTTGTTTATTTTTCATGATTCAAACCCTAATCAGGTCCTAATACCTGACATTTTTATAAAAGAAACAGATTCTACCCATCTTTTACTTTGTGTAGTTAATTGATTTTTTTGCAATTCCAACTTAACGATTCTTTCACACAAATATCAATTACTGCCCTAATGTTGCACTCCTTGCAAATTTTCTAGAACATGATCACTATTTCTTTGGTACTCAACACTTTGTTAACATGCGAATGAGCCTGTGGTTCAATGGTAGCACCCTTCTCACAAAGTGGAGAGGTTGTGGGTTCGAAACACGTCAACAGTGATTGGTGATATAAGTTTCCACACATAATATAAAGGGGTAAGGGTCCCCTCAACCCTGCTTGCCAATCAAAAACAAAAACAAACACTTTGTTAACATTAGAACTTGAAATTTTTTAACAACAGCAAGAATTAATAACAACATCAAAAATAATTCACGACCATAGCAGCATTAAAACTAGTTATACCAAAATACATAGCAGTCATGTCAATAGCCAAATAAGAGGAGAAAAAAAATACTGCTGGGAAGTGAGACAGGATGCTAGCTGGGCTTTGCTAGGCTGCCTGCCAGTTTTGGCAACCTTAATAACCAAATCAGTGCAGTTTTGACTTCCTGGTGCAGTATGACATGCTTTTCTTGGTAGAACCTTTTGCTTTTAGTTAGCAGTGTATATGACTAAATGTAGGCATGTGTTGAAGATCTAAAAACTGCTCTGCATGCATTTTAAAATAAAGGCCTGTACAAAAACTGAGAAGTACACAAAAGCTCCCAATCACATTCTCAAGTTAAGCTTTCTGTAGGAAATTAGAATTCCAAAATTCTTAAAACTGCAATGAATATATTTTTCAATTAATAGCCATAAAATCCATGCCAACCTAACAAAAGTATGAGGTTTGTGTCTTTGATGAACATACATATATAAACTAATTAACACTTATTCATCCATCTTATTCCTGTTAAATCACTTCTCTTCACTCAGTCCAAATTAATATGGATTAGAGATTAACAATTCGATTTATATGTACATAGGCTTAGAAAGTATTATTTTCATTATTCAATAGCTTTATTTCTAGAGCTGCTTTGCCACTAAATGCAATATTTGGCGTTCATTTCTATTCTGATTTTCACTATATGTGTGGTGTTTCAGTGTCTATTATACAATCTCATTCCAATTCCATTTATTTTAATGGTTGAATGAAATCATCCAGCTATCATATAAAGCATATAGGTCTGGATTCAAACATTGAGTGGCAACTCATCCCCATAAGATGGTGTATGTGTTTCTTCTGTCCATTTGGTAAGTGAAGCATATTGTTCACAACAACATTTTGTTATGGAGCATAGACAATTATTGCGCACCTCCCTAGAATTCGAGACAGACCATGATCAGAACAGGAGTCATATTCACTCTTCCATGAACCAAGGTAGTTCTAGGACTGCAGACGGTGGGTCTTTTTTTTTTTTTTTTTTTGTATGGACAACATGCTTCCTGGGGGAGAAAATGTCTCCTCTAACTGGAACTCGGCACTCAGATCAAATGAGTATGTTTAGTCAAGTATCATCCCCGAACCAAATTTTCATTCAGCCCCTGTTCCAGGCCCATCTTATCAACCCTTCCGACATCCATCAGCTGCTAGAAGCTTCCGTCCTGTCACCCAAAACTATGTTGAACGTCCATCTTCTTCAAGTTATTACAGTGCATCCCCTGTAAACCACTACAGGCATACATTTAAATCATGGATATATATGAAGTTGGCAGTACCACTTCTGCAACAGTCAATAGAAGGGACCGTATAGCAAAAAAAGACCAGCAGCTTCTGTGATTCATGAGAGCACTGGATACTATAGAGTTGGAAGTTCATTCGACATGTCAATTCCATCCCTACATAAGCCGAGTTGAAGTTCACAGCGTTGGCCTTGGGAAGTTGTGAGTGTGACACCCAGTAATAGAGGGAGCAGTCTGTCAATTATGGAGGAAGCATCCCAGAGGAAAGTAAGAAGCCGGTCCTCGCTAGACTTGGAATTGAATCATGCTAGAACCCGTGCATTGAGCAACCCTTCACATTATTCCCATTCAACAGGGAGATAAATAGACAGGCTTCACAGACAGGTTTCAGGCCCTTCATCTTAATAGTCTTTTAAAATTTTATTTCCCAGTTTAACTATTAAATTCTATTTTTTATCCTGTAGAAGGAGAAAATGTAATCAATATAGGTATTTTGTGTATAACTTAAATCCCAAATTTCTTCCTTTGCTTTTTGAATCCTTTTTATTTTAAAGGACTACGCAGTTTGAGAATGCACTTTTGAACATACAGGTTATAGCAGGTTATAGGAGCTTCAACAATCGGGTAGCTAGCTATTTTTAAGTTGAACATACTATTTATGGTATCTCAAAAACTGAGCTAGACTTCTATGTACAGTGGCAATGCAAACAGGCTGCTGTGAACGCTGATATGTAGGATCCTATGTACATTGTTGTACAAGCTGGTATGTCGCCTGATATGCTTTTTTAATTTGATATTACAATAGAAACATTGGTGCAAGTTCGCTTGGCAGGGCTTAACTCACATAAAATCGTCATACTAATTTAAATGCAATTTAGCAAAAATCACATAAGATTGCACTTGAGGCAGGATATGGTCTGCAAAATGTTGTGGTAGAATTTCATAGCATTGTGGTCTAAATGTATCACCATTCTGCTCAAAATTGACTTTGCTACTAATTAAACGATTGGTGATTCTCAGTGGATAAGATGGCCTTTTCTACAATGGTGTGGTTTTTTTTTCTATTTATTTTTCTCTTTATTTCGCTTATGTGTGCCTCTACATAAACCTATTCATGTATAGTATTGAGTTAATTTGGTGGACTGCCACAGTGGATCACACATGTTCACTAATTGTGTTCATAAGAAAATTTTGTCATTTTGTTACAATTTAGTATGAAGCTCTAAAACCGATATATTTTCTGATCATGTGAAATTTCAGAAATCAAAAACAATGCCACACAATTCTTTTGATTTCTTTGACAGTACCTTATTGGTAGTTGATCTGCACCTAGCACCTTGATATTAACCACTATATTGACACAGTTCCAAGGATACTTTTGCTTGAATGAGGTCGCAAACCTTGATGACTTGAAAAATAAGGTTAAATACAGGATTTTGATCCGACTTTATGTAAGCTAGCAGGTGCTATACTTGCTGGTGTGACAATATGATCGAGTGGTTTAAATTTAAGCCTACCTTTGGGCACTGTATGTAAGTCTTGGTTTCTTGAATTTTTAATTTTCTACCACTGTGATTTCTAAATTCTGATTTAATCATCCTGCAATTTATTTTTCCATAATTTTCTTTCCTATACTTATATCGAACTCTTTTGTTTCACATGGGCAGATATTGCTTTTCATAATGGATAGCGGGTTTCACATGGGCAGATATTGCTTTTCATAATGGATAGCGGATCTAAATAGGAACACAAGGTCATGCATTTTTAGGAAATATTTGGATTTAGCATGCTGTGCATAATTAACTGGTGTAGCTCAGTTGGTTGGCTTTTAAACCACGAGGACGAAGGTTCAAGCCCTTCCTCCAGCATATGTATTTTCTTATAATAGGTTCTAACAGATTTATAATGTACTCCTCTGATGTATGTGTTAAAACAATGGAAGTGTTAGTGGGTATATAAGAGTCAAGAAGAAGAATATGACAAAATAACAAGTTTATAAAAGAAACTTTGTTTTTATTACAAAAGAGGACTTCTAGTACTAGAGAACTTCTTTTCTTGATTGATTGATCAAACAACATGTTCACCTCCCTATTTATAGGACATTATAACCGACTTTAATTGTTCTACATAGTTCTGATTTTTTCTCATACATTCTAGATTTCTCTATTAACTATTAACTGTTATATGCTAGATAATTCTTTATGCTTCTGGACACTTCTATGGACTAGATAATTCTTTATGCTTCTGGACACTTCTATGGACTGGGATTTTCTTGGACTTGGACATTACAGATTACATTTTTAACACCCCCACTTAATCTGTAATGTTCATGCTCCTCCTAAAGTGATGAAAATTTTCACCTCCAAGTGGCTTGGTAAATATGTCGGCACATTGATCTTCAGTCCTGCAGAATTGTAGCTCAATCTCTTCACTTTCAACCAAGTCTCTGATGAAGTGGTGACGTAACTCAATGTGCTTTGACCTGCTATGGAACACTGGATTCCTGGTCATAGCTATTGTAGACATATTGTCGCAATATATAGTTGTAGGACCTTCTTGCTCTTGTTGTAAATCTGCCAGAATTCTGCGAAGCCATACTGCCTCACAAGCTGTACTTGTTGCTGACATGTACTCTGCTTCTGCCGACGATAGTGCCACTGTATTTTGCTTTCTTGATGACCATGTGATCACCTTCGTACCTAGGAAGAAAACATAACCTGAAGTGCTCTTCCTGTCATCTATTGATCCTGCCCAATCGCTATCTGTATAGCCAACTAACTTGTTATCTTTCTCCTTCGTGTAGTTGATGCCGAATCCTTTCGTTCCTTTGACATATCTCAGTACTCTCTTGGCTGCTGCATAGTATAGTTTGCTTGGATCACTCATGTAGCGCGATATCATGCTTACTGCTTGAACAATATCTGGTCTTGTATTCGTGAGATAGATCAACGAACCAACCAAACTTCTGAATAGTGAAGCATCGACCTTAGCTGCTCCATCATCCTTACTTAGCTTTTCATTCACAACCATTGGTGTCGTCACTGGTTTGCAGTCGACCATCTGGAACTTCTTCAAGAGGTCTTCGGCATATTTTTCTTGAGAAAGAAAAAAGCCTTCCTGAGATTGTCGTACTTGGATCCCGAGAAAATATCTCATGAGTCCCAAGTCAGTCATCTCATACTCCTTCATCATCGCTCGTTTGAATTCTTCTCCCATTGCTTGCTTGGTGCTGGCATAAATTAAGTCGTCAAAATAAAGACAAACTATAAGGAAATTACCCGCACCATCTCGTTTCAAATAAAGCGATGGTTTGCTTGGACTTCTTTCAAATCCATTCTGGCGAAAGTAGCGATCAATTTTACTGTTCCAGGCTCTTGGTGCTTGCTTTAGCCCGTACAAAGCTTTGCGAAGTCGATAAACTTTTCTTTCTTCTCCCTTGATGATGTAGCCTTGAGGTTGTTCCACGTAGACCTCCTCCTCAAGTTCTCCATTCAAGAAGGCTGACTTCACATCCAACTGGTAGACTTTTATCTCCAATTGTGCTGCAATTGCTAGTACTGTACGAATTGTCTCCATCCTTGTAACGGGCGCAAATGTCTCGTTAAAGTCTATTCCAAGTTGTTGGGAATAACCTTTTGCGACAAGCCGAGCCTTGTGCTTCTGGATAGAGCCATCTTCATTATACTTGGTCTTATAGACCCATTTAGCCCAATAACTTCTTTCTCTTTGGGCTTTCCAACCAGCTCCCATGTTTCATTTTTATGGATGACTTTCATTTCTTCATCCATAGCTTTTCTCCATTTTTCTTCAGTTGCTGCTTCTTCATACTTTTGTGGTTCACAAGCAAGAAAAGCAACTGGACCGCATGAGTTGTAAATATCTTGTAAAGGACGTACCTTTCTTGGGGGAGAGCTTGACCCCGATGAAGATTAACTTCTTGGGCATGTTGGCGGAGTAACTGGTTCAGGTTCTGGACCTGGTTGTTCTTGGGTTGATTCTTCTTCTTCAAGTATTAGTGGCGCCTCGACATTAGTGTTGTTTCCATCATCCCAACTCCATGTATTATGCTCATCAAAGATGACATCCCTGGAGATTACTAACTCATTGGTCCTGGGATTAAGTAGCCTGTAAGTTTTGGATTCTTCGCTATACCCGATGAAGATGAGCTTTTCTCCCTTCTCATCAAACTTTTCTCTGTGTTTTGATGGAATATGAGAATATGCGATGCATCCAAAGACTTTGAGAGAAGTTACCATGGGCTTTTGATGATGCCATGCTTCATACGGCGTCCTGTCTCGCACTACTTTAGTTGGCGAACGGTTGAGCATGTAGACCGCGGTGTTGACAGCTTCAGCCCATAGTTTGTTTGGTAAGCCTTTTCCCTTCAGCATGCTCCGAGCCATCTCCACGATCGTCCTGTTCCTCCTTTCTGCCACGCCATTTTGTTGAGGAGTGTATCGGACTGTCGGCTCCTTCTTGATTCCTTGATCTTGACAATATTTGTTGAACTCCTTAGATGTGAATTCTCCTCCTCGATCAGTGCGTAACACCTTTAAGGAATGCCCACTTTGTTTTTCAACGAGCGCCTTGAACTTCAAGAATGTGGTGAATGCTTCCGATTTTTGTTCTAGGAAGTACACCCACATCATCCTGCTGTAATCATCAACAAACAAAAGAAAATATCTTTTGTTGTTTAATGACGATGTTCGAACTGGTCTGCATATGTCAGCGTGAACCAATTCTAGAGACTTCCTGGCTCTCCATGATGACTTAGCAAAGGGAAATCTATGAAATTTCCCAAAAATGCAGCCTTCACAAACTCTAACTTCTCCACCAATACTAGGTAGCCCAATCACCATATTTTTGGACTTTAGAACCCTTAAGGCTCTATAATTCAAATGCCCAAATCGTAAATGCCATAATTCAGTTTCATCAACTGCAGTTGCTTTCATGGCATAATTTTGTACCGATGACATCACCAATGGAAAAACCTTATTTTCTGTCATCTGTACTTTGGCAACCACCTGCTTCTTTCTTTTATCGTAAATTGTGCATTCATTATCTTCAAAATGCACAATATACCCTTTCTGGATAAGTTGCCCAACACTTAGTAAGTTTTGAGCAAGACCGGGGACATACAGAACATCATGCATATTTTTAAATGCTCCTTCTCCAATTTTTACTGTAACTATTCCTTTTTCTTCTATTTTCTGAAGTTTACCATCTCCTAGCTTAACTTCAGAATCTACGTCTTCATCTAGACTTATAAAACCTTTCTTATCTCCGGTCATGTGATTACTGCAGCCACTGTCTAAATACCAAATATCTTTAGGTTCTTGCATTGCATTATAGCAAGAATAAAATACTTGGTCTGGAGATTCATTTTTCTCCATGTAGTTGGCTTGATTTTTCTTCTTGAGCCAACAATCTTTATCCACGTGATTTAACTTTTTACACGTGGTGCATTTATATCTGCAGTTTTCACTTTTATGACCGGGTTTTTTGCAAACATTGCAATAAGGTTTTGAAGAAGGATTTTTGCCATACCTTCGGTTGTTGTTGCTGAATTTTCCTTCACGTCCCCAGTTTGAGCTTTCTCCTCGGCTAAATTCTCCGGGATTCTGGAAGCTTCTTGAATTTTCTTTCTTATCCCCAAAAGTCACCTTGGACTGAAATGCCTGCTCCAATGATTTTTCAGCTGACCTGCTGCTCATCCTTTCTTCATGCGCCTCAAGAGAACCCATTAGCTCATATAATGATAATTTTGACAAATCTTTTGATTCTTCTATGGCGGCGACAATATGATCAAATTTTGCGGGTAAACTTCGCAAAATTTTCTCAATAACTTTCTTATCTTCAATAGTGTCTCCATAACTTTTAATTTGGTTGATAACGTTGGAGACCCTATTGTAGAATACTTGAACTTTCTCATTATCTTTCATGAGAAAATTATCAAATTCTCGCCATAAAGATTGGAGTTTGATAGAAATTATCTTTTGGGTTCCTTGAAATTTTTTCTTAAGAATTTCCCATGCATCCTTAGAATTTGAAGCGCCAAGAATTCTTGGAAAAATTGATTTGCTTACCCCTTGTTGGATGAACAATAATGCTTTGGCATCTCTCTTTTTCTTCTCCTTGTACTCCTTTTGCTTGCTTTGATCCCATGTTTGTAATTCTGCCGTCGACTCCGGTACATCATAGCCATCTTCAATTAATTCCCATAAATCTTGAGACATGAATAGAGTTTTCATTTGTAAACTCCAATAATCATAACTATCACCATCAAATATGGGTATTAGATTTTGGGTATAATTGAATGTATATGGGGTTTGATTTATGGCCATGGTTTAAGTGTAAATAATGGGAATATAGTGGTTTAAGGTGTAGATGATGGAAAGTGGTACTGGGGGACCAAAGAAAAAACTTGGCTCTGATACCAATTTGTTAAAACAATGGAAGTGTTAGTGGGTATATGAGAGTCAAGAAGAAGAATATGACAAAATAACAAGTTTATAAAAGAAACTTTGTTTTTATTACAAAAGAGGACTTCTAGTACTAGAGAACTTCTTTTCTTGATTGATTGATCAAACAACATGTTCACCTCCCTATTTATAGGACATTATAACCGACTTTAATTGTTCTACATAGTTCTGATTTTTTCTCATACATTCTAGATTTCTCTATTAACTATTAACTGTTATATGCTAGATAATTCTTTATGCTTCTGGACACTTCTATGGATTAGATAATTCTTTATGCTTCTGGACACTTCTATGGACTGGGATTTTCTTGGACTTGGACATTACAGATTACATTTTTAACAGTATGTATGGAGCATGTTACTAATTTTAATGATTCAGGAATCAGGATAATTGTCAATACAACCTGGGATCTTGCAAAACTGAGACTCCCTCTCTCTTAGCGCTGATGTTGCTAATGCTCCTTTTGTCAGGTACCTTCCGCTCCTAAACCAATGACTAACTAGTAGGCAAAAAAAAATTACGCCAAGGATTTGTCAATTTGTGAAAGAATGTTTTTGGCTTTTAATTAGTATGAGTTTTCCACTATTCCTCCGCTCTGAAGTAGGTTAAGATGATTAAGGTTTGAAAGACTTTGATTACCTTTTATTGTGGATTGTTTTATTGATTTTATTCAAGATTTGTTTTGTGGGTCATTTCTAGCCAATTATGATTGCTCTTGATCTGAGAAATGACGCAATTGAACAGTAGTTTTCAAATGCATTGGATGAGACCTAAACCATTAGTGTAGACTGTAGACCACCTAAGCAAATAAAACCTTACAAAAGATGCCAAATATGCAAGCTCATCCAAGAGAGTTGAAAGCATTGAGGTTCTCAATTAATTTGAGGTACAAATTCCACATCCTATCTACTTGATTACTTTCTGTTTAGTGTGGTTAGTAATAATAAACATCTTAAAAAGCGTGTAATTGTTGAACTTTCCATTATAAGTTTTTTACAAATAAGTTGAAAAGGAGCTATAGTGGATGTGAACTCAAAAATAAGTTTTTAATCTTCGGTGTCTAATATATCGGATTTGGTGTTTTTTTTTTCAAGGGAATGGGGTGAGGAGAGGTATTATCCTGTCATCAATCTCTTTCATTTGATCGAAAATGGTCAAAGATAGAGCATAATAGTTGTTCAGGTACATCTATATACTTCCCTCATATGCCATTAGATACTGAATCAGACGATATTACTTCACTCAAATGTGACACTGATAGCTTAACTGCTTACTTGCCTATAATACCAACTCTTTTTTAACCAAATATATTAATCAACAACAAAATAAATAATGGATTTGCTTAATGCTCTCTCAACCCAACGACCACCGCAAAATAGAATCAGAAAAATATGCTCTTTCTAATTTATCTCAACGACCACCTTAAATGCTTATACAATATTAATAGACTAGAAAAGTATGCTTTTTCTCCGACTCGCTAATGGATTTGCTTAACGCTCTCTCAAACCAACGACCATTGCAACTGCAACTCTTTAATTACAAATCTTCAAAACCTATAAACCATAACGGAATACCTAAGCAAAATTCCTGCATATATGAAGGAAGGAGTTTTCGCACCTTGCATTCCAAGTTCTCCATCTATTCTATCTGCAAGCATTGGCTAAGCCGAAATCTCTTTGTATTTTCAGTCTTCAATTGTATTTTCAGTTCTTTGTATTCTCTTTGTGGAAGGATGGATTAATTAGATATTTGGTTCAAAAATGCATGAGCCTATGACATATAAATTTGTTTCACTTATTCAAGTTTTTTGTTTTAATTCATGGTAGTGAGGAGAAAATCCAGTCAAGAGCTGTATGGTGACCCCTTCTTCAACTTTCAAGATTCCAAGGAGCAAGAGAGACTACGAACGAGAGCAAAGGATTCCGAGAAGCGCCTTTAACCACACTGTAGGCACCCTTTTTCAATTTGCTTATGTTTTATCTCAGGTGTATATATGTACACTTTTGTTTCTATGTTTATAAGAGCATACAGTGAAACAAATAGATGTAATACGTTCTTAGCCTAATTGATTTGTATATATGTATATTATAAGTCTGATGATTAATAAACAAACAAATTTACATTGGCTGCCACTGAATATTCACATTCATTAGACATTTGTAGTACAAGTTTGTTCATCTACACTGGCTGCTTTATATGCTGCTGCTACGTGGGCATGTAATTGCTACCAACCAGTATATTACATCTTTTAGAAACTGCAATCTATTCCCCCGTTAATTGCTACCAATCAGTCTGCATCATTGAGTCTTGCCAGTCATCACTCTCACCTGCACATTTTTGCAGCCTCATCTTGCCGATCTATACTTCAGTCAGTCTGCAATCTGCCGCAAAATCTTCGCAATCTACTCTCATGTAGCCTGTTTAGCTCTAGACTACACAAAACAGCATACACCTCCAATCACAAGCATTATATTCATAACAGCATGAACATACCAGCCTCTACTAATTCTTAAAAGAAAAATAAAGCAAAGACATACAGGCTGCTATATACCTTGGATGAATTGATGTACATTGGCTACTGCTCGGCGGGCTGCTAATTAGTAAAATATTTTATATAATCTGCTAGGTAGGCTGCTATATATAGGCTATTGTACAACGCTAATTTAGCTCTTATATAGTAGCCTATATCAAGGAAAATTATCATTTTCCAGCTGAGGTGCGAATATCTTGAGATTAAATGAAATACTTCTTGACAATAATATTTGTATCCTGTCTCCTCTATATAGTGACACATCAATATTTTAGTTATTACTTTGTGTATTCAATTGAGTTTCTATCAGCAACAGTAACTGGGATGATTGTGAACAAACAGTATAAATCATATTTCCTGGATTTTGGCAGACATGCATTGAGGCTTTGCTAAACTATTATAGGATGAGTTATTTTTTTAATGGAATGGCTCATGCCCACAAATAAATAATTAGTACAACACACACCATAAGATCACCCTATTCCAAAAGACATCTATTTTATTTTGCATGAGAATGTTCCTTAAGTATATATAAAAATGGGGACAAACAATTGTCAAGACGAGATTATAAGGTATCAAATCCCACTACTGCCTCCTTATACTGCCTCTTTAATTAAGTCCTACATTTAGGAATGGTTGGCAAACTTTCAGTTATCAGTTTGGTAAACTATAGACTTAATAATCCTATATGAATAACACCATGACTAACAATCTAATAAAAATTAAACAACACATCAAATTCTGTTAAAGAACAACATGTCATCCTTCAACTGAAATGAATCAGTTGTTTGAATTGAGCTAACTGAGAACCATTTAGTTGTACATTGTTTTGTTATCCTATGTTCTCTTTTCAGGAATTGAACTTTCGGTAGCTAAAGAAGACTAAGAGAATGGACCTGGAAATGACATTTCAACTCCTCTAGCCTCTTGGTTCATTGAGGAAAGATTTGCAAATTATGTAAGGCTGTATTACAAATCTGGATTGTCATCTTGCAGGTGCTATGCTGGTAACCAGGCCCTCAAATTTGTCTGATTGTTAAATACTAAATATAACGATGCTAATATATCATATCGTAGTTGAATGTACTTCGTTTTATCCTCATCTGTTTGATACTTCGTATAAAAGCTTTCATGCTTTTGTTAATATATGTTAGTATGCATCAAACTAGACTTTATAAGGAAATCGATCGAATGATGCCAATTAGAGTAGCACATTCTAAATCATTATTTGCCAACTTTGTCACATTAATCATTTAGAATTAACCGACTTAAAGTGAATAAGATAAACTAACGCCTTTCAATTGCTACAACAATATAGTTGCTCATGTATTGTCAGTAGAACTAGCAGTTGTGACTATAAATCCACCTTGGTCCAAATGATCAAGTTAGCTCTTATAATTATCTGTTTTTTTTTCTTCATGTTTAATTTTTTTTTCATTGAAATATGATGAAAAATAGGAGATGATACTTTTTGTAAGTTTCTATAGTTTGTTTTTGCATTAGTGTTGGGTTTCCAGGTAGTCCGAACTCAAGGTTAGACCTACTAAGGCATAAGTGATCGATATGGTGTAAAAGATGTTATGGATTAAGTATTAAGCTCCAAAAGGCATGCCTATCACATAATCAACAATTTTTATTGTACTGCAGGTTCATAATTGGCGAGATCTGGATTTAGTATGTATGTGATTAAGAATCCTGACATTGCAGTTGATATTATTTTATGGTATGGGGAATTCACCCTTGATATGTGATGAAGAAACCTGACATTTTATTGTGATTTGAATATTTTTGTATGAGATATAAGCCGCTAAATCAAAAGGTATGTATGTTGGGGTCATGAACTATGTTACTTTCTTACTAGGGACAACATTTATATATATGGTAAAGACATCGTTAAAATGTAATTAAATTAGCGTGCCGTAAGGCACGGGTATTTTCTTGTATATTTATAAGGGCTGTCTAGGCTGTCGTCCTAAAAATATCCATCTTGACAGCCCATCTCATCCATTCGTTCAAAAAAAATCTAATCGTCACGATATGTTGGAATGTTACAAGAAAACACAAGGGTAATTCATGTAAATTTCTAATTCCTCTATTCTTCCTTCTCTCTCGTGGATAAACCTAACACCACCATTACTAATATCAAAGCTAAGATCTCTTTCTGAATTGTAGAATATATACTCATAAAGTTTTAATTAGATCCCAATTCTATTCCACTATCTTTTGTTAATTCGTGTAGATGGGCATAAGAGATACAATAGTTAATAAATACTTTGAACAAATTGGTATTGAAAACCAATGGGTCGTTAGCTATGATGTTCAAGCTTTTGGCAAAATTTTGATTCAACTAATGCAACATTCAGATTTCAGATGAACTTCTAATCTCTATGACTCTTAAGTTTTTTTTTTTTTTTTTGCTTCAACTCATTCAAAATTAATTAATTGAACACTCCCAACTATTAGATGTTGAGTTTCTTGCATTAAAGTAACATCTTCAGAAATTGGATGGTAATTATAAGATATTAGATCTGAACTTTTGATAGCAAAGGACATTAATTATAAGAGAAACAGATCTGAGAAACGATTATGAATAATCTTGCACTCGATCTCAACTCGGTAGAGAGAAAAGGAAGAAAGAGAGGTGAATGACATAGTTGCCCTTAACCATTTTTCTTATAACATGAAACATATCCGGACCATTAGATTTTTCCGAATGGATGAGATAGGTTGTCAAGATGGATGTCATCCTAAGGGACGGCAGCCTAGACATCCCAATATTTATATAACAAATCGTAGTTTTCTCTAACACAAGGACCGCGATTTAAGTTTAAGACAACCGAGTCCGTAGATTTATCTTAAGACAACTGAATCCCTTTGATCAACCTCTCTCTAGATATAGTATTTTCATTTATTTCACATAATAACCAATAAAAAGAATTATGACTACATTAACAAATATAAATAAAATTTCAGTTACAATATCTAAAACACATATTTAGGCCCTAGATTTTTCTAAAGACAATTAAGATTACATAACAAAAATAAATGAAATTTCAGTTACAATACATTAGATATATTAAAACAAATAATCAATTTTGTAACTCACTCCATAATTTATTTATTTTTTATATTTTGAATTAACCCATGTTTTTATATTACTCATTTGGAAAATGAATATAACCATGATCTTGATCAGACAATAAATTATCTAACTCACCTTATTATTGATTGCATTAATATACATACCTTATTTGCTCATAACCATTATAACCCTTCTTTATCAATAATAGTGAAACTGTAACTCACAAGCCTATAAATTTCTCCATAAGCACATTCTACTTTCTAAACGGGTAGGCTAAATTTTCTGCCAATATCTTTCATTAGACTAACTATCACTCTTCTCTCATCTCATGTTTGAGGTTTGTATATTTGAGTTTTTTTTTTTTTTTTTTTTTTACAATTGATTCGATATGTTTTTTTTAATTTTATCTTTAATTTTTGTTTTGATTCGAAATTGTTCAACTAGAATTTTGTTTTTAAGGTTTGCATTCTAGGTTGTGAATTCTTGAATGCTATACACCAGATAATAGTTCTCTTTACCCTGACATACTTCTATTTTCAGAGATCTATAAAAAATCTTTCATATTAGGATTTCTATATCCAAAGAAATTAAATGAAAATCTGTTATTATTGTACTTTCTAAGTAAGGTGGTTATGTTGTTATATTCAAACATATGGAACATTTTTTTCTAATGGGAGGGGTTCCAGGGACTCGGAAAATGGTTGACTCAATTTTGACTCAATCCTATTTAGGGTACTTGTACATGTTCGATTGGCATGATTTTTTGTAGAATGTATTTCTCATTATGTACGACATCTTCACCAAAATTTATTATAATCTGAATTTTCTAAACCTAGAAAAATCATATTATAAGTTAATGTAATGTGGAACGTTCATTTTTACCGTTGAATTTAATATTACATTTGATGGGTCTAAATATATTCAAATGAGCTGATGTTTTATGTAGTAGATCTTTATAGTAAGGATATCATATCTACCAAAAATCATGTCAATCCAATATGTACAAGTACCCTAAATAGGATTGAGTCAAAATTGAGTCAAACATTTCCTGAGCCCCTGGAACCCCTCCCTTTTCTAATTTGTCTTGAATGGTTTTAAACTTGCAGACGTGGATGCAAAGGCAAACATTTACTCACACGAGGTTAGCCGAAAGCAAAGGAAAGACATGCTTTACACCGGGTGGATTTCAATTCTATAGTTTCGAATTGTAATTAAATTTCACTAAAGTGGCTTAAGATTCAATTTTTTGTTGTATATTTCATTCCTTCATTTTTATAGTTATCAATGTTGATGACTACGATAATAAGATTCAATGTAGGTTATGTTTTAGATATTCATATTTTGTGGATGATTGTTTTTTCAATAATTATGCCTATGTTGGCTTCCATTAGGTTGAATGTGTTCATAAAATGGTGGGGATTGCTTTCAAATGCACTCATTTTAATTATTAATTTCATAAAATGGTGGGGAATTTTTCATTAAAACCTTGCTAGGAAAACCCAGTGGGAAAAAACCATAGCGAAGGAAAAAGAGTACAATGGTTGATATCTTGACTGGTGTTGGACGTGCTATGTACTGCCTCGTTAAAACCTTGTTAGGAAAACTCAGTGGGAAAAACTGTAGCTAAGGAAAAAGAGTACAGTGCGCCTAATATCTAGATGACTCCCCCTGAAGACAATTCCCCTTGGTGAATATAAGTCTACGTTTGACTTTCGACACACCTCGATACCATATGCCAGTTTCTTAAAAGTTGGTGGAGCTAGTGAGTTAGTAAACAAATCAGCGAGATTCTCATCAAACCATATCTTCTCGACATTGATCTCGTTACTCTGCTGGAGTTCGTGAGAGAAGAAGAATTTTGGAGAACTATGTTTTGTTCTATCACTTCTAATGTAGCTTTCCCTGATTTGATCAATACATACAACATTGTCTACATAAATCACTGTTGGTGTCTCTGTAACTGAGGGAAGCCCGTATGTTGTTTGGATATGATGTATCATCAACCTCAACCATACACACTCATGAGTTGCTTCATGGAGTGCAAGTATCTCCGAGTGGTTGGAAGATGTAGCAACCAATGTTTGCTTGGAAGACCACTAAGAGATTGTTGTACCACCATAAATAAATACATACCCGGTTTGCAATCTTTCTTTGTGTGGGTCAGATGTATATCCTGCATCTGCATACCCCTTTAGTTGGGAGCCATTTGGTGGTTCTCTAGAAAAATATAAGCCCATATCAGTTGTTCCTCGAAGGTAACACATAATCTTTTTTAAGCCAATCCAATGCCGCTGGGTTGGAGCTGAGCTAAACATAACTAACAAATTCACTGCAAATGAAATGACAGGTCTAGTACATTGGGCTAAATATAAAAGAGCACCCACAACACTTAAGTATGGTACTTCAGGACCGAGTAAAGATCCATTGTCCTTTTTAGGACGAAATAGGTCTAGCACCACATAAAGTGACCTTACGACCATTGGAGTGCGATTTGGGCGACATTTGTCCATGTTAAAACATTTTAAAACTTTTTCAGTATACATTGACTAATGGACAAATATTCCATGTGTTGTATATTCGATCTGTAGGTTGAGACAATACTTTGTTTCCTGAGATCTTTCATCTCGAACTCATTCTTTAAATAGTTTGCAGCTTTGGCAATCTCTTCAGGAGTTCCAATTAAATTTATGTCATCGACATAAACCGCAAGGATGACAAATCCAGATTTTGCTTTCTTAATGGATATACATGGGCAAACATGATCGTTCTTGTATCATTCTTTCAATAGCTATTCTGTAGCGATTGTACCACATACGCCTGAATTGTTTCACTCCATATAATACTCTCTTAAGCTTAATAGAGTACATATTACGTGGTTTTGCTTTAGGCAATCTTAATCCTTCAGGGACTTTCATATAAATATCAGTATCTAACATTCCGTAAAGATACACAGTAACCACGTCCATTAAATGCATGTCGAGTCTTTCAAAGACTATTAGACTAATTAAAAATCAAAATGTAATTGCATCCATCACGGGAGAATATGTCTCTTCGTAATCAATCCCAGGTTTCTGCGAGAAACCTTGTGCCACGAAACGAGCTTTATATCTCACAATCTCATTTTTCTCATTGTGTTTCCTTGCAAATACCCATTTGTAACCTATAGGGTTAACATTCTTGGGGGTGAGGACTGCAGGTCCAAACACATTTCGTTTTGCAAGAGAATCCAATTCTGCTTTAATTGCATCCTTCCATTTTGGCCAATCATGTCGTTGTCGACATTCCTCAACAGTATGTGGTTCAAGACCATCATCATCTGCTGCAATCTCAGCAGCTACGACAAGGAGAATACGTCATCGATGACAATTTTGGTTGTATTCCACAACTCTCTTGTGGATAAATAATTTACAGAAAGTTCATCATTTCCAAGTACTTGGGCTACATCTGGGGCTTGTGTCACTTCAGAGACACATTCCTTTTCAGGAGGTTTTTGTTTAGAGAGAGTGTGTTTTTCTTGCATTATAGCCTTTTCAGGAGTGTTATTTATTGGGGGTTTAGTTTGTCTTTTCCTCTTCCAAAAATTTGAGTCTTTTGTCCCAACAGGTCGTCCACGCTTCTGGCGTACCTTAGACGATTCATTTGATGCCACATTCACGGTGGTCGTTCAGGGACCTCAATTCGCGCAGGCGTATTGGCAGCTGGTACATGTCACCTTGTCACTTTTGCTGCATTTGTAAAACCATCAGACAATTGACTAGCAATTTTCTGAAGGTAAATTTCCTTTGAACTTTAGTTTCACACAAAAAAGGGATCTAGATGAGACAGAGTTGGTGTATACCAAGTTAATTTAGGTGCTTTTCCAGGAAGCCACAATTCACGTCGTTTTTCAAGAACAAACGAATTCCCTCCCCCTAATGGCAGGAAGACCGTCTCATCAAAGTGACAATCCGCAAATCTAACGGTAAACACATCACCTGTCAAAGGTTCAAGATATCTATCATGTCAAAGGCATTGCTGATACTGTTCATGTAGGACCATATTCATAGAATGAAATGTAAAGAGTGTTTTATCTATCATTTTTTCCTCAGTAACAGGATGACCACATAACTTCAGGGTGGACGCGATTTTCAACAACTTCGAGTTGTTATCAGAAACAGTTTTGAAATCTTGAAACCTCAAGTGTTACCACTCATGTCGAGCCCTTGGGAGGGAAATGGTCCTATGGTGGTCATACCTTTCTTTAAAATTCTGCCGAAGAATCTACGGGTCTTTGACAGTGAGGTATTCAGTTTTCAATGATCCTCAGGGATATGATGGCAAAAGAAAATTAGTGCTTTAGCACGGTCCTGCTGGGTCAACTGATTTCCTTCTTTTATAGAGTCTTCCAGACCCATTGAAGTGAGATGTAATTCGATATCAAGCACCCAAGACAGATAATTTTCACCAGTAATGTCCAAAGCAGTAAATTCTAACTTGGTAATGTTAGACATGATTATAATTGAAAATCAATAAACTTAGTGCGACCCATATCCCAATAAAACCTGAATCGAATCTCGAGGCATTAACATCAACACCATGGGCAATTCATCATTTCTACTCTATTAATCATAACAAAAATCCGTGAAAGTCTGGTGTTGAATCCATCATTTGATTAACTAGCAATCATCACAAATCTGCAAAAACACACTTTCATATTTATATATATATAGAAAAACATACTCTATACATCACAAGATTCTGATAATAAATATATAAGACTGTTTTCGAGTGTGATATCTACGTATACACATATAAACAAACCTGCCAAAAAGTTACAACCCTGGACTACACTCGATCTCACATCAGACAAATGTAGTGATCATCTCTGTCATCGTCTTCTGCAACAGCAAGCTCCTCAACAACAGGCTCAACTGAAAAGGGTAATGGTAGGGTGAGCATAATCCACTTGCTCAGTAGAAACCCACATTCCCAATATATTATCCAACCATGACGATAAATAACGCTAACAGTTTAAATATGCAAGTTTAAATAAGAACTCTAAATATTTGCTTTTTAATAAACTCAGCAGTTTCTGTCGATCAAATTGTTGAAGAAAAGGATATTTTAGTTCCCTAAAGAACAGGGGTAGTTGAATGAAGAGCATTGCCTTACTTCCAGCCACAACAACGGTTATATATATGAGCTAGAAATGTTACAAAATAGAAAAACATATCTGTTTAGCGGTAACCTTGATTTTCAATCCTACTGTTCATAAGGACAATGCCTCAAGGCTGACACAGGTCAATTGTTCATTCCGAGCAAACACAAATTATTACTAACAGATTGGTGCCTCAAACAAGTTGCGGAAGCCTGAAGATATGTGCTCATTAACCTAGTCAGCTAAATGATAGTTAGGTGTTAAAGAATCCCTACTCTGAACAAAATTTGCTGTAGATATGTATTCTACCTGTCTTGTAAATGAAGCAAACTGATTATTGATGATATTTTTCTGAGACCTTTGAAGCATAGGGTGGCCACCAGCCCACCCTCATGACATACTTTTTCTACAAGTTGCTGAAGCCTGATTCCTGAAGATATGTGTTCACTGACCTAGTCAGCTAATTGATAGTTAGGTCTTTTAAATGAAGCAAACTGATTGTTGGTGATATTTTTCTTCGACCTTTCAAAACATTGGGTGGCCGCCCTCGTGACGTACTATTTCTACCAATCATATTTATAATTCATTAATCTAATCAGTCTGCAACTAGTTGGCCATTGTATAGTTTACAAGACAGCTTGGCCATTGACTCCACGATAATCATGGTGTAAATACATGTGACCTATACACTAAAAAAAAGAAAGATTAGTAACCAGTCTGGAGTCTTTAAAAAAAAATACCTTGTCATACCTTACGCAGTGGTGGTGGTGGTGGTGGTCCTGTATGCCTAGCTAGTTGAATGCACACAGTTTGAAGGTAACAACAACTGAGGAACAAAGGCATTGAAAACCTTGAATAATTGTTTATTATTTTATTTTTTTAATACTTTGAAGCATTTCATCAAACAACTAGTCTGTGTCCTTTTCAGAAAAAATAGAAAACATCTTGAATTTTTTAAACTTATACAAGCAATTGCTGTTCTCTGGGTGGTGTGGTGCGGAACATAAAGGAACGAGATTATTGAAAGAAGAATGAGAGTGTTGAACAAGAAGAAGGAAGAAAAATATTTTGGAGTATTGGAGAGGGAGAGGTGTTGACGACAAAAAAAAAAAAAAAAGGAAAATAAAAAGTGGACCTCCAAGAATTAGTCATTAAATATTGGGTGAGTAAGTGAGTTGTGTTGTCTCTGGATGGGTAAATTTCTGCCGATTTTTCAATTTTTCCGAATTTAGAATTGATTATTGTAGTTCCGATTTTTGATTTTTTCGAAAAAAGATGGAGTAGCATTGGAACTACTTCTGTGAATCCGATCCGATCCGATTTTCTTGATTGTTAATCTGATTTGATTTTCCGATAAATATTTTGAAATTTCCAATAATTTAAGAGAATTAACTATTCTCATTTTTAAAAATATAAGTACATATAGGCATAAAAATAAGGGTAATTTCCCGAATAAGTACAACATTATGCACAACATTCCCAAATAAGTAACAAGTCTAAAAACTTTCCCAAACAAGCACAAAGATTCTCTTTAAAAAGTTTTTTTTGTCTTTTAGCTAATTTTTCTTCCGATATTACCCTTAGTACTTAAATAATAGTTTTTGTTTTATTTTTTTGTTTGAATGACCGATGTGACATGTGAGAAAAAAAATTCTTGGGGTGCAATTCGAGCCGCTCGAGCCGAGCTCAAAATTAAGATCGAGCTGAACTATGAGCTCGAGCTCGGCTCGTTTGGCTGGTACAATCTGTGTGTATCAGTAAACAAGTTGGTGGTCTTTAGTTTCGCTTTGGCATTTCATCAAACAAGTTGTGTTCAAAAAAAAAAAAAAAAATGTCTAGTTGTGATCAGTTTTCTTTTAGAGATTTCTTTGAAGATTAAGCATAGCTGGGCAGAATTTGGTTGAGCTGACAAGAGAATTAGGAAGACAGTTAGATGGAGCAACAAGTGATGTTAATGATGTTTTAGAGAAATTAAGAAAAGATATGCTAGTTTTGGTTCAAAGTGCAGATGTTTTAAGGATGTGGACTGCAAGAGAAATGATAGAGATTCTTAATCTTCGTCAATCAGTTCGATTCTTAGGTGTTGTTACTCAATTTCAAATCAGGCTTCGTGTTTTGGGAAAGCAGAGAGATGAACAGAGAGAAAAAAAGGAATAGTATTTGAGAAAAGAAGAAATAATGTTTGGAAGTTTCTGGAATTTTAAGCAGTATTTGACTTGTTTTTCTTCTATGACAGCTCCTGAAACAATGGAGTAATGGAGGAGAGAAGATGAAGAATTGAAGAGAGAAGAGAGAAGAGAGAAGAGCCCAACTGTCTAAGCCCATAGTTAACGAGATATAAGCCCAACTGCCCAAGCCCATAGTTAACGAGCTGCTCGGCTCGGCTCGGGCTCGTGACGAGCTCAAAAACCGGCTCAAACTCGGCTCGTTTAGATAAATGAGCGAGCCGAGCCGAGCTTTTATCGAGTCGAGCCCGAGCCGCTCGGCTCAGATTGCAGCCCTAAAAAATTCTTCTTTAAATAAAGACCATTGGATTTGTAGGATGAACTGTAACGGGATGTAGAGTTTAGTTGGGCTAATCTGTAAGAAAACCGAAATTATCTGCTAATCTGCTAATCAGCTACACGTGGCAGAAGTTTAACAGGTAACAAAGAGGCGGGCTTTTAGTTGGGGAAAAATTAAAATTAGGGATTTCAATTTCAATTCCGCACAGCAAACAGCTTCTCTCTCATCTTCTCCTTCCTTAACCGTCGCCACTCTTCCTCTCATCTTCTTCTTCTTCCTCAACCGTCGCAACTGTTCCTCTCATCTTCTTTTTCCCCAACCGTCATAACCTCAATTTATAAGCCTCCATTCTCAAAGTTCTAATTCGACAAAACATGAAGGAAATTAAGAAGAAGCAGCAGCAAACTAGAGATGATGAAATCGAAAAAGGTAGGCGATTTACTCTCACAGTTAGGTGTTCAACAACTAAATTTTTTGAACACTTTCAACATCCAAGTGATAAAATTCCATCGGAAGAGTTAGAATCATTTAGAAGTTCGCCCTTCGGTCAATTTCTCGATTTCAATTCCGAACATTTTCACATGATAACATCAGTTATCACAGAAATTGTGAGATGTAGAGTAGGTAGGTTAAAGTATGGTATTGGAGGAAGAGTTGTCGAGTTCAAAATGTCAGATGTGGCCATGATCTTAGGCCCTTTAAAGTTTGGAAATGTTCCAGTTGATTTTCTGATGAGGAAGCCGAAAGACTACACTACATTCAGGAGCAAGTACTTCGGTACAAACCTTCACATAAGGGATGAGCAGATTTCAAGTGCAATTACTGAAGCAAGGAGATTTATTGCTAAGGGAGAAGCTGATCCAAACGATGTTCATCGTTTGAACAGGTTGTATTTTCTGTGCATTTTTCTTCTTGCCGAGTCATCAAAAAATTTGAGTGTAAAGTACATTGATTTAGCCGAAGATTTGAATGCATTTGATAATTTTCCATGGGGTACTGTTACTTTTCAATTGCTTGAGACTTCTCTTGAAGAAATTTATCCCAAAGTCATTGAGGATAATCCTAGTTATTGCATCAATGGATGTATGTTAGCTTTTATGATTTGGGCATACTTGCACTTCCCTGATTTGGGTCCTAGGAGAGATAGAAGTGTTGGATTTTCATGGATGCTTGGATGGTCTGAGTTGCTCAACAGGAACAAAACTAGGAATAAAATTTCTTTGAGGCTGTTTCCCAAGAAAGGTAAATGTACTGTGGCATATCCATTAGATGTCACCCAGGAAGAAAGAGATCTTGCTAATCTACAACAGGTTGCAGAGGTAAATCCCCTTGAATTTTGTTTTTATCTTCTTGAAAACAATGAATCCCCTTTCTGTATTAAGTTGATCTGTTATATTGTACTATCTATTTTCTAGAATACAACTCTTATCTGCTACATTTTATTTGAAGTTTGAAGCTCAATACAAAGCAGAACATGAAGAGTCTGCTTCCTCTAGGCCATCTGTGCCTATCATTCCGTCTTATCACACATCTTCAACAAGAAGTGGTGGAGGTTCAGATTTGCTTTCAATTAACAAGGATTTTCTTGAGACAATTCTGAGTGGAGTAGTGAAGGCATGCATGACTCAGAAGGTATGTTGTTTGCTACAACAAAATTTTCCATTTTTATGTATCTGCTATATGATTCTATCGTATCTGCTACTGGCAAGACCTGTTGCTTTACATAGACAATATATCTGCTACCTATAAACTGAAATCTTAAAATCATTAAAAAGGAAAGTTTGCATCTTTAACAACAACACTTTCATCTTCAAAATGAAGCCACAAGAGAGAATATTATCTGGGAGATTTAGGATTCCATCAAATATTACTTCTCTTGTTGATCCATGGATAGGCCTCCGCAATCAAGTACACCCTGTGAAAGCTAAGGCACTTCTTGTTCCTTTACAGGTATTTGTGTTCATTTATACCACCTTATCTGCTACATTAGTTACTTATTATCGGCTAGATATGGATGAGTATCTACTACTTCATAATAGACACTCTTTTATCTTCTACATTTATCCGCCACATTGTGATACACTATCTGCTATGTATTTGTCTGTATCGTTTATACTGTACATTTCATCTACCATATCTTATATATCTATTATTAAATGTAGGTGGAAAACAATCATTGGATTCTGCTCTCATTTAGTTTCAGTGAGAGTATAGTTAGGATCTATGATTCGTTGGGCTACAAAAGGGCAACTAATGAACAGAGAAACATGGAGAAGATGTTGCCCTATGCTATTTATGCTGCAGACCCATCTCAGATTCAACTTGATTTGGAAAGGAATTGGAAGCGTGAGTATGTATCCTGTGTTACACAACCAGACTTTTGTACTTGTGGGGCATTCCTTCTTGCATTCGTCGAATGTGTCCTTCGAGGAATACCACCGGAATTTGAGGCAGATCCTTTGCAGATGCGCTACCGCATTGCTAGAGACCTAATTGATTGTGGAGAGCTACCACCAAAGAGAAAGACCTGATTTATCTTCTATTGACATGTTTTGTGAAGACTTGTATATTTCTTGTTTTGTATTCTGAATTTCTTGTATTCATCAACTTATGATCCTTTTAACTTATAGTATATTGGATTACCCTCTTCTTAACTCTGTTGAACATGTTAGTACGGATTCTGAGATTTTACATAACAAAAGATAGACTGCTCTTAGTAGCAGATAATATGTGAAGTCTAAACTGTGTACATAGCAAAAGATAGCAAAAGTGTATACATAGCCAAATATTCTTCCCCCTACTATGCTGTTTGATTGAGAGGAGAGAGAGGAGGTCCTTCTCCAAACTGCATTGGAGTGAAAAGATCATAGTCATCTATGAATTCAGTGCAAGTTTTTTTGTTGTGACCTCTCCGTTTACACCTTGAGCATCT
Source organism: Aquilegia eximia (assembly GCA_023053565.1). Taxonomy (NCBI): domain Eukaryota; kingdom Viridiplantae; phylum Streptophyta; class Magnoliopsida; order Ranunculales; family Ranunculaceae; genus Aquilegia; species Aquilegia eximia. The sequence goes on from JALIGU010000005.1 coordinate 16,106,110, forward strand.
CCTACTCTGGACTGGGACACCTTTAGCTTTACCTCTCTTCCTGACCACTTTAGGTCGACCTGGCATGCAAACTTTAAGTGGTGGCAATATTTTTCTTGTCGGTCGTGGAGTTGGCCATGACTCCTTCCCAGGAGTGGGAATCCATTCTTCCTTGTACGTTTCCATGTATGTTTCTTTCAAGAAAAAAACATCAACAAACTTGTATGGATCATGGCCTACATCCTTTATGGCTGTCATGGCATGGGCACATGGGATCCCCACATGCTGAAACCATTTGCATGTACATGTTCTCTTGTTAAGATCGACTACACATGACCTAACCAGCCCTGTAACCGTCCAAATTCCTGCTAAAACTCTTTCGACTGTGCATCTTCTTGCTGTGGAAGCATTGTGAATTATTAGCTCTTGATACCATGTTGTAACTGGTGAGTTCAACTTCAGGGAGTCATTGTGGTAATCGCGATAATGCCTAATCACATTGTCTCTTATCATTGACAAAACAATAGTAACTGGCATCATTCTCTCCCCAACAATCATTTTGTTCCAGGACTCCACGTGATTTGTGGACACAATTCTATACCTGCAACACATAATCAAAGGATAATGTAGGCGATATATGACAACGTCTGGGCGATATAACGGCATATGTAGAGAATAGAAACAACACAATAGCAGATATATATTTATATTGACTGACCTTGATTTTTCTTGAAAAGCACTTGCCCATTTTTCTACAGGACCAACATCCATAAGTTTTTCATGCGCCTTGCTTGACATACACCAGATTCTAAGCATCATTCCCCAAAATTCATCTTGGTTGAGAATTTTTGCACCTTCTTGGACCAAGAACTTGATTTTCTTGTTACCAAACTTGCCACTCAAGTGATAAGAACAGTACATATGGATAGCCTCTGGCAAGATTTTAGGGACACCCTGGATGATACTTTTGTGCCTATCAGATAACAAAATAAACTCATGATCCTCTCCAACAACATGGTCCCTTAACTTTGTGAAAAACCAGTCCCAACTTTCATTCTTCTCTTTCATAACAATTGCGAAAGCGATGGGGAAGATATGGTTGTTGCCATCAACTGCAATTGCTGTAAGAATTGTGCCAGGGTATCTTCCCTTAAGCAAAGTTCCATCAACCAAGATTATGGGACGTAGAGTCTTCTTGTAAGCTCTAATTGTAATACCATATGTCCAAAATATGCATTCAAAATTACCCAATGGATTGGTAAGAATGTCTGTTACTGCATCTGGATCCACCTTCTTCAGCTCATTGCAGTATGTTTCAAGCATTTGGTATGAGTGGCTGCAGCTTCCTCTTATCTGTAAATAAATTAACAGTTAAGCTCTTTGAAGACGATATAGTACAAACTATAGACGATTGTAATGACTATGTAACAGATAGATTCGTCTTTCTAAGGGATAGATTTAATTTACCTTCCTCATTGCCTTCTCTTTAGCTAACCATGCAACTTTGTAAGAAATTTTGACCATGTATTCTTCATTGATTGCACTCACCAATTTTAGGGGTGGCAAGTCCGGGTTGTCCCTCAACCTTCTCATACAAACTCTTGAAACCCAATCACTGTTTGCTTGGCGGTTTTTACTTCCAACCCTAAAGTTACCGCACGAGTGGTCATCTATAAGTGTTTTTATAATCCAACTTCCATCAAAACCATTTGGGGTTGCATACAGATACCATTTGCACCCACCAGCTGGACACCTAAAAATCATCCTCTTACTGTTTGTGTTTACACGTTTTAGATCTTTTTCCATTTTAATCGCGTATGTTTGGACATCCCTTTCAAGCTCATCACGATTGTTGTAGATTACTCCTCGTTTAGGTTGCACATAGTCGTTGTGTGCAGGCTCTGTGTGAGGAGCACAACCTACATTTGCCCTTTTAGTCGCAATATAGGAGGAAAAAATATTGTTAAGTTCGCGTTTTACCTGATCGAAATCACGATTTTCCTCAACCCTAGTATTATGTTGCAGTGGTACATTGCTAGGAAAAGGCACATTGTTCTGAGGAGGCACATTATTGGTTTGTGACGGCATATCGTGTTGTGATGGCTGATTGTTATCCATATCGTCTAGATTGTCAAACCTATCGGCTAGATTGCACCTGACTCCCTCTTTCCTTTCATTCACATCGGCCACATTGTCACCTTGGTGCGTGTCTGCGTTATCACCAACATTTGGGCTGCCTTCTTCGGAGATTGGTCTAGAAGGACCAAACATTGGTTGACTATCATCCCACATTTGATCCTCAAGCTCATCTTCAGTATTCCAAGATGCAGGTGAGTCGAAAACTTCTGGATATGTATCCCAATGGTATTCCTCACACTTAGGAGATTGAGAGTCCTCCTCACTATCATCATCTATTAATGTCGGTTGTATCTTCTTGCAGATTGAAGAACAGCATCAACTTCTTGTAATGAAAGTGAATCCCAAAAACCATCATCTTTTTGCATGGCAGAAAGAATTCCAGCTGCATCCATGAAACCTTTGCTTTTTACGGATAGGGGTGTACAAGTAGTTTCTGATAATGGATTGGTAGCAGATGTGGAAGTATGTTGGATTGGAGGTTTAGGAATAGGGTGATTTAGGTTTTGGTCACCACTTTTTAGTATAAATTAGGTTTTGGAGCCGGTTTTTTTCTTTATTAGGGTTTAGAGCTGAACCGACAATTGACCCAAGTAATTGTTTATAATGGCCAAAATACCCCTGATCAAAACTATATTAGGGTTAGTGATCACGTGCAGATCACGTGAGTTTCAGGGGTAAAATTAGGTATTTTGAAAATATTTTTGGTTCAACCGGGTTTTTTTAGTTGTTGGTTCGAAAATGAGCTCTAAACCCTAATAAAGAAAAAAACCGGCTCCAAAACCTAATTTATACTAAAAAGTGGTGACCAAAACCTAAATCACCCTTAGGAATATAGACACCACTAGGTGGAGGGGTTTCTAAAACTACAGGGTCATTTGTATGCCCCATTCCCTTGACTATCATATCAGCACTTGGATCTTGAGTAGGAGTCTCCAACCTATATTCATCTGGAACATTAAGAGGTTTGGTGGGTGTATGATAAGTAGAGTAATCGGGTTTACTTTTTGAAGCCTTCTTTTGTAACTGCATTGGTGGTATCTCCCTCTCTTCACTCAAAGGTGTATAAGAAGGAATAGCTTTCGGAAAAAGCTTTCTTTTCCCTTTGCTTTTGGGAGCCTCATTTTGTAACACAAATGGTATCTCCTTCTCTTCACTCCTTGCTATTTCAGGCACAATCTTCAGTATAGGTGGTTTTCTATGATCAACAATCCAAACAGATATGCACATTGCAGCTGAATTGTATATGGAAGCTAACATTGCCTTATAATGATCTTCACATTCAAGTTTGGATACCCTGAGGTTGACTACTGCTCGAAGTGACCATGTTCCTTTTGGAGGATTGCATAAGGAAGATACCTTTTTGAGGAAGTCTGTATAGGTCGTCTGAATATCAATAATCCTTATTCTTGACTCTCCATCCACATATCCAATCTCTTCCCCCTCAGCTGTGACCTCCAACAGACCACCAAATCGATAAATTACATTGAAAGTATTCGCTGAAAGTATCCACATGTTAATAATGTTGATTAGTATCACAGTGTTATAGTAGTTATTCAAAGTCTTTCATGCATTCTAAAATGTATCTGCTACATGCTTCTATCGTATCTGCTACTGGCAAGAACTGTTGGTTTACATAGCCAATCTATCTGCTACCTACAAACTGAAATCTTAAAATCTTTAAAATTGAAAGTTTGCATCTTTAAACCAAATTGCATGTTCAACAACAAGGTTTGCATCTATAACAAACATAGAAATCAAATCAATTCAACAGCAAAGTTTGCATCTTGCATCTTGGCCCGGCCAACTTTAAAAATCAATTAAAATCTTTCAAAATCAAAGCTTTCATCTTCAAATACAAAATCAAACCTTTTCAAATGAACAAATACAAACTAACTTAAACAATACCAAGGGTTACCAAACTGAAACCGGAATTTAATGCGAATTTAATTCGAAAACAGTATGAAATTGAATAGCAAGCCCTCTTAAATATCAATCATTACATTAAGGGTTTGGGTTTAAATGCATACCAGGTATGGGTATTTCCTCGAGAACATTAACTTTCTTCTTGGTTGTCTTTTGTTTCCCCATTAAAGCAGTACCAAAGTGTCAAAATGTTGGTGATGGTACCACGGAAAAAACAAAATTGTAGGTGATAATAACACAACAACCTAACAACTAAGTGATAGATTAAAACCTTGGAATAGAAAAACTTTTTTATATAATAGCAGACGAAGAACAACAGAAAAATCAGTGAAGAAGAAGAAGATGAAAAAGAAGAAAAACTTTGTTGGTGATGGACGGTTGAGATGAAAAAAGGAGATCTAACAGATAGTGTTGGTTTGCATGTCAGTATCATGTTTAATGTTGAAGTACGTAGGAGAGAGAATGATGGTGATGTTTATAAGTTATGTACTTAAGAGAGAGAATGTGTAAGAAGGGTAGAAAAGGAAACAAAAGATTCTTTGTGCTTGTTTGGGAAAGAGTTTAGACTTGTTGCTTATTTGGGAATGTTGTGCATAATGTTGTACTTATTCGGGAAATTACCCTAAAAATAATATACCAAGTTTAAAATCACATGAGGACTAATAACAAATTATAATTAGTCTCAAATCTCAATGTTATTAAATGTCAATATATGGTTCAACAAAATAAATAATGTAATAGTAAATTATTGGTTAGTTTATTCCGATTGATCGTCCAAGCTTATTAGTTAGATTAATTATTTTCTTGTTCAACTTCATACAATTATATTATTATATAAATTTTGCAGTATAATTGTGTTTTATAAGGTGTTATACTCAAGAACTTTGATCCATCGTATTGGGGTGGTGTGTTACTATGTTAGATAAAAACACCCCAATAAGCAAATCAACTCAGTAGAAAGAGTGGATTTTCAAGTTTCCAAAAAACGAATCACGTCCACCATTTTCGATTTGGAGTTCCAATCAATTCCGATATATTTTCAAGTTAGAATTCTGATTTTTTTGTGTTGGAATTCCGATTGATCAGAATTTATTTTTTTTCCGATTTTTTCCGATATTCCAAAATTGAAATAAATTTTCTTGTTCCGAAAAAACATAGAATGGAATTGAAAGAAATTTTTTTATTCCGATTTATTTTTTTCGAACATGCCATTTCCGATCTGTTCCATCCGATTTCCACCCCTAGTTGTCCCCAAGGACACAGTTCCTGTTTGGTTGGGCTAATAGAATGCCGGTAGTTTTGCATCAGTTTGCAGGAAACATTCTTTCCGCTAAATCGAGTCCTTGGCGGTGGTTTCCAAAGCTAGTGGGGAATGCAGCAAGGGGAAAACGATTTGTCAGAAAAAATCTGTCCGATCAAAAATTCGATTTTTCTGCTTGTTTTGAGCTAGGATCACGCTCTCCTCCACTCGGCTAAGGCTGCCCCCTTGCCTAAAGCCCGCTAAATCGAGTCCTTGGTCTCGATTGGTCAAGGCTAGTGGGCGATGGTAGCGAAGGGACGACGAGCGCGAGGGAGTGCAGCGCTTGACGTCGGCTTTGTTAGACTATATGATATATAAGGGTATAGTTGTAATAGTTTTAGGTTGTGTAATGTATATAAAGAAATGTGTCTTAGGTGTTTAGGTTAAGCTCTTCAATGGAAGAACATCATTTCTCTGCCTCTCTTACTACTTTGTGTGTATCAACATTACAGTAGTTATCGGGCTTAACAAGAAAAGTTGCCCGACCAGATGGGAACCGCCTAGTGCCATCTTCCACGCCCCCCGTCGCGGCCAGTCTCCTACATGCCTAAAAGCGGAAAAAGGGGATGGCGGGGGGGGGGGGGGGGGGGGGGGGGGGGGGGGGGGGGGGGGGGTCAATATGGCTTCCCCACCCCTCTACAATGAGTCTGTCTATTGCCCCTTGAAACGAACACCCGCTTGCGGTTGTTCAAGTCAACTTGCAAAGGCCAGACTGATTTCTAGAGGTGGAGATGGCCCCAACAAGCGGCCTGCGTCCTTGAAGCCTGATGACCGCCTCTAGTCAAGGCTAGTGCACTTGAGGGCAACAAGGGGGATCGCTGGGGGCATTATTGAAATGGTCGCCCCCACATCCCGCCCTCGAATCCCATCTGGAAAGTCGTCCGCCAAAACAAAAATAAATTTTGGGTGAGTTGTATTTTGTTTTTTTTTTTTAACAAAAATAACACCCAACTTGTCGCATTGTTCTTTGAAAATCAAAACAAACATGAAAATGATCTTTACGGAAATTTTGGCAAATGAATGAATAATAGAAATGAAAGTTATTTGTCTAAACCTTGATTTGAACAAAACTGGACATGAACGTTTGAGATGACTAATAACCGGAAACAAATTATAATAACTGTTCATATCCAACAAATAATAAATTTTATCTGTGTTTCGTTTTGTATGTGGTTTGTGTGGTCCCAATCACATCATGCCACGTGTTAACAAAAATATAACCTATGTATGTATGGGTGTAGTTAACCTAGGGTTTGAATTAGTTACTCAACTAATTTATAGGCACGTGACATGTTGTGATTTGGACCACACGTCCACACCAACCACATACTAGAGGAAACACAGATAAATTTTTTTGGTCCAACAAACATTTTTTTTTCCCCTGAAAGGATGGTGGGCTGGTGGCCACATTGGAACAAGACTGGACATGAACGTTTAAGACGTAGAATATGACATATTCCGAAAATATTTTTCAATCATATCATGACAAGAAACATCGTCTTTTCCCATCTTTGATTACAATTTGTGAAAAGGGAAACAATATGATATGTACACTACCACTCTACAGTTGCATACCTCTTTACAAAGCGACAAGGCCACATTAAGTCTAGATACACATCAAGAAGTCTGCAAGAAGCGCACAATAATAAAAACACATCAAGAAGTCATGACAGAAGTAGAACCTTTCACGTGATGCAATTCTTGCCATTTTTTGCATTTGGCGAAATGGAGGACGACATTCTGAACGAGTAAAAAAATCAGTTTATGAGTGAATCAATCAATTCCATTAAAAAAATATGTGAACTTTTATTTTGCAAGTTCTGGAGTACCATCTCCACTAGCATACCTAGAACACGCATTCCTTCCAGCAGTATGCCCCTTTGACACAAATTCATCGACTTGCTTAAGTACGGCCAACTTTTCTTGTTTCTTCTTTAGATCCGAAATCTGAAGATTGGTTGTCATAGATTTTTTAAACATTGAAATAGCCTATGGTAAAAGATAGATATCTCGGAGAAAATCCAAACTCACCTGTGCTTCAGGTGCCTTCAATTTTTGGAAATGAACATCTTGCATTTTCTGAGTATGCCCATCTGAAGTAGCAGCAAGGCTTTCAACCTCGGCCAATAGGCGGTCCCTCTTTTGCTGTAGTTGCATTTAGACAATATACAAGTAGACATAAAATGCTTATTCCCGCCAGAATACTGAATTGTAGTAACTTCCAGATAAAGGATGGCTATATAAACCTTAACCATTCTCTTCTCATCCTCAATAAACTGCGTAAGGCCTTAAAGGCCACAGCGTCAGATCCTCCAAAGGATTTTATCTCTGACTGCACAAATATAGAGCATATCATGAGAAAGAGATTCACAACTAGGAAAAAAAAAAACGTTAGAGAAGACAAAGATGCTAATATTGCATCTCTACATCTCATCAAGGATAGCAAATAAAACAAAGTTGGAGAAACAACAATCTAATCATCATGATCATAAAACCCCAGTAGATCAATGGAGGATGCTTTTACACAGAAAAAACACATTCATAGCCGAACAGACTAAAAATAATGTACATAATTGGAACAAGAATATACCACATCATATACTCATTCTCTAGCCAGAGCAAGAACCAATCAATTTTTGCAAGAAAATACACGTCATATACACATTATTGGAGACAAAATGAGTAGCTATTGACATACTTAACAATCTATTTCACATTGATCTACTGCAGAACATCATGGCTTGCAGTTGATCTATGCATACAGTATCAAACTTCTGTGAGATTTGTTGTACTAAGATTAAAAATTATGAAATGAACTGCACAATGATAGAAAGGCAGGGACGGCATGGTGTCGATTGAAATCAATTACTCTATCAACACATATTAAGTCAATATTATTATTTTAATCAGTGATCTGCCATTTTTAAGAAAACAATCCGAAGAAGCAAGAAAACAGGTGTTAGCGAAATATTAAAATAATGAGAAAATATCTACCCTGAAGCCCACAAATACGATCAATAACATTTCTGGAGAAAAAAAGTTATGAAAGTTTATTGATAATCTATCAAGTATCCTGTAAATGTGTAACATTCTTAAGGCTTAACATTCAAATCCTTAAAAGTGGATTAAGAGTCATTTCATAGACTAGCTTATCAACATGATGTTTCCTAATCATCGCAGTTAGGTTACTACAATATCAAGTGAATTCTACAAGTAGTGCAATCTGTCGTTGCCAAAAGCCAATGATACTTTTTGCAGTTTCACCTACAAAAATTCTGAGCAATTGCATGAATTTATAGCAAATTTGTTAAATCTAATTAACTATCAAAAAGACTGTCCAACAAAAACTATAAACAGAATTTCAGAGGAAAAACGGCAAAAAAGTAGAAACAGCTGAGTAGGTACCTCTGAAGCAAATCAAAACCCTCTTAGAAGTTCCACGCCTCCACGGTTCCAAACGGACACTTTGTATTGGGTTTTTGTCATTTTACTGTACAAGATATCGGTTATGATTCAGGTGCTAGTTTTTCAAAAGAAAAAAAATGTAGAAACTACTTTGTTCGAAGAGAAAAGGAAGAGTTTTGTAAATAACATGCCTATTTATAATTTGTTCAGTTGTAATTTGGATGTTGTAAAGTGTGAACTAGAGCTTGAGATTTCTCCTTTTCTGAATCGCTAAGCCAAAATAGGACAATCATAAGTTCTCAGTTGTTCAAGCATAAAATATGTACTAAATTTCTCTTTCTCAGTTTCCATTATACCTCCATCAACTGAGATGGTGAGGTGCAAGCCTGCAAGGTGACGTGTAGTTGGTTCTCTCTAGATCATGTTCGATTTCCAGCATATAAGAAGTGCTTCAGTGTAATGATTTAACTCACTTGGTGAACAATCTTGACGCCAGCTTGGTGAGCTTCAAGTATAGTAGAAATAACATTACGTTGTTCTACAAAACCTAGCTTGAGGGCTCCAACAATCTAGTTAATCTACAAGAACTCTGGGAAATTTACTGACAACTCTGAAAATAGTGTTCATTCAAGTAGCTAGAACAATAAACTTGTCTATTTATTAAGAGTAAAATTGGCAGAAATTATACCCCTGTCCCCAAGCTATGACTACCATAGTAATCCAATTCCAATTGATTTGATTATTAGATGGAACAATTTAGAACTAGGCCGAGGATTTTAAAATTTAAACTATTAATAACAACAAATAATATCATGGAAATCATCTCCTCTTGCAATAAAGAAAATTATTCAACTGAGCTATCACATGCGGACAACTTACGAGCTTCTAGCAACTCCTTTAACCTCTTGGCGGCCATTGCGGCCTGTTCTGTCTGTCTTTGAAGTACCTGCAAGAGAAAAGCTTTCATTGATTTAGGTGTGAATCAACATGTTGATATAAGCATAAAACATAAAAGTTAAAGTGAGGAAATTCAAAAATGGGTAAACTTACACTGGTTCAAATATTGATGTTTAAGCCGTTCATATTCATTTCTTCTATCATCCTATCTTAGCTGTTTGATCATATGGCTAATCAGATAAACAATTAAATTTTAGTTGGAAGAATAATATGAACCAATTAATATGTAATAGAATAACACCTCTTTCTGCTCCAGACGTTTATTCAACTCGTTTAATTCTCTGTCAACTCATCAATTTCTTTGGAACTATAACCTGCTTAATATGCAAGATGTTGCTGTAAGCTGACAGAAGCACTTCCACAGTTTTTAAGCTAAAATTATAAATTGATATTTGTGACTATTTTGAAAATAAATCTGGGGCTCACCTGTTATGTAATAGAATCAGCGAATCCATCCTCTTCAATCCCCTCTTTACTCCACTTTTCATGAAACAATTTCCATCTTCCTGAGATACAAATTGCAAGAAAATACACATCATATACTCATTCTCTAACAATCAATTTTTGCAAGAATATATACACATAATTGGAGACGTACCTGATTTGCCAGTTTTAATATTTACCCCTTCAGCCCACATATATGATCAATAACATATCCGGAGAAAAAAGTATCCTGTACGTGTGTAACATACTTAACATTCCAATACTTGAGATTTCCACGATATTAGAAGTGCTTCAGTGTAAAGTTTTTACTCACTTATTGAACAAGCTTGACAACAGCGATAGTCACCCCAGATAACCTGAAAATGCACTCTTTCTTGATCAGGGACTGCCAGAATAACATCAACCCCAAACAGTCAGTCAAAGCTCTTTTCTTCCTTATTAGTACCGTTATGATCTCAACAATCCTGTAACAAATGGTGGAATGCCAATTGCCAAAGGGTGAAAAAAATTCCCTGGATCTTTAGATCCTCTGCAACCTCATAAGAAACAACAAGGAAATAACTTCAATAAGAGTGTGATCACTGATCAGTACCGACCTCAATAAGCTTGACCATTCGCCCGTATGTACTTATTAACTAGCTAAAACTTATGCTTTGTTATACTCTTCAATTTCAGCCAATTTTGCAACCACAAGACCACCTTCCGCATCCTCAGAAGGATCTTCTGGATGTACAACAACTGGTTTGTCTCCACGGTTTGCAATAAGCTCAAATGTATGGCCTTGTCTTTGATGCTGATTGACAAGATCTGTATACTTGGAGGGAATGTTATAACACTTTTCACACAAATCAAAGCCCATGCCTCCCCCAGTGCCAGCAACACCTTGGTCCCAACAGTCTTTGCATCTATATCGCTTCCCAACAATTGGATTCATCTGCATAGATTCATTTTGGTGGTAAGAGCATTACTAAAGACTAAAGGTACAAAGAAGATATTAAATCATCATGGCTAAAGAAAATCATATATTCTTACTGTCAAAATTTTGGAAATTTCACAGAAGAGTACATAATCCTTACTTAGCAACAAAAACAAAATTATCAATAGGAAAGGATCACTTTCAGCTTCAGCTTGTAACATACTTCAACAAAAGAAAGAAAGTACTGCATGTCCTAGAATTTTAGATGTTACATCATTATCGCTTTATATTTCATATTTCCTTACGTTTAAAAATATGGCAGACTTTTATCATCTTATCAATTTCATCGAATAGAAGAAAGGACCATTGTCAGCTTCAACTTGTAGAGATTGAATCCCTGGATTTACTTCTATTGAAATAACTTAAAATATATATATGTATATATATATATATATATATATCATCCCAAATCAATATTAAAAGGAGGGTAACGATGTTACCTTGCAATTATCACAAGAAATTCTAATATGCACATTAACGTCTGACCAAGAATTTTCCTCTGCATCATAGAAAAAATTGGGGCTAGTTAGTGACGTTGGAGTACACCATAATTTAACAATTAATTAATATCCTTGAAACATCATATCCACCATTGCACAAGTATTTTTCATGTTTGATACATTTTTCTCTGAATGGTGGCCAAAACCACAATTCATATACACAACAAGATATAAACCTGTATTATGAAACTCATGCAACTCCACGAGATAGATTAGAATTAATGGGTGGCCTCCACTGGATTGTTGGATAGTAGAATGAAGTATTGATTTGGAATAGTTTGAAAAAGATATATGCAATACAATTTATTAAGAGAAAAAAGGGGTTTGTGAATGATGTACCAAAAATGTCGATTTTGTAAGAGTGTGAACAAGAACTTGAGATTTCTCCTCCTCTTCTGAAACGTTTAGCCAATATAGGACACCTATTGATATTCAGTTGTTCAAGCATGGTGAGATGTTTCAAATCGTCTGGCCCGAAGTCGAGGAATTTGCAATTGAAAAATTCCAATTGTTGAATTGATGTGAGCAGGTTAAAGCCTTCTGGGAGGGACAATTGTGAAGATTCATAAATTCCAAAATAGTTGAGATTTGGGTAGTCATCGTCGTGGAGAAAAGGCAACAATGAGCTATTAAGAACACCCACATCCCCACATAATCTCAGATTCTTGAGGTTTCCAAGAGCCGGTAATACCCGCAATCTCTGCAAGTTTTGGATTGTTAACTTCCGGAGGTTTGGAAGGAAATCTATACAGTTTTGGAATGGCAAATCCCATTCTTCCAAACCTTGCATATTTTCTAACCACAATTCCTTCAATTTTGGGAAAATCACCACCACTTGTTGTTGTTCTTGATTATGATTACCAAGAGTTTCATCATCAAGCCCATAAAATTCGCATCCAAGTCTTTTCACAGATTTCAGCTCTTTTAATTCAAGAAATTCAAGAGACGGTAGCTTCCCCAAAGCAGGCAATTGCAAGCATTGACCGAGACTCCGCAAACTCAGCCGTGTCAAATTGGATAGTGATAAAATCCAATCTGGTAATCTGATTCCTCCATAATCTTTTATTACCAAATTTTCCAAGTTTATATGTGGTTGGAGGCCTTCTAGAATCTCCATTCTCATCTGATTATCATCATCATCTTCTTTTTCCCATTTTAAACCAAAGTCCATCTTCAATGACAGAAGCTTTTCCTTCTTCTTTAGCTCAGCTTGTGCAGCCTCACCTACATTTCCAACTTGCCTCAACCCTGCTATTTTTAAATGTCCCTGGAGATGGTTTAGCAATTTCAATTCTCTGATCGTGCATCCTTTTTCTTTGTTCTTCTCTTGAGCATCAAGATTACCAACTATAAATACACCCAACGTACGAAGACAACTCAATCTCCCAATCCCGGAAGGAAAATAACTTAGCTTCCCTGAGTTATTGAATTCACATCCATCCAATTCAAGATGTCTTAAGTTAGATAACTTTCCGATACCTTCTGGGAGACTTATAAGACTTCTGCAATCGTTCAGAATTAGAGTCTGCAGATTAACTAGATTACAAACACTCTCTGGCAATTCCTTCAAGCTAAAATTACCAGACAAGTCCAAGTACCTTAAAAGCATCAATCGTTCCACCTCACTTGGAAGTTCTTCAAACTGATAACCCCTCAAACTCAACACTCTAAGGCATTTCAATTGATGCAACGATTCAAGAGCCAGTGTATCATATCGCCGATCTTGGAATCGTCTTAATGTGCGTAGATTTTTTTGGTCATATATAGATGACCAATTCAAATCCCGTGCACATAAATGGCGAACCTTCATGCTACTAATGACTTCTTCCTTCTCCAAAATAATCGTTTCAGTTTTAGTGAGAAACTGAACAAAATCATGCATAAGATCGTGCATTTTGCAACTAAAGATGTTGCCTTTGTCATCTTTTTTGAAGTCCTGTAAAAATGAGAGCATTGCAAGATTATCAAAGTAGTCTTTCCCTATCATCTCCAGATCTTCACTTCCATTAGAGCCAAGATAACCTTGTGCCATCCACAATCGGATCATTTCTTTCTTTTCAATAATTGCATCGTTAGGAAAGACTGCAAAATACATCAAGCATTGCTTCAAGTATGACGGTAATGCGTAATAACTGAGCAAAATGGAAGGTAGAAAACCTTCCCCTTCTTCTTCAACGTCCCAAATGTTGCTCGCTAATACTTCTCGCCATTCCTGTTTTGTTGTCTTCAGGCACATCGTACTTGCTATAACCCTGACGGCTAAAGGAACCCCTTTGCATTTTTTCGAAATTTCCTTTCCAATATCTTCAAACGTACCAAGATAGTCTTCCCTTTCCGAGAAAGCTATGCACTTGAAGAGTGACCAACAATCGTCGTCTGACAATTGTTCCAGCGAGTGTGTATAGCTAGAATTAATCATTTTGGCGACCCTTACACTTCTTGACGTGACTATGATTCTACTTGTCGCGGCACCACAGTCTAGAGCATTCTTCAGTTGCAACCATTCTTTGCTAGGAAAAGACCACACATCGTCAAGCACAAGGATAAAACGCCTTCCTTGGACACATTCAGATAAGTTGTTATAAAGGGCTTGCCATCCAAAAGTATCAGGAACATTTCCTTTAACTTGTTGAATAATTTCTTTGGCAACATTTTCAACAAGAAAAGGATCAGATACACAAACCCATATCATCTTCTCAAAGCTTGCAATCACCTTCTCTTCTTTCAAAATCAGCTGAGCTAGAGTTGTCTTTCCGAAACCGCCTGTCCCAACTATAGAGATAACTGGGACATGTAAACTGGGAGCACTACTCTCACTCAATAGCTTGTTGATGAGAATATTTCTGTCCTCAACCCGGCCATAAATCTGAGGAACATCAGGCACAGCTATACTTGGTATTCGACGGATGGCATTACTTCGAATTTTATTGAGGTTAAACGACTGTTTCTTTTCAATAATATCAACAAGTCGTTCGTTCAACTCCTTTATGTTCATACCAATACCATGACTGATGACAATGGGTTTAAAACAAGAGAAAAGGTTGAACAAATAGGATCGTACCTGCTTTATAATTGAAGCATTCAGATTAGGCTGTTGCCTGTCTGGAACGAGAGATCTAGTGCACCATTCATCCAATATGTCCTCTGCATCGTAGGAGATGTCTTTGAATTCTTCCAACCAAACCTTTACTGCTTCATTCTTCACTTGCTTGGCCTCAGCATCCTCAAGCACACCTTTGATGATAATGAGAGTATTGGTGAGGCTTTTGATTTCTTTTTTAACACCAGTTACCAGTCTTACTTCTTGTTCGAGACCATCTAAGATGATGGATCCCAATTTCTCCAAGACAACAGAAACCAACACTTCAGCCATTGTATTGAACAAATGAATGATACAATGGAAACAGTAAAACACAAATTAACAAGAAACAATGGTTTCTAGTTGCAAGTCTTTCTCTATTGTATTCTTGTTCAATGATCATGCTGATATAGCTTTCACTTTCACTTTAGTAAAAGAAAAAGGGAAAAGTAATGGCTCTAGGATTCCCACTTGACGTTCAGATATGATACATTCATGCTTTATTCAGTTTCTGTGAATACATTTTCTTTATTCCTTTTTTCTTTTCTTTATTTAGTTTCTGTCAATTGAGTTTGATGTTTACAAAATTACGAATTCTAATTTTTATTAATCAGTTAAACAATCTGATGAATTCTTTAGCCTGGCTGCTGGTTGAACTTATTCTCATATTATTGCTGCATTTTCTTTCCAATATGAATGTTAACTCTATAACTGCTGTTAAACGGTGCAATGTTAACTTGCAAAACATATATGGGACCTGTATTGGGGCTTGTACAATTGTACTGAGTGGTCTACAAAAAATTTTATATGTGTAGCCAACTTGTATGTGGGTGTGTACACCCAATCATATGATGCCACGTGTCTATAAAGTGGTTGGTAAACTGATCAAATCCACTAGGGTTAACTAAACCCATACTAGGTTATATTATTATTGCCACATGGCATTTTGTGATTGGGTCTACACACCCACATACAAGTAAACTACACATATAAAATTCTCTGGAGTGGTCTAACAAGAGCTAACGTGGAGATTAGTGGCACTAAGCATGGTTAAAAATATCGCTGAGATCAGCAATATTTTATGATTTGTTGGTATTACTATTAGTATAATTTGTAGTAAATTTGATGATTAAATGATATAATTTGTTAGTATAATTTTGTTTGTATAATTTGTTAGTATTAGTAAATTTGAGTGATATATGATCATACTTAGAGATTTTGTTAAAAATTTGATGATTAAATAATTTGTTAATATAATTCATATAAATGATTAGTATTAGTAAATTTGATCAATGAAATGGTTAATATTAGTAAATTTGATGATATTAGTAAATTTGACGATAGAAATGATATTTTGTTATAAATTTGATGAACAAAGTTCGTAACAAATTTTAATATATTTTTCAATGATTTAAGCTAAGCTAGTCTTTAGTATTACTATAATGTTGTCTTACATTTATATTTGTATAATTTTTATATTGCTAGGAGCGTAGAACAATGGCGAAGAGGGACATTGCGTGGGAGTACGAGTTTGTTGAGCCAGGTGATGAGACTGGAATAGTTTGTGGTTTTTGTGAGAAGAAAATGCGAGGTAGAGGCCTAGGGTGACACGGTTCAAGGAACACCTACCTCAAGTTGGGAATGATGTTACAAGTTGCACAAAGGTACTTACAAATGTCAGATTACGTATTCAAGGTAATTTACACGAACTTGCTACACGACGAATTGTTTCTGGGCACCTAACTCGGGTTGGGAATGATGTTATAGATAATGTTTCTTTCTTCTTTGTAATAACCATAACAAAAGTAGTGTTAACTCCCCAATCAATAAAGCCCTGAAACTCACTGAAAAACTGCCAGCACTTCTTAAAAAACTCCATAGGCAACCCATCCGGCCCAGGAGATTTGTCTCCACTCAATTCCTTCAGTGCCATTTAGTTTCCGATGAATTATTAATTTGTCAGACAATGAATGGTGTAATGATAACTTGCAAGTCGTTTAAAGTCTGAACATTTGCTAAAAAAATATTGAAATTGTGTCCCTATCTTTGGTATCTTTCTAGTACAATATATATATAATAGATTGATTATTGTTGTAATGCGATTGATAGATTATCAATGTAATTATTTTAACAATATATTTGTTTTTTTAATAAACTCCGTTTCTGTGGATCAATTTTTTTTCTTTGCTTTATTCGATTTCCGTCAATACTAAACTTGTTCGTTTAGGAGGTTCTTTTCTTGACTCTTTCAACAAATGCTTTATTCTTCCCTTGATGCAAACAAAAAAAAGCCATTCTTGGAAATTTAGATTCTAAGTGCCACTAATCTTGTAAGGGACTTAGCTTGTTGCCTCAACAAGGACTTGCACAAACATATATGGGACATGTATTGGAGTTTTTACAAGTAAATAGATAAACCAAAACAATCTGGTCTACAATTGTACTGAGCCATGGTGTCATCTTTTTATAAATTATTTTTTCACATCGCGAAATGCCAATGTGTGTGGTGGTTGTGTGATGTTTACAAAATCGGTATGCATTAATGCATTGATAAACAACTAATAACGAACTGATGAATTCTTTAGCCTGGACGGATGAACTTGTTCTCATGTTTTTGTTGCATTTTCTTCTTTATAAAAAAATATCAATCATTTAGTTTGTTAGACCTCTTTTTAAAGTTGAAACCTGTCCACATCTTGGCATCTTTATATGAATATTATTAGTTGTTGTCGGCCATCTTGATCTTGATATGTACTATTCACGCAGTTAAAATGCCAATTGAGTGTGTGGTGAACTGGTGGTGGTGTTTATTTACAAATCTTTAAGCATTAACATTTTAGAGCAATGCCAATGCTAAAAGTGAAACCTAAACTTTTATCAGAAAACGTCAGGTGACACATCAACATTGGCACTAATTATTAACATTAAAACTTACAGTTGGTTTTTAGAGGAGCCAACGCAGTTCTACAAAAACTTAACCTGTCAGATATATAGCGCCACAATTTGTGGCGGATAACATTATTTTAACTGTCACAGTTTGTGGTGGATAAGTTATCGGCTAATAGTTCTAACTGCCACAGTTTTTGGTATTTGATTTCTTTTTTAACACCAGTTACCAGTCTTACTTCTTGTTCGAGACCATCTAAGATGATTGATCCCAATTTCTCCAAGACAACAGAAACCAACACTTCAGCCATTGTATTGAACAAATGAATGACACTATGGAAACTGTAAAACACAAATTAACAAGAAACAATGGTTTCTAGTTGCAAGTCTTTCTCTATTGTATTCTTGTTCAATAATTAGGCAATAATGATTCTTGTTCAATGATCATGCTGATATAGCTTTCACTTTCACTTTAGTAAAAGAAAAAGGGAAAAGTAATGGCTCTAGGATTCCCACTTGACCGTTCAGATATGATACATTCATGCTTTATTCAGTTTCTGTGAATACATTTTCTTTATTCCTTTTTTCTTTTCGATCTTTATTTAGTTTCTGTCAATTGAGTTTGATGTTTACAAAATTACGAATTCTAATTTTTATTAATCAGTTAAACAATCTGATGAATTCTTTAGCCTGGCTGCTGGTTGAATTATTCTCATATTATTGCTGCATTTTCTTTCCAATATGAATGTTAACTCCATAACTGCTGTTAAACGGTGTAATGTTAACTTGCAAAACATATATGGGACCTGTATTGGGGCTTGTACAATTGTACTGAGTGGTTTAACAAGACCTAACATGGAGATTAGTGGCACTAAGCATGGTTAAAAATATCGCTGAGATCAGCGAAATTTCAGCGGAATATGCCGGTTTTTCAGAAATCGGATCGGTAAATGGGGCGGATATCAATTGGTTCGTGATCCTCATCGTTTCGACTCTGAAATTCAAAAAATATCAGGTTATCCGACATATCACGGAATCCACATATATCCACTATTTAACAAATCCTACTTTCTCTTTAAACTTACTGATTTAGCCGGAATTTCACTGGAATCAGCCGGAATCTTGCTGTTTTTATTGAAATTGGTTGAAATCTTTGTGAATTGGTTGAAGTGGAAGGTATTGTTGTGAAAGTTTGGCGAAATCTTACTGAATTTGCCTGAAATCTTCCATAACTGCCGGAATCTAAACTATTTGTTAGTAAGTTTGTTTTATTTTTTAATTTAATAATTTTGTTAGTAACTTAGTATTATTAATACTAATAATACTAATTTTATAATTTCTTGGTATTACTATTAGTATAATTTGTAGTAAATTTGATGATTAAATGATATAATTTGTTAGTATAATTTTGTTTGTATAATTTGTTAGTATTAGTAAATTTGAGTGATATATGATCATACTTAGAGATTTTGTTAAAAATTTGATGATTAAATAATTTGTTAATATAATTCATATAAATGATTAGTATTAGTAAATTTGATCAATGAAATGGTTAATATTAGTAAATTTGATGATATTAGTAAATTTGACGATAAAAAGGATATTTTGTTATAAATTTGATGAACAAAGTTCGTAACAAATTTTAATATATTTTTCAATGATTTATTAAGCTAAGCTAGTCTTTAGTATTACTATAATGTTGTCTTACATTTATATTTGTATAAATTTTTATATTGCTAGGAGCGTAGAACAATGGCTAAGAGGGACATTGCGTGGGAGTACGAGTTTGTTGAGCCAGGTGATGAGACTGGAATAGTTTGTGGTTTTTGTGAGAAGAAAATGCGAGGTAGAGGCCTAGGGTGACACGGTTCAAGGAACACCTACCTCAAGTTGGAAATGATGTTACAAGTTGCACAAAGATACTTACAAATGTCAGATTACGTATTCAAGGTAATATACACGAACTTGCTACACGACGAATTGTTTCTGGGCACCTAGCTCGGGTTGGGAATGATGTTATAGATAATGTTTCTTTCTTCTTTGTAATAACCATAACAAAAGTAGTGTTAACTCCCCAATCAATAAAGCCCTGATTCTGAAACTCACTGAAAAACTGTCAGCACTTCTTAAAAAACTCCATAGGCAACCCATCCGGCCCAGGAGATCTGTCTCCACTCAATTCCTTCAGTCCCATTTAGTTTCCGATGAATTATTAATTTGTCAGACAATGAATGGTGTAATGATAACTTGCAAGTCGTTTAAAGTCTGAACATTTGCTAAAAAAATATTGAAATTGTGTCCCTATCTTTGGTATCATTCTAGTACAATATATAATAGATTGATTAGTGTTGTAATGCGATTATCAATGTAATTATTTTAACAATATATTTGTTTTTTTTAATAAACTCCGTTTCTGTGGATCAAATTTTTTTCTTTGCTTTATTCAGTTTCCGTCAATACTAAACTTGTTCGTTTAGGAGGTTCTTTTCTTGACTCTTTCAACAAATGCTTTATTCTTCCCTTGATTCTTTCAACAAATGCTTTATTCTTCCCTTGATGCAAACAAAAAAAGGTCACTTTTGGAAATATAGAATCCAAATTCATCATAAAGGACGTATTGCCACTAATCTTGTAAGGGACTTAGCTTGTTGCCAACTAGTTTGGTATAATTGTGCCTCAACAAGGACTTGCACAAACACATATGAGACATGTATTGGAGTTTTTACAAGTAAATAGATAAACCAAAACAATCTGGTCTACAATTGTACTGAGCCATGGTGTCATCTTTTTATAAATTATTTTTTCACACCGCGAAATGCCAATGTGTGTGGTGGTTGTGTGATGTTTACAAAATCAGTATGCATTAATGCATTGATAAACAACTAATAACGAACCAATGAATTCTTTAGCCTGGACGGATGAACTTGCTCTCATATTTTTGTTGCATTTTCTTCTTTATAAAAAATATCAATCATTTAGTTTGTTAGACGTCCTTTTAAAGTTGACACCATGTCCCCATCTTGGCATCTTTATATGAATATTATTAGTTGTTGTCGGCCATCTTGATCTTGATATGTACTATTCACGTTGTTAAAATGCCAATTGAGTGTGTGGTGAACGGGTGGTGGTGTTTATTTACAAATCTTTAAGCATTAACATTTTAGGGCAATGCCAATGCTAAAAGTGACACCTAAACTTTTATCAGAAAACGTCAAGTGACACATCAACATTGACACTAATTATTAACATTAAAACTTACAGTTGGTTTTTAGAGGAGCCAACGCAGTTCTACAAAAACTTAACCTGTCAGATACATAGCGCCACAATTTGTGGCGGATAACATTACTAGAAACTCGTTCCAAGTCCAACCACAAATGTTTGTTTGGGTTTTAGGCCCAAGCTAACGTTTGCTTGGCTCAAGGACACGGGTTTGTGTTTGGGTATCATGCAGTCCATTTATACGTTTAGCTTCTTAGATGCAGGACAAGCCGGGTATTAATCGTTCAATCACTTTTTTTATAATACCAGAACTGCCCTCCCTTATTGCTGATAAGTTTAGTTTAGTTTTCAATTTTTAAAATTTAGATTTGAATCTCAGATCTAGTTTCTTGAAGGATTGAAGAACAAAATTTGAAGAACTTTGTTTTTTAAAGGATCTTTGCTTCTCAATTATCAACAAGATGAAGTATCTTTAACAATCTCCATCGAATTATCAATCAAAGACAAGAGAGTTTTGATTTTGTCAAATCGATTTTACAAGATCTTCATCATTAGGTTTTTGAAAGAAATTTGTGTGTTCTTTTCATCAATTGATTTATTTTTGGAGCAAATCAAATCAAAGCAGAGATTTTTTATTTTTTAATTCGATTTGACAAATCAATTCTTCATTTGATTTTGAAAGAACTTTATTTGTTCACATCATCAATTGTTTTGATTTGGCAATTCGAGATTTCAAATGGAGATGGGGATGATTGATTGCACAGGTATGTTTTAGTTTATTTTATTAATTTAGATTGTGTTTTGATTTTGGTTGTGTTTTTGTTTTAGAATTACAATTTGTCCTTGAATTTCAATGCTCAATGTTTTTTTATGTTGAACTACTCGTCATTCAATAGTTTTTATGTGTTTTAAGTATTTTTGGTTGCTCAACTATGTGTTTTAAGCATTCGGGTTGATTAACAGTATTAATCAACTCTCTGTTTTCATTATTTTTGTTGGTGAATGTGTTAATTAATTATATTAATGTGAATGTATTAATGTGCTGATTACATGATGTTGTTTTATACAGATATGGAATCATGTGAAAGTGTTGTTTTAAATGATGTTCCTATTGATGGTGTTGTTTCATATGATGTTGCTAAGTGGATGATTTATTCGAAGTCGTATAGTAAAGAAGGTGGTCATATGTAGTTGAAGAAAATAGGGGAAAATCATACTTGTGGCAATGCTTTTAATCTTGGTCATCACAATAGAAGGACTTGCCCATATTTGAACAATAATTAAATTCAAGTTGTATTTGATGTTTTGTTTTTCTGTTTTTTCGATTAAAACCTGTGGTGATAATATAATTCATTTTCAATTTTAGTTTATTTATTTATTTCTTTCACTAATGGTGACGATATAATTTAGTTGTGACAATATAATTCACTTCAGTTTATGAGAATGATGGACATCCAGTAATGATTGATTAATGTGTTAATCAACTTTCTTTTATTCAAAAAAGCTTTCATGTATTCAGGAAGTGTACTGACAAATTGATTAATATACTAATCAACTAAGGAAATGTTGATTAATGTATTAATCAACTCTTGCATTTTTTTTTAGGATTTTAAATAGGGAAATCATATCGCCACCCCGCCTATTTACTAAGAGCTATCCCAAAACTTAAGCTCTACCAACCCAGGCTTCTATTCAATTTAGAACACCCAAAATCTCTAAAATGCTAAGAGCCACCCGAAACCAATCTTCTAATATATAATAATTATCAAATTGTAGTTCTCTCTTTCTCTCATCTTCGTCTTGCATACAATACCTAAGATCTGAATAGACTAAGTTTGTATTCTAAGAATGTGAATTGCAGCCAACTTTTTTTTTTTTTTTTTTGGTTGGCAAGCGAGGTTGTGGGGACCCCTACCCCTTTTAAATTACGTGTGGAAACTTATATCAACAATCCGCTGTTGACGTGTTTCGAACCCACGACCTCTCCACTTTGTGAGAGGGGTGCTACCATTGAGCCACAGGCTCATTCGCAAAAAAAATGGTTTGGTAAGCCTGTATTTAATGAGATCAGTAACTCGGTAATGCTAGCGGGATTCGAACCCCAGACCTCTGGTATCATCACCCAGAGGTTTTACCAGTTGAGCCCAACTGACACCTGCAAAAAAAAAAATGGTTTGGTAAGCCTGTTTTTAATGAGATCAGTAACTCGGTAATGCTGGCGGGATTCGAACTTCAGACCTCTGGTATCATCACCCAAAGGTTTTACCAGTTGAGCCAACTTAATAATTATTTATAGATTAATTATATTATTAAAATAAAAAAATTAAAAATCATTGGAATCCTACTTTTGAAGTTTAGATTTGCCTTAATGATGAAAAAAGTTAGAAACCATATGCAAAGAGACCAAAACATGTATTCTTCTTCTTTATTCATTTGTTTTTTAATTGATTTTATTCCTTTTTTTTGTCAACAAAGATTGACAAACCAACAAAATTGATGTAATTATAATCTAATCTAGTACGAATTCGAGATCCAGGTTAGAACTTGTTAAAATTCATTTTATTTCGGGTGGCTCTTAGTTGTTTAGTGTTTAAGGTGCAGATAATTTTTAGTGGGTTGCTTTTAAAATCTGGGATAGCTCTTAGTAAAGAGCGGGGTGTCAGTATGATTTCCCTTTAAATATTTTAGTGTTTTTTAATATAAGGTTTACATTTAAGGTTTATGATATAGGGTTTTACATTTAGGGTTTTAGAATGACCACATTCCCACTTGGGTTCACCATTTCCAATGGTTTAAGATTTTTTGAATGACAACATTAAGGTGTACTTAAGACAACATTACCACTAGGGTTGATCATTCCCATTGGTTTAGGATTTTAGAATAGGGTTTAGGGTGTCTATAAGACAACATTCCCACTAGGGTTCACCATTCCCATTAGTTTAGGGTTTTAGAATAGGGTTTAGGGTGTCTTTAAGACATCATTCCAACTAGGGTTCACCATTCCCATTGGTTTAGGGTTTTAGATGGGGGGGGGGGTCAATATGGCTTCCCCACCCCTCTACAATGAGTCTGTCTATTGCCCGTTGAAACGAACACCCGTTTGAGATTGTTCAAGTCAACTTGCAAAGGCCAGACTGATTTCTAGAGGTGGAGATGTCCCCAACAAGTGGCCTGCATCCTTGAAGCCTGATGACCGCCTCTAGTCAAGGCTAGTGCACTTGAGGGCAACAAGGGGGATCGCTGGGGGCATTATTGAAATGGTCGCCCCCACATCCCGCCCTCGAATCCCCTCTGGAAAGTCGTCCGCCGAAACAAAAATAAATTTTGGGTGAGTTGTATTTTTTTTTTTTTTTTTTTTTTTAACAAAAATAACACCCAACTTGTCGCATTGTTCTTTGAAAATCAAAACAAACATGAAAATGATCTTTACGGAAATTTTGGCAAATGAATGAATAATAAAAATGAAAGTTATTTGTCTAAACCTTGAGTTGAACAAAACTGGACATGAACGTTTGAGATGACTAATAACCGGAAACAAATTATAATAACTGTTCATATCCAACAAATAATAAATTTTATTTGTGTTTCGTTTTGTATGTGGTTTGTGTGGTCCCAATCACATCATGCCACGTGTTAACAAAAATATAACCTATGTATGGGTGTAGTTAACCTAGGGTTTGAATTAGTTACTCAACTAATTTATAGGCACGTGACATGTTGTGATTTGGACTACACGTCTACACCAACCACATACTAGAGGAAACACAGATAAATTTTTTTGGTCCAACAAACATTTTTTTTCCCCTGAAAGGATTGTGGGCTGGTGGCCACATTGGAACAAGACTGGACATGAACGTTTAAGATGACTAATAACCCTTGAAATGAACAGGATTTCGACTTTGGACATCCATAACAGACCACTGGACTCATTGTTTGTCATTGGAACATACCACTGAGGTTCCAATATTATTTTCCCGGCCAGGCTGATGGCCATCACACTCACTCTAGCTACCAGCTCCAGGGTGTGCCTAGATTCCCTAGAAGATTCAGCATCGAGTTTACAGAACGAGTGCAACAATAAATCATTTTCTCCACTCTACCCCTGTCCCCAAGCTATGAATACCATAGTGATATAATTCCAAATTATATGGTTGTTGAATGGAAGTTTGTAAATCATTGATAAATATAGAACTAAGAAGACAAATTTAAACTATTAATAAGAACAAATAGTATCACGGGATCGTCTCCTCTTGCAGAAGAGCTTTTCTTTGACTCTGGCAGAACCCGATTATTGCCCAACTGGATTAATATATGATGCTTACAGAACTCCAAAGTTGACATCCACAACAAAATTAAACTTCATACCAAACCATACAGTAATACCAGATGTACCATTATAATGCCCTTTTCTGTCCTAAGATACACAAACAGTGCAAGCAACGTTTTTTCAGTGGGATGAGCAAAATCGTCAAATTTTATTAATTAGGTTGCCACGAATCCACGATGCACTCGCGGAACTTGTTGTTCACGAAACTTTTAGTTATGCCAATGCTAGCAACAAGCCCTTGTCTTCATGCTTGTCAGGTACTTCTTTCAACCTCCGTAGCACCGTCATTTTTGAATTCATCAATAAACATCGTTTTCAATCTGCTGAACGAAATTGACAACCAAATCCTCTTCTGAAATTCCCACTCCAGCCATGTAGCACCCATAACAGCACAGATATTAACGTTCTTGGTCGTCATAGTTCCATTATTATAACTAACTGTCCTAAAAAAAAATTAAAATGCTAATATCACTACCAATTATCTTTTCATTTTAACCAGTAAAAGTGACGAAATCAATCTACCCCAAAGTATATAGTTCACAGACACACCCAAAAAGACGTAGAATATGACATATTCCGAAAATATTTTTCAATCATATCATGACAAGAAACATCATCTTTTCCCATCTTTGATTACAATTTGTGAAAAGGGAAACAATATGATATGTACACTACCACTCTACAGTTGCATACCTCTTTACAAAGCGACAAGGCCACATTCAGTCTAAATAAACATCAAGAGTCTGCAAGAAGCGCAAAATAATAAAAACACATCAAAAAGTCATGACAGAAGTAGAACCTTGCATCTGCTGCAGCACTGAAGATACACTGAAGCAAGTTCTTTGCATCGACCATGGTTCGCAATTTGTTGCAGCGTCCACGACCAGTAAAGGCTCGCTCCCTTTTTTTAGCCTCTGAAAGTTGTGATGCCATTGCTACTAGTGGATTGGAAGATATGCTCAGCATGTTTTCACGTGATGCAATTCTTGCCATTTTTTGCATTTGGCGAAATGGAGGACGACATTCTGAACGAGTAAAAAAATCAGTTTATGAGTGAATCAATCAATTCCATTAAAAAACTATGTGAACTTTTATTTTGCAAGTTCTGGAGTACCATCTCCACTAGCATACCTAGAACACGCATTCCTTCCAGCAGTATGCCCCTTTGACACAAATTCATCGACTTGCTTAAGTACGGCCAACTTTTCTTGTTTCTTCTCTAGATCCGAAATCTGAAGATTGGTTGTCATAGATTTTTTAAACATTGAAATAGCCTATGGTAAAAGATAGATATCTCGGAGAAAATCGAAACTCACCTGTGCTTCAGGTGCCTTCAATTTTTGGAAATGAACATCTTGCATTTTCTGAGTATGCCCATCTGAAGTAGCAGCAAGGCTTTCAACCTCGGCCAATAGGTGGTCCCTCTTTTGCTGTAGTTGCATTTAGATAATATACAAGTAGACATAAAATGCTTATTCCCGCCAGAATACTGAATTTATAGTAACTTCCAGATAAAGGATGGCTATATAATTCTTAACCATTCTCTTCTCATCCTCAATAAACTGTGTAAGGCCTTAAAGGCCACAGCGTCAGATCCTCCAAAGGATTTTATCTCTGACTGCACAAATATAGAGCATATCATGAGAAAGAGATTCACAACTAGGAAAAAAAACGTTAGAGAAGACAAAGATGCTAATATTGCATCTCTACATCTCATCAAGGATAGCAAATAAAACAAAGTTGGAGAAACAACAATCTAATCATCATGATCATAAAACCCCAGTAGATCAATGGAGGATGCTTTTACACAGAAAAAACACATTTTGCTCAAAGTACACAATTATCATCATTTTGCAGCACACCTGTTATGATTTCATTCATTGGATAATCAGACGAATCCATTCTCTACAAGACCCTCTTTCACCCATCACTTTTCATAAAACAATCTCTATCTTCCTGAGATGCGAATTGCATGTGAGCAGTCAAGTTCATAGCCGAACAGACTAAAAATAATGTACATAATTGGAACAAGAATATACCACATCATATACTCATTCTCTAGCCAGAGCAAGAACCAATCAATTTTTGCAAGAAAATACACGTCAGATACACATTATTGGAGACAAAATGAGTAGCTATTGACATACTTAACAATCTATTTCACATTGATCTACTGCAGAACATCATGGCTTGCAGTTGATCTATGCATACAGTATCAAACTTCTGTGATTTTTGTTGTACTAAGATTAAAAATTATGAAATGAACTGCACAATGATAGAAAGGCAGGGACGGCATGGTGTCGATTGAAATCAATTACTCTATCAACAGATATTAAGTCAATATTATTATTTTAATCAGTGATCTGCCATTTTTAAGAAAACAATCCGAAGAAGCAAGAAAACAGGTGTTAGCGAAATATTAAAATAATGAGAAAATATCTACCCTGAAGCCCACAAATACGATCAATAACATTTCTGGAGAAAAAAAGTTATGAAAGTTTATTGATAATGGCTTAACATTTCAAATCCTTGAAAGTTTATTGATAATCTATCAAGTATCAACATGATGTTTCCTAATCATCGCAGTTAGGTTACTACAATACCAAGTGAATTCTACAAGTAGTGCAATCTGTCGTTGCCAAAAGCCAATGATACTTTTTGCAGTTTCACCTACAAAAATTCTGAGCAATTGCGTGAATTTATAGCAAATTTGTTAAATCTAATTAACTATCAAAAAGACTGTCCAACAAAAACTATAAACAGAATTTCAGAGGAAAAACGGCAAAAAAGTAGAAACAGCTGAGTAGGTACCTCTGAAGCAAATCAAAACCCTCTTAGAAGTTCCACGCCTCCACGGTTCCAAACGGACACTTTGTATTGGGTTTTTGTCATTTTACTGTACAAGATATCGGTTATGATTCAGGTGCTAGTTTTTCAAAAGAAAAAAAAATGTAGAAACTACTTTGTTCGAAGAGAAAAGGAAGAGTTTTGTAAATAACATGCCTATTTATAATTTGTTCAGTTGTAATTTGGATGTTGTAAAGTGTGAACTAGAGCTTGAGATTTCTCCTTTTCTGAATCGCTAAGCCAAAATAGGACAATCATAAGTTCTCAGTTGTTCAAGCATTAAATATGTACTAAATTTCTCTTTCTCAGTTTCCATTATACCTCCATCAACTGAGATGGTGAGGTGCAAGCCTGCAAGGTGACGGGTAGTTGGTTCTCTCTAGATCATGTTCAATTTCTAGCATATAAGAAGTGCTTCAGTGTAATGATTTAACTCACTTGGTGAACAACCTTGACGCC
The DNA here is from genome assembly GCA_023053565.1 of Aquilegia eximia. Lineage (NCBI taxonomy): Eukaryota > Viridiplantae > Streptophyta > Magnoliopsida > Ranunculales > Ranunculaceae > Aquilegia > Aquilegia eximia. Next base: position 16,134,550 of record JALIGU010000005.1, read on the forward strand.
AGCTTGGTGAGCTTCAAGTATTAGCTCCTTTTGGTAGTCAACCCCAGATAATCTGAAAATGGACCCTTTCTTGATCAGGAACTTGGTGAACATCAACCCCAAACCGTCAGTCAAGGCTCTTTACTTCCTTATTGGTTCCTTTATAATCAGAACAGTCCTGTAACAAATGGTGGAATGTCAAAGGGAGACGATGAAAGAGTCAAAGAGCTAATATGAAAAAGCTACTTTCATTCCTAAGAAAAAATTCAGAAGTGCGCCAGAGAATTTATGAGAAAGTATACCCTGGATCTCTAGATTCTGAGTAATTGCTTGAATTTATAGAATTCTTAAATCTTACTATAAAAATGTCAACAAAACATTGGGTAGACGTAGACCACAAAATAGAAGTTCCCACAGAAAAGAAGGGAAATAAATGGCAACCAATATCATATATATATTGGAGCACATATATACCTCTGGAGGATACTCTGCACGACAGTGGAAAATGGCGCTTTCTATGGCTCAAATAAGATGTATTCTATATCATAAGAAGATAAAAGGATACTGTTGTTATATGATTACATATATGCATTTCTCAAAACTAAAGAGAAGACAAATAAAGAGGTTTTCGAAGAATACCTGATTCCACTGCTCCAATGGATACTCAAGAACATTCAATTCCACCAAATGGCCGGAGATCTTGTAAGAGTGTGACTTTGAGCTAACACACCTTGAGATTTCTCTTTCTCTGAGTCATTTAGCCAATATAGGACAATTGTTGATTGTCAGTTGTTCGAGCGCGGTGAGATGTTTCAAAACGAGGTTCCATTCACTTTACCACAGATAAGCAAATTCAAATTGAAATCAGTACATAATAGGCGAGGAAAGATAAAAATAAAAGATTTAATATGTACCTGAAAAGGAAACTGTACACGCAGGAAAACATCGTTTTGATTGCTTCGCTGCCTGCTTTGTGTTGCTTCGTTGCATTATGTAGCTTATCAACACGAAGTTCCTAATAATGACAGTTTGGCAAGTGAAAATCATTTCATGGTTTACTAAGTGAAAGCATGCTAAGTTATTAGTAACCTAAAAAAGCATAGAGATATGGCATCATGCCTTCACTGTAGTATTTATTCTTATACTAAGTAATTCAATTTCTACGGTTCTAATTTATTTTCAAGTACAAAAGAGACCCCAGTCATCATTAGTCGATAAAAATAAGAGATCTACATGAGTCCATAGACACTAATATCTCAACATTGTTTATATTCTGTGTCCTTCAATGGTTGTTTGCCAAAGATATCATCACGATCAGTTGTTTTAATAATGCTTGGCAGGTTCTTAAGTCATATTTCCCATTCCAGGTATCCAGTCTATCGGGGTGTCAAGGTAACCATTGCTCAGATAACTCCCATTTGCAACATTTGTATTACAGAATAAATCATTTTTAAGTATAGTAGAAATAACATTACGTTGTTCTACAAAACCTAGCTTTATATGTTGGAAGGTCTATGCAACTGTTCGCTGATATAAGAGTAGCTTGAGGGCTCCAACAATCTAGTTAATCTACAAGAACTCTGGGAAATTTACTGACAACTCTGAAAATAGTGTTCATTCAAGTAGCTAGAACAATAAACTTGTCTATTTATTAAGAGTAAAATTGGCAGAAATTATACCCCTGTCCCCAAGCTATGACTACCATAGTAATCCAATTCCAATTGATTTGATTATTAGATGGAACAATTTAGAACTAGGCCGAGGATTTTAAAATTTAAACTATTAATAACAACAAATAATATCATGGAAATCATCTCCTCTTGCAATAAAGAAAATTATTCAGCTGAGCTATCACATGCGGACAACTTACGAGCTTCTAGCAACTCCTTTAACCTCTTGGCGGCCATTGCGGCCTGTTCTGTCTGTCTTTGAAGTACCTGCAAGAGAAAAGCTTTCATTGATTTAGGTGTGAATCAACATGTTGATATAAGCATAAAACATAAAAGTTAAAGTGGGGAAATTCAAAAATGGGTAAACTTACACTGGTTCAAAGATTGATGTTTAAGCCGTTCATATTCATTTCTTCTATCATCCTACCTTAGCTGTTCGATCATATGGCTAATCAGATATACAATTAAATTTTAGTTGGAAGAATAATATGAACCAATTAATATGTAATAGAATCACACCTCTTTCTGCTCCAGACGTTTATTCAACTCGTTTAATTCTCTGTCAACTCATCAATTTCCTTGGAACTATCACCTGCTTAATATGCAAGATGTTGCTGTAAGCTGACAGAAGCACTTCCACAGTTTTTAAGCTAAAATTATAAATTGATATTTGTGACTATTTTGAAAATAAATCTGGGGCTCACCTGTTATGTAATAGAATCAGCGAATCCATCCTCTTCAAGCCCCTCTTTACTCCACTTTTCATGAAACAATTTCCATCTTCCTGAGATACAAATTGCAAGAAAATACACATCATATACTCATTCTCTAACAATCAATTTTTGCAAGAATATATACACATAATTGGAGACGTACCTGATTTGCCAGTTTTAATATTTACCCCTTCAGCCCACATATATGATCAATAACATATCCGGAGAAAAAAGTATCCTGTACGTGTGTAACATACTTAACATTCCAATACTTAAGATTTCCACGATATTAGAAGTGCTTCAGTGTAAAGTTTTTACTCACTTATTGAACAAGCTTGACAACAGCGATAGTCACCCCAGATAACCTGAAAATGCACCCTTTCTTGATCAGGGACTGCCAGAATAACATCAACACCAAACAGTCAGTCAAAGCTCTTGTCTACCTTATTGGTACCGTTATGATCTCAACAATCCTGTAACAAATGGTGGAATGCCAATAGGTGAAAATGAAAGAGTAAAAGAGATAATGATAAAGCGACAGAGAACTTATGAGAAAAAAATCCCCTGGATCTTTAGATCCTCTGCAACCTCATAAGAAACAACAAGGAAATAACTTCAATAAGAGTGTGATCACTGATCAGTACCGACCTCAATAAGCTTGACCGTTCGCCCGTATGTACTTATTAACTAGCTAAAACTTATTCTTTGTTATACTCTTCAATTTCAGCCAATTTTGCAACCACAAGACCACCTTCCGCATCCTCAGAAGGATCTTCTGGATGTACAACAACTGGTTTGTCTCCACGGTTTGCAATAAGCTCAAATGTATGGCCTGTCTTTGATGCTGATTGACAAGATTTGTATGCTTGGAGGGAGTATTATAACACTTATCACACAAATCAAAACCTATGCCTCTAGTGCTAACAATATTTGCATCCGAACAGTCTTTGCATCTGTATCGCTTCCCAACTATTGGATTCATCTGCAGAGATTCATTTTGGTGGTAAGAACATATATGACTAAAGAATAAAGGTAAAGAGAAGAAATCAAATTATTATGGCTAAATCAAATTATTAAAGCCTTGGAATTATACTTATTAAAGAACAAGCTAGAAAAAGAATTATTATCCTAATATGAAATCAATAGAAGGACGTTACCTCACAATTATCACACGAAACATAACTATGCACATTGAAACCCTCTGCATGAAAGAATAGATTGGGGCTAGTTAATGACAGTAGCACATTCAATAAAAGCCACAAATAGTTTAGTTTCCCAAATAAAGTCAATTTCAGCCAATTTTGCAACCACAAGACCACCTTCCGCATCCTCAGAAGGATCTTCTGGATGTACAACAACTGGTTTGTCTCCACGGTTTGCAATAAGCTCAAATGTATGGCCTTGTCTTTGATGCTGATTGACAAGATCTGTATACTTGGAGGGAATGTTATAACACTTTTCACACAAATCAAAGCCTATGCCTCCCCCAGTGACAAGATCCGAACAGTTTTTGCATCTGTATCGCTTCCCAACAATTGGATTCATCTGCATAGATTCATTTTGGTGGTAAGAGCATTACTAAAGACTAAAGGTACAAAGAAGATATTAAATCATCATGGCTAAACAAAATCATATATTCTTACTGTCAAAATTTTGGAAATTTCACAGAAGAGTACACAATCCTAGTTTAGCAACAAAAACAAAATTATCAATCGGAAAGGATCACTGTCAGCTTCAACTTGTAACATACTTCAACAAAAGAAAGAAATATCCTAGAATTTTATTCATCTGTAGAGATCCATTTAGGGTGTATTAAACAATAAAGTTACTAAGAGGAAAGTACTGCATGACCTAGAATTTTAGATGTTACATCATTATCGCTATATATTTCATATTTCCTTACGTTTAAAAATATGGCAGACTTTTATCATCTTATCTTTATTAAAGTGCTTTGAGATTAATTTCATCAAATTGAAGAGTATATAATCCTTGAATAGCTACCCCAAAAAATATAAACCAACGAACCAAGAACACAAGATCCATTGGCAGAATGAAATTATCAATTAGAAAGGACCATTGTCAGCTTCAACTTGTAGAGATTGAATCCCTGGATTTACTTATATTGAAATAACATTTTAAAAAACATATCATCCCAAATCAATATTAAAAAGGGGATGTTACCTTGCAATTATCACATTAACGCTTGACTGGGAACTTTCCTCTGCATCATAGAAAAAATTGGGGCTAGTTAGTGACGTTGTAGTACACCATAATTTAACAATTAATTAATATCCTTGAAACATCATATCCACCATTGCACAAGTATTTTTATGTTTAATACATTTTTCTCTGAATGGTTGCCAAAACCACAATTTAGCTACATAGCAAGATGTCCTGTATTATGAAACTCATGCAACTCCACAAGATAGATTAGAATTAATGGGTGGCCTCCACTGGATTGTTGGATAGTAGAATGAAGTATTGATTTGGAATAGTTTTAAAAAGATATATGCAATGCAATTTATTAAGAGAAAAAAGGGGTTTGTGAATGATGTACCTATTTGTGTTGATTCCTTTTGCTTCGGATAAATGTCGATCTTGTAAGAGTGTGAACAAGAGCTTGAGATTTCTCTCTCTCTTCTGAAACGTTTAGCCAATATAGGACAACTACTTATATACAATTGTTCAAGCATGGTGAGTTGTTTCAAATCGTCTAGCCCGAAGTCAAGGAATTCACACAAAATAAATTCCAGCTTTTGAATTGATGTCAGTAGGCTAAAGCCTTGGGGGAGGGACGATTGTGAAGATTCATAAATTCCAAAATAGTTGAGATTTGGGTAGTCATCCTCATGGATAAAAGGCAATGAGCTATTAAGAACACCCACATCCCCATACAACTTAAGACTCTTTAATACTGGGAATAATACGTTTACACTGGGAGTTGTAATTGGTTCCAATTCCCCTCTTTTATCATCACTCATCGTTGAAATCCCCGAAAACGACGAGCGTTTCAAACCTTCTATATCCCTCAATTTCAGCTTTTCTAAAGACTTGAGGTTTCCGAGAGCCGGTAATACCTGCAATCTCTGCAAGTCTTGGATTATTAACTTCCGGAGGTTTGGAAGGAAATCTATACAGTTTTGGAATGGCAAATCCCATTCTTCCAAACCTTGCATCTTTTTTAACCGCAATTCCTTCAATTTTGGGAAAATCACAACCACTTGTTGTTGTTCTTGATTATGATTACCAAGAGTTTCATCATCAAGCCCATAAAATTCGCATCCAAGTCTTTTCACAGATTTCAGCTCTTTTAATTGAAGAAATTCAAGAGACGGTAGCTTCCCCAAAGCAGGCAATTCCAAGCATCCAGGGAGCCTCCACAAACTCAGATGGGTCAAATTGGATAATGATAAAATCCAATCTGGTAATCTGATTCCTCCATAATCTTTTATCATCAATTTTTCCAAGTTTATATGTGGTTGGAGGCCTTCTAGAATCTCAAAATCAATTCTCATCTGATCATCTTCTTTTACTTCTTCCCCTTTTAAACCAAAGTCCATAATCAATACCTGAAGCTTTTCCTTCATCTTTAGCTCAGCTTGTGCAGCCTCATCTACATCTCCAACTTGCCTCAACCCTGCTATTGTTAAATATCCCTGGAGATGGTTTAACAATTTTAATTCTCTGATCATGCATCCTTTTTCTTTGTTCTTCTCTTGAGCATCAAGATTACCAACTATAAATACATCCAACGTACGAAGACAACTCAATCTCCCAATCCCGGAAGGAAAATAACTTAGCTTCCCTGAATTATTGAATTCACATCCATCCAATTCAAGATGTCTTAAGTTAGATAACTTTCCGATACCTTCTGGGAGACTTATAAGACGCTTGCACTCCTTCAGAATTAGAGTCTGCAGATTAACTAGATTACAAACACTCTCAGGCAATTCCTTCAAGCTATTATTATAAGACAAGTCCAAGTATCTTAAAAGCACCAATCGTTCCACCTCACTTGGAAGTTCTTCAAAATAAGAACCCCTCAAACTCAACACTCTAAGGCATTTCAATTGATGCAACGATTCAAGAGCCAGTGTATCATATCGCCGATCTTGGAATCGTCTTAATGTGCGTAGATTTTTTTGTTCATATATAGATGACCAATTCAAATCCCGTGCACATAAATGGCGAACCTTCATGCTACTAATGACTTCTTCCTTCTCCAAAATATTCGTTTCAGTTTTAGTGAGAAACTGAACAAAATCATGCATAAGATCGTGCATTTTGCAACTAAAGATGTTGCCTTTGTCATCTTTTTTGAAGTCTTGTAAAAATGAGAGCATTGCAAGATTATCAAAGTAGTCTTTCCCTATCATCTCCAGATCTTCACTTCCATTAGAGCCTAGATAACCTTGTGCCATCCACAATCGGATCATTTCTTTCTTTTCAATAATTGCATCTTTAGGAAAGACTGCAAAATACATCAAGCATTGCTTCAAGTATGACGGTAATGCGTAATAACTGAGCAAAATGGAAGGTAGAAAACCTTCCCCTTCTTCTTCAACGTCCCAAATGTTGCTCGCTAATACTTCTCGCCATTCCTGTTTTGTTGTCTTCAGGCACATCGTACTTGCTATAACCCTGACGGCTAAAGGAACCCCTTTGCATTTTTTCGAAATTTCCTTTCCAATATCTTCAAACGTACCAAGATAGTCTTCCCTTTCCGAGAAAGCTATGCACTTGAAGAGTGACCAACAATCGTCGTCTGACAATTGTTCCAGCGAGTGTGTATAGCTAGAATTAATCATTTTGGCGACCCTTACACTTCTTGACGTGACTATGATTCTACTTGTCGCGGCACCACAGTCTAAAGCATTCTTCAGTTGCAACCATTCTTTGCTAGGAAAAGACCACACATCGTCTAGCACAAGGATAAAACGCCTTCCTTGGACACATTCAGATAAGTTGTTATGAAGGGCTTGCCATCCAAAAGTATCAGGAACATTTCCTTTAACTTGTTGAATAATTTCTTTGGCAACATTTTCAACAAGAAAAGGATCAGATACACAAACCCATATCATCTTCTCAAAGCTTGCAATCACCTTCTCTTCTTTCAAAATCAGCTGAGCTAGAGTTGTCTTTCCGAAACCGCCTGTCCCAACTATAGAGATAACTGGGACATGTAAACTGGGAGCACTATTCTCACTCAATAGCTTGCTGATGAGAATATTTTTATCCTCAACCCGGCCATAAATCTGGGGAACTTCAGGCACAGCTATACTTCTTATTTGACGGATGCCATTACTTCGAATTTTATTGAGATTAAACGATTGTTTCTTTTCAATAATATCAACAAGTCGTTCGTTCAACTCCTTTATGTTCATTCCAATACCATGACGGATGACAATGGGTTTAAAACAAGAGAAAAGGTTGAACAAATAGGATCGTACCTGCTTTATAATTGAAGCATTCAGATTAGGCTGTTGCCTGTCTGGAATGAGAGATCTAGTGCACCATTCATCCAATATGTCCTCTGCATCGTAGGAGATGTCTTTGAATTCTTCCAACCAAACCTTTACTGCTTTATTCTTCACTTGCTTGGCCTCAGCATCCTCAAGAACACCTTTGATGATAATGAGTGTATTGGTGAGGCTTTTGATTTCTTTTTTAACACCAGTTACCAGTCTTACTTCTTGTTCGAGACCATCTAAGATGATGGATCCCAATTTCTCCAAGACAACAGAAACCAACACTTCAGCCATTGTATTGAACAAATGAATCACACAATGAAAACAGTAAAACACAAACAAGAAACAATGGTTTCTAAATGCAAGTCTTTCTCTATTGTATTGTATTCTAGTTCAATGATCATGCTGATATAGCTTTCATTTTCACTTTATAAGACGTACAAACTTGGCGATTGACTTCAAGATCAATAAAAAGAAATATTCATTCTTGTGTTCTCACTTCACCAACTTATTTATTAATTCTAAGTAGAATGTGATTACAGTACTTGATAGTTTGGTGTGAGTGAAAGGATTTTTTTATTGTTGATGATATTTTTCCTTCCGACGTTTCAAAACATTAGGTGGCCGCCCTCATGACGTACTATTTCTACAAATCATATTTATAATTCATGAACCTAATCAGTCCTCAACTACCATTGAATGACCCATGATTCGTGATTATTAATGCTATACACACACAAACAAAAAAAAAAAAAAAAAAAAAATTATGAACCAATCTTGAGTCTATGAAAAAAAATACCTTGTCATAACTTAGGCACTGGTGGTGGTCCTGGATGCCTAGTTAGTTGAATCCACAGTTTGAATGTAACAAGAACTCGAGACCTTGAAAACCCTGAATCATTGTTTATTATTTTATTTTTCTAATACTTTGAAGCATTTCATCAAACAACTAGTCTGTGTCCTTTTTCGAAAAAACTGAAAAGTCTTCGATTTTACCAAATTGCGGTTCTCTGGGTGGTGTGGTGCGGAACAATAAAGCAACTGGAGATGAGAATATAATTAACAGCTTCAGTCATGGCTCAATTTATCCACTATTCTGAGCCTACTGTTGGTGTTGAGTCTATGTAAGTTGGCTCCTATCCCAAATAGGTCCACTGGTCCAGAGGCAAGTGTGGCTATGCATGTCAGGATATGGTAGTTAGAGTGAATATCAGTAGGAAATAATAGAAGGGCAAAAAACTAAATATCGTAAGGGACATGTGTTGGATAAAGGCATGAGAGTTGTATTAGTGTGATTATGAATGAAATGAATTAGCTTTCCTTTTATTTCGTGTTCTTCCCCTTTCTCTCTAATTCTTCTTAATTTTTTCTTAATTTCTATCAATCAAGTAAATTAGGATCCAAGACCCTGACAATTGGTATCAAGTAAATCAGGACAATAACAAGGGGTTTTTAGCTTTTGGGGCAACTGACAATAGCCTAATTAGACTTTGGTCACCAGCACATATACTTTCGGTAGTTGAATTCTATCCGGCATGTGTTAAAAATCCTCTGACTAAAGGATGTGAAAGAACTTCGTCTTGGGACACCAGATTGCTAGTATTCCTTGATCTTTAGTTACTTCAAGGAACTCCTTGGGTATAGTCGTTCAATCACCAATTACAAAATCTCGTCTAATAATCCACAAAAATGGGTGATTGCTATTTGTAAGTCCCCAAACGAATTCAATTTAGTCCTGTTCAGTCATAACCGTAGGAATTGGGTCCATGTGGCGGCAACCAAGGTGGAGTTCTAAAAGGACTCAAAGTTGTATACCAGCAATGTTGTGCGCAGCGGAAGCTTATGCAGCAATACCCAAGATTGATATAGTGTATGAAAGATGACAAAGCAAGTAGTAAAGAAGTAAACCTATTTAGCAACAACAAATAATAGAGAGAGACACCAAAATAACGTGGTTCGGCTTGATTGCCTACGTCCACAGACAAACAAATAGAACTTTTACTATTGGAGAAGATAGTACAAAGCTCTCAAACAAATGGAGAAACCCTAGGTTTCCTCCCTTCTCAAATCCTCACCAAATCTCTCAAAGAGACAATCACAAATTGAGGATACAAACTCTCTCTCTCTCTCTCTTGGATGGAGACGATTATACAAACCCTCACGAAGAAACCAAAGTGTTCTTCCTCACAAAAGTTCTCTCAAACTCTCTAATGGCTTCTCACGATCTCTCTCACATCAAGATTAGGTTTTCCAACTTCTAATTGGCTTTATAACATAACCTTACAATCAAACACGAAAATGGGCTTAAACAGGCTCATATGCAGCAAACACAGTGAGGACGTACGTACGCCTTAACTACGTACGTACGTTCCATCTCGAGAAAGTTATCTGTCATACAGGACGTACATACGCCCTAACTACGTACGTACGTTCCTGAAAGAAAAACTTCCCTCCGTCACAAAAAATCCAACAATTCTCCACCTCGTCGAAGATTCTATAAATCTAAGCCGACACCAAGTCCCAAACTCCCACACTTGTCTCGAAGGACCAAAACGGCTGCACCACCTCATGGTTGCCTACTTACCCTTCTCCTAAGGGATCAAGCCATCGTAGTTCACTCCAATGACATCTATACGATGCCCACCATACCCCGAAGGGTCAAATTCCCACAAGGGGCCAAATCAAAACCAAATGCCCACCAATGCCCTATTGGGCTCACAAACAACTTCAACACAATGGGGTCCAAGCTACCAAATACCATCTCCACCTCAACAAAGTTCTCCATCGAAGATGATCCAATGCCCCGAAAAACTAACCTCTCAAGAGTTTTTCCTATGAAGTTCAACCAAGTGGGGTACAAATTCAAATCACTATGCATAGATTTACCAAATACGTCTTCCTTACTAAGCGCCAAACAAACATCACATGAGAGATTACCAACAATAGGAAGTACGTACACAAAACCCCCAAACAAAGGTTTCACGGCTTCATAAGGTTCTTGGGCGATAACTTTGCTACTAACAATGTGGCTTCAACTTTCTTCTTTGCCGTGTCACCTAACAAACCAATCAAATGTGGAGCGACATCAATCTCCACCCGAACAAATGACGCTTCAACAAAATGCCTACCAACTATGCATGCCTTGCCACCCGTAAACAAATCTGTCTTCACTTGCATAGTACCATCAATGACATGCCCCATATTACTATGCAATTCCTTGGTAGAATCGACAGACAAATCAACAACTGAACTATGCAAACCACATGTAATTGCACTTCCTTTCAAGTAGTACAACTTACCCTTTCTAATGCCTTTGATAACAACTCGTGCACCTACAACAACTTTTAGAGCTCCACCAATACATGTAATTTTCATACCATCGGACTCTAAAACACCCAATGAGATTTGATTCATAGTCAACTCTGGTACATACCAAACATTTTCTAACTTTCGAGTGCATCCATCTTCCAACTTCAATCGAACTGTACCTATCCCAAAAGTTTTGCAAGTATGATCATTACTAAGCAAAACACAAGTATCTAGCTCTTGAAAGCTATCAAATAACTCCCTATTGGGACACATATGATAGGAACAACCCGAATCCAAAATCCACTCATTAGTAGAATGACTAATTGAAGATGAAGCCAACAACGAAACACCAACACATGAATCCCCATCTCTTCGATGTACACGAACAATCTTCTTCTGCAACTTTGGACAATTAATTTTCCAATGTCCCCAACAATGACAATAGGCACATTCATTCTTTGCAAGAGTTCTTCGACTTCCCAATTTACATTGAGAACCAACCAATCTACTAATACTATCATCAACCACATAGAGCCGGTCCTCTGTATTTTTCAAAGCGTACTTGTCTTCCAACTTGGACAACATAACTATTACAACAGTTTCCAATTTGACAATGTACCACAAATCTTCTACCAAACAATACCGGACAAATTCACAAGCCTTTAAATTTAGAGTTAACCATTCATCATCATTCATATTTCTCGATTTATCATCAAGAACATCCACATAGCCATTAATGACTAACCAATCTTGTACCTCCGTTTTCCACATAGCAAAGTCGAGGTTACCATCAAATTTATGAATGTCAACATCTAACAACAAGGTTTGATCAAACAAACTATCAATCTCCTCTCCAAATTCACTCGAATCCGAAATATGATCCGACATGATACCAATCAATTTCATACACCAAACAATCACCAAACGAAGGTAAACGCCGAACCACGTAATTTTCTATAGATTAATAAAAGCTCCTCACTTTGTTCCGTGGACGTAAACAAACGCCGAACCACGTAATTTTCTTGTGTTTTGTTATTTGCATTGTTTATTATTCTCAATTCTGGTGTGTGTGTGTTATTTTCTATTCCATTATCAACAGTGTATGTGTGATTACGTTTCCGCGTGGCGCAACAATAGCTTTATATAAACAACTGAATTTGGACTTGTTATGCCCAACTAGCTAGTCTAAGCAACTTGAATCTTCTTTCCAAAGGCATGAGCTCAACGATTTCAGTTCATTTTCAGATAGTTGTTTTCCTAGCAATGGTTACGGAGCAATGGTGTATATTAGAAGAAACATAGCCACAATTGCATCCAAAACCTCCTGTTGGAGCTCATCAAAGGTGTTGAAGATTATTGCCGAAGCCTTAAAGAACTACTGTGCTCCCTCCCCCCCAGAAGTTTAGCATAATATCATCAATATCAGTTGTTCTAATAAAGCTTGGCAGGTTTTTCAGTCGGATATTTCTCATTCCAGGTATCCTGTCTATAGGGGTGTCAAGGTAACCATTTCTAAGATAACTCTGTTGATCTTCTGTAAGATTTGTTGTACCCTGTTGAAGGTCCAACTCTAAAACAAAATAATGTACTAGAGACAAGTGATCGAACATCCACAAAATAAGATGATCATAGAAAACATAAGACATGCATGAAAAGAAGTATTTGAGGCGCCCATTGTTGTTATTGTTCTGGGTTTGGCTTCTTTAGTGAAGACGCATTTGGCCCCTCATATAGCTCAACAGCCTTAAAAGGAAGAAAATATATTTTCCTCCTAATCTACTTGAGGAAATCAAATATTTTCTTTATAAATACTGGCATGGCTGCTTTTAATATATTTGATATAATGAAATAGTTGATAATGGATCTGAAGAAAGTAGTCCTTACAGAAATACATTTGCACACAAATAAATGATTAAAGAGGCAAAGTGTTTGATTCTATTGGTTTGAGTACCTCTTCAACCAGTCTACAAAGTTCCTATAAGATGATCCTCCCTTCCGAGTAGCCTCTTCAGATTTTTCTTTCCATTGCATGGCCTTCTTCCTCATCTTGTTACCTTTTGTCTCCTCCAATTGATATAAGTTCCTTGACGAGTTCTTCAATTCTATCTCCTTTCTGTTGCTCGTAAAAAAGTGCCAACAGATAACTGGCACAGCAGCAGATATACTTTCAATAGTGGAGTTCCATCCACAATGTGTAAGAAATCCTCCAACTGAAGGATGTAAGAGAACTTGATTTCGTGGACACCAACTTGCTATCATTCCTCCAACTGAAGAATGAGCAAAACCGCCATATTTATTATATTAGGTTGCCACATGCACTCGATGACTGGTTGTTCGGGAAACTTTTGGTTATACCAATGCTAGCAACAAGTCCTTGTTCTTCAACCTTTTCAAGTACTTCGTTCAACCTCTCTTGTACAGTCATCACTGAATTGAACATATCATATTCGCTGCATCTGCTGTATAAAATTGATTACAGAATCCTCTGAAACTCCCACGTAGCCATGTAGCCGAGTTAGTCATAGCTCCATCTATTATAACTAACTGTCATAAAGAGAAATTAACACACTAATATTAGTACCAACTTTCTTCTTCCTTTCAACCAGTAAAAGTGACAAAATCAATCTACCCCCAAAGTATATGCTATGTACATTACCACTTTACAGTTGCATACCTCTTTTGAAAGCCAATTTTTGAAGATGTTGAGACTCCAAATTTCCTGGTTTTCATCTTGTTGTATACAGCCACTGTAAAAGGGATGTTGAGACTCCAAATTTCCTGGTTTTCATCTTGTTGTATACAGCCACTGTAAAAGGAATCCAACAAACGTACTACAGTCATTTTTACATGAGAAGTGAGCAAGTCTAGATACACATCAAGAAGTCTGCAAGAAACGTACCCGGAGGATTATGTAAGTACACATCATAGCTTGCAGTTGATCTATGCATATAATATCCAACTTTTGTGAGTTTTGTTGTACCCTGTTGGAAGTCCAACTCTAACACAACAAGCATGAGCTGTCCTAAGAGTAAAAAAATTATGATATGAACTGCACAATAATACAAAGGCAGCGCTTGTCCTAATCAGTGATTTGCCAGTTTTACGAAAAAAATAGACTTGCACATCAAAATAATTTTGTCAAGTATATGGAAGCTGCTTTTAAAGTCCAAGCAAATGAACTACTTATTTACGGTCTAAAATTCCTTCATAGTTTGGTTTCAACTTTTTTAAGACCTAGAGTAGTTAAATTTACTATAGAAATTTACTATAAACAATAACTTTTCCAAAGAAATATCTACCCCTTCAGCCCACATAAATTATCAATTATTTTTCCAGAAAAAAAGTTATTGCTGTTTATTGATAATCCAACAAGTATCCAACAAATGTTTGACATACTCAACATTTCAATCCTTGAATGGTTTAAGAGTCATTTCATTAACAAGCTTATCAACACGACGTTTCCTAATTATCACAGTTGGGTGACTTATGAGAAAATTGTTGCTTCAAGCATGTCAGTGCTCTACCTCGACAACCCTTTTTGAGTTAAAGCAACAAAGTACTGCAGCCTGTAAACAATGCTAAATTAACAAAAACATAGAGACTGCCTTGAGCGCGTTTGTATGGGCCGCTCTGAACAGAGTGCTGGACCTGAGCGCCGCCCAGGCGGCCCAAAGCGTTTTAGGCGCTGTTTTTGCCTAGCGGAGCGTCCACCTTTAGAAATAGCGCCTAGGCGGCGCCCCTGACAGCATAGGTCACGATCATAGTTCAAAATAATGATATATTTCATGAAATTTCGGCGGAATATGCAGGTTTTCATAGTGTAAATATTTCAGGTGATATATTTGTTTCGAGGGTCGGAATGTCAAAATATACTGTTTTTCCTGAATCTGAAATTTTAAACTATGGTCACAATTATTTTGGTAGAGCATTTTTTTTTATTCTTTGATTAGTTTTTTTGTAGGTAGAGCAATTTTTTTATAGTGATATCTTGGTCGGGTATTTATATGTAAATATGTAACTATTACCAGGTGTTCTTTTCTTCTTTAATATTCAATAATTATTTATTTTAATTATTTTTTTGGTAGGCTTCAATAAGGTATTTTGTTCGTTGATGTGAAGTTTATTAATTTATGCTACGAACAAAATTTGTATTGGGCTTTTATATAAAGAAGTAAAATGTTATGTGTAGTATTTTCGAACTTTAGTATATAAATCTATTGTAATCAACGTTGTGTTTTTTCTTAAAATTGCTATTTGCAAAATCAAGAGAAGATAGACTGAATTTGATGTATGAGGAAGATGGGTAGATGTTAAGGAGGAAGAAGGTAAGTTGCAAAATTTTAAATTTATTATTGTTTTTAAAAATATATTTAACCATTTTTACATTAAATTCATTAGTTATATAGCCAATTAATAAATTTATTAGCATTAAATTCAGGAGCTAGCCATATAGCTATTTAAGCCATTATTGAATATAAAAATACATTACTAACCCTTTTAATTTTAATCTTTGTTAAATTCTCTTCAATTAGAGCATCTGATTTTCTGTAATTTGGTGAGAGAAATATTTCTTAAGGGCATGCCCAACTTTAATAGAGAGTATAGATTCCACTAAATTGCAATATTTATTGTAATTTCTTGATAACAATTCCACTAAATTGCGGGTTTTCCAAAATAATAACAATAGAGCGTATTTTTGCAAACTAACATATATGTTTAAAAAAGAGGACAAATCAATAATGTGGTTGTTTGACGAGACTGATCCATAATGCCCATTGCAATTATGGATTTTTCAATTGATCAATGCTTTAAGTTTGTATTCAATTCTTTAATCTCTATATGAATTCTTCGATTCTTTAATCTCTATATATGAATTCTTCAATTCTTCAATCTCTATGAAGTTTTTCTTTGATTCTTCAATCTCTTTCTCTGGTTTTATTCAAGTGTTTTTTTTTCTTTGTGATTCTCTCCCCTATTTTTTTTCTTTTTTTCCCTAATGCTCATTTTTTTACAATTTAGTATTCTTCGTTTATAATCAGCAACAATTGTAAACTCTAGCGGACTAGGGTTAATATGTATCTTAATACAAATTATATTTTCGTGGTTTAATTAAATTGTTGATAGAAAAGTTATCAAAATGTTAGATAGATTCTTCATTAATTTTTTATTTCTTATTAGCAAGCAGGGTTGAGGGGACCCCTACCCCTTTAAATTACGTGTGGAAAGTTATATCAACGATCAGTTGTTGACATGTTTTGAACCCACAATTTCTCCATTTTGTGAGAGGGGTGCTACCATTGAGCGACAGGCTCAGTCGCTTAATCAAATTTCATCAATTTTTAAATTGATCGAACTTGTTTTTTATTTTCAGGGAAAATTGGTCAAAACCCCCTATATTTTGACCGGGTTTGGCGTGAACCCCTTAATGTTGTCCAATCTTGGCGTTAACCCCCTTCCGTTAAGCAACCCCCAAGTTTCCGTCCATTCAAAGTTTCTTTACGCATTATACCCCTAATTTAAATAATCTGTCTAAACCCCCAAAATTTG
Organism: Aquilegia eximia; assembly: GCA_023053565.1. Classification (NCBI taxonomy): domain Eukaryota; kingdom Viridiplantae; phylum Streptophyta; class Magnoliopsida; order Ranunculales; family Ranunculaceae; genus Aquilegia; species Aquilegia eximia. The sequence continues at coordinate 16,151,236 of JALIGU010000005.1, forward strand.
TTTACCCATTATACCCCCAAATTAAAATTAGTGAAGTTAGTTTTGATAACCAATTTTTGGGGGTTTAGACAAATTCAATTCTCTGATCGTGCATCCTTTTTCTTTGTTCTTCCTCTGAGCATCCAGAACACCAACTATAAATACATCCAACGTACGAAGACAACTCAATCTCCCAATCCCGGAAGGAAAATAACTTAGCTGCCCTGATTTATTGAAATCACATCCATCCAATTCAAGATGTCTTAAGTTAGATAACTTTCCGATACCTTCTGGGAGAGTTATAAGACTTATGCACTTCTCCAGAATTAGAGTCTGCAGATTAGCTAGAGTACAAACACTCTCTGGCAATTCCTTCAAGCTAAAATTATAAGACAAGTCCAAGTACCTTAAAAGCATCAATCGTTCCACTTCACTTGGAAGTTCTTCAAACAGATAACCCCTCAAACTCAACACTCTAAGGTATTTCAACTGGTGTAACAATTCAAAAGCCACTGCACCATTTTGCCAATCCTGGAATTGTCTTAATGTGCGTATATTTTTTTGTTCATATATAGATGAGAAATTCAAATCCCGTGGACATAAATGGCGAACCTTGATGCTACTAATGACTTCTTCCTTCTCCAAAATAATCGTTTCAGTTTTAGTGAGAAACTGAACAAAATCATGCATAAGATCGTGCATTTTGCAACTAGTGATGTTGCCTTTGTCATCTCTTTCAAAGTCCTGTAAAAATGAGAGCATCGCAAGATTATCAAAATACTCTCCACCATTCCTCTCGAGATCTGCATTTCCATCGTGCCCAAGATAACCTTGTGCCATCCACAATCGGATCATTTCTTTCTTTCTGTAAATTGCATCTTTAGGAAAGACTGCAAAATACATCAAGCATTGCTTCAAGTATGACGGTAATGCGTAATAACTAAGCAAAATGGAAGGTAGAAAACCTTCCCCTTCTTCTTCGACGTCCCAAATTTTGCTCCCTAATACATCTCGCCATTCCTGTTTTGTTGTCTTCAGACACATCGTACTTGCTATAACCCTGACGGCTAAAGGAACCCCTTTGCAGTTTTTCGAAATATTTATCCCAATATCTTCAAATGTACCAAGATAGTCTTCCCTTCCCAGGAAAGCTATGCACCTGAAGAGTGACCAACAATCGTCGTCTGACAATTGTTCCAGCGAGTGTGTATAGCTCGAATTAATCATTTTGGCGACCTTTACACTTCTTGATGTGACTATGATTCTACTTGTCGCGGCACCACAGTCTAGAGCATTTTTCAATTGCAACCATTCTTTGCTAGGAAAAGACCACACATCGTCAAGCACAAGGATAAAACGCCTTCCTTGGACACATTCAGATAAGTTCTTATGAAGGGCTTGCCATCCAAAAGTATCAGGAACATTTCCTTTAACTTGTTGAATAATTTCTTTGGCAACATTTTCAACAAGAAAAGGATCAGATACACAAACCCATATAATCTTCTCAAAGCTTGCAATCACCTTCTCTTCTTTCAAAATCAGCTGAGCTAGAGTTGTCTTTCCGAAACCGCCTGTCCCAACTATAGAGATAACTGGGACATGTAAACTGGGAGCACTACTCTCACTCAATAGCTTGCTGATGAGAATATTTTTATCCTCAATGCGGCCATAAATCTGAGGAACATCAGGCACAGCTATACTTGGTATTCGACGGAAGCCATTACTTCGAATTCTATTGAGATTAAACAACTGTTTCTTTTCAATAACATCAACAAGTCGTTCGTTCAACTCCTTTATGTTCATACCAATACCATGACGGATGACAATGGGTTTAAAACAAGTGAAAAGGTTGAACAAATAGGATCGTACCTGCTTTATAATTGAAGCATTCAGATTAGGCTGTTGCCTGTCTGGAATGAGAGATCTAGTGCACCATTCATCCAATATGTCCTCTGCATCGTAGGAGATGTCTTTGAACTCTTCCAACCAAACCTTTACTGCTTCATTCTTCACTTGCTTGGCCTCAGCATCCTCAAGCACACCTTTGACGATAATGAGTGTATTGGTGAGGCTTTTGATTTCTTTTTTAACACCAGTTACCAGTCTTACTTCTTGTTCGAGACCATCTAAGATGATGGATCCCAATTTCTCCAAGACAACAGAAACCAACACTTCAGCCATTGTATTGAACAAATGAATGATACAATGGAAACAGTAAACACAAATTAACAAGAAACAATGGTTTCCAGTTGCAAGTCTTTCTCTATTGTATTCTTGTTCAATAATTAATTAAGCAAAATGATTCTTGTTCAATGATCATGCTGATATAGGTTTCATTTTCACTTTAATAAAAGAAAAAAAAAATGTAAAGTGTGGTCAACTCGTGAAAGAGAATTATTAAATTTTCATCGATCCGGTTACATTAGATTTACTTGTGATGTGGTTTCACTGCTCAGAATGATCCATTTCAGGCTGATATCATATGCAGTTTGGTGGGACGGGGATCATTTGCAGTGGTGAAAACAAGCAATGTTTACAAGGGGAATTTGGTGGTGATGTCATGTTTAAAAAATCTACCTATACCTGTGCCTGAGCAAGGACTTACACAAACATATATGGGACCTGTATTGGGGCTTGTACAAGTCAATAGCTAACCCAAAACTATCTGGTCTACAATTGTACTGAGCGATGTGGTGTTGACAGGCAAGTCTTTAAGTCTCATAGAGAGTGTATTTACGCAAAAATCAATGAAGGGGGGAAAAACACTCAAGAGGCTGGGATACACTTAAGCAGAACAACACAAGGTTCTAACAAGAGCTAACTTTAATCGAAGGTCAGTTTCCGATGAATAATTAATTTGTCAGACAATGAATGGTGTAATGTTAACTTGCAAGTCGTTTAAAGTCTGAACATTAGCTAAAAGCAAATTGAAACTGTGTCCCATCTTTGGTAATGCGTTCATCAATGTAATTATTTTGCCTAAATATTTGCTTTTTAAAAAACTCAGCAGTTTCTGTCGATCAAATTGTTGAAGAAAAGGATATTTTAGTTCCCTAAAGAACAGGGGTAGTTGAATGAAGAGCATTGCCTTACTTCCAGCCACAACAACGGTTATATATATGAGCTAGAAATATTACAAAATAGAAAAACATATCTGTTTAGCGGTAACCTTGATTTTCAATCCTACTGTTCATAAGGACAATGCCTCAAGGCTGACACAGGTCAATTGTTCATTCCGAGCAAACACAAATTATTACTAACAGATTGGTGCCTCAAACAAGTTGCGGAAGCCTGAAGATATGTGCTCATTAACCTAGTCAGCTAAATGATAGTTAGGTGTTAAAGAATCCCTACTCTGAACAAAATTTGCTGTAGATATGTATTCTACCTGTCTTGTAAATGAAGCAAACTGATTATTGATGATATTTTTCTGAGACCTTTGAAGCATAGGGTGGCCACCAGCCCACCCTCATGACATACTTTTTCTACAAGTTGCTGAAGCCTGATTCCTGAAGATATGTGTTCACTGACCTAGTCAGCTAATTGATAGTTAGGTCTTTTAAATGAAGCAAACTGATTGTTGGTGATATTTTTCTTCAACCTTTCAAAACATTGGGTGGCCGCCCTCGTGACGTACTATTTCTACCAATCATATTTATAATTCATGAACCTAATCAGTCTGCAACTAGTTGGCCATTGTATAGTTTACAAGACAGCTTGGCCATTGACTCCACGATAATCATGGTGTAAATACATGTGACATATACACTAAAAAAAAAAAAAAAGATTAGGAACCAGTCTGGAGTCTTTAAAAAAAAATACCTTGTCATACCTTACGCAGTGGTGGTGGTGGTGGTCCTGGATGCCTAGCTAGTTGAATGCACACAGTTTGAAGGGAACAACAACTGAGGAACAAAGGCATTGAAAACCCTGAATAATTGTTTATTATTTTATTTTTTTAATACTTTGAAGCATTTCATCAAACAACTAGTCTGTGTCCTTTTCAGAAAAAATAGAAAACATCTTGAATTTTTTAAACTTATACAAGCAATTGCTGTTCTCTGGGTGGTGTGGTGCGGAACATAAAGGAATGAGATTATTGAAAGAAGAATGAGAGTGTTGAACAAGAAGAAGGAAGAAAAATATTTTGGAGTGTTGGAGAGGGAGAGGTGTTGACAACAAAAAAAAAAAAAAGGAAAATAAAAAGTGGATTATTGTAGTTCCGATTTTTTGATTTTTTCGAAAAAAAAGATGGAGTAGCATTGGAACTACTTCTGTGAATCCGATCCGATCCGATTTTCGATCCGATTTTTTTGATTGTTAATCTGATTTGATTTTCCGATAAATATTTTGAAATTTTCAATAATTTAAGAGAATTAACTATTCTCATTTTTAAAAATATAAGTACATATAGGCATAAAGATAATATACCAAATTTAAAATCACATGAGGACTAATAACAAATTATAATTAGTCTCAAATCTTAATGTTATTAAATGTCAATATATGGTTCAACAAAATAAATACTGTAATAGTAAATTATTGGTTAGTTTATTCCGATTGATCGTCCAGGCTTATTAGTTAGATTAATTATTTTCTTGCTCAACTTCATACCATTATATTATTATATAAATTTTGCAGTATAATTGTGTTTTATAAGGTGCTATACTCAAGAACTTTGATCCATCGTATTGGGTTGGTGTGTTATTATGTTAGTTCCAATCAATTCCGATATATTTTCAAGTTAGAATTTTGATTTTTTTGTGTTGGAATTCTGATTGATCAGAATTTATTTATTTTCCGTTTTTTTCCGATATTCCGAAATTGAAATAAATTTTGTTGTTCCGAAAAAACATGGAATGGAATTGAAAGAAATTTCTTAATTCCGATTTATTTTTGCCGAACATGCCATTTCCGATCTGTTTCGTCCGATTTCCACCCATAGTTGTTCCCAAGGACACAGTTCCTATTTGGTTGGGCTAATAGAATGCCGGTAGTTTTGCATCAGTTTGCAGGAAACATTCTTTCCGCTAAATCAAATCCTCGGCGGTGGTTTCCAAAGCTAGTGGGGAATGCAGCAAGGGGAAAACGGCTTGTCAGAAAAAATCTGTCCGATCAAAAATTCGATTTTTCTGCTTGTTTTGAGCTAGGATCACGCTCTCCTCCACTCAGCTAAGGCTGCCCCCTTGCCCAAAGCCCGCTAAATCGAGACCTTGGTCTCGATTGGTCAAGGCTAGTGGGCGATGGTAGGAAAGGGACGACGAGCGCGAGGGAGTGCAGCGCTTGACGCCGGCTTTGTTAAACTATATGATATATAAGGGTATAGTTGTAATAGTTTTAGGTTGTGTAATGTATATAAAGAAATGTGTCTTAGGTGTTTAGGTTAAGCTCTTCAATGGAAGAACATCATTTCTCTGCCTCTCTTACTACTCTGTGTGTATCAACATTACAGTAGTTATCGGGCTTAACAAGAAAAGTTGCCCGACGGGATGGGAACCGCCTAGTGCCATCTTCCACGCCCCCAGTCACCGCGGCCAGTCTCCTACATGCCTAAAAGCGGAAAAAAGGGATGGCGGGGGGGTCAATATGGCTTCCCCACCCCTCTTAATGAGTCTATCTATTGCCCGTTGAAACGAACACCCGCTTGCGGTTGTTCAAGTCAACTTGCAAAGGCCAGACTGATTTCTAGAGGTGGAGATGTCTCCAACAAGCGGCCTGCGTCCTTGAAGCCTGATGACCGCCTCTAGTCAAGGCTAGTGCACTTGAGGGCAACAAGGGGGATCGCTGGGGGCATTATTGAAATGGTCGCCCCCACATCCCGCCCTCGAATCCCCTCTAGAAAGTCGTCCGCCGAAACAAAAATAAATTTTGGGTGAGTTGTATTTTGTTTTTTGTTTTTTTTAACAAAAATAACACCCAACTTGTCGCATTGTTCTTTGAAAATCAAAACAAACATGAAAATGGTCTTTACAGAAATTTTGGCAAATGAATGAATAATAGAAATGAAAGTTATTTGTCTAAACCTTGAGTTGAACAAAACTGGACATGAACGTTTGAGATGACTAATAACTGGAAACAAATTATAATAACTGTTCATGTCCAACAAATAATAAATTTTATCTGTGTTTCGTTTTGTATGTGGTTTGTGTGGTCCCAATCACATCATGCCACGTGTTAACAAAAATATAACCTATGTATGGTGTAGTTAACCTAGGGTTTGAATTAGTTACTCAACTAATTTATAGGCATGTGGCATGTTGTGATTTGGACCACACGTCCACACCAACCACATACTAGAGGAAACACAGATAAATATTTTTGGTCCAACAAACATTTTTTTTTCCCCTGAAAGGATGGTGGGCTGTTGGCCACATTGGAACAAGACTGGACATGAACGTTTAAGATGACTAATAAGCCTTGAAATGAACAGGATGTCGACTTTGGACATCCATAACAGACCACTGGACTCATTGTTTGTCATTGGAACATACCACTGAGGTTCCAATATTATTTTCCCGGCCAGGCTGATGGCCATCACACTCACTCTAGCTACCAGCTCCAGGGTGTGCCTAGATTCCCTAGAAGATTCAGCATCGAGTTTACAGAACGAGTGCAACAATAAATCATTTTCTCCACTCTACCCCTGTCCCCAAGCTATGAATACCATAGTGATATAATTCCAAATTATATGGTTGTTGAATGGAAGTTTGTAAATCATTGATAAATATAGAACTAAGAAGACAAATTTAAACTATTAATAAGAACAAATAGTATCACGGGATCGTCTCCTCTTGCAGAAGAGCTTTTCTTTGACTCTGGCAGAACCCGATTATTGCCCAACTGGATTAATATATGATGCTTACAGAACTCCAAAGTTGACATCCACAACAAAATTAAACTTCATACCAAACCATACAGTAATACCAGATGTACCATTATAATGCCCTTTTCTGTCCTAAGATACACAAACAGTGCAAGCAACGTTTTTTCAGTGGGATGAGCAAAATCGTCAAATTTTATTAATTAGGTTGCCACGAATCCACGATGCACTCGCGGAACTTGTTGTTCACGAAACTTTTAGTTATGCCAATGCTAGCAACAAGCCCTTGTCTTCATGCTTGTCAGGTACTTCTTTCAACCTCCGTAGCACCGTCATTTTTGAATTCATCAATACACATCGTTTTCAATCTGCTGAACGAAATTGACAACCAAATCTTCTTCTGAAATTCCCACTCCAGCCATGTAGCACCCATAACAGCACAGATATTAACGTTCTTGGTCGTCATAGTTCCATTATTATAACTAACTGTCCTAAAAAAAAATTAAAATGCTAATATCACTACCAATTATCTTTTCATTTTAACCAGTAAAAGTGACGAAATCAATCTACCCCAAAGTATATAGTTCACAGACACACCCAAAAAGACGTAGAATATGACATATTCCGAAAATATTTTTCAATCATATCATGACAAGAAACATCATCTTTTCCCATCTTTGATTACAATTTGTGAAAAGGGAAACAATATGATATGTACACTACCACTCTACAGTTGCATACCTCTTTACAAAGCGACAAGGCCACATTCAGTCTAGATAAACATCAAGAGTCTGCAAGAAGCGCAAAATAATAAAAACACATCAAAAAGTCATGACAGAAGTAGAACCTTGCATCTGCTGCAGCACTGAAGATACACTGAAGCAAGTTCTTTGCATCGACCATGGTTCGCAATTTGTTGCAGCGTCCACGACCAGTAAAGGCTCGCTCCCTTTTTTTAGCCTCTGAAAGTTGTGATGCCATTGCTACTAGTGGATTGGAAGATATGCTCAGCATGTTTTCACGTGATGCAATTCTTGCCATTTTTTGCATTTGGCGAAATGGAGGACGACATTCTGAAAGAGTAAAAAAATCAGTTTATGAGTGAATCAATCAATTCCATTAAAAAACTATGTGAACTTTTATTTTGCAAGTTCTGGAGTACCATCTCCACTAGCATACCTAGAACACGCATTCCTTCCAGCAGTATGCCCCTTTGACACAAATTCATCGACTTGCTTAAGTACGGCCAACTTTTCTTGTTTCTTCTTTAGATCCGAAATCTGAAGATTGGTTGTCATAGATTTTTTAAACATTGAAATAGCCTATGGTAAAAGATAGATATCTCGGAGAAAATCGAAACTCACCTGTGCTTCAGGTGCCTTCAATTTTTGGAAATGAACATCTTGCATTTTCTGAGTATGCCCATCTGAAGTAGCAGCAAGGCTTTCAACCTCGGCCAATAGGTGGTCCCTCTTTTGCTGTAGTTGCATTTAGATAATATACAAGTAGACATAAAATGCTTATTCCCGCCAGAATACTGAATTTATAGTAACTTCCAGATAAAGGATGGCTATATAATTCTTAACCATTCTCTTCTCATCCTCAATAAACTGTGTAAGGCCTTAAAGGCCACAGCGTCAGATCCTCCAAAGGATTTTATCTCTGACTGCACAAATATAGAGCATATCATGAGAAAGAGATTCACAACTAGGAAAAAAAAACGTTAGAGAAGACAAAGATGCTAATATTGCATCTCTACATCTCATCAAGGATAGCAAATAAAACAAAGTTGGAGAAACAACAATCTAATCATCATGATCATAAAACCCCAGTAGATCAATGGAGGATGCTTTTACACAGAAAAAACACATTTTGCTCAAAGTACACAATTATCATCATTTTGCAGCACACCTGTTATGATTTCATTCATTGGATAATCAGACGAATCCATTCTCTACAAGACCCTCTTTCACCCATCACTTTTCATAAAACAATCTCTATCTTCCTGAGATGCGAATTGCATGTGAGCAGTCAAGTTCATAGCCGAACAGACTAAAAATAATGTACATAATTGGAACAAGAATATACCACATCATATACTCATTCTCTAGCCAGAGCAAGAACCAATCAATTTTTGCAAGAAAATACACGTCAGATACACATTATTGGAGACAAAATGAGTAGCTATTGACATACTTAACAATCTATTTCACATTGATCTACTGCAGAACATCATGGCTTGCAGTTGATCTATGCATACAGTATCAAACTTCTGTGATTTTTGTTGTACTAAGATTAAAAATTATGAAATGAACTGCACAATGATAGAAAGGCAGGGACGGCATGGTGTCGATTGAAATCAATTACTCTATCAACAGATATTAAGTCAATATTATTATTTTAATCAGTGATCTGCCATTTTTAAGAAAACAATCCGAAGAAGCAAGAAAACAGGTGTTAGCGAAATATTAAAATAATGAGAAAATATCTACCCTGAAGCCCACAAATACGATCAATAACATTTCTGGAGAAAAAAAGTTATGAAAGTTTATTGATAATCTATCAAGTATCCTGTAAATGTGTAACATTCTTAAGGCTTAACATTCAAATCCTTAAAAGTGGATTAAGAGTCATTTCATAATGGCTTAACATTTCAAATCCTTGAAAGTTTATTGATAATCTATCAAGTATCAACATGATGTTTCCTAATCATCGCAGTTAGGTTACTACAATACCAAGTGAATTCTACAAGTAGTGCAATCTGTCGTTGCCAAAAGCCAATGATACTTTTTGCAGTTTCACCTACATAAATTCTGAGCAATTGCGTGAATTTATAGCAAATTTGTTAAATCTAATTAACTATCAAAAAGACTGTCCAACAAAAACTATAAACAGAATTTCAGAGGAAAAACGGCAAAAAAGTAGAAACAGCTGAGTAGGTACCTCTGAAGCAAATCAAAACCCTCTTAGAAGTTCCACGCCTCCACGGTTCCAAACGGACACTTTGTATTGGGTTTTTGTCATTTTACTGTACAAGATATCGGTTATGATTCAGGTGCTAGTTTTTCAAAAGAAAAAAAAATGTAGAAACTACTTTGTTCGAAGAGAAAAGGAAGAGTTTTGTAAATAACATGCCTATTTATAATTTGTTCAGTTGTAATTTGGATGTTGTAAAGTGTGAACTAGAGCTTGAGATTTCTCCTTTTCTGAATCGCTAAGCCAAAATAGGACAATCATAAGTTCTCAGTTGTTCAAGCATAAAATATGTACTAAATTTCTCTTTCTCAGTTTCCATTATACCTCCATCAACTGAGATGGTGAGGTGCAAGCCTGCAAGGTGACGGGTAGTTGGTTCTCTCTAGATCATGTTCAATTTCTAGCATATAAGAAGTGCTTCAGTGTAATGATTTAACTCACTTGGTGAACAACCTTGACGCCAGCTTGGTGAGCTTCAAGTATTAGCTCCTTTTGGTAGTCAACCCCAGATAATCTGAAAATGGACCCTTTCTTGATCAGGAACTTGGTGAACATCAACCCCAAACCGTCAGTCAAGGCTCTTTACTTCCTTATTGGTTCCTTTATAATCAGAACAGTCCTGTAACAAATGGTGGAATGTCAAAGGGAGACTATGAAAGAGTCAAAGAGCTAATATGAAAAAGCTACTTTCATTCCTAAGAAAAAATTCAGAAGTGCGCCAGAGAATTTATGAGAAAGTATACCCTGGATCTCTAGATTCTGAGTAATTGCGTGAATTTATAGAATTCTTAAATCTTACTATAAAAATGTCAACAAAACATTGGGTAGACGTAGACCACAAAATAGAAGTTCCCACAGAAAAGAAGGGAAATAAATGGCAACCAATATCATATATATATTGGAGCACATATATACCTCTGGAGGATACTCTGCACGACAGTGGAAAATGGCGCTTTCTATGGCTCAAATAAGATGTATTCTATATCATAAGAAGATAAAAGGATACTGTTGTTATATGATTACATATATGCATTTCTCAAAACTAAAGAGAAGACAAATAAAGAGGTTTTCGAAGAATACCTGACTCCACTGCTCCAATGGATACTCAAGAACATTCAATTCCACCAAATGGCCGGAGATCTTGTAAGAGTGTGACTTTGAGCTAACACAGCTTGAGATTTCTCTTTCTCTGAGTCATTTAGCCAATATAGGACAATTGTTGATTGTCAGTTGTTCGAGCGCGGTGAGATGTTTCAAAACGAGGTTCCATTCACTTTACCACAGATAAGCAAATTCAAATTGAAATCAGTACATAATAGGCGAGGAAAGATAAAAATAAAAGATTTAATATGTACCTGAAAAGGAAACTGTACACGCAGGAAAACATCGTTTTGATTGCTTCGCTGCCTGCTTTGTGTTGCTTCGTTGCATTATGTAGCTTATCAACACGAAGTTCCTAATAATGACAGTTTGGCAAGTGAAAATCATTTCATGGTTTACTAAGTGAAAGCATGCTAAGTTATTAGTAACCTAAAAAAGCATAGAGATATGGCATCATGCCTTCACTGTAGTATTTATTCTTATACTAAGTAATTCAATTTCTACGGTTCTAATTTATTTTCAAGTACAAAAGAGACCCCAGTCATCATTAGTCGATAAAAATAAGAGATCTACATGAGTCCATAGACACTAATATCTCAACATTGTTTATATTCTGTGTCCTTCAATGGTTGTTTGCCAAAGATATCATCACGATCAGTTGTTTTAATAATGCTTGGCAGGTTCTTAAGTCATATTTCCCATTCCAGGTATCCAGTCTATCGGGGTGTCAAGGTAACCATTGCTCAGATAACTCCCATCTGCAACATTTGTATTACAGAATAAATCATTTTTAAGTATAGTAGAAATAACATTACGTTGTTCTACAAAACCTAGCTTTATATGTTGGAAGGTCTATGCAACTGTTCGCTGATATAAGAGTAGCTTGAGGGCTCCAACAATCTAGTTAATCTACAAGAACTCTGGGAAATTTACTGACAACTCTGAAAATAGTGTTCATTCAAGTAGCTAGAACAATAAACTTGTCTATTTATTAAGAGTAAAATTGGCAGAAATTATACCCGTCCCCAAGCTATGACTACCATAGTAATCCAATTCCAATTGATTTGATTATTAGATGGAACAATTTAGAACTAGGCCGAGGATTTTAAAATTTAAACTATTAATAACAACAAATAATATCATGGAAATCATCTCCTCTTGCAATAAAGAAAATTATTCAGCTGAGCTATCACATGCGGACAACTTACGAGCTTCTAGCAACTCCTTTAACCTCTTGGCGGCCATTGCGGCCTGTTCTGTCTGTCTTTGAAGTACCTGCAAGAGAAAAGCTTTCATTGATTTAGGTGTGAATCAACATGTTGATATAAGCATAAAACATAAAAGTTAAAGTGGGGAAATTCAAAAATGGGTAAACTTACACTGGTTCAAAGATTGATGTTTAAGCCGTTCATATTCATTTCTTCTATCATCCTACCTTAGCTGTTCGATCATATGGCTAATCAGATATACAATTAAATTTTAGTTGGAAGAATAATATGAACCAATTAATATGTAATAGAATCACACCTCTTTCTGCTCCAGACGTTTATTCAACTCGTTTAATTCTCTGTCAACTCATCAATTTCCTTGGAACTATCACCTGCTTAATATGCAAGATGTTGCTGTAAGCTGACAGAAGCACTTCCACAGTTTTTAAGCTAAAATTATAAATTGATATTTGTGACTATTTTGAAAATAAATCTGGGGCTCACCTGTTATGTAATAGAATCAGCGAATCCATCCTCTTCAAGCCCCTCTTTACTCCACTTTTCATGAAACAATTTCCATCTTCCTGAGATACAAATTGCAAGAAAATACACATCATATACTCATTCTCTAACAATCACTTTTTGCAAGAATATATACACATAATTGGAGACGTACCTGATTTGCCAGTTTTAATATTTACCCCTTCAGCCCACATATATGATCAATAACATATCCGGAGAAAAAAGTATCCTGTACGTGTGTAACATACTTAACATTCCAATACTTGAGATTTCCACGATATTAGAAGTGCTTCAGTGTAAAGTTTTTACTCACTTATTGAACAAGCTTGACAACAGCGATAGTCACCCCAGATAACCTGAAAATGCACCCTTTCTTGATCAGGGACTGCCAGAATAACATCAACACCAAACAGTCAGTCAAAGCTCTTGTCTACCTTATTGGTACCGTTATGATCTCAACAATCCTGTAACAAATGGTGGAATGCCAATAGGTGAAAATGAAAGAGTAAAAGAGATAATGATAAAGCGACAGAGAACTTATGAGAAAAAAATCCCCTGGATCTTTAGATCCTCTGCAACCTCATAAGAAACAACAAGGAAATAACTTCAATAAGAGTGTGATCACTGATCAGTACCGACCTCAATAAGCTTGACCGTTCGCCCGTATGTACTTATTAACTAGCTAAAACTTATTCTTTGTTATACTCTTCAATTTCAGCCAATTTTGCAACCACAAGACCACCTTCCGCATCCTCAGAAGGATCTTCTGGATGTACAACAACTGGTTTGTCTCCACGGTTTGCAATAAGCTCAAATGTATGGCCTTGTCTTTGATGCTGATTGACAAGATTTGTATGCTTGGAGGGAGTATTATAACACTTATCACACAAATCAAAACCTATGCCTCTAGTGCTAACAATATTTGCATCCGAACAGTCTTTGCATCTGTATCGCTTCCCAACTATTGGATTCATCTGCAGAGATTCATTTTGGTGGTAAGAACATATATGACTAAAGAATAAAGGTAAAGAGAAGAAATCAAATTATTATGGCTAAATCAAATTATTAAAGCCTTGGAATTATACTTATTAAAGAACAAGCTAGAAAAAGAATTATTATCCTAATACGAAATCAATAGAAGGACGTTACCTCACAATTATCACACGAAACATAACTATGCACATTGAAACCCTCTGCATGAAAGAATAGATTGGGGCTAGTTAATGACAGTAGCACATTCAATAAAAGCCACAAATAGTTTAGTTTCCCAAATAAAGTCAATTTCAGCCAATTTTGCAACCACAAGACCACCTTCCGCATCCTCAGAAGGATCTTCTGGATGTACAACAACTGGTTTGTCTCCACGGTTTGCAATAAGCTCAAATGTATGGCCTTGTCTTTGATGCTGATTGACAAGATCTGTATACTTGGAGGGAATGTTATAACACTTTTCACACAAATCAAAGCCTATGCCTCCCCCAGTGACAAGATCCGAACAGTTTTTGCATCTGTATCGCTTCCCAACAATTGGATTCATCTGCATAGATTCATTTTGGTGGTAAGAGCATTACTAAAGACTAAAGGTACAAAGAAGATATTAAATCATCATGGCTAAACAAAATCATATATTCTTACTGTCAAAATTTTGGAAATTTCACAGAAGAGTACACAATCCTAGTTTAGCAACAAAAACAAAATTATCAATCGGAAAGGATCACTGTCAGCTTCAACTTGTAACATACTTCAACAAAAGAAAGAAATATCCTAGAATTTTATTCATCTGTAGAGATCCATTTAGGGTGTATTAAACAATAAAGTTACTAAGAGGAAAGTACTGCATGACCTAGAATTTTAGATGTTACATCATTATCGCTATATATTTCATATTTCCTTACGTTTAAAAATATGGCAGACTTTTATCATCTTATCTTTATTAAAGTGCTTTGAGATTAATTTCATCAAATTGAAGAGTATATAATCCTTGAATAGCTACCCCAAAAAATATAAACCAACGAACCAAGAACACAAGATCCATTGGCAGAATGAAATTATCAATTAGAAAGGACCATTGTCAGCTTCAACTTGTAGAGATTGAATCCCTGGATTTACTTATATTGAAATAACATTTTAAAAAACATATCATCCCAAATCAATATTAAAAAGGGGATGTTACCTTGCAATTATCACATTAACGCTTGACTGGGAACTTTCCTCTGCATCATAGAAAAAATTGGGGCTAGTTAGTGACGTTGTAGTACACCATAATTTAACAATTAATTAATATCCTTGAAACATCATATCCACCATTGCACAAGTATTTTTATGTTTAATACATTTTTCTCTGAATGGTTGCCAAAACCACAATTTAGCTACATAGCAAGATGTCCTGTATTATGAAACTCATGCAACTCCACAAGATAGATTAGAATTAATGGGTGGCCTCCACTGGATTGTTGGATAGTAGAATGAAGTATTGATTTGGAATAGTTTTAAAAAGATATATGCAATGCAATTTATTAAGAGAAAAAAGGGGTTTGTGAATGATGTACCTATTTGTGTTGATTCCTTTTGCTTCGGATAAATGTCGATCTTGTAAGAGTGTGAACAAGAGCTTGAGATTTCTCTCTCTCTTCTGAAACGTTTAGCCAATATAGGACAACTACTTATATACAATTGTTCAAGCATGGTGAGTTGTTTCAAATCGTCTAGCCCGAAGTCAAGGAATTCACACAAAATAAATTCCAGCTTTTGAATTGATGTCAGTAGGCTAAAGCCTTGGGGGAGGGACGATTGTGAAGATTCATAAATTCCAAAATAGTTGAGATTTGGGTAGTCATCCTCATGGATAAAAGGCAATGAGCTATTAAGAACACCCACATCCCCATACAACTTAAGACTCTTTAATACTGGGAATAATACGTTTACACTGGGAGTTGTAATTGGTTCCAATTCCCCTCTTTTATCATCACTCATCGTTGAAATCCCCGAAAACGACGAGCGTTTCAAACCTTCTATATCCCTCAATTTCAGCTTTTCTAAAGACTTGAGGTTTCCGAGAGCCGGTAATACCTGCAATCTCTGCAAGTTTTGGATTGTTAACTTCCGGAGGTTTGGAAGGAAATCTATACAGTTTTGGAATGGCAAATCCCATTCTTCCAAACCTTGCATATTTTCTAACCACAATTCCTTCAATTTTGGGAAAATCACCACCACTTGTTGTTGTTCTTGATTATGATTACCAAGAGTTTCATCATCAAGCCCATAAAATTCACATCCAAGTCTTTTCACAGATTTCAGCTCTTTTAATTCAAGAAATTTAAGAGACGGTAGCTTCCCCAAAGCAGGCAATTGCAAGCATTGACCGAGACTCCGCAAACTCAGCCGTGTCAAATTGGATAGTGATAAAATCCAATCTGGTAATCTGATTCCTCCATAATCTTTTATTACCAAATTTTCCAAGTTTATATGTGGTTGGAGGCCTTCTAGAATCTCCATTCTCATCTGATTATCATCATCATCTTCTTTTTCTTCTTCCCCTTTTAAACCAAAGTCCATCTTCAATGACAGAAGCTTTTCCTTCTTCTTTAGCTCAGCTTGTGCAGCCTCACCTACATTTCCAACTTGCCTCAACCCTGCTATTTTTAAATGTCCCTGGAGATGGTTTAGCAATTTCAATTCTCTGATCGTGCATCCTTTTTCTTTGTTCTTCTCTTGAGCATCAAGATTACCAACTATAAATACACCCAACGTACGAAGACAACTCAATCTCCCAATCCCGGACGGAAAATAACTTAGCTTCCCTGGATTATTGAATTCACATCCATCCAATTCAAGATGTCTTAAGTTAGATAATTTTCCGATACCTTCTGGGAGACTTATAAGACTTCGGCAATAGTTCAGAGTTAGAGTCTGCAGATTAACCAGATTACAAACACTCTCTGGCAATTCCTTCAACCTATAATTATGAGACAAGTCCAAGTATCTTAAAAGCACCAATCGTTCCACCTCACTTGGAAGTTCTTCAAAATCATAACAACTCAAACTCAACACTCTAAGGCATTTCAATTGATGCAACGATTCAAGAGCCAGTGTATCATTTCGCCAATCTTGCAATCCTCTTAATGTGCGTAGATTTTTTTGTTCATATATAGATGACCAATTCAAATCCCGTCCACATAAATGGCGAACCTTGATGCTACTAATGACTTCTTCCTTCTCCAAAATAATCGTTTCAGTTTTAGTGAGAAACTGAACAAAATCATGCATAAGATCGTGCATTTTGCAACTAAAGATATTGCCTTTGTCATCTTTTTTGAAGTCCTGTAAAAATGAGAGCATTGCAAGATTATCAAAGTAGTCTTTCCCTATCATCTCCAGATCTTCACTTCCATTAGAGCCAAGATAACCTTGTGCCATCCACAATCGGATCATTTCATTCTTTTCAATAATTGCATCTTTAGGAAAGACTGCAAAATACATCAAGCATTGCTTCAAGTATGACGGTAATGCGTAATAACTAAGTAAAATGGAAGGTAGAAAACCTTCCCCTTCTTCTTCAACGTCCCAAATGTTGCTCGCTAATACTTCTCGCCATTCCTGTTTTGTTGTCTTCAGGCACATCGTACTTGCTATAACCCTGACGGCTAAAGGAACCCCTTTGCATTTTTTCGAAATTTCCTTTCCAATATCTTCAAATGTACCAAGATAGTCTTCCCTTTCCGAGAAAGCTATGCACTTGAAGAGTGACCAACAATCGTCGTCTGACAATTGTTCCAGCGAATGTGTATAGCTAGAATTAATCATTTTGGCGACCCTTACACTTCTTGACGTGACTATGATTCTACTTGTCGCGGCACCACAGTCTAGAGCATTCTTCAGTTGCAACCATTCTTTGCTAGGAAAAGACCACACATCGTCAAGCACAAGGATAAAACGCCTTCCTTGGACACATTCAGATAAGTTGTTATAAAGGGCTTGCCATCCAAAAGTATCAGGAACATTTCCTTTAACTTGTTGAATAATTTCTTTGGCAACATTTTCAACAAGAAAAGGATCAGATACACAAACCCATATCATCTTCTCAAAGCTTGCAATCACCTTCTCTTCTTTCAAAATCAGCTGAGCTAGAGTTGTCTTTCCGAAACCGCCTGTCCCAACTATAGAGATAACTGGGACATGTAAACTGGGAGCACTACTCTCACTCAATAGCTTGTTGATGAGAATATTTTTATCCTCAACCCGGCCATAAATCTGGGGAACTTCAGGCACAGCTATACTTCTTATTTGACGGATTCCATTACTTCGAATTTTATTGAGATTAAACGACTGTTTCTTTTCAATAATATCAACAAGTCGTTCGTTCAACTCCTTTATGTTCATACCAATACCATGACTGATGACAATGGGTTTAAAACAAGAGAAAAGGTTGAACAAATAGGATCGTACCTGCTTTATAATTGAAGCATTCAGATTAGGCTGTTGCCTGTCTGGAATGAGAGATCTAGTGCACCATTCATCCAATATGTCCTCTGCATCGTAGGAGATGTCTTTGAATTCTTCCAACCAAACCTTTACTGCTTCATTCTTCACTTGCTTGGCCTCAGCATCCTCAAGCACACCTTTGATGATAATGAGTGTATTGGTGAGGCTTTTGATTTCTTTTTTAACACCAGTTACCAGTCTTACTTCTTGTTCGATACCATCTAAGATGATGGATCCCAATTTCTCCAAGACAACAGAAACCAACACTTCAGCCATTGTATTGAACAAATGAATGATACAATGGAAACAGTAAAACACAAATTAACAAGAAACAATGGTTTCTAGTTGCAAGTCTTTCTCTATTGTATTCTTGTTCAATAATTAGGCAATAATGATTCTTGTTCAATAATTAGGCAATAATGATTCTTGTTCAATGATCATGCTGATATAGCTTTCACTTTCACTTTAGTAAAAGAAAAAGGGAAAAGTAATGGCTCTAGGATTCCCACTTGACGTTCAGATATGATACATTCATGCTTTATTCAGTTTCTGTGAATACATTTTCTTTATTCCTTTTTTCTTTTCTTTATTTAGTTTCTGTCAATTGAGTTTGATGTTTACAAAATTACGAATTCTAATTTTTATTAATCAGTTAAACAATCTGATGAATTCTTTAGCCTGGCTGCTGGTTGAACTTATTCTCATATTATTGCTGCATTTTCTTTCCAATATGAATGTTAACTCCATAACTGCTGTTAAACGGTGTAATGTTAACTTGCAAAACATATATGGGACCTGTATTGAGGCTTGTACAATTGTACTGAGTGGTCTAACAAGAGCTAACATGGAGATTAGTGGCACTAAGCATGGTTAAAAATATCGCTGAGATCAGCGAAATTTCAGCGGAATATGCCGGTTTTTCAGAAATCGGATCGGTAAATGGGGCGGATATCAATCGGTTCGTGATCCTCATCGTTTCGACTCTGAAATTCAAAAAATATCAGGTTATCCGACATATCACGGAATCCACATATATCCACTATTTAACAAATCCTACTTTCTCTTTAAACTTACTGATTTAGCCGGAATTTCACTGGAATCAGCCGGAATCTTGCTGTTTTTATTGAAATTGGTTGAAATCTTTGTGAATTGGTTGAAGTGGAAGGTATTGTTGTGAAAGTTTGGCGAAATCTTACTGAATTTGCCTGAAATCTTCCATAACTGCCGGAATCTAAACTATTTGTTAGTAAGTTTGTTTTATTTTTTAATTTAATAATTTTGTTAGTAACTTAGTATTATTAATACTAATAATACTAATTTTATAATTTGTTGGTATTACTATTAGTATAATTTGTAGTAAATTTGATGATTAAATGATATAATTTGTTAGTATAATTTTGTTTGTATAATTTGTTAGTATTAGTAAATTTGAGTGATATATGATCATACTTAGAGATTTTGTTAAAAATTTGATGATTAAATAATTTGTTAATATAATTCATATAAATGATTAGTATTAGTAAATTTGATCAACGAAATGGTTAATATTAGTAAATTTGATGATATTAGTAAATTTGACAATAGAAATGATATTTTGTTATAAATTTGATGAACAAAGTTCGTAACAAATTTTAATATATTTTTCAATGATTTATTAAGCTAAGCTAGTCTTTAGTATTACTATAATGTTGTCTTACATTTATATTTGTATAAATTTTTATATTGCTAGGAGCGTAGAACAATGGCTAAGAGGGACATTGCGTGGGAGTATGAGTTTGTTGAGCCAGGTGATGAGACTGGAATAGTTTGTGGTTTTTGTGAGAAGAAAATGCGAGGTAGAGGCTTAGGGTGACACGGTTCAAGGAACACCTACCTCAAGTTGGGAATGATGTTACAAGTTGCACAAAGGTACTTACTAATGTCAGATTACGTATTCAAGGTAATTTACACGAACTTGCTACACGACGAATTGTTTCTGGGCACCTAGCTCGGGTTGGGAATGATGTTATAGATAATGTTTCTTTCTTCTTTGTAATAACCATAAGAGCATTCCCAATGGTAAAACACTTTTAGTGGTGCCACATAGGATGGTTTTAAGGAATTTTGGGGTTTTCAATGGTTTTAGCGAAAAAAGGGTTTTAGTGTTTCCAATGCTGGATTATTGAAACCGCAATCTATGTGGGGTATGGATCCATACCGCACTCATTGTGGCGGATGGATCCATACCGCACTCATTGTAGCAGATGGATCTTCTTTTAGATGAGTCCATACCGCACTAATTGTGGGGTATGGATCCATACCGCACTTATTGTGGGGTATGGATCCATACCGCACTAATTGTGGCGGATGGATTCCTACGTGGCACTTTTAACTCCTTGGCAAATTTGCCAAGGAGTTAAAAGTGTTTTACTTGAAAAGTGTGTTAAAAGCTACCATTGACAAGTGTTTTCACTAAAAGTTAACTAAAAGTGTGCTAAAACCTACCATTGGGAATGCTCTAACAAAAGTAGTGTTAACTCCCCAATCAATAAAGCCCTGATTCTGAAACTCACTGAAAAACTGCCAGCACTTCTTAAAAAACTCCATAGGCAACCCATCCGGCCCAGGACCTTCAGTGCCATTTAGTTTCCGATGAATTATTAATTTGTCAGACAATGAATGGTGTAATGATCATAGTACAAAATATCGTTATCGACTAATGTATCGATCTCCAAAAAATAGATATATCGGGATATATTGGAATCTATCGGTGGATATTTTACATGGAATGTATCGACTAATATATCAATTTGTTATACAAAATATATATAAAATCAAATTTGGAAGTATATTTTCATAGTATTTACCTAAAAAACATCATATCTACTAAAAATAGAATAAACAAATTATTTCTAAAAAAAAAAATTTGAAAAACAATAATATTTCTAGAAAATTTCGGAAAATATCAATAAATATCGGAAAATATCGAATATATCGGAATATATCGAAAAATATCGGCCGATATTTTACAGATACTTTAAGACGAAAATTTCGGGAATATATCGCGATATTTTGTACTATGGTAATGATAACTTGCAAGTCGTTTAAAGTCTGAACATTTGCTAAAAAAATATTGAAATTGTGTCCCTATCTTTGGTACCTTTCTAGTACAATATATAATAGATTGATTAGTGTTGTAATGCGATTATCAATGTAATTATTTTAACAATATATTTGCTTTTTTAATAAACTCCGTTTCTGTGGATCAAATTTTTTTCTTTGCTTTATTCAGTTTCCGTCAATACTAAACTTGTTCGTTTAGGAGGTTTTTTCTTGACTCTTTCAACAAATGCTTTATTCTTCCCTTGATTCTTTCAACAAATGCTTTATTCTTCCCTTGATGCAAACAAAAAAAAACTATTCTTGGAAATTTAGATTCTAAGTGCCACTAATCTTGTAAGGGACTTAGCTTGTTGCCCACTAGTTTGGTATAATTGTGCCTCAACAAGGACTTGCACAAACATATATGGGACATGTATTGGAGTTTTTACAAGTAAATAGATAAACCAAAACAATCTGGTCTACAATTGTACTGAGCCATGTAGGGCTGGCAATCAGGTCGGGTCAGGTTAGGTTCGGGTCAGGTCGGTCGGGTTATCAGGTTTAAACCCCAAAACCTGAACCTGACCCGATCACTTCTTTTTACTCAAAATCAAAACCTGAACCTGACCCGTCAGGTTTTTAGGTCAACCTGAAAACCCAATAATACAGGGGATTTTTTAGATTTTTTTGACAATAATACCCTTAACCCAACACCACTTCTCTCATTCTAATCACTCACTGAGTCAACTCACCTATCTTCTTCTTCTCCATCGGTCCTAAATCTTTCAAACTCTGATGCCTTTAGTAAAGAATTCCCAAAGATGAATATAATAACAATGAAGAAGAAGAATTTCAAAAGCTTGTGGTAAATGCTCACACTCCTTAATCTATCCCATAAGCCTATTTGAACAATTTCCACAAAATTCCCAATTTTTTTTTTGTTTCAATTGCAGGTTCACAACAGTCAAATTCAAAACCCTATAATATCTGAAGATCATCATTAGGTTTCAATACATAAATCTACTGACATGGATGTATTGATGTAAGTTCTATATCAAATTCGAAGCAAAACGAAGAAAGTAGAAGTTGCGGACTTCGAATTTGGGATGATTATTTGTAAATGAATACATTGTAGCCATGTTGAACTGTGGTTAGTGTGTTAAGGAGCCATGAAATCGCAACCCAAATCACATATTTCTTCATAGCTTTTCTTTTGTAAAACCCAACAAGGTAGTTCAACTTCTTAATTCCCTCAAGAATTTCAACCCAAAATGGTTTTGAATTGGTAAAGGTGGTTAGTGAGTTGGGAATTTAATTAGTTTTTTTTTTTTTTTAGGTTTCGGGTTGACCCGATGGGTTTGCCATAAAAACCTGAACCTGACCTGATTATAAATCAAGTCAATCAGGTCGACCCGATTAACCGAAAAACTCTAAAAATCCAAACCCAAACCTGACCCATAGCAGGTCGGGTTCAGGTCAGGTTTCGGGTCTCCAGGTTTGATTGCCACCCCTAGAGCCATGGTGTCATCTTTTTATAAATTATTTTTTCACACCGCGAAATGCCAATGTGTGTGGTGGTTGTGTGATGTTTACAAAATCAGTATGCATTAATGCATTGATAAACAACTAATAACGAACTGATGAATTCTTTAGCCTGGACGGATGAACTTTTTCTCATGTTTTTGTTGCATTTTCTTCTTTATAAAAAAATATCAATCATTTAGTTTGTTAGACCTCTTTTTAAAGTTGAAACCTGTCCACATCTTGGCATCTTTATATGACTTATTATTAGTTGTTGTCGGCCATCTTGATCTTGATATGAACTATTCACACTGGTGGCAATTGAGTGGGGTGAACTGGTGGTGGTGTATGTTTACAAATCTTTAAGCATTAACATTTTACAGCAATGCCAATGCTAAAAGTGCCACCTAAACTTTTATCAGAAAAAATCAGGTGACACATCAGCATTGACAGTAAGTTTTAACATAAACTGTTACAGTTTGTGGCAGATAAGTTATCTGTAGATAGTTACCTATGCTGTCAGGGGCGGAGCGCCAGGCGCTCGGTTTCGCAGGAACCGCCTCGACCGCCCAGGCGGCGCCCTGCTAAGACCTCCAGTTTACTGTTTAAGTTTGCTACTTTACTAGTTTACTGTTTAGTGTTTAACTGTTTAGTGAGCAGTGACTACTGACTAACAGCAGTAGCAGCAGCAGTCGGAGAAGAAGTGAAAAACTGAAGCAGCAACAGCAGCAGCCGGAGAAGAGAGAAGAAGTAGCAGCAGAGATTTTAATTTATTTTTTTTAGCTAACCTTTTAATCTTTTTTGGACATGGGCTTTTTGCCTTTTTTTTTTTTTCAGGTTTGGGCCGCCTTGAGCGCGTCTGTATGGGCCGCTCTGGACAGAGCGCTGCGCCTGGGCGGCGTTCAGGCGAACCAAAACGTTTTAGGCGCTGTTTCTTTACAGCAGAGCGTCCTCTTTCCGAAATAGCGCCGCCCCTGACAGCATAGGTTCTAACCACCACAATTTTTGGCAGATAACTTACATCTTATCAGTGTTGTCAGTTTTAAGTGGGTGTGTATATATACACAAAGTTCACACCCACTCAAGACTGACACCACTAAAACCTACTTAAAGGGGGCCATTGGTTGGACATTTAATAAAACTTTGTTAAAAGTGCCCATTTGGCATTGCTTTTATCAGTTTATGATGTTATCTTAATTTCCCCTGTCATCTCCAGACTCCAGCTCTAACATTGAACTGACTTACTGGCAGAATGAGTGCCATATCTATCTCAGAAAATACTAGCAATAGTAGTCAAAGTCAAATTTATTTACATAGTTCATGAACTATAAGAAAAAATTGTTGCAGAACCACTCCATTGCAAGGAGTTGTGTAAATCAATTCTTTTTTTTTTTTTTTTTGGGATCGAATAGGAATATTTCATTCATTCGTTTCTTTCATAAACAGTACAACAGAGGAAATTGTACAAACAGATGGAACTCTGACCCTCCCCATCACACCCCATCGGCCTAGCACACCCTACACGGGCTGTGGACTAGGCCAGGCATATCATTTGGGTCAGCACTGCCCCACTAGACGGCTTGGGTCGAGACCAAGGAAACAAAAGGAATGGAAAACAGCGATTCAACAGTCTGCAGCACTGAACACAGCCGCTGTCTGCCCAAACCAGCTGCTTTTGTCTCTAGTCTGTCCCTTCCCCCATAGCACAACACTGTCAAGGCTTCACCTGCTTCCAGTTGATCAGCAGCAAACCCTGACAGAAAACGATTATTGCATTAATTTATTGTTTAATTTAGGCCCGTTGAGGAGAAAAAAACTCCTAGCATTAATATTAACCGGGATTCCACTCATTCAGCTGAGATGGCCAGTAAGAGAGCTCCACACTCGGTGTGAAATTGAGCATTAGAAAATGAGATGGCATATGGATTCGTCGTATAAATTACAAGCGGTTCAAGTTGTCCATGGTAAGAACCTTACCCCAAAGTTGAGACCAAATAAGAACTTAACATTGTTGGGATGCTTAGCTCCCAAACCACCTTATACGGAAAAGGCTCCATTGTTCATGAAGGACTTAACCGAGAACATCAAGGACTTAACCAAGAAGAATTTGTTTTTGTTGTGCAGCCATTCCCAAACATCGTCTCCAAAAGTAAGTTCCTTTGAATTAATCAAGGAATTCATGGCTACTAAAAATAAGTACCAATCGTCTCCTCTTGCAATCGAGCTTTCCATTTGCTCTGCCAGCAGAGGATTTTGACCCAACTAGATTATCATCAGGTTACATCTCATTTAAACATCTCACTTTGACTTTCTTCTGAACAAAATTGAGTACTGAATCTTCTGAAGTCCATCTCAAGCCATGTAGCACTGAATAGTCAACCACAGCACTGAATTAGGATCATGGACGTACACGGTACACATCATGAAGGCAGCCAATGTGCCAATCATGGCTTGTAATTGATATATGCCCATATCACCCAACCTCTGCGAGTTTTGTTGTACCCCTGTTGGGTACTCTAGCTAATATTTGCATAGGTGAAAAGAAGCATGCATAGTTTAGATCCAATATCCTTTCAATGCACTTGGGAGTGTGTCAAACTTATTGAAAGAACTTTGATTTTTGTTTGACATAACTGTTAGTTATCAAAATGCAAAAGGATTGAATAAGAGAAGGTCGCGTATGAAGCCCACAGTAAAGCTGCAATTCATGCTTTCCGTAGCACAAGCGTTCATAAAATTGATCACCTTTTGTTTTTCTTACATTTACATGGAGGGAAACAAGCTACAATGCCAAACTTGCACTTACATAAAGGCCAATTGATCACCTTTTGTTTTATGAACAAACCACATTGCAATCTATAATTAATTTTAATTTCTAAATATTCCTCACGCTCTTAATTTTGAAAGAATACAAAGCTGGTATGAAACTGCAGAATCTATTAGTAATTAAGAAAATAACAACTTTCTCAAAATGTGTCAAATATGACTGTGAACCTGGTCCTTCAGCATTGGTAAGCCGAGTCCTTCGACCAACATATCTCCACGTGTTCCCATGTCAGTTTAGTTTCTACAGGTAGTCTATGTGCTAAATTGGTAGAAGGACTTGGGATTCTAGTCCAACAAATTCCTTCGTGCTCCTGCCTCACCACGGGAGCGTTGCAACACTACTTCCATGACACACTCCATCTACCTCTGCCTACACACTCCATAAGTAAATCTCATCAATAAATTACAACATTCCCAATTGATGAAATCAAGTAATAGATTCATTCTGATTATATTAATAAATCATTGTTATACCATTATTGTTCTTCTCATCTTCTATATAAACCTCTAGGAAGGTGACAGAGGTTGTATACTTGCCTCTTTGCTTCTATTCTCAAAAGAACTAAATAAACTAAGCTGAGAGATTATGGCACAAAGACTAATGGAGAAGCAAGGTATGGGAGCAATGGAAGATCAACAACAAAGACAACAGCTAATGGAAGTTCAACCACGTCCACGCAGGCGATGTCCTCGTTGTAATAGCTTGGAAACCATGTTTGGCTATTACAGCATTTACAGGGACAATCAGCCTAGGAATCACTGCAAGATATGCAGTCACTATTGGACCCAAAAAGAAATGCCAAGGGGCATCTCTATTGGGAGTAAGAGGAAAACCAATCAACATTCTGATGCAGCATCTTCGAGCACAAATCGTGTTTGCAAGATCCCTCGCTCTGTAGGAAATGTTTTCCAAACTTCTGGCTCAGATGTGAGGATCAACAGACGTGATCCTGTTTCCAGGATCCTCGCTGCAGAAGGAAATGCACCTTCTAATCCTAGTCCTTTCATGAGAATTAATGAGCCGAGGACATTACATGCCTCACTTCGTGCTCCAGTCACACAATCTGCTACTATTGCTACTGTTTCGGGATTGTGGGCTGCTATTTTGGGAGGACAAAGTGCAAACCAATTGTTGTCTGGTCTTTCAGGAGGTGTCAATCAGCACCTTTACCCTCACAGTCTTCATGAACAGCCTCAGCAGCAACAAGAACAACAACATTTATACAACTCTCAGAATTCTTGGGAAGGTAACACCCTTGTCATGCGCTCTACTAATGTCTGGCAGTTTCAGCCAAGGCTCTACAATATTGGTAGTGTTTCTAATCCAGAAGCACTTCTGTGGAGAAACAACAACAATATTGGTCAGTTGCGGAGTCAAGGTACCCCCTTCCCACACTCTACTGGTGTTCCAGATTTTCAGGATTTCTACAATAATGTTGGTCGTGCTTCTGATCCAGAAGCAAATCTGTTCAACAACAACAGTAATGGCATCGGTGGGCTTCCCGTGAATCCGCTTTTTTGGCCTGATAACCCTAAATTTTGATCTTCCACCTTCGAATTCATGATAGTTTTATGTTTTTGTTTTGAGTCATGAGTTTATGGAATTTAGCCTTGTTGCTTTTGTTAATTTCCAGTCTATATGAAATTTATGGAAAATGCAGTCATTTTCTTTTCTTTATAACTATTCTGCTTCCCTATCACTCTTTCTTTAATTTCTCTCATGAATATATTATACATTTCTCCAAACTCGCAATCATCCCATCTAAAATTATCATGAGCGGATGAAATGTAGTACGAAAGTAATATCCTGAGTTTAAAATCAGGTAGCTCTGATTAGAACTCATTTGCAGTACAATAATCTCCTGCTACGAAATTGCAAAGAATTCGTCTATATTCAATCATGGTGCTTAGCTTTGCAGTTGTCTGGCATTGGTCATTATAAGGATTCCTTGGTGCTCCTGCCTCATCACGGGAGCATTGCAACACTACTTTCATGACACACTCTGTCTACCACTTTCTGAATATAAGAAATCATGGTTTTCTCGTGAAAGTGTCTGAACATTTTTTTCAGCCGAAAGGATGTCTGTGAAATTCAAAAACAAATATGTATACAAGCTAAGCCAGTATACCGCTCTCTGTTATAAATCCCCTTCTATCTGTATGTTCATCTGAAGTATGTAATCAATAAAATGAATGATCATATTGGTGGTCTTTAGATCTCCTTTTCATAATACAGTCAAGTAAACAAAACATTAAGCTAGAAAAATACAACTAAACTAACTATAACAATCATACTTGTTTAGAAAGGCTAGCTGGGATGGTGACTAAGAATTCTATAGAATAAAGAGGATGGTAAGGAATTGAATGTTATTTCACTCTCTTAATCTCCAGTACATTCAATGTAATGTATATATATATGTATTAACCTATTTCTAGATTAATGCACTAACTAGATCAGGTCGTTGGGAGACTTGACCAAAGGGGAAGTTTTAGATTGGGGTGGCTGCACCTCGTTGAGATTGAGATTGCCTACGTACTCTTAGCTCGAGGGGATTGAACTTAGAGATCAAGCCATCGTAGTTCTGTTTATATAGAAGGTGGAAGGGCGTGGATCATGGATCTTGCAGATTCTCCGTCATCATAATGAGGATTGATTATGTAACGAGCGCGGATCATCCCTGTGAATTAATTATGTAACTGACGAGGATATTCTGTGCATTGAATGAGAGCACGTGTGTATAAGCAGGTCGTTGTTGGTTGCGTGGTCGGGTCGTTGCGGTCGAGCTACTAGCAGGTAGGGATCATGGCGACCTGATGGTTGAATGACTGTGCCACGTGGCTGCTTTTGATTGGATGGAGTATGTAGTACCCCTACATAAGCCCCCTCTTTTTAGGTCGGCTGTAGAAGTCGGGCTGAAAAGACTAAGAACTTTGATCGATGCTGATTTGTAGTTTGCTCTTTTGAATTTGCGGACGTGGCAGTCATGCAGGCTTGTCTGTACTAATCATGGTGCTCTTACGGGGAAGTGGAGAGGTTTTCTCGAGCAGTTAGCTGTGTAGTTATGGCAACTGACGCACTCTTTGCTTGATTATGTCTTTGCGCGGCACGTGGGTTGATCCGACGGTGGATGTGAATCGTTTATAAAGTGGAAAATAACTGCAAGGAGTGTGGCTTCCTTGATCCATCTCGGCCGTTTATCTGTTTCGAACTGATAGCTGGGATTACATGTGCTACAGTATTTAAACTGTAGTTCTCTTGAGAAGGGTTTGCATATCTCGCCTTCATTTGAATTGCTGCCGCTTTTCTCTTGCGAACTGAAGACATTTGAGAGCTCGTGAGGTTAGTTTTCTTGTCCTTCTTTTCTTTCATCTTTTGTTTTCTTTTCTGTTGCTTTGAGAGAAATGTCTGACGCGAGTGACTCTCAAAATGATAACTTGAGTGGTGGTGGTGGTGAGGAGTATGAATCTAAAAGGACTCAATCTGAAACCTTGTCTCCCATTCATGGTGTGGACTCTGATAGCCCCCAGAGTAGCAGCTCTCATGGGGCGGACACGTCTGACGAAGAGATGGTGGAAGGAGACGACGGTTCAATGTCTAAAGTAGTGAACCTGAAGTATGTAAATAGGCACATTGCATTTAGGAAGCAATATGGGCTTGGCTCGATTGAGCATTTGGAGATTAGATTTTTAGGAGAACGTTTACTTTCTTCTGATTATTGACCTAAAAATCCTTTCTCGACTGTTTTTACCTTGACCCAATTCCGAGCTGGGCTGAGGCTGCCATTGTCTTGTTTGGTGGTCGACCTGTTGAATACTATTGGTCGAGCTCCTTGCCAGATGAATGGCAATTTCTGGAGAAACATGAGGGTAATTGATGACCTCAACAAGTTACATAAGTGGAACATCACTGTAAATGATGTGTTGGACCACTTCAGCTTTAAACGTTCTTCAAAGGCTGATTTTTCCGGCTATAACATGCAAGTTAGGCCAGAACGTTTGCCTTTGATCTATCCGGTAAGTAGTGAGCCATGGTGGAAAGATCCCATGCTGATTACTGGGTCGATCATTGAGGGGAGTATCCAGTTGCGTCATGTGACAAGGAATGGTGCTCGTGAGTTTCTGGTTATTAGTCTGAACATGGTAGATGATTTTCCTGTTTCCGGACTTGATGATTTTGTATCTTTTTGCAGCGATCAGGGACGATCATCTTTTGAGGAAGAACGATCTGCGGACCGCTTTGAACGGTTTTGGTTTCTTGACTGACAACCGTAAGATACATCTCTTACCCCACCTGAAGGAGCATTTTATTCCCAAAGGTGGTCCAAGAACCGTTGAAGAAGAGCTCGAGAGGAGGAAGTCGCTGAAGAAGGCCTATATGAGTTCTGTAGATAAAGCTGAGGCTGGGCGTTCTGGTGGTAGTTCGCGTGCTGGGGAGAAGGAACGAGCTAGTGGTAGCTCGAGGCCTGAGGAGAGAGAGCGATCTGGAAGCACTGCTCAGAGGTCGGAGAAGGAACGATCTGGTGTTAGTTCGCGC
Source organism: Aquilegia eximia (assembly GCA_023053565.1). NCBI lineage: Eukaryota > Viridiplantae > Streptophyta > Magnoliopsida > Ranunculales > Ranunculaceae > Aquilegia > Aquilegia eximia. Next base: position 16,181,285 of record JALIGU010000005.1, read on the forward strand.
CGGGGGGAGGTAGTGGCGAGCCCCCAGTCGTATCCCCTCCGCCTTCACTTCCCAAATTACCTTCCTTGTCCGGGAAGAAGAGGTCATTTGCAGGGAATCTGAAGTTGATGGAGCCTCCAACTATGCCGTCCTCTGCCCCTCCAAAGTTCGTGAAATCCCCTGAGACTCCTCTTAAGTCCAGGAAGACTGCTGCTGGGCCTTTGCAGAAAGGCAAGGGGGTATCGTCTGAGTTTCGCCCTGGGCCGTTCGATTATTTGGATGGCCGTGGTGAGAAGCATGTCGTGTATGATAACGACAGTGCTATTGACGACCCCTGCGTTGCTCGGGCTGTGAATGAGGGCATCGTCTTGGATGCTGATGCTCGAGCAGTGAAGTCGCAGACTTTGTTGGTGACCTGCTCAAAGATAAACGCAGCGATGTCTTTGGTGAGTGTGATTATAAATCTTTTTTGGTTGTGCTTAGTCATTGCTGACTAAACTCTGTTTGCACTTGCAGCTCAACGCAAGCTTCCAGGAGGTGCGTCTGGTTGCTGAGGTTGGTGCTCGAGCTGAGATTGAGTTGAAGGACCTCAGCGAGAAGCTCGACCAGGCGAAGAATGTTGCTGTTGTTGCTGAGTGCAAGGTGAAGGACAGGATGCTCAGGTCGCGGCGTTGAAGGAGATGGTGGAGCAGTTAAAGGAAGATTCTGCTGCTGCTAAGGCTTCTGCTGAACACTGGGAGCACGCATGTCAAGAGAATGGTGCAGCGTGGAAGGCCTACTGCGACAACTTGATAAAAGCTATGATGGGGTCGCCCGAAGGAGAGGAGACGCGAGGTGGTGCCGATGGAGCTTTGGTGCCAGCTCAGGACACCTTGACGGGCCCTGATGACCAGGTCGCTAGTGGCCGTACGGAGATTGATGGTTCCAGCGACCAGTCTGTGCAGCAGTGAGCTAGTCCCGGTACCGACCTTCTTGTATTGGGTAACCTTGTGCAAAGTTTGCTTCCTACACTCCTTGTTCTTGCAGTAAGTCTTCTTTGGCCTTCCTCGAAGCAGTCTTCTGAGTTTGTGAGCTCGAGTAAACAATCATTTGTTTTGTTTGGAGTTGTAATGGACAGCAGTAATTGATATTTCATTTGGTGGGCTTGTACTTAAGCCGTTCTGATCAGCTAGTTTCCAGGGAGTCCTGGTAGCTCGTTCAAAGGCAGGTAGACGAGATGAATGGCTGCAAGCAGGACGGACTGAAACAGTTCTTCTTGTATGCCTTAGTTTAACTTTGCTTTTACCTGTAATGGTTAGAATCTCATCAAGTAAAAAGAAATTTCAATGATTTACCTTATATTGTCATTCTTGTTACGTTGTCTGCTTGTATGAGTTTTGCAAACAAGTAGTGATCATAGTGATGGACCTGCTGGTGGATGAGGTCGCATGCATGGTTGCTTGATTGTACATGGGTCGCGGGAATGATATGACCAATGTACCAAGTTAAGTTGCAGATGTTTGAACTTAACAAAATTAAAATTATCAAAGGGACTAGAATTTTGATAATTTATAGGTCGAGGGATTAGACCTTTAAGAGCCATTCATGTTTGAGCTGAGATGAAGGCAAAAATTAGTTTGTATATTGAAATGTAATGGATAGATGCTTACATTTCATTGATAAAACTTTTTCAAGTGATAAGCGTTCCATGGGTTCTTAACAATCTCTCCTTCTGGTGTTTGAAGACGATAGGAACCGTTGCTTTGGACTTTGGTAATGATGTAAGGGCCTTCCCAATTGGCATTGAGCTTGCCAATAATATCCTTCCTTTTGTTGTGGAACATTTTCCTTAGAACTAGTTCTCTTGGTTGAAAAGATCTAGGTCGTTCGCCTTTGTTATAAGCTCGCTTTAGTCGTTGTTGATACTGCTCAAGTTTTATAACGGCGTGGTTTCGTCGCTCCTCGAGGAGATCAATTCCGAACGACCAGACCTGATTGTTAAGCTCTGAGTCGACCAGAAGGGATTTGGTCGTTCCAAATGTTAACTCGGTGGGAATAACGGCCTCAACTCCATAGCAAAGACTGAATGGCGACATCCCTGTGGATGTACGAGGGGTTGTCCTGTAAGCCCATAGGATGTTTTCCAACTGTTGTGGCCACTGATCGTGTTGATCTTCGAGCTTTTTCTTTAAGTTGTTCAGAATCTGTCGATTTGCAGCTTCGACTTGGCCGTTGGCTTGTGGATATCTAGGTGTTGACCTGGAATGTTCGATTTTCCATAGCTCGTAGAAAGCTTTGATGTTTTTGCCAACGAACTGAGTGCCATTATCTGTGACTATTCGTTTTGGTAGACCAAATCGTGTGATTATGTTTTCCCACATGAATCTTTGAACATCGGCTTGAGTGATGTTGGCGAGTGCAACGGCTTCTACCCATTTGGTGAAGTAGTCAATGGCGACTAGAACAAACTTCTTTTCAGATTTCTTCTCTTATTTGATAAAAGGGCCCATGATATCTAGCCCCCACATGTTAAATGGCCATGGCGCAGTGATGTTGATTAGATCGTTTGGATGCTGATGTTGGTTATCAGCAAAACGCTGGCATTCTTTACACTTCAACACAAATTTCTTGGCATCTTTTTTCATTCTTGGCCAGAAATATCCCTGGGAGATCGCTTTATGAGCTAATGTTCGACCCCCGGAGTGGTTTCCGCATTCTCCTTCATGGATTTCTTTGAAGATGATCTGGCCATGCTTGGGAATCAAGCACCGTAACAACAGACCGGTTGCAGATTTTCTGAAGAGCTTACCCTCATGGAGTTTATACATAGTGACTTTATATAATAGTTGACTGGCTTCCTTTTTGTTGGATGGTAACACACCAATTGCTCTCTCGAGCTGTGATCCTTCGGGAGAAATGAGCACAGCACCTATGCCACTTCCGTTGGAGTTGTGGGAACCATCAACATATAGTTGCCAGGTGTCGGGGGGATTGACCTGGAGTTGCCTTGTTTCTGGCTCTGGTTCCCAATTGATGTCTTTTGCGGGATAGTCTGCTAAGAAGTCTGCAACGACCTGTCCTTTGACGGCCTGCCGAGAGACGAACTCAAATGTGTAATCACCCAGCTCGGCCGCCCATCGAGCCATACGACCTGTTTTGTTCTTCTTTTCTAATATATGACGTAATGGCTGGTCGGTGATTACTTTGACAGTATGGGCTTGGAAATAAGGTCTGAATTTGCATGCAGCATAAAGGAGAGCTAATGCTAATTTCTCTAGAGGTGTGTACCTTATTTCGGCCTGTTGTAAGACTTTGCTCGTGAAGTAAATTGGTCTTTCGACCTGATTTTCCTCTTTGAAAAGCATTGCACTGATCGCAAAATCTGAGGTTGCGAGGTAGATACTGAGTATATCTCCATCATTAGGCTTAGTGAGAACTGGCGGAGTGGATAAATATGCCTTGAGGTCGGTGAAGGCCTTCTCGCATTCTTCTGTCCATTCATATGTAGCCCCCTTCTTAAGAATATGAAGCATTGGTCGACATTTATCTGATGCTCTAGAAATGAATCTATTGAGAGCTGATACCATGCCGTTGAGTTTTTGGATCTGCTTCTTTGTTTTCGGCTTGGGCATGTCAATCAGTGCTCTGATCTGGTCTGGATTTGCTTCGATGCCTCGTTTTGTGACTAGGTAGCCGAGAAACTTTCCTGATGCGACCCCAAACAGACACTTTTCTGGATTAAGACGCATCCTATATTGTCTTAATCTTTAGAACGCCTGGTCCAGATTGTACAAATGATCCTGCTCTTGGCTGCTCTTGACCAGCATATCGTCAATGTAGACTTCCATTGTTCGACCTAGCAGGTCATCGAACATTTTGGTGACCAGTCTCTGATAGGTTGCTCCTGCATTCCTTAAGCCGAATGGCATAACCTTGTAGCAGAAAATGCCCTGCTCTGTTGTAAAAGAGGTCTTCTCCTGGTCGGGTTCGTACATTGGGATCTGGTTGTACCCTGAATACGCGTCCATGAATGACAATAGCTCGAAACCGCATGTCTGATCGACTAACCTATCGATTCGTGGCAGTGGGAATGAATCTTTAGGACAAGCTTTGTTCAAGCTTGTGAAGTCGATGCAGACTCTTGTTTTTCCATTTTTCTTTAGGACTGGCACGATGTTGGCTAGCCAGTCTGGAGTATCGACTTCTCTGATGAACCCGACCTGTTTGAGTCTATTGATTTCTTCATTGATTGCTTCATGAAACTTGGGAGCGAGCCTTCTTGGTTTTTGCTTAACAGGTCGATAATTCGGATTGACGCGCAGTTTATGACATGCAATTGATGGATCTATTCCAGGCATATCGATATACGACCAAGCAAAAACATCTTTATTAGTTTAAAGAAAATTTACAAAGTTATGGAACTTATCTCCTTCTAACTCTGCACCTACATAGACATATCTTGGGTCATCTTCTGACCCTAGGTTCACACGTACTCCTGGATCAGTGCTTCCGAGATTAAGCTTGGGGGAGCTCGTTTGCTTCTTCTGTAGTTGCTATTTGGTAGGTTCGGTCTTTTCTTTGGACAGGCTCTTTGACTTGTTGTCGCCCTCTCGAGCCTCTGATGAGATTGGGCTCTTCCCTTTGGTGTCAGCATCCTTGGTTCCAGAGGTGGATGGCTTTGCAAGCGGCACAGCTTCAATAATTCCATGGCATTCCTGTGCAGCGTTCTGGTTGCCTCACAGTTCCATTATCCCATGAGGTCCGGGATAGCGGAAAACTTGATGATATGTTGACAGAACACCTCTCATGGCATGGATCCATTTTCGACCCAGAATCGCATTATACTTACTTGCAATATTGAGGATGCTGAACTTGGCAGTAACGACGACCTTGTCTTCCTTTCGGCCCACAGTGACGGGCAACAGAATTTCACCCTTAGGATCCTCTCTTGAACTGTTGAAGCCTAAGATGGGGGTGAAATCGGGGATGAGAACTGAATCGGGTAACCTCATGTCCTTGAATGTTCTGTACATGAGAATGTTGCATGATGCGCCTGGATCGATGAGTACCCTCTTGATAATGTAGTCGGCTATTCTCAGCTCGACAACAAGGGCATCGCTGTGAGGAGTGACGACCTTGTTGAGATCGTCCTCAGTAAAAGTAATATCTGTTTCCTGGCGCGCTGGGATGTTGAAGCGAGCTGCTCGGCCAGTTATGGAGTAGACATGATGAAGATGCTCTACCCTTCTCTTCTTGTCCCTCGACACGGGGGTGGAGTCGGATTCATAGATCATGTATACGACATGACTCTCCGACTCACTGTCGCTGTCAATCTTGTTTGCAACCTTCTTGTTGATCTGGTCGCGTAGGTCACCTGTTGGACCTAGACGTTGGGAGAGGCTACGCCCTCTGCTGCGGACTGGACTTGCGGAGGCCGTTCTGGCCTTGTTGTGATTCCTTTTTGGTGAACGAGGAGGGGTTCTGGATCCCTTCCTCGTTCGCTTGCTTGTGGAATCCTCTTGTCTGCCGAGGATCCAATTGTTGAGCCTATTCTCATCGGCCCATGCTTGAAGAGCGCATTTCAGAACGCGACAGTCATCTGTTTGATGACACCGTACCTTGTGGACTTTGCAGTACGGTCGTCCAGATGTATCCTCCAACTGTGTGACAGTAGGAATTTTGCACCAGTGGTTGTGCTTGATTCTCTCATAAATATAACCGGCTGGTCGTGTAAACCGGTGATACTCTCGTTGCTCGGTAGGCAACGACTTTGCTTTAAACCTCTTGCTATCAGATCGAGGTCGCTTGGTGGAGCCAGACTCTACATTGCTGACTACATGATTCTTTTCCCTTCCAGTGAGGGCTTCTTCGAGCTTGATGTAACGGTCTACCTTTAGGTAGAGCTCGTCTAGGGATGAAGGTCTCTTCATGGCTAGAGATTTGTGGAGGTCGGACCCCTGGATCAGACCGTGAGAGAATGCGATGGTTGCGAAGGTCTCATGCTCCTTCGTAAAATCCTGAATTGAATGCAGTTCAGATTTAAAACGAGCAAAGAAAGTGCTTAGTGACTCACCATCTCGCTGTTTAACTTTGAAGATTTGATCGATGGTGACGGGGCGTTTCTTATTGTGGATGTAGAAGATGACGAACTGCTTTTCGAGTTCGGCAAATGAGCTAATGGATCCTGATTTCAAACGGTGAAACCAGTCGAGAGCAGGTCCGGTGAGGCTGGACTGGAATAGTAAACACAGAAGGTGATCCTCCTTGATTAGAGGAAGGGATTTTCGGAATCCCTTGATGTGGTCGGTTGGATCTCCGACTCCTGCATATTGATCGAACTTGGGGGCATTGAGCTTGTTCGGCAAATCATGTTCAAGGATTTCCTTAGAGAAAGGAGACACCTGGAACTGCTGGAGGGACTGTACAGCAAGTTGCTCCGCGGTGTGGCTTTTGGAATGGTGTAAAATAGCCAGAGAGGCTTTGAACTCTGCTAACTATTGGCTGAGTTGTTCGTACTTCTGGTTGGAGTCATCAACAGGAATGACTCCACGTCCACCGTTTGGTACTTGTGCTGGGTTGGTATCTTGTGCAGCCTTCAAGCGTCTGTTTTCTTCCTGAAGACGGATGATTTGGTCTTGCAGATCTTGGATGGTAAGTTCTTGATTAGCCATTTGAATGAATGACTTTGATTTGGGTGGGAGGGTTTGGGTTTTTCGATTATATCGAATTCCTTGCAGTCGGCGCCAAATGTATTAACCTATTTCTAGATTAATGCACTAACTAGATCAGGTCGTTGGGAGACTTGACCAAAGGGGAAGTTTTAGATCGGGGTGGCTGCACCTCGTTGAGATTGAGATTGCCTACATACTCTTAGCTCGAGGGGATTGAACTTAGAGATCAAGCCATCGTAGTTCTGTTTATATAGAAGGTGGAAGGGCGTGGATCATGGATCTTGCAGATTCTCCGTCATCATAATGAGGATTGATTATGTAACGAGCGCGGATCATCCCTGTGAATTAATTATGTAACTGACGAGGATATTCTGTGCATTGAATGAGAGCACGTGTGTATAAGCAGGTCGCTGCTGGTTGCGTGGTCGGGTCGTTGCGGTCAAGCTACTAGCAGGTAGGGATCATGGCGACCTGATGGTTGAATGACTGTGCCACATGGCTGCTTTTGATTGGATGGAGTATGTAGTACCCCTACAATATACTTGTTCACTAGTTATTCTAGAGAATTCTAATAACTCTGTACACCAGGCTATTCTAGAGAATTCTATACAATGTCAAACAGGTGATTGTCTGGAGGATTCTATAAAAACTCAGAAGTGTGACTTCTGGGTCAAGCTTATATTATGGGCTGTAATACTCCCCCGCAAACTCGACGGCACTGGTGCAACGAGTTTGGAACTGAGCAAGGAGAATCTTTGGCGCGAGAGTCCTTTAGTGAATATATCAGCAAACTGATCAATAGAGGGGACAAACTGAATCTAATGATGGCCACAAGCTACGCGTTCTCGAACAAAGTGATAGTCAAGCTCAATGTGTTTAGGACGCGCATGAAAAATAGGATTGGCTGCCATATAGGTTGCACTTATGTTATCACAGTAAAGTATGATGGGAGAGGACAGCAAAGTGCAAAGATCACGGAAAAGGTGTTGAATCCAAATTGTATCAGCACATGCAAGTGCTAAAGCTCGGTATTCTGCCTCCGCACTGGAACGAGAAACAGTTGGTTGTTTCTTAGCACACCAAGAGATAAGATTAGGGCCCAAAAATACACAATACCCAGATGTGGAGCGCCGACTATCTGGGCAACCAGCCCAATCAACATCAGAAAATGCTATAAGTCTTGGAGGAGTATGAAAACGTTGAAGATGAAGTCCTTTACCAAGGGAACCCTTTAAATATCGAAGAATTCGCTTGACAGCAACCATGTGTGGTTCTCGGGGCTGACTCATGAATTGAGAAACATGATGTACGGCAAAGGCGATGCCAGGCCTTGTAAGAGTAAGATACTGAAGTGTACCAACAAGATGGCGATACTCTGTAGGATCAGTAATCAAGTCTCCTTCGTGATGAGAAAGAACAACACGTGAAGCAAGTGGCGTAGAACAAGGCTTGCAATCCACCATTTTACTGTGATGAAGAAGATCAATGGTGTATTTATTTTGGGTGAGATAAAGACCAGAAGGGTGATATGATACCTCAATGCCCAAAAAGTAATGTAAAGCTCCCAAGTCTTTGATCTCAAACTCAACTCCAAGCTTTTGAATAAATGAATGAAGCAAGGATGGTGTGTTGCCTGTAAGTATGATATCATCAACATAAACCAGCAAGATCATTACCTGAGAATGATGATGAAAGATAAACATAGAATGATCAGCACGACTCTGTTTAAACCCAGAAGATATGAGAAAAGAGGCAAAACGATGAAACCATGCCCGCGGAGCTTGTTTAAGACCATAGATAGCTTTGTGAAGTTTGCAAACATGAGTCGGGCGATCAGGATCAATGAACCCAGGAGGCTGTTGCATATAAACTTCTTCAGAAATATATCCTTGCAAGAAGGCATTCTTCACATCTAGTTGTTTAAGCTTCCAACCCTTAGATATGGCAATGCTAAGGACAACGCGTATAGTGGTTGGCCTGACAACCGGACTAAAAGTTTCTGCATAGTCAATGCCAGGTTGTTGATGAAAACCTTTGGCGACCAATCGAGCTTTATACCGTTCAATTGTACCATCTGAGTGTTTTTTAATTTTGAAAACCCACTTACAACCAACAACGTTTTGAGTTGATTCAAAGGGTACCAGACTCCATGTATTATTCTTCAAAAGAGCATTAAACGCTTCGGTCATTGCATGGCGCCACTTTGGATAATGAACTGCTTGTGAGAAACAAGTAGGCTCAACATCAGTGGAAGTAGTTTGGGCGAGGAGTGCTTGCGGAATAGGATCGCGTGTCACAACATTTGCAAATTTTGGATTCGGCTTAAAAATTCCTGCTTGGGATCGTGTTACCATGCGATGAGTCGTTTGAATGGGTTGGGACTGTGTTGGAAAATCATTAGAAGGAGCAACAATGGTGCTAGTGGAGGAAGGCGCATGAGGGATATCAGAAGCAGTAGAGGAACTTGGCGTACTAGAAGAGGAGTCAACTTGTACAGATGGTGAAGCAGGTGCCAAATCTGAATCAGATGCGGGAGTCATTGAAGGCAATGAACCATCCAAATCAATAGGTGCACGTACAGAGGAAGAGTTTGGAGAAGTAATGATTGGAACAAACACCATATCTGAGTAATCTGAGATGGATCTTGCATCTGTTTGAGAGTACTTAGATGAAAATGGAAACCTTGTTTCATCAAAAAGTACATGTCGAGAAATATAGATGCGCCCTGTAGATGGATCCAAACACCGGTATCCTTTATGATGCAAGCTGTAACCTTGAAAAACACACTCCATAGATCTTGGTTGAAGCTTGTGAGTAACATAATCACCAAGAAAAGGATAACATGCACATCCAAAAGTTTTAAGTGCAGTGTAATCAGGTTTACGACCATATAAAATTTCAAAAGGTGAGCACCAGTCCAATATTAAAGTAGGCAGACGGTTAATCAAATATACTGCTGTACAAATAGCTTCAACCCACAAATTAAGTGGAAGATGAGCTGCAATAAGCAGAGTGCGACCCATTTCAGATATATGGCGGTGTTTGCGTTCAGCCACGCCATTTTGTTGTGGCGTGTGTGGGCATGAGAATCGGTGATGAATTCCCTTGTTTGTACACAAAGTACGAAAAGAACTACTATCATATTCTTTACCACCATCACTTTGAAAACATTTTATAGTGCATGAGAAATAGTTTTCAACAAAATTAAGAAAAGCAACAAAATGAGAAAAGACTTCAGATTTGTGTCGCATAGGAAAAATCCATGAAAAACGAGTGTAATCATCTGTAAATAGGACATAGTAGCGAAATCCAGAAACAGACAATACTGGTGACATCCAAACATCTGAGTGTATTAAATAGAAAGGTGCATGAGCATGAGTTTCACTAATTGAAAAAGGAAGTCGTGTGGACTTTCCTAATGCACAATCCTTACAAAAATTTGATGGAGTTTTAGTTAGAGATCCTAAACATTTAGTCGAAGCTAAGATTTGAAGGACTTTTGATGAAGGATGACCAAGCCTACGATGCCACAATGGTGAAACACTAGATGCAGAGAAGGCACAACGAATGGACTTGAATGGGTATAGTCCATTTTCACACGGACCCTAAAATAAGACAGATCCATATTTTAAATCTTTTATAATAAAGCACCAAGGAAAGAATTCACAAGAAACAGAGTTATCTTTAGTAAGTTGAGAGATAGAGACGAGTTTTGTATTCATAGAAGGGACATGGAGAACATCTAATAAACCAAATGTAGAAGAACTAGAAGAAAGAGAGTGTTTACCAGTTTGTGTGATAGGAAGAGAATCACCGTTGCCCAAGAATACTTGATCAGAACCACCATAATCTGATTTTTGAGTAAGAGAACGAGAATCGCCAGTCATGTGATGTGTCGCACCGGTATCCATATACCAATTTGGTTCAGTGGGTTGAGATGTTTGCAAGTCGGCAAACGCTGTAGGGAGTTGATCAATGTTTGAAGTAGGAGGCCGAGGGCGACTATTGGTGTACAAATAACATGTGTTTGCAGCATGACCAGGGCGATTGCAAAGTTGGCATGGTACTGGATGATTGTAATGATATGAAGGACCAGCTCCAAGAATTCCGTCAGCAAAATGAAAGGATGAAAAACCGCGACCACTATTGTAGCCACGCCTAGAACCACGATTAAAACCACTACGTCCTCCACGATAGGTACCGCGTCCTCCACGATTATTATAGCCACCACGGTTATTATTAAAACCACTGCGTCCAGCAGGAGAAGTGGTTGTGTTCTTCGATGAAATAAAGGCAAATGGAGAAGTTGTAGTGCTTGTTGTTGGCATACCTGTATTTTGACTTTCAAAAGAGAGCAAACGAGCTCGAAGATCAAAATATTGGGGAAGAGGAGGAAAATTCAGTAATGCAGTTACAATCATTGCATATTCCGGACCAAGACCACGAAGAATAGAAGTTACAAGATCATCATTGGAGACTGGTTGATTGATAGCAGCAAGAGCATCAACAAGAGATTTTGCTTGTTGTAGATATTCGGAGATAGATTTGGTACCTTTTGACATAGACATAAGTTGGAAGCGAAAGATGTGTGGCATTAGCAAGAGATTGTTGAGAAAAATTCTGTTGTAGACAGTTCCAAATATCACGAGAAGTAGAGAGGCCGACAACTTGAGAGAGAACTGGTTCTGAGAGTGTAGCATTAATTAAGCTAACCAGAGTCTGATCTGTTTGATACCAAGTAGTATATGCTGGATTAGGAGTGGACAACGAGCCATCAGTAGAAGGAAGAAACGGAGGGGGGCAAGGATGGGAGCCATCAATGAATCGCCAATAATTCTGCCCAATTAAGAATGACTTAATCTGACTTTGCCAAAGTAGATAGTTTGTTTCTGTCAATTTAACCGAAACTAAGGTAGAAATATTAGGAAAACTGAAAGTAGAAGGGCTGGAAAGGGATGATGAAGAGTCAGCCATTGTAGGGGCAATAGAAGAGGAAATTGAAGTGTTAGAAGAAGAAGAAGTTGAAGAGGTAGTAGACATAAAAGGAAGAAATAGTCAATTAGTAATTGAAGAGGCCCGGATCGAAACTCGTTAGAGAAGAGAATCTGATACCATGAGAATTCTATAGAATAAAGAGGATGGTAAGGAATTGAATGTTATTTCACTCTCTTAATCTCTAGTACATTCAATGTAATGTATATATATACTTGTTCACCAGTTATTTTAGAGAATTCTAATAACTCTGTACACCAGGCTATTCTAGAGAATTCTATACAATATCAAAACAGGTGATTGTCTGGAGGATTCTATAAAAACTCAGAAGTGTGACTTCTAGGCCAAGCTTATATTATGGGCTGTAATACGAACTTGAAGCGCTTCATGAGCTACTTACAAATAGAAGGTGTGGAAATTTTTTTGTCTCTTCATTGACTATCGAATAACCAAGCAACACTGAAAACTGGTTTGTTATTCTTTCAAAGAGAAAGTACATTTCTTGGACAATATGAAGGCCTGACAGTGAAGTTACTCGCTTTACGTACGTACAAAGTTTGATAAAGCCCATCTATAATTCAAAATGTATAGAGTTCCCTCCTCGCTCTCATTGACATCCAGTGTGATGATACCTCCAACATGATAAAAAGGTGTGCAAAGCACGGTTATTTCTTTTGCATTTTGATAACTAAAAGTTTGATTACCGTAGGGCTTCATATAACGATAGTAATATCCTGAGTTTATAATCAGGTAGCTCTGATTAGAACTCCTTTGCAGTAGACCAGTATCCCGATATTTAACTGTAAAGAGTATTTAAGCCCCTATTCAATCATGGTGCTTAGCTTGTAATGGTCTGACATAGTGACATTGATCGCTATCAGGATCCGTAAACAGTCTCATTCAGAAAGTGAACGGCATTATTAAAAACATATACACTGAATTACTTTCCCCTTAGCATCATGAAAATCAACTATGACTATACATCCATGGAAACATCAGAGGTAAGTCGATCTTTTAGGCTATATTGATAATGTTCTGAGTGTTGAGGCCATAACTGCACCATCTTTAGATAAGATTTTGAAAATATACTAAGCCAGTCAGGATCTTAGGCCCTACAATACAGTGGCATTGTGCGATACAATTTCAAATTGCTGACATAGTTTGCGACACCAAATTATGCGTAATCATTTGTTTCAATTTGAACAAAATGCTTGGAAAACCACAAACCATTTCAGCTTGGTTTGATTTAAAACAAAGTTCCTTGTAAAAATGATTCAAAATTTACACATAAAAGTAAGTAGCATCTACTGCAGGTGTAGGAATGAGAGTCAGAAAATACACATAGAAGTTATCGAAGATCAAATAGTTGCAGTACACTTGGCAACAATGCATAAGGTGGACTGGCCATATGTAGAACACGACGAAGTTTCTCAGAAACTCAGGTGAGGAAAATGATTCTTTTACGTGGCAACATTACTTATAAAGTTATCGACAATAAATGCAATGAATCTTATAATGAAATACGAAGATTTTTATAGAAATCAACAGAAATTCCATAGGATAGATGGTTGAAAAAAATTGTGCTGCAATATCATATTTGCAATATAAGAGAAACATATCAAACAAAGGATCACATTTTGTTTCAAAAGTGAATACCGAATAAAATTTTGACTTGAGATGCTTATAAATAATGAACAATAAATATATTTTCCTGAAATGCAACATATGAATGGAGAACCCTACTCCATTTAAGTTGATTACACATAGCCGCGTCCTTCAGGACATTGTATCCGCGTGTTCTTTCACTTGCAATATGGTTTTACTTGGTTCTTTAAGTGATATATTTGCAGAATGAACACCTCAACTCTACTCTTTCGACACATTCCTGAACTACTGATGACATATCCATCATTCCGTGGTTACATTAGTTGTACTAAGCTATTCTTAATCTTATAAATTCACAATCTCGATGTCGTATCAAAATACATATGATCTTTTATAAAGGGAAGGATTTGTCTCTCTGCTGGATAAGATTGTATTAATTGTAATTTTGATCCATTTCCTGTTTTGCTTGGACACTTCCACAAAACTGAAACCTCTAATGCCTGTCAGAAATCAAAACCGGCAGTTTGTTATCCCCATTAAACCAGTTAATTAGAAATCTTTACAGATTTAATTTTGTAATTAAAGATTTCTGAATCTCGACAAATCTGTTTTACCTTCTATATATAATCTATTAGCAAGGTAACTTAGCCTGTAGATTTGCATCTTTGCATTGACTATCAAAGAGAGAGGCTATCAGCAAGAGATGGAGCAGAACATGGAGATGGAAGTCATGGATGCTTTTCAACAACAACAACAACAACTTCAAGTTAGGAACAACAAAAATAACAATCCTCGACCCCCTGCAAGACCATGTCCACGCTGTGATTCCAGCGATACCAAGTTCTGTTACTTCAACAACTACAATTCTGCTCAGCCAAGGTATTTTTGCAAAACTTGTAAGAGGTACTGGACTCAAGGTGGAACCTTGAGAGATGTACCCATTGGTGGTAGTACAAGGAGGGATAGAAGATCCTACAAGCGAACGTGTACTGGTGTTGATCCTTTGATGAAATTACTTGAAGAAGCAGCAGCCGCTTCTTACGGTTCTGGTTCTTCTTTGATGAATCAGAAACCAAACACAAATCCATTGCCGCGTGTTGAACCTTCTATTAATATTTATGGTTCTACTGGATCCCCTGCAATCAATTCTTTTAACCAAATCCATAATGTTGCAGGTTCTAACTTTGTTTTTCCAGGGGGACTTGGTCTTCCTTCTTATGGACAACAGCAGCAACAACAACAACAACAGCAGCAGATTCCTCCCTCGCATGGTTTTCATATGGGGGAAATCGATATTTCCAATAATCAGATATGGCCTATTGAGCAGCAGATTGGGATTCCATCAACTATGCCTTCAACTACTCATGATGAGTTCCAGAAGAACTTCAAAAATGGTAGCGAGGTTGGTGGGCCCGCAGTTTCCTGGACTAGCTTTGACAACAGCATTCAATTTCCTGGCAATCCTCTGGATCCATATTACTGGTCTGATTTTTCGGGTTTTTGATCCTCCTGCTACATGATTTCTGTGATTCTGGGTTCTGAATCAATCAGTAGCTTCACATCTTAACCTTTGAAGCGTTTTCTTGTTTTTCCATTCCAGTCTTTACATGGACTAGGATAGTTTAAGTGTCAGTATCTTGGTCAGTACTTTTCTGTGTTTTTGCTTGTTTTAGCCATATGTTGGTAGAAGTTTTGAGCTTTGGTGTCTTTGATGGTTTTGAAATGAGGATCAATGTTAATTTCTCCTCTTTCATATATGACTGTTTAATAAATCTAGATAAATATGGCAACAATATGGTCTTAATTCAGATCAATCTTTAGTCGTATAATCTGTATTAATTCAGGGTTAAGAAATGATTTCTTATTTTCTTTTCATCAACACCCTGATACTTATCATTTTTTGGAACACAAGTGAATGGTTGCTTGAATAAAAAGAAAATTGAAATATACACTGCGCGCCAAAGTGGAAATGCTACTTGAATAAAGTGGAAATTGTCGTATACACATACAATAAAATAAATAAATTGTCGTATGCACATTAAGATTTTGATACACATTACAGACAAACCTCGCGCATTTACTTGTCATGAAAAAGTAACCGATCAATACTCCTTGAAAACCTGAGTTGTCAAGAGCTGAATATCATTATTGATTACTTAGATCCGAACAAGAAGATCGTTAACCAACAAAAACGAATGTAATATCCGATTTTTGGCGTGTGGCTATAAAAGAAAATTGTCCCAAAAGTAAAGCTTGGTTATTCACATTGAGGTGAGCATGCGCCGCATAACCTGACAACCAACGTGGCTAAGTACAGTAATTGACGTTTTGCTCTTTGACAATTTTAAGAAAAAAAATGGCGCACTATAAGCTGTGCTGCAATTCCTTCTTGAATAGCAAAACCAATCCTTCTGAAGACATACTCATTCGAACGAGCAATCATGACATTACTATCTATTACTTTTTACACTCTCTTAAGGAAAATCAAATGAGTTTGTAAAAATGGCCTTTTGACCCTCAACCCGCCCTACCCGGCCCATTCAATGAAAAAACCCTTGTAACTTGACCTTCATGATTTTTAAGGTAGGGCCAGCCTGACCCTAATTAACCCTCCCAAAAGCCTTCTTATCAGGTTTTTATAATTTTTATGCTAACCAACCCTAACTCAACCCAACGCATTTTACAAACCTAACCGCAGTCGCTTCTGATACTAAGAAACTATGTTGGTTTACCTTACATACTCCAGTGAGTTCCTACAAACCCTATTTCAAATGGTTGCTTCCTAACCAACCAAAATCTTCCCAAAATCTTCCCAAAATCTTCATATTTTGAACTTATGATACTTACATACTTAGAAGGGGGGCATATATGACTTCCAAAGTTCAAACCTTCAAAGAACCGCGAAATAAACATAATCGACCGAATTTAGGAAGGGCCTAAATTTTAGCGTTAGGTGGGCCCAAAATTGATGTCCGTCTATCCACTATACTTATTTGCTCTTCCCTTTCTTCTCTATTTTCTTCCATTTTCATTCTTTCTGTTCGAGTGATTTATTCAATCAACTATCAATTAGGTATTTCTCTCTCTCTCTTTCTCTCTCTAGTTATCTCTATCAATCAAGCTATCAATTGATAGTTTAATTTGTGATTTTTTTTTGTTAATTTTGGCTCCAAATTTATGGTTTTACATGTTGGAGATGTAATTCTTAGTTTGTGATAAAGAGAGATAAAATAAAATTGAGAAAGAAAGCGACGACAACGATTCGAAGAAGAAGAAGCTAGTAATTAAACTTTTTTTTTTTAATTAAATTAGGTCTATCTACAGGAGTGTGTATAATACTGTATGAATTGGTTTAGTTCTGGATATCTTGATTGATTGATATGAGAAAAGTAATTTTGGATGAGTTTGCCCCTATATGCTTACATGATAGAGAAATAGAACTTTTATTTGATTTTTTGTTTTTTTTAGTAATATGTCTTATACGAAAGTCTAATGTTAATCAAACTGGATTTGTATGGAATGATCGGTGCAGAAGTGTATGTATATGTTTTATTTGTTGTGTTTTTTATTCCTTGTAATGTACTGTGATGTGTAGTAGCAAATTTCGATTTTAGGGTGAATATCTGATTTCTGGAAAAAACGGATATATTTGAAATATCGACATTAGAAACAAATTATATATTGGATTTCGTCGAATATTCGTGAATATTCTAATATCCGATTTCTAAGAAAAATGATATATTCGTCGAATACTTGCGAATATTGTAGATATATTCAACTATGTTGGGATGTTTTGTTTGTCCAAATGTTTCATGCTTAGGTATATATTAATTCTGCTGAAGAAGATGACAGTTCATATATTCATTTTTTTTGTAAGATTTAGGTAATGAAAACTGATTTTGTTTTGCAGTAGTATATTTTGGCCTAAGACTTTGAATTCATAAAAATGTTTTGTAAAGCTCGGTCAACAATAGTAATTCAATTTTTTTTTAGTAGTACAATATTTATTCTTTAATTCTTCTGAGACAACAGGTCGATTTCTGTGCAATATGCTAACATGTTAGCTATTAAAAAAATTTAAATGGTACCAAGGTATTTTCCGGCTGTGATCTGTCGCTTTTTTCTTGCAGGTTCTTCCTGTGGATATTTGAGAACTTAATCTTTGAATTTGTTCAACTTCCTCATTGTTACCTTAGAAGTAAGTATAAGCAAGTTATTGAGTTTATCGCATAAACAATTTTGTTTAAGATAAAATTAGTTGTGTACTATATTTATTAGAATGATATCTTTGGTGGAGTTATAAACTACAACTCCATTATAATTTGTATCTGTTGTATAATCCTTTCCAAAAAGAAAAGAAAAAAAATACTGAACACTACACTTTCAGCTTAATTAATAGTTACAGATACTTGTCCTGTTTTTAGGATAGCCAATTCTAAGTTGAGTTGTCGTGGGTATCCTGAACGTCGGTCCCCATCGTATCACGGCTGTATATTAACATAAACACACCATCGATTTGATTTCTTTCGATACAAATACTAGGGTTTTAAAGAAGTTAAAACAAAACCTAGCTTTGTTTATATCCATCAATTCTATATTCTTCTCTACCAAGCTTCATTTTCAAGAATCAATCAGGTCCGTTTCTCTCTCTCTTTCTCAATTTATAACTATTTTGTCGAACATGTTTTTTTTTTGTTTCTGAATTGTTTAGGGTTTAAGGGTTTCAATCTGATTTTCAAAAAAAAAAAAAAAAAAAAAAAAATCAAATTAAAACACAAATTCATTGCAAGGATGATGACGAAAGTTATTTTAATAGACCGATGTCCAATGGGAAACTAAGACTTTGATGTTTGTTTGTCTTTCATTAGGTTGAAGAAACTTGGCGCAATGGATCTCACTCCGTTCAAATTGGATATTGATGACCTTATAAATGAGTTTACTGAGGTACCCATTTTTAGCTGAGTTTTCTTTGTTATTTAATCCATATAATTTGCCATAAAAAACATTAATAGTGTTTCTTGCAGTCGAATTCAACAACATTAGCTGATATGAAGAGGATATGGTTATCTCGAAAGTTCACTTTCATCTATGAAGCTAGACCTACGACCAACTTGGCTTTCTTCATGCAATCACTTTTTGCACATTCAATCCGTAAGTAACCGCATATAAAATAATTTTGTGTGTAATTATCATGTGATTTCTCTAACAATTGTTTTCTGTATTTGATATCTGATACAATATTAGCATGGGACGTAATATTAGAGGTTGTATATTTTATTTAATATATCGACTTTTTATGATTGCAAGGGTGAAGTTTTGCTGTACAGTGTACACCGTAGTTTTTATTTTTTGTTGAAAGCAGTCCTGTATGTATGGTCTTCACATGCCCTATAATCTTATTGTTTTATTTACACAATGTTAAATTTGATTCGCAGATTATATGCTGTCTACAACTTCTTTCTCGCAAAGACTTGCTGGCCTTTACTGCCTCTATTGCCTTTACGAAACTCAGCCTTTCAAACCTCCTTTCAAGATTTACTTATCACTTGGTAAGCTTTGACTGGTTGCTTTTATAATTCAGTTGTTGGTAGATGATTTTGTTGTGTCAGTTGCTTCCTGAATTAGACAAGTTTTTTCTAGTGTTTAGTAATGGAAGTTGGACCCCTATTGTTACCTTATTGCTTGGTATGCATCCCTGACATTGATAATCCCAAATAATGATAAATGATCATCAATTATGACCTCAATTTTTTTTTTTTCTTGGAACGGAAGGAGGAAAGAGGGGGGGGGGGGGGGGGGTTCTTATTGGAAATGGATGGCAGGAGGTGATTCCTATGATCTCTTCATGACAGGAGCTACTTGACTTCTTATCAACTGTATTCTTGTATATTGTGGATAGTTGATGTCCTCTTGTCGGACTTATATTTTGACATGGGAGTCCATTATTTCCCTTTAATCTGTATATGTTTTACTCCATTTCATTAGTCAAGTAATTTTCTTTCCCTGGTCAATCGTTACTTTGAAAATGGAAATCCCCAACTTCCTTTTTCCTTGTGTGACATTATGTGGAGTTTCTCATTTTCAATTCTTGTGGATTCCTTCTTCTCCCAACAGGAGAGTTGAAGAGACTTAGAAGCTTAGTTCTTGGGGCAAAAGAAAACAACATCAGAGTTGTACTGGCTCTGGTCAGAAAGATGCTTGGAGAAAACGCCTTTTTATTTGGCAGTGTTGAGATAAATGACAATTCTGTAACGGAGAGGGTCAATGAAATCATGAATTTGCAGAATGCCCGCATGCGCGTTGCATATGAGAAGTAACTTTCGGACATTATTGTTTTCTTTTTCAGTGCAATTTCTTATATTTTTCAGTTTGTTAATGCCCTACAACTTGTGTGGATAATTTTTGGTCTTTGACTAAGCAGGTTATTGGCAAATACTTCGATTGAGCGCTTTTTACGCATGGACTTGGTAAGTCGTATTTTAACTGGTATGAGGTACTATAATGACAAATTCGAACAGACCCTCAATTATTGAGTCTAACTTCTGCAATCTCGGACTTTTATGATGGAATAGATTCATATTTTTTTTTGGGTGATTATTAGCAGGAGGGTCTGAATCACATTTGATAAAATTTTAAAAATTAGCTGATCTCTTACTTCTTCTGGATTGTTCACAACTTTAAAAACTCAGATCGGTAGAACTATAAAATAAATTTGTATTTTGGCATAAGATTTTAAAGGGAGGGGGGGGGGGGGGGGTTGTGTGTGTATGTGGAGATAGGTTGGTGGCTCACGTAAATAATTAACAATTGGGTTGGTGGCTCACGTAAATAATGAACAATTGTATGTCACTCTCTGTTTTCTTACACAGATATTTACCATTTTTGTGATGTTATGCTGCTTCTTTTTCAAAACATGATGATAAAATAACATACACCATTGTATGGTCATAAATATATTTATATTTTCCTGTAAAAATATGATACGCTTATGCAATTTCCAAAACACTATTCTTCCAAATACACTGTAGTATGGTAGTACCAGAAGCTTCTTCGGGTTTGACCATTAGAGAATACCTAATGCCATATGCATTCAAAATAAGAGATTATCAATTAGAGGCTTTTTGGCTTTCATTTTTGCAATGTACTGACTGTATTTTGGAACTCGTGAATTGTCAGGGTATGGAACTTGACCTTGAAGGGGTGAAGAAGATGTCCAAAGCATATTCTACCGCCAAGGAACAGGCCATCAACGGTACCATCTACCATTATTCTCTTGTCTTGTGAGCTACAATAATTGAGCCATGCACAATGTATTGAATGATTTGATGTTATACTTCCATGCTCTTGTTTGCAATTATACTTCTCTGTTTCGCGCACTATATGTGATAATCAAACAATGCTTGTTAAGACTATTACCATAGTTATATAATTAGGACTAGACATTGAGTCATTTTCGTTGCTGGAATAATAAATAACAAACGCAAGCATTGAGTTTACATTGAAAGCTGAAGGATGAGAGACAATCTTTTTTCCTAAACAGTGTATATTTTGGTAAGAAAATACAGATTTGACCATAAGCTTCTTAAAATTTCATTTCTTTAATATATATATATATATATATATTTTTTTTAATAAATAACTACATACACGTATTCACATATATACAAAATTAAAACCAAGGAATAAGATATCCCAGGTAGAGAGCTAAAACCTGACTCCACAGAGTCCCTTATAAAGGGGTCTCTTTCGATGAAACTATCCTCCCTAAATCTAATTTTATCACCTACCATATTGAAAGAAATGCACACTTTCTAAAGTCACGAACCTCGTTTATGAATTATGATCCCTTACCAGACCACACAGCCATAGAGGAACGGCTCTCCCACCCCGATGGAGCCTTGTTGTGTCTGTACATAATGATAACCTACGTGTCACAAAACTGCCACGTCATGATGCCACAACGAGACTTGAAGGCATAATGAGTACATGCTATGCTGTCAAGGGCGGAGGGAAGCGCCAGGCGCCCAGATTTTTGAAGACAGCCTCCACCGCTCAGGCGGCGTTCCAACCAGACGTGAAAAACCTACCACGGTATACTTTCCCTTGAAAACACAAGCCAATAAACTTTAACTTCAATTGAAGTTCAAGAAACAAACGAAAAAAAAAAAAAATTTGATTAGAAGAAGAAAAAAAAGATTTGGATTTGATTTAAGAAGATTAGAAGAAGAAGAAGAATTGAACATACAGTAGAGAACGAAGTAGTAACAGAGAGAGAACGAGAGATTTTTTTTATAAGTTTTTATATGGGCTTTTTAGGGTTGGGCGGCCCCTTAGCGCGTTTATATAGGCCGCTTTGCACAGAGCGCTGGACCTGAGTGCCGCCCAGGCGGCCTAGAGCGTTTTAAGCGTTGTTTTTACCAAGTGGAGCGTCGCCTAGGCGGCGCTGAGCGGCGCTCAGGCAGCGCCCCTGACAACATAGAGTACATGCAACTAAGCAGACCTACCAGTTCCCGTGAGTTACGTCTATATTCAGTTGTCATGACTTTAAAACAACTAAAGTGGGGTATTCAAAGATAGTGGATAGGAGGTCAAAGGTGCAGATATATTGTGAAATGGTCATCCTCAAACAAGACAAGACAACATTCTTGGCGCTGTCAGACCAACTATTGTACTATCAAAATCTGTATGGCTCATTGTCAATCTTGGCGGACAAATAGCCTTTGGAGGAGTGACAGTTATCTAATTGACTACCTTTAGATATATGCCAAAGGATAAAGACCTGAGTTGCCTAAAGCAATACACGCCCTTACCCACTTGATAAGCAAAGGTTTTCATTGGAAAGTCTAATATAACCTGCTTGGTTTTATTTCGGATTGAATCACTAATAATATAAGATCATCTCATTATATACTGGTGGTTGGAGATCTGTGTATGTTTATGACTTTATGGTATAACATGTTTTTGTTTATTATTCATGCATAACAACATTTTTGGATGGTTTATGTAAATGAATCACTGATTTATAAATATAAGAATTAATAGACCATTCCCATTATACGCTGGTGGTTGGAAAACACCGTTCAATCAGTTCAGGACTTGAGTAGGCTTAATCCTTGAATTCTGTTCTTGGGCACATTATCTTTACTTTAGTATCCTGATTCTTAAAATTGTGCGCCTCGCCTTTCTAACACCTTAAACTTTTGCTTCTGTTTTTCTAAATGGTTCATCTATAAAGAAGCTGGGAAGACGGTGGACATCCAGAACATTAAGCACATAGCAGAAAATAAGATGCCATTTGAAGATGAAATTGAGAAAGTAGTGGAGGACTGGAACACTCAAAAAGAAGTCTTCCATCAGCAAACTGGGTTTAATCAACATTCAAGTGAAATAGGAAACGAGGTTGTCTGCTACCAACCAGATGGCTTTGATCAGTCTGATCCCAATGAAGAAGAAAGTGATGACTTCGAGAAGGAGCTTGAACTCATGTTAACCTAAAGTGTTCATTCATGATTACTCACAGAATTCTGACATGTGCTGTTGTAATATTGGCACCAACTGTTGCTGCATTTGGACTGTATACAGAAAATGAAAGGAATTGCAAGCAACTAAATGTGTTCTGCCGTCTTTTTAATGAAGAAGAAGACATTGACGAGTTCATTAAGGATCTTGGACTCTTGCTGTTCTAAATTGGTCAATGACGTACTAAAAAGTACTCTCAAAGTTTTGTCAGCTGTTGTAAATACTGGCACCAACTGTGCCGTGCGTCAACTTTATACTAGAAATAACCAGAGGAAGATGCTCTCCTGTTGGTTTATATCGCAATGTAATTTGCTCCAGGATTACCAGTTATGCTGGTTTTTGTACATTACCTGCTTCGGAAAATTTTAGCTGAGTCGAAATTGGTGTAAAGAGAGGAAAGGGAGAAGTATCACTCTTGCTGTTCCTGCTGAATGATCCAAGGAAAAATATGTTTCATCAATAAATTGGTCAGTATATGGTCGGTTACTTGTTTTACCTATGGCTGCTGAACTCTAGAACCATTTGTATATAAAATCTGGCCCTTTTACTGATACTTATTTCTCATGGATGATATGATAAGAAATTTATTATCAAAGAACTGATGAATAAGTTTTGGAGTGTTTTTTCCATCATTAAAAATGTTAGATTTAGAAGTTCTCAATGAACTGATTGTAAACCAATAAAAAGGTCCAGATGAGGGGCCGAGGGGGTTATGATCCATGATTCCATTCAGGGAGTGACAACAGTGGTCAGAACTCAGAGCATAATTGCGACATTATTCATAGGCCACTATTCACAGGAGATGGAGCAGATTTAAAGTGATTTTAGTGGCTGGTCATGACCAAAATGTGGTTGCAGCTCTGTAAATCAGGTAACTCTTTTTCCTGTAGCACTGTTGTATTAGTTGTTCTATAATGCCTGTTTTTTTTTCTTGTTTAAAGCTGTTGGTTGGTCGCTTGATTTTTTGTGATTTTTTGCCTATGATTAAGACCCTTAGATCTTAACAGTTGGGATGGATGGGCTGATGTGTCGGCCCATGGGCCCTTCAATAGGCTTTACTCCAAATAGCCCAATAAAAAAAATAAATTAAAACCTTATTACATTATTACATTACAAGTTGTTGAACCCGTGCTACGCACCGGGATTTGTGTTATTCGATAAAATGGAAAATTACCGAACTTTTTTTAATGCCCTTCTCAACCTAAATTTGTAGAGATTTTATAATGACTTTATAAGTGATTTGTTAAACCGAGTTTTTTTTTAGTGCCCTTCTTAACCTAAATTTGTAGAGATTTATAATTAATATTTTTTATATGGGTGATTTAGGTTTTGGCCACCACTTTTTAATATAAATTAGGTTTTGGAGCCGGTTTTTATCTTTATTAGGGTTTAGAGCTCATTTTCGAACCAACAACTAAAAAAACCCGGTTGAACCGAAAATATTTTCAAAATACCTAATTTTACCCCTGAAACTCACGTGATCTGCACGTGATCACTAACCCTAATATAGTTTTGATCAGGGGTATTTTGGCCATTATAAACAATTATTTGGGTCAATTGTCGGTTCAGCTCTAAACCCTAATAAAGATAAAAACCGGCTCCAAAACCTAATTTATACTAAAAAGTGGTGACCAAAACCTAAATCACCCTTTTTATATTTAATATGGTTTTTATATAAGAAGTAAGGATTTTAAATAGAAGAAGAATTTAGTAGAAAAAAAAGATTTAAAATTAAGTACTAAAGGGTTTTAAGGTTTCTATAAATCTCTGTTGACATTGAAGGTGGATTTCCTTTTTAATTTGGGCTCTCACCAAATTTAAGTAAATCTCTAGAAAAATGTCATGTGGCACTTGATGCTACAATTAGACTTTAATTAAGCTTAAAGTTGGGTTTAAATTCTATTCTCAAGTTGTTAGGCTCCACTATTATATAGTATATAGATTACATCTAAGTATACCTGTTTAATAAGAGAATAGTGTTTCACATCAGTCCAAATGTTGGCAGACTCAAAGTCTATATGAATGGAATTAATTAACCAAACAAGACATTGAGATGCTCCCACTTTTAATATTTTATGATATTTAAGGAATAAAGATAGGATTATTAAAAAAATCATATTAGTGTTAAGTGGTAACAGAGATAGTCTCTTTCTTTCTATCTCTCTCTCTCTAATCTCACTAACTATAAAAGATTTTGTTGTCTCACCTCTTCACCTCTTCCACCCTTAAAATAGTTCTCAAACATTCCAAAGGTCCCACCCAAGACAGCAAAAACTTCAAATTTCAACATAATACAATTCATAAATCATGCATGCTTTTGATTAATAATATTAATACTAATAAGCTTATAATGGCTATTGAGAGCTAATCTGTCTATTATACTTAGCTAATTGTAACATGACATTTGTTGTCTTTCGGTTGGTAATATATGTAACCATGACTACTATGTCTTAGAATCCTAGTGGCTAGAGCTTTGTCATGATTACAAAGATCAAAGATTAAGACTAAAGCAGTGTTATTGACCATAATTTTTGCATCTAATGGTGTGAACAAGATGAAATGTAGGGGTTTATTATAACTTAATATATGACTACTTCATTAAGAAGAATTGACATCATTGGTTGCATTTCTTAGTGTGACATCATGTGATTATAGATCAATTGATTTCAGCTTATTTGTTTCATTTGTTTGTAACTTTGTATATCTGTCTATTTATTTTTAGTTTTTTTTTTCTTTTCTTCAATTTGTATGGAAATGTAGCTGAAAATACGCATTTTGTCGACATGTAATGATTTTCACACTCCCATCTTAAACCATTAGATCTTTGACAATCGAACGACTATAATATGATGTGAATATTCAAAACCTATGATATCATCACCCAAAATTTTTACCAACTGTGTTAGTTGCAATCTACAAGTTTCAAAAGGATTAATATTTAAAAAATTTCCTGTCATTTTTATATAATTATATATATAAGACATTGGATCATGCAGGATAGATCATATTAATGGATAAAGCTTAACAAAGAAGAATCATTAGAGAATGGATTAAACTAAGTAAAAGATTACAATAATCAAGATTAAAAACATATATTATATTTATATATTATAATCATGTTGGTGTAAAAGAATGTGAAAGAGATTAAAATAATGAATGTGAGATCTTTGTCCAGCTCTCCTTGGAGTGCAATGTAGTCAGCCTTAGATGGAGGCCAGAAGGGTACGGATTTGATTCTTTGGTCCCCAATTCCCACCATCTCTCTCTCTCTCTCTCTCTCTCTCTCTCTCTCTCTCTCTCTTTCTTTCTTTCTCTGTTCACACAGTCTCACAGTAGTAGTAGTACTGATCAGTGATGACTATGTCTTTTTTCTTCTTCTTCTTCTTTAGAGATCCATGAAGTTTTTAATAACGTGCTTGTTGGGTTTCTTTCTTTCTTTGTTTGTTTAGACTGGATTCTTTATGGTGGGTGTGGTGGGAGTACTTGGCGTGGGTGGATAGTAGGACCTACTTTTTTTTTTTTTCTTGTTTGTTTGACCCATCCCCATTCCCCACCTCTTCTTCTTCTTCATGTGTGTGTTCCAAGACCTTGCTTTTTAGGGTTTTGTTTTTCTTATCACCTTTTTCTTTCTTCATTTCTTCCTTTTCTTAAATCTAGATAAATTTCTTAGAATGGAATGTGTACTTTTGACTATTTGCAGACATATTATTTACTTTATACTAGCGATTTTGATAATCGCAAGTAATACTGTATTTGGTTGGTTATAATTTTGTGTCTGCAAATAGCAAAAAATGTAAATTTTTTAGTGTTAGACCAAACATAAGACCCTACATGATTCATAAGGTTAGGGTATTTTTTGTGTTATAATCTTTAGAACACAAAATGTTGTGGTGTAACAAGATAAAAAAAGATAGCTACATTGTCAAAAGAATTAGGAAAGAAAAAGTATATATGTTTTATATAAAAATACAAAAGCATCATTTTTTTTTTCTTGGATTCAATCGTCTCTGAAAATTTAGTCGCGTTTTACATATTTTCTGCATTTAAAGACAACTACTTCTTCATATAGGACCCTTGCATAATAATGTCTGATTTTTATAATTTCAAAATATTTATGACTGATTTAAATGTCAGAGAACGCGCTTATTTGTCCCCCTGAAATAAAGTAACTAATACATAATACATAGATAATATATTGGATATATATGTTTTACTGGAATCTCTATATCTATATCATGACATATATATTGTTCAAATTGTTAGATCAATTTGGTTGTTACTTTATGGTCCATAATTATATATTAATACTATAGATTATTATTTGAATCAACCTATCTATCAAAGAATAAAGTTCACTAAGAGTTAGGTCTAATGGTTAGTTATGATGATTATGGAATATATAGGGTAAGAGAATCCCTTGGAAGACTACAAAATCCATTTGTTCCCCTTAGCCATATGTTTAGCTTTCTTTTTTCTTCTTTTGATCACCTCAAGACTTGAGCTGCCTACCACATGGCTTCTGGTGAGTTTATGTATGTGTGTGTGTCATCCCAAAGCTCTGACACTCTTATACTAACGGTTTCCAAACACCACCAAAATGAAGAAGAGAAGAAGAAGAAGAGAGCTTCAGTCTATAAAGCATGGTCTTTGAGAAGACCAGATGTGGAAACTCACATGGTACCTCTTGTCACTT
This sequence comes from Aquilegia eximia, assembly GCA_023053565.1. NCBI lineage: Eukaryota > Viridiplantae > Streptophyta > Magnoliopsida > Ranunculales > Ranunculaceae > Aquilegia > Aquilegia eximia. Next base: position 16,208,723 of record JALIGU010000005.1, read on the forward strand.
TCTTTTGGAACTTCTTCAATAAAAAGTAGATACAATCATACAAATAGATTAAAACAAACAATGGTTTTTATAAGTGGAAGAGTGGAGTGCAATAAGCTAATTGGTCCCACTTATGATCTATCACATTCCAAACCATTCCTTTGATAGACCACCCACCAAATATGGATTGATTAATATGACTATAACACTCAATCTAATACATTAAACTTTATTAACTCAACAAGGATTTTAATAAACTTTTATATAATGTTAATCACTAATGAGAAAAAAAAAGAAGATAATTCAAAGCTTAATCCTATACAAAACTTAAACTCACACTGTATGTTTATGTTATTAGAGTGTAAGACATAGTAAGACTCAAAAAGTTGTGATTCTCATTCAATCAACTGCACTGCATGGAGAGCAGCATTAGTCTCTTAGGGTGATAGTAGGGGAGAATTGTAATGTATTATTGTATTTCTTACAATAAAGTACAAAAGTGAAGTGGGATTTGTTGTCTCATATTACCTAGGGTCTTGGTCCATTGGGATTCCCTCTTTTGTATAAATGCAGGCTCAAAGGAATGTTATGTAGTGATGTGGAGAGTCTTTAATGTTCTGGTGGGATTCATCTGTTCTTCCACTGTGCTTTGTCTTGTGTTTTTTTAGGTAGTGACAGAATTCCTTCCAACTTACAAGAGAGTTCATTCCTCTTATAATACTTGTTGTTCACAGTAAGTTCATCAACATTCTTTTTTTTCCTGATTAGAGTAATCTTTAGTAAGTAATTTATATCATTCCTTGTTGGAAAAAAAGATTTGTTATCTAAGTTTGGTGACCAAAGTTTGATCTCCAATTAGTGGGCCAACATTTGTTTGATCTTTGGGTCCCAATGAGTTATTCTTTTTGGAGGGGCAAATGGTGATCATCATGTCCATATCAATAGTGGTGCAGGGTGTTTACCATATGATGCCATTGAATATAGACAGAATGGTGTAAAGTGTTACAGTATAATCAAATATATCTTTTCATCTGATCTGTCTTGGCTTATTACCTTGATTGTTTTAAGTGAGATTAATGAATAAGTAGTTATTTTTCTTGTTGATCCTTATCAATAATCACTTGTTCTTTCTTTACCATTTGAAGCATCAAATTAGGAAAAGACTTATGTCCCTACCTACTCTTTGTCTTTTAACTTATTGTTTCAAGGATTCCATTGAGAATGAAATGTTGGATAACTGTGACAAACTAAGAGTGCCATCTCTTCTTCAACTAACCCATGTCCACAGGTTTCTTTCCATTCTCTCTCTATCCTTCACAAACACACACATATACACATGCAACACTCAATAATTTAACACTAACATGACTCTTTTGTATGTTAGTTCTTGGAGGGGAATATTGATGGATATTGTGTTGTTATTGTTTACTCATGAGCTCACTTTGTAATCCTTTCTTTCTTCTTTCTTTCTTTTCATTCTTTTTTTTTTTTCTTCTTTTTACAGGGTTGATGGCTTCAAGTGGTAGGGTTATGGAGAAACCAGTTCATCAAGAACAAGTACCCCTCAAATGTCCAAGATGTGATTCTTCAAACACTAAGTTTTGTTACTACAACAACTATAGCTTATCTCAACCAAGACACTTCTGCAAAGCTTGTAAAAGGTATTGGACAAGAGGAGGAACTTTAAGAAATGTTCCAGTTGGTGGTGGTTATAGGAAGAACAAGAAGGTTAAGAAGTCTGGTGGAACTGCAGGTTCTGATGGTTCTCCATCAATATCTTCATATACACATACACCACTTCCTCATCAGATGGATATGTCGACAACAAGTCATATAAATCAGTTGTTATATGGCTTACCTAACAATCCATCTTTCACTAATTTCCCATTTCAAAGGTTCAATTCAAGAAATTCTTCTAATGGCGAAACCCTACCGACATATAATAACCATCAGTCTCAACTAAGTGCTCTTGGTTTGAACTTCCCATCTTCATCTACTACTATGAATCGCGAGGAGCATGATTATGGTGGAGCTGGATTCAATCATACTAATCAGATTCAAGATCTGCTTACTTCTTCAAATTCCATTCTTTCCAATCTTTCACTTCTTGGATCTGCATCTTCTTCTTATGCTACTAATGCTTCATTAATTGCTTCTAGTCTTCAGAAGCAAAAACAAGTTTGGAATAATGGTTTTAAGGAGACTAGACCTAATAGCAATTTTCAAGCTCTATTACCCTTCGAAAACTTACAAATGGGGGGAGGAAATGGTGATGCTTCCATAGTCATGGACATGGTAAAGATGGAAGAAGGAAAAGATCGAAATGCAAATAGGATGGAATGGAGGGTTCCTAACGAGAATCATATTGAACCAATTGGATCTTCAGATTCACCTCTCTATTGGAATTCAGCTAGTTCTGTTGGTGGCTGGCCTGATCTCACTAACTACGGATCATCGGTCACTCCATTGATCTAACTAGCTTAGTCCTCCCCTCGTTTTTTTTTTCTGATCTAGTTTTCTTGCAGTTAGGTCTCTATATTGGTTATTTCAAGTCTTAATAGTGAACTTCATGGAGTCAAAAGGAATATATACTATGATGGGAGGAATTGGATGGGAGTGATCATGTCAGTTGCAGATACTACTTCAGCCTATTATTTTTGTTAGGTTGATCAGAAAGATTTTTTGCTCTGAGAGGAACCTCGGATCCTTTTCGTCTCATCATTACCATCTACAACAAGTATATAAGGCTATGAGAAGATGGTTTTCTTCCCTTTTATGATGATGTTGTAACCTGCACTTCATGGTCTAGTAAGTTGATAATTTACTTTGTATGTATAGAGAATGCATATAGCAATGCATTTTATTCCATTGTATTTGTTATTTAGGTGGTTCATGGTTTGGGGTTTATTTTGGAGATTTGGGGATACATGTAGTAGTAGTAGTAGTAGTAGTAGTAGTAGTAGTACTCAAGGACTGATTTTTAATTCCTTCTTTTTTTGTATTTGTTGTTGTTTGGGAAAGGGGTGGTATAGTTATATGCAGATTCATTAATGCAATGTGATGAGTGTTTTAATTTCTTTGGTTAACAGGTTAATTTTTGTTCCTCGATCATTTCTGTAATATGATTTGTTGATCATTTCCTTTTATTATTTCTTATGTTGTTACATAAATTTACAAAATTAATCTAGGATTCACACATCAAGATCACCATTTGCATTGGTAATGTAGCTTCCTTAAGATTAAGAAACTTAAATCTTACAACTATTGCAGTTGTAGTTTCCTTCCATCCAATTCAAGTTTGTGTTCTTGTTGAACTATATGCCGTGATTAATTAAATCCCAACAACGTCAACAGTTTGATGATTAACTGATTGAAGAATTTGCAAACAAGAAGCCATTATTGATTGCCACCAGCCCACGACGAAGGTACAAGAAAAACTTCGTTCTATAGCGCTTAAGAGCAAATTAACATTCTCCTAAGGATTTTTTTTTTTTTTTTGATAAAATTCTCCTAAGCATATGCCAACCATCAATTGTAAAAGATCTATAAAAAATGTGAGGACATGCTATAATGATGGTTGTCGAAAATTTAATAGATGTTTAACATGCATAGCGAGTAAGTGTTAAGGAGCTGATCGAGATTGTCTTCACAGCATCTATGAACCATAAATGGTAAGCACCTATGCATAGAAAATTTACAGTAGAGATGTGCTTTGGAGAATACTTTGCTCTTAAGCACTGAGGACCGACGCGAAGTTTTTCCCCTCGAGTTAATTAGATTATTTGTGTTCTTTGGAAATAAGGATAAATTGATTTTGTTTATATAATCACACCATGAAATAAGGAGAATTATTCTGAAAATTCTAATTTTTAGAACTATCATCATTTGGTTATTTGATTCTTCAGTTCTTGGCAACTATGTAGTTGGGCAGCAGTAATAATAATGTAATGCAGTAGAGAATAGAGATGTAGCACAGTCCAAGAAGCAGCTCTTTAGGCCCAAATCCAGCCCTATGCCTATACTGTACCTAGATTTACAGTACCACATTATTCCATCCTTTCAGACCAAACTGTGTTTTGTTCCTAACTTCTTATGAATATGTTGTTGATTGTGATCAATAAAATTATTTCTTTCTCATTTATTCTGAACAATTTATATCATGACTTTCACGGATAACAATCTCGAAAATGTATTTGGAGACAAATTGTTTACTAATGTATCAAAAATGTTAGGACAATGTACCTTATGTTGGCAACCATGAAATACAACCATAGATACAGAGAACTGTACTAATTGGTGTGGTCGTGTGGAACACGACCAAACAAAATTATCTTTCAAGTTGCGAGGAGCACATCTGAACATGTTTCATGTTTGTATGTAATATTCCAGATTTCCGGGTGTGCTAGTACCACATATCACGTAGCAAGATGTCAAGATGTCTTGACTGTGGAATATAAACAATTTTATCCGAACTATATTAGAAGGGAGGTGACGAGGTGTTTTAGGATAAAAACCAGTACTACAGGGCTCAGTTTGGTCGAGTGGTGAACATAATCATGGTGCTGTGTCAACCAGCTAGAGCTCTCAAAGCTTCCCAGCAGAGCTTCTCTTTACTGGCACATGAGTAGCGGTTTACCAAGAACATACCGAGGACCAGGGCAACTGTCGAAATTGAAAAACCGTACAGCCTATGAAATCCTCACAAACTATCCTTCCAACGATATCGGGTTTTATGTATTGTTTTTCTGCTCCAGATTATTTTGAAAATTGAAATGAAAAAAAAAAAAAAAAAAAAAAAATTAAAGTTGTCGAGAGTGGGATTTGAACCCACGCCCTTTCGGACCAGAACCTTAATCTGGCGCCTTAGACCAACTCGGCCATCTCGACCTTTTTGTTCAATTATTTATTTTATATTAATTTACTATAAAAACGACAGATTTCTCTCTCCAAAAAAAAGTTGAGAAGTAGGACCCATCTTTAGATGTCTAAACGGGCCAGGTCAGATCCATCTAGATCCTGGATCTGAAGCCCTTCAGGCTTGAGTATCACAGGCCCTACCGTTATCTTTTTGAGTTGTAAATTTCATTTAACACCAAGGTCCAAGGTCTTCCGAAACCCTGCCAAAACAAATACATAACGTCATAACCTATATATATGTCATAATTTCTCAAAAAAAATCTGGTCACATCAAAGCGAAAAAATTATCAGGTTTTTAGTACCAAGGTGATATATATGTTTAGGCAGAATTTCGGATGTATCGGATCGCTTGGTATATATGTTTTGGACCATGTTGAACAATGTGTAAATTTGTGAAAGTTTATTGGGCTCAATATTGATCAATTTTGATCCATGGGTACACAAAACACCTATGACCTAACACCACCACCACTTGTGATGAATTATGCAACAAAGCATTGAAACCTATAACCTTACACACTAGATAGTAGTACACATAGCAGTCTTCCTTTAGCCATTTAAAGAGGCACAGTACTGTTCTATAGGGTTTTTCTCTGTGTGTAAAAGAGTTAAAAGGTTTTCTAAAGAACATGGCACGTACATCTCAACACATGTCAAGTGCAGTAAATAATTATGTAATGTACCCTTTGCATGTCATACTCCACCCATGTTAAACTCAGTGGTTGTACCCTTATAAAGGTCACATTCATGGCTTTAGATGTACTTATACTTGCTTTCTCTTTTCTTCTACTGCCTTTTTCTTTTCAGCTTAGCTAGAGTTGTTAGGATTTCTTAGTAATATAGTTCATTTCAACTGTCAATTGGATGAAGTGTGGTAATTTTTTGTTATAAGTTCTCGAAGATAAACTTTATGTAACACAATTTGCCGTGTACAGTACGACAAATTGTGTTGCAACCCAAGTTACCACAGGAGACGACATGGTCTCTTGTGGTAATAGCGGTAATTTAAGTGGGACTGTGGGAGCAGGTCTACTTAAATGGCGCATATCTAAGCCCTGCACAGCCTGACCGAACCCATTTGGAACAGGCTTTAAAACCTGATTAAGTACAAACACATAGGTCCAGTTTATAATTTGGGACTTCTTAGTTATAGGTTACATCAATTCATCAATACTTAGGTTGTGTTTGATTGTTTTTTTCTAAGAATAGAATGCACACTAAAGTGAAAAAAGAGAGCCAAATTCCTAAGACCCAAGAGGGCTGTTTTTTTGAAATAGTGGGAAAAAGGGGTTATATTCCCACCATAATGTGAATTTTAAGGTTAAATTTTTTTCTCTACTTAAATAGTTTTTTCACTAGGTCACATTACTATTCATCGTACTTAGGCTTAGATCATTTTCTAGTGAGAAAACAATTTAAATTATTTGCCAATTTCTACTCTTGCTATCAAACACAACTTTATTGAATAGTGAATAGATCTTACTTTTACGTTTTTTTTTTCCTTGCAGCTTGGACAAAACAGAACATTGGATCTGATAAATTTTGGATTTGTGCAGAAAGTGTTGGGACTTGGGAGAACATTTCACCACAATTTTTTTTTTTTTTTTTGTTCAATCCAACCTAAATATCCCACATTATAATTTATGGTTTTGCAAGACTTAGAAAAAGTATCTACAATGATCAAAATGATCAAACAAGAGCTTCAATCAATAGATAGACAACTCATCTTTCTTCTACCCCCACAAGATCTCAGGGTAGGTCTCTCTACGCGGAACATCCACTATAGAATGATTTTTTGAGTTCTTGCTGTCAATTACTGATTCTTTAGCGATGTAAAGCCATCAGGCAGTAGACCGGCAAAGGAACGGCTGTCTCGGTATTCGTTCTTGAATTAGTGACTGAGAGTAAGGGCTAGTGATCAATAAAATAAGACGGGGCATCTTGCTAGTGTTTATGTTGCTACAACTTGTTGGTATAAAAGAAAATTTTGTTTATTTGTACAAACTAGCTAGTATTTTAGTGCACTATAGAGTGCTATGAAAGCAACAATTCATATGAACGATTGAGAATGACCTAGCTATTGCTAGGGTATCAATAAGAAAAGGGGGTATCCATCTTAATAATTGGACTTTCAATTTGCACATTTTGCTTCATAAAACGGTTGTGTAAATCTTAGTAGGGTGCATTTTAATTTTAAAATCCATATTGAATTGAAGGTGTATTAAGATTTACGACTAGGCGCATTCGAGCCATAAAACTGAGAGATTTATATGTCACTTACGTCCATGGATCGCACCAAAATTAAGTGCATTATACGTGTGGTAGGGTTTACCGCCGTTTATGGCCTCCCTTCGATCAAACTCGTTATAAACAATAAAAAACAAAATCAAAAATATCTAAATATTTCTTTTGATAAAAAAAAGTAATTTATAAACCAAGAACATATAATAAACTTTAACTGTATATTCAATCCTAGGTGTTGTTAATGTGCACCAAACCCTTATTCTACTCGTGCTCCCTTTCATAACCAATATCGCGCTTTTTCATCAGCTCCAGCTTCTGCATTAGCTGAGCATTAACATAAACGAAGAGCGCCTAGACAAACTTATGGGCTTCTTCATGCAAATACATACAATCATAGTTTAAAATTTCGATTTTGAGCGAAATTTTGATTCTTAAAATAACAGCATATGTCAAGATTCCGACACTGGAAATCAAATTGCAAGCCTAGTTTCACGAAATTTCGTGATTCCAAATTCTGTCGAAATTTTGAACTATGCATACAATGTCGATTGGATAAGAAATATATAGGACTACAAGATCAAAACTCTTAACAAGTTTTTTAAATTATCGTTATAACTGTCATTATCAACGGTTATTTTTTTTTTTTTAAATTTACAGTTGATGATGATGGTGATGAAGAAGAGAGAGAAAGAGCGCAAACAGAAAAAAACAATGGTGTTTGTGGTCCTCACTTCACATTCTCTTCACTCTTTTTTAACTCCTTTTCTTCTTCTATATTATTGATTACATATATCTTCACTTCTTTCTCTTTACTTTCAAACCCCTTTCTTTTTCTTTCTTTCTTTCTTCATTTTCATCAATGGGTTCTAGAGTTAAGGTAAGTTTAAAAGAAAAGGGGAAGAAAGAATTAGTAAGTATGGAAGAAGATATTGAAGATGATGAAGAAATTATGGGATATGGTGATGATGATAAGAAGAAGAAGGTAGTCAGTAGGAGAGGATCAAGTGGTGGTGGTGGGGGTGGGGGAGGTGTTGGTATTGGTGGTGGTGGGGGAGGTGTTGCGCTGCCTTGTTGTCAAGCCGAGAAATGTTCTGCTGATCTTACTGATGCGAAAAGGTATTATCGTCGTCATAAGGTTTGCGAGCATCATTCTAAAGCTCCTGTTGTTATTGTTGGTGGAGTTAGACAGAGGTTTTGTCAGCAATGCAGCAGGTTATAATTAACCCTCAATTTTTTTCGAGTTTAATTGTTTTATGTTTTACTTGTATAGATATATCTTTTTCGGAAATTTGTAATGTTTTGAGGTTTTTGGGTTTTGTTTCGGTTTGATCAAATGATAAAAGGGGAGAAATCTTGCTGGACAGTTAATGTTGATTAAACTAAAATGTCTAATTCAAGTTGTCTGTGAAACAAAATGATCGACGATTTGAACATTGGAATGTTCACTCAATTTCTGTCAAGACTTTATATCTTTTTCACTTTTCTGCTTTCTTGTTTAAATTGGATTTTTTTTTGGGATTGGAGTAGTACACTTGTTTTCTTTGCTTTCAACTTTCGTCATGAATGTAATGGATTCTGTTCTGAAGGTATATTATCAGAACTGTCAGCTGGTACTTAAACAATTCTCGTTCCGAAATGTAAGATCATCGTGGAAATAGAAGAGCTTCTGTAAAATCGCTTCTGGTGTGAAAAATACGCGTGGTTGGACTAATTCATCTTTTCGATAACTCTGTCACTAGTTTCGGTAGTCATATATTTCTAGTTATAGTTCTATTTGTAGCCCTGTGTATGGTGCTCTAATATGATCACATCGTCCGCTATTATGTGCAATTTTCATGTTGTTAATGGATTTGAAGTTATAGAATTTCTTTTTTCCTGTTTCATTCATGTGTCAGTTCTATATGCAGGTTTCATGAGCTGTCAGAATTTGATGAGGCAAAGAGGAGTTGCCGTAGGCGTTTGGCTGGTCATAATGAACGGCGCAGGAAAAACTCATCTGAGTTTCAAGGAGAAGGCTCAAGCAATAAAGTGGCTGACCCTCTGAAGGATAATCATTGTAGGCAGGTTAACCAGAATGGAAGGATCCCACTGAGCCTCTCAGGAAATTCCAAACATTTCCAGATCAGATAAGATTTAACTATATGCTCTCTCTCTTCTGTCAGTCAATGGCTTTTATGCACTAATGTAGCACCTATTTAGTTGAGTTATGTATCCATATTATGAAGCATTGTAATTGATAGCCCTTTAGTAGTCAGGGCAGTAGGTATGACTCGCTTTACGTGGGTGACTTTTTAAGTAGTTCTTGAGTAGAGATCTGTATGTGTGTATTCTGATGAATTGTTCACGTTTTACTTTGACGTGTTTACATAATAAAACATTTTAGCTGTTCTATATTAGCATTATGAAGATTAGAATAGTTGACACATTAGATTGATAAATTTCACTCTTAAGCGCGACCTAGTTGTGAGAAAAATAAAGATGCTAGAAAAGCTTGTGGACGTTCATATCCATATTCACGACCTGCACAGAGAAATTGATTACAGTAACTCGGACCGAGGAAAGAAACTTTCTAACAAGACATCTATCCTTGGTAAGAAGAGGTACCTCTTTCAATGAACAGCTTAGAGGATTCCCATTCCAATATTTTGAATTGACACTGATCAAGAGGCTTCGTCATTTCACAGGACAACTGTGTCATAAAGCACTTGAAACCCCACATTCAGAGTGTGAAATCTTTTTGCGATACATCTTATTCACTTAGACCTGGTAAAAGAAAAATGCCTCACTTATTGTACCACTTTCTGTTTGATTCCGGCTAGCGCATTATGGACATGCACTTTACGTTGCATTAACTTGAACTGATAAGCTGTACTAGTCTACATGATAAAGACTCCCTTTCATTTTTTGATCAATCCCTTCCGAGATTAGGAAAGGTCTTATTTGAAGAAATTCATTGATACTTTTTAATGGATTGTTATTTGATTTTTCATTTACAGCTGACGTGTTGAAGCATATACCTCACTTTAAGATTAGTATGCATGAATACGTTAGGAAACTTGCTTATCAGAAATAAATAGCTTTGAAGCTATGTAGGATTTAGATATGAATGACAATGTCAGTAAGTCGCCTTCGTTGACAGAAATCAAATGAACATGACTGAACATTGTTCTGAAGACAGTGGAAGAGACACTTGCTGATGGGCTAGAAACTCCAAGTCAACTCCTAGGATTTCAGTTTTTAGACCAATCTTTTATTTTCCTATAGCTTAATTATTTCATTAGTCTTCTGAATCTGACACTTTCGCCCAACAACCTCAAAAGACAGGCAAGGAAATTGTTTGAGTGACTATAGCAATAATCCCATAAGAACTTATTCATGTTAGGGGCAGGTGACTTTTAATGCAATTTAGCCGCAGACCTAATCGTCTGTGACTGCATATACTGTGATCAAATCCCAGTTCCTTTGTTGCACCACGATAACACACCTTCCAAAATCTATATCGAGTTAGTACATTGGAGTTTGGAATACATATCAGAGACATCATATGATGTCGAAAAGGTGTGTTTTGTGGTGAAACCAATAGGGTATCGAAATTTATACTCAGAACCTGCCACACATGATCTTAGAACCCTGTTTCAACTTTTTAGTTCCAGAGATAACAAAATCACTTGGAGTTTATTTACCAAGGCATTGAAGGACTCCTTTAACTAGTACCACATATTAAAAGTCCTTCCACATCTACTTTCTGTACATATCCAATTATACATAACTTGTCTCTATTCATGTCACCATCCTCTGTTGATAGTGTCAATAGGTTGTTTTCACCTCGAATCCAACTTCTGAGCTGTTTTTTTTTAATAAAGATGCATGACAGTTCTAGTTACTCATAAAACCTGATGCCTAGAACCCACCATAGGGTTTTTGGCATTTTTCGGAGAGCATCCCTTGATGTATATGGTTTTATCTTCTTCTTTTAATTTTTGATGTCGATACTAGATTCCAGGTTGTCTATACGCACGAAAATTTCACTCTTCAGCACGAAACACACTATTTTGTCATGGACCACAGGACCAAGCATGCTGAAAATAGTTTCCGCAATTTTGGATGATTGGAAATATGTTGTGCTTCCTGCTGAACAACGCGAGTTCTCCTGCCAGGCATATGACATCTGATTAGAATAGAACCTAGAAAATTATCAAGCATTATGACAGAAGTCACCATAATTCAAGTAGTGTATTTGAATTAAAGATGAGTGAAGATGTTACATTATGGATTTGAATTAAAGAAGGATTTGCTAATAACAGAAGAACAAAATCAGCTTTGTAGAGTCACTAGTCACTACCATCCTTATTTATTAGTTAAATTATATCTCTTTCAATCTTCAGCAAGTAGTTATCTTTATATCTCTTGTATTCTGTCTAGTGTTATTTTCTATCAGTTGTCCTGTTACAATATAAATGGCATGGCAATGCTGGTTAGATTTCACAATACCTATTATCTGTCAAGTCTAATCAGGAAAAAATTTCTAAATTCTATACCATCGGCCGATACAACTTCCAACGCAGGCAAACACACGCAGCGTGTGGACATAAACTCTTGCTAATACAAGATTGTGAGGGAGCAATATTATGTAGGATAAAGCCTGCTTTGCAAATGTATAGAACTATTACTAAAATAAATTTACTTGAAACCAAAAATGATTTCCTGAAAAATAAATAGACAAGACCATAAGCAACATAAATACAAGTCAGTTAGTCTGAAAGTACAGTAAAGCAATAACCTCTCTGTATAAGTAGAAAAGTACTGGTCCTAGTGTTTTCCAGAGATCGAGTTCACTTAAATGTACATCCAATCATAACAATTTTGTTCCATTGAATACATTGTGAATATATGCAACTTCTCCATACATGCCTAAACTCTCCAAAATGCTAGAAATAACTAGGGCAATTTCTCTAAATTCCCAAAACTAATCTCAAAGTGTTGGACTCAACAAAAATAGAGCCCTGGTGAGAAGAACAAAAATGAATTAGTGTAGACATTCTTCAAGCATTACTTTCAGAAAGAGGGGAAGTATTGAACACCGAGTAGGTGAAATCAAAACTGAGCTGCAAAAAAGTTCATTTGACTTGGAGGTATGAATGGCATCCGCTGCTCATGCAATTAAACAGCATAAACTAGTCGCGTTTGATTCCTAAAAGTTTTGCAGCTAGCTCCCAAGTGACTATAGCAGCTGCATTTGCAGGGAATGCTCTCACCAATGTCGGACCTAGACCTGCATAACATCCTCTAGTTCCGGTTTTTCTATATATCTGGAGAACAAATCCAATGAGTTTCTATGAGAATTTGACTTTGAAATAGAAATAGAAATACGGAATATTACTGATTGCTTTAAAAACTACGAAACTTTACCGACTGCAGGGTTTGGAAAGGATTTCTGGTTGACTGTGTATCTGAGGCAGTCTGAATAACCGTTTTAGCCACATCCAAGGGCAGGACAGCGGACCAAAACTGAGAAGCAGAAATGAAACATGAAGTGTCGTACAATTAGTGTTTAAGCATGGCAAAGTTGTCAGAAACTTACAGCCACACCAGCAGCCCCACCACTCATTATGCCAACTCCAACATCAATCAGTGCATTGGGTTGGTTGTTGGAACCGGAAGAAGGAGGATTCAGATGCAATTGCATGTAGTAACGGACATACTCGTATGTGCTAAAGAAAACTGCGTTCCCAATAGATTCTCTTAATAAAGTTGTCAAACCTCCACGAAATAAACCATTAACCTGGGAAGATTTTAGTTTATCAGCTCCAAACTACAACAGATGCACAGTCAAGAATAAGCAGATAGTCAAGCTTACCCCTTCATTCTTTATGGTTTTAAGAGCACAATCAAGTGGACCACTATATCTATTGTGCTTCAGAACCATCGAGTCTGTACCTTGAACTTGCATCCTACACTGGAACAGTTCCATGTCACATGCAGATGTTTAAAAATATCAAAAGTTGCTACTAATAGAGTTCAAGTTCACTTACTTTCACCAACTCTGATGGACACAGTATGAAACTGATTATAGCTCCACCAAAAGCTGCTGAGGGAATTATGACCTGTAGCTGTGGCTTACTACTATTTACTTCTCCCTGAACAAGGAACAGACAATGTGACTGTTACATGTACAGGTATACAGCTCCAAAAGAAAATGAACAGACCATATCCACATTGCAAGGAAGCAGAGTATCAATGCTTAGTCAGTAATAAGCACATTGAGGTCCCATTTCGCATTGCTCAAATCTCTAACCTACGTTTTCTAAGAATTGTACGTTAAACCCTTTTGGCAATGTTCTATTTCTGAACTAATGATGTGTATATTGATGTTTGAAAGACGATAACAAGAAGCAACAAATAGCAAGATTCATATAATCATATTATTGGACATCAATTTTCATGACTGAAGCAACTTATGAAAGTTTACTTGGTTAAGCTATGAAATTCAAAAGGAAAGCTGATTATGAGTAAAATTGCCAAATGGGGCCTTAGATGAAAGTTTTGCTTCTAGCTGCTAAATTACCTGAAGTGACTGTTTTGTTTGGGAATAAATGCCAAACAGAAGTGAACTTTCAAATGCCATGCCAATAAAAGATGATGTTGCACCTCTGTAAAGTCCTCTCACCTGTTAAAACAACTAAATTAGTACAGAATTGGATGTGAAAAAGTCAATTTGCCAATACATGTGCGACATAAGATCATATACAGTGTGAAAAATCTTGAGTGGCACATTACTATGCAGAGATCCTTGCATAAATGCTGATATTCAAGATCATTGGTGTGTGTGTGTATGCGTGTGTGTGTGTCTGTGTCTGTGTCTGTGTTTGGGATGAGTGGGTGTTGTTTGGGTGGTGGGGGTGGGGAGGAGGAGGACGACGGGCGGGGGAGTTTAAATAGAACCAAATAATGTTGTCTTCTATATGGAAGGTTCCCAGTAACCACCTACAATTAAGCATGTACATTGACAAATGCAACACACAGTTAACAAGATTGCACCTTCCAATGAGGTATTGTTTGAACTTTGAAGCGAGAATGTGATGCTAACAATTGTCTCTCTCACGATACAGATTTTTCAGGCCAGAAGTAATAAGTGGTAATCCTACTAGCATATACCAGATGAACATATCCCCAAAGACATGGTAGGCACATTGGAAACAACCCCTCGCTATGCAAAGTGAATACTCCACCAGAAATAAAATCAGAGCTGCTGTAGTCTGGATAGGTGCTGGCCTGTAGCTTCCCCCCTCTCACACACATGACATAATACATTGTTGGACCATATCACTTCCCTCTATCTTGAGTTTCCAGTCTTGATAGTTAAAAACATTGTCCAGGCAAAGAAAAGAGCTAGCAGGGATGGACCCTAACATAAAGATCAGTTGGCCTCTTGGTTTTTACGTTCAAGTATAGTAAATTTCGTGAGCAACATTTTAGAATACCGTCATCCCCAATACTTAGCTAATATTCGTAAGGGCAAATGACAAAGAGAACAGTATTTCCTCTTTGAGTCTTATGACTTAGTTATCTTTATATGAGTTGAAATCCCAGTGTGTGAAAAGAGAAAAACTGAATGGGCTTTGGAAAAGTATAAGAAACATACTCCCTCGTTTTGTAAAATTCTACCCGTGCAATGCAATGCATTTCGGTACTTTATTCCATGTACTTCAGTATTGTGCTTTTGCAGCTTCACCTGAAAAGGCAGATAACATATGCATGAATCATATTAGGCAAAAGCAGCAGCATTATAAGCATGCATAAAATTATCGTGTCATCATATAAGTATATAACTTTGTCAAGTGGTCAAGTTAAAGTGCAGTAACTTCTTTTAGTGTCTTTATAAGCTTATATAAAAGTATGTATGTTCAAGAGAGGCATTCTCACGACCATACAGTACAACCAGTTAACGTGTTTCATATATATGTCATGATCAGGACAGCTACCATTTCAACCCAGCCGTCACTTTTTCAGCCGAAGAGGCTTAACAACATTAAATCTAACATACCTCAAAGTTTTCCAGTTTTCCTTACAACAAAATCAAAGTACTGCTCTTTCTATTAATTTTTTTTACTACACTCAAGCCCTCAACTTAAGAAACTACTGGTAGAATATGGTGGCACTCACTAATAGTTGTTTTTATGGGTAGTGTTACTTATCTAAATGGATAGATGGAGCAACACAACCTTGTTGTCAAAGGCACCGTCAAAGAGCCAATCTTTTAAGAATTGTGGGAGCGCGTAAGGCACCAATTGTCAATGGGAATCGTTGCAGAGTATTATCAATGGCACCCCCTTGGCCTTGGGAAGCTGAGAGCTCTCTCCTGACAACATAAAGCATAAACTTGAAACGGGTCCTTACCCTTCTGTTTCATGTTATCTTTCAGTACCACACAGAAACCTAGATAAATCTGATCACCTGTAGCTACATTAGCCATTAATTGATAAACTTGAAAAACTGTATCTTTATAAACCATAATGGTCATGCGAGTACACACACAAAAATCTCAAGACACCTTCTTATGCCTTCCTTTTCTAAACCACTTTCGAAAAGTACATTGGTATTTCCTGTCTTCTCCATTACAATCGTAGATCTCAGTCTATGAGTTCATGCATCAATCCAGAAATTAATGGACTTTCCAATCTCACAACAGGAGTTGGATTTCTCTTGAAAAAAACATCTGAGATCTATAGAGCAATTACAGTTTATTAAATGGTAAGATCATCTCAAACAATTCTCAACATATTTGCTACATTTTAAGAATTTGGAGTTTGTTGTCGTGTTGACTACAAGCCAAATAATCACCTTTTCAGGTCGGCAACGGTTGATTTTAAGTATAATGTTGCGGCACACAGAAATTAAATCACTAAGGATAATAATTTAGCAATATGATTGTCATCAAAGCTCACTTCCTATCTTTATGTACACCCAATACATAAACAAAGTAATCCAACTTCTCATTTTCTTAACATTCATCTTAAAATACCTAGCTACATTTTGCACACAAAATTGCGCACGATTTCTCAAGTCTCTTACTTCATTTTCGCATTGTACTACCCTAACCTACAAACTTCACCTTCGCGCAACTTCTGATTAAAATAACAAAAACCGCACTTGAAAATTTCTATTCTCATATCAACAACATCCCATTTTCCCTTTTTCTTGCTTCTTACAATCTCAATTAGGCCTTAATATATAAGTACAGTAAAACATTCAATCAAAGACTAAAAACAAAGAAAAGTTTGAAACATTAATTAAAAATCAAATGGGGGGTTAAGTATAAATGATAAATAAATAAAAAAAAAAAGAAGATTACCTTAACAGTATCAAAAGGATGACCAGTGATTACAGTAGAAACTCCTGCTGCTAAACCTGCTATGTAATCCTTATAATATGCTGATGTGGCATCACCCATCATTCCCAATTACCCTCTTCTTCCTTCTTCCTTCCTTCTTCTTCTAATGGTGGTTTTGAGTTAGTGGGGTGGTTTTGAGTTAGTGGGGTGGTTTTGTTCTCGTCGTCACACTCCACTTCTTCACTTCTCCACTAAAGCTTTTGCTGTGTTGCAGAGTCAATGAACGTAAAATGGAACAAATATAGGCTTTCGATTTGGGTTGATAAAAGTTCGACCCAACCTGAGCCCAATGGACTAAAAATGTGGACTATGGTTGGACTAGGGCAGGAAATTGGGTTTGGGTTTACCCCATATGGCTATTCACCCAAATTCATGTATTTGAAAACAAGTTTAGGTTTTTTTTTTTGCTTTTCAAAACAAATTTTGTTGATAATTATACAAAGTTAGAGGACAAGCACGCTACAAATTACGCTACAAGCCCTTTTTGAATAGTAAAACTAAGGGTGAAAATCGGTCGAAACGAATCGGAAATGACATGTTCGGAAAAAATAAATTGGAAATCGGAATCAAAAAATTTCTTTCAATTTTATTCCATGTTTTTTCAGAACAACAAAATTTATTCCAATTTCGGAATATCAGAAATATTCAAAATATCGGAAAAATCCGAAAAAAATAAATTCGGATCAATCAGAATTCAAATCGGAATTCCAACTTTAAAATATATCGAAATTGATTGGAATTCCAAATCGAAAATGGTAGACGTGATCCGTTTTGGAAACTTGAAAGTCCACTCTTTCTACTGAGTTGATTTGCTTATTAGGGTGTTTTTATCTAACATAGTAACATACCACCCCAATATGATGAATCAAAATTCTTGAGTATAGCACCTATAAACAAGAAAATAAGAAAATAATTGATCTGACTAATAAACGTGGACCTTCACTCGGAAGTATAAACTAATCAATAATTTACTATTACATTATTTTTTTTTGTTGAACCATATATTGATATTTGATAACATTAAGATTTGAGACTAATTATAATTTGTTATTGAGTCGTCATGTGATTTTAAACTTAGTATATTATTTTTATGTCTATATGTGCATATATTTTCAAAAATGAGAATAGTTAAATCTCTTAAATTATCGGAAATTTTGGAATATTTATCGAAAAAACAAATCGAATTAACAATCGGAAAAATCGGACCGGATCGGATTCACAGAAGTAGTTCCAATTCCATTCCATCCTTTTTCGGAAAAATCGGAAATCGGAAATTCGGAAATTGAAAATACAATAATCCATTCAAAATTCGGAACAAATCGGATCGAAAATCGGAAAAATCGGCAGAAATTTACACCCCTAAGCAAAACCAATCCTACGAAATACATATTCATTAGAACTCGTCGTCATCACATTGTTATTCATCACTATCTGTACCCTCCTGAGAAGTTCAACTGCTTCTGGTGCTAGAAACCCAAAGGTGTCAAAAGCAAAAAGAATGAAGTGATGTTGGTTCGCTGCACATGCTCCCTCGTGTTTTTTTTTTTTGAATTTTATTAGTAAGCCCAAATTGGGGAGGTACACTGGGGCCGTTTGCTAAAAACTGGATTTCATTAATAAGCCCTATGTTCCTTGTTTCCTCCAAAGAGAAACCAAAGCAATTATTCTATTGCATAGCTTCCCTTTTCAAACCATGGCGTCTCCAAATGTCTCTGAGCGTGTTGTCTCATCTCTTCTTATATCAACTTGCCTCAAACACTCCATAGTGTTGTTTGAGCATGGTTTCAATCACGACCAAGAGGATTTTGCTGCATTGGTGGATCGATCAGACTATCCTACTGAGGGATGTTTGATGAGTGCTTCCCAAACTATTCAAGACCAGTCGCAAAAATCTGGAGAACTTGCTTTCTTGGATGGAATATGGCACTGGTCAGTTTCATTATCTAGTCTATAAGAGGTGCGCTGAGTATACTCTGGAGTGTATCAAATTCTACTCGGATTGCAAAGCTGCTACTGAACCTCTGTAATATCCTGAAATTTAGCTGCTAAATACTATGTTGTAATTTAGAACATGGGTAATGTAGGAATTTCTTTATGTGAATATATATATAGGGAAATGATAATGACACCCGGTATTTTACAAAGAGCTATCCAAAAAATAAGCTTACCCCATCCAAAAATTGTTATTAATTAAAAACACCCAATATGATAAGAGCTACCTAATTTTTTATTTTTCTTTCTTTCTCTTCTATATCTTCCCTATTCTCTCAACAAAATTTCTCCATATTCAAAATTCGATCTTCAAACATTTAATATGAAAAACCTAAAATATTCAACTTGTTAATTTCTCTTTTAATTTTTAGGTCAAATAACATTAAGTTAAACTTTAAACAATCTTTTCTTGAACTTAACATAAGAAGAAACAACATGAATTTTTTCATATAATAATAGTGGTCTTCATCCATATTAAAGTATTTTATTGTCTCTTACAAGTTTACCATGGTCGTAAAGAATAAAATAATATTAAATTTTAAATTTTTGTAAATAAGAAGGTAATGATTTGGGTTTTTATTAATGGAGTAGACGAAAAGAGAAAGTGGAGAAGAGAGTCAAAGAAAAACAATGAAAAAAAACCAAAATTGTCTAATAAATTTTTAATTTAAATAAGTGTGTAGATTTTAGTAAAAATAGTATATAATTTTTTTTGGGATGTTTTTAATATGTTGGATAGCTCTTTGTAAAGAGTCGGGTGTCAATATTATGGTTTGATCATGACTTGGTAAACTGTTAATCTAACAACCAGATCCACCATATCCTAATTAGTTTTGGTGAGTAATTAGATGGGTAAAGCAGGAGGTGTCTTTTGTTTAAGTTATTGGAGTATTGGTGTACATGTGTCAAAAGAAAAAACGCATAAGGAAGGGCTTTCTTTACCACGAGGATGATGATTGGAAAGGTGTTACTTGTATTGACCCTGGTATATATATTTAAAGGATTTTTTAGACTTTGATTTTAGGTTAATGGCTTCAATTAAGCTTTGGTCATAAAAAAGACGTTTATTAGGCTTTGGTCACGATTTCGGGTTGACTCACGATCTGAGTTAAAAAACGACCGAGTTGAGTCTAAAAATTTAACAAAGTACCATTATTACCCCTACTTGAAAAACACTTACAGTAAAATAAAGTTTCAAACATTTCATTTCTTCCTAAAATATGTGTAATTTGCATAAGAAATTTCTCAATCTTGGTCTTATTCTCTTCAAGTGTTGCTCCTTAGCATATCTCAAGTTTCTAAGGCACTTTAATGGTTGCAAATCATGACCAAAACCTAATAAATATGTCTAAAACTCTAAAAAATATGCTTCTTAATAGCATATTCTCTTCAAGTGTTGCTCCTATTTATAGATATGCTTCTTCTCTAATTTTCTATTTACAATATGTCTAAAACTCTAAAAAATGACGTAACTTAAAACTCATGTGTTTTTCACGTGAGGGTATTTTTATCATTTTCGAAAAATATCAAACCCAACTGAGTCTGACTCACAATTCATGACCAAAGCCTAATAAATGCTTTTTTAATGACCAAAGCCTAATTAGGACCATTAACCTATGACCAAGTCTAAAAAGCCCATATTTAAATTGGCTATGGAGAATTTTTAAATTTGATCTTGTTCTTTATAAGTTAATCGGCTCATTTTGATAGAATTTGTAGAATATTTGATTCTACTTAAACCATATGGAAATGAACCAGTTAGAAGATGGGTATTATTTCTATTGGTATATGTTTTATTTGAATTATCTTGTATTGATAATCTTCTTAAACCTTTTAGGTTTATGAGTACTAGAGTATTAACTGTAAGTTGTTTTGTTACTATGTTGCTTTAATATTGCATTGCGAACAATATGATATTTCTAACAATCTAATGTTGAGCGTCGGAGTATATTTGCAGGGACGAACAGGTTACCCCCCTATTGAACAGGTTACCCCCCTATTGATGCATTTCTAAGCTTACTATGGGGCGTCAGTGTATTGCGAGATGAAGATCACATTCGTTGACGCCAAAGCACTAGTGACAAGAATGGCTTAAATTTTCTTTAGGAGTTTAACTGTAATAGTATATGCTTAAATTCAATCTTCTATTGATGTAAAAAGAGTAAAAAAAAATGGGGAAGATGAAGGCTATCTATAGAAACATATCTGAACGGTAATAAAAATTGTAATAAATTTATTTAGTTTCCAAAAAATATAATAAAGAAATCATTAATGATTTGTCAGGATAGAAGGTTGTATATTTCGTTCCAAATTGAATCAACTCTATAGTAAATTTATATCATGAGTGATAGCATAAGCGTTAGGGACAAAATTAAAAAAAAAATCTATATTTAGACCGTGCGTTAGACATACTCTTAGGTATGGATAAAGGAAGCAAAACAAGTGTACTTTTAAATTGTAAATATTATGTTGTGAAAGGAATTATAGGAAGTTAAATGCTACAGGTAGCAATAAAAAATTATTGCATCCGTTGTAGCTCTTGATTGCTTCTTTAATTTTATCGTCCATGTATAAATGTAAGACCAAGCTTATTAAAATAAGCTTGAAGGCCAATCTAATGGTATCTAGCAACCTATTATTGGCTATGTTTTTCTGTTTAAATCTCATGGTTGAGTTTGGAAGTAACACTTGTGAACTTCTTTACTTGTTGTGTCTTAATACTGGAACCTTCATTGCATTTCCAGTGCTTATCTTCTTAAACATTTTGTCAAATTCAATGTTTGTTACCCCATTTGACTGGTGTATGAGTCCCAGTTAAGAGAGATGGCCAGCTGCGAAGTTGGCTTCTTTATACACGTGAACACATAGAAGCTGTAGGTGTAGGCATTCTGAGAAGATAAGGTCCCACCATCTCTAATTCACATTCTGAATTTAGATGCCATAGGCAACACATACATCAACATTTATAACCTTTTCTAATATTTTGCAACCTTCTAAATTTAGAAATTTTATCTTAAAGACTAATGCACATAAACTTTGCAACCTTTTATTGATGTAAAGAGAGTAAAAATAAATGGCGAAGAATAAGACTATCTATAGAAACATATTTGAACGGTAATAAAAATTGAAATAAATTGATGTAGTTTCCAAAAAATATAATAAAAAAATCATTTGTGATTTGTCAGAGATAGAAGGTTGTATATTTCGTTCCAAATTGAACCGTCTTTATAGCTGATTTATAGCATGAGTGATAGCATAAGCGTTAGGGACAAAATTATAGAAAAATCTATTTTTAGACCGTGCGTTAGAAATGCTGTGAGGTATGGATAAAGGAAGCAAAACAAGTGTACTTTTACGTTGTGAATATTATATGGTGAAATGGAATTATAGGAAGTCAAGTGCTACAGGTACCAACAACAAATTATTACATTCGTTGTAGCACTTTATTTCCTATAAAGCTTTAGATAAAGGTTGGGTTTTTAATTCGGCTTTTAACTGGCCTGAAAAATTACTAATTTTAATCTGAGAGGCAATCACAGACTAATAAAAATGGTAAAAAAGTAATGGTTTTTGACATTTAATGAAAATTATACTAATTTTAATCCACTGAGATTCCTAATAAATGATTGAGATGGAACTCTGAGCTGGATAATTAACACTCAAAATAATAACTACATAAGTTCAACACACCATTATTATGTGTGAGATTCCACGCTCCAGTGGGCCTGTAAATCTACGCGTTGAAAACCTCATTTTCTCCGTTTTAAATATATCCCTTGTCTAGAAAAAAAATTACTAATACAACAATTTCTAAAAGTTTGGTCTATTTTTATATTAAAAGGATAAAAAATTTACATAATTGTTTTGCATTGAAATAAGAAAATACTATAGAAAACAAAAACAAAACCCAAAAAAACAACAAGGGTAAAATTAGAAATAAAAATTGAAATACAATGTATGTGTATTCTAGGTGCTTTGAAACCAGACAACCTTTTGACTATATAAATCCAGTGTGGTAGAGACACCATTACCATTTCCAATCTCTCTTTCTCTCACTACCTTTGATTTCTCTGGGGAAAAAAACAAATCAAAATGGGTAGAAAGAAGAAGAATCGTCGAAGCTTTGTGGGAAGTAGTAGTTCTCATCAACAAAAGCAACAAAACAAAGTGATGGAAGATGAGTCCCAACTATACACTGAGCAAGACCATCAATGGCAAAGGTTGAAAGATGTAATGATACCATTGTTGCGATAACAAGATAAGGGAAAAGAAGTAATATTAATAGATGATGATGAAGAAGAAAGTAATCAAGAAACCGAGGGTGATGAGTATGTTTTCTTGTTTTTCTTTTTTCATTTAATTTATTGTTAATTTGATGATTCTTCTATGTTTTTCATGTCTTTTTTTTGTTTTTTAAATCTGGACTTGCATGTTCTGTAACGCCCCGAGATTTTGTCCTCGCTCATCCCGGTGCGTCGAGCACCATACCGCTCGCTAATGTCAATATTGTCCCCCTTTAGTCACTGCGGATATCCAGCAGTAGAGGGTTTTGGATCAGGGCCCACCCATGTGGTTTACCCCAAAAGGCCTTGACATTAGTTAGAGTATGGTTAAGCTCTACATACTACCAATACAACCACTTCCTTGGCAATGTGGGACTAACACCAACTCATGGGTGTTACAATCTCACCACCTTAGAAATAGAGCCGTCCTCGGCTCTGCAGTACACTCAGTACAGTCCCAAAATCTCCGACGTTCTCTGCCAAGTGAGACAAGTACCTGGCGCACCCTACGCCTTTCCAGCGTACTTCCCACCTGCAACAGGCGACCCGTCGTCGGCTCTGATACCAACTGTAACGCCCCGGGATTTCGTCCTCGCTCATCCCGGTGCGTCGAGCACCATACCGCTCGCTAATGTCAATATTATCCCTCTTTAGTCACTACGGATATCCAACAGTAGAGGGTTTTGGATCAGGGCCCACCTATGTGGTTTACCCCAAAAGACCTTGACATTAGTTAGAGTATGGTTAAGCTCTATATACTACCAATACAACCACTTCCTTGGCAATGTGGGACTAACACCAACTCATGGGTGTTACATGTTCGATTTGCATTTTGACCGATTAGTACTTATTGTATAGCTTGGCAGACCTAATTCTTCTCTGATTGATTTCTGATTGAGATCTTAAGAAGTCATGTTTAATTCTTTTCTCTAAGTTTATCTGATTCCATTATATTCTAATGATTTAAAATAATAGTTATAGAAAAGAATGGATATAATTGGTATTATTATTAATGGCTATTAGTACTAAATCTTTTATCTTTTGTTACAGAAATGGATGGCCATATCTTGTTCAATTTCAACTGTCAGATCTGATGCTACTGCCCATCTTTTGGAATGTTTTACCTTTCTTTGATTGCATGTTTAAATTGTGATTGATTTAGTTATGGGATTTGATTGCATGTTTATAGTGGGGTTGATTTAGTATTTATTCCGATTAATCCATGTACTTAGATTTGCATTATAGATGTTTGTGGTGTACGCCACTATTGGGTGCGTACATTCTGTTTGATTTTGTGTGCGACTCCGCTTGGATGTCTTAATTTGTGTTACTTCAAACTAGCTTGCCTTGTAATGCGATTATCTAGCTTAGATTTTTGCCAAAAAATACGATAATTAATGTGACCAAAATCAGTCTTCTTGTTAACTTTTAAGCTTGAATCATTTGAACTTCTTGAAAGGTGTATGCCTAAATTATAACTCAGTCAGATATTTTAAGAATTTCCTTTTGATGTTGCAACTATCTCGAGAACTTTCATGGAAAATTTCTATTCAAAGGAGCCAAAGAAGAAATTTCATGACTCGAAAAACTCAAACTAGCACAAGATTTTTTTTTTCTCAATGTACAACAACAACAAACATATTCCTAGGAACTCTCGTTTACAATTTTCTTTTCACCCCTGAAATTATTTGAACTTAATATGGAAAAGAAACCATTATTTTCTTTTGTGGCCTAATTGCCAAAGTATCATGCCAAGTATAACACATTGTGACTAACTACTGACAGTCTTACAGATCTCAGGGTTTGTTTTGTTTCTCAATTAATTTGTCAATTCCATGAACCCATTCATGAGATCAAATATCAACTAGTCCGGGTTATGGGATACAATTTACTAGTACTATTGAATGCAGAATTAAACAATAGCAGTAAAACAAAAATGAAAACAAAACACAATATCTCGAAGAAAACTCTTATTTATGGAGTATCATGAAGATTACAAGAATCTCTGTCTCATAACACTCTCTAGATGACCTTAACCCTAGTTGCCTCTCTATTTTCTAGACACGCTAAACCTTAGTGGCTTCTCTAAACAAGCTAAATAAGTTGTTTCTCTATGTTCTAGTGGTACACCAAAACATCTCTATTTATATGCTTTGGACAACTTCTAGTTGGTCAAGGAAAATGATTTTCTTTTTTCCTAAAAGTCCATTCCTTGTGAAACAATGGAACTGTTTTAAAGACTTTCGTTTAAGGACTTCATTTTCCTTGTATTACAAAAAGTTCCCAACATATGGTTCACTTGTATCATTATGTTCTAAGCTGCATGGGGAAGATCGGATATTTATCACTTAGTTGTTTCTTTAATGGAAGTGATGTGAATTTACAATTATTGTTTAATGTTTGTTATGTGTTTGCAGATTTATTGACGTGGAAGAGTCACTGATTCGAAAATATCTGACATGCCCTATATGCCTAGGTATGCTTTACATTCCATTCACTTATCCATTTGATTATTATTTTTTGATTCATCCAATGTGATTCGTAGAGTACATGATCTATCCCCTGCATGACATATATAAGTTAAACCGTCAGACATCACAAGCATTGGACCATCTTTGGATCTTAAATGTTTCTATGGTTATTAGTAACAAGAATTTATAATATACCTTTAGATGAATTTTGTCTACACTTACAGACACCGTGAGATTTTGTTTCTCATCCCGAGAGCACCTAGCACGTACCATACAGCCTCCGGTATGCCAATATTGAGCAATGTAACCCTTCCGAGTGCTTCAAACCAACCAATCATGCTTGTTAGTAATACGAATCTATCGTAAGCGTTAACTGATCTTCAAAACCAAGAAACATATTTTTGTTCCCCCTAAGTTAGATCACTACTAGATTAGTAAAAGGAGTATGGCCTAAATAAACCGTACACAAAATCTTAGGATCTGCATAAAGTCCATACGGGCTATAAATTTTTGGCAAGTTGTTTTCGCTTCGTGTTACTTATAACCTAATCAATTTTAATAAACTCTAACTTGAATAACTTTGAATTTTGTAATGAACTTATTTGGGATTGATAAGAAATTAATTACAACAAAGATCTTCTCAAATTTAGAAAATCTTACTTTTTTTAATTCAGTACACAAATCTAATGATGCTAGGTATAAACCCTAACTTCTTTGTGCTAGTTGTAAATGAATTTTGATAGATTTTCTTTATCAATGTGGCTAGGTATAATGCAACAAACTCATGCAGTGAACGAATGCCTGCACCGTTTCTGCAAGGACTGCATTGACCAATCACTGCGTTTGGTGTATGTTCTACAGCTATCGTATTATATTACAATCTTACAGAAATAGGAAATTCATATTGTAAATTTTTGTACTTATTATTTGGTTATCTAGACTAATAAAGTTCACTGGTACAGAAATCATGAGTGCCCTGCTTGTCGCAAACATTTACCAAGCAAGCATAATTTGAGAAAAGACACTAGATATGATAGAATTATTATGGAGTTTTACCCAAATATCAATGATGACAACAATGATGACATGGTAAGCTACTTGGACTTAAAAACAAATATTTTCTCTTGAATGCATATATCAGTCCCAACCTAGATCTTAATCTATTTCCACGCAATATCCGGCTGCAGGCATTGGATGAAGAGGACAAAGTTCACAATAAGCAGGTAGAGTACTCACTATATGTACATTTACTTGTATGAAAAATTATTTGCTTGTTATGTTGTCATCAATATACCAGAAACTCTACAGTATACTGTAATTAAGGCCATACTTCGTTTACCACAAATCACACTTATTTGACTGAAAGATACGCCAATTCAATTGCAAAAATGTAACATCCAAACTTTAATTTCTTCTCATAGGTGTAATTAACACATACGTATAACTGACCCAATTTCTTGTCACTGAACTCTCTTTTACCAAAGACAGTAAGCTCATAATTTATTGGACAGATGCAAACATCATTTGCTGAGACATTTTAGAGAGAGACAGAAGCTCTGCTGAAAAGACGATTGGTACAACGTGCGCCCTTGAGTTCTAGGAGCAGATCACCGGGAACTGATGGTGATGAAGATGGCCAATCTTACGATGGAGTCAGAGATCCATCTCCTCCTGATCATAGTTTTTCAAGTTCAGACTATGGATGGGATTTGAATCATAATGATGATGATGATGATGATGGAGAAAGGACTATTTCATCTACTTTGATTTTTAAGTGGGGGAGGAATGGTCAGCGTAGTCAGAATCGGCGTGATAATGGTAGCAGCAGTACTAGAAAATCTCAGGGAACACAATTATCTCAAGTGACCAATAACATTGGTAATATCAGATTCAACACAGAAGAGGTAAATGAGCAGTTCATGGTAACATGCATTACATGCTTCCTAATTTATTCTTTTTTATGCACTGACATAATTATATGACTTTTGGACTACAGGTGGATATATCTATTGCATTGATTCCTTTGAATGAACGAACTTTGCCGATCTTGGATACCCCATACATTACCTGCCCATCTACATTTTCAGTTAAACAGCTGTGCCAGGTTATTTTCCAACTCTACCTCCTTAGTTAGGTTAACTTTAAATCCTAGGTATTGTTGTCTTCATTTAACTTTCTATGCCTTTTTCATTCTGCACCAATGGAATAATTGCTATCCTAATATCTTGTGCGCAGTATGTTGCTAATAGGTTGGGTATGCAACTCAAAGAGGTCGAAATCTCGTTGGTAACAACACCAACTTTTCCAACTTCTGGATTGATGCCTCTATATGATCCCACCAAAGGTTATCTGCAGCTACTGCAATCTCAAGAAACTGTGGGAGCGTTGCACCGTTGTTGTAGCCCTGATGGTGCACTGGTGAGTTCTTCCTTCCACATAAAATATCTACAGCTACTGCAATTTAATCTTTTTAATAATTAACATATTTTGCCCTTTAAAATCATATAGGTTTTGGGATATCGTCGCAAGATTTTTGAATGAGGTATTCTGTAATAGTGGAATTTCGTTATCCTTTCATGGAGAAGAGATTATTGACATTCTATATACAGCTGGATACGTAATTTCGTCAGTGATAGATCTTAATTAAGCTCTCTTCATAGTACAATATGTGAAAAAACATGATCGAGTGAGGACACTTGAACACTTGGTTTTAGTGAGGCAATAATGTTGAATTCATCTTGACGCAACTAAGTATGGTTTAAGTTTTTTTATTTAGGCTAAAATGTTGATCGAATTATTGATATAGCGTACAGTTTAATTTGTTCAAATGAAGTATATTATTTCTTGATGTGGTTTTTCTCTTTTTTATCCTATTAATGTTTGCATGGTTTTATCTGAACTTGAATTCTGTGTAATGGTGGCAACAAGTCACGGAAACCGGCCATTACAAGTTAACCAGATCTTTCATTGATATATTGTCATGCACTCATGAGCATAGAGGGCAACGTTCCCCCCTCCCTCTAATCTTACTATCATAACAATAATCGTTGCTAATTTATAGTAGAGGCCAAACTGGAATGAACGACGGCAAGGAATTTGAAGTGAGATCGACTTTCTATTTATTTTTTAATGGAAGATTGCTTCTTCACTTTTATCTTTGCACGGAAGATTGCTTTTTCGCTTTTATCTTTGCATGGAAGATTGCTTCTTTAATTTTATCGTCCATGTATAAATGTAAGACCTAGCTTATTAAAATAAGCTTGAAGGCCAATCTAATGGTATCTAGCAACCTACTATTGGCTATGTTTTTCTGTTTAAATGTCATCGTTGAGTTTGGAAGTAACAGTTGTGAACTTCTTTACTTGTTGTGTCTTAATCCTGGAACCTTCATTGCATTTCTAGTGCTTATCTTCTTCAATATTTTGTCAAATTCAATGTTTGTTACCCCATTTGACTGGTGTATGAGTGCCAGTTAAGAGAGATGGCCAGCTGCGAAGTTGGTTTCTTTATACACGTGAACACATAGAAGCTGTAGATGTAGGCATTCTGAGAAGATATGGTCCCACCATCTCTAATTCACATTCTAAATTTAGAATGCCATAGACAACACGTACACCAACATTTGTAACATTTTCTAAGATTTTGCAACCTTCTAAATTTAGAAATTTTATCTTAAGACTAATACACATAAACTTTGCAACCTTCTATTGATGTAAAGAGAGTAAAAAAAAAAAAAAATGGCGAAGAAGAAGACTATCTATAGAAACATATTTGAACGGTAATAAAAATTGAATTAAATTTATGTAGTTTCCAAAAAATATAATAAAGAAATTATTTGTGATTTGTCAGAGATAGAAGGTTGTATATTTCGTTCTAAATTGAACCATCTTTAATTATAGCTGATTTATAGCATGAGTGATAGCATAAGCGTTAGGGACAAAATTATAGAAAAATCTATTTTTAGACCGTGCGTTAGAAATGCTCTGAGGTATGGATAAAGGAAGCAAAACAAGTGTACTTTTACGTTGTGAATATTATATGGTGAAATGGAATTATAGGAAGTCAAGTGCTACAGGTAGCAACAAAAAATTATTACATTCGTTGTAGCACTTGATTTCCTATAAAGCTTTTGATAAAGGCTGGGTTTTTAATTGGGCTTTTAACTGGCCTGAAAAATTACTAATTTTAATTTGAGAGGCAATCACAGAATAATAAAAATGGTAGAAAAGTAATGGTTTTTGACATTTAATAAAAATTATACTAATTTTAATCCACTGAGATTCCTAATAAATGATTGAGATGGAACTCTGAGCTGGATAATTAACACTTGAGATAATAACTACATAAGTTCAACACACCATTATCATGTGTGAGATTCCATGCTCCAGTGGGCCTGTAAATCTACGCGTTGAAAACCTCATTTTCTCCGTTTTAAATATATCCGTCGTCTAGAATAAAATTACTAATACAACAATTTCTAAAAGTTTGGTCTATTTTTATATTAAAAGGATAAAAAATTTACATAATTATTTTGCATTGAAATAAGAAAATACTATAGAAAACAAAAACAAAACCCAAAAAAACAACAAGGGTAAAATTGGAAATAAAAATTGAAATACAATGTATGTGTATTCTAAGTGCTTTGAAACCAGACAGCCTTTTGACTATATAAATCCAGTGTGGTAGAGACACCATTACCATTTCCAATCTCTTTTTCTCTCACTATCTTTGATTTCTCTGGGGGGAAAAAACAAATCAAAATGGGTAGAAAGATGAAGAATCGTCGAAGCTTTGTGGGAAGTAGTAGTTCTCATCAACAAAAGCAACAAAAAAAAGTGATGGAAGATGAGTCCCAACTATACACTGAGCAAGACCATCAATGGCAAGGGTTGAAAGATGTAATGATACCATTGTTGCGACAACAAGATAAGGGAAAAGAAGTAATATTAATAGATGATGATGAAGAAGAAAGTAATCAAGAAACCGAGGGTGATGAGTATGTTTTCTTGTTTTTCTTTTTTCATTTCTTGTTAATTTGATGATTCTTCTATGTTTTTCACGTCTTCTTTTTTTAAATCTGTACTTGCATGTTCGATTTGCATTTTGACCGATTAGTACTTATTGTATAGCTTGGCCGACCTAATTCTTCTCTGATTGATTTCTGATTTAGATCTTAAGGAGTCATGTTTAATTCTTTTCTCTAAGTTTATCTGATTCCATTATACTCTAATGATTTAAAATAATAGTTATAGAAAAGAATGGATATAATTGGTATTATTATTAATGGCTATTAGTACTAAATCTTTTATCTTTTGTTACAGAAATGGATGGCCATATCTTGTTCAATTTCAATTGTCAGATCTGATGCTACTGCCCATCTTTTGGAATGTTTTACCTTTCTTTGATTGCATGTTTAAAGTGTGATTGATTTAGTTATGGGATTTGATTGCGTGTTTATAGTGGGGTTGATTTAGTATTTATTTCGATTAATCCATGTACTTAGATTTGCATTTTAGATGTTTGTGGTGTACGCCGCTATTGCGTGCGTACATTCTGTTTGATTTTGTGTGCGACTCCGCTTGTATGTCTTAATTTGTGTTACTTCAAACTAACTTGCCTTGTAATGCGATCATCTAGCTTAGATTTTTGCCAGAAAAATACGAGAATTAATGTGACCAAAATCAGTCTTCTTGTTAACTTTTAAGCTTGAATCATTTGAACTTCTTGAAAGGTGTATGCTTAAATTATAACACAGTCAGATATTTTAAGAATTTCCCTTTGATGTTGCAACTATCTTGAGAACTTTCATGCAAAATTTCTATTCAAAGGAGCCAAAGAAGAAATTTCATGACTCGAAAAACTTAAACTAGCACAAGAATTTTTTTTCTCAACAACAACAACAACAACAACCATATTCCTAGGAACTCTCGTTTCCAATTTTCTTTTCACCCCTGAAATTATTTGAACTTAATATGGAAAAGAAACCATTATTTTCTTTTGTGGCCTAATTGCCAAAGTATCATGCCAAGTATAACACATTGTGACTAACTACTGACAGTCTTACAGATCTCAGGGTTTGTTTTGTTTCTCAATTAATTTGTCAATTCCATGAACCCATTCATGAGATCAAATATCAACTAGTCCGGGTTATGGGATACAATTTACTAGTACTATTGAATGCAGAATTAAACAATAGCAGTAAAACAAAAATGAAAACAAAACACAATATCTCGAAGAAAACTCTTATTTATGGAGTATCATGAAGATTACAAGAATCTCTGTCTCATAACACTCTCTAGATGACCTTAACCCTAGTTGCCTCTCTATTTTCTAGACACGCTAAACCTTAGTGGCTTCTCTAAACAAGCTAAATAAGTTGTTTCTCTATGTTCTAGTGGTACACCAAAACATCTCTATTTATATGCTTTGGACAACTTCTAGTTGGTCAAGGAAAATGATTTTCTTTTTTCCTAAAAGTCCATTCCTTGTGAAACAATGGAACTGTTTTAAAGACTTTCGTTTAAGGACTTCATTTTCCTTGTATTACAAAAAGTTCCCAACATATGGTTCACTTGTATCATTATGTTCTAAGCTGCATGGGGAAGATCGGATATTTATCACTTAGTTGTTTCTTTAATGGAAGTGATGTGAATTTACAATTATTGTTTAATGTTTGTTATGTGTTTGCAGATTTATTGACGTGGAAGAGTCACTGATTCGAAAATATCTGACATGCCCTATATGCCTAGGTATGCTTTACATTCCATTCACTTATCCATTTGATTATTATTTTTTGATTCATCCAATGTGATTCGTAGAGTACATGATCTATCCCCTGCATGACATATATAAGTTAAACCGTCAGACATCACAAGCATTGGACCATCTTTGGATCTTAAATGTTTCTATGGTTATTAGTAACAAGAATTTATAATATACCTTTAGATGAATTTTGTCTACACTTACAGACACCGTGAGATTTTGTTTCTCATCCCGAGAGCACCTAGCACGTACCATACAGCCTCCGGTATGCCAATATTGAGCAATGTAACCCTTCCGAGTGCTTCAAACCCACCAATCATGCTTGTTAGTAATACGAATCTATCGTAAGCGTTAACTGATCTTCAAAACCAAGAAACATATTTTTGTTCCCCCTAAGTTAGATCACTACTAGATTAGTAAAATGAGTATGGCCTAAATAAACCGCACACAAAATCTTAGGATCTGGATAAAGTCCATACGGGCTATAAATTTTTGGCAAGTTGTTTTCGCTTCGTGTTACTTATAAGCTAATCGATTTTAATAAACTCTAACTTGAATAACTTTGAATTTTGAAATGAACTTATTTGGGATTGATAAGAAATTAATTACAACAAAGATCTTCTCAAATTTAATAAATCTTACTTTTTTTAATTCAGTACACAAATCTAATGATGCTAGGTATAAACCCTAACTTCTTTGTGCTAGTTGTAAATGAATTTTGATAGATTTTCTTTATCAATGTGGCTAGGTATAATGCAACAAACTCATGCAGTGAGCGAATGCCTGCACCGTTTCTGCAAGGACTGCATTGACCAATCACTGCGTTTGGTGTATGTTCTACAGCTATCGTATTATATTACAATCTTACAGAAATAGGAAATTCATATTGTAAATTTTTGTACTTATTATTTGGTTATCTAGACTAATAAAGTTCACTGGTACAGAAATCATGAGTGCCCTGCTTGTCGCAAACATTTACCAAGCAAGCATAATTTGAGAAAAGACACCAGATATGATAGAATTATTATGGAGTTTTACCCAAATATCAATGATGACAACAATGATGACATGGTAAGCTAATTGGCCTTAAAAACAAATATTTTCTCTTGAATGCATATATCAGTCCCAACCTAGATCTTAATCTATTTCCACGCAATATCCGGCTGCAGGCATTAGATGAAGAGGACAAAGTTCACAATAAGCAGGTAGAGTACTCACTATATGTACATTTACTTATATGAAAAATTATTTGCTTGTTATGTTGTCATCAATATACCAGAAACTCTATTACAGTATACTGTAATTAAGGCCATACTTCGTTTACCACAAATCACACTTATTTGACTGAAAGATACGCCAATTCAATTGCAAAAATGTTACATCCAAACTTTAATTTCTTCTCATAGGTGTAATTAACACATACGTATAATTGACCCAATTTCTTGTCACTGAACTCTCTTTTACCAAAGACAGTAAGCTCATAATTTATTGGACAGATGCAAACATCATTTGCTGAGACATTTCAGAGACAGTCAGAAGCTCTGCTGAAAAGACGATTGGTACAACGGGCGCCCTTGAGTTCTAGGAGCAGATCACCGGGAACTGATGGTGATGAAGATGGCCAATCTTACGATGGAGTCAGAGATCCATCTCCTCCTGATCATAGTTTTTCAAGTTCAGACTATGGATGGGATTTGAATCATAATGATGATGATGATGATGATGATGATGGAGAAAGGACTATTTCATCTACTTTGATTTTTAAGTGGGGGAGGAATGGTCAGCGTAGTCAGAATCCGCGTGATAATGGTAGCAGCAGTACTAGAAAATCTCAGGGAACGCAATTATCTCAAGTGACCAATAACATTGGTAATATCAGACTCAACACAGAAGAGGTAAATGAGCAGTTCATGGTAACATGCATTACGTGCTTCGTAATTTATTCTTTTTTATGCACTGACATAATTATATGACTTTTGGACTACAGGTGGATATATCTATTGCATTGATTCCTTTGAATGAACGAACTTTGCCGAGCTTGGATACCCCATACATTACCTGCCCATCTACATTTTCAGTTAAACAGCTTTGCCAGGTTATTTTCCAACTCTACCTCCTTAGTTAGGTTAACTTTAAATCTTAGGTATTGTTGTCTTCTTTTAACTTTCTATGCCTTTTTCATTCTGCACCAATGGAATAATTGCTATCCTAATATCGTGTGCGCAGTATGTTGCTAATAAGTTGGGCATGCAACTCAAAGAGGTCGAAATCTCGTTGGTAACAACACCAAGTTTTCCAACTTCTGGATTGATGCCTCTATATGATCCCACCAAAGGTTATCTGCAGCTACTGCAATCTCAAGAAACTGTGGGAGCGTTGCACCGTTGTTGTAGCCCTGATGGTGCACTGGTGAGTTCTTCCTTCCACATAAAATATCTACAGCTACTGGAATTTAATCTTTCTAATCATTAACATATTTTGCCCTTTAAAATCATATAGGTTTTGGGATATCGTCGCAAGATTTTTGAATGAGGTATTCTGTAATAGTGGAATTTCGTTATCCTTTCATGGAGAAGAGATTATTGACATTCTATATACAGCTGGATACGTAATTTCGTCAGTGATAGATCTTAATTAAGCTCTCTTCATAGTACAATATGTGAAAAAACATGATCGAGTGAGGACACTTGAACACTTGGTTTTAGTGAGGCAATAATGTTGAATTCATCTTGACGCAACTAAGTATGGTTTAAGTTTTTTTATTTAGGCTAAAATGTTGATCGAATTATTGATATAGCGTACAGTTTAATTTGTTCAAATGAAGTATATTATTTCTTGATGTGGTTTTTCTCTTTTTTATCCTATTAATGTTTGCATGGTTTTATCTGAACTTGAATTCTGTGTAATAGTGGCAACAAGTCACGGAAACCGGCCATTACAAGTTAACCAGATCTTTCATTGATATATTGTCATGCACTCATGAGCATAGAGGGCAACGTTCCCCCCTCCCTCTAATCTTACTATCATAACAATAATCGTTGCTAATTTATAGTAGAGGCCAAACTGGAATGAACGACGGCAAGGAATTTGAAGTGAGATCGACTTTCTATTTATTTTTTAATGGAAGATTGCTTCTTCACTTTTATCTTTGCACGGAAGATTGCTTTTTCGCTTTTATCTTTGCATGGAAGATTGCTTCTTTAATTTTATCGTCCATGTATAAATGTAAGACCTAGCTTATTAAAATAAGCTTGAAGGCCAATCTAATGGTATCTAGCAACCTACTATTGGCTATGTTTTTCTGTTTAAATGTCATCGTTGAGTTTGGAAGTAACAGTTGTGAACTTCTTTACTTGTTGTGTCTTAATCCTGGAACCTTCATTGCATTTAATTTCTAGTGCTTATCTTCTTCAATATTTTGTCAAATTCAATGTTTGTTACCCCATTTGACTGGTGTATGAGTGCCAGTTAAGAGAGATGGCCAGCTGCGAAGTTGGTTTCTTTATACACGTGAACACATAGAAGCTGTAGATGTAGGCATTCTGAGAAGATATGGTCCCACCATCTCTAATTCACATTCTAAATTTAGAATGCCATAGACAACACGTACACCAACATTTGTAACATTTTCTAAGATTTTGCAACCTTCTAAATTTAGAAATTTTGTCTTAAGACTAATACACATAAACTTTGCAACCTTCTATTGATGTAAAGAGAGTAAAAAAAAAAAAAAAAATGGCGACGAAGAAGACTATCTATAGAAACATATTTGAACGGTAATAAAAATTGAATTAAATTTATGTAGTTTCCAAAAAATATAATAAAGAAATTATTTGTGATTTGTCAGAGATAGAAGGTTGTATATTTCGTTCCAAATTGAACCGTCTTTAATTATAGCTGATTTATAGCATGAGTGATAGCATAAGCGTTAGGGACAAAATTATAGAAAAATCTATTTTTAGACCGTGCGTTAGAAATGCTCTGAGGTATGGATAAAGGAAGCAAAACAAGTGTACTTTTATGTTGTGAATATTATATGGTGAAATGGAATTATAGGAAGTCAAGTGCTACAGGTAGCAACAAAAAATTATTACATTCGTTGTAGCACTTGATTTCCTATAAAGCTTTAGATAAAGGCTGGGTTTTTAATTGGGCTTTTAACTGGCCTGAAAAATTACTAATTTTAATTTGAGAGGCAATCACAGAATAATAAAAATGGTAGAAAAGTAATGGTTTTTGACATTTAATGAAAATTATACTAATTTTAATCCACTGAGATTCTTAATAAATGATTGAGATGGAACTCTGAGTTGGATAATTAACACTTGAGATAATAACTGCAAAAGTTCAACACACCATTATCATGTGTGAGATTCCATGCTCCAGTGGGCCTGTAAATCTACGCGTTGAAAACCTCATTTTCTCCGTTTTAAATATATCCCTCGTCTAGAATAAAATTACTAATACAACAATTTCTAAAAGTTTGGTCTATTTTTATATTAAAAGGATAAAAAATTTACATAATTATTTTGCATTGAAATAAGAAAATACTATAGAAAACAAAAACAAAACCCCAAAAAACAACAAGGGTAAAATTGGAAATAAAAATTGAAATACAATGTATGTGTATTCTAGGTGCTTTGAAACCAGACAACCTTTTGACTATATAAATCCAGTGTGGTAGAGACACCATTACCATTTCCAATCTCTTTTTCTCTCACTATCTTTGATTTCTTTGGGGGAAAAAACAAATCAAAATGGGTAGAAAGAAAAAGAATCGTCGAAGCTTTGTGGGAAGTAGTAGTTCTCATCAACCAAAGCAACAAAAAAAAGTGATGGAAGATGAGTCCCAACTATACACTGAGCAAGACCATCAATGGCAAGGGTTGAAAGATGTAATGATACCATTGTTGCGACAACAAGATAAGGGAAAAGAAGTAATATTAATAGATGATGATGAAGAAGAAAGTAATCAAGAAACCGAGGGTGATGAGTATGTTTTCTTGTTTTTCTTTTTTCATTTCTTGTTAATTTGATGATTCTTCTATGTTTTTCACGTCTTCTTTTTTTAAATCTGTACTTGCATGTTCGATTTGCATTTTGACCGATTAGTACTTATTGTATAGCTTGGCCGACCTAATTCTTCTCTGATTGATTTCTGATTTAGATCTTAAGGAGTCATGTTTAATTCTTTTCTCTAAGTTTATCTGATTCCATTATACTCTAATGATTTAAAATAATAGTTATAGAAAAGAATGGATATAATTGGTATTATTATTAATGGCTATTAGTACTAAATCTTTATCTTTTGTTACAGAAATGGATGGCCATATCTTGTTCAATTTCAATTGTCAGATCTGATGCTACTGCCCATCTTTTGGAATGTTTTACCTTTCTTTGATTGCATGTTTAAAGTGTGATTGATTTAGTTATGGGATTTGATTGCGTGTTTATAGTGGGGTTGATTTAGTATTTATTTCGATTAATCCATGTACTTAGATTTGCATTTTAGATGTTTGTGGTGTACGCCGCTATTGCGTGCGTACATTCTGTTTGATTTTGTGTGCGACTCCGCTTGTATGTCTTAATTTGTGTTACTTCAAACTAACTTGCCTTGTAATGCGATCATCTAGCTTAGATTTTTGCCAGAAAAATACGAGAATTAATGTGACCAAAATCAGTCTTCTTGTTAACTTTTAAGCTTGAATCATTTGAACTTCTTGAAAGGTGTATGCTTAAATTATAACACAGTCAGATATTTTAAGAATTTCCCTTTGATGTTGCAACTATCTTGAGAACTTTCATGCAAAATTTCTATTCAAAGGAGCCAAAGAAGAAATTTCATGACTCGAAAAACTTAAACTAGCACAAGAATTTTTTTTTCTCAACAACAACAACAACCATATTCCTAGGAACTCTCGTTTCCAATTTTCTTTTCACCCCTGAAATTATTTGAACTTAATATGGAAAAGAAACCATTATTTTCTTTTGTGGCCTAATTGCCAAAGTATCATGCCAAGTATAACACATTGTGACTAACTACTGACAGTCTTACAGATCTCAGGGTTTGTTTTGTTTCTCAATTAATTTGTCAATTCCATGAACCCATTCATGAGATCAAATATCAACTAGTCCGGGTTATGGGATACAATTTACTAGTACTATTGAATGCAGAATTAAACAATAGCAGTAAAACAAAAATGAAAACAAAACACAATATCTCGAAGAAAACTCTTATTTATGGAGTATCATGAAGATTACAAGAATCTCTGTCTCATAACACTCTCTAGATGACCTTAACCCTAGTTGCCTCTCTATTTTCTAGACACGCTAAACCTTAGTGGCTTCTCTAAACAAGCTAAATAAGTTGTTTCTCTATGTTCTAGTGGTACACCAAAACATCTCTATTTATATGCTTTGGACAACTTCTAGTTGGTCAAGGAAAATGATTTTCTTTTTTCCTAAAAGTCCATTCCTTGTGAAACAATGGAACTGTTTTAAAGACTTTCGTTTAAGGACTTCATTTTCCTTGTATTACAAAAAGTTCCCAACATATGGTTCACTTGTATCATTATGTTCTAAGCTGCATGGGGAAGATCGGATATTTATCACTTAGTTGTTTCTTTAATGGAAGTGATGTGAATTTACAATTATTGTTTAATGTTTGTTATGTGTTTGCAGATTTATTGACGTGGAGGAGTCACTGATTCGAAAATATCTGACATGCCCTATATGCCTAGGTATGCTTTACATTCCATTCACTTATCCATTTGATTATTATTTTTTGATTCATCCAATGTGATTCGTAGAGTACATGATCTATCCCCTGCATGACATATATAAGTTAAACCGTCAGACATCACAAGCATTGGACCATCTTTGGATCTTAAATGTTTCTATGGTTATTAGTAACAAGAATTTATAATATACCTTTAGATGAATTTTGTCTACACTTACAGACACCGTGAGATTTTGTTTCTCATCCCGAGAGCACCTAGCACGTACCATACAGCCTCCGGTATGCCAATATTGAGCAATGTAACCCTTCCGAGTGCTTCAAACCCACCAATCATGCTTGTTAGTAATACGAATCTATCGTAAGCGTTAACTGATCTTCAAAACCAAGAAACATATTTTTGTTCCCCCTAAGTTAGATCACTACTAGATTAGTAAAATGAGTATGGCCTAAATAAACCGCACACAAAATTTTAGGATCTGGATAAAGTCCATACGGGCTATAAATTTTTGGCAAGTTGTTTTCGCTTCGTGTTACTTATAAGCTAATCGATTTTAATAAACTCTAACTTGAATAACTTTGAATTTTGAAATGAACTTATTTGGGATTGATAAGAAATTAATTACAACAAAGATCTTCTCAAATTTAATAAATCTTACTTTTTTTAATTCAGTACACAAATCTAATGATGCTAGGTATAAACCCTAACTTCTTTGTGCTAGTTGTAAATGAATTTTGATAGATTTTCTTTATCAATGTGGCTAGGTATAATGCAACAAACTCATGCAGTGTGCGAATGCCTGCACCGTTTCTGCAAGGACTGCATTGACCAATCACTGCGTTTGGTGTATGTTCTACAGCTATCGTATTATATTACAATCTTACAGAAATAGGAAATTCATATTGTAAATTTTTGTACTTATTATTTGGTTATCTAGACTAATAAAGTTCACTGGTACAGAAATCATGAGTGCCCTGCTTGTCGCAAACATTTACCAAGCAAGCATAATTTGAGAAAAGACACCAGATATGATAGAATTATTATGGAGTTTTACCCAAATATCAATGATGACAACAATGATGACATGGTAAGCTACTTGGCCTTAAAAACAAATATTTTCTCTTGAATGCATATATCAGTCCCAACCTAGATCTTAATCTATTTCCACGCAATATCCGGCTGCAGGCATTAGATGAAGAGGACAAAGTTCACAATAAGCAGGTAGAGTACTCACTATATGTACATTTACTTGTATGAAAAATTATTTGCTTGTTATGTTGTCATCAATATACCAGAAACTCTATTACAGTATACTGTAATTAAGGCCATACTTCGTTTACCACAAATCACACTTATTTGACTGAAAGATACGCCAATTCAATTGCAAAAATGTTACATCCAAACTTTAATTTCTTCTCATAGGTGTAATTAACACATACGTATAATTGACCCAATTTCTTGTCACTGAACTCTCTTTTACCAAAGACAGTAAGCTCATAATTTATTGGACAGATGCAAACATCATTTGCTGAGACATTTCAGAGACAGTCAGAAGCTCTGCTGAAAAGACGATTGGTACAACGGGCGCCCTTGAGTTCTAGGAGCAGATCACCGGGAACTGATGGTGATGAAGATGGCCAATCTTACGATGGAGTCAGAGATCCATCTCCTCCTGATCATAGTTTTTCAAGTTCAGACTATGGATGGGATTTGAATCATAATGATGATGATGATGATGATGATGATGGAGAAAGGACTATTTCATCTACTTTGATTTTTAAGTGGGGGAGGAATGGTCAGCGTAGTCAGAATCCGCGTGATAATGGTAGCAGCAGTACTAGAAAATCTCAGGGAACGCAATTATCTCAAGTGACCAATAACATTGGTAATATCAGACTCAACACAGAAGAGGTAAATGAGCAGTTCATGGTAACATGCATTACGTGCTTCGTAATTTATTCTTTTTTATGCACTGACATAATTATATGACTTTTGGACTACAGGTGGATATATCTATTGCATTGATTCCTTTGAATGAACGAACTTTGCCGAGCTTGGATACCCCATACATTACCTGCCCATCTACATTTTCAGTTAAACAGCTTTGCCAGGTTATTTTCCAACTCTACCTCCTTAGTTAGGTTAACTTTAAATCTTAGGTATTGTTGTCTTCTTTTAACTTTCTATGCCTTTTTCATTCTGCACCAATGGAATAATTGCTATCCTAATATCGTGTGCGCAGTATGTTGCTAATAAGTTGGGCATGCAACTCAAAGAGGTCGAAATCTCGTTGGTAACAACACCAACTTTTCCAACTTCTGGATTGATGCCTCTATATGATCCCACCAAAGGTTATCTGCAGCTACTGCAATCTCAAGAAACTGTGGGAGCGTTGCACCGTTGTTGTAGCCCTGATGGTGCACTGGTGAGTTCTTCCTTCCACATAAAATATCTACAGCTACTGGAATTTAATCTTTCTAATCATTAACATATTTTGCCCTTTAAAATCATATAGGTTTTGGGATATCGTCGCAAGATTTTTGAATGAGGTATTCTGTAATAGTGGAATTTCGTTATCCTTTCATGGAGAAGAGATTATTGACATTCTATATACAGCTGGATACGTAATTTCGTCAGTGATAGATCTTAATTAAGCTCTCTTCATAGTACAATATGTGAAAAAACATGATCGAGTGAGGACACTTGAACACTTGGTTTTAGTGAGGCAATAATGTTGAATTCATCTTGACGCAACTAAGTATGGTTTAAGTTTTTTTATTTAGGCTAAAATGTTGATCGAATTATTGATATAGCGTACAGTTTAATTTGTTCAAATGAAGTATATTATTTCTTGATGTGGTTTTTCTCTTTTTTATCCTATTAATGTTTGCATGGTTTTATCTGAACTTGAATTCTGTGTAATAGTGGCAACAAGTCACGGAAACCGGCCATTACAAGTTAACCAGATCTTTCATTGATATATTGTCATGCACTCATGAGCATAGAGGGCAACGTTCCCCCCTCCCTCTAATCTTACTATCATAACAATAATCGTTGCTAATTTATAGTAGAGGCCAAACTGGAATGAACGACGGCAAGGAATTTGAAGTGAGATCGACTTTCTATTTATTTTTTAATGGAAGATTGCTTCTTCACTTTTATCTTTGCACGGAAGATTGCTTTTTCGCTTTTATCTTTGCATGGAAGATTGCTTCTTTAATTTTATCGTCCATGTATAAATGTAAGACCTAGCTTATTAAAATAAGCTTGAAGGCCAATCTAATGGTATCTAGCAACCTACTATTGGCTATGTTTTTCTGTTTAAATGTCATCGTTGAGTTTGGAAGTAACAGTTGTGAACTTCTTTACTTGTTGTGTCTTAATCCTGGAACCTTCATTGCATTTCTAGTGCTTATCTTCTTCAATATTTTGTCAAATTCAATGTTTGTTACCCCATTTGACTGGTGTATGAGTGCCAGTTAAGAGAGATGGCCAGCTGCGAAGTTGGTTTCTTTATACACGTGAACACATAGAAGCTGTAGATGTAGGCATTCTGAGAAGATATGGTCCCACCATCTCTAATTCACATTCTAAATTTAGAATGCCATAGACAACACGTACACCAACATTTGTAACATTTTCTAAGATTTTGCAACCTTCTAAATTTAGAAATTTTATCTTAAGACTAATACACATAAACTTTGCAACCTTCTATTGATGTAAAGAGAGTAACAAAAAAAAAAATGGCGAAGAAGAAGACTATCTATAGAAACATATTTGAACGGTAATAAAAATTGAATTAAATTTATGTAGTTTCCAAAAAATATAATAAAGAAATTATTTGTGATTTGTCAGAGATAGAAGGTTGTATATTTCGTTCCAAATTGAACCGTCTTTAATTATAACTGATTTATAGCATGAGTGATAGCATAAGCGTTAGGGACAAAATTATAGAAAAATCTATTTTTAGACCGTGCGTTAGAAATGCTCTGAGGTATGGATAAAGGAAGCAAAACAAGTGTACTTTTACATTGTGAATATTATATGGTGAAATGGAATTATAGGAAGTCAAGTGCTACAGGTAGCAACAAAAAATTATTACATTCGTTGTAGCACTTGATTTCCTATAAAGCTTTAGATAAAGGCTGGGTTTTTAATTGGGCTTTTAACTGGCCTGAAAAATTACTAATTTTAATTTGAGAGGCAATCACAGAATAATAAAAATGGTAGAAAAGTAATGGTTTTTGACATTTAATGAAAATTATACTAATTTTAATCCACTGAGATTCCTAATAAATGATTGAGATGGAACTCTGAGCTGGATAATTAACACTTGAGATAATAACTGCATAAGTTCAACACACCATTATCATGTGTGAGATTCCATGCTCCAGTGGGCCTGTAAATCTACGCGTTGAAATTAAACCTCATTTTCTCCGTTTTAAATATATCCCTCGTCTAGAATAAAATTACTAATACAACAATTTCTAAATGTTTGGTCTATTTTTATATTAAAAGGATAAAAAATTTACATAATTATTTTGCATTGAAATAAGAAAATACTATAGAAAACAAAAACAAAACCCAAAAAAACAACAAGGATAAAATTGGAAATAAAAATTGAAATACAATGTATGTGTATTCTAGGTGCTTTGAAACCAGACAACCTTTTGACTATATAAATCCAGTGTGGTAGAGACACCATTACCATTTCCAATCTCTTTTTCTCTCACTATCTTTGATTTCTCTGGGGGAAAAAACAAATCAAAATGGGTAGAAAGAAGAAGAATCGTCGAAGCTTTGTGGGAAGTAGTAGTTCTCATCAACAAAAGCAACAAAAAAAAGTGATGGAAGATGAGTCCCAACTATACACTGAGCAAGACCATCAATGGCAAGGGTTGAAAGATGTAATGATACCATTGTTGCGACAACAAGATAAGGGAAAAGAAGTAATATTAATAGATGATGATGAAGAAGAAAGTAATCAAGAAACCGAGGGTGATGAGTATGTTTTCTTGTTTTTCTTTTTTCATTTCTTGTTAATTTGATGATTCTTCTATGTTTTTCACGTCTTCTTTTTTTAAATCTGTACTTGCATGTTCGATTTGCATTTTGACCGATTAGTACTTATTGTAAAGCTTGGCCGACCTAATTCTTCTCTGATTGATTTCTGATTTAGATCTTAAGGAGTCATGTTTAATTCTTTTCTCTAAGTTTATCTGATTCCATTATACTCTAATGATTTAAAATAATAGTTGTAGAAAAGAATGGATATAATTGGTATTATTATTAATGGCTATTAGTACTAAATCTTTTATCTTTTGTTACAGAAATGGATGGCCATATCTTGCTCAATTTCAATTGTCAGATCTGATGCTACTGCCCATCTTTTGGAATGTTTTACCTTTCTTTGATTGCATGTTTAAAGTGTGATTGATTTAGTTATGGGATTTGATTGCGTGTTTATAGTGGGGTTGATTTAGTATTTATTTCGATTAATCCATGTACTTAGATTTGCATTTTAGATGTTTGTGGTGTACGCCGCTATTGCGTGCGTACATTCTGTTTGATTTTGTGTGCGACTCCGCTTGTATGTCTTAATTTGTGTTACTTCAAACTAACTTGCCTTGTAATGCGATCATCTAGCTTAGATTTTTGCCAGAAAAATACGAGAATTAATGTGACCAAAATCAGTCTTCTTGTTAACTTTTAAGCTTGAATCATTTGAACTTCTTGAAAGGTGTATGCTTAAATTATAACACAGTCAGATATTTTAAGAATTTCCCTTTGATGTTGCAACTATCTTGAGAACTTTCATGGAAAATTTCTATTCAAATGAGCCAAAGAAGAAATTTCATGACTCAAAAAACTCAAACTAGCACAAGAATTTTTTTTTTCTCAACAACAACAACAACCATATTCCTAGCAACTCTCGTTTGCAATTTTCTTTTTACCCCTGAAATTATTTGAACTTAATATGGAAAAGAAACCATTATTTTCTTTTGTGGCCTAATTGCCAAAGTATCATGCCAAGTATAACACATTGTGACT
Source organism: Aquilegia eximia (assembly GCA_023053565.1). Taxonomy (NCBI): domain Eukaryota; kingdom Viridiplantae; phylum Streptophyta; class Magnoliopsida; order Ranunculales; family Ranunculaceae; genus Aquilegia; species Aquilegia eximia. Next base: position 16,253,550 of record JALIGU010000005.1, read on the forward strand.
AACTACTGACAGTCTTACAGATCTCAGGGTTTGTTTTGTTTCTCAATTAATTTGTCAATTCCATGAACCCATTCATGAGATCAAATATCAACTAGTCCGGGTTATGGGATACAATTTACTAGTACTATTGAATGCAGAATTAAACAATAGCAGTAAAACGAAAATGAAAACAAAACACAATATCTCGAAGAAATCTCTTATTTATGGAGTATCATGAAGATTACAAGAATCTTTGTCTCGTAACACTCTCTAGATGACCTTAACCCTAGTTGCCTCTTTATTTTCTAGACACGCTAAACCTTAGTGGCTTCTCTAAACAAGCTAAATAAGTTGTTTCTCTATGTTCTAGTGGTACACCAAAACATCTCTATTTATATGCTTTGGACAACTTCTAGTTGGTCAAGGAAAATGATTTTCTTTTTTCCTAAAAGTCCATTCCTTGTGAAACAATGGAACTGTTTTAAAGACTTTCGTTTAAGGACTTCATTTTCCTTGTATTACAAAAAGTTCCCAACATATGGTTCACTTGTATCATTATGTTCTAAGCTGCATGGGGAAAATCAGATATTTATCACTTAGTTGTTTCTTTAATGGAAGTGATGTGAATTTACAATTATTGTTTAATGTTTGTTATCTGTTTGCAGATTTATTGACGTGGAAGAGTCACTGATTCGGAAATATCTGACATGCCCTATATGCCTAGGTTTGCTTTACATTCCATTCACTTATCCATTTGATTATTATTTTTTGATTCATCCAATGTGATTCGTAGAGTATATGATCTATCCCCTGCATGACATATATAAGTTAAACCGTCAGACATCACAAGCATTGGACCATCTTTGGATCTTAAATGTTTCTATGGTTATTAGTAACAAGAATTTATAATATACCTTTAGATGAATTTTGTCTACACTTACAGACACCGTGAGATTTTGTTTCTCATCCCGAGAGCACCTAGCACGTACCATACAGCCTCCGGTATGCCAATATTGAGCAATGTAACCCTTCCGAGTGCTTCAAACCAACCAATCATGCTTGTTAGTAATACGAATCTATCGTAAGCGTTAACTGATCTTCAAAACCAAGAAACATATTTTTGTTCCCCCTAAGTTAGATCACTACTAGATTAGTAAAAGGAGTATGGCCTAAATAAACCGCACACAAAATCTTAGGATCTGCATAAAGTCCATACGGGCTATAAATTTTTGGCAAGTTGTTTTCGCTTCGTGTTACTTATAAGCTAATCGATTTTAATAAACTCTAACTTGAATAACTTTGAATTTTGCAATGAACTTATTTGGGATTGATAAGAAATTAATTACAACAAAGATCTTCTCAAATTTAGAAAATCATACTTTTTTTAATTCAGTACACAAATCTAATGATGCTAGGTATAAACCCTAACTTCTTTGTGCTAGTTGTAAATGAATTTTGATAGATTTTCTTTATCAATGTGGCTAGGTATAATGCAACAAACTCATGCAGTGAACGAATGCCTGCACCGTTTCTGCAAGGACTGCATTGACCAATCACTGCGTTTGGTGTATGTTCTACAGCTATCGTATTATATTACAATCTTACAGAAATAGGAAATTCATATTGTAAATTTTTGTACTTATTATTTGGTTATCTAGACTAATAAAGTTCACTGGTACAGAAATCATGAGTGCCCTGCTTGTCGCAAACATTTACCAAGCAAGCATAATTTGAGAAAAGACACCAGATATGATAGAATTATTATGGAGTTTTACCCAAATATCAATGATGACAACAATGATGACATGGTAAGCTACTTGGACTTAAAAACAAATATTTTCTCTTGAATGCATATATCAGTCCCAACCTAGATCTTAATCTATTTCCACGCAATATCCGGCTGCAGGCATTGGATGAAGAGGACAAAGTTCACAATAAGCAGGTAGAGTACTCACTATATGTACATTTACTTGTATGAAAAATTATTTGCTTGTTATGTTGTCATCAATATACCAGAAACTCTATTACAGTATACTGTAATTAAGGCCATACTTCGTTTACCACAAATCACACTTATTTGACTGAAAGATACGCCAATTCAATTGGAAAAATGTTACATCCAAACTTTAATTTCTTCTCATAGGTGTAATTAACACATACGTATAATTGACCCAATTTCTTGTCACTAAACTCTCTTTTACCAAAGACAGTAAGCTCATAATTTATTGGACAGATGCAAACATCATTTGCTGAGACATTTCAGAGACAGTCAGAAGCTCTGCTGAAAAGACGATTGGTACAACGGGCGCCCTTGAGTTCTAGGAGCAGATCACCGGGAACTGATGGTGATGAAGATGGCCAATCTTACGATGGAGTCAGAGATCCATCTCCTCCTGATCATAGTTTTTCAACTTCAGACTATGGATGGGATTTGAATCATAATGATGATGATGATGATGATGATGATGATGATGGAGAAAGGACTATTTCATCTACTTTGATTTTTAAGTGGGGGAGGAATGGTAAGCGTAGTCAGAATCGGAGTGATAATGGTAGAAGCAGTATTAGAAAATCTCAGGGAACGCAATTATCTCAAGTGACCAATAACATTGGTAATATCAGACTCAACACAGAAGAGGTAAAGGAGCAGTTCATGGTAACATGCATTACGTGCTTCGTAATTTATTCTTTTTTATGCCCTGACATAATTATATGACTTTTGGACTACAGGTGGATATATCTATTGCATTGATTCCTTTGAATGAACGAACTTTGCCGAGCTTGGATACCCCATACATTACCTGCCCATCTACATTTTCAGTTAAACAGCTGTGCCAGGTTATTTTCCAACTCTACCTCCTTAGTTAGGTTAACTTTAAATCTTAGGTATTGTTGTCTTCATTTAACTTTCTATGCTTTTTTTCATTCTGCACCAATGGAATAATTGCTATCCTAATATCGTGTGCACAGTATGTTGCTAATAAGTTGGGCATGCAACTCAAAGAGGTCGAAATCTCGTTGGTAACAACACCAACTTTTCCAACTTCTGGATTGATGCCTCTATATGATCCCACCAAAGGTTATCTGCAGCTACTGCAATCTCAAGAAACTGTGGGAGCGTTGCACCGTTGTTGTAGCCCTGATGGTGCACTGGTGAGTTCTTCCTTCCACATAAAATATCTACAGCTACTGCAATTTAATCTTTTTAATCATTAACATATTTTGCCCTTTAAAATCATATAGGTTTTGGGATATCGTCGCAAGATTTTTGAATGACGTATTCTGTAATAGTGGAATTTCGTTATCCTTTCATGGAGAAGAGATTATTGACATTCTATATACAGCTGGATACGTAATTTCGTCAGTGATAGATCTTAATTAAGCTCTCTTCATAGTACAATATGTGAAAAAACATGATTGAGTGAGGACACTTGAACACTTGGTTTTAGTGAGGCAATAATGTTGAATTCATCTTGACGCAACTAAGTATGGTTTAAGTTTTTTTATTTAGGCTAAAATGTTGATCGAATTATTGATATAGCGTACAGTTTAATTTGTTCAAATGAAGTATATTATTTCTTGATGTGGTTTTTCTCTTTTTTATCCTATTAATGTTTGCATGGTTTTATCTGAACTTGAATTCTGTGTAATAGTGGCAACAAGTCACGGAAACCGGCCATTACAAGTTAACCAGATCTTTCATTGATATATTGTCATGCACTCATGAGCATAGAGGGCAACGTTCCCCCCTCCATCTAATCTTACTATCATAACAATAATTGTTGCTAATTTATAGTAGAGGCCAAACTGGAATGAACGACGGCAAGGAATTTGAAGTGAGATCGACTTTCTATTTATTTTTTAATGGAAGATTGCTTCTTCACTTTTATCTTTGCACGGAAGATTGCTTTTTCGCTTTTATCTTTGCATGGAAGATTGCTTCTTTAATTTTATCGTCCATGTATAAATGTAAGACCTAGCTTATTAAAATAAGCTTGAAGGCCAATCTAATGGTATCTAGCAACCTACTATTGGCTATGTTTTTCTGTTTAAATGTCATCGTTGAGTTTGGAAGTAACAGTTGTGAACTTCTTTACTTGTTGTGTCTTAATCCTGGAACCTTCATTGCATTTCTAGTGCTTATCTTCTTCAATATTTTGTCAAATTCAATGTTTGTTACCCCATTTGACTGGTGTATGAGTGCCAGTTAAGAGAGATGGCCAGCTGCGAAGTTGGTTTCTTTATACACGTGAACACATAGAAGCTGTAGATGTAGGCATTCTGAGAAGATATGGTCCCACCATCTCTAATTCACATTCTAAATTTAGAATGCCATAGACAACACGTACACCAACATTTGTAACATTTTCTAAGATTTTGCAACCTTCTAAATTTTGAAATTTTATCTTAAGACTAATACACATAAACTTTGCAACCTTCTATTGATGTAAAGAGAGTAACAAAAAAAAAAAAAAAATGGCGAAGAAGAAGACTATCTATAGAAACATATTTGAATGGTAATAAAAATTGAATTAAATTTATGTAGTTTCCAAAAAATATAATAAAGAAATTATTTGTGATTTGTCAGAGATAGAAGGTTGTATATTTCGTTCCAAATTGAACCGTCTTTAATTGTAGCTGATTTATAGCATGAGTGATAGCATAAGCGTTAGGGACAAAATTATAGAAAAATCTATTTTTAGACTGTGCGTTAGAGATGCTCTTAGGTTTGGATAAAGTAAACAAAACAAGTGTACTTTTACCTTGTGAATATTATATGGTGAAATGGAATTATAGGAAGTCAAATGCTACAGGTAGCAACAAAAAAATTATTACATTCGCTGTAGAACTTTATTTCCTATAAAGCTTTAGATAAAGGCTGGATTTTTAATTGGGCTTTTAACTGGCCTGAAAAATTACTATTTATTTTCTGAGAGGCAATCATAGACTAATAAAAATGGTAACAAAGTAATGGATTTTGACATTTAATGAAAATTATACTAATTTTAATCCACTGAGATTCCTAATAAATGATTGAGATGGAACTCTAAACTGGATAATTAACACATGACATAATAACTACATAAGTTCAACACACCATTATCATGTGTGAAATTCCATGCTCTAGTGGGTCTGTAAATCTACGCGTTGAAAACCTCATTTTTTCCGTTTTAAATATATCCCTCATCTGGAATAAAATTACAAATACAACAATTTCTAAAAGTTTGGTCTAATTTTATATTAAAAGGATAAAAAATTTACATAATTTTTTGCATTGCAATAAGAAAATACTATAGAAAACGAAAAAAAAAAAAAAAAAAAAACCCAAAATAACAGCAAGGGTAATATTAGAAATAACAATTAAAATACAATGTATGTGTATTCTAGGTGCTTTGAAATCAGACAACCTTTTTACTGTTTAAATCCAGTGTGGTAGAGACATCATTACCATTTCCAATTCTCTCTTTCTCTCACTACATCTTATTTTTCTCGGGGAAAAAACAAATCAAGATGGGTAGAAAGAAGAAGAATCGTCGAAACTTTGTGGGAAATAGTAGTTCTCATCAACAAAAGCAACAAAACAAAAAGTGATGGAAGATGAGTCCCAACTACACACTGAACAAGACCATCAATGGCAAGGGTTGAAAGATGTAATGATACCATTGTTGCGACAACAAGATAAGGGAAAAGAAGTAATATTAATAGATGATGATGAAGAAGAAAGTAATCAAGAAACCGAGGGTGATGAGTATGTTTTCTTCTTTTTCTTTTTTCATTTCTTGCATGTTAATTTGATGATTCTTCTATGTTTTTCATGTCTTTTTTTTGTTTTTTAAATCTGTACTTGCATGTTCTATTTGCATTTTGACCGATTAGTACTTATTGTATAGCTTGGTTGACCTAGTTCTTCTCTGATTGATTTCTTATTTAAATCTGAAGGAGTCATGTTTAATTCTTTTCTCTAAGTTTATCTGATTCCATTATACTCTAATGATTTAAAATAATATTTATAGAAAAGAATGGATATAATTGGTATTATTATTAATGGCTATTAGTACTATATCTTTTATCTTTTGTTACAAAAATGGATGGTCATATCTTTGTTCAATTTCAATTGTCAGATCTGATGATACTGCCCATCTTTTGGAATGTTTTACCTTTCTTTGATTGCATGTTTAAAGTGTGATTGATTTAGTTATGGGATTTGATTGCATGTTTAAAGTGGGGTTGATTTAGTATTTGTTCCGATTAATCCATGTACTTAGATTTGCATTATAGATGTTTGTGGTGTACGTTACTATTGCGTACGTACATTCTGTTTGATTTTGTGTAAGACTCCACTTGGATGTCTTAATTTGTATTACTTCAAACTAGCTTGCCTTGTAATGTGATAATCTAGCTTAGATTTTTGCCAGAAAAATACGATAATTAATGTGACCAAAATCAGTCTTCTTGTTAACTTTTAAGCTTGAATCATTTTGACTTCTTGAAAAGTGTATGCTTAAATTATAACACAGTCAGATATTTTAATAATTTCCTTTTGATGTTGCAACTATCTTGAGAACTTTCATGGAAAATTTCTATTCAAATGAGCCAAAGAAGAAATTTCATGACTCGAAAAACTCAAAGAAGCACAAGAAATTATTATTTTTTCTCAACAACAACAACGACCATATTCCTAGGAACTCTCGTTGCAATTTTCTTTTCACCCCTGAAATTATTTGAACTTTATGTGGAAAAGAAACCATTATTTTCTTTTGTGGCCTAATTGCCAAAGTACTATTGAATGTGGAATTAAACAATAGCAGTAAAATGAAAACAAAACACAATATCTCGAAGAAAACTATCTTATTTATGGAGTATCATGAAGATTACAAGAATCTCTGTCTCACAACACTCTCTAGATGACCTTAACCCTAGTTGCCTCTCTATTTTCTAGACACACTAAACCTTAGTGGCTTCTCTAAACAAGCTAAATAAGTTGTTTCTTTATGTTCTAGTGGTACACCAAAATATCTCTATTTATATGCTTTGGATAACTTCTAGTTGGTCGATCAAGGAAAATGATTTTCTTTTTTCCTAAAAGTACATTCCTTGTGAAACATTAGAACTATTTTAAGGACTTCATTTTCCTTGTCTTACTAAAAGTTCCCAACATATGGTACACTTGTATCATTATGTTCTAAGATGCATAGGGAAGATCGAATATTTATCACTTAGTTGTTTCTTTAATGAAAGTGATGTGAATTTACAATTATTGTTTAATGTTTGTTATGTGTTTGCAGATTTATTGACGTAGAAGAGTCATTGATTCAAAAATATCTTACATGCCCTATATGTTGTGCGCAGCGGAAACTAATGCACAAATATGATGATTGAACTAATGTATGAAAGTAAAACAAAAAAGACAAAATAAACAAGCAACCACACACAAGACACAAGATATACGTGGTTCGGCAATATGCCTACGTCCACGGGGAGAAAGGATGATGCTTTTCTTCACAAGACAATTGTACAAGCCCTCACGAAGAAACCGAAGTCTTCTTCCTCACAAAAGTTCTCTCAAACTCTCTAATGGCTTCTCACAATCTCTCTCTTAGAAAAGTTTAAGGTTTTGTCAAATTCTATTTGGCTTTATAGTATAGCCTTACAATAGCCACGAATTGGGCTCAAAACAGGCCCATATACACAAAACTGGAGAAGGACGTACGTACGTCGAAATCACGTACGTACGTGTACAACACGTAACAACGATCTGGCGTACGGGACGTTCGAACGTCCTAACCACGTTCGTACGTTCTGTCCCGAAAAAGTTGTCTGCCACATTGGACGTACGAACGCCCTAAAGCCGTTCGTACGTTCCTGAACAAAATACTTCCCTGCTGCCATTTTGCACATAAAACCCAACAATTCTCCACCTCGGCGAAGATTCAATAAACCTCGGAGAAAGGATGATGCTTTTCTTATCTAGACAATTGTACAAGCCCTCACGAAGAAACCGAAGTCTTCTTCCTCACAAAGTTCTCAAAACTCTCTAATGGCTTCTCAAAATCTCTCTCTTAGAAAAGTTAAGGTTTTGTATCACTTCTATTTGGCTTTATAGTATAGCCTTACAATAGACCACGAATTTGGGCCCAAACAGGCCCATATTGCACATAAAACCCAATAATTCTCCACCTCGGCGAAGATTCAATAAATCTAAGCCGACAAACGCAAGTCACAAACTCCCACACATGTCCCGAAGGACCACCTCGACTGCACCACTTCATGGTTGCCTACGTACCCTTCTTCTAAGGGATCAAGCCATCGTAGTTCACTCTAAAATATACTATCCACTCAAAGGAAGAACATGGACAAAATCTAAGCAATGATAGAACTTAGTCCCTGAAACCACTTTAGTCAACATGTCAGCCGGATTATTGCTAGTATGAATCTTCTTCAATAAAATCTCACCCTCTTCAATAATGTCTCTGACAAAGTGATGTCGCACATCAATGTGCTTTGTACAAGCATGATAAACTGAGTTCTTTGCCAGATTTATGGTACTTTGATTGTCACAATGAACCATAAGCTGCTCTTGCACAATACCCAAGTTTTTCAACATACCTCGTAACCAAATGGCTTCTTTAAAGGCTTCAGTCACAGCCATATATTCTGCTTCTGTCGAAGACAAAGCAACAAGAGATTGTAATGTAGACCGCCAACTAATAGGACCACCTGCCAATGTAAAAACATATCCAGTAGTAGACCGACATCTCTCTATTTGACCATCATAATCAGCGTCCACATAACCAACACAAAACTGATTCAAATCCCTTCCCTTCTGGAATAACAACCAACCTCCACACTACCTTGAATGTAGCGTAAGATCCATTTCACAGCTTCCCAATGTTTCTCAACAGGATTATGCATGTACCTACTTACAGTGCCAACTGCATGCCCAATGTCGGGCGTTGTACATACCATCGCATACATCAAGCTACCAACCGCACTTGCATATGGATAACGTGTCATGTAAGCACGTTCTCTATCAGAATTAGGAGACATGGAAGCATTCAAGTTAAAATCTTTTGAGAGAGATATACTCACAGCTGTACCAATCTCATATTGGCTAAATCTCTGTAGCACCTTCTGTAGATAGGCCTTTTGAGATAACCACAATCTTCCATTGTCTCGTTCCCTCTGAATTTCCATGCCAAGTATCTTTCTCGCTTCACCAAGATCTTTCATCTCAAACTCCATAGACATAGTCTTTTTCAACTTGTCTATCTCCACATTGCTTTTAGAGGCTATGAGCATGTCATCAACATATAAAAGCAAATAGATAAAAGAACCATCACATACCTTGCAAGAATAGACACAAGGATCATATGGACTTCTTATGTACCCTTGCCCTAGCATAAACCGAGTAAACCGCTTGTACCATTGCCTTGGAGATTGCTTCAACCCATACAGCGATTTCTTCAATTTACATACCAGCTTGTCATTACCCGCATCTTTATACCCACTTGGCTGAGTCATATAGATCTCCTCATCTAGCTCACCATGTAGAAAAGCAGTTTTCACATCAAGTTGAGCTAACTCCAAATGAAATTGTGCTACTAAGGCCAATAGGATGCGAATAGAGGAATGTTTCACAACTGGAGAAAAGATTTCATTATAATCAATTCCCTGCTTCTGAGCATAGCCTTTTGCCACCAATCTTGCTTTGAAGCGTACATTTTCACCAGGAGACCCATCTTTCTTAGTGTAAACCCATTTGCACCCGATTGCTTTCTTTCCCTTAGGCAACTCCATGAGTTCCCAAGTTTCATTCTTATGAAGAGATTTCATCTCCTCATCCATGGCCGTCTTCCACCTTTCATAATCACTACTCTGCAGTGCTTCACGAAAAGTTTCTGGAATACCCTCATCAACAACCGAAAGTGCATAAGCTACCATATCATCAGTAAGCCGTTTAGGAACACCGGCATTTCTCTTGGATAATCTAGATGCAATTGGACCCTCATCATTAGAGTCCACATGTACTGTATCATCAACCGTCTCATCATCAACCTCATTATCTGTCATGTCATCAGAATCTGTAACACTAGGAACCTCAATACTTGGAACCCTTACAGTAGACGTTTCCAAAGATACAGAACCACCTGGAACATGTGGAGATATTTCAGTCTCCACCCACTGCGAATCCTCTTTGGCCTTGCTCTCCACCTGCTGAGAGCTCTTAGGCTTTAACATAGAAGCCTCATCGAATGTCACATCTCTGCTTAGAATAATTTTCTTCAATTCTGGATCCCATAGCTTATAACCTTTTACTCCACTCTGTAGACCCATAAATAAAGACTTTTTTGCACGAGGATCCAACTTACTCTCTCGGACATGATAGTAAGCTGGACAGCCAAACACATGAAGAAAACAATAGTCTGAAGCAGGCTTACTAGACCAAACCTCCATAGGAGTTTTGCCATCAATCGCAGTCGAAGGCCTGTTAATAAGGTGACCGGCATACAGAATAGCCTCAGCCCAAAACACTTTGCCTAACCCAGCATTAGACAACATACACCGAACTCTCTCCAGTAAGGTTTGATTCATCCGTTCTGCCACCCCATTTTGCTGCGGTGTCTCTCTTACAGTGAAATGGCGTTCAATACCCTCATCCTGACATACTTGCAAGAAGGGATCATTTTTGTACTCTCCTCCATTATCTGAGCGAAATACCTTGATCTTTCTGCCAATTCGGGTCTCAACTAACTTCTTCCACTTTATGAAAATTTCTAGGACTTCATCCTTGCTCTTCATGGTGTACACCCACACACGCCTAGAAAAATCATCAACAAAAGACACAAAATAATGCTTACCTCCCCAAGATGCATTCTTGGTAGGCCCCCAGATATCCGTGTGGACATAATCAAGAGCTCCACTAGTATTATGAATAGTCATGCCAAACTTTACTCTTGTGTGCTTGCCCAGAATACAATGCTCACAGAATTCTGTTTTACAGGCGATAGCACCCTTTAACAACCCTTGCTTTATCAATCTTTGCAAGGATTTTTCACCAGTATGCGCCAACCGCATATGCCACAGCCGCGTAGTCTCTCTAGCAATCTTTGATGTAGCCTCAGACACGGCCACATCACTTGTAACTGTACTACCTTGAAGGAAGTACAAGTTCCTTTATCAAACACCCTTGAGTACAACTATTGCACCAGCCACAACCTTTAGAACGCCATGTTCAAGTACCACCTTGTAACCATTGGCTTCTAAAGTACCAACTGAGATAAGATTCTTCTTCATGTCAGGAACATACCTAACATTCTTCAGCTTCCTTATAATTCCATCAAACATCTTCAGACGAATGGTACCTATACCCATTATGTGACAGGGTTGATCATTCCCCATCACAACTACACCACTCTCCTGCTTCTTAAAATCAGAAAACCATTCCCTTATAGGACATATATGATAAGAAGCAGCACAATCTAAGATCCATTCATTACCACTAGTGTAATAAACCATTGATGAAACGGATAAAGAATAATCAGAATCTACATCATCATCTTTAGTATCACATGCAACATTTACCTCAGAGTCTTTCTTCTTGTCCTTTGCCTTGGCTTTAGGACAATCTTTCTTCCAATGCCCTTTCTCATGACAAAAGGAGCATTCATCCTTTGCTAGAAATCGACCTCTCGACTTTGACCGAGATTTCCCTCTACCACCTTGGCCTTTCCTGTCACTAGACCTTCCTCTTGTTACCAAGACCCCAGGTGTAGAGCCCTTGGACTCTTCCTTGTCCTTTTTCATACACGCATGAGTTAACAATGCTGCAGAAATCTCACCATACACCAATTTTTTTTCCCATATGTGAGTGTGATAGCCAAGTGTTCATATTCGTCAGGTAACGAATTTAAGAGACACACTGCCTTGCTTTCATCACTCACATCTGCTCCTAGATTCGCCAAGTCTGCAATTAGCTTGGTAAAATCATTAAGATGCTCCGCCATGGAAATACCTCTTCTCATATCTATTCGATAGAACTTTCGAAGTAGATAGTTTTTATTGTGGATATCTTTGTCATATACTTCTCCTCCAATTTTCGCCACATCTCCTTTGCAGAAACATCATTCATCACAAGATATTTAACGTCTTGTGCCAAACACGATCTTATGATTCCACAAGCTCGTTTGTTCATCTTTTTCCAATCCTTCTCTTCCACATCTTCTGGCTTATCCTCCAGAACATCTTCTAGGTCTTGTTGACATAGAGCATCCATTACCTCACACCTCCACATACCAAAGTTATTGGTGCTAGTAAACCTCTCTACATCAATTTTTGCTTGATGGTAAACCACTGACTTGGTTTCCCCCTTCGAACTCTTCGAACTCCCTTCTTTTAACATCTTTCACCAACTTTCAAACACTAAACAATCATCAAACGAATATGAAATTCACCCTGGAATTTCAACAAACACCTTCTAGACGCTCAAGTTCTAACCAAAGCTCACACGAAAAATCCAAGATTGGATTTTTACCGAAATTGAGAAAACAAAACCGTCAACTTCAAAGAATTACTGGGAACAGAATACTTTGAAACAGAAAACGTACCATACACCGTTGGAAAGCCTGAAGACTCTTCTTTCCAACTCAAAAAACGGATCAACGTTTCGATATCCGAGAACAGAGTTATGACCGTTTTACCACAGAGTATCGAATCTGGACAGATTCCTCAAAACCCTTTAACCAATGTTCTGCAATCCCTCTTTAACCCAAGGAACTAACCTTCGGCTCTGATGCCACTTGTTGTGCGCAGCGGAAACTAATGCACAAATATGATGATTGAACTAATGTATGAAAGTAAAACGAAAAAGATAAAATAAACAAGCAACCACACACAAGACACAAGATATACGTGGTTCAGCAATATGCCTACGTCCACGGGGAGAAAGGATGATGCTTTTTTTATCTAGACAATTGTACAAGCCCTCACGAAGAAACCGAAGTCTTCTTCCTCACAAAGTTCTCAAAACTCTCTAATGGCTTCTCACAATCTCTCTCTTAGAAAAGTTAAGGTTTTGTATCACTTCTATTTGGCTTTATAGTATAGCCTTACAATAGACCACGAATTTTGGCCCAAACAGGCCCATATTGCACATAAAACCCAACACTATATGCCTAGGTATGCTTTAAATTCCATTCATTTATCCATTGGAGTATTATTTTTCGATTCATCCAATGTGATTCGTAGAGTAAATGATCTATCCCCTACATGAAATATATAAGTCAGATTGTCAGACATCACAAGCATTGGACCGTCTTAGGATCTTAAATGTTGCTATGGTTATTAGTAACAAGAAATTATCATATACCTTTAGCTGAATTTTGTCTACACTTACAGATACATCGAGATTTTGTTTATCATCCCAAGAGCACCAAACACGTACCATACAGCTCAGGTATGCCAATTACTGATCATGCTTGTTAGTAATACGAATCTATCGTAAGCCTTAACTGATCTTCAAAACCAAGAAATACATTTTAGTTTTCCGTAAGTTAGATCACTAGCAATTAGATTAGTAAAAGGAGTATGGCCTAAATAAATCGAACACAAAATCTTAGAATCTGCATAATGTCCATACGTGCCATAAATTTTTGGCAAGTTGTTTTCACTTCGTGTTACTTAGAAGCTAATCGATTTTAATAAACTCTAAATTGAATAACTTTGAATTTTGTAATGAAATTATTTGGTATTGATAAGAAATTAATTACAACAAAGATCTTCTCAAATTTAGAAAATCACATTTTTTTTTAATTCAGTACACAGATCTAATGATGCGAGGTATACGTATAAACCCTAACTTCTTTGTGCTAGTTGTAAATGAATTTTCATAGATATGCTTTATCAATGGGGCAAGGTATTATGCAACAAACTCATGCAGTGAACGAATGCCTACACCGTTTCTGCAAGGAATGCATTGAACAATCACTGCGTGTGGTGTATGTTCTACAGCTATCGTATTATATTACAATCTTACAGAAATAGGAAATTCATATTGTAAATTTTTGTACTTATTATTTGGTTATCTAGACTAATAAGTTCACTGGTAGAGAAATCATGATTGCCCTGCTTGTCGCAAACATTTACCAAGCAAGCATAATTTGAGAAAAGACACCAGATATGATAGAATTATTATGGAGTTTTAACCAAATATCTATGATGACAACAATGATGACAGGGTAAGCTACTTAGACTTAAAAATAAATATTTGCTCTTAAATGCATATATCAGTCCCAAACTGGATCTTAATCTATTTCCACGCAATATCCGGCTGCTGGCATTGGATGAAGAGGACAAAGTTCACAATAAGCAGGTAGAGTACTCACTATATGTACATTTACTTATACAAAAAAGTATTTGCTTGTTATGTGGTTATCAGTACACCAGAAAATCAATTACAGTATACTGTAATTAAGGCCATACTTCGTTTACAACAAATCACACTTATTTGACTGAAAGATACACCAATTCAATTGTAAAAATGTTACATATAAACTTTAATTTCTTATCACAGGTGTAATTAACAATTACATATAATTGACCCAATTTCTTGTCAATGAAATTTCTTTTACCAAAGATAATAAGTTCATAATTTGTTGGACAGATGCGCACTTCATTTGCTGAGACATTTCAGAGACAGTCAGAACCTCGGCCGAAAAGACGACTGATACAATGGACGCCCTTGAGTTCCAGGAGCAAATCACCGGGAACTGATGGTAATGAAGACGGCCAATCTAACGATGGAGTCAGAGATCCATCTTCTCCTGATCATATTTTTTCAACTTCAGACTATGGATAGGATTTGAATCATAATGATGAAGATGGAGAAATAACTATTTTATCTATTGAGATTTTTAAGTGGGGGAGGAATGGTCAGCTTTGTAAGAATTGGCATGATAATGATAGCAACAGTACTTGAATATCTCGGGGAACGCATTTATCTCAAGTGACAAATAACATCGGTAATATCAGACGCAACCCTGAAGAGGTAATGAGCAGTTCATGGTAACATGCATTACGTGCTTCGGACTATATTCGTTTTTATCTATTGCATTAATTCCTCAGAATAAACAAACTTTGCCAACCTTGGATGCCCCATATATTACCTGCCCATCTACATTTTCAGTTAAACAGCCGCGACAAGTTATTTTACAACTCTACCTCCTTAGTTAGGCTAACTTTAAATTTTAGGTATTGTTGTCTTCTTTTAATTCTCTATGCCTGCTTTTTCATTCTGCACCAATGGAATAATTGCCCTAATATCGTGTGTACGGTATGTTGCTGATAAGATGGGCATGCAACTTAAAGAGGTCGAAATCTCAATGGTAACAACACTAATGTTTCCAACTTCTGGATTGATGCCCGTATATGATCCAACCAGAGGTGATCTGCAGCTACTGCAATCTCAGGAAACTGTCGGAGCGTTGCACCGTTCCTGCAGCCATGATGGTGCACTGGTGAGTTCTTCCTTCAACATAAAAATATCTGCAGCTACTGCAATCTCATCTTTTTTATCGTTAACATATTTTTCTTTTTAAAATCATATAGGTTTTGGGATATCATCACAAGATTTTCAAATGAGGTAATCTGTAATAGTGGGAATTTCCTTATCCTTTCATGGAAGAGAGAGTATTGAAATTCTATATACAGCTGGATGCGTAATTTCGTGCATGTTAGATCTTAATTAAGCTCTCCGCATAGTATGGTTTAAGTTGTTTTATTTAGACTAAAATATTGAATTATTGATATAGCATACAGTTTAATTTGTTTAATGAAGTATATTATTTCTTGATGTGTTATTCTGTTTTTTATCCCATTAATCTTTGCATGATTTTATCTGAACTTGAACTTTTGTGTAATAGTGGCAACGAGTCACGAAAACCGGCCTTTATAGGTTAACCAGATCTTTCCTTGATATTCTGTCATGCACCCCTGATCCTATAGGGCAACATTCCTCTCCTGCCTATAATCTTACTATTATAACAATAATCATTGCTAAGTTATATTAGAGGCCAAACTGGAATGAATGACGACTGGTAATTTGAAGTGAAATCAACTTTTTGTTTATTTTTGCATGGAAGATTGCTTCTTTAATTTTATTTTTGCATGGAAGATTGCTTCTTCAATTTTATCGTCCGTGTATAACTTTAAATTTAAGACCAAACTTAGTTAAATAAAGGAATGAATTCAGAACTGCAAGGTAAAGAAAAATGATCATCATGCGCAGAAGGTGGGAACATATGCTGAAAAGGCTGCCTAGCCTGGTAAAGGGGGACGGTTACGCCGGCTACTTGTATTGCAAGGGACAAAAGACGTTGGAGATCTAGGGTTGTATATTCCAAAGTCGAGGATGGCTTTATCATAAGGTGGTGGGATTGCAACACAACGGGTTTGTCAGGTAGTTTGTCGAAAGGTTAGGATTTTAAAATTCTTAGGAGGCTTGTCCTGACAATAGAATATTGGTATTGATCCAAAATATATTATCACCGAGGCCTTCTAAGTACACTTGACTACAAAGTTAAGTGTGTTCAGGCGGGAGAAGTCTCAGGATGGATGACTTCATTGAAAGCAAATTGTTGCCTAATTAAAGACCAACAATGTTGGGTCATTACATGGGATAAAAAGCGTATAACATAACAAATAAACAATAAGAAAACAAAAAACCCTTTATAACTATTACGTAATTTAAAAAAAATAAAATTTTATTTTTGAACGAATGAAATTATCGTGGCGAATGAAAGATTAGATTATTCAAAAATAATTAATCATCACATTATTAGTATTGGGATATAATATAAATACTACCAAGATTAGTAAATTTATCCTAACAAATTAAGAAATATGATTAAAAAGAACTTTACTCCCTCTTTCCCCACACTCTTTAAAATCCTTTAACCTTATCTCTTTCCTCTATTCTCTAAGTAGTGTCTTATTTTTATTAGGGGGATTTAGGTTTTAGTCACTAAAAGTATATGCTATTTAGGAAAATAACATTTTTCTTTCGTTAATTAGGTTTTACTCACGAACCAGTAGCTGAACCAAATAATATTCTAAAATGACCAAAATACCCCCAACCAACAAACACGTGAGATACACGTGATTAGACTATTTCTTCTTCTTCCTTGTCCAATACTCCAATCTGAGTATATCTTCTTCCTCCAAATTTTAGAAGAAAGCATTTTCATTTTTCCATTTCAAGAACAAATTTCAAACCAAAAGCATTTTTTTTTCCAATAAAAGTTCATCCAACACAAACCTCTTCTTCATTAATTAGTAATCCATGACCGTGTTCGCAACAGGAGCAGCTCGTCTTGCGAGCAAACGCCTTCTCCAGATCCATCAAGTTTTCTGTCTTAATCTCTTTCTCCTTCCATCTATACTCTTTCTCTCTCTAACAATTTCACTCTTTTCTCTTTCCAGAGACTACTCAATCTCTTTTCACTGTTTTAAATGATGTGAGTTTGAGTTCAAACTGTTATTAATTAAAACAAATCTCAATTCCACTCCCTTTTCTGGTTTTTAATTTGTTTCTTTAGCTTTAGTTGGATTAGATTTAGGTTGTAATTTGTTATTCGAACAAAACAATAACAGCAATAATGTTATCTTTTCCTTAAAGGATTATCATGGATATATGGTTTTGGTTTGGAATTTTTTATTGCAAAGAGTTGACTTAGAGAAATAGAGGTGGTTGTGGTGGATGGAATGGTGGTGGTGTTGGGCAGCGGTGCTATGGTGGAGTGGTTGTGGATGAGAGGATGTGATTTTATATTTTGTTTTGACTAAGTTATCATGTGCAACACACATGACTTTTACAGGGGTATTTTAGCTATTAAAAAATAGGGGGGGGGATTTAGAGATACCCCCCAAAATAATAGGAACTCTTTGAGATACCCCCCAGATTTAAAAATCATTAGAGATACCCCCCAGATTTTCATTTTAAGCCGGTCAACCAAGCCATTGACCAATATAACTTTTATATTGACAAAAATACCCTTCTCAATTGAAGTTATATCCTAGTCATCCAACCCAATTACCATGTATGCCATATCATGTAAACTTAGATCTAATCCTAACTATTCAATAAGATAAAACCCTCAAATTTAATCCTAAGTTAGAAACCAATATTTTTTTCTCCAACTCTTCTTCCTTCTTCTCAACCACCAATTCCTCCACCACCACTATTAAAACCACCAATTCCTCCACCAAACTACTAAATCTTCTCTCTCCTCTTCTACTCATAAATCACCCCATACAACCACAACCACCACCACCACCACCACCACCACAACCACCAATTCCTCCACCACCACTATTAAAACCACCAATTCCTCCACCAAACTACTAGATTTTCTCTCTCCTCTTCTACTAACAAATCACCCCATACAACCACAACCACCAATTCCTCCACCACCACCACTAATAAACTACCAATTTCTCCACCCCCACTAATAAACTACCAATTTCTCCACCCCCACTACTAAATATTCTCTCTAATCTTTTTCTCACACAAAAAAATCTTCTCTCTCTTATTCTCATAAATCACCCCACAACCACCAATACCTCCACCACCACTACTAAATCTTCTTTCTCCTTTTTTTCTCACACAAACAATTTTTTTCTCTTCTTTTGTACTCGTAAATCACCCAACACAACTACAAAAACCACCAATTTCTCCACCACCACTACTAAGTCCACTAATTTCTCCACCACCACTATTAAAGTTCTTGGATTAATGGGGTATGGGTGTGGTTAGGATCAATGGGTTTGAATTACATGAGATGGACGGTTATGATTTAATGGGGTATGGGTGTTGGATGTGAGTAAAATTTGTTTATGTTAAAGGTTTTGCTGACATGGCATACAAGTAGATGACTAGGATTAAGGTTCAAATAAAAGAAGGGTATTTTTGTCTAAAGAACATAAAGATAGGTCAAACATAGGTCAATGGCTCGGTTGACCGGCTTGAAATGAAAATCTGGGGGGTATCTCTAATGATTTTTAAATCTGGGGGGTATCTCAAAGAGTTCCTATTATTTTGGGGGGTATCTCTAAATCCCCCTAAAAATAATATCTGGTTAAATCCGGTTTTTTCCCAACTCGGGTCAAACCAAGTGACCGAAACCTAATTAACAAAAGAAAAATGCTATTTCCCTAAATAGTATATACTTTTGGTGACTAAAACCTAAATCCCCCTTTTTATTAAATGAACGTTATACAAAGGTTGTGAAATTTTGAAAGGATATTGATATTTATTTCACTATGTATGGTGGATAAGAGTCAATGAGTTTATGCATGTAGAAATGCGCAAAAAGCTGAATGAATATCAAAATCCATCCATTGCATTGTTTCCTTAATGGGATAACGAGTATAAGAAAGTAAATGAGTATAGACCAAAAACGAGGTGAGTGTATAAAGACAAAGAAGAACAAATAAGTGTTTTCTTCCTTTAGGGTCCATTCAGGCGATGATCACTAATCCTTTAGGGTCCATTAGAAAAAGGAGTATTTTAAACAAAGTAGGGAGATATATATGGAAATCAGTGGCGGCTCAAGCAATTTTAGGGCCAGATGCCAGCTCCAAAATAGGGCCTTCGAAATCAAAGTTAAAAACTAAAATAAAAAACACACTTCTATTTTTATTTTTGTTTTAAACGAAATGTCACGACCCGAATTTAATAAATAAAATAAATCGAGGCAGCAACAATTTCTAACTCAAAAACCAGATCTAACAAAAAAACTTAAATAAAATACAGTGAAGAAAAATCCAACCGATAAAAGTACACCTGATTTCATCATATTATACAACATAACTTACGCCAACAAAATACAAGAATACCACTTTCAAATAAAATACATGATTGAAATATCTAAAGATCTCTACTGGTCCCAACAAGCGGTCTGTCACAGCTCCATAGCTCTAACCTCTCCTGCCTGCATTCCAAATGGAACACACTCACGTCCAAAATAAAGCAACATGGGTCAGTATAAAAGCTGGTATGAGTAAACACGGGGGAAATCTATTCCCACCAAATAACATAATAAATATAAATTTTCAACATATGATTAACAACATAATTAACCTTAAAGAACAATTCTTCCATACTAAGACATTAGCATACGCACAAAAACCATATCAATTCCATTATATTTAAACCATTTATCCATTATTTAATCACATGCTTAATCCCATTATCCAATTCTAATTTATCTATTTACGATTATAATTGATCGATAATACAAATACATTACCTAAGCAGCAACTGTCTTTAAGGATAGGTCTATCCACCTGCACAAAATAAATTAGTTGACCTATCCACCTGCAAAATGGAGTTAATATATAATAGACAAATATCATAAAGATAAACCAAATCACATACACGTTATGTGTTATCTAATACTTTGTATTAATCTGAAAATACATTCTGTTAATTTAAACCATTAATAATGACTCATTCCAACTCTTCATAGTTTGTAATCTACTAAAATGACAAGTCCAATTATGACAAGTAATTCCGATAATAAATAAAACAACGCAGTTCTTCCATATAATCATAGTTACCTCCGATTCATAATCGAAGTATATAAAATTTACCCATATCATTAACTAGCACCAAGCACTACAATACTATAAGCCTTAGCACACTAGTAAACAACGAATCCAAAATCACAAAACTACGTCCTGGCCTCTAGCCGGTGCTCGGGTTTAACAAATCATAAAAATCATAACATATGCCCAATCACTAGTACACCTCCCACAGGATGCACTCCACACATTTGCCATACCCACACTGCACCGGTGTGCCTTGATCATGGTTAAGAACCTCTAAGCAGAAACCAAAACCCAAGTAGGTGCTCACCTGCAAGCTTTGGCTAGCCTCGACGTATGCCTAACTCATGATCTCTAATAGCTCCCTTGAGCTTTCTAATGTGACGCCCAGACCAACCCTGAAGGCTATGAAGGTCTGAAAGGTCAGTTCTGCAGGCTAAGCCGTCTAGGAAATACCCAAATATCATCCAAGAGTCAACCCGCAGGCTAAGCCATCTAGGGTGATAATTAATTTCTTTAACCTAATTCCAGAGGTGCGGCAAATGTACTAATGCTTGGGCGACTACCAAAACAACTAAACTAATCAAGCAATCACACAATCCTTGTCAAACAATTAAATTCCCAGTCCATTTCGTATTCCGTTCTTATTTTCCAAATTGAATATATACCGTCCATGGTATCAAACCATTCCAAATCATTCCATTATTAAATCCTAAGTTCAATATTCATTTCATTTCTATTCATATACTATCCATTGGTATGGAGCCATTTCTAGGCGTTCATCAATATAACTTTCCAGGTTACTTTAAACATAATTAATCAAGTAACATGCCATTATATACTAATCCACTTCAATATTTAGAATACTTTTAGTACATGTCTATTTCAACTTGACAATCAAACAAAAGGACAAACCCAAAAGAAAACATATATGCTAAAAAGAAACTCTTTACGTAAATCTGCCAAATAATAACATTCATCTTTCAAAATTCACACGTCTAAAAATAATTGCTAAAATCTCATAAATTTCGAATACTATGAAAATATTACTTGGTATAAAAATATGGAATCATTTCGATATATAAAAAATAATTAAACAATCGTTTTACTCAATCCTACCAGATTCCAGAAAGAAATCCCAAGAATCTACGTCAAACTTTGATCATTTTTCACCATATTAGCCTCATAATTTAAAGTATTTCTAAACACAATTATAGTTCAGGATGTCTATTTTCTAAAACGAGTAAATTCATCAAGATATGTTGAGTAACGAGTCTTTTATGATTTTTCTATGACAGCCACGCAAACAGAAACTAGCAGTAAAGTCATACTGGATATCCAATAAAAGATGCGTTCATTAAATTATTTAAAAATAATGATACGACAGAAAAATATGAAACTTTGATATATTCTTCTGTATTATATATTATAACCACCATAAAATTTTCAGTTACAGTTCGTAATTCTAAAGTAACCAAAATATTGCGACACTAAAACTGTACAGGAAGGCAAAAACTGCAGCAGTTGTCAGATTCCTAAGCTCTTTTTTACTAAGTTACTATCATTTTTGTCAATTGGTCATAACTAATCAATTGAAGTCCTTTCAATATAGTTTCTAGGGTTTTTAAAATCAAGGAAAAATGTTTTCATACGAATTTTCTATAATTTTTCAAACACAAGTAGAAAACAATTCAAAACCAAAGAAAATAGAAAAGGTAAACGTCTACTCACTTGTATAAGCATAAAAATCCAAATCTTCTTCTTGCTTTCTTCTAATTCTTTTTCTTCTTCTCCCAAATATGGTGTTGTAAAAAAAATGAATGAAAATCTTAAGATTTTAATATAAATAATATGTAGAAGTTAATGGGCTTTATTTTAGGACCATAAATGAATCTGCTACCCAACCCAATTCCATCTTCTTCTTTTTTAATAATTAATATATCATCCTTCAACGTAATAGAAAATTAACTCTAAACCCTTAAAAACATGTATGCAATATTTCATAATCCAATAAAATTTAACGAACAAAAATTTATAATATAAACGGGGTTTTACATGAAAATACACTTTTATTTAACAAAACATCAATAATAATTGCTAATAATTCATGGTTTGTTTCAACGTAACAGAAAAAACAATTATCGCCATTTCGATTGAACAAAATATATTTTTTCAATTCTTGATTTTCGTGCAAAGTCGCTTATTATTTTAAAGAAATCAAGACTTTCCAACAAACTTTTGAGATAAACATAATAGCCAACTCATTCAATTATTTTTGAGACATCGTTGATTGAAGATAATTTTTGATTAATTTCAATGTCTAGAAACTTCTTCTTGCAATTGAGATAATCTTTGATTAATTTCATTTTCTAATGGCTTCTTTCGGTCTTGCAACACATACTACTATGTCAACAATACACAAATGAATTGATAAGAAATATTAATAAAAAGTAAAAAATTTCTAGAAAATTTCTCGTAACTTTTAGCTTAATTATTTCAACAAAATAAAGAAAAATGAAGGATTTATAGAAAAACAAAAAAATTAAGACTCAAGTAGACGGAGAGTTAAAAGAGTTAGAGAGGAGAAAGAATCAGGAGAGTGGAGTAAGTTTACATGTGGATTGGGCCAAAACCTTTTAAGATCTAATCAAGAAATATTGATCCTAAACACAAGTTGTTCCAAAAAGTTTTGGGCCTAAACAAATATTTTATTAGACAAAATATACAAAGTATTGTATAAAAGAGTACCATTAAAAATGGCCTCTTCATAATTGTGGGGTCGGATGGAACTGCATCCCCTGCATTCCCCTTGAGCCACCCCTGATGGAAATGTTACTGTTCTTGATACCAATTACTAGGCTAATAAACTACTGAATGCATAATAAACAAAAAACAATATCTCGAAGAAACTATGTTCTTTATTAAATATTATGAAGATCACGAGAATCTTTGCCTCACAATACTCTCTAGACAAGCTAAGTCCTACCTGCCTCTCTTATATTTTGGCCTTGGCCAAAACACCTTTTTATACACCTTGGATGATTTCGAATCGTACAAGGAAATTTATTTCCTATTCCCCCAGAATAGGAAATCTGTACCTAGAACTGGACCCGCACCGTCGTCGCTTCGCGATAACCAATTCGTAGGGTGGCAAAATGTCTATCCTCAAGACACCAATCTCGAGGATCACTAAGCTCCTAAGAGAATACACATGTATCATGGCTCCCCCATTTAGGAACTTAAACTCCCATTTAGGCTAAAAGAAGACGTTAAGGAACTTGAAAGCTCCCTGGTCTTTGTTGAACCATCTCGCCTTGCTTGGAAGCTGACCAACACGCCCAATGTGAAACATAATGTGGTCTCCACTTTGTGTGTTAGTTGCCTTGGGCTCCAATATGCAATCTTTTGTAATAGCTCCTCCCGGTGAAACCACAAGTCATCAACTGATGGTAAGACTACCTTCTCATCGCCATCATCATCAAGTAATGGTGGTTCAAACAACTTCAAGTACTCGACATTAATGACCGAATACATCCCCAAGTAAGGTGGTAACTCAAGCTTGAAGGCATTGTCCCCAATCTGCTCAAGAACTCTAAGTGGTTTCAACTTCTTACCTTCACCTTTGAGATACTCCTTTCTTAGCTTCAACCATACCAGGTCATCCACACTAAAGTTACACGGTACATGATCCTTATCATGGTTGGCCTTGTACTTTGCTTGTGACTTCTTCAGTTGTGCTTCAACAGTAGCATGTATCTGGCTTATCTTCTCCAGAAACCGTTGCGCGCAAAGCTATTCAGTTTCTCCCTTCCCATCCTTAGCCCAATTAATGAAAACCAAATCAAACGAACTAGGAGGCAAGTACCCTTAACATGTCTCAAATGGAGACTTACCTACGAGTTCTGAACTGCTCTACTAATAGCAACTGTATATAAGGAGACTTTTATCCCAAGTCTTCGGATGCTTGGCATTATACCCCCATACCATTGCACCATGGTCCATTGACCACCTATGTTTGTCCGTCTATCTGTGGATAAAAAACGATACTCTTCTTCAACTTGGTATCCATCATACCCCACAAAGAATACCAAAAGTGCCCAAGAAACCGACTATTACGATCAGATATAATCTAACTTGGTAACCCAAAGTGCTTCCAAACATTTCTGACACTGCATGTCTTCTTGCAAGGAATCAAAATCACCATCTTACTAAAGCGATCAACCACAACGTAGAGATAGTCATTTCCATACCCAGCCATAGGCAAGCTACCTAAGAAGTCCATAAATATACTCTCCCAAGGACGATTTGGCACTGCTAACAGTAGATATAATCCTATTTTCCTGTTCGCTGGTTTGGATGTGCAACACAACTTACAACCTCGAACATACCTAGAAACATCATCTTGCATCTTCGGCCAAAAAACAAAGCTCCATAGATCTACCAAAGTCTTTTCAACCCCAAAGTGACATGCCACTCTAAAAGTATGTGCTTCTCTAATCCACTGCAATCTATCCCCATCTTCTGGAATGTAAAGCGATGAACCTTTATATAACAACCCATCATGTATCTCAAACTCCTCGTGTGCCCTTGCTGAACCTTTGCATACACATCCCTGAAGCCCTTATCTGATGCATACCATGTGACATATTCTGAACGAACCAACAGTTGGAAATGTAAAGTCACCAATAAAGCATTTACCGGTGGGCAAGATAACATATCAGCCAACTTGTTTGTCGACCTCTTCTTGTATTTGATAATGATGTGAAATGCCATCAAGTACGACATCCACTTCATGTGTCTAGCCTGCTGCAACTTGGTTTGAACATGAAGATACTCTAATGGCTTGTGGTCGGAGTGAACCACTACCTCCTTACCCAACAGGTATACTCTCTAATGTTTAACAATCTCATAGAGAGCATATATAGAACTCCTTGTCATAAGGTGAGTAGTTTTTTATCACCCCTGTAAACAACTCAGAATGAAACTCCATTGGCTTACCATCCTGCAAAAGAACTGCTCCCATAGCATAACTAGAGACATCTGTCTCGACCTCAAAAGCACGTTGAGGATTAGGTAACGCTAAAACTGGTTTATAAGGAAGCCAAACAATGTCGACTTGGTTGCTCCTCATATGGGCGGATCATCAACAAAACAAATTTCGAACGGTTTATCAATGGCGGACTGTCTCCCAGGATACAACGATCTATCCTTCTTAGAGTAGCAGAACTTCAAACGCATAGAAGACGGCGAACCTATTCTTTGTTATACTCTCTCATGGCAAGACACAAACACTACAAGAAGGAAAATCAATTTGATTTTAAAAGTGATTTGAAGACAAACACAAGATACACTTATATAGTAGGAAGACACCTTTTTGAAAAGTCACATGTCTATTCAATGTATATTTGAATAGACACCTGACCCAATACAATGTACACATCTGTTGGGACAGACACACCCATTGGGAATGAGTGTCTACAAAGTATGTGTCTATTGGGGAAAGACACACCCATTGCGATGGGTTGGGCCAAATACAATGTATGTGAATACATACCCATTCATTTACTATAACACAAGTTAGCCATGGCCAGTGGTTAACTTGGGACTTAAATTTCTCATTCATATACAAATGTTTTGACCGACCACTTGAAATCATTTCCAACAAGTATTTCCACAAAGTTAATGCATGACTTGACAGTTTCAAGGCCGCGAAAGTAATCTTCTCTTTCGACGAATAGCCATAGAGAGTAAGGTATGTCTCTAGACGTTCAATCCAATCTTCTAGTTTCTCCACATCAACACTTCCATCATACATAGGAATTTCAACTTTGAAATCAATCTTTAGATTTCGAAAAGAATTCTTACCTCCATGATGTAAAGTTTTGAAGTTGTTGACTTCGTCTTCGTCTTCGTCTGCTTCTTCTTCATACTCTTCATCATCATCTGAGTCGTCTTACTCAGAAAACGAACTCTTTTTCGGGTTTTTCTTCTCCCCTTCTTCGATGATGATATCGGTTAGCTTTGACAAAGTAGAATTCATCGATTGCATCAGGATCTGAAATGAACCCATTGTTTCCTTTGTATTAAGTTTTTGTTGCGGAGTAGGTGTCTCCTCCTCGATCCTTTGAAGTCTTCGGATTTGTTTCCGTCATTTTTTTTTCCTCATCTTCTTAGAATCTCCTAAGGACACAAGAATTTTACCTAGTTTTTTGTACTACGAACGAGTTAAAACTATAAACTACAGAAAACTCCACTAAAAAACTAAACTTTGCTCTTGATACCAACTTGATACAAATTACTAGGAAAATAAACTATTGAATGCAGAATTAAACTATAGCAGTAAATAAAATGAACAAAATACAAGATCTCGAAGAAACTATCTTCTTTATTGAATATAATGAAGATTAGAAGAATCTCTATCTCACAATGCTCTCTAGACAAGCAAGCCCTAGCTGCCTTTTTTATATTTTGGCTTTGGCCAAAACACCTTTTTATAGACCTTGGATGACTTCGAATCATATTTTTAACTTGAAGTTCCTTCTTGTGCATGTATAAATTGGATATCAAAGTAGACAAGTAACAAGCAAGGGTCGTACCCACCTTAGAGGGGGAGATCTTAGCTCAAACACAATAGAAAACAATAGTTAAGAAACACCAAGGGAATCAATAATAAGATTTGATGATTGATTCTACTTCCTACAGTCAATAATAAATAGTAAACCCTAACTTAAGAATATAGTAGAGATGAAAAGAAGATATATGATGACATAGGGGGAAGAGTTGGTATCCACAAACTAAATCATGCAATCATAGCATGTTGTTCCTCATGTTCAATCTATAATAACTAATTAGTCACCTCTCGGTTATTCCAACTAATTATTAATACCTATAATAATCAAGTAGTCACCTCTCAGCTATTCCACCTAATTAAAACGGGATTCTCTTATATATGTTATTGAATATGTTTCATTAATTAAACCGTCACCTCTCAGCTATTCAATCTAATTAACTTAACATATTATTCATAACCAAATCATCACCTCTCAGCTATTTGATTTAATCACAAAAGGGTTCCAATAAAAGATATATATTATAAACATGTAATAATCACCTCTCAACTATTTCACTACACATCTACAATAAATATAAATACTACCATTAAAGCTAGATCTCCCTAAACCCTAACAATAATATCTTAACATCATGGATAACAATAACATGCAAATAATCATACTTACCTCATATCGCGAATTAGAAGCAAATAAGCATTAAGAACTTTGAATTACAATGAACAATAAGAACAAACATGATACTTTTACATCACCTAGAGAGCTTCCACCATCCCCCTAAAGAGAATTAGCTACTCATCCTTGATGATGAAACCAAGGAATAAATAAATAAATCACAATACATCATAATGGAATAATAATGGAATTGATATTGAATAATGAGTTGAATACAATGAAGAAGAAGATCAACTCTTCTTCAATGAAAGTTGATCTTAAAGAGAAACTAAAAGATATCTAAGCCCTAGTTACAACTTCTCTTATATGGAAAATACAAAAGTAGAATACTTGCATGCAAAGACTTCCAAATTAGGTCAAATTCGTGGCTGCTACTGTTGGTCTTATAGAGACATTAGGTAATCAGCCAAACCTAATTCTCTTAGGCTTAAGTTGTAGCTTGGGCCAAGACCTTCAGTTTGATAGCTCATGGGCCGAAATCAGACTTCTGGATCTTCTTGTGGAACCTTTTTAAGTTTGGACTTAAATAAGGCTAAAAATAGAAATTCTAACTTGTGGGCTTAAGTGGGACCCGGTTTAGGCTGAGAATTGGACCGTCCCACTTTGACCTTAAGTCAAGTCAACAGAGCTGACCGTGGGGTGCCCTCAGCAGATCTTGTGGGTGCAAATATCGATTCTCCTTCCCATGTGCAAATAACACTTTTTTGCTTGCTTTTCTCGACTTTTCGCGGGCTTTTACATAATATTTGCATTTCGGCTCATGAAACCTACACAAAAGACAAGAAAGCACTAATCAATTGATATAAAACAATAATATAGGCTAAGAGCATTCCCAATGGTAGGTTTTAGCACACTTTTAGTGAAAACACTTGCTAATGGTAGCTTTTAACACATTTTTCAAGCAAAACACTTTTAACTCCTTGGCAAATTTGCTAATGAGTTAAAAGAGTTTTAGAGGTGCCACATAAGATTGTTTAATAATTAAAAATTAAATTGCATTAAATGATTGTCACATTTGTGTTATTTTTATCTTTCATTCAAAAACAACCATTGGCAACTCTAAAAGTAAAAAACACTTTTAGCATAGTTTAATCCTAAAACCTTTACCCTCTCTCCTACGTGGCACCTCTAAAACCATTTTACCATTGGGAATGCTCTAAGTGCTATACAAACAAGGTGTTATTCGGGGGATAAATATACACTTTTGAGGTCCGATCAAATAACCCCAGACAGCACTTTGCTTGTCCTCAAGCAAAGATGAGAAGAAAGAATAAAGGACTCAAAAGAGAAGTATAACTAAGGTGATTGCATTAACCATATGCATCAAGGCTTTTAACCACAAGGATTTCCCAGGTGGAGGAGTTATAGTCTCCTGAGGGTTTTCAAGAAAAGATACCCACAAATTTACTACAATGACTAATTCAAGAATAGGATTTTCTACGATGTACCTCAGAAATGGTCATATCAAGGATAAGGATAAGTATTGCAAAACCGTTCATATGAGATAACATATTACAAATGCATGAATAAGATATGAAATATAAACCAAGCATAACGGTCTCAAGGGCATCGAATACAGGCATATACCCATACTACTACGGGTCTTAAGTCACCTTTTGGAAAGGTCGCTTTGACTTCTGCCTCACAGACATACACTCAGAACTAAAGTCACTCAGAGATGGTGTTTATCATTTTACCTCTATGTGAGGAAAGAAGATGGACAAGCATCTCACATATATCAATAAGAATGGACTGGTGTAATGGAATGACTTAGTCTTAAAGAATGGAAAAATTAGCCTTGTTTGAGATGTCGGGTTTTTCACCTCAGCATCTTCTCACTTACTCGCCACATCCTACCATATCAATTTAAATCTACAAAAGACAGTAATGGGTTGTAACTTGGCTTAGGACAGGGCTAGAAATGGCAAAGGCTTTTATGAAACATTTTTGGAACATTCGGGCCTTCAATACTTGTGATTTGTAATAACAACACATGGAGAAATTTTTGGAATTTTTCTTTTGGAAGAAGTATTTCTCATCTTCTTTTGGGAAAATTTCAGTGAAGTTCTAGCCTATTTGGGAATCTTCCTTTCTTTTTGGATTTGGAATGATTTGGAAGATTCTAGCTTTTTCTGGAATTTCTTCAAACCTTTTGGTTTTCAATATTTGGTTTATCTCACTAGTTTGGAGATTTCTTTGTATTTCCCCTTTCTTCTTGTAACCATGTAAACAATCATCCTCATGTTCCAAAAACAATGGCTAAAAGGACCTAAAACATTCTAAGGGTATTAACTCCTACAATGGAGTTGGGTAAGGATAATGGGCTTAAGAAAAAGGCTAAGTAACAAGAAAGGCTCAGAATGGTTAACCCAAGGGATAAAATATCATCAGGGTAGGCTAAGGTAAACAGGGTTTAACTAAATGTCTTTGTATCATCTCTAAGTACTGATATGGTGATCACATCTTGAATAAGCTACAAGACCCAAGTTTATATTACACCCACTTGATGTCATCTCAAAGCTAACTATAAAAATGAATATGAGACTAAAAACAGACAAAACTGAGAGGTTGATTCTTTTGACTCCAGATGTACGTAATAACTCTCCAAGAAAAGGACGGGGCTCAAAAGCTCACAGGATTAAGTCTCTACACTTATTCCTCAAGTTTCTCAAGGTGTAGTTGTATTTGCACATGTAATCTATAATAAATGCAGATGAATGTCATGCTTATGCTCATGCAAATGTAGTATAAGACTCAACTACTTGGTGAAGCAATAATTGTCCTTAAACTTGAAAAGGATAGAATTCAACCATTATGTTCATCATTGATGGTGTACTTATCTTATTTTTGCAAAAGTCTTTGTAAGAAAGATTTTTGTTGATTTTTCTCAAAAATGTTTTTGAATTTTTACACAAGTATGGATAAAGGAGTTTGAAAATCATTTGCAAAAAGGATTGAAATACTTCCCCACCCCCAAACAAAGAGATTGCCTTGTTCTCAAGGCTCATACTAAGCATACGAAAGAGAGAGAGAAAGATATTACCATGAATGTACTAAAAATTCAAACCACTTTATAGATTCCTGTCAAACAAAATTATCTCCATATAGAGATTACAAGGAGTTCCATACTATGACATAACTGAAATAAAATATACTGAAATAAAAGACTGACTCAACAGAAAAGGAAATCCAATATTACACTCTTGATTTCAAACAACCTCTCTTGGCAAACCATCCAAGTCATCACGCCAAAGAGTTAATGCCTCTTTAACTACATTCCAAGACCCTTCACCATTATCCATAAATTTATCATTTCTATGCATATTTGCATACTCTACATATACAATGTTAGGCACCCAAGTGAATAGGCGACTTCTCCTGATAAAACAATGTGTAGGATCCATAGGGATAAGGTGAGTCCAATCATTGTACCTATTCCTCCAATCAGGATAAGTACGAAGGATGATCTTACAGATAGCAGTACGGTAAATTAGCTGACCAATTTGGAAAACATTCCGAATGCCATCCATTAACTAGGATGCAATGTCAAGAGCATTAAAATTATTAACAATGCCGTAACCAGCATGCATTGTGGTATCATTGACATAATCCAACCTATCTGCACCTAATAAATTCCTCATGACCCATAAAGCAGCAGTAGCTACATTAGCAGGTAGACAAGTGGTAGGTGCCATATTAGCATAATTCTCAGGATGGAAGGAAAAAATGCAAGGGCCAAAGTGATCTAGGTAATTATCCAACATGTCAACATGATTGGAGAGGAAGTAGTCAGGATGTGAATAAACAGGTCGCAATTGGAGTGGAATACCCAATGCCCGAGTGATAGAAAAAGAATTGATAAATACGGGGAACCCATGCATAGTAACTTTAAAACCATCAAAGGGAATAGCATCACCAAAGGGTAACGTACAGTAAAAATCTCTTACCATAGAAGGGGAATACACAGCAGTAGAATCATAAAGAAAACGTTCCTAACCTTTGTAAGAAATCCCATCCCTAAAGGAAGCTCCATAAGGACAATCCATAATTCCCGAAAAATCCATCTCGGGGATGATATCCATGCCATCGGGCATCCACAACCCATTCTGAATATTAGTCATTGCAAAAGAAAGAAGAAAACACCAAAAATCAGCGCGAAAACCGAGAAAAAATTACTCAAAACGAGCTCAGAAAACTGCTGCCAGGTTCAATCTCGACTCGAGATTGGAATGGCCTATAAGGAACTCGACTCGAGTTCGGGCCCAGGTCAGAAAATAAAAAAGTTGAAAACTTCTGATTTTTGAGTGACGGTCCTCTAAACATGGTGGGGTATATATAGGCTAGAATTAAAGAGTTTGAGCCCTAGTAGGACTCCAAAAGTTGCCTAAAACCTTAGGGTTTCCAAAAATCAAACCCTAAAGTCCAGGACCAAGGTCCCTAGGACCAAAATTTTTAAAAATTACTCCTAAAGTCCAGATTTTTGCAATGAAGCCCAAGAATGGCTAAAATATTTTCAGAAAAGGACATGTTTGCGAAATAATTAAAATTTCAACCATTTTCATTAATATTTGGAAATAAAGTACAATGATTGAAAATTTAATACAAGAGTGCAATAATTAAAACAAAACAAATTACATAAACAAAATACAATGGCTAATAACAGAAAATAAAAATCAACCCCGTCGTTGATGAGATTGCCCCTAGCTTTCGTCGAAGCGACGCTGCAAGTCCTCGATTGCAGTCAGAATCTCAAGGCAGTCTCGAGCGTCAGCAAGAAGCGATGGGCCGGATCCCAGTTGATGTACACGCCGTCATCGACCAACTCCATGGACTCGTAAAAACGACGAACCATTTGAGGTTCAAATGGCTCGTAATCAGAGCCAAGGAGTACATACCAGCCTCGGGCATGAATCCTCTCTACAAAGGTGCTTCCTAAACGATTATCGTCGAAAAGACGAGAATAATCGCGCTCACGGATAATCACCCTCTCTCTTCTTCTTGGTGGCATGATTCTAGGGGTTTTTGGTATTGAATTGAAGAGAATTGAACAAGGAGCAAAACCTCGAAAGAATTTTTGAATTTGGTTGAGAAACTAGAGAGATACCAAGAGAGAGAAAACGGATCTGATTGGGATCTCGAGCCGAGAATGAAATGGCCTGTACTGAACTCGCGTTGACTGGTTTGACCTGCGTTGACTTGGTTTTGACTTTGAATTTTGAAAGTGACTTGTAACTTTCTAGAAATACCCGGGGGTATATATAGAGAAGTAACTTCCCTTAGACGCTTCCCCCACTACTGAAATTAGTGGAAATAACGATTTTACCCCTGGAAAGCGTAAAGGCACGAAATAATTCAAATTTAATTTTAAAAATTCCATGATAATGTATAAATATATTCTCCTGAATATAAGTACCATTAAGATGTCAAAATAAAATCCAAAAGTCACGCAATAATTATTAGACAATTCCAAAAATTGAAATAATTTCAAATTTATAACTGCAATACTTATTTAACCAAACAACCTCAACAGAGAGTGGTGGGCTAAGGCCCACCCCCAAACAGATCTAGCACAAGGATCCTCAAGAAATAGTTATTAGCCAATAATCACTAAACCCGACAACTAATAAGAAGCACTAACGCACGATTGGGTTTAGAAGATACACAGGGCTGCCTCCCAGGAGCGCTAAGTTTAACGTCTTCAGCCAGACAGGTGGACAACCAGGATTCACTCCCTAGATAAACGCTACTCTAAACAAAGATACAAGAGAGACAAAACGCTAGAATGGAATACGCGAAATCCTGATGTCTAATATACAACACGAGTGTTTTAAAGTCAGATACTCTAGACTTAATAAAAGATGTGAAATGACTTCCCTACCCCCAAACAGAGCGGGAAACAGGTCTGTTTGGTGATGACGCTCGAGAGAAAAAGCGTGCACTGCATCAGGTATACTCAGCCAGTAAGAGTTTGTGGACTATGGCCCCGACACTATCAACCACACCTCCCAAAAAGAGACAACAGAGTAGAGTAAGAGAGGGTCCGAATACCAACAGGTCAAAGGTCACTCTAAATAGGTAGGGTCTTCTAATAGAGTTTCCTCTACTTCAGGGGACCTTAATTCATGGAAATGCTTAAGACGTCGACCATTGACTTGAAATTCAAAGTCGTCTGCAAGATTTAGACAAGTGATAGCACCAAAAGGTGTCACTGCAGACACAACAAAGGGACCCGACCAACGAGACTGTAGTTTACCAGGAAATAGATGCAACCTAGAGTTATATAGTAAAACTTTGTCCCCAATTTGAAAATCTCTACATAAGACGATCATGTAGTTTTTTCATATTAGCTTTGTAGGACTTGGAAAGATCATAAGCTTCATTCTGAAGTTCCTCAAGCTCAGAAAGATGGAGTTTTCTCCTCTTATCTGCCTGGTCGAGATTAAAGTTGAGCTTTGTCATTGCCCAGAAGGCTCGGTGCTCAAGCTCTACAGGTAGGTGACAGGGTTTTCCAAAAACAAGACGAAAGGAAGACATGCCTATGGGAGTTTTGAAAGCAGTACGATAGGCCCATAATGCATCACTAACTCTACGAGACCAATCAACCATATCAGGGTCAATTGTTTTTTTCAAAATATTTTTAATCTCTCTATTCGACACCTCAGCTTGGTCATTAGTTTGCGGATGGTACGCAAGGGCCACTTTGTGAGTAACTTCATATTTTTGGACAAGTTTTCGAAAAGCTTTATTGCAGAAATGGCTCCCCCCCCCCCCCTCACTAATGATCGCACGGGGAGCGCCAAATCGGGCAAATATATACTCTTTTAGAAAATCTACTACAATTTCTTGGTCGTTGTGCCTTGTGGGAACGAACTTGATCCATTTAGAAACATAGTCTACCGCGACCAAAATGTATAAAAAAACCATGACAACCAGGGAAGGGACCCATGAAATCAATACCCCATACATCAAACACCTCGACAGGAAGTATTGGCTGTAAGGGCATCATGTGTCGCCTAGTGATTTTCCCCAGTTGTTGACAACGAGTCCAGACAGTACAATGCATGTGAGAGTCCTTAAAGAGGGTTGGCCAATAAAAACCACACTGCAATACTTTAGCAGTTGTCTCTTTGGCACTGAAATGTCCACCACAAGCATGCTCATGGCAGAACTTAAGGACCTCTTGTTGTTCCCAATCGGGAATACAACGACGAATGATCTGGTCAGGACAGTACTTAAAAAGGTAAAAGTCATCCCAAAAATAATACTTGGAATTACCAAGGAATTTGGATCTATCTTGCTTGTTCCAATCATTTGGGAACTGGTTGCTAGCCAAGTAATTAACTATATCTGCAAACCATGGAGCATTCGATATTGCAAAAAGAAGCTCATCAGGAAAGTTCTCAGAAATGACACTAGAATCCTCAGGACGGTCTAGTCTAGACAAGTGGTCGGCCACTACATTTTCGGTCCCTTTTTTATCTCTAATCTCAAGGTCAAACTCTTGAAGCAATAATATCCAACGAATAAGGCGCTGCTTAGTCTCCTTCTTGGATAGAAGAAATCTAATAGCGGCATGATCCGTAAAGATGACAGTACGGGTACCTAAAAGGTAGGAACAAAACTTATCAAGAGCATATACTATAGCTAGCAGTTCTTTCTCAGTTGTCGTATAATTACGTTGAGCGTCATTGAGTGTCTTCCTAGCATAATATATGACATGGGGCTTACCATCTAGACGTTGACCTAAAACAGCCCCAACAGCAAAGCCTGATGCATCGCACATCAGCTCAAAAGGTTTACTCCAATCAGGAGGCCTAACAATGGGTGCAGTCGTGAGGGCGGTCTTAAGATTTTCATAAGTGCTCTTGCACTCTTTTGTGAAATCAAAAGGTGCATCCTTAAGCAATAAATTAGTTAAGGGTCGAGCTATCTTAGAAAAATCTTGGATAAAGCGTCGATAGAATCCTGCATGGCGAAAAGCTCGAATATCCCTAATAGACTTAGGAATAGGCAAGGATGAAACAAGATCTACTTTAGCTTTATCAACCTGAATACCCTCAGGAGAGACTACATGACCAAGAACTATCCCCTTCCTAACCATAAAATGGCACTTCTCCCAGTTAAGTACCAAATTCTTCTCTATGCAATGTTTAAAAACTAAGGAAAGATGACTAAGACACTCTTCAAAAGATGAACCATATATAGAGAAGTCATCCATAAACACCTCCATAAATCGTTCTACCATATCACTAAAGATGTGTAACATACACCTATGGAAGGTAGCAGGTGCATTACACAAACCAAAAGGCATACGGGCATAAGCGAAAGTGCCAAAGGGACAAGTAAATATCTTCTTTTCCTGATCTTCAGGGGCGATAGGAATTTGGTTGTAACCGGAGTAACCATCCAGGAAACAATAGAAGGAATGACTAGCTAGACTTTCCAACATCTGGTCTATGAAGGGAAGAGGAAAGTGGTCCTTCCGTGTGACTGTATTAAGTTTTCTATAGTCGATACAAACACGCCACTTAGTTGGAACTCTAGTGGCAACTTGTTCGTTCTTATCATTGGTAACTACAGTCATGCCCGCCTTCTTAGGAACCACATGAATAGGACTAACCCAGGGACTATCCGAGATAGGATAAATCACACCTGCATCCAGAAGTTTAAGAATCTCAGCTCGAACAACTTCTTTCATCGCAGGGTTGAGACGTCTCTGAGGTTCACGAGAAGTTTTGGCATCGTCCTCAAGATGTATACGATGAGAACAGGTAGAAGGGCTAATGCCTTTGACGTCGTGGATGGACCAGGCAATAGCAGAACGATGCTCTAAGATAACTTCTATAAGTTGACTCTCCTGTTCGGTAGTAAGAGATGAGGAAATGATAACAGGATGAGTACCGTCTGAATCAAGATGAGCATATTTCAGTTCAGAAGGAAGAGGATTCAGGGTAACATAAGGTGGAGTAATGGTCTCTACTTGGGTCTCAGAATCTAAGCTACAAACTACATCAAGGGCCTCAGGGTCTTTAGGTTCAAAGATAGACACAGAATCAAGGAGAGCATTGGTTTGGGCAATAGATTGGTCAATGTCAAAGTCTACATTATGCATAGCAAGGCAATGAACAACCGAATCTTTAGGGTAATAACTATGCACCATCTCATAAGGTAATGAGTCTAGAAGGAACATATCCTCAGATAAGAAAAGATCAGGGGGTTGTTGGCCAAGGTTAAATATATTAATTTCAACAGTCATAGAGCCAAAAGTGAGAACCATGGAACCGTTCCGAC
This sequence comes from Aquilegia eximia, assembly GCA_023053565.1. Taxonomy (NCBI): domain Eukaryota; kingdom Viridiplantae; phylum Streptophyta; class Magnoliopsida; order Ranunculales; family Ranunculaceae; genus Aquilegia; species Aquilegia eximia. The sequence continues at coordinate 16,290,665 of JALIGU010000005.1, forward strand.
AGTTTATGAGAGCATTAGAGGTGGCCAAGAATGGGCGGCCAAGGATGATGGGTACCGAATCATCGGCAGTAGGTTCAGTATCCAACACCATAAAGTCAATAGAATAGTAAAAGTCAGACACTTTAACTAACAGGTCCTCAACTATACCTCTAGGTACTTTCAAAGATCTGTCGGTCAGTTTCAAAGAGTAAGGCAAAAAGTTCACACTCGCTCCTAAGTCTAGCAAAGCTTTACCCATGAACTTGTCACCAAGCTTACAGGGTATGGTCGGTTTTCCAGGGTCCTTATATTTTACCACACCATTATGTTGGACAAGTGCAGAGAATTCTTCCGCTACAAATGTGATTTTAGGAACATTTGTTTTTCTCTTGGCAGTGCACAAGTCCTTCAAGACCTTAGCATAGGAAGGTATCTATTTAATAGCCGTGAGGAAAGGTATATTAATATTTATATGTTTAAACACATCAAGTACTTCCTGTGCTTGGACTTCCTTCAGAGACCTTGTGAGTCTCTGGGGGTAAGGTACAGGTGGGATGTAAGTTCTTGGAGGGTCCACGATCTCACGGGCAGTCTTCTCCGGTTTAGAGGTGGTTGCCTCATTTGTCGGAGGTTTAGGTGGGGCAACAGGTGCAGAGGTAATCGGGGTCACAATGTTAGGACTCGGTGTATAATTAATTTGATTATCGACATGTTTTCCTGACCTAAGGGTGGAAACCGATTTTACTTCAGCAAGCGATACAGACGGAGATGTAGCTTCCGTCACCAAGGCAACTTCTTTGCCTTTGGGGTTCGGGATGGACTGTCCCGGAAATCTACCTCTTTCATTAAGTTTTTGTTCAATTCTCTGGATGGCTTGGGCATTTGACTCAATAGATGCCTGGGTCTGTTGAATAAAACGTGCAAACACATCCTCAAGAGAGGTTTTAGTAGAGGCAGATTGATTAGTTGGCATACGGTCCCTGGAACTACTCATGTGATGAACATTGTTTGAATAAGGGGGGACCGGTGCCCTATTCCGATTATCAGTATTACTAACATACGTGGCATTGCTACGTTGCCCATAAGAGTTATTAAAACCAGGTGGACCCGCATGATGATTATTAGAATAAGAGAGATTGGAGCGGTCCATGTATGGGTACGTGGCATTGCCCTTAGTAAAGTTAGTTCTCCCAGCGTAATTAAACGCACAGGCATCCTCAGTTTCTGGTGAATTAACAAGGAGAGGCCAAAATTCAGCAGTGTGAGTCTGGTTATGACAAGCATCGCATGAAAGAGTGGAGGCACTCATAACAATTGATGGGGTATTTAACGATACGCCAAGTGCTGCTACCTGTTTAGTTAATCGATGAAGTAGATTTTTAAGCTCAGAGTCGAGTTTGACTTCATATAGACCCCTAGGTTTATCAAATGAGTCTGGGGTAGTGTTTCTCGGGGTATGTCCAGGTACATCCCATTGTTGGCTATTAGTAGCAATCTTTTCAAGGAAGGCTAGAGCCTTGGTGGTGGAGTAATCAAGGAAATCTCCACCAATCATGCTTTCAACTGTGTTTCTAGTCTGAGTAGTAAGGCCTCTATACAGAATCCTAACTTTTTCAGTGTCATCGACTTTGTGGTGTGATCCTCTAAACTATATTATGCAACATTTTTTTTTAATTACATTGGCCATCAATTACCTAGAGCAAAAACCAATTTCAATTAAGAAAAGGGCAGAAATCAATCTTATTAACTATACAAGTACTTTCGAACAGATAATAGTTTCTAATAAGAAGAAAATACCATTAAGGGATTGCAAGGATTGTCAAAGAGATATGGGGTACGTAGGAGTTTTGAGAAAAAACCTTGAAATAATTGGAAATTTTGGAAGGAAGAAGAAAATTAAATAATGAAGAAAAGAAAGGGAATTTTTTTTCTTAAACTTACTTGTAAGATTAGAAAGAATGAATGAAGAAGAAGAAGAGTACAAAGACAGAGCCGCAAAGAAGAAAGTGGAGAAGACAAAGGGTTTTTCTTCTTGATTTGTTTTTATTATTTTTGGTTTACATTTCATCTTAAGTTATTGTACACATCAGCAAGATTACAGCTCATCTAGTTTTGTTTGGTTTTGTGTGTCTTGAGATATGTAGCTACCTATTCCAATCTAATGGCCCACAATGTTAACGTCATGAGGTTAACCATGGGACATCCGTGCTCTTGGTTTATGGCAAATTCAAGTTTGATGGGAGTCATGAACTTTGGTTTATGGCAATTTCAACTTCGGGATTATAGGCAGGAAACGGATCGGATACGGAGCGGATATGTAGTAGTCTATATTTGTATCCGAATTTTTTTTTCAGAATATCCGTTTCCGTATTTGTATCCGAGTTGGACTGATTTTTTCTTACCGTATCTGTATTCGATTATCCGGATTCAATAATCCGTTTTTAATTCGGATCGAATATCCGAATCTGTATCCGGTTTTATTTTCTGTAACTAAAACCTAAATTTGAGAAATTATACTAAAAATTTTCTAATTAACTCCATCATATCCATTTAAGAATAATAAGTACATTGAATCACTAATGATACAATAAAATTTACAAATAAAAAAATTTCAATTGTTAGGTTTTGTTTTTATATATAATTTGATGATCATATTAGCTCTTTAAAAATGGTATATTATTTGTATAAAAGTATAAATTTGGATATATCCGGATTTTATCCGTATTCGATCCGTATCCGAGCCGGTCAAAATATTAAAACCGTATCGGTATCCAAATTCATATCTAGATAAATTTTTGAACCATATCCACTGTATTCGAATTTCCGTCGGTTAAATCTGACCCAATTTCCTACCCTACTTGATGGTCCTCCTCTTGTACCAAAAAAAGGTCAAGAGAGTTTAGAAAACAATATGGAAGAAAAAATCGATGAAAAAGATCGGAAGACAACAAGTCAAATTCGATTGTCTAGCGAAGAACATCCTAGCAAACATTACTATAAAGGGAGTTTCCACGGCAAAGGAACTCTGGAAAAAGTTGGAGAGTTTGTACATGGCAAAGACGCTCACAAATCGGCTTCATCTAAAGGAGCAGTTGCATCCTTTGCATATGGAGGAAGGTTGTAAACCCCCCCTATTTTAATGTTAATGGAAATTTCATTTAAGTTTAATTTGAATTAAAAGTAATTGGGTTAAAGTCCCTGGACCAAGGGTTTAAGCATAATTACTGTAAAGTAGTGGACTATGGTTTAAATAACTCAAACTTGGAGAAAACACCCACGAACAGTTTGGGCTTATGAATTTCGGAACACGATCAACTCGAATCAATTGGAAACGTGGGAATTTACCGGATTAAATGGGAGTGATCTCCTTATATAATCGAAATCGAAACAAGGGTTTTGCGCATAGTTTTTAAAAGGGTTTGCAGAGAGAGTGGCGGGGACAGCTAAATCGATCGAGAGAGAGTGGCGGCGACAACTAAAACAGAGAGAGAGAGAGAGAAAGAGAGAGAGAGAGAGAGAGAGAGAGAGAGAGAGAGAGAGAGAGAGAGAGAGAGAGAGAGAGAGAGAGAGAGAGAGAGAGAGAGAGAGAGAGAGAGAGAGAGAGAGAGAGAGAGTGGCGGTGCTGCTGAGAGAGAGAGAGAGAGTGGCGGTGCTGCTGAGTTTAGAAGCAGTGTTGATGCCGGCAAATTGTGACGGTGTTGCAGACCAGCCACCAGTTGAGAGGAGGAAGAAGAACAGTAGAATAGGTGAGTGGACTTAATTTACTCTAAGCTAAATTGTTATGAAATTCTTATTTTAAAAGATTCAGAAGTTTTGATTCTCTGTTTGATGTCTACTTGAGATGAAAATGAATGAAATTCACATTACTGACGCATTCTTCTTATCATTGATATATGTATTTCTCTTGAAAACTAAATTCTTGGTTTAATTTGTATACATGGACAAAGAGACTCTTGATGGATAAAACAGTTTTTTTTTAAAAAAAAAGTTATGCTACTGTATACATCAGATCTGTCGCACTGCCAGTGTTCGTTTCTAGGTTGATTGCATTAATTTTTATTTGGTTATTATTATTAATAGTAATAATATTTATAAAAAAAGAGGTATATATTTTCATAGGTGATAGATTGAAATTTTGAAGTACAGTACATAAAGTATATTAGGTGTCGGGTTACCGAGTTTTATTTGAACTTGATGGTATACAGTATATGTGTATTAACTGTGATCAATATGTGTTAATGTTTGATTTCCAAATGTAATTGGAACTGTAACAGTTTGGAATTATAAGATAGTATAGTATGTACATAATTTTTGCCACGCCGAATGTGTTTTTTTTGTGGTTGTACAGTAGATAAAATTCTTGTTTCGGACAAAAGTCGAGTAGTTTGTTAAGGAATGCCTTGGAATGGCTTTATATACCATGGACGGTACTTGATTAATTTAGAAAATGCGAAAGGAATACAAAATGGATTTGATGTGAAGTTGATGTGAAATTTTATTGTCGTGTGTTACTTGAGTGATGATAGTTTAGATGTTTTGGTAGTCGCCCAAGCATTAGTACATTTGCCGCACCTGTGGAATTAGGATTAAGAAATTAGATATCACCCTAGACGGCTTAGCCTGCGGGTTGACACTTGGAATATGTTTTTGTTGGGTATTTCCTAGACGGCTTAGCCTGCGGAACTGACCCTTCAGACCTTCATAGCCTTCGGGGTTGGTCTGGGCGCCACATTAGAAAGCTCAAGGGAGCTAGTAGAGGCCATGAGTTAGGCATACGTCGAGGCTAGCCAAAGCTTGCAGGTGAGCACCCACTTGGGTTTTGGTTTCCGCGTAGAGGGTCTTAACCATGGTCAAGGCACACTGGTGCAGTGTGGGTATGGCAAATGTGTGGAGTGCATCCTGTGGGAGGTGTACTAGTGATTGGGTATAGGTTGTGAAATGTTGTTTGGGTGAAATGATTGATTTGTAGTGATTGAGATATAGTGTCGAGATTTGAGATGCCATGAATTATATATTATTGTACTAACACAGTTTTGCAGGAGGATAGGTCAATTAACATTTCTTGCAGGGCTCGACCTATCCTAATAGGAGGTGCAGCTCAGGTAATGTATCCCTATAATATATAATATATATTTAGTAAACGAGATAAATATAGAAAGACCGCGGAGTCTATTATTTTATTGTTTTTGGGAATGGAGTTCCCTACCCTTGTCCACTCATACCAGCATAATTTGCTGACCCATGTTGCTTGTTTTGCACGTGGGTACGTATCCTTATGGAGTGTAGGCGGAGGAGAGCAGCCAGTTGAGTACGATCGGGAGCAACATCAGGAGGCTCGTGTAGATCCAGTTGTTCGAGAGGGAGTTTGAGAATTGCAGGAGTTACATTTCACAGTAGGTTTAGTTCTTTGATTCGTTGTCAGTTGATTACTCAGTTTATTTCATTTATTGGATTATTGTTGATTTGGGAAAGACAATGCCTCAGTAGAAGTTATTGAATTTTCTTATTGGAGTTGTGTAATTTGATATTTGGAGTTTTGGATTATATATGGAAGTTATTGGGAGTTCAAATTATTTGTGTTGAAGTATTTGTCATTAATGGTTATGGATTTTTACCTTGTGCAAATGTTTATTTAGATTACTGTCCCGAACCTTTGTCCTTTTATTGCCTTATCGAGGGTAATTTTGTAAATTCTCTCTTTTTGCCAATTTTTGGATATTAGGGTCGTGACAAAGGTACTTCGGTTTTTGATCACTTGTCAACTTTCAATTCAATCATTCCTGGTTTAGAATCCCTAGCTAGGAGAAAAAATTAAGGACGAGGATAAAGCTTTACAATTGGTATGATTACTTCCGGAGTCATATAAGCACTTGGCAACAACCCTGCTTTATGGTAAAATAAAGGTTACTCTTTCAGAAGTTACAGGTGCCTTGATTTTTTGGGAAACACTTTCAATGAATGGTACAGGTACAAGTAGTGATTATGGTAGAGCTTTGCTAGCACATGGGAAGAAGACAATGGGGAAAAAACATCGTTTTTCTTGTAATGGCTATAAGTGTGGTCGTCCTGGTCACTTGAGAAGGGATTGCTTGGCGGAACTTGATGGAACTAATTCGGCAAAAGGTTCCTATCATGCTAATCTAGCGATTGCCCCTAGGAATGATGAGGGAGAGTTGTGTTTTGTGATGTCTGCGGCGCATACACAAGACACATGGTTGCTAGATAGTTGTGCCACAGAGTACATGTGTGCTAATCGCTCATATTTTAGTCGGTACGAGGATTATCGTGGGAAGGTGTTTAGAGGAGATGGCTCGGGTTTACGACTAAAAGGAGCCGGTGATGTTTACTTAAGGATGTTTGATGGTACTGTTCATTCAATCTAGGCTGTAAAACGACACATGTTGAGGTTAAAGTGGAATTTAATTAGTTTGTCTAAGTTAGATTCTGCTGGTTATGGTTACTCTTGGTATGGTGGAGTAATGAAGGTATACTGAAGAGACACTTTGGTCATGGAAAAAAATCGACGTAGATAATTGTATGTACTGTTGGGAGAAGCAGTAACCGGTCGGACCTTAGAATCATCTAAGTTGAAGATTGGGGATGCACATTCTCATGGAGAATCTATATTAGGTGGAGTTCAAAGAGTCCGGATGGTAAAGGCGGGTAAGTCCAAGAAAAACTTGGACTTGCACGATCATTGTTGATCGATACCCGAAAGGGTGGAGTAAAACAAAGAACTTTGTTGGTGACCTAGAGATCCGATTGAATTCATACCATGGTGGCACATTGGTAGTTTGAGTTCTGGTTTATGGAGATTGGCGTTCTTTCAAGGTGTCGGCCTAGATTCGACAATCTTCGTTCGTGGAGGTAGATAATTGTTGTTCAGTTTTCGTTATTTTCAGTTTTGTTACCCTGTAGAAAAACAGTCATAACTTTGTTCTTGGTACTCCGAATTGCGATTAGTCTTTTGGGTTGGAAAGAGGACTCTCTCATCTCTCCAATATATGGTATAAGGCACGTTGTCTGGAGATAAGTATTTTGGCAGAAAAATGGCTCCAAAATCCTGACAGTTTGAGTAACAAACAATAGAAAAGTGGCGACATGGAGGTGGACGATGGAGAATTCGTCAAACACATTACAGTTGTTGTATTCCGAGCACTAAGGTCTCTTGAATTGACTTGGATGTCAGAGTGGGGAGGAGAAAATAATTAAAGAGTTAAAGGTGGTGTCGACAACAATGAGGAAGGTGTTCTTGGAAGGTCATTGTTATTAGCAATTTGAATAATATAGGTTTTCTAGAAGGTCATTGTTGCCAATCAGTGTATCTTTCCACCAACAACAACTGTGGCCCAAATCTCAAATTCTTTCAACAAATGCAATTTCCTCGATCTGACGATTTGAAACATCTTACCATGCTTGAACAACTGAGAATCAACCGTTGCCCTATTTTTGCTAGACGTCACAAAGGAGGAAGACAAATCTCAAGCTCTAGTTCACATGTTTACAACATCTCCATTTGGCCGCCATTTACACACTCTTAACAAACTTTTGAATCTGAACAAATAGGTATGTCGATTATTGCCACATATCTTTTTTAAAGGAGTTCGATTTGCTTCAAAGGGACATATGGAAGTATTTCATAATTCTATCTCTACTTTTTTATTGTTGTATGCACTTTCATATAAGAAATTGATGAATTTATATTTAAAGAAGATGATGTTCAAATTTTTTAAAGTTTCAAATCTTTTCAAGGAAAACCTAGGTTTAATCAAATTAAGTTTCATAAATGATGAATAAATTAGAAAAGAAAGACAAAAGATGCTAAACCTTGTTGATCACAAAATTCTTAAGCCACCGTCTTATGCTTTCCCTCCCTAAACCTCTTTGGAAAAGAAGTACATTGATGTTTTCTATCTTCTCCATTACAAACCTAGATCTCAGTCTATAAGTTCATACATCAATAAAGAATTCCAGAAAATGAATGCTCTTTTCATCTCACAACACGAGTCTTATTTTTTTGTGATTGGAACATTTGAGATCTTTCGAAGGTCAAACCAAAACTGTTGAATCCAAATTTTAAAACTACAGTTTATGATTACATACCATGTCCTAAAATGATCCATAATTGGATGTCTATAGAACATTTTTGTTATATTACTTCAAGTAGCTTAATCAATAAAAGTTAATTTTCGTTCAAAGCTCTGTGCCTATCTTAATCTAGACCCAATGCATAAACTTATAAACAAAGTACACCAACTTCTCATTTTGTTAACATTCAACATACCTAGATACATTATACAAAGAATGAGTCCTAGATCCCATTTAGCCCACCCTACTTATGGATTAGTTCTGTTTGACTTTGGCTTTAATGATTAATCCCATTTTTTAATATTACTTAATCTCAGATCTTTTTTCTTTGGAAAAGTTATTAACCAATCCTTGACTTAATTTATCCTAAACTAAAACTTTCAGATTTATATTTTTAAATGATAATACTATCTTTTTAAATCGTTTTTAACCATTATTTTATTTAACTATCTAACTATGCAATTCTAAAAAATTACTAATCATTAACACTTGCAATTTTAAAAATTGCTAACTATTTAACTACGCAATTTCAAAAAATTGCTAATCATTGACACTTGCAATTCTAAAAAATTGCTGCTTGGATTAGGTAACTAATTTAAGTCTACTAGGGTTAACTACACCCATACATAGGTTATATTTAATTATTGACATGTGGTATTTTGTGATTGGGTGTCTATAAATTAGTTGGGTAATTAATTCAAATCCACTAGGGTTAATTACACCCATAGATAGGTTATAGTTTTTATTAAAACATACAAACTTTCTTTATAATTCTAAAAAATTGCTAACTTTACGTCCAATTCTAAAAATTTGCTAATTATTTATATGTGCGATTCTAAGAATTGCTAACTTTTAATTATGTAATTCTAAAAAATTGTAATAGCAATTCCACTAAATTGCAATATCACTATTGTGCGGTTTCAATTTTTGATAGCAATTCCACTTGTTACACTACCACTAACTTGACGGTTTTCAATTCTAATAGCAATTTTAAACTTTAAATACTAGTAATAGAGGGTATTATTGTAAACTAACTTTTAGTAAAAAAAAAGGACTAATCATTGATGATATAGTTTGACGGGACTAATAGATAATGCCCATTGCATTTTGGGATGGCTAATTTAATCATTGTTACATTATAGCTTTTGCTGTGTTGCACAGTCAATGAACATAAAATGGAACAAATATAGGCTTTTGATTTGGGTTGATAAAAGTTCGACCCAAACTGAGCCCAACTCAGTTTTATCACTGTTTAGACTAAAAATGAGGATTATGCATAGTGAGACTAGGGAAAGGAAATTGGGTTTATTTTATCAATTCATGTTTTTGAAAACGAGTTTAGAGTAGTTGGAACCAAAACAAGTGTACTTCTACCCTGTGAAAATTATGCGGTGAAATGGGATTATAGGAAGTAAAATGCTACCATGGATACGGTAGCAGGTCAATCATGTAGTAGCAACAGGCTGGGCTTTCGAGCAGATTCTTACATGTTGACTGGCCTGAAAAATTACAAGTAACAATCCCAACTAAATGTTCAACTTGGTGGCATGTACTTCCTTCTTTTATTCTAATGTTGTATGTAAAGACTTCTTTAGGTAATAAAAATTATGGACTGTTTAATTCATGTTCGGAAAATTGATTTCTCGGAAAATGTCAAGTTTTTATGTTTGATTACATAGAAAATAAGCAGTAAATTTTTAGAATGAAATGATAAGTTAACATGTTGAGACATAATGTTAATAAACTTTTACTAAAACACATATTTAAACGATTTTCCAATAATTTTCATTATCAAATATAGTGCTATATTCTTTTACTGAAAATTTTATTTCCTGAATATTTGCATATGGTAAATTGTTTTCCCGCCCGAATCAAACAGACCCTTAGTTTTTCTCACTATTTGGAGTCATTCAAAATTTTCAACCTCATAGGCAATCATAGACTAATAATCAAAATAGTAAAAAAGTAAGTTTATTTTATATTTAAAGAAGATTTTACAAATTTTAATCCATTGAGATTCCTAATAAATGATTGCGATGGAACTCTGAGCTGGATAATTAACACTTGGCATAATAACTATAGATAAGTTCATCACCATTATCATGTGTGAGATTCCATGCTCTACTGGGCATAGAAAACTACGCGTTGAGAACCTCATTTTCTCCGCTTCAAATATATCCCTCGTCTACAATAAAATTACTAATATACCAATTTCTAAAGGTTTGGTCTATTTTTATATTAAAAGGATGAAAAAAGTTTACATAATTTTCTTGCATTGTAATAAGAAAATCCTATAGAAAACAAAACCCTAAAATAAAACAAAAAATCCCCAAATAAATAGCAAGGGTAAAATTGGTAATAAAAGTTGTAATACAATGTATGTGTATTCTAGGTGCTTTGAAACCAGACAACCTTGTTACTATATAAATCCAGTGTGGTAGAGACACCATTACCATTTCCAATTTCTCTCTCTCTCTCTCTCTCTCTCTCTCTCTCTCTCTCTCTCTCTCTCTCTCTCTCTCTCTCTCTCTCTGTTTTTTTTTGTGGGAAAAACATAGCAAAATGGGTAGAAAGAAGAAGAATCCCCTAAGCTTTGTGGGAAGCAGTAGTTCTCATCAACAAATGCAACAAGAAGAAGAGATGGAAGATGAGTCCCAACTACACACTGAGAAAGACCATCAATGGCAAGGGTTGAAAGATGTAATGATACCATTGTTGCGACAACAAGATAAGGGAAAAGAAGTAATATTAATAGATGATGATGAAAAAGAAAAGAATCAAGAAATTGAGGATGATGAGTATGTTTTCTTGTTTTTCTTTTTTCATTTCTTGTTATTTTATGATTCTTTTATCTTTTTCCATGTCTTCTAATTCTTTTCGTTTTTTTCTTAGTTATTAAGTATATGATTATCTTCTGTAAGAGAAAAGGAGGGATGGATCTCTTTCTTTTCAATATATATGTTTTGCTATTTTAGATTATGCGAGGGAGGTGAGGTTTGTCTATATTGAATTTCTTTGAATGTTACAGTGAGTCTTTTCTCGCATGTTATATAATCTAGCTTTTTTAAATCTGTCCTTGCATATTGGATTTGGATTTTGACCGATTAGTACTTATTGTATAGCTTGGTCGGCCTAGTTCTTCTCTGATTGATTTTTTATTTAGATCTCACGGTCGGAGTCATGTTTAATTCTTTTGTCTAAGTTTATCTAATTCTATTATACTATAATGATTTAAAATAATAGTTTTAGAAAATGATGGATATAATTAAAATTATTATTAATGGTTATTAGTACTAAATCTGTTATCTTTTATTATAGAAATGGATGGCCATATCTTTGTTCAATTTCAATTGTCAGATCTGATGTTATTGCCCTCTTTTTGGCATATTTTACCTTTCTTTGATTGCATGTTTAAAGTGTGGTTGATTTAGTATTTATTCCGATTAATCCATGTACTTAGATTTGCATTATAGATGTTTGTGGTGTACGTCGCTATTGCGTGCGTACATTCTGTTTGATTTTGTGTGTGACTCCGCTTGGATGTCTTAATGTGTGTTATTTCATACTAGCTTGCCTTGTAATGCGATCATCTAGCTTAGATTTTTGCCAGAAAAATACGATAATTAATGTGACCAATTTCAGTCTTCTTGTCAACTTTTAAGCTTGAATCATTTGAACTTCTTGAAAGTTGTATGCTTAAATAATAACACAGTTTGATATTTTAAGAATTTTGTTTTTGATCTTGCAACTATCTTAAGAGAACTTCCATGGAAAATTTCTATTCAAATGAGGCAGAAAAGAAATTTCATGACTCAAAAAATTCAAACAAGCACAAGAATTTTTTTTTTTCCTTCACAACACCAACAACCATATTCCTAGGAACTCCCGTTTGCAATTTCCTTTTCACCCCTGAAATTATTTGAACTTTATATGGAAAAGAAACCATTATTTTCTTTTGTGGCCTAATTGCCAAAGTATCATGCCAAGTATAACACATTGTGAAACTATTGACAGTCTTAGGGATCTCATGGGATACTTATACTTAAGTACGTATTTTGTTTTGTACGTTTCTCAATTAATTTGTCAATTCCATGAACCCATACATGAGATCAAATATCAACTAGTCCAGGTTATGTGATACAATTTACTAGTACTATTGAATGTAGAATTAAACAATAGCAGTAAAATAAAATGAAAACAAAACACAAATGTCTTGAAGAAAACTATCTTATTTATGGAGTATTATGAAAATTACAAGAATCTTTGTCTCACAACACTCTCTATATGAACTTAATCCTAGTTGCCTCTCTATTTTTTAGACACATTAAACCTTAGTGGCTTCTCTAAAGAAGCTAAATTAAGTTGTTTATTTATGTTCTAGTTTGTACCCTAAAACATGTCTATTTATATGCTTTTGACAACTTCTAGTGGGTCAAGGAAAATGATTTTCTTTTTTCCTAAAAGTCTATTCCTTGTGAAACAAAGGAACTGTTTTTAAGGACTTTCTTTTCCTTGTCTTACTAAAAGCTCCCAACATATGATACACTTGTATCATTATGTTCCAACCCGCATGGGGAAGATCGGATATTTATCTCTTAGTTGCATGTTTCTTTAATGGAAGTGATGTGAATATACAATTATTGCTTAATGTTTGTTATGTGTTTGCAGATTTATTAATGTAGAAGAGTCATTGATTCAAAAATATCTGACATGCCCTATATGCCTAGGTATGCTTTACATTCCATTCACTTATCCATGTGAGTATTATTGTTCGATTCATCTAATGTGATTCGTAGAGTATATGATCTATCCCCTGCACGACAGATATAAGTCGACTGTCAGACATCACAAGCATTGGACCATCTTTGCATCTTAAATGTTGTTATGGTTATTAGTAACAAGAAATTATCATATGCCTTTATATGAATTTTGTCCACACTTACAGACACCTCGAGATTTTGTTGCTCATCCCGAGAGCACCAAGCACGTACCATACAGCTCAGGAATGCCAATACTGAGCAATGTAGCCCTTTTGATTGCTTCAAACCAACCAATCATTTTTGTTAGTAATATGAATCTATCGCAACCCTTGACTGATCTTCAAAACCAAGAAACACATTTGAGTTTCCCCTAAGTTAGATAACTACTGGATTAGTAAAAAGAGTATGGCCTAAATAAATTGCACACAAAATCTTAGGATCTGCATAAAGACCATATGGGCTATAAATTTTTGGCAAGTTGTTTTCACTTCTTGTTACTTAGAAGCTAATCGATTTTAATAAACTCTAACTTGAATAACTTCGAATTTTCTAATAAACTTATTTGGGATTGATGAGGAATTAATTAGAACAAAGATCCTCTCAAATTTAGAAAATCATACTTTTTTTCGTTCAGTACACAGATCTAATGTTGCTAGGTGTAAACCCTAACTTCTTTGTACTAGTTGTAAATGAATTTTGATAGATTTGCTTTATCAATGTGGCTAGGTATAATGCAACAAACTCATGCAGTGAACGAATGCTTGCACCGTTTCTGCAAGGAATGCATTGAACAATCACTGCGTCTGGTGTATGTTCTACAACTATCACATTATTGAACAATCTTACTGAAATTAAAAATTCATATTGTAAATGTTTGTACTTATTATTTGGTTATCTAGACTAATAAAGTTCACTGGTACAGAAATCATGAGTGCCCTGCTTGCCGCAAACATTTACCAAGCAAGCGTAATTTGAGAAAAGACACCAGATATGATAGAATTATTATGGCGTTTTACCCAAATATCAATGATGAAAGCAATGATGACATGGTAAGCTACTTAGACTGTAAAAAAAATATTTTCTCTTGAATGCATATATCAGTCACAAACTGGATCTTAATTTATTTCCACGCAATATCTGGCTGCAGGCATTGGATGAAGAGGACAGAGCTCACAATAAGCAGGTAAAATACTCACTATATGTTCATTTACTTATACAAAAAAGTATTTGTTTGTTACACCAATTCAATTGCAAAAATGTTACATCCAAATTTTAATTTCTTCTCACATGTGTAATTAACAAATACATACACTTGACCCAATTTCTTGTCACTGAAATCCATTTACCAAAGACAGTAAGCTCATAATTTGTTGGACAGATGCAAATATCATTTGCTGAGACATTTAAGAGACAGACAGAAGCTCTGCCGAAAAGACGACTGGTACAACAGACTCCTTTAAGTTCTAGGAGCAGATCATCGGGAACTGATGGTGATGAAGATGGCCAATCTAATGATGGCGTCAGAGATTCATCTTCTCCTGATCAGAGTTTTTCAACTTCAGACTATGGATGGGATTTGAATCATAGTGATGAAGATGGACAAAGGACTATTTCATCTACTGAGATTTTTAAGTGGGGGAGGAATGGTCAGCGTAGTCAGAATCGACATGATAATGGTAGCAGCAGCACTAGAAAATCTCGAGGAACGCATTTATCTCAAGTGACAAATAACATTGGTAATATCAGACTCAACCCAGAAGAGGTAAATGAGCAGTTCATGGTAACATGCATTACGTGCTTCGTGCTTTATTTTTTTTTATGCACTGACATAATTATATAACTTTTGGACTACAGGTGGATATATCTATTGCATTGATTCCTCTGAATGAACAAACTTTGCCAAGCTTGGATACCCCATATATTACCTGTCCATCTACATTTTCAGTTAAACAACTGCGCCAGGTTATTTTCCAACTCTACCTCCTTAGTTAGCCTAACTTTAAATCTTAGGTATTGTTGTCTTCCTTTAACTTTCTATGTCTTGCACCAATGGAATAATTGCTTTCTTAATATCATGTGTACAGTATGTTGCTAATAAGATGGGCATGCAACTCAAAGAGGTCGAAATCTCGCTAGTAACAGCACCAACTTTTCCAACTTCTGGATTGATGCCCGTATATGATCCAACCAAAGGTGATCTGCAGCTACTGCAATCTCAAGAAACTGTGGGAGCGTTGCACCATTGTTACAACCCTGATGGTGCACTGGTGAGTTCTGCCTTCCACATAAAATTATCTGCAGCTACTACAATCTCATATTTTTAATCATTAACAGATTTTGCCCTTTAAAATCATATAGGTTTTGGGATATCGTTGCAAGATTTTCGAATGAGGTATTATGTAATAGTGGGAATTTCGTTATCCTTTCATGGAGAAGAGATTATTGACATTCTATATACAGCTGGATAAGTAATTTCGTCAGTGATAGATCTTAATAAAGCTCTCTTCATAGTACAATATGTGAAAAAACATGATCGAGGTGAGGACACTTGAACACTTGGTTTTAGTGAGACAATAATGTTGAATTCATCTTGACACAACTAAGCATGGTTTAAGTTGTTTTATTTAGGCTAAAATGTTGAATTATTTATATAGCCTACAATTTAATTTGATTAATGAAGTATATTATTTCTTGATGTGGTTTTTCTCTTTTTTATCCTTTTAATTTTTGCATGGTTTTATCTGAACTTGAACTTATGTGTAATAGTGGCAACGAATCACGGAAACCAGCCATTACAGGCTAATTAGATCTTTCCTTGATATTCTGTTGATAAAACTTGATGTTCTAGTAAACTAGATTTAATATAGTTTTCACTATACTGTATGAACCAAGTCAGCTTTCCGCTGCACTATGTATGAAGCATCGGAAGTGTGCATTGAACATTAATTTCTTGCGAGGTTCATATTATATAATTCCTCATTCGATCCCAAAGCCATTCTAATCGATCCCTCAGTTCTTGGTCATACCGAAAATAGAGTGATGAAAATTAGAGTGATGACAATTCTCTCAAATGTCCTTGAAATGTAATTTTTCCCCAAAACATAAAGCACTATTTATTGGGCTTTATAGACTTTGGTCATAGGTTAATGGCCTTAATTAGGTTTTGGTCATAAAAAAGGCGTTTATTAGGCTTTGGTCACGAATTGTGAGTCAAGCTCAATTGGGTTTGATATTTTTCAAAAATAACAAAAATACCCTCACGTGAAAAAATACGTGAGTTTTAAGTTACCTCATTTTTTTTTAGAGTTTTAGACATATTGTAAATAGAAAATTAGAGAAGAAGCATATCTTTAAATAGGAAAATTAGGTTTTGGTCATGACTTGCAGCCATTAAAGTACCTTAGAAACTTGAGATATGCTAAGGAGCAACACTTTAGGTTTAGATGTTGATTGGAATACAAATTTTGAATTAAAACTTGTAAAGGAGAATTTATTTTAACACCATACAATGATACAAACTCATAATTATATAAATACACAATACTTTCAACTTTGCTTTCACAATTAAAGAAATTTACACTCTAACTCTAAATTTTTATTTTTAAGATGTTAATTTGTTGCAATTTACTTAATTTTGATACGATGAAATTCTTGTTTTTAGGAAGAAATGAAATGTTCGAAACTCTTTTACTGCAAGTGCTTTTCAAGTAGGGGTAATAATGGTACTTTGTTAAATTTTTAGACTCAACTCGGTCAGTTTTTAACTCAGATCGCGAGTCAACCAGAAATCGTGACCAAAACCTAATAAACGCCTTTTTTATGACCAAAGCCTAATTAAAGTCATTAACCTATGACCAAAGTCTAAAAAGCCCCTATTTATTCCAAAAAAGTGCTTCACTCTAAATACATTATTGTATTCTAGATTTATACTGAAAATAGAAACCTTCTTGTGAATTGTTATATAAAGTATAAACATGGCCAACTCTATACTAGTCATTCTGATATGTTCTCCAATTGTCCAAAAATATGTATCTGTTCGAAGCATCTATATCTCTGTTAATTATTATGATACAGGATATGTGTTTATTATCAAAAAATTTTATATGTGTAGCCAACTTGTATGTGGGTGTGTACACCCAATCATATGATGCCACGTGTCTATAAAATGGTTGAAAACTTATCAAGCCCACTAGGGTTAACTAAACCCATACTAGGTTCTATTATTATTGCCACATGGCATTTTGTGATTGGGTGTACACACCCACATACAAGTAAGCTACACATATAAAATTCTCTGGTTTATTATAATGAAATGTTATCCAGTCAAATGATCTGCTGATAGGGTTCATCTTGTTATGACTGCAAAGTTTCCGAATTTTAATAAATTATTCATTACGTTCTTCGTTATAATTGTTCATTGCAGTGAAATAAAACTATCTCCTTGCACTAGTCCTCATTCTGGACTTATCTTCCTCATCAGGAGAATGAAATGCACTGTTTCACTGGCTCTGCTTTAATTGCATCAGCATTATAAACATGATAATGTACACTAGGGAAATGTGTTGGCTCAATCAAGGAGATACTACCTGCACGTGAAGTGGTAGTGGGGTCGTGGGGGCTCGGAGAGCAAAACATGATAGTGTACGCTAGGGAAATGTGTTGGCTCAATCAAGTTAATGGTGGACGTGCCGAATAATATTATCATCATGCATTCATGCCTCATCTCTTTAAATTAGTGATCTATTGTTGTCCAAAACTAAAGGTTATTCCAACCTACTTTTTCTCTCACGAACTAAGGGATTTAAGGATATTAGAAACCCCACAACTGAAAGGCATACAGCCTAGCCTTCCTCCCCTTCTCGACAAGCTGAACTTAGTTGGGGATGTGGGGGTTCTCAATGGCTCAGTGTTGCCTCTTCTCCATAACAACAACAACTACCCAAATCTCAACTATTTTCAAGTTTCTTTTTCTTCACAATTGTCCCTCCCCGAAGGCTTTAACATTCTTAGATCAAATCGACCTCTGAAATTTGACAATTGCAAATTCCTCGACATCGGGTCAGAACATCTCACCATGCTTGAACAACTGAAAATCAGCTACTGTCCTATTTTGGCTAAACATTTCAGAGGAGGAGCAATCTCAAGCTCTAGTTCACTGGTTTACAACTGTTGGTATTATGATGTATGAATTCAGGAATACAGTTTACACGAATTACAGAAATAAAAATACACTAGAACAGAAAACAAGTAATATATTTATTAATTGAATTCAACAAAACAGTAACACTTACTACACCGTATGAAGGATTAAGGAGATGAACAGAGGCTTGCTGAAGCAATATCCTTAAGACAATATTACGTCCCTGCTACTGGAGCACACAGGTACTGGACGATAGTCTCCCAAGATACAACTGTTCTGCACTCTGCTAGACTGCACTGTAATAGCAGAGTTCTGGCGAACAAACAAGACGAACCTTCGAATGCTTTAGAGAGAGAGAGAGAGAGAAGCAGACTTAGTCTGTATTGATTGTGTGCTTACTGGCCAGAACAACACGCAATTTATAGGCTAAGTCGTGCATGTTCACAACAGACACGCACCTGTTTGAAAACGTCTTTTCTCAACAGGTGCAACTCTTGGAAGACTTATGAAACGTTTAAGGCCCAAGGGACGTACTGTTTCATTTTGAACAGACACATCTGTTAAGGCAAAGATGTAACATGATCCTGTGAACCCGTTCACAACTTAACTAAATAAATGGTGGACCAAAAAAGATAAGATAACTTATCAACCACCACATAGCCCAAGCCCAAGCCCAAGCCCAAGCCCAAGCCCAAGCCCGAACCGAACCGAACCGAGCCGGCCGGTCGGATGGCGGCGGCGGCGCGCGCGTGTGTGTGGTGGACCACTAAGTGTATAGTCTTGCGCTATCGCGCGAAAACTTGGTAACCCAAAGGGCTACACCCTTAGTGTTATTATTTTGTATTTATACATCTTTACTCTCTTCCCACAACTCATGTGGGACTAAGTGTTTTTCACACTTAGTTCATTCAATCAAGGAAATGGTCTGACAGGGTCTGTCAGACCTGTTTCTCTAACAATCCCCCACATTGAATGAAATCCGTCTACACATTCTCAAAAAAGCTTCTTCGAAGAGTATGTTGGAACAACATTGCCTCGGGATAGGTAGATATTTCACTTTGAACCTTCCGTAGCATAGACCTATCGGATTTACTTAGCTAATCAGTGAAATATTTCATCTTGAACTGTCAGTTGTTGGTGTAAACCAAGACAATAAGCCATGCACAATGTTATCCCGATTCTTGTTTAATTCTCGGTTGTGTTCATTTTGGCCCTGAACAATCTTAGGCTCTGCGAGTGCTACTAGAGATGTTCTGCCTTTAAGAAATCTCATAGAGCCGACCCAACTCTCACTAACATAGGTGACCGCTCCTATTTAAGGGTATCCTACTATACCCCACTTGTATTTCACAAGATATAGGCGTCATTAAAAGCATAGCTTAGCCTGAACGACACTGTAGGTTGCACTTGTTGCATCATGGGAATGGGATAGAGAAAATTCTCCCAAGTGCTCCTGGTGAGTTACTCAGAACTGGTTGTCCTGTTGAACCTAGTCCGTGGGATCTCCAGTCGCTAGGTTAGGTTTCCGTATAAGGTAACTCGTGGTTATTGAGGCGTTAGCCCCATTCCCCTCGATGCGCAGTCAATTTTCTCTCTAGATAAACCTTTAGTAAATGGATCCGCAAGGTTATCTTTTGACTTCACATAATCAATGGAGATGACTCCATGTGAGAGTAACTGCCTCACGGTATTATGTCTACGACGTATATGTCGTGATTTACCGTTATACATAAAGCTTTGAGCTCTTCCTAGAGTTGCTTGATTGTCACAATGGATACATATGGTCGACACCGGTTTCGGCCATAATGGGATGTCTTCTAAGAAACCCCTAAGCCACTCAGCTTCTTCACCTGCTTTATCTAAAGCTATGAATTCAGATTCCATTGTGGATCTTGCTATATATGCAAGTTTGTTTTGCAGATCGCCATGAGACTGCACCACCTCCCAAAGTAAACACATACCCACTGGTTGCCTTGGATTCTCCTGAATCAGAAATCCAATTTGCATCAGTATAACCTTCAACAACACTTGGATATCTTCCATAGTGTAAGGTATAATTAGGTGTATCTTTTAAATACCCTAATACTCGCAGAAGAGCATTCCAGTGTTTTTGGCCTGGATTACTAGTAAACCGACTTAGTTTACCAACTGCATAGGCAATATCTGGTCTTGTACAGTTCTTGACGTACATTAAACTACCAATGATTCGAGAGTACTCAAGTTGATCAATGATAGGACCATGATTTTTATGTAACACCATATTTGGAACAAAAGGTGTATTTGTCTTTTTAATTCCATGATGTTTGAACCTCTCTATCATTTTTTCAATATAATGAGTTTGAGATAGCCCAATTCCATTAGGTGTTCTAATTATCTTAATTCCCAAGATAACATCTGCCACACCTAGATCTTTCACTTCAAAGTTGTTTTTGAGCATCTTTTTCGTAGACATAATAACTTCATTATTAGTCCCGAAAATGAGCATGTCATCGACATATAAACAAATAATGACGTAAGCCTCGCCTACTTTCTTGAAATAGACACACTTGTCACATTCATTGCTTTGGAACCAATTCTTCATCATGACTCCATCGATGGTTATATGCCATTGTTTTGGAGCCTGTTTAAGACCATAGAGGGAATTAACCAGTTTACACACTTTGTTTTCTTTCCCTTTGACTTGAAAACCTTCTGGTTGTTCCAAATAAATCTCCTCTTTTAAGTCACCATATAAGAATGCAGTTTTAACATCCATCTGATGTATTTCCATATTAAATATGGCTGTAATCGCGATTAACATTCTAATTGATGTTATCCTCGTTACTGGTGAGTATGTGTCAAAATAGTCTAAACCTTCCTTTTGACGATATCCTTTTGCTACTAGTCTAGCTTTATACTTATCAACCAAACCATCTGGTCTCAGTTTTCGTTTGAATATCCACTTATACCCCATGGTTTTACTTCCTGGTGGAAGATCAACCAATTCCCAGGTATTGTTGCTTTGGATGGATTCAATCTCATTTGCAATTGCTTCCTTCCAAAGTGGAGCATCAGGAGAAGACATTGCTTCTTTATATGTCCTAGGTTCAGTTTCTAACATATAAGTTAAGAAATCTGGACCATATGACTTCGAAGTTCTTGCCATTTTACTGCGTCTGGCGAACAAACAAGAAGAACCTTCGAATGCTTTAGAGAGAGAGAGAGAGAAGCAGACTTAGTCTGTATTGATTGTGTGCTTACTGGCCAGAACAGCACGCAATTTATAGGCTAAGCAGGTGCAACTCTTGGCAGACTTATGAAACGTTTAAGGCCCAAGGGACGTACTGTTTCATTTTGAACAGACACATCTGTTTAGGCAAAGATAACTTATACCGATCCCGATCCCGATCCCGATCCGATCCCGACGGCGGCAGCGCGCGCGTGGTGGACCACTAAGTGTATAGCCTTGCGCTATCGCGCGAAAACTTGGTAACCCAAAGGGCTACACCCTTAGTGTTATTATTTTGTATTTATACATCTTTACTCTCTTCCCACAACTCATGTGGGACTAAGTGTTTTTCACACTTAGTTCATTCAATCAAGGAAATGGTCTGACAGGGTCTGTCAGACCTGTTTCTCTAACAACAACATCTCCATTTGGCAGGAGCAGCAGGAATCAGCAGAAATAGGTACATTATTCACTGGTTTCCGGTTATTTTTCTTGTTTCTTCGGGAACTTCTATTGGATGTTTTGTCTTCACTTCTATTGTGATGTTTAGGTATGTGGTATGACATTCTTGGATCACCAATTTTTACATTTTACACAGGATCACAAGTCCGTAGATAAGTTGATAACATGCTAAATAAGAGCATTAAATAGATTATTTCATCAAGTTATTATTAGACAGATTAGCAATGTAGCAGAAACTATAGCTTAAAGCTTAACTTTGTTACACCATGCGAGTCAATGACAACACATATATAGTCTCTTAACCAGTAACCACTGTTTTCTTCTAGTGATGACATTATTAAATGGGAAAATTGGCGATAACCCCCCACATTATGGTCACTCTTGGCAAGAACCCCCTCTTTTGTTCTTTTTTGGCGTTAACCCCCCAACCCCCAAAATTAGACCTTACGTTGCCCAGTTTACCCCGGACCCCTCATATTTGAGTAAACCCCCTAATTTATCATCAACAGAAGTTAACTAACACATGTTAACTCCGTTAACAAAACTCTTATTTGCCTAACCCCCCGAAAAGTAAAAATTCTTAAAACCAAAATCAAAAAATTTACTTCACCTACCAGTCCACGTGTCGCCCATCCAACGACGCGGAAAGTATCCGTTGTGAGGTATCATCTTCCTCCTTAAAAGCAACAATTTCTTCTCTTTTCCATTCCTCATTCTATCTTTATCTTCTTCTTCTTCTTCTTCTTCTTCTTCTTCTTCTTCTTCTTCTTCTTCTTCTTCTATTCTTCATCTACCTTTGAATTTGAATATATCATGAAACGTGGTGAAGGATCTACAAGTCAAAAGGTAAGTGTCCATTAACATATCTTCTTCTTCTTCTTCTTCTATTCTCTCATTAGATCTGAGCTTTCTTCTCCATCTTTCTTCTTCTTCAACTTTGGTTTTATTTCTGCAGTGGGGGGTAAAGTCTAATACTATGACAAATGGGGGGTTTAGGCAAACACTATAATAAATGGTGGGTTTAAGCAAAAACCCCTATGAATTAGGGGTTTAAGGTGTTTTAGATGGATTGTGTAGATGAAAGACATGTGGTCTTTGCGCGCCATTGGATGGGTGACACGTGGACTAGTAGGTGAAGTAAATTTTTCGATTTTGGTTTTAAGAATTTTTACTTTTCGGGGGGTTTAGACAAATAAGAGTTTTGTTAACGGAGTTAACATATGTTAGTTAACTTCTGTTGATGATAAATTAGAGGGTTTACTCAAATACGAGGGGTCAGGGGTAAACTGGGAAACACAAGGTCTAATTTTGGGGGTTGGGGGGTTAACGCCAATAAAAAACAAAAGAGGGGGTTCTTGCCAAGAGTGACTACAATGTGGGGGGTTATCGCCAATTTTCCCTTATTAAACTTGCAGGAAAACCATGGTTTAGGTTTTTTAAATATTGATTTTAATTGATGCATTTGTAGATCAATACTTCATTCTACTATGCCACAATCTAACGGAGGCCACCCATTAATTGTAATCAATCTCTCGTAGAATTGCCTGAATTTCATAATACAGGACATGTTGCTGTCTTAGAATTTGGATTAGGGATAATAGTGAACTTTTCAGCTGTAGGTCTAGGTGAATTGTGGTTGTGTCCACCATTCAAAGAAAAGGGTATAAAACATAAAAATAAGTGTGCAATCGTTGATATGCTTTTGATATTTGAAGTTCATTACTTATTAAACTATGGTGTACTACAACATGTTACTTTCATTAACTAGCATAATCTATTCTTTCATGCAGAGGAGAGTTTCATGCATGTCAGACGTCAATGTGCATATTGGAATTGGTTGTCATAATTGTGAGGTAATATTCATCTTGTAAAGTTCATATTGGGATGATATTTCTTAAAGAATTTAATTTTATGATGATAAGACAAGAGTCTGCCAAAGTTCAACTGGAAGCAAGTACTAATTATTTAGGCATAATGATTTAATTTCTATAGTTTTAGGACATGAAGTACTTTTTTTTATACCTTTATTCTTTACTCATGCTCTTACCACCTAAATGAATCTCTGCAGATGAATCCAATAGTTGAGAAGCGATTCAAATGCAAAGACTGTTATGAGGAAGGTGTTGTTGCAATGGGAGGAGGCATAGGTTTTGATTTGTGTGAGAAGTGTTATAATACACCCTCCAAGCATCTAGATTTTGTCAGTCAGCATTACACACAGGGCCATACATTTGAGCTTATTGCAAACCGTGGAGACAGACCAGTTCCCGTGCATCCTGAAGATACTTCAGAGGACACCAAAGGTGGTCTTGGGTGGTTGCAAAATCGTCTGAAATTGAAGAGAAGAACAAAGCATAAGTGCTGATCACTCTTGTTCTTTCCCAGTGGTTTCTTATGAGACTGCAGTGGATCTAGAGATCCAGGGTATTCTACTATTCTTTCTCATAAATTCTTAATCTTTTATTTTTCCTTATCAAAAAAAATCATCTACAACACTTTGCAACATAATCTTCATTGTAGGGGTACTATATACAACATACATGTGGCACCATCTCTACCGTCCATCATGGTGCCACATGTCATCATCTAATGGACTCTCTCTTGATGGCACAAGTTACAAAGTTAAAGCCAATTACTACAAAGATATTCTCTCATCATTACCTCATTAAATGTTAGGAATGGAGTTACATTGTAGCCTATAAATATGAAGGCAAATCACTCATTCTGGACATGGTCTGATAGTCTAATGCTCTCACCACTATCTCATGGTGAGGTCTCAATATCAACGACCTCCCTAATCTCTCATGATGAGACCTCACCTCTCAGGTCTCATCTCTCTCGAGCTCTTCTCATAATCGAGCTCCCATTTTGTATCACCACCACTACTATAATAAACTTCTTTCTCCCTCTCCGTGGATGTAGGCACAATTGCCGAACCACGTATACAATGGTGTTCACGTCTCTACTTTATTATTGTTCATATCATACACATCATCATCTTCCATTAATGTATTGACCAACCTCACAAATATGGTCAATGCATTCATCTTTGAATGTAGTGAATGGATGTATGTTCAAATGTAACGTGAGGATCATCAAGTTAGGCTGTAATCCTGCTACTGGCAGAGTACACTAAAAGCTCCACTGCAAGTAAAGACGACGATTCCATGCTATATACTGTATTGTGCTTAGTGGAGTTTATTATTTTGTTATCCAAAACTCTCTAACTTAAAACAATGCATGATTAGTTTATATCCAGTACTGTCATATACAGTATGTAGTTTATAAACTCAGGGTTATTCTAACGTCATTTTAATACAACATGAAACACTTACAGGAGCATAGCCATTAGCCACACCTGGCTTCCTGGAGAAAAATGCGAAATTGTTAGTCATTGCGGATATCCTCGGATATTCCACGAATTATATCGATTTTTTAGAAATCAGATACACGAATATTCACGAATACTCGCCTTTACAGTGGTTTCTAATATCGAAATCTCGGCAAAATCCCTTTACAGTGGCACTGCTAATGAAACTCACTAGTGCTGTTAATAACTCCCTCTAATGGGCCATTTTCAAAAATTGGGATATTTGGGCCTTCATAACCCATGGGCCTTAGACTAATACAAATATTGGTTAAAGAACCCTGTATTTTATCATCATTTGATCATTTTTTTCTTCTCCAAAACATTGACATGGTTGATAAGAAATAATTCCATCTGTAGAGCTCTAATTATCACAAAAGTTTGAAAATTAAAAAACCCCATTGTTTGAATTTTTCTCACTAATCACTATTTTCACCATAATGGAAAGTGTTGTTGCTGTAATGGGAAGTGGAAGTAAGTATTAATACTTAGTTTCTGTGTATCTATATATGGTAATTGATTATAACACTAATTGAGTTGTGATGATGGTGTAGAATTGGGTTATTCCTTGCATCTTCTCTGGCTAAGAATTGTGGTTTCTGGTTGATCTTGTGGGGGGTGGCAGAATGTCTTAAAGAAGGTAATTCAATTAGTGTTTCTATTTATTTTTTTAGTAAAGTTATTATTATTTTATTTTATTTTTTAAATTCCATATTTTAGTGAGTTGTGAAAAAAATTCAAACCAAGAGTTGACAATCGAAAATCAGTCATTGACATAATGACATCAATAATCATATGAATCAAAACCATTAAAAATGATTCCACTACATTAGAGGATTACATCGACAAATTAGAATAATTAATCTATATTCAACTAGGCAATCAGTATGATCACATACAGACCAAGCTACGAGAGTACAGTCTTTACGGTAGTATACCTTGTGATACATGGCTTCTTTTTTTTTTTTTTTTTTTTTTTTTTTGAGTTATTAGTACAAAATGTGAAGGTGTCTCCATTGGTCTCTCGCCAACCTGCGAGTTCACTTTTAACAACCGTAGCACCAGAATATTGTTAGTTGAAAGTATTTGGTTCAATTCATCCAAGTTTCATTATATTTTGGAAAAAAATAGGCTGACGATTGTGCATACACGCTATATTGTCATTCAATACATCATACTTCCTCAACTGGTTTATGAATGTTTATTTTAACCAGGCTCAGGAGATTATTATATATGAAGATAAACACCGTTTTTTTTATTTTTATTTTTATTAGAGAATCATAAACTAAGGTGAGATTAGAGAATCCCTCCAGGGCCACAACAGATTCGTTATTGATGAATTATTAGATTTAGGATTATTTAATTGAGTCAATGAACTTATGAACAAAGAGTTAGGTGCAAAACATGTGAACAGACAATAATTATCACCTTTATTATTGCTTTCATGTCAACTCTATTATTACCTTCATGTCAGAAAGAATTGAATTATTTTGTTCCAACTTATCTTTATGAATTGTAAAAGCTTTGTCCATCATTTTAATTAGAAAAACCAGATCTAAGCTGCTAGGCTTGTTGATCAACTTGAAATATTTTTTCTCTTTCTATTTGCTGATTACAATGGCTGAAGCTTTGGTATCTGTTCTCTTGGAGCAACTGGGATCCATTGTTTTACATGAACTTGTACAAGAGGTGAAGTTAATTGTGGGTGTTGAGAATGAAGTTGAAAGCCTTACTGCTACACTTACTATGATCCAAGCAGTGCTTAAGGATGCAGATGAGAAGCAAGTGAAGAATGAGGCGGTGAAGTTTTGGTTGAAAGAACTGAAAGATGTCTCCTATGATGCCGAGGATGTGCTGGACGAGTGGATCACTAGAACACTCATTTCTAAGATGCTGCAACATGAGGTAAATTATGCTCCAATTAAAGAGAAGGCGTGTTCTCATCTCTTTAGCATTTTTTGTTGTTTCAAACCTGTTGTCCTACGCCATGAGATTGGTATTAAGATAAGGGAACTGAATGAGCGACTAGATCAGATTGCTACAAATAAGGTAAGGTACACAGTACACACTCACTGAAAGTCAAAATCAAAGGGAAAGCCGAACACTCACTAGCTCTATTGTTGATGTTTCCGACGTTATTGGTCGTCTTGATGATAAAGAAGTTGTTGTGAACAAGATATTGGGTGAGAGTAGTCGTCGTGATTTGAAAGTCCCAGTCATCTCAGTAGTTGGTACTGCGGGATTTGGGAAAACAACTCTTGCCAAACTTATCCTAAAAGAAGAGAAAGTGATTAACCACTTTGAGATGCAAATGTGGGTTTGTGTATCTGACCCTTTTGACCGAGAACTGGTTGCGAAACAAATTATTGAAGCTGCTAAGGGAAATGTCAATGATACGGTTAGCTGGGACGCTCTGCACAAGAGATTATCCGAGTCTGTACAAGGAAAGCGGTTCATCCTTGTACTTGATGATGTGTGGCCACATAAGTTCGAGGACTGGAATCCCTTGAAGACTTCCCTAGATCGTGGTGCAGTAGGAAGTCGAATCATAATTACGACACGGGATCAGGAAATCGCTACACAAATGGATTCAACCTTTGTACATCGGCTGAAGCAATTGTCTGATTTAGATTCTTGGTTAATGTTTCGACGCATTGCTTTCGGGAGTATTGAAGGCGAT
Source organism: Aquilegia eximia (assembly GCA_023053565.1). Taxonomy (NCBI): domain Eukaryota; kingdom Viridiplantae; phylum Streptophyta; class Magnoliopsida; order Ranunculales; family Ranunculaceae; genus Aquilegia; species Aquilegia eximia. The sequence goes on from JALIGU010000005.1 coordinate 16,318,349, forward strand.
CTTGAAATCCTTGAAGACATTGCGAAAGTTATTGTAAGAAAATGCAAAGGCGTTCCTCTATCAATTGAGGTTTTAGCAAGACTCTTGCTGTCGAAAACAAACATCCAAGACTGGAGATATGTGCTGGACAGTGACATTTGGGATGTCCAGAGGCAGGGTTTTCTACCCTCAATATTGTTCAGTTATTATGATGTACCTGCAAAACTAAATATTGTTCAGTTATTATGATGTACCTGCAAAACTAAAGCCGTGTCTTGCATATTGTGCAACCTTGCCTAAAGATGCAAAAATAAAAAAGAAACAAATGGTAAGACTATGGATGGCTCAAGGATTTCTTGGCTCCGATGGAAGTAAGGATTTAGAGCTTGAAGGCGAACGCATTTTTGATAATTTAGCGATGCGCTCTTTTTTTCAAGACTTTGAAAAAGATTCCAAAGGTAACATTACTTGTTGCAAGATGCATGATCTTGTTCACGATTTTGTTCAATTTCTTACTGAAAGTGAAACATGTACTTTTAAAGATGAAGAACTCAAGAATATCAATGTTCGTCATTTGAGTACTTTGACTTTGGATACGCCATCCATTTACAAGCTAAAGAAGTTGCGCACACTGAGACCAGTCTCAGTTGGTGTGTATAATCTAAACATGAGAAAACATTTTGGCTTGTTACATCAACTGGAATGCCTTCGAGTATTGGATTTGAGTCACAGTGACCTTCAAGAATTTCCTAGTGATGTAGAGTTATCGTTGCATCTAAGGTACTTGAACTTTTCACATACAGAGTTAAAGGAACTGCCTGAAACCGTATGTAATTTACTTAATTTGCAGATGTTGAAGCTGAAGGGGTGCTCAAAGCTTGCTAAACTCCCTAAAGGACTTGGAAAGTTGTGTAATTTAAGACATTTAATGATTGAAGGTACTGAAAGTCTAAAATATCTTCCGCAGGGATTAGGGAGATTGAGTTGTCTTCGAACACTGCACAAATTTATTACAGGTGATGGGGTTGAGATTGAAGGAAAAGGGTGTAATATCAGAGAATTGAAACTTCTCAACCATCTTCAAGGACAGCTACAGATAATTAACTTGGGTCAAGTGGCGAATGCAAATGGGGCTGCAGAGGCACAACTAGAAAAGAAGAAGAACCTCCAATCTTTGATTTTGCATTTCAAGACAGAAGAAGAAGAGGAAGAGGAAGAGGAAAAAGAAAAAGAAGAAGAAGAAGAAGACGACGATGAGGGAATTCTTAAATGTCTGGTACCACATACAAATTTGGAAGAATTGGAGGTACGGTATTATAGAGGGAAGAAATTGCCAGAATGGATATCATCATTAGACTTCAATTTGGTCAAATTACACTTGAGCTTTCTCAAAGAATTATTGCAATTGCCTGCTTTAGGGAAGTTACCTTTCCTTGAAGTTCTTGTCTTATATAGATTGAAGTCGGTGAAACGCATTGGAGATGAATTTTATGGGCTTAGTAGTGGTTGTGGTGGTGGAGGAAGAGATCCAGTGCAGCAGAAAATTGTTTTTCCAAAATTGAAGGAATTGGGCTTTAACTATATGGATGCATGGGAAGAATGGGATTTGCCCTACCAAAATGGTAATAACAACATAGACTTTTTTCCAAACCTTGTTGAGTTGGATATTTCTGAATGCAATGGATTGCAAGCATTACCATCGGGTCTTGGAAAGCTAAAGTCTCTAAAGTCCCTTAAAATGGGAGGTATAGGAGGAGGAGGTTTGAGGGGATTGAAAAGCTTATTGGGTCAGGAGATTTTGGGTATTCTGGGTAGTAATGATAGAAAGGGAGGCTATGCGGAAGAGGAGGAGGACAAACAATACAGAGAATTCGTCAAACCAACTACTGCAGGAGTTGTTTTATTCCCAGCGCTAACTTTTCTTGTATTGTTTGGGTTGTCAGAGTTGGAAGAGGAAACGATTCCAGAAGACTCGAGGAATAATATTACCATCATGCCTAGTCTTATTAAATTGGAGTTAACTTTGTGCCCAAAGCTAAAGGTTGTTCCTTTCTACATGTTTTCTCCGGCATTAAAGGATTTATGGATAAGCGATTGCCCACAATTGACAGGATTGCAACCCGGCCTTCCTCCCCTTCTCGAGAAGCTGTCATTGAATTATGATGTGGGTGTTCTTTCAACCTCATTGTTGCCTCTTCTCCATACTAACAACAACAAGTACCCAAATCTCCACTATTTTCTGATTTGTAATTCTTCACAATCGTCTCTCCCCCATAGTTTTAACCTTCTCACATCAATTCGAAAACTGCAATTTCTATATTGCAAATTCCTCGACCTTGGGCCTGAAGATTTCAAACATCTCACCATGCTTCAACAATTGACAATTGTGGATTGTCCTATATTGGCTAAACGATTCAGAGCAGAGAGTTCACACTCTTACATCATCTCCATAGGTAGATCATTCACAATCCTCCTCCACTTATTTTTTCTTGTATGGATTTCCATTTATTTTTCTTGTCCTATTTTATTTTTTCTTTTCTTTTGGGAAACTAAACTATTTGTGGCTTTTATTGAATGTGCTACTGTCATTAACTAGCCCCAATCTATTCTTTCATGCAGAGAGTACCGAGCCAGACGTCAATGTGCATAGTCATGTTTCGTGTGATAATTGTGAGGTAACGTCCTTCTATTGATTTCATATTGGGATAATATTTCTTTTTCTAGCTTGTTCTTTAATAAGTAAAATTCCAAGGCTTCAATCCCTACGAGTTGAAGCTAACAATAATACTTTCTGATCAATAATTTCATATTAGGATGATATTTGTTTTGCCAGCATTTTATTTCATTATGAGTAAAATTCCAAGGCTTCAATTCCTACAAGTTGAAGCTGAAAATGGTCCTTACTGCTTGATAATTTTGTTCTGCCAATTGATCTTGTATTCTTGTTTGGCTGGCTTAAATTTGTTTGGTTGCTAAACAAGGATTTAATAGTACTCTTCTGTGAAATTGCTAATCATAAAGCATTTTGATGGTTTTTTTTTTTTTTGGTTGCTAATCAAGGATTATATACTCCTCGTTAAAATTTCTAATCTTAAAGCACTTTGATGGTTTATATTCGTTCTGCAAGAATTTCGACAGTAAGCAAATATCCCATAATAATTTAATTTGTATAGTTTTCAGTCATGCAGTACTTTCCTCTTAGTAACTTTTTTCTTTAGTCATGCTCTTACCACCTAAATGGATCCCTACAGATGCATCCAATAGTTGGGAAGAGATACCAATGCAAAGACTGTTATCATGAACAAGTTGTTACCGCTATGGGAGGTACAGGTTTTGATTTGTGTGAAGAGTGTTGTTATACTCCCTCCAAGCATACAGATCTTGTCAATCAGCATCGCAGACAAGGCCATACATTTGAGCTTATTGAAAATCGTGGCGACAATCCAGTTCCCGTACATCCAGATGATCCTTCTGGTGATGCCGAAGGTGGCCTTGTGGCTGTAAAATCGGCTGAAATTGAAGAGCAGAACAAAGCATAAGTTTGATGTAGATGATAAGTATGTAAGGGAGAGCGGTCAAGCATATTGAGGTTGGTGCTGGTCATTCTTATTGAAGTTCTTTCCTGGTGGTTTCTTATGAGTCTGCAGAGGATCTAGAGATCCTGGCACACTTCTGAGTCTCTTTTTCTTATCAAAGGAAGTAGCTTTTTAATTAGCTTTTTGACTCTTTCAAAGTTACGCTTTGACATTCCACCATTTGTTACCGGATTGTTCGTATTTTGTTAGGGAATTAATATGGAAGACGAGCTTATATATGTGTAAAAATATGTACTCATTTGACGGTTCTAGAGCTGATATTTTCTTGTAATTTTCTTCTTTAGTGGATTTCTCTGATCATGTCGCTGCTCTGGCTCTAGCGGTTGAAGGAATATGTTGTTGCCTCTTCTCCACAACAACAACAACAACAACAACAACTACACAAAATATCGTCCCTTCCCCAAGGTTTTGACCTGCTTACATCAATTCGACAACTGGTATTTCTCAATGCGAATTCCTCGATTTCATGTCAGACGATTTGAAGCATCTCACCATGCTTGAACAATTGGAAGTTGATGATTGTCCTATTTTGTCTCAACGTTTTGAAGGAGGAGAAATCTCAAGCTCTAGTTCACACTTTTATAACATCTCCATAGGTACACCATTTACAGACCTCTTCCTTTCTTGTAACAAATTGCATTGCAAATGTCTTTTCTATTTAGCACCTCAAACCTTGCTTCGATTTCCAATTATTTTTCTTGTGGAATTTACTATTCTTGTAATTTCATATTGGGATAATATTTATTTTTCTAGCTTATTGTTTTCTTGTTTGGTCGGTTTATATTTTGTTTGTTGCTAAACTAGGATTATATTTTCTTCCATGAAATTGCTAATCTTAAAGCACTTCAATGATGATGCAAATGTTAATTATGTGGCCATAACTAGCCCCAATCTATTCTATCATGCAGTGGAGATCAATTGAAAAGGGAGATTTTCCTTTTGCGAATTGCTTGACTTTGGGCATGAAGATTTGAAACATCTCACCATGCTTGAAGAACTGGGAACGCCGAAGGTGGTCTAGTTAATAAGTACATACGGGCGAGTGGTCAAGTTTACTAAGGGCAGTACTGATCACACTCTAATTTCCTTGTTGTTTCCTATGAGGTTGCAGAGGGTCTAGAGATCCAGTGTATTCTTTCTCATAAATTCTCCGGGGCACTTCTGAATTTTAGCTTTTTCATTAGCTCGTTGACTCTTTCATTATCACTCGCCTTTTGACATTCCACCATTTGTTACAGGATTTTTTGGATTGAACTAATAAGGAGGACAAGAGCCTTGACTGACTGTTTGGGGTTGGTCTTATTCTGGCTGTCCCTGATCAAGAAAGGGTTCATTTTCAGCTTATCTGGGGCGACTACCAAAAGGAGCTAGTACTTGAAGCTCACCGAGATGGTGTCAAGGTTGTTTACAAAGTGAGTGAAATATTTACACTGAGGCACTTCTAATAGGCTTGAAGATTTACATGATTTAGAGTATAAAACCAACTACCCATCAGCCTTTTAGAATAAATGTGGATGGTGTTAGCCACAATTATCTTACCTTGGACCTCATTCACTCAATTGTATTACCATGCTTGAATTACTGACAATCAATTGATGATTGTCGTATTTTGGTTGAACGTTTCAGAGGAGGACTAATCTCAAACCCTGGTTCACATGTTTACAAAATCGCCATGTCTATGCTTCTCTTCATACAGTAAATTGGCAAAGGCTATTACAAAGTACGCATTTGGAGCCATGGGGTTTCTGTGAGGGGTTCAATTTCCATCAGACTTTGAGATCGATTTGTGTACATTTTCCACTGTGCACAGGTACCTACTCAGCTTTGATTGATTTCCATTTATTTGCCATTTGTACTCTGGAACTTATATTCGTAATTTTTTGGATGTTCATTTGCACTTATAATCAAGAAAGTGAGGAATTTTCATTCAAAGAAGTAGCTTGAATGTATATATGAATTATGATAGATGGAATCTACCTAGCATGAGAATTTTATTTAACTAGCTAAGGTGATTTTCAGCCATTTTAACTCCTTTTGGCACTATTGATCTCATCTTCACAATTTGGCACTATTGATCTTATCCATCCTTTTTTGTTTGCATTATGTGTTTTGCAGATTATGTAAGGGAATCATTAAGGAAGACAAGAACCTCTATTGATAAACCATTTGGGGTTGGTGTTGTTCTGGCATTGGCATATGAAGAAAATATAAAAGTGGAGTAGCTGAAAAGGGTGCAGTATTACAGTTTTGATATCTGGGATGAACACGTCAGAGGAGCTTCTACTTGAAGATCACCAAGCTGGCGTTAAGGTTGTTCACCAAGTAAGTGATATATTTACATTTCAGCTTTTCAGATTTTGAGATAGTCATGGCAATGTTGTCGACCATATTGATATCTCACCTTGGAACTCATTCACACAATTGTATTACCATGTAATGGTGGAAGTTCTGAAGAAGCCGAAAATGCTATTAGTGATGGTGTAGATGAAACCATCGTCCAAGGACAACAACGAGTGTCGGTGAAACCATCGTCCAAAGAGCTCTAGGAAGAGATGGATCTTGTTCTTCAAAACCGTCCCTCCCCCAAGGTTTTAACCTACTCACATCAATTCAACATTTGCAATTTTTCTTTTGCAAATTCCTAGACGCCACGCCTGATGATTTGAAACATCTCACTTTGCTTGAACAACTGAAAATATTGTACTGTCCTATATTGGCTAAACGTTTTGGACAAGGAGAAATCTCAAGCTCTAGTCCACAAGTTTACAACATCTCCATAGGTACACCATTCACAAACCTCTTCCTTTCTCTTAACAAATTGCATTGCAAATATTATTTCAAATTAGCACCTCAAACCTTGCTTTGATTTCCATTTACCTTTTTTTGTTTCCTTGTAATTTCATATTGGGATGATATTTCCTTTTCTAGCATATTTTTTTTCTTGTTTGGCCTGTTTATATTTCGTTTGTTGCTAAACTAGGATTATATTTTCTTTCGTGAAATTGCTAATAAGTCTGCCAAAATTTCACCTGTATGCAAATATTAATTATGTAGCCATAACTAGCCCAATCTATTCTATCATGCAGCGGACATCAGTCTGCGTTGGAAGGGGACAGAAAAGGGTGAATCTTCATGAACCATCTCATCTACAGAGGGACGACCTGAGGATAGATCCCAGCCAAACATCAGTGTGGATATTGGAATTGTGTGTGATAAATGTGAGGTAAGATCCTTTTTGTAATTTTATCTTGCGATGATATTTCTTTTCTAGCATGTTATTTCAATTTAAGTAAAATTCCAGGGATTCGGTCCCTACAAGTTGAAGCTGACAGTGGTCCTTTCTGATTGATAACTTTGTTCTGCCACTGGATCTTGTGTTCTTGTTTGGCTGGTTTATATATTTTTGGGTTGTTTATCAAAAATTATATACTCTTAGATGAAATTGCTAATTTCAAAGAACTTTGATAATGATAAGATAAAAGTGGTCGACCAAAATTTCATGATCTTCTACAGATGAAGCCAAAGTTGGAAGCGATACAAATGCAAAGAATCTTATGAATAATGTGCTTTTGGCATTGAAGGTTTCCAAGCATCCAGATCTGGTCAATCAGCATCTCACCCAAGGCCATACATTTGAGCTTTTGGCAAACTGTAGAGACAGATCAGTGCCCTTACATCTTGATGATACTTCAGAGGACGCTGAAGGTGGTCAAGCATATAGAGGTCAGTACTGACACTCTTATTCTCTGGCACACTTCTGGAAGATCAATAAGAGCAATTTCTTTTTTCCTTAGCTCTTTAACTCATTCATTTGTCACCCTTCGCAAAGCATATACACAAGGTATGAGGGCCAAATCTGCATAAAAATTATACCTTCCAGTTGAGTGATGAACCAATGCGTGGAGGACAATGAAGCCATTAAAACAATGTTTTCCTGTGTGTAAAGTTTGCTTCATGTGGAAACCCTGCTACTTCTATATGCATAATGGCCTTTTTGTATCAATCATAGGAAGAGGTACTTGTTAACTATACTGTTGAGATATCAAATAGTCTTATAGTCTCATCATTTTGCCACATTTAACTACAGTCGATCTTACTATGCTGAAATCAAACCCTAAAGGAATTGCAGACTGTAATATGTTAATGTACTGTGACTATTTTATTATCAGTTCTATGGTGGCATAATTGTAATCCTGTTTCATTTCAGTGGAGAGTCTACAATGTGAGGAAAACTGGACATTTGAAGTGACAAGATCTTAAAGAAATTCTCGGCCAGTGCCTCGTTGAAGATAAGGACTTCTCCAAAATAAAATTTAAGAAATGGTATGCAACTCTTACAGCTGCGCTGTAAGCTTTCTTTTGTTTTTTTTGGTTTTTTTTTGGTTTTTTTGGTTTTTTTTTTAAAGAGTCATCAAGAAAGGGCTGTTTTTGTCAACAAATAATTTAAAAATTATTTTTATGTTAATATCATGCAGATTCCGCCTTTTGTGTGCTATCTACTTTGGGGAAGATTGATGTTGTGATTTCTTACTGAGAGGAAAAGAAAGAATAATATGCACCATGGTGCTGATGCTTTTGTGGCAGTTTGTTGTGACCATTATAAGGGATGGTAATTGATGCTAACTCTGCATGGAAGGTCGCCAGTATGCTGAGAAGATCTCTGTGTTACTGTTGTGACTTCAGAAGATTTAGGAGTGAAGTTTTGAAGTTACAGCAAACACGAGGGGTGTTTTGATGAAATTAGTTGTCATACAAGGGAGATTTAAACGAAAAAATGTGGAGGTTTTGCTTCTACCGGAAAAAGTGTTTTATCTTCTGGGTTCTGTAAGCATCTATATCAAGTGTAATCTCAAGGGCTAGGGATCAAATATTTTGTCCTAGAATTAGCTACATATGATTAGCTCAAACATTTTCAAATATAGTGTTCAAATATTTTCTGTGTTTCTTTTAATTTGCTGATAACAATGGCCAAAGCTTTGGTATCTCTTTTTCAACAGCTAGAATTTTGGACTTTTGGCACCTGAGGACTTTCAACAGCAACATTTAGCACATTACTACCAAAGAAATTGATTTAAATACATAATTTTAATTAAATTTGTTATTTTTTTCCTTCAACACCATATATTAATTTCTTAGTAATGATATATGATTTATTAAAATAATAAAAATAAATCTTCAATCTACCATATATTTTTTTCCTTCAACACCATATATTACTTTTTTATATATATCTTATCCATACCAAAGTCGATGAACTTATGGAATTTGCTATGAAAAAATTTGTTATGTACGCAGAACTGTTAACGTCGCGCAGAATTAGTAATGTCGTGCGGAACTGTTAGTGTCACGCCAATTCAACTGTTAGTCTAACATTCTTTGATCAGGAGAAAGAAATGCACGGTTTTGCTGGTATCCTGAAAGCCTGCATGTGAAGTTGTAATGGGCTCAGAAGCGAAACATGCGACCGTGAGGAATTGTTTGATTCAAAAATTCACAATTTGGGAGCATAAATTGTAGCTTTGTTCTGTTAAGATGCAACTGTACACTGCATGAACCAGTCTGAGTTGTTCCCATCTTCTGAAAATGTAACATTCTTCCAGATTTGCTCATAAATGCAATTGTGATACACTTTCATCATGCACTACACTTGGAGGAACTTTGTTCAGATTTGCCGATAAATGCTTTAATCTGCAGTGGTGTTTTTGTCCATAGAATTTATTACAATCCATCAACAAGAACCTAAGACGCACTGCTCTGCTTAGGCTACTACCTATAAGCTTCAGCTCACACACGTACACTGAATTCGTGCTTTAACAGCCAATGCAAATTAAAAATACCCAACCTCCCTTGATTTGTTGTTCTCACATAATAGAAATCAATAGTACACAACAGTAGATGTCAGCAAAATATATCTAGTCTTTCTTCCAAACTGAGTGTGTCCAGAGGAAAACATAATGGAAGATTAAGAACAAACAAAGGAGTCTGGTTTTTATTTTCAGCATAAACACACAGGGAAATACAAGATCAGCAAAACCTAACAACTACACAAGATATATCATCCCTGCTCTTCCTAGAGAGAGCTTCTTCAGCCAGATGCTTAGCTGCAACTTGAGGATCCTTTATCTCCTTAATACAATCCACTGCCTCTTGGTTTGACATCACCTGCAAGGTGAAACATTGCACAGAAAGTTATGTCTTCGGATTCATAATCAAGCACAGGGAAAAAACAAGTTTTAGTTTTTCATTTTCCTAATAGGCAGGCTATACAACTAAATTGATGTATAAATGAAACTCACCACCCATAATCCATCACTCCCCAATATAAAAAACTCTGTGCCTTCATCTATCATCTCCATTGAAACATCTGGAACTGAACTGAGGTGTTCCTTTAAGCTCTTATCACCAAATGCTCTAGCAACTGCAAGCTGTCCATCAACTCGAGCCACATCCCCTGATAACAAAGATCTATACTCAGTCCAAGAAACGGAGGTAATTTATATTACATCGAATCATTGGTTGATATGAAACAAATATATGCACTTTCAAGAGGAGGTAACAAGTTGTTTCACTAGCCAAAATAACAGAGATATGCGTGAATCTAAAAGTTTTAATTTCACCCGACCAACACGTAGAGAATTAGTAAATGGTTTTTTATTTATTTATTTATTTTTTGAATGGCAGGCCTATTTTAATGAGATCAATAACTCAAAGATGCACTGTCTGGGATTCTGGTACCGAACCCGAGAACTCTGGTATCATCGCCCAGAAGTATTACCAACTGGGCTCAGCTGACATCTCTGTTTTAAACAAATTAATATCAGATTAAATTGTAAATGGTTAGTTAAATAAACATCTGCAGTTGATTATCATGCACTAATTTCAAGTCTCATATATGCATTCATAGTTGCTAGTAATATGAAACCATACTTTATTAGTTAGCAGGAAAAATAACCTGGAAGATTTGATACAAAGCCACCTCGGCTCTCAATGTTCTCACGCTCCTTGCTTGGCTCGTGATCAACTGAAAGCTGTTTGGCTACACCATTCTTGCAGATAACCGCACGAGAATCTCCAACATTCGCAACTACCAGTTTGATACCATTAATAAGTATTGCAGTAACTGCAGTTGAGCCTCCCCTTTCAAAATCCGTTGCTTTCTCCAAGATTTTGGTATCAGTTATACGGTACGCCCTTTTAATTGCTTTCTCTGTCTCAGTCCAGAAGTCAGGCTGCATACAGCAAGAAAGCAGAGTGTGAAATCATATTTTTAGATGAAATGATACTTAATTGATATCGGAACGGAGCAAAAGTAATTCAAGGACTACCTCATTCAAAATATTTTCAAACAAATGAGAACACAGGTAATCTGGAATATCACTACTTAAATGTCCATCAAATATTGCAAACAGACCCAACTCATTCTCATCAACTTGCTTGAACCTTGCTACCATGTAATCTTCCATAGCATGATGCGATTTTCCCTTGACCAAGTGGAAACCATGAGTGATGTTCTTTTTTGCCATCGTGCTACTGCCTTTCTCTGTGTCTGATGAAGATGAAAAACAACTTTTAGCCTGCATCATTCATTGCAATTTTGTATTAGCCATCACGACAAGGCGTTCAATGTATGTAACCAACCCCTATGTCAATAAACAATACAAAAAAATGTATCCTACATACATCATCAAACCCACAGACGATAAGTCAATATTATCAAGAACAGACTGGTAGGAAAGAGCAGAATATGATAGAAATACTTTTGTATCATTGTAGATATTAACTACGGTAAAGACAAGACGTGTTCATTGTGAATATTAGGACATGGGCAAAGCATTACTTAGCTACTACTCAGTGTAAATAAAATACATCTCTTAAACACAAGCATTTCTTGGGAAAACAACAAGGATGTCCCTGAGACACGAGGACGATTGAAGAAGAATTCAAATAGGAATTTACAAGATTACAATAAAAATGCATAAAAACTTATCTCTTATACCTCAACAGTACTGGGTTGAGACAGGGGGGAAAGCCTTAATGTATTGTTCCCGTTTCATTGTTCCTTTAAGAATAATGAATTTGGCTCTGCACCATGGTTTTCCTCTGTTACAAGGTTTTCCAGGTTTATAACAACTCGATTGCCTTTACAAGCACAATGAATTTTTCTTTATTGCCGACAGTAGAGAAATCAACCAAAGTGTAATTTAAGACATATGCTAAGCTAGCATGTAGTATACATTCATAGTACTACTAGCAGTCCACACAGTACAAAACAAAATCAGACAATCTATCTACAGTATTATATTCGCAGGAAAAACACCAAGCCTAGATTGGTATCACACCCATTGTAAATGTCGGTAACTGCCTGTAGTAAACATCACAGTAGATGTGAGCAACACTAAAGGTAGCTAGTCGAACTAATTTGATTGCCCTCAACTATTAGGATCCATAGCCCTCAAGCAAGGACATGTGTCCATTGCATCCAAAAATTACATTATGTTTTATAAAATACCTTCCCATGATTTCCAGTCAACAAATACAAGTATCATTTTATTTGTAAGGAGAAACAAAAAATTACTAATTTTACATCCATTTAGAATCCCATCTTATACACTTTTTTCAACTTTTTCAAGATAATAAGGTAAGATCTATTTATTCTACAACTAGGGTTTTTAACCAAATCTCTTTAACTATCCACTCTTATCCTTAAAAACAAAAAACCACCAAAATTTTTTCTCTAATCTCTAGATATTCTTTATAATCCATACTCACAACTATCTGATTGATCAATTTCAATATAGTGTTTTAAACATATAGAGCCTAGGATAACTCAATAAAGTACTTATTTCTGATCAAGTAACAATCAAAACAAAATATCAAGATCAAGAAAAATAGAGAAAAGGGTACCTTGATTTTGTGTAAAATATCTCCTCCTCCAGTCATGTGTATATATTACTGTTAATCTGAAATCTAATCTATAATAAATAAAGTTTGAAACAGTAGAAAGAAAGAAAGAAAAAACAAGATGATGGAAATGAAGACAAGTGTGTTATACTTTATAATTTTATATACGTGCCTAACTCTAAAGCAGAGATATTTGTTGTATGACTTGTCTTATCCATGACTCATCTCACCACTCTCTATCAATGGTCATATATAAAGAATTACACACACACCAACTCATGTATCAGTGTATCACCAGCTGTTAATATTCACATTGCAAGAAATGTTACAAGCAACTTAGCAACCACATGCTAATCTAAGTTGGAATTTGCAACCATGGATTTGATGACCATATGACACTAAGCCCAGAAATGCATTTTTAAACTTCTTGGGAAGATTATAAATCTAAACTATTACAAAGAGAGGACCTAAAGTCGTTTTTTTTTTTTTTTTCAACTAAATTTTATTGCTTAAATAAAACGTTGATATGTTACACCACTACTATCAGCAAGCAGGAAATTATAAAGAAAACTTGGTGGTGTGATCCACCACATATAGGAGAAGGGGGATGAAAGGGTTCATAGTCTGTGGCCAATTACCAAGAACATCGGCACATTTGTTTGCTTTCCGGTAGTTTCATCAAATCAAGAATCCATCTAGTTGATTAATTACTTCATTTATCTCTAGCACCATATCACGAAGGGTCCAATGGAGGTCCATGTCATTGTTCATAACTGCGTTGTATAACAGCTGTGAATCAGTCTCAACCAAAAGATGTTTGATATGGTTAAAAGGTAATGGGCCATAAATCCTAATCCGCGCAGTCCAGTTTCCTGAACTGTCAGCCTTCAGTCGACTAAACTCTCAGACCCTTCAGTCGGCTGAGGTCTCCAGCCCTTCAGTCGACTGAACTCCCAAATTCTGACAGTCTACTGAATCTGAAACCTGTAAATCCTATAAAAGTATAGCTAACACACCAATCATGCAAGTACATACACACAACAATATATACAATATCACATATAAGAAAATACGGCGTATTATCTCTTATTAATGTTGTAGTAGTAGAAACTAGAAAGTGGGCAAGCAATCCTACAGAATTAGAAAGGAATTACGACAAGTCAGAAAAATAATTTTTTTGCAAGTTTTGATTAGTAGCTTTCTCCTTTCTCGCAGCCTACTTTTTTGGGAATTCCTTCGCGACTTTTACTTTATTTCAGAACGAGCTCTAAGTAGATTTTTCTTGGTTTGTTGGTTTTGCCCTGCTTCATGGAGATCATCTTATATGACAAAAGACATCAACAATTTCAAGCACCATTTACATGAAAGGAACATTGTGGAGAGACTCGAAGTTTTCTGAACAAACTAATCATTTGATCTAAAGTTAATAACTTATGACCAACTCTACTACATAGGTGAAAATGATAACCAATGAATTCAAAATTTTCATTTCACTTCATCATTCAATGCTTAAAAATAAGGATGAATGAAAAACCTATTTAAGTACCTAAGATAGAAATTCCTATGCTAAATAACTTTATATCATCCCACATCATCTAATAGTCTTTTGTAAGGTAGATGTGAAGAGGGAATGTGGTAGAATCAACTCCATTATCAAGTATGATTGTATGCTCCCCAGAAGGTACGACGTTATTTGCAGCATAATCCACAATGCTCAAGCTCTTACAAATATTGAAGTTGAAGTTCACAGTCTGACTACCCTTTCCAGGAATGGCAACCCGTTTGAATCCTATAACCTTCTTGAGGTAAGTACGAATGATGTTGTTAGGAGGCTTGGAGTAGACGAGGATTACATGGTTCCCTTTACTGCTTCCATTATTTTGAACTTGAACATCGAAATTAAACTCATCTTTACATTGCATATCATCAACTAGTATAGACGGACAGGGAGGCCTGTGGGCACCATCAGTATAGTTCAGGTCGTGACATTGTTGATGTTGGTTTAGCTTGATATTCATCGCTCTCTTCGAAGCAGGTAGTGTATAATTGAATGTTGAGTAACTCAGTCCATAACCAAAAGGATAAACTGTCGATCCATTGAAAAATTTGTAGGTTCTACCAGGATAACCCAGTTCATCAATTGGCCTTAGTGGCATTGATGTCATTGGCAGCTGATCAATGTAGTTTGCTTCATACCATGTTACAGGAAGCCTTCCTCCTGATAAGATATAACAATAATGTACCATCAGAATGAATAAGCTTGTAGTTCGATAAAAGAAAATTCCATAGTACTATAAAAAATGTTGATCATATGAGGGGGTAGTTAGTTACTCACCGGGGTTGTAGTTTCCATAAATAACATCTGCAATGGCTTTTCCTCCTTCCTCTCCGGGATATCCAGCCCAAATTATAGATGAGATACTAGGATTGCCCTTGGCAAAACCAATATCGATACCTCCAGCACTGAGGATAACAAGAATAACAGGACCTTTCGCAACCATGGCAGTTTGATTAATCAATTGTTCTTGGTATCCAGGGAGTGACAGGTTAACACGGTCCAAGCTCTCTGCCTCCACTGACAAGTCTATACCTGCAAAAATTATAGTAGCATCTGCTTTCTTTGCAGCTTGCATTGCTTTGAAGATATGTGTCTCATTCTTGCAGGCTACGTCAAGACATCCAGGTTCAAATATCACATTGGTAGTGTCGTTGAATCCATCCAGAGGACTTGTGTATCTACAAGGAACTCCTACATTTCATAGGAAAATAATTGATTTAATAAAACAAATATTGTTGTTAGGTTGGATGATCATACAAACCAATTAGATATCTGCCATTCACCTGCATAGTTACCGATCATAGCATCGGTAGCATTAGCATGAGGACCAATTATAGCAATATGTTTCTCTTTATAATGGTCAGGTCTCAAAGGTAAGGTATCGTTATCGTTCTTAAGAAGAACAATTCCTTCTCTTGCTGCCTCCGCCGCTAATTCAATGTGTTCTTTAGAGCATATATCATCTTTGTGCAATGATTCGAACACAGGGCTACCATCAAAGAATCCAAGTCGCATAAGCACCACATATAGGTTCCTTAGAGCATTATTAATATCCCCCTCTCTCACTTTCCCTTGCACGACCGCATTCTTTGTGAAGTTTGTGTAGTACATTCCACAATCCAAATCCAATCCTGATCAGGATTCAATGCATGCATTGAAAAGATACAACAGATTATTAACTACAATTGCCTATATATAAACATTTTTAACAACATTAAAATGACTCAGATATATATAGGTTCAGTAAGACTTGCCAGCTTTGAGCACTTGGGCAACAGCTTCTTCTTGTGTGTCAGAGAGCCATTGTTGATGCTTGTAAATTTCCTCAATCGAATCACAGTCGGAGACTATATAGCTATAAATGATCAAATTAAGAAACCAGTATTAAATTAAAGTTAATTAATAATGCGACGACTTTGATATTGCTAACATAACATGATCATCTTACCCATGAAGACCCCATTCATCTCTGACTGTTTGTTTCAATAACCTTGGATCTGCACAGGATGGAATGCCATTGACTTGGTTATATGAACACATAACACTACTAACATCGCCTTCCTTGACACACATCTCAAATGGAGCAAGAAATGTTTCGATCATATCTTGCTCAGTAACCTTACAAAAACAAAAGGCAATCAAATAAAATAGTTAAATACATCAACTCAAGAAACAAGTGAATATTATTGGGAACAAGGATTCTAATTATTACTTTGGCATTAAAATGGTAACGATCAACACCCAACCAGTTGTCTAGATCATAAGCAGCATAATGCTTACAACATGCAGCGACCTTGAGAGGCCTAGAGTTCAAGTCTTTGGGATTTTCAGATCCTTCGACATCTTGCAGTCCTCTAACATAGTTAACTGCATAAGTACCAACAACGAATGGATCTTCTCCAGGTGTTTCTAATGTTCTTCCCCATCTAGGATCCCTTACTACATTAATATTTGGACTCCAAAATGTAAGCCCCGCAACTCCTAGATTGTACATTGCTCTTGCCTCTGTCGAAACAGCCTTTACAAAGAAAAGAAAAACATATGAATAATAGTCATGACGCAGAATTTCAATCTAATAAGCAAAAAACCATCATTAATTTGTGTGGGTATGTAGAAGATTTAATATACCTGTCCAATTCTTTTCCATAATGATTCATTGAAAGATGCGGAAGTGAGAATAACGGTCGGAAAGCTAGTTGCACCAGGAACAGTAGCATTATAAAAAAATGTAGCATGCCCAACATTAGAAACACCATGAAGTGCTTCTGACCACCAATTATACGGAGGTAGTCCAAGACGTGGAACTCCCAATGCTATATCACCAAGCTGACCGATCTTTTCATCTAATGTCATTCTATCAATTAATTCTTTCGATCTAACCTCAAATGGTAAAGACTTATCACAGAATCCAAACTTTTTCATATCCAGACCTAAATTTTCAAACCTCTTAGGATCACAAACAGAACTACCATTTTTCCATGCAATGGGAGATGATGATGGTGTTGGTGTTGGTGTTGGTGTTGGTGTTGGTGTTGGAGATGGAGATGGAGATGGAGAAAAGGGTTTATTAGAAGATGATGATGGTTTAAACTTGGATACTTTATAAGCATTATTAGTAACTAATAAGAAACAAAAAGAAAGAAAAAAGATACAAAACTTCTCCATTAGTTTTTTTCTACTCAATATGAATTGAAATGATAGTGAAGTGTTACAGTAATTAACATATTTATAAATTTTAAAGTGGTTGAATTAGTCAATAAAAACAAATTAATTATGAAGAACATATTCAAACAAACTAGATAAAATGAAGAACATATCAGCATTTTAATCCACCTATTTAGATGGAAGAAAGATTAACCAATCGGAAATGAAGACAAGTGTGTTCATGACTTGTCTGAAGCATGACTCATCTCTCTCTCTCTATATATGAGTCAGCATTAAACGCACCATATCATAAATCACCAGCTGTTAATACTGAATAAAATATAGAACTGTGACAATGGTGGGGATCGACCTTAGGAAGAGATTTTGGAAAAGAAAAAAGAGACGGACAGACAAAAAAAAAAAAAAAAACAAAAAAGAAAAGGGACAGACATAAGTTTAAGTCCCACCCAACTCTAAACGGACCTCCTAGGGTCGGTTGATTATTAAAATTCCACGCTGCAAGAAAATGTATATAAGCAACTTAGCAACCATGGTATTCCAACCACACTGCAAATTTATATTTGAATCAAATGTCTGCATAACAGAACCTTGGCAGTTGGCATGTGATTTGTTTTTAGACCTAGAGTGTCGAAATTTCGAATGTATCTGTTTTTATTTATTTTTTTGGAAAATCGAATATCCACATAAAATCCGCATTGTCAACAACTATGCATATGATACTTGAGCTAAATCAGAATAATGCTCTTGGTTAGTTGGTTATACCTGTTTCATGGAGATGATCTTATTGACAAAGGCATTAATATTTTAAGCATTTTTTACATGCAAAAAAGAACTACTGTGGAGAAACTCAAAGTTTGTTTGAATTAAGGGCAAATCAATCATATTAACTAAAGTTAATAATTTATGTCCAACTCTACTACATCTGTGAAAATGATAACAGATGAATTCTGACAATTCATGTCAATATATGCTTAAAAAAAGGAAGAATGAAAAACCTAAGTACCTAAGATAGAAATTCCTAAATCTTCTAAAACCTTATATCAATCATCGCATCATCATCTGTTAGTCCTTTGCAAGGTAGATGTGAAGAGGGAATGTAGTAGCATCAACTCCATTATCAAGTATGATTGTGTGCTCCCCAGAAGGTACGACGTGATTTGCAGCAAAATCCACAATGCCCAAGCTCTTACAAATGTTGAACTTGAAGTTTACAGTCTGACTTTCTCTTGCAGGAATGGCAACCCGTTTGAATCCTATAACTTTCTTGAGGTGAGTACCAACGATGTTGTTAGGAGGCTTGGAGTAGATCATGATTACATGGTTCCCATCAATGTTTCCATTATTTTGAACTTGAACATCAAAGGCAAACTCATCCTTACATTGAATATCATCAACTAGTATAGAAGGACAAGGAGGCCTGTAAGCACCATCAGTGTAGTTCAGGTTGCGACAGTGTTGGTGTCGGCTAAGCTTCAGATTCATCGCTCTCTTTGACGCAGGTAGTGTATAATTGAATGTTGAGTAGCTCAGTCCATAACCAAAAGGATAGACTGTCGATCCATTGAAGAATTTGTAGGTTCTACCAGGATAGCCCAATTCATCAATTGGCCTTAGTGGCATCGATGTCATAGGCAGCTGATCAACGTAGTTTGCTTCAAACCATGTAACAGGAAGTCTTCCTCCTGATAAGATATAACAATAATGTACAATCAGAATGAATAAACTTGTTGTTTGATAAAAAAAAAATCCGAACAATGCGTATCATATGAGGGGGTAGTTCGTTACTCACCGGGGTTGTAGTTTCCATAAATAACATCTGCAATGGCTTTTCCTCCTTCCTCTCCAGGATATCCAGCCCAAATTATAGATGAGATACTAGGATTACCCTTGGCAAAACCAATATCGATACCTCCAGCACTGAGGATAACAAGAATAACAGGACCTTTGGCAGCCATGGCAGTTTGATTAATCAATTGTTCTTGGTATCCAGGGAGTGACAGGTTAACACGGTCCAAGCTCTCGGCCTCCACTGACAAGTCTATCCCTGCAAAAATTATAGTAGCATCTGCTTTCTTTGCAGCTTGCATTGCTTTGAAGATATGTGTCTCATTCTTGCAGGCTATGTCAAGACATCCAGGTTCAAATATCACATTGGTAGTGCCATTGAATCCATCCAGAGGACTTGTGTATCTACAAGGAACTCCTACATTTCAAAGGAAAAAAAAATGATTTAATAAAACAAATATTGTTCTTAGGTTGGATGGTCATAGCAACTAGATATCTGTCTTTCACCTGCATAGTTACCGATCATGGCATCGGTCGCATTAGCATGAGGACCAATTATAGCAATGGTTTTGTATTTATATAGCTCCGGTCTCAAAGGTAATGAGTAGTTATCGTTCTTAAGAAGAACAATTCCTTCTCTAGCTGCCTCTGCCGCTAATTCAATGTGTTCTTCAGAGCATATATCATCTTTGTGTAATGATTCGAATAAAGGGCTACCATCAAAGAATCCAAGCCGCATAAGTACAACGTATAGGTTCCTTAGAGCATTATCAATATCCCTCTCTCTCACTTTCCCTTTCACCACCGCATTCTTTGTGAAATTTGTATAGTACATTCCGCAGTCCAGATCCAATCCTGCTTATTGACACATTGCACAGATACTGCAGATTATAAAACTTTAACGACGTTATTACATTAACTAATGATTCAGATAAATGTTCGGTAAGACTTGCCAGCTTTGAGCACTTGGGCAACAGATTCTTCTTGTGTATCTGTAAGCCATTGTTGATGCTTGTAAATTTCTTCAATTGAATCGCAGTCAGAGACTATATACCTACAAACAAATTAATTAACGAACCAGTGTTAAATTACACGTAACTCAGAATTATAGTAAATTAAGCAGACTTGGATATTCTAACATAACATGATCATACCCGTGAAGTCCCCATTCATCTCTAATTGTTTGTTTCAGTAGCTTCGGATCTGCACAAGTTGGAATGCCATTGACTTGGTTGTATGAGCACATAACACTACTGACGTCCCCTTCCTTGACACACATCTCAAATGGAGCAAGAAAAGTTTCTGTCATATCTTGCTCAGTAACCTTACAAAAAGAAAAAGCAAATCAATAATTAAACACATCAACACAAGAAACAAGTAAATATTATTGGAAACAAGGATTATGTCATTACCTTGGCATTAAAATGGTAACGATCAACACCGAACCAGTTGTCAACATCATAAGCAGCATAATGCTTACAACATGCAGCGACCTTCAGAGGCCTAGAGTTCAAGTCTGATGGATTTTCGAATCCTTCGACATCTTGCAGTCCTCTAACATAGTTAACTGCATAAGTACCAACAACAAATGGATCTTCTCCAGGTGTTTCTAAGGTTCTCCCCCATCTTGGATCCCTTACTACATTAATATTTGGACTCCAAAATGTAAGCCCTGCAACTCCTAGATTGTACATTGCTCTTGCCTCTGTCGAAACAACCTTCAAAAACAATAACAACACAGAAGAAATTAATACCATTACGTGTATTTCGACCTATAAAACAAAACATGGTTTATTATGTAAATCATATATGATATACCTGTCCAATTCTTTTCCATAATGATTCATTGAAAGATGCCGAAGTGAGAATAACAGTTGGAAAGCTAGTTGCACCAGGAACAGTAGTATTGTCAAAAAATGTAGCATGCCCAACATTAGAAACTCCATGAAGTGCCTCTGACCACCAATTATATTGTGGAAGTCCAAGTCTAGGAACTCCATATGTTATATCACCTAGCTGACCAATCTTCTCATCTAATGTCATTCTATCAATAAGCTCTTTTGCTCTAACCTCAAATGGTAAAGACTTATCGCAGAATCCTAGCTTTTCCATATCCAAACCTAAGCTTTCAAACCTCCCAGGATTACAAACAGAACTACCATTTTTCCATGCAAAAGGAGAATTGTCAGAAGGAGATGGAGATGGAGATGGGGAAAAGGAAGTAGAAGAAGATGATGATCTAAACATAGTTGCTCTATAAGCATTACTAGTAACTAACAAGAAACAAAGAGAAAGAAATAAGATACTGATCTTCTCCATAACTTTTTTTTTCTACTTAGTTTGTTAACACTTAAAATGAATTGAAATGAGAGTGAAGTGTTAACATATTTATAATTGTATAGTAGTAGAATTAGTCAATAAAAATCAATTAATTGTGAGAAGTTTGTTTTGAAACAAACTAGATAAAATGAAGAAAATATCAGCATTTTTATCCCACCTATTTAGATGGAAGAAAGATTAACCTTTGACATTTTAGCTAATCTTACTATGTTAGTTGTGAAACCTTGGATTCCACAGTTTTTCTGGTTGGGCTCTGTGGACTAATAGGCCCACATATCAATCACAATACAACCAAGTAGCCCAAGATGAAAAAGAAAAAAAATATATATAATGTGTATAACCTATAGTTTAATTTCAAAATTTAATAAGTCTAATAGATTTGTATATTAAACACTTTGAAAGTTTAAGCCTGCTTACAACAGGAACACCTGAGAAATAAATAATTCTTGTCATATGGCTTCTTCAATTCCAGGAAAAAAAGTACAAATGTGAGGGGAAAAACAATTATGATAAGTGATATTTACAACCTCTTCTGTGTATTATTAATCAGTTATTTATAGTCTCAAAATATATATACAAAATATTTTAATGATGGATCATTATTTAATCCCCTTGATCAGGCCAGATTAGAATTTTGTTTTGGATCTTAATTAAGCCATTTTGATGATTATAAAGTACTTTAATTGATCAAGATAGACTAGAAAGTTAATTTTGGATCATATTGCTTAGGTTTGATTGTTACATGTCCAATTGATACAAATAAAATAACAAGTTTAATCAATAAATTAAACACTTCTTTGTGTTAATCTAACAATATGGTATTAGATTATTATGTGAATTTGGCATTAGCAAGCATAAGGATTTGATTCCTACAACATATTTGCATCATTTTCAGTAGAATCCAAATGTTTTCAACATTGTAATATCAGTTCCCTACATGCTATAAATAATGTTCTATGGCTTCATAAAAACATTCATGGAGGAAGGCCGGCACAATAATTAATACTATGGGGGTAGTAGCCACCGGAGTGGTTATCGACAATGATAGCTCCGCTGAGTCTTTCTCATTTGCTTTGCCTGCCAAGGCATCCCAAGATCAGCGGTCAGATGTAAATGCTGATCCAAATAAGGATACCCCAGCTGATGTTTTGTTCCATAACGGTCGCCTTCTGCCTCAAGCCTATCAATGTCCATCACAGATAGACATAGGAAGTGATCATTATTCTGGATTAAGTAGTCGCACTAGCAGTAGTAATAGTAAGGGATCATCGATTCCTTCATCACGTAGCAATAGCAATAGCAACAGCAGCAACAGTGGAAGTAGCAGATACAATGTAGGTCGAAAGGCGTCTGCTGACAACAAACCAGCAGATCAGTCTGAACAACATCTGTCATCTTCTACGACGAGGAAGGCAGTCCCTCCCTTGGCCTCCTCAACAGAGTTGTCATTTCGTCAAAGAAATGTGGAAGCCTTAGTTCGAAGTGACTGTAGTTTGAAGAAACGAAATAAACCACGCAGCACGAATTCATGTTTTGGCAAGAAAGCTTTCCAATCATTTACGTCCGCTTGCAGGGAGTGTCACGCTCTTGAGCCGTCTGTTAAGCAAGGGGTAATTCAAAGAAAACTTAAGTCACAGTGATCATTTTCATGAGATCTTTTGTAATCTCTACTGAATGTTGTTCTATTTTTAGTTTTTAATTGTTCTTTCTAATTGACAATTTTCCATCAAAATTTAATATCTTTAGCTGTTAACCTAGTGCGTAAGAGTTAGAGATACGGTTCTATTTGCATGATCAACTAATTGTATATACACATAACCAAACATTTTGATGATGATCTTGGTAATTATGCCTTAATTGTTAGGGATAAAAATTAGTAGATTTCCAACTGTTCGTAAATTTTGTTAACATATTTTTCCAAACAGAGAAAAAATACCAATCCATTTATCGACTAATATTCAAAATTAGTCCATCTAAGCACAATACATTAAAACCACGTACATTTTTTATGAGAAGAAAATACCCTACCGAAGGGTACGTCTTGGCAGCAACAACACTGCGAAGAGCTCTCAGAATGGTTGGCAGGGACGTACGAGGTATGAAATATGGACGTTGATATATATGAATTTCGTAACCTGATCTTATTACCAAGGCTCGTATAGTCGTATATTTCAATGGGGTTTTAATGGTCGTAAATGTTATATATTAAATTCTTTTAACGGGATTATAAGCCATTTCCATGTACAAGCAAAAGATTTTATGGAATACTACTTTTTTTCACACAATTTTCTTTAAACCTATTTCTTAAAAACAAGTTTTTCATTAGTTACACTTCACTCTATGCAATTTCTGCCAACCCACCTCAAACTAACCTTAATAGCACAGCCAGCTTCTTTCCACCATGGTAGTTTCTTACAATTTTCGTCATAATACTTATCCCTGCAACTCTGTTCCCTTTGATATGTTAGATAAGACTCCAAAGAAAAATAAGGTTTTGCCGTATATTTTTCTCTTCCTTCAATGGATTGCAAAGTCATGAACACCATTGTACATAAAACTAAAACAAGAACATTTTTGTTGCTTTTTAATATCTTCATTTTTTTTTTCTCAAAAGTTTTTTATTTCTGGGAAAAACAAGTTTGAGATTTATAAGTGTTCTTAGAAAAAATAAAAACTGATAATAATTAGCTACTAATTGATAACATATACCAAGTAGTAAAAAAAAACTGACATTTATAAGTGTTTTGTTACATATACCAACTACTAGTAGAAAAATGTTGTAGATTATTTGTACCATATATATATACCTAGCTAACAGTTTGAAATTTTCCCTCCGGTTGCCATAACAGTTTGCATTTTTATCACACTCATGGAGTCAATGGTTAACTATCTATGTCAGATTCCAAAGGTCGAACTATGTCAGTGTATACCTCTTTATTAGAATCATCACAGTTTAACTTCATGAAACAGGTGACCAATATTTTCCTTTTTAAATGTGCAAATTGAGTTGAATTGGTAAAACCTTTGGACATTATAAGGCGTGTTAAGAAATGGTTATGTTAGTTGGCTCAATGGTAGCACCCCTCTCACAAAGTGGAGAGGTTGTGGGTTCGAAACAACTGATTCTTGATATAAGTTTCCACACGTTATTTAAAAAGGGGTAGGCCAGGGGTCCCCTTAACCCTGCTTGCCAATCAAAAAATAAAGGGGTTATGTTACTATTGGCTCCATTCTTAACTCACAAAATCTCTTCCTCTTTTTAAAAAAATTGATCACTGCATATACTTGGAGACATTGGAGTTAAAAGAGAAACACATGCAGGTGCCCATGTTAGTTACATGGAAGAAACCTCCTTTTGGTTCTTCTCCAGGGAATCCTGGACTATGCTGCGGAGGTGGTATTACTAGGAATCATTTTGGTTTGCTGATCGATAGCTGCTTTCTCTAATGGATATGGCTTGGGAACAAATAATAAGGCAGAAAATGTTGGCTCTCCTACATGGATTAAAACTTTGCAACGATGTTAATGTGACGCAAAGAGCCTTTGGGAACTTATTTTTATTTGGAGATAGATTTGCTCATTATGTTATGCTTGTCATTGGATGCGACTTTGGTTAATGTCTACCAGGAAGATGATTGTGTACCGTGGGTGATATTTTAGCAAAACAAGGGTCAACTTCACAGCTTGAGGGCTTTTTACAATTCTGTTGATCACTTGTCTGCAGAGGCAGAAGCTAGAGGGTGTTATTTCACAGATAAACTTGAAGTTGGGATGTTTATGAAGACTAGAAATTAATGTATTCTTACTCGTGGGGATACGCTAATTACGTCCCCGCAGGTCCTATTTTTATTGGTAGGGTATGTAATAAAAAATAAAAACTACAATTCTGAAATCAAAGAAGAAAACTTGATGCAAAGAGATGATTTACTGAATAGAGAGAATTTTAAGTTTATTCCTCAAGAACAAAGAAAACAAGACTGACTGATGATACTAAACTGAAGTTACATCCATAGGTGAAAATATCGTGCGTGCCGGGCGGATATTCGCGATATTTTCCGTTTTTTCAGAGATCGGCACGGTACGGATCACGGCATATATTCGGATATTAAAACACCCCATGCCGGTCGGCATTTATCGGATATTCGCGGCATAAATCGGCAAAAACCGATATTTATCGAAATTTTGGAAATTTTCGATTTTAAAATTAACACATTTATTTTTAATCCCCCCGAACTAGAATTTTCGATGAGATTATCAAAAAAATGTCCAAAAGACACTAGACGTTTGGAAACTTTCGCGACGAACTTGATGGCCCTCCAAGAGCAATATATCAGAAAGAAACGAAAAAAAAGCACGCCCATGCCAAAGTGAAGTTCTCTCTCACTTTTGGCAAACCAGTATACTGTTTGTATCCAAGGTTTGTTTTTGTGTAATGAATAATTGGTATCGAATTGGTAACATAGGAACCTCCCAAAGTGATGATTCCAGTGTACCATCCTACCAAACCCAACCAGATGACAGTGGTTCTTGGTTTCCTAATATAGGGAGTTGGTTGGCCCCAATGACAAGTGGGTCCGACGTGCAGTCAGCCGATACATTAATGCCGGTTCAACAATACTCGAGATTTCCTATATTTGAATCATTTGCTCCGTATTGTATGGATCAAGATGCATATGATATGCATATTGACCAATTCAGGTCGTACGAGCAAACAATGTCATGGGAATATTACTGTACTGAGTTCGTCCCCACACGTATGCGACTCGAAGCTCATCGGTTTGACAAGGGGCGTCTATCATTCTGGGGTTAGCATGTCTTTTATTTTGATTATTAAAATAAAACTATGGGTTGAGTTGTAATGAGGTTGTTTGTGTTTAGTTCTTGTATTGTAAACATATAAAATTTCTATGAATATCCGCCCGATATTTACGATTTTTTCACCTATGAGTAAAACTATCTTGTGTAATAGTTCCATCTTAGCTTCCTTGTATGATTTGTCGTGTGTTTAATTTGTAATGTATGTTTTTCTTTTAATTATAAGTTTATATATCGAAATCCGCGAAAAAACACGTAAAGTGCAGAAAACCTCCCAATTTGCCGAATTTTTCGCGAATATTCGCGAATATCCGCGGCATAAACCGATTTTTTCGAATTTGCCAAACCAATACAATCCGACACATGAGGTCGGATATCCGCGATATTTTCCGGTTTTTGGGGGATCGGATATCCGCCCCTAAACGATATTTTAGCCTATGGTTACATCACCTATTTATAACACTTAAAAGAGACTCACTAGACCATGACTTGACCCACTACTCCACAACTACAGACTCCTAGATAAGCTCTAGACCAAATCAAATACATAAACATTATCAGCTGCTACTAAAGACTACAATACCATACTAGCTAGTCTGCACTAATTAGAACACTCTAGACCAAATCAAATACATAAACATTATCAGCTGCTACTAAAGACTACAATACCATACTAGCTAGTCTGCACTAATTGTAAAAGGGTCTGCCAAACCCCAATCCATTTTGGAGGGTTTCCTTTTTTTAAAAAAAAAAAAATTGTAGTGGATAGCAATGTCATGACCGTTGGTTCAAATGAATATGTTTTTAAAAAGACTGTTTCTACTATTTAGAAAGGACTTGTGAGTTGGGACGCAACTTGTAACACGCTTGTCGTCCACTTTTAAGTATTTCTTTGAGCTTATCAATAAAATATATGATTTTAGTAAAAGATAAAAAAAATAGGAGATTTTCTTTATTTTTATTAGCAATACCTCTGTAACAGTTGGGCTACTTGGGTAGCACTTGCTTGCTTGGGTAGTATGGTTGCATTTCACCTCGAGCAATATTTGCCCTAAACATTAAACCTCCACCTGTCCTTAATAGTACATTCCAAATCACCAAAAAATCATAGCACACTACATTTGTTTTCAAAACACTTCTTGCATTCCTCTTCTTGCCTCATTTTATGTTTACATCTCTCTAAAGATTTAAACCCCCATTTCCAAGCTTTTTCGCTACTATTAACATAACTAAAGCCACTATTAACATAACCAAAGCCACAGCATTTTTGTTGGTTGTTAATGCCTTCATTTTTATTTTTTCTATTGTATGTAGGAAAACATGTTTGACATTTATAAGTTTTTTTTTAAAAAACTGATAATTAGTTATTAATAATAATATTTGTAACGCAAAAAAAAAAGGTTTGGTAAACCTGTTTTTAATGAGATCAGTAACTCCGTCAGCCTCTTAATATTGGTAACATGAATGGACAACAAATGTCCTTCATGCCATGCAAAAAAACATGGAAAACATCATTTTAGACTAAACACTGAAGTAAATTTTGCAATAATATTGAACCTGCTTCACGCATTCGCCATCGCATCTATTAGGGTCAGAGTCAAATGAACCAAAATATATGGAAATAATGTTCGGAAAAAGTGCATTTAAGAACATGAACAGAGATTTGTACTAGATACCTCTAGATAAATCTTTGCCAACTTGCTCCTCACGTACAGGACAAGTTTTATCTTAAACTCGTCATTCTAAAAAGCTATCCATGATATCAGAGTAGATTCCAGCTTCTGATCCCCTGAAGTCAACATTTTGGTGTTGATGGTGATCCAAAGAAGACGAAGATGATGAAGTAGTCATTCTTGCAGGCAATGTGAAGCTCCTCTTGAACTTTTCCTCCATCTGCCCTGCATCATTTTGATGCCTGTCTAAACTCAAGTAATTAATGGTAGTATTAGCAGTGTTGTCATTTCCATTGGTATCGCCAGAAAGGTTCATGGACAAATTCACATTGCTCCCTCCACGAACAATGGGCTGGTGTGTTTGACTTGGCTTGCTTTCTAAACCATGAGACTCAAAGAGAAGCTTGGAATTGTCAGGTCGTCCAGTGAGTGCATTAAAAAAACTCAACCCATTTGGCCATTTTAAGTCAGAATCATGATCACCAATCGTATCTTCCATTTGGGCATCAGATGAATGCGGAAGGAGAAATGGATGTGTTTCATTTTTATTGAGTGGTAATCCATGACGAGGGGTATTATGAAAGTTGTGAGAACCAACATTGGCAGCAAATGGAAAGGGGTTTTGGTTCCAATTGAAAATAGGAGTGGCTGGGCTAGTAACAGAGGTATGCCTTGAAGGAGTTGAGATAGATGAGGAAGTATTCCTATTTCCAGAGAAAAGCTGGGAGAGGTAGAAACCAGATTGATGAGCCAGAGTTTCAAAGGTATGTCTCATTCTCAAAACAAAGTGCAGATCTTCAGGTATCTGAATGGATAAATTCATCACATCAACGAGATTACCTTTATAAATCTTTGCAAGTAAATGTGAGCTAAGATTTGATTGAAAAATAGAGTGGAACTTACAATCTCGCATGACCCAAGTTGTAGAAGTCCATGCCCAGCTTGAATAACAGCTATTGTCTGCTCATGAAGTATGAAATGAGAGAATTTAGTGATAAGAGAACCGAGAGGAACTGAGTCAAAATTAATGTTACAGTTTACAATAGTTTTCTACGTAAGTAGGTAGCCATGTCAGATATTCATATTCTAACCCGTAAGATATGTATCATTCTATTGCAAGATTGTGAGTTCGTTTGTACCATTTCGCGTGAATATATCTTATAACAGCATTAAAACATGTCCTATTTTCATTTTTTCTCGTACTTAATTCTGAGATTTGCTCAAACTCTACAAGCTTTCAGGGGGGTCTAAACGGTTGGAATCCAACTGAATCAATTTGGACTCCCCTAAGAAACTCTATATGAAGACTAATGTAAATGCATTTTTAACAGAAGGACGAAATAAAACATAAAGCAAAAGGTTAAGAGATAAGACATAGTTTGTACAGTTTTTTTTTATAATTTAAACGAAAACGAATCTTAGTTTAGCATCAATCAGAATCAAGTTTTGATCACTTTAAAACATACAACCAAGACCATTGTACTATATACAGATATAATAACAGTGAACTTTGGTCTAAAATTTATTTTAATTAAAACACATGCATCCTTTGTTGGGGGATGTTAAATCTGCGCAACACACGTGACTATGTCTGACATACATATACATATTTTCATGCAACACAACTCGTTTAAAACAACTAGTACTCTTACTTGAATTCCTGAATTGAATTGATCAGTCCATTCAGAAGGAAGCTGCAAAACACAAAACAATAACAATGAAAACAATAGTAAATGACGGTAAAAAAAATGATATTATTGTGTTGGTCTATTTTTGCGCACATACTGCATCAAATGAGCTTTGCCAGTAGTTGGAAATATTGGTTTCAGATTCAGGTGGTTCCTTAAAAACCCATTTATGACATTTATCAGACGCAACTTTTCCCATCAACCTGTTCATAAATCATAATCCATTCAATAATAAATAATAAAATTAATTAATTAAAACACGCTAAACTAATCAAAATGTTCATATTTTTCTAAATTCTTTTTTTTTTAATATAATAAAAAAACACCTACCAAGTACCCACCCTTCTCCATAATTGTACAACTGAATTGACATCTTGCTAAAGGCTTTTCTGACTAGATCTTCACCATCTATGTCTTCCAAACAGTCTGCAACTCTTCTTTGACAAAACCCATCTTCCCACATCAACATCCTACACAATAACCATAACCAAGATCATAGATTACTGATTTAATTAATAACTACAAACATAAAACCCTAATCACAAAATGCCCAAGTTTAGATATTGTTTTTGCAAAAACCCATTAAAATTTTCAATCAAAAAACCAACCCCAGATGATAAAATCATGACTTAGTTTCTTATTTCTCTTAATATTCCCCTGTTTTTGTCTTTGTTCTGTTCTTCAAAAGTTATACTTACAAGCTGCCATTATCATCACCAACTTTACAACCATTTCCACCTCTAGTTCTCCTACATAAAAACATAGAAAAAAAGAAGCAATTTACATAAAAATCACATAAATGAATCAACTTAAAAAGTAATATTAGTAGAAAAACAGAGCAAAAACAGAGTAAAAACAGGGGAAAATGGAACAAAGTGTTTGAGATACATACGGGCGAGGACGAATAGACCAAAAGACTGAATAAGTCCAGTCTGAATTAAGACAAACGTTTCTTAATGCTTCATGTAGTGCCATCATACCTACAGCTTCTTTGCTTCTATCTGATCCACCTGAGCCCACCATCTCTCTTGCTTTTCAGTGTTTTATGTTCTTGATGATCAAACACTTAGAACAAAGAAAGACAACAACACTACTCTTCTACTTGCTTGCTTGCTTGTTTGCTAATCTCACTATAAGTAAGTAAAATGGTTTAAATATATATAAGAGAAAAGAAAGAGTGCACGTGTAATGTGTAAGAGAAAGAAAGGTGTAATGTTTGTTGTTGATATTTAGTAGAGTAGAGAAGACTAAATTATATGGAAAAGATGTGTGTAGGAGTGCTTTTAACCTCACTTTCTTGCAAAGCACAGTGAGAGTGAGTGACATGAAATAAAAACAAAAGTTTTTGTGAATATGTAATGTGTGAGTGTACTTGCTTGACTTTGCTGACTCTTTGTTGGTTTTTGTAGTAGTAGTTGTTTTGTTTAATTGACATTATTATCCTTTTTGTAGGACTTCTGGTTGGGGTTGAGTTGCTTATTAGGGTTAGGCAATATTAATGCTAGGTACAACTGAGTTTTAACTTTTAATACATGCTAAGAAGTATTGGTGAATTTATAGTCGATACTTGATTTCCTCCAACGGTGAGGGTGCTTCTACTCATCCCTCAACGTCGAGCTCATGTAAAAAAGATGGCACCCAATGAAATTGCCACTCGGTTGTTTGACATCATTTTGTGAATAGGTTTAGATGTAGTACGGTAGGCTCACTTTGACAACATTGTTAGGTTGTATCTTGATACTTGATGCATGCGTCTTCGTATCTTAAAGTCTGCATCTGATTTTTTTTTTCTCCTTCATCCTCTTGTCAGGTTGTCTGTTTTGGTTCAGGACGTCCGTACGTCTTTTTAGCATCCGTACTTCCGAAGTACAGTAGAAAATGTCCATACGTCTTTCTAACGTCTGTACGTCCGAAGTACAACAAAAAATGTATGTACGTCTTTCTAACGTTCGTACGTCCGAGATACAATTTTGGTTGTTTAGGCCTATTAAACTTCCCTTCCTGTATTTTGTATAAATAGGTTTAATCATTATTCTAAACCCAAGTTTTTCAGTCGTCTCTTATTCTTTAAAGAGTGTTTGTTTGTTTGAGAGAAAACTTCATCTTCTTCCTTCTATTTTCTTTTTCTTTCAAATCATTATCTTTGTGAGTGTACATTCGACTTCGAGTCTTCTTGTGTGTTCATTAAGAAGTCGAGTATCCTTGTGTATCCATCAAAGTTCTCTTGTGAAAGTCAAGGTGTTAGAGATAACCGGAAGTATCAACTCGCAGTTATTGCAGGTAGTTGGTAGGTTTGTAAATCTCTAAGCGATATTATAGTGGATTGATTTGTTGTCACGAGGACAACCGTGGATATTTCCAGTTTGGGTTTTACCACGTTAAAATCCCTGGTGTTCTTTACTTGTTATTGTTTTACAATTGTTTGTTTCTCCATATTATATTGCACTTGTTTAGTTTTCACCCAAGTGCGTATACAATTAAACCTCGATAAATAAATGTTGGATAAATGAATAACTTGTTTAAGTAATAAAATTTTCTAACCCCAATTCCAATTCAAACTTTTGTATTAAATTAGTGTTCGATAAAATAAATAACCTAGTTTAGATAATATATCTTTTCAGTCCAAGACTAGATAGACAATGGTCATTAACATTTTTGTGTTAATTTAACTAAGCTTACTTTTGCTCTTTTCTGTTAATTTAACTAAGCTTAACTTTTGCTCTTTTCTGCACTTGACAACATGGGAACACTCTTTGAGAGAACCTTTGTTTTAGCTAACTTGCAAGTAAGGTTTTCTAATGAATGGATCTGATAAAGGAACAACATTTGTTAACTAGCATTACCAATAGAAAAACCTTGATATGTCAGAAGTTTAGATGTCAAAACCTATTTGAAGATTCTTCAAAGACTAAGAACAGATTACCAAAAGTAAGAA
Source organism: Aquilegia eximia (assembly GCA_023053565.1). NCBI lineage: Eukaryota > Viridiplantae > Streptophyta > Magnoliopsida > Ranunculales > Ranunculaceae > Aquilegia > Aquilegia eximia. The sequence continues at coordinate 16,350,784 of JALIGU010000005.1, forward strand.
ATAAAAATAAAAAGAATGTGGCTGCTGGGATTCGAGCCCAGGTCTCCACGGCCACAACGTGGAATTCTCACCACTAAACTACAGCCACTTTTGTGTTCATGTTTCCAGATATTAAGATTTACCAAATAGCAAAAGTGTTGAGAACAAAGTCCCTTCACTATGTTCAGGGTCTGGTTTCAAGATCAGATCTTGCTAAAGCTCACCTTGCAAGCATATTTACTACCTTGACAAATGACAATGGACATATTTTTTTTTGTTATCCACTAACAAAGCAAAATGCGCGCATGTGGGCACATTTACATGTGCATGTTAACATATGTATGGATAGGAGTCTTATTCCAGTTTCCGATTTTCAATCTAGTACTCTTGTTACATTCAGGTGTTTAGCTAAGAGCAATCCATTCTTGAGTCCTCTTAGGGCCGTTCGGCAACCTTTGAGAAACCGGAAAAGAATTTCGATAAGAGTGAATTTCTGAAAAAGGAGAGAGACAGAAAGAGAACCAAATCCCTAGACTTGAGGATAAGACATTCTTGGACTTATCAAAATTACTTTCTAAATCTATTTTGATGGTTTGAGGAATACCTTCTTATCCATTTCCTACTTTCAGCGGTTGTATCATCCAAATTGTTTTATGAGCCCCTCGAAAAGATAAAAAACGATGTGTTAAACATCACAGGGCATCTCCAATGGTAGGGTTTGGTAATGAAAATTTCGAAGTGGGTCAGTCAGCTATTCATGCAGCTGCAGTTAAGTTATACAAACACGAGAGAGCATGTGCAACGAACCAGCATTGTTTTATTCCTTTTGCTTTTGACATTTTTTAGTTTCTAACACCACAAACAGTTGAACTTCTAAAGAGGGTACAAAGAGTGATGAATAGCAATGTGATGACGGCGGGTTCCAATGAATATATATTTCGTCGTAAGATTAGTTTTATTATTAAAAAAAGCTTGCAGCGCAGTTTGTAGCGCGCGTGTCCTCTAACTTTATATAATTCTTTAATTTTTTATCAATAAAATTTGCTTTGAATTAAAAAAAAAGTTCATATTCTGGTTAAATGCATCATTCACATTCCACATCCATTTTTTTCAATATACTTCATGATGATTTTTGCCATTTATATATTTTTTTTTCTTACTTTTTTTTTGAAATTTCTACTACTTACATGTGATAAATACTTGTGCATTTTTGAACACTTTCCACAAGACCACAACCCATATATTTTATGATAAATTATTTTTCATATTTTATAAATATAATTTATTGTGATTTTATAATATATGATAATTACACTTTTTTTTTTGGTAGATATGATAATGATAATTACACTTAGTCACTTAGAATCTTTTAACTGGTCAAAGGATTTAGGAGTTATGCAAAAGCTTAGATTTGGTTTAATATTAAAATCCAAAATTCAATACTTCCAATATTATGTCAGATAAAAAGCTGTCAAATTAAGCATATATCTCTGTTATTTTTAAATAAAATAAAAATAGAAAAAGACGTCAAATGATATCAAGTGAACACGTGCCATACAAGTGAGTGCATGCCTCGAAATACGTATAAACAAAATCAAAGGCTTAAAAAGGCAAAAAAAAAAAAACTGTGGGAGCAGTGATTGCAGAACTATGCTCCCTCTGCACAAGACAAAGTACATCCTTAAGCTGAACAAAATATGAAAAGACATGTCTTGATTACTCCTCTTATCTAATTTTGACCATTTCATTGTCTTTTTCTGCTCCTTCTACTGAACCGTATCTTATGTAGGACTATTTTACTTTTGATTTTTCAGATCCTTTGAACATTTTTGTCAAAGAACTGACGTATATATGGGGCGGCTGAAAGGATCCGAACCAAATCCATATACAACATGGGATTTCCATTTTCCAAGGAGAGATTTTTTGAATAATGGCAGGTATTGCAAGTTGAAAATACAAAGTAGTGAACATTACAAAATATATTTAATCAGAAAATACAGTAATATGTGCGTTCAATTTGCTCCTATATCTCATTTTAAGTAAATTTTGGAATATTCATTAGATAATGAGTTAATAATTTTTTTGAACTTATCTCTTCATTATATAAGAAGAACTAATACTCACAACTCACAAAATGTATGTTAACATGGTTTGTTTGCAGGTCACAGTTTGTACATTCATCGCCATCATCACATGATGAGTTACCAGCCAATTTATACACTAGCTAGATTTTCTGGGGCATACCACTACAACACAATATTAGTTTTTGCAACATCTAATAAATGTTGGAAAAATACTTTTGCAATATTTATAGTGGTGTTGCAAAAGGCTGTGTTGCAAAAGGTTTGTAATATTTCTTTAAAATGTTGCAAATTTGGCAACATTAAAAAAACCGTTGTATTTTGCGACATTAAAAAAATGTTGCAAATTTCACAACATATAATAAATGTTGCAAATTTCCGCAACATTTCGAAAATAAGAGAATGAAAGATTTGCGACAATGTGCGATTATTATTTTTTTTTTCATTTATTTTTCGTTCCCTCGTTCCAACCGAGTTCGAAACCCGAAATAATATTTTAACTAAGCCGCAAACTGTTTTTTTGGTTTGCAATGTTTTAGTGGAAATGTTGCAAAATATATTTTCTTACAATTTTTAATTTTTGGTTTGCAACATTACTTGTAGAAATATTGCAAAATATATTTTTTTATAATTTATAATTTTTAGTTTGCAACATTATAGATTTTATATGTTGCAAACAAATATTATATACAACTTTTGCAACATTTTTCAAATCTGTTGTTGCAAATATTATACCTTTGCAACATTTTAATACAAATGTTACAAATTTCATGTTGCAAAAACCTTGTAGTGTAATAGTATTGGGTATAATCAGACATGGGCTTGACTTTGTCATTGCCAAAATATGGCGAGAAGTGAAGAATAAACTTCAAGATCTGAATAAGCTTTGTGATTGCCGAAATATTTAACCACAAGGGGTTGAATATTTTCTGTTCGAATTCACTTTTGTGTTATTCAGTTTGGTATTCAATTTACTCCGACATCTCATCTGAGTGATATTTGGGAAGTTTTACTATGAATGGAGTAGCGCATTTTCTAACTTCTAGGTTTGTTAATAATTTAATTGAACTTCACTCTCTATTATATCATTTACGAACATATACACTCGATCACAAGATTTGTAGGTCACAGTTTCTGCATTAGTGATCGAGGAAGGTAAGTTAGCATGACAAGTAGTTACCATGAACATGTAGATTCTACTTCAATTGCCAATTGCCTCATAACTCATAAGTTCTGCACTAGATATTCTAGACTGTAGTGGTACGTATGTTGGGTAATAATCATACATGGATCTTGCTTTGTCACTGTCTAAAACCTTGTTAAAATCTAGCAGAGAGCATTGGAGGTCTCTGCTAGATTGTTGATGAAATTAGGTCGCCTCAACACGAGTGGGAATCAACAACCATCATCTATCAACAGAATGACATAATACCTGTTATTCACAGTTTTCCGTTTTCTCTCTTTTGTTATACTGTAATAAGAGAAACACACGTGCATCACGTGACCAACAGATGGTTAGAGATAAAATTAATGAGAATCTGTAACCATTTATTCCTTTTTGAAATTTTTCGTATTAATATTAACAACTACAATTTAACCGTTAATATATAGTCAAAAGTTAGGGGGATTTAGGTTTTAGTCACCGTAAGTATATACTATTTAGGGAAATAGCATTTTTGTTTCATTAATTAGGTTTTAGTCACTTGGTTTGACCCGAGTTAAAAAAAACCGGGTTTAACCGGAATATTTTTTGAAAAGACTTAATTACCCCTGTAAAAGTCACGTGTTCTACACGTGAGAAACTTAAAGCACCTGTTTGAATAATGAAATAAACATGTCCTAATCTAAGCCAACAACTAAATTCAATGGCTAACAAAAAAGAGCCGTTAGTCATCTTCTTCAAGCTTATATAAGCTATATAAGCTATGTTTCCTGCAACAACTTTGTACCTGCAATAGACTTTCAAAACCAACAAGTTCTACACAGACTTTGTACCTGCAATCAAGATAAACAACTTTCAAGCTTGAAGATGGGTGTGTTGTAACCTTTGGGTAGTATTTTTATTTCATTTTAATGGCTGCCAAAGTGTCCAATACCTAATAATTACAATTATAGAAGGGATTAACTTCTAATAAGTAATACTAATCTATTTTTTTTCACAAGATCTCTGTTAAATCTGCAGGTCTGAAGGACACACAGCTGAGGTCTGTCCACTCCTATTTGTTCGATATAACAATGAAGGATGCGATGGAATCATAAAATTCTATACAGTTTACGATGAACATGGAGTTGAGCATTTCATGTTTCTAAAGTGTCAATACGATCTCTGATCTCTGTCCTGGACACGACACAATTTATCTCTGTCCTGATCCATATGATGAACTCCCATGTTTTTCCCTGTGTCCTTTTGTTTTCCTAGCTATGTAATTCTTATGTAAGCAATATTTCTATCAATACGTGTCAATCAATATTTCTATAAATATATGTATTTTCAAATAATCATGCACTACAAATAAAAACATTAAATAACAAACAACACTCCCAAAATATCCATTCAATTCAACATATCCATGACTGCATACATGTTTGAAAATACATTATCCATGACTGCCACACATTATCCAAAATATCAAAATAATTCAACATAGCCAAAATAGCAGCATGACTACACCACATTATCCATGGGACTTAGCAAGTTCAAAATACCTCAAGTTTCAACACATTATCCAAAATACTACCAGACTCACATACAAAATACTTACGCTATTCAATACATCCGTGTAGGTTTCAAACCACCAATACCACCCCTCATTCTCACTCCACCACCCCTACCCTCCCTTGTTTGAATCGGCAACTTTTCCATTGTTTATATCAGCAACTTTTCTTTTGTTTGAAGCACCCCTCCCTCTCCGTTTTGAACTTTCCGCTTCAGCATTCTGAGAGGGTTGCTCTTGAGTAAGACCAATCATCTCATTCCTCTTGTACTTTTTAACTACATGAAAAATAGAATAAGTTAACACATTTTACCTATCATGAAAAATAGAAAACACTTTTGTAATGTATTATTTCTTACCCTTTAGCTTGTAAACGTGTGTAGCATCTTGTCTTCTCTTACAAGTTCTAATATTATGGCCTGTCACTTTGCAGCCACTACATATCATTTTAATCTTACTTGGAACTGGTTCATCTTCACCTCTGATTCTCAATTTCTTAGGTCTACCTGGAGCCTTTTGTATTGGTGGTGGAAGAACCATTTCATCAGGCTGTTTACAAATAAAATATGAATCAGAATATAAATAAAATCAAAATATAAATAAATCAGAATACTAAAATCACATGTGTCTAAAATACTAACCTGTCCCCAATCATCTAAACCAGGAAGAGGTACTATATATCCTTCATATGCTTTTCTATATGATTGTACCGTAAACCAAGGGCTACACCATCTGCAAAACAAAATTACATCTTAAAGTTGAATATAAGAAATATTTATTAATTTAAAATAACACACAACAAAATTATATTTATTAATGTAAACAAAAAAATTTAACTTACTTCACCCATCCCTCTCTTCTATTCCTCACTAGAGCAACAACATGAACACAAACAACCCCTGAAACCTGCCATTCATTACAAGTACAAGTGTCTTGTTCGATGTCCACATTCCACTTCTTGCCAGTGTGTCTGCTTTTCACCAAGAAGATATCAAGACTAATACCCTGGACCTCATATTTAAAATACTTCCTATCCATTTTTTCAATCAGCTCACATACTCTAGGCACCAAGATCTCACCACAAAGGTCCACAGAACAGACTTTTCTATCATAAAACTGCGTAGAAAGCATCTCTAGGATCTGTTGTAACAGGTTTTGGCTTAAGGTTTTGAACCCTAGGTGACCTCCTTACTGCAGATGTAACCGTAGGCACACCAGGAACTTTAATCACAAAAATATGATATTTTCTATCACCTAGCTTCTTCATTGTGTTCCACATTTTCATTATTTGATATCTTTACTAACTTGGTACCTTTCACCATCCAATACATAAGAAACAAACATATCTGTATCATCAATATCAGCCCTGCCAAGCAACTTCTCCTTAATGTCTGCCACAAAATCCATCCACATCAGTTTCTCACCATCAATCTTCCATACCACCTTCTTACCACCTTTGTAATCACCTAATCTCACATTCCCCGGCTTAATTAGGCCCCGCAAACCTTCATAATGCATCACAACATCCCTTAACCCTAACTCCATTGCACCTAATCAATATCACATTCACAATGTCAAACATCACTATTTTCAAGCAAATAAGTATACAGTATAGACAACCATTACACAATATGTATAAACAGAGTAATATGTTCAAACATTAAGAAAAAATAAGAGTGGTGATAAAATAAAAAAACAGAGTATTTATATAACATTATCAAATTTCCATATTTAACAACTTGTATAGAGAAATTTAGCTTTATTAAATTTACTGATATAGAGAAATTAAGCAAGTAAATGCAAGTAAATACAAGTAAATGCACAAATAGATTACAAGCAAAGATAGATTGATTTTTCAGTTTTTATTTACAAAAATAGATTACAAAGTTGGGGTTTTTAAAAAAAATATAAATAAACTACTTACAAACCCTAGAAATATAATTGAATTAGTTACAAATGTGGGTTTTTTAGCCAAAAGATCAGATTTTTTTTATATTTAAGGAAAAAAACATAGATCTCTACAGAAATTTGATATTTAAGAAAATCAAAATTTTGAAACACTAACAAAGATGGGGCCTTTTTACAAAAAATAAATAAAAAAAAAAAAAAACAATTTTTTTAAACTGATTTATTAGAAATTGAAACAAAGATTCAATATTTTAAACATGTAACAAAATAGATCAAAATTTCAGAAGAATCTAGACAACCATCATTCAAAACAAGCAACAAAAAAAAAAAAAACCAAATAGAACTTTGAGTAAAATCAAACAGCAATAGCAGAGGATGATGAGAGAGAGTGAAAATAAAATAAAAATTAACATACCTGTTATCCTTTGTTACAACGATCACTTTCGCCACCCAAATAAAAACCCTCCCTTTAGTAATCTTTGTAAGAAACGCCGAGTAGAAAGATGAGTTTTAGAAGAAATTGAAAAAAAAAACTGATTTTGAGTAGGAGATGGGGTTTTAGAATAAACCCTAGATTGAGGGTTGGTTGTAGAACATATGGAAGATGAGAGAAAATGAGAGAGAAGATGAAAAAAAATATCTAAGTGTTGGTGGTGGTTGGGGACAACATGAGTATATCTCTTTGTTTTCCCGCTTCAATACATGGAGATCTGTGAGATGAGAGAGATGGATGGACATATTATACTGGTGGAGATCCAACCATCGTAATTATACAACGTGTCCCTATACTGCCAGCTAAACCTACATCTCGTGCTTTTCACGTGTTTTTTAAGTGGGGGTATTTTGGCCATTTTAAAATTATGTTTGGTTCAACAGCCGGTTCATGACTAAAACCTAATTAATGAAACAAAAATGCTATTTCCCTAAATAGTATATACTTACGGTGACTAAAACCTAAATCCCCCCAAAAGTTATTTTTATAGAAGAGTTTTAAGATAATGTGTGGAATTTTACAGAAACACAAAACTCTACACTATAAAACTCAAGGGCACTAATTATTAGTACTAAGTGAATGCACGTCTGTTAGACGTGTATCATATTTAGTTTCCTTGTTTTTTTGGTAAAAGCAATATAAGTTTCCTAGTTTGTAGGTAACTACTTAATAAAGTTTAATTATTACATTGGAATTACTTAATAATCCTTTATATTAGAGAAAATATATTTGATTTTAGTGAAAGAGAAATAGACTTTTTTGGTAAAAGTTTTGCATCAGGAAAAAAACTCTTCTCCTGAGTTATTAAAAGAGATATATATATAGGCAAGTGGGGTTGAGGGGACCCTACCCCTTTTAAATTACGTGTGAAAACTTATATCAACGATTTCGCATAAAAAATGTTGTGGTAAGCCTGATTTAATGAGATCAGTAACTCGATAATGCTGGCGAGATTCGAACCCCAGATCTCTAGTATACAGATCTCTAGTATACGAGAGATTAGTACTACTTTATAAAAAAAAAAGGGGAGAGAGATGAGTAGTAGAGGACTAGAGGTAAAATATTAAAATACGACTTTAACCTGTAAAACTGTCATAACAACAAACTATTAACCCTATTACATGGTTTTATCTCTATGGCATGTGTATAGCAGGTGCACGAACACATGTTTTATAGCAAACTATTAACCCTATTTAAATGGTTTTATCTCTTATATATTGAACAGCTAGCTCGGTGTCCCTGTCTTTTCTCTCGATTCGAAAGCCAATGCCAAATCAACCCCAAGATCTCCACCCTCACATTGTCACTGCCACTAATTCCCCCACTGAAAATCTTTTGTTTCTCACTATTGGTTTGCTTACTATTGTATTCAATTTACTCCGACGTCTCATTTGAGTGATATTTGAAATATTGATTATGAATGGACTAGTAATTTTATAACTTCTCTCTTTGGTTACAATTTTATTGAACTTCTGTCTCCACGAGTATATGAATTTATATCACATAAAAACTTAAACTCACAAAATTTTTGTTAGCATGACTTGTAGGCTAAGGCATAGTTTTTGCATTGTTAAGGAAGGTAACTTGCCATGAACAAGTAGTTATCTATCTCTAAATTATCTCATAAGTTCTGCACTAGATCTGGCTTTGTCATTGTCTAAAACATGGCAGACAGCAGTGCTTTGAAGCATCTATTCTTACTCAACAAATTGATAGGTCTTAGTCCCCTCATCCACACACTTTTAATTAATGTACATTTAGATATATGCAGACATGCTCTTTAATATGTCAAAGCTTACGTAGTTTTACTACATACAGTATTCACAGATTGGGTTGATTAAAATGCTGTATTTAAACTGCATATGATCTTAATACATACCCCGGCCAATTCTGAATCCTTAAACACTCTCATTACCACAGTTTATTGTTAGACAGAATCTCCAATAAGCAAAAGTTAATTTAGACCATACGTTCGCACAATCAAATGGTCTCCATGTTGGCATCATAACGTCAATAACAAACATTTGGCCAGATGTACATGAAGCAGCTGTTTGATGCAAGACAATCATATATTTTTTTTTCAATGGACTGGCTGGGGTAAGTGTCAGTTTGGAATGCACTCTGTTAATTTTAATGGAGTTGATCCATGGAACATGTTTCTCCAAATTTAAACTCAAAACACATGTTAATCGAAATGAATGGGCTCGGTGAACTATGTACGCCAACTCCATTATCTAGCAGGTACTGCTGGGTTCCAAGTTCAACTTGCCAAAATGTTACTAGTTGTGACAAGATTGGACTACTATGCATAAGGTGGTAAGATAGAGCTTTCGAGCACTAGCAGATGTCTGGAAAGCGTGTGTATGTATTTTTTGATAAAAGGTAGTGATTTTATAAATTCTCTAACACTGTTACAACACCTTCTGTTCAGCATGCATTCTGTATCTATAAGTTCGCAATCTAGCTTAGCTCCTGTTTATAAAAATCAGAACAAATGTAAATTCAATACATCCCACATTGAGCGTAGTCTGGTTACATTGTTTTATGCACAATGATATCTGATGGCGGGAGGGTATCTGTATTCAATCAATTTACACCTACATCTCATTTAAATATTCAGAATATTAGTTGTACGTAGTACTAAATGAACTATGGATAATCTGTTTTAACTTCTCTCTCATTCCATAATTATATTTTGTTATTGTTAAACTAGTTAACTTCTCAATTAGATACTGCATGCCCATTATCTATATTATATTGTGCGTGGACACACAAACATGGGGAGACAAACATAACTGCATAAAGACAGAATATGGGCTTCTAAAATGGGCTTATGGATTTATTAAAAGGTCCAAGGTTCTTAAAGATCAACAGTTTGGTTTAGAATTTTGTTATCTGCTAAACTCTAAAAAAATATTTCTCTAAAACCGAGATCATTAATTAATTCTTTCTGTAAAACCCCAACTGGCCAAATCTCTCCTTCAATCTTTATCCACTTCACTTACAATCGTCCCTTGCATCTTCCACTCAGAACTCATTCACAGATTCACTGTAAGTCTTCCTCACTACGGGTTTTTTATTCCATTCATTCATCATCTTCTTCAATTAGTCTATCCATCATCGTGTTCTACGAGGCACTCCTCACTGGCATACAAATGGCCATAACATTACAGGTCAAAGAATTGCAAATCCTAAGTGACTCACAGTTGGTAGTTAGCCAAATTCTCGGCGACTACGAAACAAGGGAAAAGACTCTGAAGCTATACTTGGAGCATACCAAAAAATTATTAGGTTACTTCAACAAGTGGGAAATTCAACATGTCCCAAGAGATGACAACCGCCATGCCGATAGCTTGGCATATCTAGCCTCGCAAATCGACACCGAGTCACCTCGAACAATACAAATTGACATACAGTCAGCCCCGGCATATGAGGCACAGATACATCAGGTAAATGAAGTTTCAGACTTCATAGACATCCCACCAAGTGATATAGAAAATTCGTGGATGGGACCAATCATCAATTACTTAAAGGGAGCATACCCAGATGATGATTTCGAACTACGTAAACTCGAACGAAAAGCTAAAAGCTACATCTTACTCGACAAAAGACTCTACCGAAAGTCAACTCGAGGGCCATATCTGCGGTGCCTCCCACCAAAACAAGCGCACACAATTCTCGCTGAGATCCACCATGGAGAATGCGGAAACCATGCAGGGGCTAGGTTTTTAGCCCAAAAAGCAAGAAATCAAGGTTACTTTTGGCCATACATGCAGTCAGACTCAGACAAGTTCGTCCAACACTGTGACAAGTGCCAAAGATTTGCACCATTAATTCACCAGCCAGCTCGAGAACTCAAGACAATCTCAAGCCCATGGCCTTTTGCAATTTGGGGGCTCGATATTGTGGGCCCTATCTTGAAGGATAAATCCAAAAAACGATTCTTACTTGTGGCAACCGACTACTTCACCAAATGGGTCGAAGCAATACCCCTACGACGGATACGCCAACAAGATGTTAAAAACTTCATCTGGAAATTCATTATCGCCAGATTCGGACTACCACATACTCTGGTCACCGACAATGGTCAACAATTCTGTGGAACTGTAATCGAGGAATTCTACCTTGATTGGAGAATCAACCACGCACTCTCAACACCTCGCTACGCTCAAAGCAACGGTCAGGCTGAAACCACCAACAAGACCATCATGAATAATCTGAAGAAAAAACTTGAAGCACACAAAGAGAAATGGGTAGAGGAACTCGACCGGGTCCTATGGGCTTACAGAACAACACCGCGCACATCTACAGGAATGTCCCCATTTGCCTTGTGTTATGGCACAGAAGCTATCATACCAACTGAGCTAAACTTCCTCACTACTCGATCTGAGCTCGTACAATCCAAAGAAAATGAAGATTTATGGGCCCACGAAGTCGACATGCTCGAAAAAAAACGAGACCAAACCATAATTACCACTGCTCGTTACCAACAGGTTTTAAAAAGGAGCTACAACCAAAAAGTTCGATCAAGGGAATTTCAAAGTGGAGACCTCGTCCTCAGACAAGTTTTCTCCAATACTAAGAAGCCTGGGGACGGAAAGCTAAATCCTAATTGGGAAGGACCATACATTGTCAAAAACAACTTAGGAAATGGCGCATACACACTCATTGATGCCGAAGGGGAACAGGTGCCTCGACCTTGGAACTCCAAATTTCTAAAAATCTATCTACCCTGATGACCTTCAAGGGTTGACATCTTTCATTTCCTCACAGCAAGGTTAATCCATAAAACCACAAGGGATTTATACTACAAAACAATCTATTTTGAGCTACATTGAACAACAAATTGTAATGGCAGCCAAGCATGTTCAATTCAGCATACATTTCTTCAAAGGTAAAGTCAAAATAGTTGGATTACAAAATGTAACGGACATAGGGCCAACCGAAGTCGGAATTCCCTACTTATGTTTTCAAACACCAAAAGAAACCTCACCACTCTCAACAGAATTACAAATAAAACAAAAACTATCAAGCTTGCTCCTCAGGGAGATCTTGGGTCGCTGCACCAGCATTCTCTTCAGCTCGGGGAGAGGATTCCTTGTCAGCCTCCACATTCGAAGGAGCAGCTTCGGCGTTTTTCTCCTCTTCCATGTCGTGACGAAAACGCTCAAGAGCAGAACCTTTGATGGCTTCCCTATCTGAAGAGGCATCAAAGTTTTCTACCAATGATGCAAGATGAGCCTCACGACGAAGGCACCTCTCCTCCCAAGCATAAGATATCTGCCGCCACCCCGAGATGCTCTCAACAAACTTTTTGGCATCAGCTTCTCAGCTCGCATTCACATTGGCAAGCTGATCCTGAAGAGTCATCACAAACCTCTGGGCTTCATCCAGATTCGCACCATATTCGGCACACTCTTTCTGGGAAGCATCAAGCTTGCCCTTCAGACTCTGGACTTCAGCTCGCAATGCCTTGTTCTCAACATTGGCCTTTTGCAGAGCTTCAGTGTAACACCCATGAGTTGGTGTTAGTCCCACATTGCCAAGGAAGTGGTTGTATTGGTAGTATGTAGAGCTTAACCATACTCTAACTAATGTCAAGGCCTTTTGGGGTAAACCACATGGGTGGGCCCTGATCCAAAACCCTCTAACGTTGGATATCCGCAGTGACTAAAGGGGGACAATATTGACGTTAGCGAGCGGTATGGTGACGTGCTCGACGCACCGGGATGAGCGAGGACGAAATCCCGGGGCGTTACAGTTGGTATCAGAGCCGACGACGGGTCGCCTGTTGCAGGTAGGAAGTACGCTGGAAAGGCCTGAGGAGCGCCAGGTACTTGTCTCACTTGGCAGGGAACGTCGGAGATTTTGGGACTGTACTGAGTGTACTGCAGAGCCAAGGACGGCTCTATTTCTAAGGTGGTGAGATTGTAACACCCATGAGTTGGTGTTAGTCCCACATTGCCAAGGAAGTGGTTGTATTGGTAGTATGTAGAGCTTAACCATACTCTAACTAATGTCAAGGCCTTTTGGGGTAAACCACATGGGTGGGCCCTGATCCAAAACCCTCTACTGCTGGATATCCGCAGTGACTAAAGGGGGACAATATTGACATTAGCGAGCGGTATGGTGCTCGACGCACCGGGATGAGCGAGGACGAAATCCCGGGGCGTTACATTCAGCCTTCTTCCTTGCATTCTCGAGCTTCGTAATCCACTTGTTATGGATCACATTCATCTGACATACAGCAAGGGAAACATCAAAAAACCAAACAAATGACAGGTAGAAGGATAAACCAAATCATAACTGAGTAAGTAAAACTCACCCTATACGCGCAAGACGCAAATTCTTGGGAATCCTCCACAAGAGACCGGGGCTGAATCTTCTTCGCATCCTCAAAGAGAAAACAATTCTCCATCAGCGAAAGGCTCATCTCCTTGTCATCCCAAGCCGAGTCATCGGCCTTCACATAAGCCTCACGGCAGGGAAACACCGGCGAAAACCGATTCGCCTCACCGGCAGAAAAATCTTCACTCATGTCGATAGCCGAAGGCTTAGTCGACTTAGAGGAAGGAACTTGTGCTTTTCCTTTCCCCTTTTCCTGAGCTGGTTTATCGACCTTCGAGGTGGTCACAGGCTCAGATGCCCTAGCTGGGGCTTTCCTCTTCTTAAACTGAGGAGCAGGATCGATTGACCTCGAGCCGAAAAAGTCACTCAAATTCGGCGCATTTGGAACCTTACTCGCCAGATGAGTAGATCCACCAGTCAGGGGAAATTCAACAGACTTCTTTGGTGGGGCCATGGGCAAAGCAGCCACAACCTCGATTGGCAAATCTCCTGGTCGAGCTGAGGCCAACTCCGCAACTGGAATGGCTACCGCGAGCTCACTCCTCCTTCTCTTCTTCCTCTTGGGAGCACTAGCACTCGTTCCACCAACCTCGACCTGAGCACCTTTGGGCACTTTTGCTCGAGGTTCACGAAATAAGTGAGCAAGGTGGGGCAACAGCTGCCTTTTTTCTTCCCACGATTTTTCGGCAAAGTCAATGATGTTACCTGGATGCAAGCGACCGTCTATGTGCTCGTTATAATCTTTCGTTTGACCTGTGGCAAATAACACAAGTCTAAAGATTAGACACATATTCGACTTCACAAGATAAGAGAAAAGTTACAGACGTACATTCACCTATGCTGGGGATGGCATATCGACACAAGTACACACTGGGCTATACAAACTGACCACGGATTCGGAACACGGGCGAGTTTTTCGACCCATCGTTCGAGGTGGGAGGGTTAAAAAGTTTCGCTGGCCCACAACTTCGCCTCCTATTCAGGGAACACACATAATCCCCACTACGGCCAGTTACACACATAAAGTATGTCACGACGTCCGACTTCACTATATCAGCCTTGTATAGCCTATTTAACTCTTCAAATATTAACATAGATGTCCAAAAACTAGTAGGCATCATAATGGGAGCTACGTCGTAGTGATTGAGTACGTCACACACGAATTTGCTAAAAGGAAGGCGCATACCACCCCTAAGCTGAGCAAGACAAATCAGGGTCGACGTTGTATCTCCACACAAATCGAATAACCTATCATTGACCCTATGCATCTCAAGGTCGGATATCCTTATATTAAACTCAGCCCGAATTTCAGGAAACGACCTACGAGCTTCCTCTACAGAAAGGACTCTTCCGCTCGTAATCTCCCCCTCATTCAACACAACTCGGCTACCACTTACACTAACCTGTACCTCTTCCTCATTCTCACTTATACTTTCCGACCCCCTATCACTCATTTTGCCGATGGATATATAACTACAACTATGACAAATCAACGGACAAACATTTTCCGGCAAGAATAAATAGCAATTACAGACACAGAAAACTTCAAAAGCTTCAACAATGGCAGAAATATTCAAAAGCAGCACCCAAACAACAGAAATTTCGACAGATATACAAAGAAATCGAACAGGTACAAAAGAAAATGAAATAACTCAAACACCAAGTGAAGAAAAGAAGACAAACAAGCATAAACGATGAAGAACAGCAATGGGAATACGCAAGAGAAGAAAAGAGGAAGAAGAACAAAACAAAAACAAGTTACCTTGCGCTGAGCAGATGCAGAAGTTTTAAATCCCAAGCAAAAGAAACCCTTGGTTTTCTAAACTTGCGGTTAGGTTTTATAAAACCCAACCACTTCATCGTAACCGTCCAAACCAACTTCAAATCAAAGGCCAGATCTGGTGCGAGAAATCCAACCGCCGAAACCCTTGGTTTCCCTCCCATTTCGGTTACTTTCTAAAAATCAAAATTCAAAATACATTTCCACGTGGCTTACATAGCACATCCCCCCATAACTGCAATCATTTCTCTTGTCTCGAAAACACACACTTACTTACTGCGGCACACAATGGAATCTTTGCTTGCATCGTAAATCGAGAGAGAACAACCCATTAGACCCTATTACCTTCTCTATTTTTCATTCGACTTAAGTCCAGCACATCCACAAACTTACTTTCTTGCCTCAACTCAAATAAAAAAGGGGCTATGTGTATACCTATTCACACAACTCGTCGTGAACCCAATTCTATTCGACCCTTCTCGACGTAACACTACTTCTACTCGTCGTGAACCCAATTCTATTCGACCCTTCTCGACGTAACACTACTTTTACTCGAGCTCACTTCGTGACCACAAATACAAATCCAATTCGACCTTAAAAGACCTTCATTCGGCACAAGCCTATTTTTATCGGAGTTCACCCGACGTGAAGCTACTTTTATTCGACCTACATCGTCTTTATTCAAACACAATACGTTTTGATCCTCTTCAGTTACAATATATTTTCAGATCCAAAATATCCGTCCATTAATTGACCACACCGTTGGGCAATTAATGAGCTATCCGTTGTCCCAATCACCTATATATATGAACTATGTGGGCTTGATTCTGGGACTGGGTCACTCTCAGATACGTAGGCAACTATCTAAATCAGATAGCTCAGCCACTTTCATAACTTCATCTCCTCCTCCTCTATTTTCCGATCATCTTCTCCGACCTACCAAAACCCAAATTTACTTACATTTACAGTAATCAACTTGTTATTTTTATTTTCTGAATTACGGGTGGTAAAAAATAATTTTTTGTATATCGATTGGACTTATATTCAACACCGATATTGTTTCCAATTAGCCACGTACAATATTTTCCGATAGTTTGGTGTCAATATAGTTTAGATATACTGTGAGTCAATCTCTCGACAATATGGACGAGTCAACCGTTGACCGTCATCTTCATCAAAACCATTAACCTATTTTCATGAAATTATGTGGCCGAAAAAAAAATTGGACTCTAATAAAAAATATATATATATTTGAACCATAGTTTAAAATATCACGGATATCCCACAAATTATGCCAGTTTTTTTAAGAAATCAAATATATAAATATCCACGAATACTCAATTTTTAAATTCTTTTTTAGTGTCAAAATCTCGGCGTATAATGTTTTTTCAGGATACGAAATTACATTCGAAATCGCGACATTTAATTTTAAACTAAACTAGGATTTGAACAACAAGTCTATTAGTCTATTACTGCCAAAAGTCCAAAACAAGTACTGTATATCAGTCTAGTGTAAACACTACAGTACAAAACAAGTAACAAACCAAGTACCTGAACTGGTTGAATATATGGATTGAAGGAGACTCAGAGGCTGTCATTTTCAGGATTCGAAAGAGGCGATATGCATTTGCTAGCTAAAAGGGAATTGGCAAAGATACAGCAGCAAGCTACCTTCATCATTTTGTCCTTTAATAAGCGAGAAGTCAATTTTAGTGCGCTGTGCTAAAAAGGGTGTTCACTAACTTCACTGGTTAGAGAGAGAAATAAGGTGGTGGCCTGAAAACCCTCCCTTTAGCATAGCATTGGTAAACAACAACTCTATATAATCCAGATTTGTCGAGTAAGACTTAATGTGGCAATTTATACTGGCCACCGACTTGTATTTTAAAGAACTTTCTCTTGTAACATATTGATTATTGATTATTTTTTCATTTAATACATACCATCCATGGAGCTTCTGAAAGACATGGTGACCAGAATACAACAAAGAGAATTACGTGCTCCCGGTAAAAAATTATATATTATTGAAATTTTGTTTTATTTATTTTCTTATAAATAATTTGACAAATCTCACATTTTGTTGTGTGACCAAATTCTGGACCAAAACACATAAACATACGCTAAAATTATAATGTAATGTGACCAGAATACTATAATAGGAATTACGGTATATGAATATGAGGACAGCTCCATGTTGATGTATTGTGGTATTTATGAGATGAATCCTAGAGTGAGAAGGTCCACGCCTTCTCTCTAGAATTGCCTTTTCCCTTCGGATAAGGCTTTCCTTTTTAGGGCCCTCTTCTATGTAGGGGTGTTATGTGAGCTGAGCAGCTCGAGCTCGGCTCGTGTTCGGCTCGATTAAAGCTCGGCTCGGGCTCGCTCATCTTGTAAAACGAGCCGAGCTTGAACAGATTTAAGGCTCGTCTCGAGCTCGAGCCGTGCCCGAGCCTTATTCGAGCCGAGCCGAGTAGCTCGAGTTTATATAATTCAGATTACCAGTGTGCACTGTAATTGCCAAACCAGACTCATCTTCTCTGTCAAGCCAATGAACTTGCTTTTGTATATTACAACAAATAGCATTAAAAACATCTGATTGTTCCAAAAACAATTTCGTCAAACACTTCAAATCGTCTTCTCTAATCACATCAACAGACTCCTCATCATCATTTCCAACAGTAACTCTCTTTAACCTCTCAGAAATCCGATCTAATACATTTACAATATCAACAAATTCACTATTCAAACCCTTCAAATCAATAAAATCCTCCTGTTTATGATCAAAACTCTCACTCAAACTACAAACCTCTTCTTCTTCTTCTTCTTTACCAATACTTTCCAAATCCACAAGTTTCCGAATATTTTCCGAAATCCTAGAAGATACAAATTGCATCAAAAGTAGAAATTCAACTTTAAGCTTGAACAAATCAGGATCGAGATTCCAAATCGATGAAGCATCATCGAATTCAAGTAACACGAGTGCTGATAACCAAACAAGTAAAGAAGAAGAAGTAATAAAGCAGTAATAAAGCAGCAGCAGCAGCAGAAGAAGAAGTAATAAAGCAGCAGCAGAAGAAGAAGAAGAAGAAGAAGTAATAAAGCAGCAGCAGAAGAAGAAGAAGAAGTAGAAGAAGAAGAAGAAGAAGAAGTAATAAAGCAGCAGCAGCAGATACACCAGAATCAAGCTTGATTCGAGCTAAACAAGCTTGGAGGACTCGAGCTCGGCTCGAGCTAAACGAGCCTAACGAGCTCGAGCTCGAGCTTGATAAATAGCTCGCGTGCCGAGCTTGAACATAAAACCAGACTCGATTCAGAAATTGGGCTCGGCTCGGGCTCGGCTCGTATTAAAACGAGCCGAGTATGAGCATTCAAAGCTCGGCTCGCTCGGCTCGAATAACACCCCTACTTCTATGGTTAGCTACAACCTTATCATTTTTTTACCGTTCCTCTTTCCCTTTCAAGTAAATTTTAGCGTCTCCTCCCCTTCTCCACCATGGATCTCTCAATCTTTGAACCCTACCATCTGAATCGAACAATCCCTTCCTCCTCATCAACCCATCATACCAACAAACCCCTTTCTTTTGCTGAAGCGACGAAGCAAAACCTCCATGTTCCTGATTTTCA
This sequence comes from Aquilegia eximia, assembly GCA_023053565.1. Classification (NCBI taxonomy): domain Eukaryota; kingdom Viridiplantae; phylum Streptophyta; class Magnoliopsida; order Ranunculales; family Ranunculaceae; genus Aquilegia; species Aquilegia eximia. The sequence continues at coordinate 16,369,711 of JALIGU010000005.1, forward strand.
AAACCTTCCGGCTCCAGAAAAGATGGGGGATTACCCTGCAATTTCTATTTCACCCGAAGCACTTCAAAGAGGTCTTAACTACTGCAAACACTGTCTTTTGGGGCGTATTGATTTACAAAAGGTCCCTATTGAAAGAGTTCGTGAGCTTGCTTTGCAAAAGTGGAGACCTACTGGTGAATGGCTGATTACCCCTATTGGTAAGGGTTATCTCTTCATTAGATTTGATAATGTTACAGATTTGAACAGGGTTTGGTCCGCTGGGAGCTCTTGGAGCTTTGATGATGAACCCTTACGAATCAGTCAATGGATCCCCAACTTTACACCAGAAACTCAAAAGCAAACACACGCCCTTGTCTGGGTTAAACTTCCAGGTCTTAGTCAAGAGTATTGGGAGCCTGAAATTCTTATGTCTATTGCAAAAGGTGTTGGTAATCCTATGAGAGTCGATGAGAGAACTTTGAAGAGAGATTTTGGCTACTTTGCTAATGTCTTGGTTGATGTTGACCTTGCTGAACCCATTCCCGATCAGGTATATGTTAAAACTCCTTCCTTTGAGTTCTGGCAGCCTGTGGAGATCCCCAAATTCCCAAAATTCTGCTCACACTGCAAAGTTGTGGGTCATCTCGTCACTGAATGTCGAAAGCTCAAAAGAGTAATGGCTAACAAGGCAAAAGCTACTGACCAAACTAACAAGAGTAAGGCCATTAACTTGGAAGCCAAAGAATCAAATGCTCAAAACATCGGAAGAAAACAGAGGGACAAACATCAAGGTTGGGCTAGAAAAAATACAACCAATGAAGCAGCAGGGACTAGTGGGCAAAACAGATTCAATGCTTTAGATAGCATTAATGAGGAAGTTGAGATAGAAGAGCCCAACAGGGTTATACCTCAAGCTATTGAGAACAATGTAGACAATATTCATGATACTCATGAGGTTGAGATATCCAAAGAGGCAGAGAAAGCTATTGTGGCAGTCAAAGATACCGAGATTGAGCCGATAAATATTGTAGAGACAGTGAATGATCAAACCACTGGAGTTGATCCTTTAGATGTAGTCGCAGAGCCAATAAACGTAATAATACAGGAAGTTAATGAGAGTGAGTCTCACAGAGTGGTTGATGACAGTTTGCTTCTAATGGAGACCACTCATGAAGCGCATGAGCAAGTGAAGGTTGTACCTGTTTCATCCATTTATATTGAGCTACCTGTCTCTGATATCGATGATCTTACTACTGCAGCAGGCAATCCAGATATTTCTCAAGATAATTCAATTCCAAACTCATCCTTCATTTCCATTTCCCCAACATTAGATTCACCAGAGAAGGGATGCTCAAGTTCTTCATCTGCAGACCTTGTCCTTGTCCAAGAAACTCAATTCCCTAGTCCATCACAGCCCCCAACTTCAAGCTTGCAACCAGTCCCTCATTCAACTGTTAAATCTCTTAGTTGGGCAAATCAAGTGTGTGAAATTGAAAGGCTACAACAGGCCATGGATAAAGTTGAGACCAATAAGAAAGACCCAAAAGAAAATAAGAACAAGAAAACCAACATACCTCCCCCTGCCACTAGACTCAGGTCCGGCAGGGATGCAACTTTTAACTATCAGACTTCTGCAGGTCAACTTGTCAACAGAGGCAAATGTAAAGTATTTTTCAGCCCCATGTGCCATGGAAGGAAAGCAGACATCCTTCAACTACTTGGTATCAAGGAGGGTGCTTGGCCAGAGAAATACCTTGGAGTCCCACTGACGCAGGGTAGGTTAACAAAGCTCACCCTTGGCCCTGTCCTCGACAACATTAAAAACAGAATTACAGGGTGGGCCGGAAAAGCTTTGTCTTTTCAAGGAAGGGTCATTCTGGCGAAGCAGGTCCTTAACAACATACCTTTACACAATATGGCTTTGTTTAAGTGGCCGATCAAGTTCATTAGTGAATGCGAAAGAAGCATACGGAATTTCATATGGACAGGTGATGCAACTAAGAAGAAAACTGTCACAGTGGCATGGCATAACCTTTGTAAACCACACATGGAGGGTGGCTTGGGGGTGAGACACCTCAGGGACATCAACCTCTCTCTTCTAATGAAGCTTGCATGGTCAATATTGAATGACAAATCACAATGGTCTTCATATATGAAGCAGAAGTATATAAACAAATATGGTGAATTCTATGTTTCTAAATCCTCCCCACTCTGGTCTGGTCTCAAAAGGACCTTGCAGCAACTTCCTGATCATTACGAATGGGAGATCGGAAATGGTAAACAAATTCACTTATGGAAAGATAAGTGGACAGGAGAAGCATCTCTGAAGGATCTCTTACAGCCAGGGGACAACCTATGGAAAAGAACAAAGACCACTCTCAGTCCATTCATTCAGGGCTCATCTTGGCGTTTTAATGCCAACATCAAAGCAATTTTTCAAGAGCTGAATATCAATGTGCATCGTCTTCCTTCTCCCAACAGTCTTGAACCTGATGCTTGAATCTGGAAGCATTGCACAAATGGGATCTTCACAACTGCTAGTGCACATGAAGAAATCAGGAAAAAGCATCCCAAGCCTCCTTGGTGTGTGTTCTTATGGAAGGCAAAAATTCATCCTAGCATCATGGCCTTAGCTTGGAAGATCTTTCATAGAAAACTGCCAACTGAAGATGTTCTCAAGTCTAGAGGTATGTACATAGTCTCCAGATGTTGTCATTGTCAGCTATATGAGGAAACTATTGATCACCTGTTTTTCGAATGCGCCTTTGCAACTCATCTTTGGTCCGACGCTGCAAATTTTTTTGGGTTTCAATTGAGCATATATTCATTTAATGATATGCTCCAAGCTTGTGATAACAGATGCTCTCTAATTCAAGATTTGTGGAGAGCCTTCTCCCTTACATGTCTTGTGGGTATCTGGAAAGATCGAAACAAAATTTTGTTTGATGGAAAGAAGCCTAACTCAGGATTTATCATGGCTACTATCAGAAGAGAGATAAATTTTGTTCATTCTAAGGCCAAGACTACTCATTCAGATACAATTCAAGACAAGAATACAATGCTGAAATTGGGTCTATCTTTCAGAGTTAGATCTAATGCCGTTTTTATAGAATGTTATTGGCTGCCCCCTCCCCCTGGAGTGATCAAGCTGAACACTGACGGGTCTTCAGCTGGGAATCCAGGCCTGGCAGGCTGGGGAGCTTTGTTTAGAGACCATACTTGTAGCGTGAGAGGGGTTCTAACTGGAGGTCTTGGCTTTGATACTAATTATAATGCCGAAATTGCAGCCGTTATTCATGGGCTTGAAAAGGCATTAGAGCAGGGCTGGCTGCAAGTTTGGGTAGAGAGTGACTCCACTTCAGTGGTGCAAGCACTTATTAAGGATAAAGTTCATTGGAAGCTCCGACGCAGATGGGCACACATTAAAGATAAATTTGAATGGCTGAACATTACTAGTGCATGGAGGGAGGTTAATTTTGGTGCAGACAGTTGTGCAAAAGCTGGGGCTAAGCTTCGCAAAGGGGAGGTTAAGTGGTGGAGCCAACGACCAAGTTTCCTCACCTCCTTAGAAAGTCCTGCACTCACCTATTTTAGGGAGGTGCACACTTGAACCTTTGTAATGGAAGGTGGTGCTTATAAACCATCTTCCCTTGTGCTACATTTTTTATTCTTTCTACTCTTTGTATTTTTTTTCTTTTTATTAATATTAATCACCCTTAAGCAAAAAAGAAAAAAAACAGACAGCTCCATGTTGCCCATTACAAATGATCCTTACAGACATGAGTGTGCTCTTTAATTATATATTGGAAGGATACCATTTCCTTAAGCCTAAGTCAAGAAAGATTCAATTTACTCCAATCTCCCATTTCAGGAAAGTTTTGATATAAAATTAATATTTGTAATTTGATTTGATGAACTAATTATACAGAACATTTGTTTGTCTTCTCTTTGTTCAATTTTGTTTTCGATAAACTTATCTCTCTTGGATAATTATTATCATATACAGGATGAAATGATGTATATAAACTGGTAATTAATCACAAAATTTATGTTAGCATGGTTGTTTGTAGATCATGGTTACTGCATTGGTCTGGAAGGTAAGTTACCCTGCACAAGTACTACTGTAATTATCTCCAACTTGCCTCATAAGGTCTGCACTAGATATTCTGGGCCATAGTGGGTGCAATCACACTTTTGCAATGGTTCAATCATACAAGTAGCGGCAAGTTGACAGTTAACTCGACACGTAGCTATTAGAAGAACTATCCTAAGAGGAAACAACGAGAGCAACATATGATCGCATAGAGTTTTGAGTTACAGCATGTATGATCGGCGAATTTGGCCATATACTAGTATATGGCAAGTTGACAGTTAACTCCACACGTACGTAGCTATTAGAAGTAACTATCCTAAGAGGAACTGGTGCAGATTTCTTTGGCCATCAAATCCTCACCATCGAGTTCCAGGGTTAGCTTGCAAGATAATACAAAGGGCATATCAGTACAGATGATGCAATGAAGCATAGGAAATTCAACATTATATCCAGATGTAGTCTATGTCATAAAAATGTAGAAGATTTCGAGCACTTATTTTTCCAATCTGACATGGAAAAGCTAATGTTGGGGATATATTGTTGGTAAGCTGCAGCTAAGGGTAGTTCTATGAGCATTGTTCAAAATCTCGTGAGATCTGATATCTCGGAAATGGGAGTGTTCAGTAGGGCTGCAATCTGAGCCGAGCGGCTCGGGCTCGGCTCGATAAAAGCTCGGCTCGGCTCGCTCATTTATCTAAACGAGCCGAGTTCGAGCCGGTTTTTGAGCTCGTCACGAGTCCGAGCCGAGCTCGATCTCTAAACGAGCCGAGCCGAGCAGCTCGTTAACTATGGGCTTAGGCGGTTGGGCTTATATCTCCATCGATAACTATGGGCTTGGGCAGTTGGGCTTCTATCTCCATCAGGCATCAATATCACAAACCCAAACTTAATTCCCCACTCCACTTTTTTTTTTCTCTCTCTCTGACTCTCTCTCTTCTACTGTTAAAAACCACTCCTTTACGATGCAATTGACCAAAAACCTTAAGAAGTTCAAACATTCTTACCCCTGCTTTGTCAAATTCTTCAGTTAAAAAACTCAACGATACGCGATTTCCAGAAAACCCCACCAAGAATATCATTGATGCTGATCTGAAATCACCATAATTGAGGTACAATTTGATCAAATTCTCCATGTATGCATCTGAATGACACTTTTCTTCCATTTTGATGATTTGGGTATGCATTTGTTTGACTGAATTCAAAGTATCTACCTTTCTAAAGTCATCAAGAGTGATACAAGCCTAATTCAACCACCATCACAAGCATCATACAAGCCAAACGAGCCGAACGAACCAAACGAGCCAAACGAGCCGAAACGAGCCAAACGAGCCAGCGAGCCGAAACGAGCCGAGCTAGAGTTTTACTATTGGCTCGCGAGCCGAGCTCGAGCTCATAGTTCAGCTCGATCTTAATTTTAAGCTCGGCTCGAGCTCGGCTCGGTTAGTAACGAGCCGAGTTCGAGCATACCTTAGCTCGGCTCGAGCGGCTCGAATAGCACCCCTAGTGTTCAGTACGAGATATTCGTGACATCTCAAACGGTATGATATCCATACTAACCTTGTTGATATCATCGAGATCTCGTGAGAAATTGTGAGATCTTGCGAGAAATCATATTTTTAGTGTTGAGATGCTCGAGATATAATGATTTTAAGAAAAAAATGCTAAATTTTTTGAATTTTTTTTAGGAGTTAAATTAAAGGATTGCTATCAATTGTAAATATTAGTTTGTTCTAAATGAAAGTTTGAATTTGAAATTATAAAATTCGTAGAATTCAACATATAGATCTTGTTAAAATTGACTTAATAAGCTAAAAATTGGTTGAATTTGGGTTATTGCCTATAATTTTTTTAAATCAAGAAGAAATCTATTAAAAATTAAATTTAGGAAGGTTAATTAGATATAAATGTGTGTCGAAATATGCTCATCTCAACAAAGGCACCCAAGATCTCAAACGAGATCTCGAGTGTTGGACTTGTCGAGATCTCGAGGAATTCGAGATTTTAAACAATGGATAAGAGCATTAATACTAGCAAGCTGGTACAACCCGTACATGTACGAAAATAACGAATTTCTTGAAGGCTGCTTCTCGTCTTTGCCTAGTATAGCTATGGAACACAGGAATAAAGCTAGGTTCGAAGGGAAGAGTAGCTCCTGAAACTCCACAAATAATGCTATTACCACAGTTACAACTAATCAAGCGAGTAAGACAATGAACATAAAGTAAATGAACACACGATATTTTTAACGTGGTAAAACCCAATATAGGAAACGTCCACGGTTGTCTTCGCGACAACAAATAAATCCACTAGATGAAAAGAGATGTACAAACCTATCAACTACCTGCAATCACTGCGAGTTGACACTACTGGTTATCTCTAACACCTTGACTTCACCAGAGTACCTTGATGTACGCACAAGGCACTCGACTTCTTGATGAACACACAAGAAGACTCGAAGTCGATATCAATAATCAATGAGAAAGAAGAAATGAATGGGAAGAGGAGAAAGAGTTCAATCACCTAAAACAAACCTCAACAAACTCAAGAAGAAGACTTGAACTGGACGGCCAAAGAACTGCTTTGTTCTTTGATTGAAAACCTATTTATACTTAGGGTTTTGGAAAGAGAGAAAATGGGCCGAAAACAAGAAAAACATACGATGACATACGTACGCCCTAACTAGGTACGTACGTCCCTGAACCAAAAAGGGATCTGTCGAGATCGACGTACGTACGCCCTAACTAGGTACGTAGGCCCCAACTCATAAGAAAATTTCTACCCAACACTACGTACGTACATCCTAACTAGGTACGTACTGGACCAAACAACATACTGAATGACTTTGAATGAGAGTAAAAAGACACGGGACGACGCTCACACATTAAGGTACATCCTAATAATGACATCAATGCGAGTTAACCTCGGACACACCTAACCTAGTCACAAAATAATGTCAAACAACCGAATGTCGGTTTCAGCTCCATTCATAGTCTAAGAATTGATTTGACGAATGCATTTAGAAAGGGCTATATATACATGGACACTACAGGGCATATATCTTTACAAGACAGAGCTGTTATTATGAGCACTCATTTGGAGTTGAAATTTCCTAAAGCACCAAGTTACATGGAATATATGCTACTGGTACCTGCCACCTAATGGAATGATTCACATTAATAGAGACGGAGCTAGCAGAGGGAATCCAGGTAAATCAGGTTGGAGGTTTATTGCCACGGATAATGAAGGAGCTGCACTTGGAACAATGATACGATGTCTCTGGTACAAAACCAACTATATGTTGTAGAAAATGTTTGTGATGGTTGAAGCCATGAAGAAGGCAATTGAAAAAGGTTGGACAAAGTTATGGACCACAACAGATTCGGCAGCTGCATCTAAGGCATTTTATAGTGATACAATTCATTGGAGGGTGCAAAGAGAATTTAGGAAGATCAGAGAGAAGTTTGAATGGTTGTCCATCATAAGTACATGGAGATGAGATGTTAACTTCTCACCTGATACCTGTGCTAACCAATGAGTATTTCTTCCACATGGTAATCAGACATGAAACTCCCACTCGGTTGTTTGACATTATTTCGTGAATTAGTTTAGGTGTATTACGGTAGACACGCCTTGATGTCATTATTAGGTTGAACCTTGATGCATATATATATATATGTGTGTCGTCGTGTCGTTGAAGTCCGTGTCCGGTTCTTTATTGTGAAACCTTGTCAGAAATTCAGTTTTGGTTTGGAACGTCCGTACGTCTTTCTAATGTCCGTATGTATAAAGTACATGAGAATATGTCCGTATGTCGTCCAAACGTCCGTACGTTCGAAAAACGTCCGTGCGTTCGAGATACAGTTTTTATTGTTTAGGCCCATTAAATTTCTTTTCTTGTGTTTAGTATAAATAAGTTTAATCATCATTCTGAACCTAAGTTTTTCAGCCGTCTCTTCTCCTCTAGAGAATGTTTGTTTGTTTGAGAGAAAACTTCATCTTCTTCCTTCTATCTTATTCTTATTCCCAATCATTATCTTTGTGAGTGTTGATTTGATTTTGAGTCTTCTTGTGTGTTCATCAAGAAATTGAGTATCATTGTGTGTGCATCAAAGTTCTCTGGTAGTCAAGGTGTTACAAATAACCGCAAGTGTCAACTCGTAGTGATTGCAGGTAGTTGGTAGGTTTGTAAATCTTTAAAGGTAAAATTGATAAACAAATACAACGTACTATACCACCTTTTCTGATTAATACAATGTACAAAAAAACTGACCAAACAATGCTTGTACTTTCATTTTGTTTCTACGTTATACAATCTGTTAAAATGAAGCTAACAGACTGCTTACATGTACAAAATTTTCTGACGTGACTTTATCTAATTAATGAATATGCTGAGGTGTAAGAAACATAACAAAAGTTTAAGTAATCCCGTGTTAGCAGATCTTGTTACCACATGTTTCGATCTCGGCCGTCTAAATCGATTTTTCCTAAGTGCTAAAACCTGCCTTCATCTCAAACACCTTCATCTCTCAAACTTAACAACAATGGAACCTAACAAAAGTTTAAGTAATCCCGTGTTAGCAGATCTTGTTACCACATGTTTCGATCTCGGCCGTCTAAATCGATTTTTCCTAAGTGCTAAAACCTGTCTTCATCTCAAACACCTTCATCTCTCAAACTTAACAACAATGGAACTCCATATTCAATTTTTATTCTTCAAACCCTAATTTCATAACAAATTGCCACAAAAGCATCAACACTTTCTCTACTTGTAAGATATCTCACTTTATAAAAGGTGGAAGAAAACATAGAAAGAAAATTGAACAAAAAAAAAAGAAGATGACGAAGCTTTTGATGCACCAATATTAATGAAAGAGTTTGATGGTGAGGATTATAATGAAGACATAAAGCTAGAATTTGGAGATTAGATAACTAGGGTTTCTGAAACTTTGATAGTTGGTAGTTGGTAGGTTTGTAAATCTCTAAAGGTAAAATTGATAAAAAAAATACAACGTACTATACCACATTTTCTGATTAATACAATGTACAAAAAAACTGACCAAACAATGCTTGTACTTTCATTTTGTTTCTACGTTATACAATCTATTAAAATGAAGCTAACAGACTGCTTACATGTACAAAATTTTCTGACGTGACTTTCTCTAATTAAATAAAAGTTGATAATAATTTCTGGTAGTTCAAAATTGGCACGTGATTCTTTGTTTATAAACAATTGTACACTTCTTCTTCTCAAATCAATTTATCTCCAAATCAAAGTTTCAGAAACCCTAGTTTTCCAATCTCCAAATTCTAGCTTTATGTCTTCATTATAATCCTCACCATCAAACTCTTTCATTAATATTGGTGCATCAAAAGCTTCATCATCTTCTTTTTTTTTTGTTCAATTTTCTTTCTATGTCTTCTTCCACCTTTTATAGAGTGAGATATCTTACAAGTAGAGAAAGTGTTGATGCTTTTGTGGCAATTTGTTATGAAATTAGGGTTTGAAGAATAAAAATTGAATATGGGGTTCCATTGTTGTTAAGTTTGAGAGATGAAGGTGTTTGAGATGAAGGCAGGTTTTAGCACTTAGGAAAAATCGATTTAGACGGCCGAGATCGAAATATGTGGTAACAAGATCTGCTAACACGGGATTACTTAAACTTTTGTTATGTTTCTTACACCTCAGCATATTCATTACTTAAATAAAGCCATGTCAGAAAATTGTGTACATGTAAGCAATCTGTTAGCTTCATTTTAACAGATTGTATAACGTACAAAACAAAGTGAAAGTACAAGCATTGTTTGGTCAGTTTTTTTGTACATTGTATTAATGGAAAAAAGTGCCATAGTATGAAACTCCAGAAATAGTGCTATTCTCACAGATATGAGTAGTTGTGTTAAGCAAAACAATAAGCAGAAGTAAAAGAACACGCAAGATTTTTTAATGTGGTAAAACCCAATATGGGAAACGTCCACGGTTGTCCTCGTGACAACAAATAATCCACTAGATGAAAAAGATATACAAACTTATCAACTACCTGCAATCACTGCGAGTTGACACTACCGGTTATCTCTAACACCTTGACTTCACCGGAGCACCTTGATGTACACACAAGACACTCGACTTCTTGATGAACACACAAGAAGACTCGAAGCCGAATTCAATACTCAATATGGAAGAAGAAAAGTTGAAGAATGGAGGAAAAGAATTGAGTTCAATCACCAAAACACACCTACACAAACTCTCAAGAACACCTTACTTGGACGGCCAAAGAACTCACTTGTTCTTTGGTAGAAAACCCTATATATATATAGTTAGGGTTTGGAACAAGAGAAAATGGGCCGAATTGGACAAATTTCATATTGGACGTACGTACGTCGAAACAAGGTACGTACGTCCTGAGACGTAAAAAGTTTGCTGCCTACTTGGACGTACGAACGCCCTAACTAGGTACGTACGTCCAAAACACAAAAGTTCGATGCTGCCAAACCTGACGTACGTACGCCCTAACTAGGTACGTACGTCCAACGTTTTGAAACACTTTGCTGACCTATACTAGGTACGTACGTCCTAACTAGGTACATACGTCCTATACCAAACATGACTTTGACAAACTTGACGCGAAGAAAAAAACTAGGGACGACGCGGGTACAACGAGGTTTTCCTAACAATGAACCCAAGGCAAGATAACCGTGAACATCCTAAGTCACAAAATAATGTCAAACAACCGAGTGCCGGTTTCATAGTACGTTGTATTTTTTTTTATCAATTTTACCATCTCTAAACGATTTTATAGTAGATTGATTTGTTGTCATGAGGACAACCGTGGATGTTTCCCAGTTTGGGTTTTATCACGCTAAAAATCTATGTGTTGTGGATGTTTATTGTTTGCACTCTAATTGTTTAATTCATATATTGCACTTGTTAGGTTTTCAATACATGGTAGGACTACAAAGCAGATTTACGTATGTATGCTATACAGCCCTGACGATTCTGTCTTCAATGTGTGTTTCCTTTTGCACATATTTGTACAAACTCTTTTTAAGTGAAAACATAACAGAAATTGCTTCTATTACTAAGTCAAACCTTCTTTTGTTAAATTCTGTATTCAATTTACTCCTATATCTCACTTCAGTAAATTTGGAATATATTTAGTGAATGAACCAGCATTTGTTTAGCTTTCTCAACATGTACATAATATATATACACTGAATGCTCTCATTCATGTTAGCGTGGTTGTTTGTAGGTCACAGTATCTGCATTAATCTGCCATGAACAAGCAATTATCTCCAACTTGCCTCATAAGTTATGCACTTGATATTCTGGGCCATCGTGGATATTGTGTATACATTGGCCTGCTGCAGGCTTTTCATTGTTAAAATACCGTGGTAGACTACAATTTAATTTCCTTTTCAATTAGCCTTAATTGAATTGAATAGCTTTTGCAGTATTGTACTTGTAATATCAAACCTATTACAATTTCCTATTAACAATAGACTCATATTCGATGAATTTAGTTAACTTATGTATTCAATTTATTCCAACATCTCATTGAGTGATATTGGATATATGGATGTTAACGATGAATGACTAGCATTTTTCTAACCTCTAGCTGTTTGTCGATAATTCAATTGAACTTCTTGATGTCCCTATTAGATAATGCATGCATATCATATATAAACTGATCGATATATGTTGAAAAGTCATGTTAGGACTGTTGATGGTAGATACTATACTCAAGAATTTAATGTTAGCTGGGTTGTTTATAGATCACGATTTCTGCATTGTACTGTTCAGGAATTCAGGATGCTAAGTTACCAATTTATTATGAACTGGTGAACAAGCAATTATCTCCCAACTTTCCTCATAAGTTCATGCACTCAATATTCTGGCCATAGAAGCTACTGCTGGTCACCAACTTGCCAAAGCCAGGCATATAGTAAGCTATAGTTGTGACTTGAGACCATAAGGTGACCGGTGAGGATAGTCAGATAGAGCTTTTGAGCGCTATATCTGGGCCGATACTAATTCTACATGGAACTTAATTAATGTCGTTTGACAGTATTTATTAGAACTAGTGACGTAACAACCAATGCTCAAGGTACGACAGCACGTGCGATGTACATTTTGGCAATCTAGCTAATTCACCACCACCTGTTTACAATGGAGTACAACAAAGTAAATTAAATTCGTCCATCATTGATACACTTCGGACTTAAGGTGTCTGGTTATTTGGAGGTTATGATCCTCGGACCGTGGCAAAATGTGTTTATTGACATCTGTATTTAAGTTACTCCTCTTAAAATTTCGGAATATTTGTGGTAAAAGGACTATCTTCTGTTTTTAACTCCTCTCTTTTAGCAGAATTTTCTTAAAGTAAGCTAGGGGCGGGTCTTCCAATCCCATCCCCCCTGGGGAATTTCTTTAGTGAAAAAAAAAGCTGCATTTATATTATATAAACATACTGATACTGGCGCTCAATGGTTGGTACTCACGAAAATTATATTAGCATGCATGGTGGTTTGTTCGCTATACGTAGGTCACCGTTTTTGTATAGGACTGGAAGATAATGTTGTCAGTTGGAAAACGTAATGATTTTCTATTTTCCATTTGGCTTAACTGAAGAGATTGAGCAAAGGTGGTCTGATTCGCAAGTCTTATTGGTTTCAAACTTTTCCATTTGTGTCTCCATGGCCCTCCACGGAGCTTTCCAAAAGACATGGTGTCAATGTTTTTGCTTAAGAAAAATAATGGCATGTACCCTGTAAAATTAAGTTTTTCTTCAGAAATTTTGTTTTGTTTAATTTTATAAAGAATCTGTTGATGTGTGACCAGATTCTGGATCCTAACATATATAATACCTAAAGTTTAAGTTAATTTCCATCAATTTAAGGACTCCATATCGACTGGTGGCTTCATAACTTGAGCAAAATACATTTGCGTATAGATGAACATGATATGATCAAGCAATTTATGGGAGACAATCCATATTAAAACAAAACTTATCACCTTTTCATTTAATGTCTATAATGTCTATATTAAATTGCGGTTGTATGCATTCTATGATTCCCAGTACAGGCCAGCCAGACTGTGTCTAATTTGCTTCCTATATAATGATGGAATTATGGGAGAATGGAGGCCACCCTTACTTTATTCGAAATCATCTAAAATTTTAGAGTCTCTGAACTCAGGTTAGAGCCTTCTTGGCCATCCATATACATCAAGATAATTAATATTTATTATTTTATATATTAATTATTAATCAGAAGATCAACAAAGGAAAAACTCAGAAAAGTCCCCTAGTACTCAAGGAACCCATACTTTTCTACCAAGAACTAGGAAAGATAATGGTTTAGTGGTTTACTAATACCTTGTCTTTCGTTTGCTAAGTACGGAAAATTCTGATCCTTACTGAAAGTTATTCAAAAGGGGTATTTAAGTTTTAGTCACTATATGTATATACTAATTAGGAAAATAGCACTTTTGTTTCATTAATTAGGTTTTGATCACTTGGTCTAGCTGAACCGGATAAACAATCTAAAATGGCAAAATTGCCCGAGACGTGTGTTTAGCAGAGAATGTAATGACACGTTGCATTGTTGTTTCACCAGATTGTAACACGTGTGTTTGGTTTGAATTTGTTGGTGTTTAAGTTTATCACGCGTAAAACACGTTAGTTTCACAGGGGTAATTTAGGCATTTTAAAAATAATCCGGTTAAACCCGGTTTTTTTGTAACTCGGGTCAAACCAAGTGATCAAAACCTAATTAATGAAACAAAAGTGTTATTTCCCTAATTAGTATATACATATAGTGACTAAAACCTAAATACCCCTATTCAAAATTAATTTGTACCAATCATAGTATGGGAAGTGAGCTCCTTGTACCAACTCATCGGTCCAAAAAAGCGACATTGCTAAAGTCTTGATCCTAACCCCAATTCTCATTTGAGTAAAAATTTGATATTATATACTTCGAGGTAATAAACTGGCATTTGTTTAATTTCTCTTCCTTTCAATTATTTTGCTAAACTTATTTCGGTCCTTGGATAATATATACTGCATTGAATTGATGTATATAAACAGAATATCACACAATTTATCTTAGCATGGTTGTTTGTAGGTGTCACAGTTTCTACATTGGTGATCTAGAAGGTATAAGTCACCATGAACAAGTACTTATATCCAACTTGCCTCACAAGTTCTGCATTAAATATATTCTAGTCCATAATAGGTACAATTACATGTGCCTGGTTTTGATATAGTTGAAATATGGCAGGGAAACATGCGCAGTACTTTGAAGCAATCATCCTTCAGGAACAAAGTGAAAAGAACTCCTCAATTCTCATGCACATATGAGCATTGAGCAGTGATCATGATATTGCTAAATAGACAAATAATTTTAGTAGGTTATCAAAAGTGAGTATATGGTTCTATAGAACAGTTCACACAAAAAACTTCAACATTTGTAGGGAAAGTGGAGGAACAAACTGATTTTCAGGGATCAGACATGGGATACAGACCGGCCTGGTCTGCAAAGAAATAAGTCAAACAAAATTTAACCAGATGTGTTTTCTTGTTACCATCCATCAAATTTAGTTGAAATTGGAACTGGTTTGTTAGAGGCCTCTGCAATGAGGACATGATCAAAGTATTAAACACTACGAATGAAGTCATAACTCATAATATACCTTAAATGTCTTCATTTAAGGTTGCAATAGACTCAGTAAAAACTCCATCACACATTCACATCCCTTCCTAACTCCTCTTTTGGAGTTTGCATCTTCATAATAAAATGTTGAACAAATTCAAAACCCACAGAATTGATAAGTTGTGATTTAAAATGTATTTTTTCTTACCCTCGAAGCCAAGAGGGACCCCAGTTAATTGAATATTGACAATCCAAATTAAATTTTCACATTGGTCATTCTGGGCCAGGTATTATTATGCGTCTCCGTAGGAAATCAGCTAGGATTCAAAACACGTATAATATAACATTTTGCCAAAGTGTAAGATTCACAGGTTGTTCTGTCATTTTATTTTATTTTATTTTATATGATTGGCAAGCGAGGTTGAGGGGAACCTACCTAACAATCAGCTGCTGACGTGTTTCGAACCCACAACCTCTCCATTTTGTGAGAGGGATGCAACCGTTGAGCCACATAGGCATGTTCTTGATCTCATTGTTTCTTAAGTGGAACATTAGCAACAAGTCTTTAAGAATAGTCTTGTTCGTGGATGGCAATGGGGACTCAACTTAATAAAATATGTTCATCGAATAAGCCATGCATGTCAGGAACCTTCATACACGATCCTTATGCGTATGCCCCTTTCTAATTGCATATTAAAAGTAGGTGCATGAGAAAGTTTTATTTTTTTGAATAACCTTTTATTTTTATTTTTAAAAAGTTAATAATGCTAAGCTCATATGGGTTGTTCTGCCATCACTTGTCAGACATTGGTGGCAACCCATACCACCTGAACATAACTCTCATATAATCCAGGTTGTTGCATATGGAAGGAGTTCCCAAACAGACCACCAAACTCTGAGTCCGGTCGTTGTGGCCATGCAATGAGCCATTCTTCCAGGTTCTCCACTGCGAGCATTACATTACAGGCTTCCTCCCTTGGTCTCATAATCAGTGTTCACACCTCCAGCAATTTTGAATAGTGTAGAGTAAGATCTTATTACATAGATCGAACAGAGAACTTACCTTTTTTTACTCCACTTCCACCACCAAGAATTCTTACTTGTTTCACATTTCGTTGAAGTCCAAGCAAAGCCAAACAATTGTATCTTCTTCAAAAGGTAAACCAACATGCATCCCTTTGATTCTTGATTAGGGTCTTCATATTTGTACCAACTCTCATTGAACTATATCAACTGATTTTTTTTTTCTTTTCTCCCTTATAGTAATTTTGACGAACTAATTAGATCTCTACATTTGATACTGTGTATATATTTAATATACACTGCTACTCACAAAAAGTACGTTAGCATGGTTGTTTGTAGGTCAGAGTTTTTGCATTGTCTAGAAGGTGAGTTACCATGAGTCTTGCACTAAAAATTCTAGTCCATAGTGGGTGTTGTGTTTCAGACATGGGTCTGTCCTTGCACTGTTGGGTGCAGAATACTTTGAAGCAACATTCCTTTGTCAACAAAGTGATCGAACCCCCAATTTATACATTCAAGTAGTCGCGCACCTGGAATCACACTGTAATTCATACTTCTTTTTTCGCCTTTCGTTTGACAAGTATTTCCATTTTGGTTTATCATCTTGGGCACAAAACAACAGAGCAATGGAGGTTGGTGGGCTATGAATTTATAACCTTTCTCAGTGTCTCATTCCAAATTTCACATTGAATACGTACTAATAATCCAATAGTAAACGTATTAACAAATTTAAACATGAACAATCATCACAGATAGAATCTAATATACCTTAAATCCAAGATTTCATTGTATACTTGTAATGATATATTGGTCTATGATCCCTGGACTCATCATGGACTCATCCCATTTACAAAAAAAAATTCATTTAATTAAAGTGATGACAGATAATTAATCAGAACATGCTATCAAAGCTACATTACAGACAGCTAATTTATTAGTTCATGTTGGAGGAGGTGTCGGAGGTTCAGATCAACATCTAGAGCTCTCTGCGGCATGGACATACTGAACCTGCAGAATTATTAGACAGGACGATCAAACCACAGGACACAGATGATGTTTGTCCATCACTATTGAGCTAGGCATTGATCAGACCACTCCCTGGCATGGACTTCTGGAAGGGGATTTGAAGTTTTGAACAGAAGTAGGCAGACACGCTAACCTTAATTACTTCTTTGAGTTAAACCAAAGTTGGTAACAGCTCTAGAGCCATGCAACTCACGAGTTTTGGCATCAGCAAGGGCATCTTTTTTAGTTTTTTCATAACTCTCCCTATCCCTAGAGTGCATTTGTTTTTCAATCATACATCTCTGTAATATAATGACCCCAAAATCTTCTACTTATAGCTCTGACACTGCTTTCTTTGGCCTCGAGCAATGAGGAGGATTGGTGTGTATGTTGTTGGGAATGTTTTGAATGAAACGTTCATATAGCCGCCATTATTGTTTTCTCAGATTATATTTGATGATATTATTTAGAATTGAATATGTTGGTCTAGGAGCCATCTGTACTTGCCTTTTTGGCATGGGCATTCCTGATAGTAATAATGAAGATTAAGAGCTAGATGCCCTTGAGTGTTCTTCTTCTAAATGAACTCCATCTATTCTTCAAGAGCAATGCAAAGGAAAGAAATGAACTCGATCTTATAGTTCCACTTACACTATCTCATAGATATATTCATTCGAGCTTAATTAGGATCTAGACACATTGTACATGTTTCAGTTGCTGCCTTAAGATGTTAATTAATTACACTTTCAACTGCTTTTAATAATTTACTACTTGCACTACTTCTGCCTCCTTTCTTTATGCTTTCTTTGGTTGTTAGTTATGACCTAAGTGTTGTGCGCAGCTTATGCACGAATATCCAAAATTGAAATAGTGTGTGAATCAAACAAAGCAAAACAAAACAAACACAAAACACAAGATTTACGTGGTTCGGCTAATATTGCCTACGTCCACGACCAAAACAACAATCTTCCAAATAGAGACGATTATACAAGCCCTCACGAAGAAACCAAAGTATTCTTCCTCACAAGAGTTCTCTCAAACTCACCAATGGCTTCTCACAATCTCTCTCTCACATGAAGATTAGGTTTTCCAACCTTCTCAATTGGCTTTATAACATAGCCATACAAACACACACGAAATGGGCTTAAACCGGCCCATATACACAAAACCAAGAGAGGACGTACGTACGTTGAATTGACGTTCATACGTCGAGCCACACGGGGAAGTCATCTGTGATCCAGGACGTACGTACGCCCTAACTACGTACGTACGTTCCTTCCCCCTAAAGTCATCTGTCGAATGGAACGTACGAACGTCCTAACTACGTACGTACGTTCCTGAACAAAAAAGTTCCCTCCGTCCAAAAAATTCAACACTAAGTAGATTTTCCTGCCAATATTTAAGATGCATCTTACATAATCAATCGTTTAACCCCCATTTATATACAACACCATGATACCATACCAGAGTATGTTTTTCAATTTCCTTCTATACCTCAATAAATAAACTTCAAAATTATACAAAAAAAAAAAGGAATTTATGATAATATTACTAATTCGATCTAACTATCTATCCCCATTACAGAAAACATATTTATACAGAAACTCACAAAAACTATGTTATCGAGGTTGCGTCATGGTTTATGCATTGCTTAGCAAGGCAAGTTCCCTGTGACTATAGCTATTGTTTTTTATTTGAGTTTTAGCAGTTTTTGGACCAGACATTATGTTTGTGCCAGAATGTCCAATATGCAAAGTTAATTTGAACTGTCAGTAAAGTTCAACAATGGCTTGTTATTGGAACATTTTATGGAGTCAATCAAGTAAGTTTGATCTCGGTTGGCTCTACAACTAACGTTTTGCATGGATAAACATTAAATCATTTTAGGAAAGCACTGTGGGAAACAGTTTGAATGATTTTAAGCAGTTTACAGCAGCAGTCTGTACATGTTTGATGAAATTAAACTGTAATAGCACAATTAGCACCCGCATTGCGCTTAATAGATTATGGTAGTAGCATCATTGAAAATTATGTCCTTAATTTCATACTTGCCATAGAGTCAAGCAGACTACATACGGCCGTATGGGAGGATCTTGCAAGCATATTTCTCCAAGGATCACGCCATTATATAATGGGTCTATATTAATATTATATACAACCTGATCATCTGATACTCACAAAATGTACGTTAGCATGGTTGTTTGTAGATCATGATATCTACATTGGTCTCCAAGGTCCATTACCATGAACACACAATTATCTTCAACTTACCACATAAGTTCTGCACTATATTCTAGGCCATAGTACGTGGGTACGGGGGAGTATCTGACGATGCAGTGTACCTGCATGTGTGTATTTGTTCTGTTGGAGATTAATGATCGAGGCATTGGATTCACTGGTAAACTAATGGTAGAGAAACTTCATCTTAATTTACTCAATTGATATAGCAAATTGATCTTCTAATGTTGAACAAACAGGTTATGTATCCTTTGAATAATCACTACTGCTAGTGCTATTTTCAAACAACATTGACAACCTTCTGACATCGGTTGCAAAATGTGAAGTCATAATAACTGCATAATGCCAGATTGCCAGGGTCTTATAAATTAAATCCACATTTAAATTTTATGGATTTATATAGGATTTTGTTGGCGTAATTATAAGAATAAATTAAAAGGAGTAAACACAACCAGGCAAGACTTTTTTTTTTTTTTTTTTGGTGATCCTGTAACCCTGCTCACATCATGAATTCACCAACAAATTTTTTTTTTCTTTTTTGTTAATCCAAAACAAATTTTAATGATAAAAATTTGAGAAATTATTCAAAGTTAGAGGACAAGCGCCCAATTTTTATTTTTATTTTTATTTTTTTTATTATTTATTATTATTTTTTTTTTTTGTTTTGAGAAAATGTAGTTAGCATTAATATCAAATTTATAACAAAAATGTTACCTCGATGGCAATTAAGATGTAAAATTAACAAGCAGAGTCTGAGCCGAGCTCAAAATAAATTCTGTGTTTTTTCAATACGTTAAAATTAAAGCTCGGTTCGTCTTAAGGAATGAACAAGCTCGATCGAGCTGACTTGAGACTGAGTGAACCACAACCTGAGGGAAAACTCGACGTTCTGGGGCTCAAATTGCACCCCTAATGAAAATCAAATATTTTGGGAAAGGCAATCCATACTAATAAATAAATTATCAGGATTCTCACTTAAAATCTCTAATTTAAAAGTAATAAATTGCAACAAACATAAAGCATTTTGGGCAAGAAAATACACATAGAATTTCACAATTAAATAGTTTAAATCTAATATTATGAACTTCCTTATTTCTTAATGAAAAAATTACATTGTATTTTTGCTACTTGTATACTTGAATTTCAATTTTTGATATAGTGTATTTAAGATTATAAATCGGCTGCGCGCATCCACCTTAGCTCCCAAAGGACAGGTCTAGCCATTTAGTGTTCCAAGGGGAAAAGCCTTCTCCTATACTCTATTAGTTATTATCTATATGAACTATTTCGCCAAACTATTTAGATTCACGCTCCTAAAATATATTTTAGGATTTCTGAATAAAATGATATCAACTGAAAATAATTCCATTTTTTACATATAAAATGAGCAATAATTAATCAGAAAAACAAAGTCCATATCAACTCAGTTCAGAAAGTTCCATACAGTACTATAGGCTTAAATCAAAAATAATAATAATAACATAACAGAAAATACCTTCCTGCAGACTGCTAATTTAGTTCAAATTTCAGAAGGTGGTAGTTGATTCAGATCAACATCTAGACCTCTAAAGGGCATATCCATAGTAGTGGATGATGAATCTGCACAATTATTAGACATCACGGTCGAATCACAGGACGCAAATGTTGTTGTTTGTTCATCACCATTGATCAGACCACTCCCACTCCCTAGCATGGGCTTTGGGGATAAATCTGTGGAACCATGGGTCTGCAATTTCAAATGAGAGGAGGCAGACATGTCAACCTTGGCACTTTGTCTTGAGCAAAAGTTTGTAACAGCTTTAGAACCATGTATTTCTCGAGTTTTGGCATCATAAGCAAGAGCAGCTTCTTTAGCTGTTCCATAACTCCCTATGAACAGAATGCATTTGTTTTTTCGATCATACATCTGTGCCACATAACGACCTCCTAATAATCTTCTACTTACGCCTCTGAACTGGTGTTCTTTGGCGTTTGACTTGTTGGCAGATCTGCGAGCCATGAGGATTTCTAGTGAAGAAGAAATGGTGTGGCCTTTGGAAGGGAATGTTTTAAATATATGTGTTTACATCCGCCTGTGTTTTTCTCAGATTATATTTGGTGGTATTATTAAGAGTTATTATGTAATCCAGAGATTAATATAATTTGCCATTTATAACATCGCATTTAATAGAAATTTTATTTGGGATGAAAACAAAAGTCATGTTTTTGTTCCAAATTAAAATTGAATTTATCAAGGAATGAAGATTGTGTGAACTTGATAGCTGGATTTACTTAGAGAAACACAACATCGATCAACAGATTGTGAGGTCGCCTCACTTCCAATTACACAGTACATTTGATTTCTTTATTTTTTCGATAATATATACTTTTAAATTCTCCAACAGACCAACACCTCAATCATACAAAAAAAGAAAAACATATTTATACAGAAACTCATCACAGAAGCAATGTTGGCTAGGCTGTTTCATACTCATGGTTTCTGCATTTGGCAATGACAGGTTCACAAATCACAAGTTCCTTCTTACTGATACATGAACCTGTAACGGAATCTCCATTGTGCAAAGCTGATTTGTACTGTGACTACAGTCCCCTCACTCCCGTGGGCTTATTGTATAAGATCATGTTAATATATAGAGACTCAAATCAACTAAGTTCTTTGTTGGCTTTACAATTAACATTTTTCTGGATAAGCATGAATCATTTTAGGCAAGACAGTCCATATGGTAGCATTCTGAGAAACTATTTTCATAATATTAAGAAGTTTCTATGTGCAGTTTGCCAAGAATTTAATGTAATGAATCGCCAATAGTTGGCGCTCGCCCTCTCCATTGTGCCCAATGGAAGATCAGACCGGACCAAATATTCATAGCATAATGTTCAGTGTGCACAGTTATTTTGGACTGTCAATATTGTCTAATGGGGTTTATATAAGATCATTTTACAGACTCTATCATTAGTCTCTGACTCTGTTGGCTTTACAACTAACATATAAACATGAAGCATTTTAGGCAAGACAGTCTATATAGATTACAGAAATCATTCTGGCCTTCCAATATTTGGCGCCAGCCCTTCCATTTTTGCTTAATGGGAGATTAACCAGGGACTAATTAATCCAGCAGGAATTTTGCGGCAGTATGTATAATCTACATGTGAAACTTTTAGGTGGGATGAATGCTATATTTTCGTGAAAATCATAGCTTGTTAGATACATGGTGATACCATGATACTGTATTTCTTCAATCCAAGGTATTTAGTATTCCGAGTTAAGTGGGATTTGATATAGTTGAAATGAACTAAGAAAAAGCCAATCATTTTCTATTTATTTAGTTGAAATGAGAGATGATGAAAACATTAGAATTGAAACAAACTGACCACAAACAAAATGAAAAAACATTAATAAAAAACAAAAATTAACAATATAACCCGAACTTAGCTAGGCTCATATTTCAGATGGTGGTGGAAGGTTTAGATCAATATCTAGACCTCTCTGCGGCATTGCAGTTCTAGATGAACCTGCAGAAGTTCCTACACGGCCAGAAACATCATCAGGATCACCACTCCTCAGGATTGACATCAAGTTATTCATTGAGTCACAAAACATAAAAATTGGAACATCAACCAGATTGCCCATATCACAAATCTTCTTTTCCCTTGGTAGAATTTTTTTTCTACTTTCACATAATGCACCCCAAGACGATCTTTGTCGTTCACCTCTGAAAAGTCGCTCTTTTGAAGGCCTGCGACCCATGAGGGAAGTTGGCAGTGAAGCAGAACTGAGGTTGGTCTTGGGCAAAATGTTATGAATTTATAGAATTACAGGGATCCGCTCTTGTATGTATATTCAGGTTAGATCTATGTTGGTGCATGAACTAAGAAAACTTGCCTTTTTTTTTCACATGGGCATTTCTAGTAGGTTGCTCTGTAATTTCTCAGATAGCTAGTCAGATTTATTTGGAATATTTTAATATTGAAAATTTTGAAAATTTTGAAAAAATACAAAAACAAACATGATGCCATATGTAGAAAAGAAAACCCCATTCCGAAAACTAAAAATTTAGGCTGTGGCCTATTTTGTATGTGGCCATGAGGAGCCAATCAAAACTTAACACATGTCAGTTGAGTTACTAATTCAAGCCTACTAGGGTTCATTGCACCATACATAGGGGATATTTTAGTAAATAAATAAAATTTGAATAACATATGGCGTGTTGTGATTAGAGCCCTCATGATCACATACAAAATAGGGCCACAGACTAAATTTTCTGTTCGGAAAAAAAAAATCCATTAAAAATAGAATCAGAAATGCACTTCATCAACATAATGCGTGCCTAAGATTCTATAACATTGTTTAGATTGAGTACCGTAATTATTATATTAAGAAATCCAAACAATAATATTGAAATCCAGGCAGAGTACCGCAATTATATATTACGAAATCCAAACAATAATATTGAAAGTTTGAAACCCATGCATGCATTATGTTGATACCGTACGTACATTTCAAGTAGAATTCGATACTCGCGATGTTGCATGGAACCTACTAATGTAAAACAATTATAGTTATATGGCTGTCATGTATTCTAGGGTTTGGTCAGAGAAAGAGCCAAAACTGAAATCAGCATTCCGATCCCAAGAAGCTATGTAGTCAACTAAGAGAGTGTACGCACGGATTGAGTGAAGTTTTATTTGCAAGACCCTATAGATGTTTTTAATTATCGGAGTCTTATTGTTGCAGAAAAAATTCAAATGTCCATTGATGTTGTGTTTGTTGGCCAAAACCCAAAAATTTGTATAGGACTAACAAGTGCACACAAATGAACATTTGTTTGATCTTAAGTATCTGGTCTTTTATCGAGGCAACCGATGATTAATGGGAAACATTAGGCATTTGTGTAAATCTATACCTTTAAATTGATGTTTTGTTTGCTACCTCCAAGTAACCCTTTTACTCTCTCCACCATCCTCTCTAGATTGGTAACTAGCATCATTGAAAATTTTGTCGTTTTTTTGCTGCCAAAGAGTTCAGAATACTACACACGGGAGGATCTTGCAAGCATATTTTCCAGGGAGATGATAATGTGATCACGCCAGTCTAAGAATAATTCCTTCATACCATCAGCGGTACTTGTAACATATATATCTACGAATCCAAAACAAAGCTGTTTGTAGGTTTGTTCACTTATCTTATGTATTCAATTTACGCCGACATCTCATTGAATTAAATTTGGTAATGTTTGTTGTGAACGCATTTGCTTGACTTCACTTTAATTTGTTCTCGTTATTATTTGTTAAAAACAAATATCACCGTTAGATTATAATGCATTTGTATTATATATGACTTGATACTCACAAAATGTATGTTAGCATGGTTGTTTCTTTGATCATGATTTCTACATTGGTCTGGAAGGTCCGTTACCATGAATAAACAGTTATCTCCAACTTATCTCAGACATGGGCATTGTCTTCACATTCTATTTTGCATGGGGCAATTGATTCGTCATTGAAGGAACAATTGCCCCATGCAACCTGACCCATGCCTCATTGTTTTAGTGTATGTAATTCTTTGTTTGAATGGGGCATTGGATTCAATCACTAGATAATGGGAGATTCAACACACATTTAATTTACTCATTTTTTACTGAACAATTGGATCTTCTAGTGTTGAAGTTCTATTATCAAAAAACATTTGCAAATTTCTGACATCAATGGCAAAATGTGAAGTCCTTCTCGTTTGCACATGCAATAATTGAAAAATGCCAGAGTTCCAATGAAGGTAGGTTTAATATGTTTGATTATTGAAATTTATGCTACTAATAAGGTCTTCAGATGATGGCGTAATGGTTCAACAGTTCCACAAACTGAAAATGGTTATTGTGGTGGTGAAGACATAGTAGAAAACAATTTAAATATCGTTTTCTTCATCGCGAAGTTAACTCATGTATTCAGTTTGTGTTTGGTTCGGAGATTTTCAAATTCCGGGAAAGTATGTACAATTACCTATCTTTTTGGAGAAAAATCTGGAAAGTAGATTCTGTTCTAATATAGAATTAAGGAAAACGGTTTCCGTTTTATAAATATGGAATCTAAATTTCTGGGCCGATTGTAAATTAGTACTCCTATAAGTAAATAGTACTTATATACCCCTTTCTTCCCCAACGATCTCTCCTGTTTTCCTCCTCCAGTTCTGTTCTTTCCGGGTCTAAGATTCTTCAATCACAATATTACCCCGTAATTCAAATTCCGGGAACCAAACACAGCCTCAATTTACTCTTATATCTCATTTAGGTAAGTAAATTTTTAACTTCTCCCATTTTCTTAAATTTTGGTAAAAAGCTCTCTCCATATTAGCTACTATATGTATATATATTATATATGCAATAAAATGGTACTCACAAAATGTATATGTTAGCACGGTTGTTTGTAAGTCACGGTTTCTGCATCGGTCTGGAAGGTAAGTAATTACCATGAACAAACAATACTTCCAACTTGCCATGGAAATTCTTCACAAACTATTCTAGAATGGCTTTGTCTTTGTTGAAATCTGGCAAGGTAAGTTAGTACCTTGAAGAAACCATCCTTCAGCAATGAAGTGGTAGATAACTTCGATGACAAACTTTTGTCGAGATAAACATCTTACTGAGAAACCAATAAGTGAAATATAATGATATCAAACAATAATAAAGCAATTAAGAATATGGAGATCCGAGATTTTAACGTGGTAAAACCCAAACAAGGGAAACATCCACGACTACCTTCCTGGTAGTAAACAAATCTACTATAATAAATCCACTATAATGAAGTTTAGAGATTATAATTATTGTAAGTAGCCGTATCTTTCTCTAAACTAAGGGGTATTTAGGTTTTAGTCACTATATATATATACTAATTAGGGAAATAACACTTTTGTTTCATTAATTAGGTTTTGATCACTTGGTCTAGCTGAACCGGATAAACAATCTAAAATGGCAAAATTGCCCTCATTAGAATTTCGCGTGAGAAGCCCGAGACGTGTGTTTAACAGACAATGTAATGACACGTTGCATTGTTGTTTCACCAGATTGTAACACGTGTATTTGGTTTGAATTTGTTGGTGTTTAAGTTTATCACGTGCAAAACACGTGAGTATCACAGGGGTAATTTAGGCATTTTAAAAAATAATCCGGTTAAACCCGGTTTTTTTTGTAACTCGGGTCAAACCAAGTGATCAAAACCTAATTAATGAAACAAAAGTGTTATTTCCCTAATTAGTATATACATATAGTGACTAAAACCTAAATACCCCCTAAACTAATACCAGTAGACTTTTGTTTAAGCTCCTTGATGAACGCATAAGAACCTCGACTCCTTGATAAACACACAAGGATAACTAGGATAACTGGCTTCTTGATGAACACACAAAAAACCTCGAAGTCTAATAATGATACACAAGATGAACATGATTGATTGGGATATGATAAATAAGAAGGGTAGAAGACACAAAGATATATTGAGGAAGAAGAAATCTTTCCGAAAAACAAGACTATATTGCACAAGAACTTGAAAATAAAATAAAATCAGTTCATTGGTGTTTATAGATTAAAGTAGTATATGGAGTAATGCTTATGCGTAACAAAAATGAATATTGAGTTTGCATAACAGAGAACGAGTACAAGATAGTGTTTTGATGTGAATTTACAAGCCAAAGTGGCGCCCCAATTTATAGACTGCATTATGATTTATAACACCATCTTGTTGATCAGATATTTTCTCAATTTCCTCCAATACCTCAATAAATAAACTTCACAAAAACGGAATTTGAGATTGTATTACTAATTCTTACTACACCATTAAATAAAGGTGTTACCTTTGTCGAAGATAATACCTTGAAGACCAATTTGTAGACAGTAATAAGAAGCAATAACTACTAGAATACCGATTCAAGTAATATGTAACTAGAAAGTAAAGCAAGATAAAGGATATCAAATACAACAAAAGATTTAACGTGGTTCGACCATATGCCTACACCCACGGAGCAAGATGATAAAGTTTCACTATGAAGAATAAAAGGGTGGTACAAAAAGTACTCACTCCCCCTCTTTCTCCTAACAAACAAGCTCTCAAATTTCTGAGGAACAAGTTATTCCTCATTTTTCTTTCTTCAATCCCTCTTCAAAAAAATCTCTCTCAAGAAGATTTAGATCTAAATTTTTTTTCCTTTTATCCTCTCACTTAGCTGAACTACTTATCTCCAAAGGTCGTGCATATATCATTGGCAAGCTGAGAGCGTCCTCTTTCCAACCCAGAAAATAGATTGACATTCCAATCACTGATTAGAAAATTATGGCCATTCTAATACAAACTATACAAATGAACATACCGAAAAGCTGAACGATTCTCCACCTCGGTGAAGATAGACATACAAATCTGAGCCGACACCATCAAGACATGAGCAACAGTTAATTTGAATTGTTAGTAAAGTCCAACAATGGCTTGTTATTGGAACATTTTATGGAATCAATCAAGTAAGGTCGATCTCGGTTGGCTTGACAACTACAGTTTTGCATGGATAAGCTAGTATGAATCACTTTAGGCAAGCATTATGTGGGAAACCGTTTCGATGATTTTAAGCAGTTTACTACATGTTTGATTAACACCCACATGTACAAACTACACCATAGCGCAATTAGCACCCACATTGCGTTTAATCGATTATGGTAGTAGTATCATTGAAAATTATGTCTTTAATTTCTTACTTGCCAGAGAGTCTAGAAGAGGCTCTCGCAAGCATATTTCCCCAAGGATCATAGCATGTGTAAAAGTTCTGGGGTCCAACTCAATTAGCAAGGCTTGTATTTGTCCCATGTAGGACTATATATCTCAATAGCATTGTTGTTTTGTAGATCATGATTTCTACGCGTTCGTCTCAGAAGATCAGTTACCATGAACACACAAATTATCCCCAACTTGCCTCATAAGCTCTGCACTACACATTGAGCCATAGTGCATAAGTATGTACTACATACATATATTTAGACATATGGCAGGGGAGGAGAGTACCTGACGATGCAGTGTACCTACATGGAATCAGTGCTAATGGAAGACCAACGTCATTTGAATTTACTCGATTGATATAGCAAATTGATCTTCTAATGTTGAACAAATAGGTTATTTATCCTTGGAATCATCATTGGTGCATTTGGAAACAACATTTACAAAGTTCTAAGATCAATTGCAAAATGTGAACTCATGCTTCATTTGCACACTGCATCGCAAAAATACTGAACAATGCTATGGTCTAATGAACCACATTATATATGCCTAATTATATTAAGTGGTGTCCATCATAAACATGACCCAGACTTTGATGGAAATTAAGTTGTAACGTTCGGCTGTTTAAAACAAGTGGAGTACGTCCAAGCTAAGTTCAAACTAAATTCTCGGTTTCTTTCACGTTCAAACTAGGTTCCTTTTGAGGAATGAATTAGGAGTAAGAGGCGAGTGGTCTCAAACTGCACCCCTAATGAAAATCAAGCATTTTGGGCAAGGCTATCCATACTAATAAATCTCATTCAAGCATTTATCAAGATTCTCATTTTAAATCTCGAATTGAAAAGTAATAAACAGCATTCATTTGCATTAACAACCATGAAAGCATTTTGGGCAAGACCTTAAAATAGTTTAAATCAATTATGGGTCTAGCAATATTGTAATCTTGGTGGGAAAAGCCTCCTCCCATCATTACTCTATGAGTTAATAGCTATATTATATGAATTATTTCGCAAAATTATCTGGATTGGCACTCCTAAAATGTATTTCAGGATTCCTGAATAGACTGATATCAACTGAAAATAATTCCATTTTTTTTACATAAAAAAAATGAACAAAAATTTATCAGAAATTCAAAGTCTATATTAACTCAGATCAGATAGTTTAACGCACAATTATTATCAGACAGGACAATTATACCTTATGATAGTTTGAAAAACATAAAATACCACAGTTTGCTAATGTAGTTCACATTTCAGGAGGTGGTAATTGGTTCAGATCAACATCTAGTCCTCTCACCGGCATGTCCATACTTGTGGATGATGAATCTGCAAAATTATCATTAGGCAGGACGTTTGAATCACAGGACGCAGATGTTGTTGTTTGTCCATCACCTTTGATCAGACCACTCCCTGGTATGGGCTTTGGGGATGAATCTATGGAACCTCTAGTCTGGAAGTTTGAATGAGAAGAGGCAGACTTGTCAACCTTGGTACTTTCAGTTAAACCAAAGTTGGTAACAGCTTTAGAGCCATGTAACTCGCGAGTTTTGGCATCATAAGCAAGAGCAGCTTCTTTAGCTGTTTCATAACTCCCTATCCACAGAATGCATTTGTTTTTTCGATCGTACATCTGTGCCACATAACGACCTCCTAATAATCTTCGACTTACGCCTCTGAACTGGTGTTCTTTGGCCATTGACTTGTTCGCAGGTTTGCGACCCATGAGGATTGCTTAGTGAAGAAGAAAAGGAGGAAGAGAGTATTTCTAGTGAAGAAATGGTGGTGGTCTTTGGAGAGGAATGCTATCAATATAAATGTGTTTTTCTTAGATTATAATTACTTGCCATTTATAACATGGCATTTGATACCATTTTGCTCTAGAAATTTAAATATATGAAAACAATAAAATTCCTGCTTTTGTTCAAATGAAAAGTTAAAAAAAACAAGAGATGATGATTGAATGAACCCAATAACTCGATGATGTTCTTAGAGAAACACAAAATGTGCTCTCCTAGGCCTCCTAGATTGCTCCATTTTTACTATATCACAAACGAACATTAAACGATGTTATTTCATTGTCGATGTGCTTGCATATATTGGGTTTTCAAGTATAAGTTTCAAGTTCTCAATCAATATATCAAATATTAGTCTTTGTTCTAATTGAATCGAAAATGTGTAACTTCCCCACACTTCAAATTACACAGTACATTCGAGTTTATTTGAGTTTGATTTTTGTTTTGATAATATATACTTCCAAATTTCCTCCAACATCTCAATAAGTTAACTTGAAAACTATTCATAATGTGAATGTGAGATAATGCTGATTCTACTCATCTCTCCCATTACAAAAATACATATTTATACAGAAACTCACAGAAGCAATGAAGCAATGTTGGCCAGGTTGTTTCTTACTCATGGTTTCTGCATTGGCTATGATGGGCCTAAATTTAAGTACAGCTTCGAGACCAGACCTGTAACAGAATGTCCAATGTGGCAATTTGCAAAGCTATTTTGGTACACTGCACTATTTCTATGTAAAATCCCTGTTGGCTTTACAATTAACATTTTACTGGATAAGCATGAATCATTTTAGGCAAGACAGTCCATATGGTAGCATTCTGGGAAACTATTTTCAAAATTTGAAGCAGTTTCTAAGTGCAGTTTGCCAAGAATTTAATGTAATGAATCGCCAATAGTTGGCGCTTGCCCTCTCCATTGTGCCCAGTGGATGATCATTCACTTAGTGTGATACTAAGCAAGGATGGATCTAGGAATTAATTTAAGTATCGGGGCGAAGTTGGTATAATCTACATACAAGATTTTTAGGGAACTAAGGACGAATGTTTAGGTCTTAGCAAATACCATAGATCTTATGACTCTGGGGTCATTCACTGATTTGTATATATTAACAATCAAGGACGGTTTGATATAGGCATTATCATCTACATACACGAAAAATCGGATAAGTAGATTACGCCCTTACTCTGTTATTAATTAAGAACAAACAGACAAAAATAATAGCAGATCTTTTCTATGAATTTAGTTGAAATGAGAGATAATACATTAGAGTTCACAACAACTGATGATAACAAAAATAAAATGGATAAATGCAAAAAAATTAAAAGTATAATCGAAACTTAGCTAGGCTACACTGCCAGAAACCTCGTCAGATGGTGGTAGGAGGTTCAGATCAATATCTAGACCTCTCCGCGGTATTGCAGTTGTAGATGAACCTGCAGAATATTCTACGCTGCCAGAAACCTCATCATCAGGACCCCTCCTGAGCATTGACATCAAGTTATTCATAGAATCAAAGAACATAAAAACTGGAGCATCAACCAGATTATCCATCTCAATGTTGTTATTTTTTTTAGGGAGAATTTTTTTGCTACTTTCCAATATATCACCCCGAGACGATTTCTTTCTTGCATCTCTGAAAAGTCGCCCTTTGGTTGGCCTGCGACCCATGAGGGAAGTTGGCAGTGAAGCAGAACTGAGGTTGGTCTTGGCCTCTTGAGGAAAATGTTGTGAATTTATATGTTTACAGGCAGCCGCCCTTTTTTTCTCAAATTCTATACTGAGTATACTCCATATATTTAGGGTTAGATTGGTGCATGAACTAAGATAACTTTCCTTTTTTTTTTTGGCCAAGGCATTTCTAGTAGGTTGTTCTGTCATTTCTCAGATAGCTAGTCAGATTCAGATTTATTTGGAATAAAAAAATTTGAATAATGCAAAAACAAACATGATGCCATATGTAGAAAAGAAAATCCCATTTCCAACAAAGAAAATCCATTTAAAAATAGAATCAGAAATGCACTTCATCGACATAATGCCTGCGTAAGATTTTATGAAATTGAGTACCGTAATTATTATATTACAAAATTCAAAAACTAATATTGAAACCCAAGGATGCATTATGTTGATATCGTAAGTACATTTCAAGTAGAATTTTGTTTTCGGTACCCACGAAAGAGCCAAGACTGAAATAAGCATGCCGATCTCAAGCCAAGCAGCTTGTAGTCAACTAGGAGCGTGAAAGAGCCAAGACTGAAATAAGCATGCCGATCTCAAGCCAAGCAGCTTGTAGTCAACTAGGAGCGTGTACGGATTGAGCAAAGTTTTAATGGTGTTTTATTTGCAAGACCCTATAGATATTCTTAACAATACGAGTCCTATTGTTGCAGGCAAAAATCAAAGTTCATTGATGTTGTGTTTGTTTGCCGAAACCCAAAAAATTGTATGGGACTGACTAGCGCACACACAAATGAACATTTGTTTGATCTTAAGTATCTGATCTGTTATCGAGGCAACCTATGATTAATGGGACACAATAGAATTTTTTTTTTTTTTTTTTTTTGATAAAGGTAAAATTTTATTAGAATTAATAAAGAATAACAGATCTGAACAACTACAACAGTAGCTTCAGAAAAGAACACCATTAGAGGTATACATCCAGAGTAAAAATAACATAATATGTCATCTCCATGCCCAACAATAATATCGTCCCAATGCTCCATAAGATCCTTGCAGAAATAGTTGTCTTTGCCTCTCCAGCAACCCATGTCAAAATCAGTATATATAACTAGGAAACTTATGGGCACAAGTCTGATCCCCTTTAAAACATATAAGATGATCTTTCGGATATTGTGTATCTCCCCTTTCAAACGTAATAATCATCGGATCATCAGTCTTAAGTGTGTACTCAAAACATAGTAGAGTATGTAGATAGTAAAATTGCTAAAAAAAATATAATGTACTTTACACTATTTTTCACTTAATACAACCTACAAAAAAGTTGGCCAAATGATACTTGAACTTAAAAAAAGTGTCACTTTATACAATCTGTTAAATTCCTGCTAACGGTTGATTGATGTGGACAATTTTTATCTACGTGGCATGTGAGAAAAATAAAAAATAAAATTTAAAAATCCAACACAACAATTGAACGCATGTGCTTCTCACATGACCTTCATCTTCTTTTAATTGCAAGACTAATCTCTCAAATTGAAACTAAAACCCCCAATTTCAAACTTAAAAACCCTAAATTGGAAATTCCTCAAATTTAACTCAATGTCTTTTATCTTCTAATGTTACTTGTTGTTGTTCACATAAATTTGGACGTTGTTATTTTATTAAAAAAAAATGGACTTAAAAAACTGTGTTTATGTTACTAATTTAGGGTATATGTTACTATTATGATTAAGTAAAACTAAATAAAAAATAAGAAAAAATCATTTGATGGGTGGCTCGTAGTAGAATTGGTTCCCTAAAGATATTTTGTTTGGGTGATGTGAGCTTAAAAAACACCTACTTACCCTAAGAGAAATAAATAGGCCTTATTGCTAAAAGTGGTCTTCGGAGAGCCGACCCTGAGTGAGAGGCGAGCAACCCTAACCTCTTGGGATTTATGATCTCCCAGATTTAATGATGAGAAGCAACATCCCATCTATCAAACTCTCCAAACAAGCTGTTAATGAAGTAAGGGCTACTGTAAACATCGTTTAGTTGGTAGACTTGATTTCAAAACGATTACTTTGCCTCAAGTGGACACTATAACATTGAAATAATGGGGTCCTGGAGGAGTACGGAAGATCATCCCTCTTGGGAAAGGTTTTTCTTGGAAAGATTTGCGAACGAGGAAGATTTGGTGAGACAAAATGAACTCCAGATTTTGATCAAAAAATTCAAAGAACTTCAAATATTAAGTTAACTTGCCTTGCTAATTAATGTTAACTTGTCTTCCATTATTATTAATTGTCCAGAGGCGGGGAAGAAGCTAGCACTACTGAAGGTCATTCCTGTGAAAGACCATCTTATCGATCCTTCTTTTTAAAAGGCCTGTAGAAATCTGGGCAAATTCGAGGTCTGAAAAACCAGATATTAATGCAAAATTCTGAAGTAATATGTTGGAATTGTGAGGTTTTAAGTTGATTACAAATCGTGACTTTTCACGAAATTTGGGAATGTCCAAAATAATTTGTCGTTTCGGGGAGGTTATGAAAACTAACAAACACTTTATTTTTAAACCTAATTTTCCATATTTTTTGACGAATTATGTATCCATTAAACAAGTAATAGATATTTTTATTAACTTAAAATTTTGTAATAGATATTTTTATTATCTTAATATTTTTATTAACTTCTTTTAATGAAATTGAGTAAAAATTCAATTAACATAAATAAAGTGATTTAACTCATAGTAATTATTGAACTATGTAAATACTTACCAAGGGTAGTAAAATGTACAATTATAAGATCATATTATGACGAACAAACTAGAAATCAACTGACTATCACTATCAAGGTCTATTGTTGTGGTCGACTAGATGATGTTCCCCAACTAAAACTACAAGTATACTCCCTACGTGATGCCTCAATAGCCATCTTCAAGCCTCGCACCTCAAAGTAATTAATCAAAGTTCTGTGTCAAATGTCTACGTGCCTCCTCCAAGTCATCTTATTGCACTCTAGTGTCATCGTCCTCGTCTATAACCTCAGTCTGGTGTGAAGAAGCATTACTAGTCATCTGCTCTGTGTAAGTCCACATGTGTTTGTCAAAAATCTTGTAACAACTCACCTACGTGATTCTCGTAGTATAAATGAATGAGGGGGCAAAGAATCGTCATACTTGAAGAATCATACAAGGACATAAATCTTCGGATCAAGTGCTTAGCATTGGATTAATTCCTTGTCATACTTGAAGAATCTTGTGCGCACTATGTTGCATGAACTATATATTTTTTGTACGTACGTAGGTTGTTTCATTTTATATAAAACCTATATTTGGTAGTTTTTTTTGGCCTGATTCGTTTTCTTTTGTAATTATAGTGAGATAAGTTTAGGTCTCATTACCGATTTTGATATAGAATTATCATAGGAAGGTTTTAATTTACATAAAGTCCCTCAAACGAATGACTACCTTTCCAATGGTTCCCTATGGACCAGCTAAAAGGGTTCCCAACTTTGTATTAGATTTGACTCAACCGAGCTCCCATATGTTCAAAGTTAGGTTGCTTTATTAATCGAGCCAAAAATCATTTACCAAACTTTATCTTATATAGTAAAATGAATAAACTCAGAACTAACTAAGCATGAGATCATCTACTTGAGTTTCAAGCACAGTATTAATTCTTCTTTTCCTTTACTAAGCAAGCACTATTAAAAAAAAAAAATCAGTGACTCATTTATCAAAATGAACGATGTAAAGCAAGCCAAAAACAAACCTAACTTGGCTGCTGCCATTTCATTTTTCAACCACTAGACCCTAGTCCTCTACCACCAAAGAAACATGTTTAATGCAAATTCAGGCAACGTTAATGATAGAAATTTTTGATCCCATGGAAAAAAAAACCAGTACCAACCAACTAAAAAAAAAGTTCGTGATTTTTGTTTAGTGCCAAAATAGATCTTGATCCCGCAATGAGGATTATAGGGACCGAACATCGAATAAAGGGTTGACTTGGTAGTTGGACAGTTGTAAAATAAAGAGTACGATCTACTAGTTTGTGCTTTCATGACAATATTATTTTGATTCGGGTACTTTGAATCGTTCATAGTGGATTGCTTGTCTTGGAAGCGGACAAATTCTTCTCGGAGTTTTAGTCGGGCATTCGGGCCAACGGTTCTTCGTATAAATCTTTGTTGTGGTGTTTGCTTGTTTACTTTCTTGTTGATTTATATATCTCTTGGTTATTGCACTACAAGCTCCATTATTGTACATTGCAAGCCAGAATTATTAATCAATCAGTAATTACATTATAAAGAATCAATTAACTCCATCATCGGAACACAAATTCTTACTCTGGTCGTTTTCTCGTCTCTTCTGGTCATCCTGGAGGTTTTTCTCTTTCTCTACGACCTAAAAGATTTCGTCGTTCAGCAAAATCCTGTAGGTGAGCTTTTATATCCAATTGGGCATCTGGCAATACGTTTGTACAACCAATAATATTACGTCCAACGTCTCCTAGGTGCTCCTTCAGGCGAGTCACACCTTCACCTCGTATTATTTTGTGACAAAACAAAAACACTATTGCATGCCCTCTTTGTACCCGGCTCAACAAATCCATAATTCCACCCAATGTCTCTCCTAGCCATTTTCCTAGTAATAGAAAAATTCAAACAACTATAAAAGTCTAATAAGACATCCACCATATGTTGTTAAGTATAAAATCATTCAGACATGTATAAATGAAAAATAAAAATAAAAATTTAAACAATTTTTATTCATAATGATGTCAAGTAGTACAACAAACTTACATATAAAAACTTCACACAAAGATCATCAATCAAGACAGAACAACACACAAAATTAATCAAGGATGGATCAAGGATTTCTAGTATTGAGGGCGCACAACAGCATATAGTCTATACGTAAAACTTGTTAAATGCCTATATTTTCACAAACCATAGCTTATGAGACTTCATGTTATACTTTTACAGATACTGTATCTATTCATAGTGATACTTTTACATGTATTGTATCTATTTAACCTTCGGAATGGTATTCAAAAATTAAAAGGGGATGAAAACTGCTTTATCCATACTATTCAGATGAAAAGAGACTAAATGAAAATATTATAGTTCATAACAACTGATCGATAACAAACAAATCCGACAAATAAAAAACATTAAAAATCTAATCTGGAATTGGGCTCACATTTCATCAGGTTATGGGAGGTTCAGATCAATGTCTAGACCTCTCCGTGGCATTGAAGTTGTGGACCGTGGCAGATCTAAGGGGGGTCATGGGGTATCAGTTGACACCCCTGAATTTTTAGAAATATAAAATTTACTTACAAGAGTTTAAAAATTTACAAAAACTTACTTATACAAAAATTAGTTTGACCCACTCAAAATTCTGTAATAGTCCTTGATTCTTTGACTTTTTCTTAAATTAATCAATGTAATTTTCATTAGTAGGAGAAAAAACATGAACCTGCCAATGGTTGTTTTTGGTAGGTTGCTTTTCTGTAATTCCTCAAATTTATATATAATCTTTTTCATATTACTTAAATAATAATTTGAATAAATACAAGAATTTTTCCCCAAAAAAATATTGGACTTGCCAATGACTATTTACCAATGTGATTAAATTACCCTTATTTATTTTAATGGTGAATAAAACAGAGTTGTTTTGTTAACTATTAATAAAAGATTTTAACTATTATTTTATTAGAGGAAAATCACCCGGCAGATTACATAGAGCTATCCCACATAATATAACCACCCCAAAAAACTTATTTACATTCTCTGCTAAGAGCCACCCGTCTATTTGTTCCCTAAATTTTAACTAAAATTATTTAATTTCTTCATGTGTGTTTTCTCCTAATTACAATTGTCTTCGATCTTTTCTTCTCCTTCATCTCTTCTATATGTTCTTAATACGAAGATAAATATGTTTGTCACATTTTTTTTTCTATTTTTTAATGTTTATAACAAATTCAATGCTAAAAGAAAAAAGTAATCAGAAAACTAGGGTTTCAAATCAAATTCAACATATTTACAAATAAAAAATAAATAAGATAAAGTTGTGCACTTTTTGTTATTTAAATGTGAGCATGGGTAGTTCTTTATGAATCAAAACAGAGATAAAGTGAACACCGAGAAATTAATCCGAGATTGAATAAGATTTTTTTTTTATTTTATTTTGTCAAAGTAAAACTAGTTTATTGATAAATTCAAGGAATTACACAAAAGTAGAGGACAAACTACGATGCAAGTCCTTTCTGAATAGCAAACTATTTTCTTCTAAATACATACGGGTGTCTCATACTCTCCTAGTAGATTTAGTATCCTAAAGATATCTTTTTTTTTGGCTTCGTGGGCTTAAAAAATGGGATAGCTCTTTGTAAACTCCCAAGGGTGAGTATGATTTCTCGAATTAAATTGGGCTATGGCTAAAGGCACACCCCTTTAAATTGCAAAAACATTCATAGACCCTACCCACCTACAAATCAAGATGACTAAGCTCCTTTCCAACTAAAAATCAATTATTTTTATTTTTTAAAAACGAAAAACCATTTTATTGATAAAATCAAGGAATTACACAAAAGTAGAGGACAAGCGCGCTACAAACTGCACGACAAGTATTTTTTTTGAATAACAAACACGATCCTTATAAATACATATTCGTTTGAACCAGCAGTCATCGTGTTGCTATCTATTACCTTCTGCACTCTCTATGAAGAGATCAACTGTTTTCGAGGCTAACAATCCAAATGTGTCAACCCGAATTTTTTTTTTTTTAATCAAAACAAATTTTATTGATAAAAATTCCAGGAATTATACAAAGTTAGACGACTAGAACGCTACAAACTGCGCTGCAAGCTCTCAACAATTTTTTTTTTTTTTTTTTTTTTGTGAAGCTTTTATACTATTGGTTCACTTCAAACCAATTTTATGAAGGCTAAGAGTTGTACAGAAATATCATTTTGTTAATCAATCCAAAAAAATGAACAAAGAAAAAAATTGAGAAAAAAAACTTATCGAACATTAACAGGCAAGTACAATAAAAAAATCTACAAAGATTTCCTGATTTTTGGAGGTGGATAGACAAATCTGTTATTAATGATAAGGTAAATGAGTTTAACTAAGTCATATTAATGAATAATCATTGGAAGGATCAATTCGGTAATCACCCCCCCCCCCCTGCCAATAAAAAGAATCCGGAGCCAAATGCAGAAATAAAACTTTTTTTTTTTTTTTTATTTAAAGGTAAGCTAGGGTTAAGGGAGACCCTCACCAGATTTTATTAAGATAATCTAAGATACAACACTCCAATTCTATCTCTCCCTAAAATCTCTAGCAAATTTTCATCAAAAGGACCTGAAAAATAAATAGGAGTCATTAAACTGGTACCAAGTCCTGCAACATAGTCAGCAGCCTGATTACTTTCTCTGTAAGTGTGTTTTATGGAGAAAATTTTAAATTTGTTGTTGGTGTGATAAGTATTTGGAAACCACAGAACATTTGTTGTTGTTTTAGGTATTTGGTGTGAAGTTGTAGCTGCTGAATGTGCAATGAGATGTTTGCTATGAAGCTCAATATTAAAGATGTTCTATTTGAAGGAGATTGGAAAGTTGTAATTGATGTTGTGAATTTTGGTAGTAGTGATAATATTTGTTGGTCAGGGAAGATAGTCTTTGGGTCTTTATTGCGTCTTTTAGATTTTTTTCATTTTGTTAATTTTATTTGGTGTATAAGGAGCGTCAATATTGATGCCCATAGTATTGGGGCTAGGCAAAAAATCAAAAAAAAAAAAAAAAATGTACCTGTACCTATTCCAACCATTTGTAATTCGTCTATTGAACCTATTTGCATTATTTAATATAAGGTTGGTTTTTATCAAAAATAAAAAAATAAAAACACCAATGTTAATATAAAATGAAACCTACCAATGTTAATTTCTATGTGCACACTATGTTGCATGAACTATATATTTTTGTATGTAGGTTTCGTTTTATATAAAGCCTATTTTTGGGGAATAATAATTGTTAGTTGGTTATAATATATTAGCGTTTATTTTTATTTTTATTTTTTTAAACCAAAACAAATTTTATTGATAAAATTCTTAGGAATTATACAAAGTTAAAGGACAAACGCGCTACAAACTGCGCTGCAAGCCTTTTTTTTTTTTTTTAATTGCCTAGTTCGTTTTGTTTTGGAAATTTATAGTTAGATACGTTTAGATCTAATTACTTAATTTGATGTTAGAATTATCATAGATAGGTTTTATGTTACTCAAAATCCCTCAAACGATCGACTACCTCTTTGGACCACCAAATAGGATTGGCAACTTGGTATTAAAGTTGACTAAATTGAGCTCCCATACTTTCAAAGTTACTTAGTTAATCAAGTATGTGGCTCAATGGTAGCACCCCTCTTACAAAGTGAAGAGGTTGTGGGTTTGAAACACGTTAACAGTAGATTATTGATATAAGTTTCTACACGAAATTTAAAGGGGTAGGGGTCCCCTCAACCCCGCTCGCCACTAAAAAAAAAACTTAGTTAATCAAGCCCTAAAATTCATTTAAAACTTTAACTTCTTTAGAGTTTTAGACCCGCCCAAAACAAATTCATGTTTAATGCAAATTCAGTCAATGTTAATGATTCCAGTTTTTGATCCCATACAAATAAACCAAACTAGAAACAACCAAACTATTAGAAGTTGTTGAAATTGAATACCTCTTCATTTGAAATGGCAAATAAGTCTAATTAGTAAACTCCAAGGAAGTTGCTTTCTTATTACTAACAAATTAAGAATAATCCTCTGTTTTATACTCTGTTTTCTATATTAATTAATCTTCTCATTCAAACAAGCATACCTCTGACTTCACAACAAGTTGCTTTCAACTTTCTCAACACTTCTGACCTTTTTATTAAAACCCCATCATTTCTCTCCATGGACTTCTTCTTCTACTTCTTCTTCTTATCATCTTCAATCTTGAATAAATCTCCAAAACCCCCAGAATTTTTCATATCTTGGGTTTCATATAGATATGAATTCTTATCAATTAGATCCTCAAACTGCAGCTAAACAAGCTGTATCTGTTATTGGTTTTGGATATGATTTATCTAGTGATATTAGACTTCCTTATTGTAAACCTGGTCCTTCTGGTTTACCTTTGATTGAACTTGATCAATCTAGAATTCATAACTTGATTTTTCCTGGTGGAATTATTGTTCCTAATGTGTCGAAATCGATAACAAGCGATAAAGGGGAGCGAACGAGGTTTGGGTCTGATGTTATTTCATTTCATCAGGTAATTTTATTTAGTTTTGTGTATAAGAATTAAATTTGTACTTATTTGTATGTTTAATGAATAATTTATGAGAATTATATTCTTATACATTGTAGATGTCAGAACAATTCAATCATGAACTATCTTTATCGGGGAAAATACCTTCGGGGCTATTTAATTCTATGTTTAATTTTCAAAATTGCTGGCAAAAAGATGCAACCTCGGTAAAAAGTCTTGCGTATGATGGTTGGTTTATAAGTTTGTACAACATTGCATTAGCAAGATCGCAGATAGTACTGTGTGAGCACGTTAAGAAAGAAGTTCCGTCTTCGTGGGATCCTCCATCACTTGCTAAGTAAGATTCTTGAAACTAATTGTATTTTCTAGTTGACGTGCTTGTATAAAAAAAATCTGAAGTAGTATAGTGTACTTTGTACGTATGTAATTTATTATTCACGCTATTGGTACTTGTATGTTTTTCTTACATTTTTTTTATTTTAATGGGATAACGATGAAATATGCAAAGTTTGACTGAAGAATATATAAAAGGAAAATTATTAAGTATTAACTTGTTGATAATATAAGTGAATCCATCACTCAAACTTATATTGGAGTGAATGTAATGAAGATACAATTTTCTTAAGCGTCATATCGTGACTGCTAGTCTGCTATGCATTACGCATTTTTCAAATACACCATCTCTTATTTAATACAAATTTCTTACTATCCAACATCCTCTTGGTATACATGTCCTTGATGTCCACATTTTTTTCATTTGGGCAATGATTTGAATAATTGTCTCGGCATTTATTATACGGCGCAGTCTTAAGTTTTTCGAAAGATTTGTGCATGTGCTGAACGGCAAAAATTTATCCGAACTGATAAAATCATTTAAACCTCATTAAGGAATTTTCATACATTATATAAAAGTATTTTGTGTTCACAAATCATAATTTGAAATCTGTGCATGGATTTAACTTCTTTGAGAACATGATTTTCTAGGTTTATTGAAACATATGGTACTCATATCATTATTGGAGTGAAGATGGGAGGTATGGATGTAATTCATGTGAAACAGCTATACGAGTCAAAGATTCAGCCTTCAGAAGTGCAGAAATGGTTAAAGCATTTATCTGATGAGAGATTTCCCGAAGATGCCAATGGAAGCATCAGCATGAATGTGAGTGAATTCTCACAAAAAGTAAAGGTACTGTGCATTCTAAGCTAAGTATTTACTTACATACATCTATTGGTTTGCATTATAAATTATATTTTACCAATCAAACATATAAACTCACAGATTTGATGAATTGCATTGTGAAGTTTATGGTCAGATCTTAATTCTTAAATGAGAAAATAGCTTAATCAATGAACGAAGATCCTATAAATATACATATGTTTCCATTGACAGTGTTTGACATGCTTGAGATATGATTTGGTTCACTATATTGATTTACAAAATGAGAGCTCGATCAGCCTTCATCTAGGTTGTCTCAATTAAGGATTATGTTGTTCAGACTTTTCATTC
Source organism: Aquilegia eximia (assembly GCA_023053565.1). Classification (NCBI taxonomy): domain Eukaryota; kingdom Viridiplantae; phylum Streptophyta; class Magnoliopsida; order Ranunculales; family Ranunculaceae; genus Aquilegia; species Aquilegia eximia. The sequence continues at coordinate 16,411,717 of JALIGU010000005.1, forward strand.
TGCAGGTGCTGTTGTATATTAGCTTTATATAGAGAAACTTAGGTTGGACTACATGTATGCATGTCATTGCATATCGGTAGTTTTTGGATCGTATAACCCGATTTTTCTTAATAGTGTCTAAAAATTCACATCTTAATATCTTATGAATATGCTGAACTGAAATGATATTAAACCTAACGCGAGAGAGAATCCTGTTTCAAGGGGAAGTTGTAGTATTTAACTTGGAGGTACAAGATGATGACTTCAAAAAATGATGTCTGATTCAAATAATGTTACTGCATGATGTGACTGAATTGTTGTGGCCAGATATCGTGTGGTTGCCACATATGAAAAAGAATATGTGACTGAATTCTAATCATTTTTCTGGGATGAGATAAAGGGAATGCATGTCGGCCAGAAATTATCAACAATTATGATGATGAACTGAGAGAGCTTTGAAAATGCATTCAAAACACCTCTCAAACTATCTCATATAAGGATTTCCCCCTAGTCTACGCTCGTAATAAAGATTTTACTCTATAAAGTGGAAAAGGAGGTAGTAAGCCCTTACAAAGTGCATGTCCGGAATTAAATGATTTACATAAGGTAATAAAGTGCCCAAAGCAGCATGGAGAGGTTTGTATTATCTTTTTATTGTGAGCATCCAATCTTATTAACTCCAATGGTACTTTGCTAACACTAGTTTTGTTGCTACTGGTATTTTTCTGTTTGATATTACTCATTTCACTTTTGCAAACAGGAGAAGTGTTATAGTAGCAGAATAGTCTAGTACACCCACTCTAACCTCTTGATATTGTGCCATTATAGGATGAGAAGGTGATAGTCTTGGAACGTAATGCACCATTGTCAAACTCAGTAAGACCCATTGTTTTTCACTCGAAGAAAGAGGTAAACTTTCTTTCATAACTGCTAGTAAATAAGGTCAGGCCAATTAGAGGCAAGTGACTTGAACGCATCTAACATTGGATCTCATTTTGTGCAGGATATAGTTAGTATTCATGTTCGAAGGGGAGGCATTAATCGAGGTCAAAGTCATAACCAGTGGCTTTCAACTATTTCACAGTCTCCTGATGTAATATCCATGTCCTTTGTGCCTATAACATCTTTGCTAACTGGTGTTCAGGGTGGTGGCTTTTTAATCCATGCTGTAAACCTTTATCTTCGCTGTAAGTACTGACCATCTTTACTTTACTTGACTCAGTGAGCTCTTTGTATAGAGTATAAGTTACAAAGAAAGTAATAATGAGCTGTAGTGTATCACAAAATGCTGCACTGATTTTAGCTTGTAATTCTCATTCCCTACAACCTACAAGTGTTATGCTAATAACAGCCTTCTGGTTTTTAAAACAAAGGGATGTAATTATAAAAACAACTACAACTTAGTTTTTATTCTGAAATTTTATATAGACATACAAACATATTACAAACATCGTAAGGAAATTATTTATGATCTGCCATTCCATTAATCTATAGCTAGATTTGCATTTTCGATCTTCATGATGTCCATATTTTATTTTTTTTTGCAGCACAGATATGCTAAATTCATTCTACAATACCTATAAGTAGTTTTCATGATCAATACAATGACCATTATACAATACTTAAAAAGTAGTTTTCAAGACATGCTTGAAGTCTAACTATAGCATCTTCAACATAACATCCAGCATCATTACATATCAAAAAACCACCTCCATGCTATAAGTTCCTAGTTCAGCTTAAGTGAAGTAGGGACTTGAACTTGTCATGACACTTAATTGTTACATTCCAAATAATTATTGTATGCATTTGCAGTAATACCAAAAGCAGGCAGAACTACACATTTTCCACAAGGTTGTTAATTTGAACGTGGGTTAACTAGAATGTATGTGATGTGGGTCAATAAATACTGCAAGAGTCCAATTTCAGTTTCTATTCTGCAAAATATTTTCTTCCCAAACTGATCTCCCCCCTTCCCCTGCTTTCACCCTCTTAATTATGGCGTTAGCAAACATTTTTGGCAGTTTAAGAATATTTAGTTTGTTGTGTTCTTAGATTCTTTCTATAGATAGACAGTTTTTCATACTCTTTTTCCGTTTTATTGGCTTCGTCTTTTATAAATATTTTCAATTGATTAGATAAGCCACCGATAGAGGAGCTTCATCAATTTTTAGAGTTTCAGTTGCCTAGGCAATGGGCTCCAATGTATGGCGATTTTCCTCTTGGTCCCCAGAGCAAGAAAAACAGTTCTCCATCGCTTCAGTTCACATTCACTGGTCCCAAGCTCTATGTCAACACGGTTCAGGTGAGTCTTATGTTTCCCCAGAGCTGTCTGTAAAATATTCACGATGCTATCGTGTGCTTTTTTTTTTTCTTTTCAAATTTCTTCTCTACTGATAACTGAAGTTACTCCTTGTCTAGTACTCTAGTAGTATTGCTTTAATCTGCAGACAGAAGCAGCTCCTTTTTTACATTTTAAATTTGCCACTTATATCATACTTGGATGGTACAAGGGATAGATCTTGATTAGATTGTAGATTCCTAGACTAGCGTTGATGAAGTGAGTTTAATTGTAGAGACAGACTTCTACACTGCAAAATTACCAACTGTTGTCATTATGACAATCTTTATCTCAGTTCATATGATACTATGTTCCCCTCAAAGAACATATATGTAGTAGTAATTCAGCTGTGGTTTCAAGTTACAGTACTTCAATTTTCTTTGTTCACCATTTGCAGGTTGATTCGAAGAATCGCCCAGTGACTGGCATGCGTTTATATTTGGAAGGAAAGAAGAATGACCATTTAGCCATCCACATCCAGCACCTCACAACACTCCCCAAGATTATCCAACCCACTGACTACTGCGGTTACGAAGTCAATAAGGACATTCCATCTGAACGAGGCTACTATGAACCTGTCAAATGGAGCTTGCTTTCACATGTATGTACGGCCCCAGTACAGTACAATGGTTCTCGCATTGATGACTTCGCCTCCATAGTCACAAAGGCTTGGTTTGAAGTGAAAGACATTGGAATTAGAAAGGTCTTATTCTTACGGCTTGGCTTCTCTACATTGTCAACTGCAAAGATCCGGAGGTCACATTGGGATGGGCCTGCCATTCAATCTCGAAAATCAGGCTCCATCTCGATGTTATTCAGCACAAGGTTCAGTTCTGGGCAGCCTCAACCTGAGAAACCTAGCAAAGTGGAAGTAAACTCGGCAGTATATCCAGGTGGACCACCAATGCCGACTAAGATGCCAAGGTTATCGAAATTTATTGATACAAAAGAAATGGTTAGAGGTCCCGATGACACACCAGGATATTGGGTGGTTACTGGAGGGAAACTGTGTATTGAAGATAACAAGATTTCATTGAAAGTTAAATACTCCTTGTTACTCTTGAACACAGAGGAAGAAATTTATTGACGTTGAAATGCTGTAAAACTTTCGCTTGTGAATTGTTTGTAAATAATTTTTTGGGGATTGTACATATTACACAATCCCTAGTGCCACAGATTTTTTTTCCTCCCGATTTCGAGTGAATTAATAAAGATAAGTTATTTTGACTGCCATATATGATATATCTAGAATGCATTCAGCAGTGAATAGTTTGGTTTTTCAATACATTTCCAAGTAAACACCTGCGTGCAGTATCTCGATGTTTGGTGAAAATTAGTCCTCTTCCCGCAAAATTTCAATACCGGGACAGAATGAGATTATGCGAAAAGTCTGACAACCTACATACTGTACTAATGATACCTAATTTAAGTGTTCTTCCATTTACTGTATGTACACAACACTGTAGATATAATAAGGCTTACTGTATGTACATTAATAACTACAGTACAATTTTATGGAAATTCAAATACAACAAAAAAGAGGATTTGTGCATAACAATGATGCAGGAGGCACTTCAAATTCTTAACATAGAGAAAAATAGAAGAAAGAAAGACAACAAAGGGACTCACTGACAATGAATTTTTATTTTTTTTTGATAAGTTCACTTCAACTCATTAAAAGGCAAACTTTACAAGGCTAAAGCAAGTTGTAAAATTTGTTTCACAAACACTGCAGTTGAAGAAACAACAATGAGAAAACAGCTAGAAGTAAAAATATACATGGCTCTCAAATGGTTCCTGAATCATTGCTCTATGGTGTGAGCATATGATCTCAATCCGTCATCAGTTGCTGAAAAAGATGATCTCCGTTTGTTATATTCTCTCCCAGCCAATGCCAAACCTAACCTTTTACTGTTAGGATACCTTTATCTTCATCAGGGGGCTTTGCTCTAAATCTGCACTCATTACTAGCCTTCCACACAGTCCAGAGTATGGCTATATGCACAATTTCCCAGATTTTCTTGCATAAACCATGTCCACTGAAGCCTGGCCAGGTAGCAATAACTGTAGTTGTCGTCACTGCCCTGTCAAGGAATGTATCAATGTCGAAAGACATCCTGCCATAACCTGTTCCAATTTCCAAATACTCCTAGAAAAACTGCAGTGCAGTAGGAGGTGATCCACATTCTCACTTTCAGTATTGCAGCGTACACAAACTGGGTTGATATTCATTCCTTTATTCAGAAATATGTCAACTGTCTGCAGCCTGCAATGAAGCGAAGTCCAGAGAAAGATTTTTAGCCTGGGCGGTACTGGTGATCTCTATGCAATCTTGTAGGGAAAATTGGCTGTGATGACAGGTTGACTCACTCTAGCAAGCTCCTCTATGCTGCAGTACAGGGATTTAACAGAGAACTGTCCTTTGTCTGACAGTTGCCACCACCAAGTGTCGCTTCCTTCAACTATTACAACATTAACCAGAGACTGCAGGATTGTATTTAAAGCTTCTACCTCCCATTCTCTGAGGTGTCTCCTCAAATGAAATTCCATTGCACTTCTTCACTGACAATGATGCCGGAGGCACTTCAAAATTATGGCAAAACTTCTGTTCATTACTCTTCCATGTTGCACACTGATGGTTGTTAGTTGAGCCACACAACAGTTCATCATGATGGTGCTCACGAAAAGTGGAAGGAGGCAAAAGAATGTCCTGGTTCCTCTGACTTGTTCCCAGCTAACCACATCATCGACTGTGGCTTTGTCAAGGAACCTGCAATAATTACTTTTTCCCCAATAATATACATTTTTTCGTCAAGATGGCAAGAAGATAGTAGTGCTATATATTCTACACTTGAGCTTTTTGGGGGATATCCCATTCCGAGTCGTACAAAAAGAGATGAACTTTTCCAGTCCCGAGCAGCATGCCAGACTACCTAAATACATTATAGGATATATGCACTGTTATTTTAAAATATCAATTCTTTACCTGTTAAATATGTTTTGTTTTTGCACCTTCACTTAATGTCACATATTCAACAAAACCAAACTTGTATTTAGGGAAAGTGGGTGGTATATCAGAAACTGGTGAGAAATACCATTATGGACGTCAAGTCGTCGAATAGGACGATAATTGTTATTAATCGGAGACTCACTCAATTTTATAGGAAGTAAACTCCCCCCTTCCAAAGAACGGCAAAGAATTCATAATCTGTCTCTTTAGAATAGTTGCATGGACCTGATCCTCTAGCAAGAATAAAGTATTATATATATATAATAATGGAATTTTTTTATATAATTATCTACGTCGCATTTACAAAAGGACTGATTACTTTCTCATCCAAAAGGCACCATATCTATTCGCAAAATTTCTTCTTAAGTCTTAAAATCAACCACATTCTACAAACGTTAAGTCTCAAAGTTAACCACATTCGTAGAATGTGGTTGACTTTAACATTCAAGAAGGCATTCCGCCAGAAAGATATGGTGCTTCTAGATGAGAAATTTCCAAATATATTTACCAAAAATCTTTTATTTAATTTAAATTACCAATTTTTAATTTTATTTTATAAATTTACTATAATACATTTACTTTAAAAAATCATCAAAATAATTTTATTTGACCTCAAACTAAATAAACTACACTCATTTGATAAAATAAAATATAATCAAAATATCAAACAACTTTTCTTTTTTTTGCGCGGAGCGCGCGTTCAAGCACATAGTTAGTAAAAAACCAGGGATAAAGTTGGAAATGTATTAAAATTTTACTGATGAGTAAACCGATATATCGGCCATATTACATATCTGTTTCGGTAACAGTTTTTTTAAATTTCCTTAAAACAACACCTCTATAACTCCACTCGTAAGTCCTAAAAGCCATCACTCTGAGTAAACAACATGTATAACAGATTCCAACGTTTGAAAACAACATTTTCCCGCCAAAATATCCAACAAATTTTCAAACTAGAATCAATCCAAGCTAGAAATGATTACTACCTGAACCCCATATTGCAAGTCACTAGAAATATCAACACTTACAACAAACAATGTGAGTTGGATTTATGGAAAAACGACGCAAATTCTAATGAACATTTGTCGATAATTTCACCTACCCATGACTCAATTATGTTGAAAGAAGTTGCCAACGTGCAAAATGTTCTTAAACTTAATATTAATAGCTCTGTCAAGATGGTTGAAATGGCGCTTAATCGATGTGGAGTTGAATTGAGTGAGGAATTTGTATTACTAGTATTGAAATGGCATCGTTCGGAGTGGAAATCTGCGTTGCAGTTCTTTGAATGGGTATTTAAAGGAGGAAAAAGTAAGGAATATTTGCCGGGATCAGATGTTTACAATGAGATGTTAGATATTCTTGGAAGAATGAAGCGGTTCGAGGAGTTAGGTCAAGTGTTTGATGAAATGTCTCAAAGAGAAGGCCTTGTAAATGAGAGAACATTTGGGATTTTGTTGAATAGATATGCAGGTGGTCATAAGGTGGAAGAAGCAATTGAGATTTTTTATAAGAGACGAGAGTTTGGGTTTGAGGTTGATTTGTTTGCGTTTCAGACGCTTTTGTTGTCTTTATGTAGATATAAACATGTGGAAGTCGCAGAGAGTTTATTTCTGGAGAAACAGAATGAGTTTCCTCTTGATATAAAGACTTTAAACATTATACTTAATGGGTGGTGTGTTCTTGGGAGTTTACGTGAGGCGAAAAGGTTTTGGAAGGATATTGTTTCTTCAAAGTGCAAGCCTGATAGGTTCACATATGGGATTTTCATAAATTGTTTGACAAAGTCTGGGAAGCTGGGTACAGCGGTTAAGTTGTTTCGTTCAATGTGGAAGACGAGTTACGCTATCCCTGATGTGGCTATCTGCAACTGTGTCATCGATGCTTTGTGTTTCAAGAAGAGAATTCCTGAAGCTCTTGTGATATTTGAAGAGATGAAAGAGAAAGGTTGCCCACCTGATGTTGCGACCTACAACTCTCTTATTAAGCATCTCTGCAAGATTGTTAGGATGGAGAAGGTTCACGAGTTATTGGAAGAAATGGAAGAAAAGAAAGGTTGCTGCACGCCAAATGCAATAACTTTCAATTACTTGCTCAAATCTATGAAGAAACCTGAAGAGGTTCCCGTGATTTTGGAGAGAATGAGAAGAAACGGTTGCCAGATTACTGGTGACACATATAATCTGATATTGAAGTTGTTTTTGGATTGGAATGATATACAAGGAGTGCAGTCTGTATGGGCAGAAATGGAGAAAAATGGTGTGGGACCTGATCAGCGATCTTATACAATTATGATCCATAGACTTCATAAAAAGGGTAGGATGGAAGAGGGTTTGAAATGTTACAATGAAATGGTGTCGAAGGGAATGATTCCAGAACCAAGGACTAGTTTACTAGTTCCAGCAATGAAGATGAAGTTGAAGGAAAGAGAAAATGAAAGAGGAGTGCAGGAGATGAGCGAAGAGAGCTTATTGAGAGGTTCGCCTAAATATAGAAGGAAGAACAAAGTAAGGTGACCTTTTCCTTCATTATATCTCAACTTGAACATGATAGCATTTGGCAAAAGGTGATCAATACGAAATTTTCTTGTAGATGCTTCTTTCCATTGCTCTTAGGACTGCTAATTTACCTTTATTCAAAGCTGTAAATTAAAATGTATGTTGTAGCATATCGGTCTATCGGAGTAACTCTCGTGGCCAAGAGAATAAGGAATGTCAAACACAGCCTTAATCAGCTTCTATAATAATGAAAAAATCGCTGCAGATGACCTCTGTGAGCTAAACATAGTTATTTGCTTTGCCAGACATTTTGGATAATGAGGTGTTTATCTTTGGTACTGAGGTTGCTTTATTGTTCAAATTGTTCTATCATCTGGTGCATTACTTTTTATTCATTCTCCTAGGTAAGTTATGAACTGTTGAAGAAGGGTAAAATGTGTATGACGGTAAAATCTGTATAATACTGCATTGCTGCGGCAACAAGAGGCAACCGACGTTATCACATCCTTCCTCAAAGAGCTGTGAGGCTTGCAGCAGACTCGTACTGTGGATCTATGTTTTTATAAACAAGAGGCATCCCGTTTTCACACTCATACAAAGGGGAATTGATACCAGTTGAGGTTTGCAGCAGACTCGTACAGTGAATCTATGTTCTTATAAACTAGTCAATTGCACCCACAAAAAAGTAGGGACTTGCACACAGTATTCTCTTCCTACTTGGTATACTCATACAGCAAAAGAACATAGTAATAGCTATTGGATGCACAACCACTTCAGTCTGGGATACTTGCACACAGTATGCTCTTCCTTATTGGTATAGTCTTACAACAAAAGAACATAATAGCTATTGGAGGCTTGGAGCACAACCACTGCTACCACCCATCCCTATCCAAGTCTTCAAATCCGCTCTGTTCTCAACCATGATCTTTTCCCAAAATAATTGGAAGAAAAAACCAACTAATGCTTCTGAAATCACTTTCCAGATACATTTACCCAATGAAATAATGTGTAAACAAAAGAAATGAAGTTGCATAAACCTAAAATGCAAATCGCAATACGAGTAGGTCAAATGCATACTTTTCTTTCCAATGTGAAACTCAAGCACAACAATGGCTGAGCCTGTACAAATGAGAATATTCAACAGTTACATGAGCTATTGTAATTGAGAGCATAGAATAGGCTGACATTAAACGCCAAATCTGTCAAACAATTCAGCGCACAAAGTTCAGTAATTAAAACTGCATCATCAGTTGACTTGGATCTATCCATCTATCTATCGAAAGAGCCTTGGAACTGATTTCTTTGGGATCTTTCCTTCGAGTTTGAGTCTTCTATATGCTTCTCGGATGTGGCAGGGCCTGATGGGTCCAGTTTCTTTTCTCTCATTCATTACCATTCTAGCTGCAGGAATAAAGGTCAAATATAAGCTATATTAGAAGGCAACTTTGCTCTAAACCCAGAATCCAAGCTTCTGACCATCAGTACTTGTCATCAGGATTCAAGAAGTGATATTCTAATCAGTGATCATAATAATGCCAGTTACAATGTCTGTGAAATCAGATTGACTTCTAATTCTTCTATGTCAACAGGTGATTATATCCATTTTAAATCCAGAGGTTTTATAGATCAGAGTGTAAACAAGGAAAAAATTTGTAAATAAAAAATAAACTTGCCTGTTTCGACAAGCTCCCCGACAAACATTTTTGCTATCCCTGAAACCACAATTGTCATTGGTACTGAAATTTTCGGACTTCCAGTGATGCTTGCCAACAACTGCATTCAAAAACCAAGAAATTCAATCAGATTGCAAATTATAACAACTACTACTTAAAGAAGACACATTAGATGGTTATGCATATGTTCTCCCCTTCTTTTATGCAAGTTCATGAAAATCAAATCAGAACCTACAAGGTAACAATTGATATACAAAGGCCTGACCGTAATATCAATTTCAAGGGATTTACTGTAACATAGAGGACGGAAAGCTAATATCACGAACAAGAATAAAACACAAGGATACAATGAATGCCATGACACAAGCAAGAAAACCAGATGCACTATTATGGATTCCACAATGATACTATAAAGAGATGCACGTCACTTCTGCCAACAGCTATTTCCTGGGAGCACTGGAAACCAAGCATGGTTACCACCATCACTGTGCACGTTTAGTAAGACTGAACAGGATGCGGAGACCGGGCCCAGGGGGGAGATGAAATAATATTTGAAAATCGAAAATCAATAATCTAAAAAGAGCCTAGAGAAAATACTGTTTTACTAAGATGACAAGCAATGGAATTGCGCATATGCAAAACTTCTTGCTGAGGGCTCATAAAAGTACTCCTAACACTAAACATCAGAGCACTATACGTATAAAGGAGATCCCACACACATGATGAAGAAAATCTAATTTATTTACCAATTCGGATAGAAGCTACAGCAGGTCAACTCAACTGGATGAACTTGTTTATAGCAGAAAACATAAAATTCTGAGCAAGACAGAAGAGATACAATAGGGAGGGAGTGGGTGCACAAGAGGGGACTAGCCTCAGAAAATAAGAGAAAGTACTGAATTACCTACTGAATCAGAGAGACGGCTAGAAAAATCAAATTGAAAACTTGTTGACTTATCTATGCATATAAGTTGTTTATTTCTTGGACCAGTTTTTACAGTAGGCTGTCAGCTATGGTTGGGTGAATAACAATATTTGAGAGGGAAACTCAAAATGCCAGTTTCCCAATCAAATAGAGGTTTAGCGATTCACTTGAATGGGTGGGGGGGCACCACAAAAACTGAAAAAGAAGGATATATTCCTGGACAATCATACAGCCAGAGGAGCTTCTTCAAAGAAAAGATTGACGGGAAGCATCAAGTAAATAGGCATTTTACTCTTTTAAATTTCATAATAATACATTCCTCCACTCAAGTCCTTAACAAGCCAACGAGGCTGTAATGCTCCTAAACCTTATTGTTTTTGTGGATAACTTAGCTATCGACAAAATGTTGGTTTATCGAAAAAAGATGGATATTGGATAACTTCACAACACTACTCTAGCTTCTACACTAAAAAATAAATGAAACCAATGAAAGAACTCTGGAACTCAAAGCAAACTTGATATCTGCTTTGGTCACTGACTCATTTCCATGTACTGGGACATGTTTTTTTAGATATGATGCATAATCGTCACCTAGGCTTCATTCCTATAAGCTACGATGTCTGTTCAATAGGCACTACTATACTTCCATTTAACATCTCAGCATTCATGACTAAAGGTTACAAAACCCTTCCTCAAAGTCTAAACATATTGCAATCCGCATCTTGGGTGAATAAACTTAGTCGTTAGTCCCATAAACCTTCTCCCTGAGGGCTCATGAGAAGCACTCCTACCACTAAACATCAGAACACTAACGAAGATCCCACACAGGTCAATCCAATTTATTTACCAATTCAGATAGAACCTACAGCAGGTCAAGTCAATTAAATGAACTTGTTTATAGCAGAAAGCATAATATACTGAGCAAGACATTTAAGAGACAATAGGGTGTGGGTGCACAAGAGGGGAGTAGCCTCAGAAAACAAGAGAAAATACTGAATAACCTACTGAATCAGAGACACGGCTCCGAAAGTCAAATTGAAAACTTGACAACTTGTCTATGCATATGTTGTTTATTTGTTGGATCTATTAACACAGTGGGCTGACAGCTATTGGTTGGTAAATAACAATATTTGACAGAGAAATTCCAAATGCCATTTCCTTAATCAAATAGAGCTTTAAAGATTCAGTTAAATGGGGGGCTCAATGGCTCACCACCAAAATAGAAGCATACGTTCCCGGACAATCATACAGACAAGAGGAGGTTCTTCAAAGAAAAGATTGACGGGAGGCATCAAGTAAATAGGCATTTTACTCTTTTAACTTTCATAATAATACATTCCTCCACTCAAGTCCTTAACAAGCCAACGAGTCTGCAATGCTCCTAAACCTTATTGTTTTTGTGGATAACTTAGCTACCGACAAGATGCTGGTTTATCGAAAAAAATGATCGATAACTTCAGTATACTACAAATACTACATCACAACACTACTCTAGCTAACTTGATATCTGCATTGGTCACTGACTCATTTCCTAGTATGGGCACATGTCTGTTCGATAGACACTACTATGCCTCCATTAAACATCTCATCATTTATGACTAAAGGTTACAAAACCTAAACATACTGAAATCTGCATCTTGGGTGAATAAACTTAGTCCCGTAAACCTCATTACAGTCTCATCACAACATACTGAGCTACACTAATACAACCTCATACAGTCTATCGACTGTGAAGATAGGCCAAAACTAGTGCCAAAGAAAATGGATAAAGTCAAGCGACCAAAGCATGGTAAATGTTTTATACAATAATAATACAGGAAAGAAACATGTCGAGGCCTAGCATAGACTTACCTTTTTCATGTTAGCCTTTTGAAATCCAGACCTACGGAAGGACTCATACCTACTCATTTGCTCCTCAGTAAATTGAGATAATATAGCCCTGAAAAATAAAATCAATATCAACAATGTACATACATAAAAATGTGCATCCACTAGAAAATTAAAAGAGTTACGGAAACTCAACTGCATTTTTGCCATTTTGTCAGGATCCCCACTAGACGGAAACTTCCCAAGTTCCATATCCATATTTTCTTCTTCCTCTTCTTCATCATCATCCTTATTTTTCCCAGTATTGGTATTACTAATATGCCGTAACGGAGTCACCCCAGATGTCGATGGATTATTATCATTAATATTCTGTTTATCATTAATATTATTATTATTATTTAAATTGTTATTCTGATTATTATCTTCATCTACTGTTGATTGAGTACTAGTAATAATATCTTCATTTGTAGTTGGTGACTCAATTGGTGAATCTTGTTCATGTATATCTTGTTCTTCTTCTTCTTCATATGCCATCTCAAATGGATCTTTTGATGGTTGTTTTGCAAGCACCATGATTTCTTAAACCCCCCTTAAAACCTTATTCTAATATAAATTCAACTGCAAAAACACAAATTTGTTTAAAATCGAAAATTAGAAAATTAAAAAAAAAATAAAAAAAAAAAAACCCAAATCTAATTTGGAAAAAGAACACAAGATTGTTGAAATCGAAAATTACCTGGCTTCTTCTGTAATGTTCTTTCGATTTGATTTGATTGAAAGACGAAAGAGAGAGACTTGTTGGAGAGAGAGTTTTAATGGCAGATTCAATAGGTCGGCAACGTGTTCGCGAACTATTCGATGGATCATTGCAAGCGAAAAGGGGTTTTTATTTTGGGCATGAGTTTGGTGTGGGCCCTTGGGCTGACATATTTTTTTTCTTTTATTTATATATTAATTATGGTACAGGGCCCAACGACTTACAAAAACAAGACCCAAAGGCTACTGATGTTAGTATCATGTCCCCACCTAAGCGTCCATCCCCACACACTGTTTAATGAGAATTGAACTCACAACCTCTCACTCTCGTCGGAGTGTTTGTTTGAGAGCAATAACAAACCAACTGAGTTAGCAGTTGTTTATTTGGGTTGATGCATTTAGAACTCATGTACAGTTAAACCTCGATAAATGAATGTTCGATAAGTGAATAACTTCGCTTAAGTAATAATTTTTCCTGGTCCCAATTCAAGTCTTTGTACTAAATTAGTGTTCGATAAATGAATAACCTCGCTTAGATAATATATCTTTCCGGTCCCAAGGGTATTCATTTATCGAGGTTTTACTGTATGTGGCTCTCTTCACTTCTTCAGTAATGTACGACAATGAGCCAGTGACACTGTGAGACCACCAAACGCCTTGGGGCAATTCAACAATGCCGAGGGAGTATTTCAGAGGTTGACGCTAAAAAGTAATGTTAATCGAGTTTTTAGAAGCAACGGTATATGGAAGAAATTATATTATAGGCAAAATTTGAATGATTATGGTTATTTAGTTTGTGGCTAACATGAATAACATTCCTGAGTTGTTTGTTTTATGCAAATTAAGTAAACTACTGGCAGCTCAATGCTGAGAGCAGGCTGCTCCTCATCTTCAGTCCCTATTGAATAGGGCACATCTGACGAATAAGAGAATAATTAAGATAACTCATAACTCAAAAGAACATCAAGACTCTACATTAATTAATAATCTTATCATCCCAAATATAATTCAGATAAGAATTGTGGGCCAACTTATTGTCCTACATCAGCTTCTCAACAAATGAAGATGCAGAGCAATATGTCCTACATCAGCTTCTCCAAGCATACTTGATATCATCTGCTTGTGATAGTGAAGTAGCAAAAAATGGAAACACCACCGACAATAAGATCAATTAGTATCAAGCAAGTTGACATAGTTCATTGCATTCTTCTTAATAGATTCAATTTGTTCTTCATCACCAACAGACCTTGCATACTCTAGATACTTTCTGAATATGACCTGCATTGGCAAATGATAGAAAAAGGCAATGGCAGATATTTCAAGAAAAAGGAATAGGAACGGGATGATGCGCACCTTCATTTTTTTAGGTGGAAGGCTCATAGTTATAGCCCTCGCATGAATTGCATCCGCATCTCCCAGTCGAATCTCCTGTCAGGTTTTGTAATAAAATTAACAGTAATGCACAGATACACAATGAATGCTAAACCAGCAAAGGATTTTACCTGATCGAGATAGCTGCTCCACAAGTCTGTTCCCTTTGGCTGTTCTCGCAGAATGTTCTCAAATATGGATCGTCCTCTATCAGGATTTCCAGATTTGAACTCAAATATAGCCGTGTGCAACAGGAATTTCATATGCTTCTTCTTCTTGGGCTGCTTTTTACAGGGGAGGTCTTTCAAGGTTTTACACGCGTCACTTACAATAGATGGTACTCGATCCTGGTTTTTCTTTATGCATCTCTGCACTAGCCTTAACCAAACCTGAAAATCCATACAATATAAAATTTGAAGGTTCGACACCTCAGTGAGAAAATTGTAGCAGGAACTCTTAAAGCTACCTTGCATGAATGCTTGAACTTCTTGGTCATTTTGGCAAGTAGCTCATCTGCCAACTTGTGTTGTTCAGTTCTTTCATACATATCCAAGAGTGCTAGATAGACCTTTTTCGGGTCACAATACTGCAATGCTCTCTGAAATATTTTTACAACAGCCTCCTGAAAAGTAAAACTAACTTAACTTACCTCCCAACGTATATATTGTAATGACCAGCGAAAATGAAGGACTAATTAATCTGCTCAGACTTTTCTCTTACCTGTGCAGGATTTCCGTATACATTTTCTAAATTCAAGTAAGCTACCCAGATGTTCAACTTCTCAGATTCTTCTCGGAAGTTTATTGTTCTCAAAGCCCTTCAAAGCACACACAAGTAAACAACAACATTGTGCATGTCTCAATAAATTTGAATGATAGTATGATATAGATCAGTATAATTCATAGTAAACTTCAAATTAAAATCAATCCTGTAAGCCTCTTTCTGTCTCAACATTGTGCATGTCTCAATCCTGTAAGCCTCTTTCTGTTTACCAATATTTCTGAGATACCCAGACGAGCCATCTTAGAAAACCATCGCCCCAATTCCCATGTAAGAAAATGTACAGCAACATGTTCTATGTGTGGAGCATACAACATTAGACCAGCTTAAGTATGCTACAATATCATACCTAGTTGTTTTGTTATTATGCTACAATATCCGACTTGCTTTTTTGACACTTTTATTTGATACATGGCTAAATGCTTCAACAAAAAACACTGCTAATACAAGGAACAAGCTTGATCAGCTATGCCATAGTAACAAGGCAGCTAGGCCACTAATATTACCTTTCAGCAATCGAACGGGCCTTTTCAACGTCAACCAAATTGAGCACGAATGCCATGTATTTTATCCAGACATAACTGCTATCAGGGGAGCTTCTAACCAGTTTCTCAAATTCATCTGGAGTCTCCGGTATAGCATTCTCCATTACTAGTCTTTTTTCGGCATCTCTAATATCTCGCTCCCTGTCCACAACAATTCAGTACATTAAACTGACCAAATCCTCATATAATTTATCAAGAAAATCAAACCATTGTTAAAAATGAAATAACCTTTCATGCTTGAATTTTTACCTTGCTCGCCCGCAATCCTCAGACATGGTATTTGTATTTCCATCTTCAGTATGCCGCCTTATGTTTCGAATAACTACATTATCCACATCATCAAAGTGCTCTAAGTCATCAAGAGTGACCTCAAGTGGTAAAACTGAAGCTCTTAGTTCTGCTTGTAAAGGAAATGCCGTGCAATCTCCATTTTCACATTCAATCTCCATATTTCTAAACTGCAGGGGCAACACACAGTTTTTCCTCTGATCATAGTTTAACAGATGAAAAAGTATCACGATATATCACGAAACATTTCGATATAATGAAATCGGTATTTTATGGAATTTGTTTTAAAAACGATTTTTCTCGACATATAAACATAATGCAAAATTTAACAAAATAATTTTAAATAAACACATGAGAATAAACATGTTTAGCTGATAAAGTTTAAAATCAAATATGGGTATTCAAAGAAACTGAGAAAAATAATTAAAAATATAACCAATTTACCTCAAAAGTAGTAGTTTTTTGCTTGTTGTTCTTCCTCCCCAAACAAAGTTTAGAGAGAGAAACAATTCGGCTAGAGTAAAAGGGCTTCAAATTGGGCAAGCCTTGATTTAAGTCCAATGGGCTTTTAACCCCACAATTCCCATTAGGCCATTTGCCCCTTTTGGCATTTCATTTCTTTGTGGTGATGGAAACAAAAATGAAAAATGTGGTGGTGATGGATCAAGTATATGAGTGGTGAATACAGTAAAACCTCGGTAAATGAATGTTTGATAAACATATAAGCTCGCTTATGTAATAAATTTGTCTGGGTTCTAATTCAAGCATTTGTACTAAATTAGTGTTCGATAAATGATAACCTTGTTTAGATAATATATATTTTTCGTCAATTATAGAGGTTTTACTGTACTGAAACTGGTGAACTATCATAGACAATTATTAACTACAGCCACCACCGGCACTCTGCCATGCTTCATAACCATAACACGAAACGAAATACAACCATTGGCGACCCTGTGTCATCAGTGCCATGACATGTTTTTTCTGAGGTAAACGAACATAATGTACACAACATACACTAAAAATTGAGCCATGACCTCTATCCAGTAGGGATCCCATATTGTAACCTACTATCGGCATGCTCTTAATAATCCTTAGATTCTCCGGTGAACCATGACACAACATGTGGGATAATCTTCTAACAAATGGTTAACCCAATGTCATAATCATATTGAGACAGAATCAAACGGTTCTTAGTAGTTTTTTTGTCAATCCATTAGTCATCCTTGGGAAACAGTCGCAGTTTAAAGAAGTTGAAAGATGTCTTGCGATTCTTGGTTTTTCGAGCTTCCTCTGTCAAGTTTTTCCCTGGAAGCCAATCAATCGTGGTCCCCATTGCCTCCATGAAATCTTCATTATCAACGACGAGCTTCTGATATGTCTTGGATAAGATGGAGTTCTTGAAATACGGATTAATGTCAAAGGAAAATTCAAGCTTGAAAAATATGTGATCATTCAACATATGCCCCTTAATGTCTTGAAATCATAGCAGCTAGTTCTCTATTTTTTTCATTGCAGTGAGCCAGAAATTACTCCTTTTTCTTCTATATCCTCTTCGTTGTCCCCAGCAGCTTCATTTTCTTTCACTTCAACCACGCCAGTAACAATGTCACGACGATCAGAGTACATAGGATCCCACAACTTCTGGTAATCAGCTTCAAGTTCTGCGTTTATTTCTTCAAAGAACTTTCCTTCCAGTTCATTGTGTTGGCACTGAATATATCTCAGATCCTCGACACGCTTTCTGACCTTTGAAGATAGCGCTAGGGTTTCAAACACAGCAGAAAATTGTTGATAAGCAAGAGACTCCAACTCATCCTTCAGAGCATTAACAAGTCCTGCTCCATCTTCAACACTAAGAACAGCATTTGCTCCTTGTAAAGCCTGAGCAAAATCTGACATGTTGAATAGATCTTTGTTCATGTTGTTGATAAAGAAACCCTAGAGAGTAAACCTCTTCTCAGTTCTCACATCATTTTGTCCAACTAACCTCCCTTATTTCCTACAACCCCAAGTCCAATTTTTTACGCGAAAAAATTAACTTAAAAAATATAATTAGCCATTAATTTCATCATCTTTGTATTAAAAAATATATTAATTTAACTGTTCTTTGGGGACCCCGAAATTAGTCAACAAGAAATATTATTTATTTACCTAATCATTTTCATAATGATTAACCTTGCAGGCTATCCATAAAGTCGAATTTCCTGCGAAAATTTTAATACAATTAGATTCTTCTTAATTTAATTTTTTTTTTTTTTTCGGAAAATGACAGTCACGTGGATTAATTTTAATTGAAATTATTTTGGAGGAGGCCGATTTATTTTTTGCGGGCTTTAAAATTTTGATAATATGCTAAACAGGTTTATGTATTTAACATGCCTAAACTCCATACATATAACAGGTGACAGACAGTTTATAAGCAAGTTTATTACAGTACTTTACGCGTAATACTGATCAAATAATGGTTTACGATAATGAACATCAAATGGTGATAGAATGGTCAGTTGGAAGAAAATGCCGTGTTTTCTATATTATACACCATACCCAGTTATGAGACATTTTGCCATTTTGGATATCCCAAGGTGGTTGTATAATTGTATTGCTTAAAGGAATATATATATTCTATGAATGGAACTTGGTTGTGAGCAGGCCTGCTAATAACTACAAAAAGAAAAACAGACCCTTGAAGTATTCTATATTCAGTATATTGTATAACATAAAGAGTTACTATCATGAGAAACAATCACAAACAAGAGAAAGAAGAATAACTTGAATACTTGATAATGGCAAAGCCATTGAAAGGTAAGAGGAAGGTGAGATGGAGCAAATTATATTCATTTGCGCGCACAAAACCAGTTACGATTCCTTCAAAACAAGTCGGTGGACCTGGTTTCACTAGGGTGGTTTTCTGTAATGAGTCTCATATACATGAGAAGAAACCATATAGATATCCAAAGAATTCCATATCTACTACAAGGTATAACTTTGTTACCTTTCTTCCAAAAGCACTCTTTGAACAGTTTCGAAGAGTTGCCAATTTGTATTTTCTTCTGGCTGCAATATTGTCTGTCACTTCTATTGCTCCTTTCTCTAAAGCAAGTGTTATTGCTCCGCTCGTATTTGTTGTGGGGATTAGTATGGTTAAAGAAGCGGTCGAGGATTGGCATAGATTTATACAGGTAATTCACCGATACCACTGTTGTCTATATTCACTTTCTGTAACATTATCTCCCTAGTGACATCTCTCTAATTGCAGGATTTGAAAGTAAACTCTAGGACTGCAAAGGTTCATGTTGATAATGGCATATTTGTACATAAACCATGGAAATCACTCTGTGTCGGAGATGTTGTCAAAGTCGAAAAGAATGAGTACTTTCCAAGTGATCTGCTCTTAATATCTTCAAGCTATGAAGATGGTCTTTGTTATGTTGAGACCATGAATCTTGATGGAGAAACCAATCTGAAAGCTAAGAGATCCTTGGAAGTCACACTTGCATTAGATGACGACATGGAATTCAGCAACTTCAAAGCTACCATCTGTTGTGAAGATCCCAATCCTAATCTTTATTCCTTTGTTGGAAACTTGGAGTTCCAAGACGAGTCGTATCCTTTATGCCCAGCTCAGGTTCTTTTAAGAGATTCAAAGCTTCGAAACACTGAATATGTTTACGGGGTGGTGATTTTCAGTGGGATGGATACGAAAGTCGTCCAGAATTCCACAAGATCTCCTTCTAAACGAAGCCGAGTTGAGAGAAAGATGGATCTTGTCATATATCTTCTCTTCTCAATGCTTGTTTTTATATCACTACTTACTGCAGTTGGGTCAGCTTGGTATACTAAGAATGAAATGAAAACGT
Source organism: Aquilegia eximia (assembly GCA_023053565.1). Taxonomy (NCBI): domain Eukaryota; kingdom Viridiplantae; phylum Streptophyta; class Magnoliopsida; order Ranunculales; family Ranunculaceae; genus Aquilegia; species Aquilegia eximia. The sequence goes on from JALIGU010000005.1 coordinate 16,431,567, forward strand.
GGTGGTACCTTCGTCCAGATGACACAGATGACAACTTCAATCCTTCGGATCCATTGTTATCAGGTGCCTTACAATTTATAAGAGCAATGATACTGTATGGCTACTTGATCCCTATTTCTCTATATGTTTCTATTGAAGTTGTGAAAGTACTGCAAGCAATGCTGATCAACAAGGATATAGAACTGTACGACGAAACAACCTGCAAATCTGTTGAGGCTCGAACGTCAAATTTAAATGAGGAGCTAGGCCAGGTGGAAATAATTCTTACAGACAAAACAGGCACTCTGACATGTAATCAGATGGAATTCAGGAAATGCTCAATTGCTGGAGTTTCATATGGTGGCGAAGAAAGTCAAGTTGATCTTGCCGCCACTAAAATATTGAATACCGAACTTGAGAAATACAGTTTTTCCTCTGAACAAACTGATTCAACAAGCCAAAGCTTTGAAATGTTTGAATTCTCGGTTGCTGATCTTAAGAATCAAAATGGTTCACAAGTGAGTGAATTAGCTAAGATTGCAATCCCTGAAAGTCCAATAGGAGAGTCAGTGATCAAGGGATTCAACTTCGACGATGAGAGACTTCTGAACAAAAAGTGGATAAAGAGATCCAATATACCTGACATAACAATGTTTTTTAGGGTCATGGCGTTGTGCCATACTGGGATACCTGTCAATGATGATGGAACAGAAAAACTAAAATATGAGGCTGAATCGCCAGAAGAAGTAGCATTTCTGATTGCTTCACAAGAGTTTGGATTTCAATTTTTCCGAAGAACTCAATCTACCATGGTTTTGAAAGAGGTTGACCCTGCTTCGGGTGCCGTGGTAGAGAGGTGAATATCTAACTTACCCTTGTTGTCCACTTATCATCCCATGTCTTGCACCCTGCTATGATTGTTCTGCAAACATCAACTTATATAATGAATGTATTATCTAATTTCATTCCTCGGAAAATTGAAATGCCTAATGTGAAACAGGGAATATAAGCTCTTGAACATGTTGGAGTTCAGTAGTGCGCGCAAAAGGATGTCAGTCATAATTAAAGATGAAGATGATCAGATTTTTCTACTCTCCAAAGGTGCTGACAGGTTTGTTCACATTCTTCTAGTTGAAACTCAACTACTCAGATATTTTTCCCATATAAGAGTTTATGGATCTTCCAAGATAATAATCCGTTTTTTTTTTCTCCAGCATTATCTATGATATGCTTGCAGATGATGGTAAGTTACATCTATGGGAAACAAGGGCACACCTAGCTGATTATGCAGAAGATGGCTTACGTACACTTGCCTTCGCCTATCGAAAAATTGAATCAGAAGAATATGAAAACTGGAACACTACATTTACACAGGCGAAGACTAGAATCGGTCCTGAAAGAGACGAGCTACTAGAGACTGCATCCAAAACTATTGAAAAGGATTTGATTCTACTAGGAGCAGTTGCAGTCGAAGACAAACTGCAGAGAGGGGTTAGTACTGTTTGTTGCATTCTTCAGTATAGTCATAAAGTTGCGTACTAAGCTACCAATCGATCCATGTCTATACACATTGCACTTATGCAGCATGTTTAACATGCTTCAAAATTCTTCGTTAAAACATTTACCTGATGACCTTAGGAGTCCTCTCGATAGATAATGTGTTCGTTAATTATCCCAACAATTCATGTGTTATGCTGTTCTTATTTTCTTTTAGGGGAGTAAATTTCACACATTTTCTGAACTCTCTTAGGATTGACATCAAGTATATGAATTCAGGTTCCCAACTGCATAGACAAACTTGCCCAAGCAGGACTAAAGATATGGCTACTCACAGGAGATAAGAAAGAGACAGCAATTAATATTGGGTAAGAAATATGTTCACTCAAATTGAAGTCTGTACATGTGTATGATTAAGTAAATTGTGAGCAAGACATGTTAATTGTCGTCTATTCGATATTCTATATTTCAGTTTATCTTTCGTATCTGAACATCCTACGTCTTCTTAACTGGCAGATTCGCTTGCAGTTTACTTCAACATGAAATGAAACAGTTCCACTTGAGCTTAGGCATAGAAACTAATTATAGCAGCAGACAGGTACCTGTTTGCTTCTTTTAGTCGTGCGGTTCTTACGAACATATACATATAAAAACGTTTTCATTTGGTTTTAATTATCTGCTTACTGTTTCAGGCTATGATAGTTGACATTTTGGTACAAATTGAAACTGCTTATGAAGTGTATTGTAAAGAGAGTAACAAGGATGCACCCTTTGCTTTAATAGTTGATGGAAAAGCTCTAGAACTTGCTTTAAGAGATGACGTGAAAGATCAGTTCCTACAGTTGGCTGTAAATTGTGCTTCTGTTATCTGCTGTCGCGTTTCTCCTAAGCAGAAGGCTTTGGTACGTAACCAGCCTATTTTGCTGATAAAATTAGAGTACCTAAGGCCGAAAACGTCACTACTGTCCTATTTCCTTGTGTAACAAAGTCGATACAAACTACGACTGAATTGTTTTATATTGTCTAGATAACAAGATTAGTGAAGGAGTACACAGGCAAGACTACATTAGCAATTGGTGATGGAGCAAATGATGTTGGAATGATTCAAGAAGCAGACATTGGAGTTGGAATCAGCGGGATGGAAGGAATGCAGGTAAGTCTAAACGTCTTTTTTAAGGAATCTACTTTCTTGAAAATTTATAGAAAGTAACTGAAACATCTACAATATGTTTTCCTTGGGTGCAACCTGCAGGCAGTCATGGCGAGTGACTTTTCACTTCCTCAGTTCCGTTTTCTAGAGCGATTACTTATAGTACATGGACATTGGTGTTATAAAAGGATATCGAAAATGGTACGCGCACAACCTTCTAATTCAGTAAATTACTTTACCAACACCTATCCTTTTTTGTTTCCAATGAAGGATATATGATTACAGGTCCTCTACTTTGTATACAAGAACGTAGCATTTGGTCTTACACTATTCTACTATCAGTTCTGTACAAGTTTTTCCGGAGATGTTATATATGACGATTGGTATATGGTGTTGTTCAATGTTATCCTCACATCTTTGCCAGTAATATCATTAGGAGTTCTTGACCAGGATGTTTCAGCAGATGTCTGCCTACAGGTACAAGGTTCTGCTAACAGTGTTTTTTGGCTTAGATCTCACATCATTTTTTCCTAAGCATTTATTTTCATCAATTGCCAGTTTCCAGCACTTTATCAACAAGGACAGAAGAATATATATTTCAGTTGGACTCGCATCATTGGATGTGTATCTAACGGGTTGATTACTGCGGCTTCTATCTTTATCTTAAGCGTTTATTCTTTCTCCATCTTTGCTTTTCGAGAAGGTGGTGAAGTTCCAGACATGTCTCACTTAGGGGCCACCATATATACATGTGTTATATGGACTGTTAACTGCCAGATCACTCTCATCATCAGCCATTTCACCTGGATACAACATTTCTTTATCTGGGGAAGTATCGCAATGTGGTACATCTTCTTGTATGTCTATGGCTTACTCCATCCTATGTACTCCACAACAGGATATCACCTTCTAACAGAAGCTCTTGGAACAGCACCTATATATTGGTTGGTGACATTGCTTGTTGTTGTAGCTTCTCTTCTTCCTAACTTCTTGTGCCTAACCATCCACCGATCATTCTATCCAATGGACGACCACATTATCAAGGAAATGAAGTACACTGAGAAAGATGTTACAGAAAACTTGATGTGGTTGAGAGAACAGAACAACTCCAGAAAGAAAACTCACATTGGATTTTCAAGAAGGGTGGAAGCTAAAATTCAGTATTTGAAAACTCAAATCCATCAAAAGAAGACGTCCTTCTATAACTCGATGAAAAATAGTCCATTTGTCTGATTGTGTTCAAGTGATCATCCAAGATTACAAGTGCACTCTTCACCCAATTTTCTTCGGCACAGCTATATTCTTTCATTTCAACAGTTGGAGGTCTCAAGCTGTTTCGTGACCTGCTTTTAAGGAAAAACAATTGCTACACATTCTACCAGCTCGCAGAAGCGTTGCGCCTCTACTCGAGGTGTTTGAGATTTATTTTATCAAAATAGTTGTGCACTTTTGTACAGTTCATTTGGGAAACACTTTCTATGGCTCTTAGGGACTATGAAACTGGCAGTCTTTTCAACTGTTGTTTTGGACACACAAAAATTACCTTGGGGTCATTCTTCGATATCGCTCTTGTTCCATGTCCTGCTATGAACTCTCGGATTTGGCTATAACTCAAGAACACTGTTGTTATAACAGTTTCTTCGGTTATGGAATTCAAAACTATAACCCTCTGCTTGTAGAATGGCAAGATGGGAATGGAGTCTATAGTTGCACAAATTTGTAGATGGATTTTTCCTATTGGAGAACTGAACCAATATAATTTAAATAAATATTTTAGCAAAACTACCAACACTTTGAGTTTATATAGTCACAAAATCAGCAAATGCATTCGGTAAACAATATAGTAAGCTAATATGATACAACAGAATACATACGAGCATATTAGTATAAAGTTTAAAGATGAGCACTTGTATCAAAGTATACAAAAGTTAAAACGGCATAACAGTATGACACCAACTGAAGGACATGTTCTTTCCATCACACAACGAAACTAAAAGTGGTAGAAAATTGTCTTACAACTATGTATATTCAGTTGTGATGATCAAAACAAACTTGGTAACTCTTCTAAAGCGGGCAGTGTGCTTTCACAGCATCTTTATCATTTTACTGTATTCTTCTATATTTCACTCACTTCTTTATGAATTGCTTCATGTCAGAGTTCTACAAACACAAGAATCCACATGTAAGAAATCTGACCATAAACAAAAAAATGAAAGCCAGTCTCAACAAATTGTCGATTCAGAAACTTACATTACTATCAGTCAATCTATCATCTCTCAGCTGTCAAGACAGAAGGCTGAGCTTCCATACGTGCTCTGGCAAGGTAAGGACCCCTTCTTACAGCTTCATGCAACTGAGAAAAGAAAACTTCAGACTCTTTTCTAAGGAAGCAAAAGATCATGCCTTTCTAATTTATTTTTATTTTATTTTTTCCTTTTTCAGCAATTCATTTAGATAGGAACAAACAAGGAAGCTCATCATATTTCCACCATCTGTGACTTACAGTCATACATACCTTTTCAGCTATATCTGCAAGAGAAGGATCACTGAGTTTGTTTGAAGATGATAAAGCCTTGGATATCGCCACGCAGCAATTGTATCGCGCCTCCATACCTAAAAAGTGTGTCACGAATGTGAGCAGAAGAGATGGGAAAAAAGAAACCCATACAGGTGAGAACCATAAAATATGCGAATTTGTTTCAACCCCTCATCCCATTGAAGCAATCAACTGAATATTTCAGTAAGCATCGCAAAAGGGACGGCACAAACAGAGAAAATATGAAAAGACAGTCAATCAAATTAGACAAAACAATAACAGCTGAACTTGAAAATGCTGACATCTCTCCACAAGTTCCTTAAATTCCATTCAAACTTGAGCTCTTGTTTAAATCATGTTCGGCAGGGACATGCTGCAGTCTTGCAGACAAAGTTATCCGAAATTTTAGTGTTTCACAGTAGGGAAAATGTGGACAGCTTGTAGTCATCATATCAAAAGTGGAGCACAGTACAACTATAGAGACATTGATCCAGATGACTACAAATATGTTAGCATCAATGTTTATTTTCATAGTGAAAACCATTTGACATATTAACTCACGCATAGATTTGTTTTCCTTTTTTATGCAAATCATGCAGATTTGAGTATTTGAGTATTGACCAACAAACCTAGTAGTATGCGGATACACAAGTAGTGGTTGCTGGCTAAGAAATGGTATACAAATTCTTACTATGTATAGTAAGACCTGTAAGAAAAAAGAACTTAACTAAACTAAGACCTTCATTCTTTTTGTCACTCGTAAAATTTTGCTGATTGTAGTGAATTTATCTTATTTTCAGCACAATTGGAAATAATGAAATATCAACACAGTTGAGACCTCATAACAATGCATTCAGTTGCAAGTATATAACAAAAATGCGTTCTGATAGGAAAGCAAACCATTCTTTGTTGAATCATTATGTGGGTCAGTCACAATGCGAATCATCTCCTGCTTCGAGCAAATTTCCATCAAACACCATGGGCGAGCTACAAGGCCAGTTATCAATCTGTAGGCCTGAAATATTCAAAAATATGAAACATCTCTAGAGATTCAATATTAAGAACTTAAGTAGCAAATTGATAAAGAGAAGAACAAAACGGCGGGGGAAGGACTCCATTGAGAATTGAATGTTGATAACTGCAAAAAATGTTCAATATGGCTTCATCCTTACTGAATTGTTAGACATCGGTGTACTTGTACCTAAAGTTGAACAGCATAATAGAAGGAAAATTATGTAGGGTAATTGGTTTTACCGCCAACCGAATTTCTGGGTCCTGCTGCAGAATCGACAAAAACAGAACCTGCCAAGTGCATCAATAAATTTGGTCAAAACACTCTTTATTTTAAAAACTAGCGCGAACTTGAAAATGAACAGGAGTGATCAATAGTCGATACAGACAATATAAAGCAAATTTTATGCAAGACAGCAAACCCATATTCTGGGCCGGTTTTGAGCAGGTTCAAAGTGTGCGATCGTACAGGGCCTATAAGTTACGAAAAACAAAAACTCTACTATATAAAAGGTAATAAATGAAATCATGATATCTGGATATAAAGAAATCTAACTGATTTCCTATTTTATCTTTAATAAATATATTAGATTCCTCTATTATTCCTGATCAGACAGATATTTTTGGAAACATGAAAATCAAATAAATGGAATTTATTTATTGAAAACTTTATTTGACTTAATTGTTTTCGTATTTCAAGTTTAATTATGTCTCAGGGCCTAATCTTTTGACAAGTTCAATAGACCCTTCACCCTCATTTGAAAATTTTGTAGAGGGCCCTTTAAATCTCAGAACCGGCACTGCCCATATTTACAATTTATATCCACAATTATGACACACAACAGCTGAAACCCTGGCTTCATATTTCCACCCAGATGGCCCTCCAGGCATATCACCATATACAAACAGATGAAACCTTTGAGTGAAAGATATGAGAAAAATAAGTTCGAATTGAATTATAATGATAGCTACATACAGATGGTGTCAGCTTTGAACTTCTAGCTGCTATTTCATAGATCAAAAACCGCAAGCTTTCTTCCGCATTGTCATTTAGCAGTTTCCTGTCATCTGATCGGTTTTCTCCCACTATGTTTCCTAGAGCATGCAGTGCAGCCTGCATGAAAAAATGTCAGTTATACATGACTATATTACCTTGTGGTTTTAACACTAGGACATACATGGCTCTTTTTTCATACAGTTAATTTGGTCGATAATATTTCCTCAAGATAGTTACTTTACGTTGAAACAAGCACTTATGTGCTGATGGAAAGCAAATTCTCAAGGAAGTCAAGATTGCTAACAAATGTAATGATACAAGAATTAGGCCCTGTCTATTACAAACAGTATATATGAAGAAAGCTCATGAGGGCACGAAGAATGTTAAGTCATTCTTGATCACCAATTATCACTTGACTTAGTGGCTGCACAAGTATAAACGGTTGGATCAGATTTATTACAACGGTGAAAGGAGCAAAGGGCTAAATGACAAATGTCTTTGCTAAATCCTTTTTATTTCTTTTTTAAGTAAATCGAAGAAAAAAAAAACACAAGTTAGAGAGATTACTTCAATAAAAATTCCACTTTAGCGAAACCCCTCAAAGAGAGAAATGGCTACCATGATCACTAAATAAAAATGCATTAAAATCACAACAAAAGGGTATGCAAAACGACCATGTCACCGCTAATTTATCGTCTTCAAAAGTAACCGCAAAGAACATATTCAAAAGAAAAGGCAAAACTAGCTTTGCATTATTTTCCTCTCACAAGTACGGACAAACAGATAATGTAGTCATGCTACACTGTACATGACCCCAGACAGAATTAAAGTTGGACGAGTAATCAATTAACCAACCTAAGAGTTGCCAAAAGGTTTTCAAAAACCAGACCATGGAACATGTGATAAAAGAGTACATGATCAAGTTGCACTAATTTAAAAAAGAAATGAAGAATCTTGCTCACCAATTGTTTACCACGTCCTTGCCGTTCAAAAGCTGCATTGCAGAGATGTCTTGCCAAAGATGTTGAGAATAGCAGTGCAGCACCATAACTCGCTACACGTTTCAGGAAAATAAGACGAGTTTCATCAACAATTGTTAGTGAAGGATATAAACAGTATCTAGCGTGAAAGAAAACTTGGCATAATCAGCAAATAGCTGAAAATACAAATGTCAAGAGTTTGGAAACAAGTTACACAGAAAAAAGAAAAACATTTGATCCAGCAAGTGTGGCTATTTATGAAAAAACAGTCTTCTGGTGGTCATCAGCATCATACTTGTTAGAAATAAAACCCTAACTATATGCATTAGTCAGAAGATGATGTTACTGGCAGTGAAATTGTAAACTGTCAAGTATGAAACATCGTACTTTGATGATAACGCTTTTATCACAAGTGGAGAAGTCGATCATTGTTAAGTCTTTGAATAAACTACTAGATTAGTTTTTCAGATCTGATTTCAACAGAAGTTTTCACAACATTGAAGCAAAGCTCATCAAGATTTATAGTGCTACGTTTGGGCAAGACAACCAGATGTATTGACATGTACATCATAATCCATGCCTCATCTCAACTATGAAATGGCTCCTTTCATTCCATAAACTCTATTTGAGCTACTGTGAAGTTATGATATTTTTAACTTTTAAAATTTGTGCACATTCACGGAATTTACAACCATTTTCCTACACGAGTTCGTTGGAATCCACATGGCTGGTGGTCTAGTGATGGAGATCATCAAACTTCATCTCATTTGAAACTTTTGATGTAACTAGTTTTCTCAATCTGGTTCAAGTTCATCCTATATTCTTGATTAAATTTGACTTACTTCAAAAGTTCCATATGGGCTTAAAGTTGGTAGTGTTACATGATGAAAGCATAATCCCCTGAAAAATCAGTACGTAATGACATATAGAACATCCTGTATAAATCAAGAAAACGGAAGATATTTACTACTCCTTGTATCATGATCACATCTGATGCACGACAATGTGTATGATAATGTTTAAATAGATTATGTTCGATAGGATGTGGAGCACTGGATTTTAGATCAAGTAGTTTTGCTTTGTAACAATAATTACCTAAAGGTAGTTATTCCTAGCAATAACTAACTCATCTATAAAGAGAAGATAGATAGATTATGGAGGGTGGTTGAGTGGTATTTGATTTGAATGTTTGGATAACCTTGTGAAGAGAAGGGAGTATTCCTTCATGGATTCTAGATTCACTTGCATGTGTGGCATAGGAATCAGATCCGGAACTTCTTACATCCTGATTCAATGGTAGTGAGGGTTGTAGGAGACTAGTGATTTTCAAGCATCTTTGGATCCCTGTAGATGAGTGGTTTGACTTTTGAGAACTACAAGAAATCTTTGGCAAAGATCGAGGATTATCAAGTATTAGTTAGTGAAACATTGATTGGCATTACAGTTTATCTATGTATATGTGTTGGTTTTCTTGTGTTTCTACATTATTCGTTGTAATGGTTTAGATGATGTGTTATTTAAAACGTTAATTATTGTACGAAGCCAATTCTCTTCTTTTTTTTCGTTTTTGCTTCCGCTTCGCCACACTGCATCAGCATCCCACTTAAAATAAAAGTTCACCAAATGTGCTGACCAGTAAAAGGAGGTAGGTCATTTAGCTGAATGGTGAACTCATAAGCTAATGTTTGTACACGTATAATGAAGGACATATTAAACAAACAATGAAGATACTTTTGTAGGAATCATTCATAATCATTAATCAAGAAAGTAAGATATTGCTATCAGCCTACCACTAAAATCTAATTGCTTAAAGATGCACTTACAAGATCCTATTTGGCCCAGGGCTTCCACGGCAGTCTCAAATTCATCTGTATCATGACCTTTCAGTGACTCCATTCTTTCACCAAGGACATTAAGAACAGTTTTGACACCTACAAGAGAATCAGGAACTGCATTTAGATCTTGTCATTCTAGGTTCATAATCATATAGTGTTTCCCTGCTTAAAAAGAAGATGGCCCCACAAAATACAAGCAGTAAAATAGGATAGGCCAGCTAACATCTTTTTGGCAGTGACAACCAATATTTTACTTTCTCCTGTAGCTAATGAAATGATGCTAGTTAGCAAAGAATGTAGGGAATTCTCTCATACTAGAAAATAAAGATTATACTGTACATAAAATTTAATCTTGACGGGGTAACAAACAAACAGACACCGCAATTTACATAAATATTTATGTTTAAAAGCAAACAGTTGTGCTCATTGCCGATTCAGTAGGGGGGAAGTACAAGCTCAAATCCATATTCTAAAAATTCAATTTGTTAAGACAGATTTAACTGACAGACATCTTGTAAGTAACTAAGTTGAGTTGCCCATATTGATCAGTAGAGAGGCTCAACACATGAAGAAATGAAGCTTTCAAAAATTGAACTGATGGCATCAGATATATGGTACAAGGTTACTACCAGTGTGCTGAAATATAAATTTGCTAAGCGTAATCATATCCTTAAACTATGTGGTGGATCACAGAACTTACCATGCTAACTAATTAAGTTTGACACCTAGGAGAAACACGTCACGGATTTGATATTAAAGTGAAGGCTCTGAAAAATGCTTAAAATCATTGTTTGATGAAAAAGATTTGAAGAGGGTTAACTAAAGTTTTGAAAACATGTGGAAAATCACAAGACAAGAACTCTTTTTTTTTTTTTTTTTTTTGACAAGGACAAGACGAGAAATCTGAACAAACAGGATATTGCCACTAGCCCAATCATTTCTTGTAAGAGCTTCCTAGCAAAATATTTACCACAAAGAATCAGTTTTTCCCCCAGAATTTGATTACATGGACCCTAGAAGATGGGAAGTTTTATTAATCATAACTTTGAAATACTATGTTTCTAAAACTCTTTTTATAAGATTTCTTGTGTTCAGAGAAAAGCCCTCAGCTCATATCAATTTTGGTCTTATAATCTAATTATGAGAAAGCTATTTGTAATCATCAGTGAAGCAACCACCATTACAAAGCTACATGTACCTTGAACAAGGTGTCTCTATACAAGCAAAAATGAATATAAAGGTAAGTTTCTAGGTTAACTTTTGTACCTTAAAGGCTTCGTCAATTTGATCTGCAATTGCATATTGTCACAAAACCAAGAGTTTGTCTTGAATTTTACTTGTTATCTCGCAAACTTGAATTTTCAATCTTAAATAGGTAATCAGGATAAGTTAATTTATGTTTCTCTTAATAAAAACCAAATAAACGAAAAAGTTTGACAATAAACCTAAGAAGATCAAGAAATTGATATATTGTTAACTAAATTCTTCCTCGTCTTGCATTTGTTGAAACATTTTGTGTTTTATTTAACATGATCACAGACAACATACTTATACTGCTGAAGGAAATAAGAAAATAGAGGTTCAATGTAAAATTAAATTCTTACTAGATTCCTCAACAACTGCAAAAGTACTTTCTGTAGAAAAGAGCCTTCCAATTATCATAATTGCTCTTGATCGTAGTATTGATTCCACCGATGTATTGCTGAGAAAACATATATATAGAGAGAGAGAAATCACTTGATAATTCAAGACTAAAATAGAGGACTGTTATAAATATATCAATATCACCCAATTCAACAAACCTGATCGTGGAAGTCAGCAATTGAAGAAAAGTCCCTCTTGCAAGGAAGTCTGTACCATGTGGGCTTTCTGACAGCTGCAAATTGTTGACATTAAGTTTAGGTTCCCAATGCAAATAAATGTGACTAACATATTAGTTTAGTGGGTAGATAGAGTCTGACCCTCCCTAGAAATCGTTAGGATTTCACCTTCTCTTTCCGTTAAGTTAGTGGAGGGAAAGTTTCTTTGTGTTTTCATCTCTTCTAAACATTCCAATTAAGTATAACGACAGGGATGTCTTCGACTCCTTCATAGCGTGGTATACAGATCCACCAGAATGTTGGTTGCATTGACCCTACGATGGATCAGAGTGGATTGCAGAGACTGTTTGTTCAGACTGCTAGTATCTGGTAATGTGATAGAGGATCGGTACATGTAGATTTAAGAGACCCCTTCAAACAAGGTAATGCACCAAAGCTTAAGACCAACCTTAACCATGTTCTCCTAAGCCCTTGTACTGTAAGTCTTTTGGTCAGTCAGAACCTATATGTACTACGAGGATTGTGCAAGTTTTTGAAGCCTATCATTAACTCAAGCAATTTAAGAGATGTACTTGGTGATCCCATGGTCACAAGCCAGAATGATGACATACAGCAGGAGACAGTTGAGACTCGTAACACTGAGTCAGGCAACAAGTTCCAGGCTTTTAGGCTGGTGATTAAGCAACCCAAAGAAACCAAATTTCAACTATGAAGGATGAACACCTTGCAAGTTGGAGAATACAGACTGATTTCAATTTAGAATTAGTCCTCGTAATGCCTACAAAGCAATATGGCCTGAGTATGATTCCATCGATTCTGACATTTGTTGGGAATGATAGACTGAGGACAAACTAGGTAGAAAGGAAATGACAGGTAGGTTGAACCAACAATTTCAACGAACTTGGATATACTTAATGGGCCTCACGTAAAATAAGTTGCAAATCGATTATGTTTCTTTGTCATGACAAAAAAATCCGGATTTTTCTATTTTGTTGCAAAAGAAGAAAAGGAACTAAGTAATGTGAATACATAATTTGGTACCTCGTATAACAACTCCAAAACACTTAGAGTAGCCAGCATATCATTTGCATTTAGGATTTCTGCCTCAAACAAACTAAGTAGATTTGAGTTGTAAATTGTTGATGCCACAGTGGTAGAAACGGAGAACAGTTTCACTATCAAAGACAACACACGAATCCGCCCCTGATATATGTCATCACAAGAAGAATCACAACTTAAGAGCTTATTATGAGTTAAGAGAATAATCTTAGCCAATAAAAGAAAAGATACATCCAAACATAGATAAAGAACTATGTTGCATGGGTACGGGTACGTGTGTCGGTGTCTGACACGGGTACGGGGTGTCAGACACAGCAAACTCAAAAATTCTAGATACGGGGACTCGGCAAATATAATAATATTTTTTAATTTTAAAATTTAAAAAAAGTATAATATGCAAAGATAATATTTGTAGCTCTAAATCTCTATTGCTAGTAATAGCAAAATTGTATAAATAATCCATTTGTTTTATTTAAACGAAAAAATTACAAATACTAGAATATAGTTTTATAAAAAAATAGAACAAAATTTTGTTTATTATTTTTTCTATTAATATTTTGAACATATGTAGCTCACAAAAATAAGAAAATGTTTCAAACTTATGCCTAAACCAAATATATGTTTTAATGTTTGGTGCTACATTAAAAATTTAATGTATGTAACACATGTCAAAATCTGGCCAAAGGACATCTTTATTATGTATGCTCCATGGTCCATACGAGTATATAACAAAGATAGGTAAGGCTAACATATAAAAGTTAAAGTTATACAGCTGTCATTATAATGTATACACCTGTCAGTCTGTCACTAAACAAAAAGTGGTTTTAGTTATCTTAAATTAGGTGCGGCATACACTAACATATCTTCTATCTTCTTCTTCCTATCTTTCTTCTTCCTCCGTCACTTTGAAACCAGATCTAGATCTGAGATGAGAAAAGATATTTGCATTCAAAAATCAAATTAAAAAGTTAAAAAAGTTAACTCAAGGCGAATCCGTAGCGAATCGGAGTCCGAATCCGAGTCTACACGTATCGACTCGGGACTCGGTTTGAAAACTGCCGTACCCATGTAACACATAAAGAATAAAGACGGCCCGCACAAAAAGATGTATTTGCATTGATCTTCAATCTGGCTATCAATTTACACAGAACAAGTTTAGGCCTAACCAACATTCTTTTGGTCTTTGTCTTGTTGGTCGTAAGTAGTGAGACTATCTTCTGTGAGATTTGGTCCCCGACTTCGGTGCCATTAAGAAAGTTTAAACTTTTAGTACGATAATATTGTCGTGACAAGCTATATACTATTCCTTCCTACTTCCTACGCATCCTACTTGGAAAGCAAGGGATCTCCGTCATTGTCATCAATAGCATCAAGGATAGTGAGCTCATCTGTTTTGTTTTCCTTCCTCTGTTTGACAATCTCTTTAGTGGATCTCTTTCTTTATTCCTATAATGTTAACTGGTAGAAAAACTTTGGCATACACTTTTTGAAAAACATGATGTCCTTATTAAAAAAATTGTGTTTCAGTAGTTTAAATCTGTAAGAATAGTGCCTGTTTTTGCATGTATAGCTCAGTCCATTTGTTAAGAGTTAATTTATATTCCAACGAAATTGAAACTTGAAAGACTAAGAACACATCTTGCAAAATACAAGAATTCTCTACCATATTCAGTCAAACATGGGTAACGAACTACTGAAAATGTGAAAAGCCCTTAATTATTTCAATACAACTAGAAACACAAGAACCACGAGAGTAACATGAAAGCCATCGGTCTACTGAGAATTAAGCTTGGTCAAGTGACTATGATAAACTTTAGTATGATATAGAGATAAGATAACAACATTCCACTAAAGTATATAGACCTCATTCTTGTAAGATCTATTCCTATATGCACTTTCAGATAAGTGTGGAAGAGATCAAACAAGCATGGTCTTTTTAATATGATGTACATCCTTCCTGGGCCTCGTCCTTATTGTGTTCCACACAATTCTACTTATACCCCTCTTTCAAAGACCGGAACAGAACTTCACAATGTCTTATATATGCAGACCAAAGGCTTCAAGGTCACATTCTTTGTAGGGTATGCATCCTTGGTGAATCATTCTCACTAATAGAGGATATTAGAAATTTGGAAGGATAATGTGGATATTAGATACTCTACTTCTGTTAACAAAATGAGTAACCTCAATTCTATATATCCAATAACCTTATAGCTCAAAAACATTGAAAAATACTTAAGAACATCATTAAGATGACATACATGATAGTGGTACTTTTGATATTCCACGCATTGATTCAGTGATAATCATTAATAATGTCATTACATATAATTCCGTTTGAATTCGTATTATTGGGAAACATACTGTTTTGTGTCCATATCTTAAAAACAACTGTAATTAGAATTGTGTGTAACTATACATAATACTTCATACAAATTTGTAATGATCCTATAACTTAACAGATGAAAAATCAGTATCAAAAGGTCTGGAGACCGAGAATAATGCATTGAATACCATACCAGAGATGAACAACGAGATGCTAAATTGCCGATGCGTGTAGCTTCATCCTTATTAGCGTCAAATATGACTTCCTAATGCATTTGGCATTCAAAAAGAAAATATAACTTTAGACTATGACTCTATGACAATATATTTGTCAGAAGGAGTGAGTGAATGACAAAAATGTGCATTACAAGTGTAGCTTACCATGCCTTCAGGATATTTAGCCAAACTCTTAATAGCATCTGTTGATGCTTTTGCAACCAGTTCATCACTGCAAAAAGCAAAAGCAGATGGCATAAATCTAATGATAAAAGTGACACATAAAGACCGCTTATGTGAAGCCCTCACCCACAAAGAAGCTCCTTAAAATTTCATGATACAAGTGGACCGATTTTTCTCTAAAAAACAATTTTATCAAACATGTGACAGTGTGTGATTGTGCTAGCCAAACCATATTATTTATTTAGACCAGAAGGCCAAAAAACAAACAATCGCTAGGCTGAGGTATCCTAAAGATAGATGTTATAACTTTGTAATATCCTAACTCTTGATTTCTTCTTTAAAATATGTCACGTCATTTGGATGTAACACAGTTTAAGTCCATTTGCATCTATGATTTTTAGTAATCTGCTAACCAAGTTCATCTCTAGACCAGTCTTGGTCGTAAGAGTCATGCCATGTTTGTAAGCCTTATTTGTACTCTTCTTCTCCTCTCAAATTTTTTTTTTTTTGAGAGGTAAACGAGCATAATATATTCATATCAGAAAGTTGATTACAAACAAAGCCAAGGGATGAGATATACTCTGGCATCTCCTTCTCTTTTTTATTATCCTTTATGGTGTGTGGTGCTTCCAATTGGTTATTAAAGAGATTGAAATCAAATAAGGAGAGTGCTGAAGACAACTAGAGATAATGTCATCACAAGGACAGAAATGACCAAGATTTTTAAGTGGAAAATAATATATTAGAACAAAAGCCATTAAATTCTATATTACCTATTCACAAGACAATCAAGCAAAAGTGGATATATGTCGTGGTCAATGACAAGTGCAGCGGAAACAGAATCACTACTACCATTCTCCAGAAAACATGAAACCTGGAAGAAGTGATTAAAGTTATAATAAGTACATGAAGCAAATTTGTGAATAACACTTACAAGCTTACCACAAAAGCGGACTCTATTGCAGACTACAAGGAATTCCACTAGTATGAAGTTTTTAAGTGACTTCAAAACATTGGAACAATACTCCAATATCAACACATGGATATTACTAACAATAGACAAATCACATGGTAATGAAGGATGTAAAAAATGGGAGAAATCAGTCTTTGACTCTTTTCAAAGAAGTATTTTTCTCTAAGAACAAATTAGATAACAGTGAAGAAAAAGATACAAACGTTCCAGAAATGAAGATCAACTTAGAGGCTTTAGCAGTCTTTTTAGCTTGTTTAGAGATGAAAGAAGTTGTTTGCTTTATCTTTCTGGCGAGAGTTTTAGAGTGACTCATGTGATATCTCGTGGTTTTTTTTTTTTTTTTCAGAGTCCTGTTTAATGCAAATTATCTGCTAAAATCCAATTGGGACCCCGTATCTAATAATATATGGAACTTGACACTTAGGGCTTAACAGCGCCTTCAATTTTTTCGCCAGAAATGGCTTTCTGGTGTAGCATGGCTGGCTTGGCCAAGGGCCCAACTTAATCTCAAAAGAAAAGACATAGCACTCTGAGGTTCAGCAGGGAACTATTGAAGCTTCCAGCTTTCCACCTATATGGATTGTTTTCCTTTATGTAGGGACGGACTCACCAGGGTTGTAGTTATCAAATAGGGAAATGATGTTTAATAAAATTCCCCTAAAGACCACCCCGATCTACAATATATCACTGCTATGTGCCCTTGTGAGTTCAGTGTGTTACTCTAAAGTTGGATGATATCACAGGGATGAGAGGCCATCACTTTCACCAGGTCTATGGTACAGACTACAAAGTGTTCAGCACAGAGTAAGAGGGCTGCTCAAGACAAAAAGGACAACTAAACTCTTCGGTACCTTCACATGAACAATGCTTAAATCATCCAAAAGTATCTACGAATTCCAATATTGCGGTCTAAAGTAAACTGTTTCTACAACTATCATAAGGTAAGTATAATCAAACTATGTTCTCTTTGTACTTACCGTTTTACATGCTAAACGTCTGACAATCTGAGATTCTGCTTGTAGACCAACTTGTACAAAAGACTGAAAAGGAAAAAAAGAAAACAAGTACGGAAGTTATAATTGTGTCCTTAACAACAGACCACAAAGAAATATATTTATATATGCCTTGCGTTCATTTAAGAAAAGGGTTTTACGACTAATTAACTAAAAACATTAATATGAATGATACTTCGAATATGATTTAAACATGTAACATTTTGATTCAGTAACCAAGTGAAATGGGAAGAAGTCAAAGTTTTAAAGCAAACAAAGATATTTGATAGTCTATTATCACGAACGATTACAAGTTTAGGTAAAAATGGATCGACCTCTGATAAAGGTGATATCAAACTTATCATATGAAACAGGAATGTCGTGCCATAGAAAACACTAATGTAGTAAAACAGCAACTCATCCTCATAATGTTTCCACGTCTTGAGAGTGCATGCAGGTTCTTTGTGTAAATGAGATTGAGTGTGTGCACAAAAGGATTGATACAACTCTATCCATTAAACACAAAAATATACCATAAATTGTGGAATCAACGAGGCACCATATTTTGTATTAAAAACCCTTTCCAGGCAAGCAACCAGAGTGGTTTCCAAGCTAGGCACATCCCCCTTGCATTGCAAAGCACTGCAGGCACAAAATTTAAGTCAGATTTATATAAACATCCAAAATTACTATTTCGGAACCAATAAATCTAAACTGCGGAGCACCAACTTCTCTGTCACAAATTTCTTTCTTCAAAAAAAACAAAAAAAAAAAGAGTAAAGATGAAAAATATGTTTGTTGATAAAGAAAAATGATTTATTTGAATAGAAACCTTGAAGAAAAGGACAAGAACAAACTCAAGCCAAACTTATATCAGTCACACAATAAGAGAATGCCAGTTACAAAAGATTTTGTCCTCTAAGCTTCAACTACCCTATAGGTGGGCCACGAGCCATTGCCCAGCCAGAGGATGTTTCCTTCATCCTTATTAAATGTATGGAGTTTAAACAAAGAATGATCTTTTTTCATTTGAAAATGGACCATAGGAAGAAAATCCAATAACCACCTACTAAATGAAAATATATATGTTCTTAGTTCACAATGGATAATGCAACAGAGAATCCTCAAAAGGACACCAAAAACAGTCTCAATATCTCAGCTGACAAATAAAACTTGATAAAAGAAAGAACAGTGAGACTAGAAGAAAAACATAATTTGGGAAGCACCGAAGCATTTGTCTCATTCTTGAAGCAAAAAACATGGGCAAAAAATTCTAACTTGGCCCAATGAGACCAATTGGTGAATGATAAACAATATCATTCTCACAGTCCTTGTGAACTAAGGTTAGGATAAAGTTTGCAATTAATAAATCCCTTCCTTAAAACCCCTACCACCTCCATAACTCCATTACATCCTTCCCAATAATGTGTCGCATTGTTCCTCCTGCCCCAAAAAAAATTCACTACTCGTCTTCTTCCTCTCAACCAAAACATGGAAAACCAATTAATTCTTACAGCATATTTGGTTGAAACTATAAATGTTAACTCTCTAAAGTTGTTCTTTTCAAAGTAGAGGAACTGTACTCCACCAAATCCTTACTATTTTCATTCTAAAAAGACTGTTGGTTCTCTTTCCAGTAATGGCTAGTTCATGAAAATTAAAATTTTCACCATCTTTCAAAGCCAACAACGACCTTCGTTTTGCAGCAATAAGCAAGCCTTCCCCCATTACCAGAATAAATAAATTCCTCACACAGTCATAGTCGGTGCTTTCTATCATCAATTTTCCATTCGAAATTAAATAAAGTCTATTATGACATATTAACATTCATATTCAAACTTCATATCACCTCAAAATTCTTCTGAAACATAATCAAACCATATTTTCTTTAACCCTATTCATTTAATTATATATACAAACCACAACCTAAAACCTTGTTTTTCCAATAAAATTTCTTCAAAATTCTCATTGTTCTTATCACGCAATAAAACAAAAATTGGGGGTTTCTTAAATTAATTACTACCAAATGAATAGCAAACTAAAACTAGAAAAACAACCATTCTCTTTAACCCCATTTTCTATAAATTGCTATATAAACCTTATTTCTCAATAAAATAGTTGTAAACCCTTTCGATTAAAGGGTATTCACATAAAGGCCTAAAAAGCAAGAAATCAACAATGGGGTTTCTATAAAAGCTAATATGTACTTCTTAAGTACCTGATTATAACTGGAAGAGGAAATTTATCAAGAAATTTCTTCACTGCTTCATCATTTTGAAAACCTGTAACATTGATATATAGAACAAAAACCCAAGAAAAAAAATGGTCAAATAAGTTGTAGTTTTGAATAAATAGAAGTGAGTATTAGAGATATATTGAGTTTGAACAAGAGAGAAAGAGAGAGAGAGAGACCTGGATAAGAAGCAAAGTCTGAAGCTGCTTCAAGTAACTGAGTTGGATCATCAAGAGAGAACTCTTCCATGTCTGAATGAATAGAGTAGTGTGAAGAAGAAGAAGAAGAAGAAGAAGAAGAGTGAAGGTGTTGTCTTTGGGAAGAAGAAAGTGGGGGTTTTTTGCAAAATGGTTTCCGACACGTTGCATATGGTGATGTGACAAAACTTTTTTTACAAGTTTATAAAATATCGACCGATAATTTATGGTTTATCGTGATGTTTGAAGAATATTGAGGTGCACTTAAGCTGGCCTGGATATTTTGGTTAGCAAATGTTATGTATGTGAACCTGTCCTTTGGGAGAGGAATAATGGCAGTCAATACCCTGTAGGCTGAGGAGCAAAAGGAGGAATCCGCCTAAGGAGAGGCTCATGTCTGGTTAGAGCATTCTCAAATCCCAATGCAGGGTGGATTTTCACTATAAATCCACCTCTATATAGGGCCACATGTGCGTCACTAGGATAAATCCACCTTGCTGACTTAAAGTAGGATTGTAAAACTTTAAATCCACCTTGCATTGGGAATGCTCTTAGCTAGTTGGTGAAGCAATGGCTTACCAAGGCGATGATTAGTAGTTAGTCCGAGAGGATGATTAGTCACACTGGAAGTCTGGGACTGAGACACAGCCCAAACTCCTGCGGAGACAATAATGAGAAACTTTTTACAATGAGCGAAAGCTTGACAAAGCAATGCAGGGACGGAGCCAGAAAATTGAGTCTAGGTGGTGAAAGTATATATAACCTATTTGCGGAAAAATTTAGGGGGGCAAATGCTTATATTTTTACTAGCGACTGTCCCCCACACCCCTCTAAGAGTCTAGATCCATCCCTGAATAAGCATCGACTGTGCTGTTTGTTTTTTTTGTCTAATAGCTACCCGCTATAAGCTTGGGGCTAGAGCTTATAGTAACCGCCATCTTTTTAGCCAATTTCTACTAAAAAAACTTATAAGACCCTAACTAGAAGTAAAAACAAATTTACATTTGGGTTTTCTAATAGCTTATAAACTATCAAAACTAGTATAACTTTGTGCCAGCAATTGCGGTAAGACAGAAAATGCAAGCGTTATCTGGAATGGTTTGGGCGTGAAGTCTATTTGGCATATTAAGAAATTCTTAGTATTAAAAAAAAAAAAAAAAAGGTTGAATTTTGACAGATAGTCTACAACTCAATATTGTTTTGGGTTAAATTAGAGTCAAAGATACATAGGCCCAAAACATAGAATTGTTGTCTTCCAAGCTCTTAAGTTGAGACCATAATCACCACCACCCAACACCCATATCAAAAAGCCTAGGTCAGTAGTCTACTCCTACATATCCATCTTCGAAAGAAAACTATATCAATCTTGTTGATCAACCTCATCAGCACAATCAAATGACCATAAACATGTTGCCATTAGTGTCATAATCATGAACTGGTTCCATAAGAACAGGTAGGGAAAACAACAGTAAAATATGGGGACAAAACAAGACCAATATGTATAGGTGGTAGGTCTAGTAATATAGACTTGTACAGATTTGTACAAAATATTGAAAACCATAGGCTATGTCTCCATCAACAAACTTACAGAATTGAGTTCTCAACACCTTCACTATCAACACCATTTTAAACAGAGAAACTTGAAATAAATGTTTACTATACATTGCAATACAAGTTATGATCGATTTCTTCTTCATGTCAACTTCTCTTTGATCAAGACAACTCTCTACAACCAACCAGAACCACTCTAATCTTGTCCGTACTTCTTGGAAAATCCTTTCAGGATTCTGTGCTGTGTGCCTGTGTTGTCCTACTACTAGTCTACTACACCTAAATCCTAATGTGTCCTTTGTTTTAGTAGGTTTTGATGATCAGGTTCAGGTGAGTCTTTATCATCATGATCAGTTAATCACTATCATTCGCCCAGAACCAGAAGAAATATAATGGGCTTGGGTAAGGCCCAATTAAATTAATGGGTTGAAGCCCTATTTAGTAGACGATTTTGAAAAAATAGCGAGAATTATCTCAACTATGTGAATGTGCACCCTCTTGCGTGCTATTAAAGATAGAGTAATGTGAATATGGGTCTGGGCTTGGGCCTAGGATTTTAATAGGGTAAATAAACCAAAAAAAAAAAAAAATTCAGCCGAAATACTATCTGTATATCTATATCTCTATCTGAATCTAAATATATTTTTATATAAAAATACGTGTCGATTCAATATACTGCCAGCGAAGGCCTCATAAACAATCTCGATTTGGGGGCGCCCTCTATAAAGTAGTTTAGATGTTCAAAGGTCCTAAACAAGTTATGAGGATCATCTAATGGTGATCCACCAATGTACAAATTAAAAATGTTGCGATAAATGTACCTTACTAAACCGAATGTAGCGACATCATGATGGACATTATGTGTATCATTTAAAAAAAGAATCGTCATAACATAGCACCACTACACTAATTTTATCATACGCATTATATAGATTGAGATGTTTTCGCTTAGATATTAAGTTGGTTGGCCTCAGGATGGTAATGAGTCGATCTTATTAGTTTCTTACATTTGAATGTAAAAACATGAACCCGTCCATCCATTATCATCCTTAAATTGGTCAACTAGTTCGGCAAAAACCCAGGAATGCATTATTTGTCTTCCTGAGACTCTGAGAATAGGAAAGAGATAAGATAGTTCAGCAAATCATAAAAATAGATTTAGAAAATAATTTTGATAAATCAAAGAATGCCTTATTCCTCAAACCTCGATATTTGTATTTTTTTTCTTCAGTTTTTACTGAAATTCCTTCTTGATTTATCGAAGGTTGCCGAAACGAACCCTAAATGTTACAAATGGTCTTAATATATCCACAAAATAGGATAAGTCTATTTGATCACTACTCTTTCAGAATTCAGATATATCCCTACTGTTCTGTCTCATTCTCAAAAATCTCTCAAGCAGCGTGTAATGCGCACTGTAGACGTTAACGTTTAACCAAAGGATCACGTTAAGAAAATGACTAGTAAAATAGAAATGACTCGCACTACAATGCGCCGCAGGGTGTTTAGTGGCGGCTGACATCAAAGAGAGTAGTATGTAGTGACCTTTGTTCTTGTGTGTAATATGTTGTTGTCATCACACTATCATACACAATCCCTAGGTAAATCTCTCGATTGTTGAGCTTTATTAAAGCTACAACACTAACAATAACAATTCAATGTAAGTCAACTACCATCAAAACTTGGTTTATGATCTTTCATTCCATCCCAATTTAGTGTAAACCCAGAATCGGTAATTTTTGTTTGCACGAAGGAAATCGATATTTTTGTGCAAAAATGAAGCCAATTTTGGTTTATTGTATGCCAGGATGGATCCTGGAATCCGAATATAAGGGTGCGAAGAATCGATATTTTGTGAAGTAATGAAGCCAATTTTGGTTTATGGTATGCAGGGATGGATCATGGAATTTGAGTATGGTGGTGCGATATTATTTTTTTTTTTTTTGATAACGAAAATGGAGAAGGAAAATGGGGAAATTTACCAAAGAAAAAGGAAAATGAGGGAAACAATGCTCATACTTTATCAAAAATAATAGCTTATCTTTACTACTTTAGAAGGGAGCAGGGATAAGGAATAGTGAATGGAGAATGTGGCAATATATGATTGGATAGGAAATAAAAAAAAATTGATTTTTTTGGTTCAACTGCGGTTCAACCAACCAAATTTTGATATGTAATCTCTAACTTGCATTAAATATGAAAACCAAATTAGATATGATATTATGGGCTGGGCCTTGATAAATTTTATAAAAACCATATATAACTCAACCCGCCCAAACAAAATGATTATGGCTTCACGCACAGAGCCCTATGTGTGCATGTTCACATAGTGCATATAATCGATCCTAGACCAATAGGGTTGTTAGTTAAATGCTTAATTACTTGTTACATATATGTTACTCGTTAAAAAAAACTCACAAATTCTCACATTTGAAATGTAAAAGAAATTGTGTTTTAGCGGGTGACATAGATACAACTTCTAAAATGCATTGCAAATAAATTTTATGGCCAACATTGTGCCACGGTGCCACCACATTGGCTGGAGTGTTTACACTCTGGATTTTTGCCATGTAAAAAAATTCCATGCCTTTTTTATGTGGTAGGGAAATTTTTTCCCTATTATGTGAAAAACAAAATACTGATATAAATTTATTTTTTATAAGTAAATATTGATATGAAAATGTATATGAGTCATATATGACTTTTGGGGACATTGTTGTGGTTAACCATATGGAACCATGTTGTAGACCAAAATGGTCCCAACCCCAACAGAATCCAAATTGGTTGGACAAAAGAAAAATACCAAAGAATGAACTCAAGTAGTAACTAGGTGTAGGAGAAGATAGTGGGGGATGATTTCAAGGTTTTGATTTAGTTACTCTGAAAGGAAAATGTTGGAACTTGAATACCAACAAAAGCAACAAAGTAATGTTATGAGAACAAAATGACAAAAAAGAGAATTATGAATATGAATATGAATATGAATATCAAGTTCAACAAAGAACAAGAAAAGAAAGAGAGTAGTATAGCTAGAGTTTCAGATTGAAGAGATGATATTTGATTTGATTTAAAGCTGGTTATTGAAATGATACTTTGTAATAATAATATTATTTTCTCAAAATTCGAGCAATGACATATCACAATCTCAAAACGTCAATCTTTATATTGATTGTGATGGAAGGGAATTTTGATAGGTGGATGAATCAGATTGATGGATAGATATATGATAGATAGATAGATATATGATGTTTGCATGCATGGGAAAGAAATGATTTCACTTGTTGAAAACTACAGCAATAACTTAACTAATTTTGTTTCATTTTTCTTTGCCTTTTTTTTCAAGCAAATTTATGCCTAGTTTATGTGTTTTTATAATCAAATTTGGATTATTTGGGGATTTTGATGATAAGACTTATGAGAAACTACAACTACTCCTTCGTGTTCATCAGTTCATGTCACAAGATATCATAAGTCAACTTGAATTGAATCTCCAAGAAACAAGAAGAAATTAAAAGTCAACATTAGTGATTTGAAATTGAATCCATGTACATGTCTATTCAAATGTTTCATTTTCACCATACACCATGGTATTGCAATTTGCAAATAATGTGCACTATATATGTTTTGTAGCACCATCATACAAACCAAACCAGATCAGATATTCAGATAAGCTGGGTGCCAAGTGAACCAACATTGGACCATTGAATGCGCAAGGGGTGAGACACATTGATCCACTCTATTTTACCGCGCTCGATCTTAGATAAATACATTATTTAGATTTTTGGTTCAAGCTCCAAAAAAAAAAAAAAATATATCAATACATCAAAAATTTTTATATGTGTAGCCAACTTGTATGTGGGTGTGTACACCCAATCATATGATGCCACGTGTCTATAAAATGGTTGAAAAACTGATCAAGCCCACTAGGGTTAACTAAACCCATACTAGGTTATATTATTATTGCCACATGTCATTTTGTGATTGGGTGTACACACCCACATACAAGTAAGCTACACATATAAAATTCTCTAATCAATACATATACACTAAAATGAACAATTCAAAGGTATGGTTGCAAAAAGTTCATGATGTTAGAACCAAACCAAGCTTCAATCAATATCATATTCCTATATTAAATGCTAACACTAAAATGACAAAATAATATAACACTTTTCACATTTCCCATTTAGTTCATTTCAACAAAATTTACAGATCACAAATCATTACATATATACTACATTTTTATTTGTTATTGAGATTTGAGAAAGACTAAGCAATGTTTTAAGCAAAAGGACAGCACAATCAACACTAAGAATTGAAAACAAAAAGATAGCAATTACATAGAAATGTAATGCAAGTTGTAGGAAAAGAAAGGACAGAAAGAAGGGCAGAGATGTAGGGAAAAAAGTATGGTATGGATTTACCTTGTCTCTGTCATTCAGATTATTTTAATCTTTTTATGAGATATCAAACAGCCTTATTTGATCTCAAGAAAAAGAGAGAAACCAAGATATATAAATAAACCTCTCTCTCTCTCTCTCTCTCTCTCTCTGTTTTGTAAAAAAAACTACTTTCTGTTCCCCCTCTTTCATTTTCTTCACTGACAAGAGAAATACCTGCACACTTTCTCACACACGCACGCATACTCCAAACCATAACCCCACCATCTCTCTCTTTCTATATATCTCTGTCTTATGGATATGATAAGGGCTGCAGTTGCAGAACCAAAAGCAGAGAAAACAGAGTAAGGACAGAACAGAGTTTACAGCCAGATCATACCTTATGATTTTCTCCTACCTCTTTCTCTTTCTCTCTGTCACTTGATTCATCAAATCCATATCACACTCATATAACTTCAACACTCTTCTCAAACCCCAACAACTCCTTTTTTTTTTCTCACAATGTGTATGTCTTAAAAACTTCTCTTCTATAAGTCTTCTATATAAAACCAACTTGAAAAACAACTCAGTTTAGTTTCTTTCTTTATCATCATATATATCAACTTCAATGGAGATCATTAGTTTTCCTCATTTTGACAACAATGAAGCTCATCTTCCACCTGGTTTTCGTTTTCATCCAACTGATGAAGAACTCATTACTTTCTATCTCATCAAGAAAGTTCTTGATAGTACTTTTACTTGTAGAGCTATTGCTGAAGTTGATCTTAACAAGTGTGAACCATGGGAACTTCCAGGTAGTTCAAACTGTTGATCTTAATTAATTATATCACTTCAATGTTCATGAAATGTTTTAATCTTTGTGTTTTTTTTTCTTTTACAGAAAAAGCAAAGATGGGAGAAAAAGAATGGTATTTTTTTAGTCTAAGAGATAGAAAATATCCAACTGGTTTAAGAACAAATAGAGCAACTGAAGCTGGTTATTGGAAAGCAACTGGTAAAGATAGAGAGATTTATAGTTCAAGAACTTCTTCACTTGTTGGTATGAAAAAAACTTTGGTTTTTTATAGAGGTAGAGCACCAAAAGGTGAAAAAAGCAACTGGGTTATGCATGAATATAGACTTGAAGGCAAACTTTCTTACCATTATCTTTCCAGAAGCTCTAAGGTTAGTATATGAACTCATACTTCTTCATCATCAGTTCATCTTTCTGTCTTTTTTTATACAAATTTGTGTAACTTTTTTTAATAAGAACTAGCTAGCTAGTACTATATATATTTTCTTTAAATGGAAATTTTTTGTTTTAAGATCATTTAAATATAAATCATGAAGATGTTTCAAGAGATTTTTGTTCAGCTTTTTTATCTTGACTTGTCATTGTAACTCAGGTGCTAAAATCTCCTATATTTTGTGAATTTTTTTACCTATATTTAAGGGTAGTTTTGTCATTTTTCACCATTTATGTACATAACTAAGGGTATTTCTGTCATTATGAGAAAATTTGGTAATTAATTTTTCTTTGTAAATGTAGGATGAATGGGTGATTTCAAGGGTGTTTCAAAAGAGTGGAGGGATTATAGCTGGTGGTGGTGGTGGTGGTGGTGGATCTAGTGGTACAGGGAGTAAGAAAACTAGACTAGGAAGTGGGACCAGTTTATTTACAGATGTTGGATCACCATCATCAACATCACTACCACCACTGTTGGATTCATCTCCTTATTCTGGTCCTACTACAGTTGATAGTTGCTCTTATGATAGTAAGACTTCAAGGGAGCACGTGCCCTGTTTCTCCACTGCTGCTGCACCAAATTTTAACCAACAGCAACACACATTTACTTTTAATACAAATGCTGCTCCAAATCCTGTTGATGCTGCATCAATGCAGCAGCAGCAGCAGCAGCAGCAGCATCATCAGTTTGGTAGAAATGATGGAATGTCAGGGTTATCTAGTTTGAGATCTTTACAAGAGAATCTGCAGTTTCCTTTCTTTTTCTCTGGAGTTGCACCTATGCAGCAGTCTATTTCTAGTCATCATGAAGATATTGGTGGTATTTGTAACTCTGCAAGTAACTGGATGGTAGGCCATCATCATGATCAGAATCATCATCAGAAGGTTGAGAGGAACAGAATGACTTTGGGTCCTACTGAGCTTGATTGTATGTGGACATACTGAGATGTATGGTATCAGTTTCAAGATGTTTTGCTAGCTATGTGAAGGGTATGGTGATGACCTTAAGACTTATGGTATTATTAGCTTATTAGGGTTATTATGTGTGTTTCTATCTTTGTATCAGTGTTGCAAGTGTTTTAACCTTCTAGCTATGGTTGTATGTGTATGCAACTTTTGTAAGCATTTCTGACTAAAGAAATGCATATCTATGCTACTTAATATGTATGTTCTAAGTTTCTCTTAAATCTTAGAAAGTTTGGGTAGCTGCATTTTCGCCATTTTTCGACACAATTAGGGGTTCAAATTGCAGTAGATTAATTTTATCTCAAGATCTTCAGGTTGTTTGAAGCTGCAAGAGTATGTTAGATGTTGAGAATCAGACATTAATTAACTTGCAGGAAAATGGAGTAAATACTACTGTTATATACAAAAGGTACAAAGGAAAACCTAGGACAAAATGATGTAAAAAAGAAAAGCATATAAAGAAGAGAAGCTGCTAGCTAGGTAGCAATTAAGTGCAAAGACGGCTATGATTAAACAGGACAGTTTATTAAAGTTTCTTTTGCAGGATTCAAGATTGGATTTATCAGCTTTAAATTGATGAAAAAGGTGAAGATGAACTAATCATATGAGTCATCTAATCAAATGAATTGATGATACACACAGTACTATCAATCAGACATATTAAAGGCAGGAAGGATATGTCATATATATGGTCTCTAGGATCATGTAATTGTATGGAATCACTCAATCTGACCACAAGTTTTAATGTTTTTATCACTCAGTTATTTGTGTGTGCAAGAGACATGATTTGAGAGATTAAATGTGTTTTGTTTAGTCTTTGTTAGACTACTTACTAAATGACCTGAAGCTGATATATAGCTAATTAATCTGTCCTGATAGATGCCAACTTCTGCACCTTGGATGGGAAAACAAGACTCACCCATTCTGCGAAATTTTCGCGGCAAATGGGGATCCCATTTTTCGGTTTTATGTAGGAAAAATGACTTAATAACTATGTCCCATATAACCATAGCAAAAGATGATATAGATAGTATAGATGCCCTTTTCCAATACCTATAAACTAGAACTCATAATATGAATCATGGATGTCTCAAACATAATGTAGAAACATAGCAAAAGATGATTTAGATACCCTTTTTCAATACCTATAAACTAGAGCTTAGAATATGAATCATGAATGTAATGTTTAGAGAGAAGTAAGCAGTCAAAGATTTGCTGATATACATATCTTTACTAAAACTTACTAATATTTCCATTTCAAAACACTGTATGATCTTGATGCTATCAAATGTATCCAAGTATGTATAACAACAACACTATGCTACAAAACAAAATCAATAAAATGATTATTACAGTACCTATATATGTTTCCACAACAAGTATGCCACTTGGCAACACCCCAAATGATCATGATATTGGTAGTAGGTAGCTAGGTACAGTAGAGTATGTAGCAGTGATCATCATGAATAGGACATTAAATTGGGTCCCATGTAAGGTAAGAGGTAGTAAATGAGAACAAGTTAACATCACAGAAAGAACAAGATGATCATATATCAGAGTCTTGCAACAATGTCATCTAGTGTTTTTGGCAAGAGAACTGCAATGATCAGTGCAGCTATTTGGAAAGTATGGGTGCAGGACATGCATGGAGTTTGTATAGCACGCGTTGTGTATAATTTGATGCAAGTTTTTTTTAATTTAGTATAGTGATAATGAGTTCTTTGTTTGGTACATTAAGGACATGCTATGTGAAGCAATATGAGAAAAAAACATCAAAGACTGAAAACTGTGTGGTGAATCAGTTAATATTCAAGTAATTTTTTTTTGATTATTTGAAGCATAGTTGGTAGTACAATTCATGTAAAATGCCACTTTTTAATGGTTATATGGGGATAGATAGGGACATAGGGTGGGAAAGATTTACAGCTTATGTGATCAATTGATGGAAGATAGATACCTCCCTCAAATCCAATCCAATCCATGCAGTGATAATTAAACATTTAAACAAAATTTGCAAAAATATGTGGTTCATTTGATGAAAAATTAGACCCAACCGTAGCTGATGGATTATTGATCGATCATCAAACATATCCCAAATGTCTACTGATTGTGCGCAAAAGGTCAGTGGTTTTTTCGCATAATTGTGAATTTGAGTTTACCTAAAACCCATAGATATAGAGCCAATACAGTGATGGTGTTAGAAACTTTTTCAAAAAAATAAAAAATAAAATAATGGTTAGATATGGAAGTAGAATTTCGAAGTAAAGCTTTAGGACATTGGCAGGGTTCATGGGAACAGTTGTACTCAATTCAACAGGCTGAAGCCCCATAAAGGTAATTGGGCCAAAACATAAGTGATATGTGTAACCATATCCTAAAAGCACATTAAGAAAGTAGCAAAAAGTTTATATGGAAATCGGTCGGGTTTGGGTCAGTAAAGGGTAATATCATATCCGATTCCATATTTAATTGGGGTGCTATTTCAAAAACTAAATCCTCCAAAATTCGTACTCGGATTATATTTGGGGTTTAACCATTTTTATGATGATTTTAAAGAACAAATAACATAAATATGCTATTTTAAGACATAAATTCGGGTTAATCAGATTAACGGTTTTTTTTTTTTTTTTTTTTCATTTTATAATTTAGGTAGATATTAAAAACCAAACCCTCCAAATTTGGCTTCTGTAGTCTCAGTTTTTGGGTATGTTCGGATAATCCGAATTCGATTTCATGCCTTAGTTATAAGGATGAATAAAAAATTGCCACATGCATATAAAATTATCAAACATTCTTATTCAAATCACATTAGGGTTAACAAAAAAGAAAAAAAATCGCACTAGGGTTAACAACACCAATATGTGGCAATGTTTTATTATTCCCACAAATCCCACACCGGAGAAACACAACATATAAAGTAAGATATTGTTACTACATATGCTTTAGATAAAATGTGGTGCCATTACATGTTTTCATAATTTTCATTTCAGTGTAGCGTTAAGATTTTTGGACTCGAATACGAATAAAACCCCACCATGTCGTGATGGGTTCTAGTGTTCTACATCAGTTATAGGCAATATAATTGTATAAAGGAGTTCATCACATCTTAACTACGTACTTTAAAGAGTCATGAACTTCAAGATGGTTTATGAGGTCTGTGTTGTAACACCTTTATAATTCTACGTGTTCAATATTTAAAATATATAGGTTGGGTTTTAAAATTTTTAAGGTTTTATGAGTCAACACTGGACTTATACTAATAAACAACTCATGTCTACTTTGCAGTCAGGCCCACCAATAAAAAATCATGTAAAATATGTGTTTCCACGTGCGCATTCAGATAGCAGCGAATGGGGCAACAAGACAAGATTCCAAATGGGTTTAGTCATAAGGCAAAACTTCAAATTGAATTAGTTTGCAGGATATACAATTTTTTGGACATAAATACCCCTATGTGAAGTTTTATGTTTTCTCGAATAAACAACGTCTCGTTCTTCTTCGTTCTTTAACTCGGTATTTTTTTTCCTCATTCTCTATATTTGTACTTTCTCAAGTACAATGAAATAAATTTCTTTCTTCGTCGTTTGTCTTTTTCTTGTAGAATCTCCTTTCATCCATCAATGACAAAAGTAAAAAAACTTGAGTTACTCGAAAGTCAAAACCCATAACTAATTATTGAAGTGGGCAAGTATTATAACGTTCATCAATGGTTGAAGAAATAAGGTAAAATTGATAAAAAATACAACGTACTTTACCACTTTTTCCCATTAATACAATGTACAAAAAAATTGACTAAATAATACTTATACTTTCATTTTATTTCTACGTTATACAATCTGTTAAAATGAAGCTAACAAACTGCTTATCTGTACAAATATTTCTGACGTGGCTTATCTAATTAATGAATATGCTGAGGTGTAAAAAACATAACAAAAGCTTAAGTAATCCCAGATCTTGTTACTATATGTTTCAATCTCAGCCGTCCATAAATACATAAACTTGTTGATAATCAAATCTCTAGATTACAAATCTAGACATAAATTACCAAACAAACTAAGAAAAAAAAGAGAAGGTTTTTTTTGAATGTTAGTCGTCGTGATCATTTTTTGCAGCACTTTTATCTTCTCCTTCGTCTGTAGCTTCGAAACTTCGTCAGCATCAATGGTCTTTTGCATAATTTTGTTTAATTTCTTCATCTCAATCAATGTATTCTCAAGATATTCAATTCTCAAATTCAATGTCCATTCACAATCTTCGATTCTTCATGTTTATAGTACAATTCTTGATGGCGTTATTCAGGTCGTCTGTAGGAATCAATCCGGCCACTTGAAAAAATAACACTTTGATTGTCCATTAGTGTAATTACCGCACCCATAAAACGACCTCCCAACATTTTCAGGGGTCCAAGCGGTCTTAGTTGGAAAAGGAACTCCACATTTGCAATTACGAAGAGAATTAACACTAGAAGAAGAAGACATGAAGCCTGGATTTAGATATTAGAAAACTAGGTTTTCTGAAACTTTGATTTGGGGATAAATTGATTTGAGAAAAAGAAGTGTTTAAATTTTTTATAAACAGAGAATCACGTGCGATTTTTGAACTGTTGGATATTATTATCAACTTTTATTTAATTAGATAAAGCCACGTCAGAAAATTTTGTACAGATAAGCAGTCTGTTAGCTTCATTTTAACAGATTGTATAACGTAGAAACAAAATGAAAGTACAAGCATTGTTTGGTCAGTTTTTTTGTACATTGTATTAATTTAAAAAAGTGATATAGTACGTTGTATTTTTTATCAATTTTACCAAGAAATAATTATTAATGGAGAACAATCTGTGGATATTGAAGAAAACACATACATGGGTTGTGATAATGTACTAAATACAAAGAAATGGTTATTAATGGAGAACCATCTGATTTTTAATTGTAATTATGTACATGAGAAGTATTGCAATGATTAATTGTGATTTCAATCGACAACAAAACTACGTATTTTACAATTTTCTCATGGAGAAGAAGATCGAGTCAACTCAGTTTTTTGAGTCAACTCAGTTGTCACGATAATTGTGATAACATCATGTTATCACTGTATTTATCTTTGAAAAATAAAGATGATAACATCATGTTATCACTGGACTGGTCTTTGATAACATCATGTCATCAGTCTGGTATTTTATTTGTAAAAGAACTTAAAGTACTTAACATCATTCAATTTTTTTTTTTTATTTTTTTGTGTGGGATTTGTGGAATAAATAAAACACCACCACGTATGAGTGTTGTTAACCCCAGTGGATTTGAACAAGTTACCCAACTAAAATTATAGACACGTATGGGACAAATAAAACACTACTACGTATGGGTGTGGTTAACCCTAGTGGGATTTGAACAAGTTACCCACTTAATTTGAACAAGTTACCCTAGTGTGTTATCACTGTAGTTGTGTTTGAAAATTAAAATTGATAACATGATGTTAAGTGATAACATCATATTATCAGTTTTGTCTTTTATTTATAAATAACCTAAAGCTGATAACATCATGTATCATTGTAGTTGTTTTTGATAACATGATGTTATCACTACAATTGTGATAACATCATGTTATTACTGTAGTTGTCGATCTTTGAAAATTAAAGCTGATAACATCATTGTACGTGATAACATCATGTTATCACTGTAATGTTTCAGAATTCTAATATAATTTTTCTGATTAAAAATATGGTTCAATTAGTGACGAAGATGACGATGAAGAATAACAGGATAAAAACAAAAAACAACCAAGAGAGGAAAAAACAAAAACAAGTGGGAGATTTTATTTATTGAAATCTTCTACTAAAAAATGTTACAACTATATTGTTAGTAATTGGGTTTCAATTACTGTTTTGGGGATATGATCATGTTTAATTACAATCAAATTGATTGACAATTGGTTTAAGGATTAAACAAATGTAAAGAGAGAAGATAGAAATGATCTCATGTGGGTTTTAATCTCAAGGTACTTTGTGAGTTATTAATGAAGAGATCTGATAAGAAAGGAGAAGAGAGGAGAAAAACATAGAGAGGAAGAGAGGATAAAAGCGTAGAGATGAAGAAGGAGAAAACTAGAAGAGAAGGGTAGAACTGGTATTTTAAAAAAAAAATGTTCTTGGGCCTAAAGAATTTGTTTGTCCTTCTTATAAGATCCATAAGTTTGTTCTTTTCATAGCCACTTTTTTTATAATGTCCTTTTGGCCAAACAAGTTCAGGATTTGGCTTTTTGGCTTCAAAGTGGACGTATATATCGTGTAATTAACGCAATGTGTCACACGTAGAGAGTAAAATTAAACTGACTCTAAAGCTGCATTATACTAGTAAATGGACATTTTCAACGGAATTTTATTTTGTGCACTTTCCAAAATCCCCGAAGAGATTAATTAAATATGTTAAACTGCATTATGGATTAACATTATATGACTTTGATCTATGCTGAGACTTTCGTTCATGCTGATAATCTTGTAGACACGGCAATCAGAAGCCAGCCATGATTCTTTCTTTCTTTTGTGTTTCTCTTATCTTTCAATACCAATTTGTTCATTAGAAGTTATAGACTTATAGCTAGCATCACTGTTGATCAATCTCTATCTCCCTAGGTGGAGAACCTTTGAACTTGGATTCTTAGTTTAAACCAGGTCTTTGATCAAACTACTACTTAGGCATCGGGTACAAAAAAATCTCGATTTTAACTGTAGTTTGGGTAGCAAATAGAAATGACTGTCATCGCTAACAAAGATCCATCTTCATCAAAGGTAACATACGTCTAAGAATATAGTTTAACCCTACTTACCCATCAGGCAGTAGTGTGGGCTTCATGCGTGCCTTCACTGACAGTAGCAGTTTTCTTTTACTAGCTGAGACAAATAAAACGAAGCGGCTGGTCTTAAGAAATGTACTCAATAGTAGCTACAACGGGTATACATACTAGACCTCATCCTGGAATGGAAAGAATTTTGCAGGTGCCGGTTAGGCTTAACTTGTAAAATCTTTGGGTACACCTCAAGGCATACCATAACATTTTTTCTGATAAAAAAAAAATTGATCTGGAAACAGGTCAATACAACATTCGTGTGGCAGCCATTTCTCCATCACCCATTTCTTTTGGTGAGTTTGATTACGTTCGTGACCCTGGTTAATGCATTGATCTGGAAACATGTCATACAACATTCATGTGGCAAACAACTCGAAAAATTATGAAGTTGAAAACATAGGACAATGTAAGAAACTCTGTCTGGCACCTTATTTTTGTACTACATATGCTTATTGTATTAACCTATTTCTAGATCAATGCATTCACTAGGTCAGGTCGCTAGCAGACTTGACCAAAAGGGGGAGAGTTTTAGATCGGGGTGGCTGCACCTCGTTGAGATTGAGATTGCCTACGTACTCTAGTTCGTGGGGATTGAACCTAGAGATCAAGCCATCGTAGTTCTGTT
Organism: Aquilegia eximia; assembly: GCA_023053565.1. Lineage (NCBI taxonomy): Eukaryota > Viridiplantae > Streptophyta > Magnoliopsida > Ranunculales > Ranunculaceae > Aquilegia > Aquilegia eximia. Next base: position 16,467,160 of record JALIGU010000005.1, read on the forward strand.
ATGTAGAAGGTGAAGAGACGAAGATCTCGGGATCCTGCAGATTCTCCGACATATTTATGGTGATGAAATATTCTCCAATGATTGAGTAACGGTTGTAATGATTGTATGACAGCTAGAGATATTATCTTGTGCGCCGAATTAGGGCATGTACGCATAACCAGAACGTTGTTGATACTGTAGTCGTGCTGCTCTGGTCGAGTTATGAGTAGTTCGAGTGCATAGCGACCTGAGAGATTAATAACTGTGCCACGTGGCTGCTTTTTATTGGTTGGAGTATATAGTACCCCTACATAAGCCCCCTCTTTTTAGGTCGATGAAAGAAGTTGGGCTGAAAAGACTTGGAACTCTGATCGATGTTGATTTGAAGTTTGCTTTTTGAATTTGTGTACGTGGCGATCATGCGTGATTGTCTCATATCATCATTGTGTCTTTACGGGGAAGTGGAGAAGTTTCCTCGAGCAGTTACCCGTAAAGTTATGACCATTGACGCACTTCTTGCTTGATGGGTTGGATGCTGGACATGTGGATGTGGAACGTCGGGTTAGTGGAAAATAACTGCAAGGAACGTGCTTCCCATGTTTGATCTTAGCCGTTGAAGGGATTCAAACTGATGGCTGAGATTGCATGTGGTACAATATTTAAACTGTGGCGTAGTAGTGAAGAGTTTACTTTTCTCAATTTCTCTCTCGAACTGCTGCGTGTTTTCTCTTGTGACCTGAAGAACTTTGAGAGCTCGTGAGGTTAGTTCCTTCTTTTTGTCTTTTGCTTTTGAATTTCTTCTTCTTTTATCTTCTATCTTTTTCCTTGAGAGAGATGTCGGAGGGTAGTGACTCTCAAAATGATCACTTGAGTGGTGATGATGGTGATGAGTATGAGTCTGAAAGGACTCATTCTGAAACTGCGTCTCCTAGTCGGGGTGAGGGAGATGTGAATCCTGAAAGCCCCAAGAGTAGTGGTCCTCATGGGGAGGATTCTTCTGATGATGAGATGGTTGAGGGAGAAGATGGGTCGTTCTGCCGAGTAGTAAACCCTAAATATGTCCATAGGCATATTGCCTTTAGGAAGAAGTATGGGCTTAGCTCGATTGACCATCTAGAGATTAGGTTTTTAGGAAATCGTTTGCTCTCTGTTGAGTATCGACCTAATAACCCTTTCTCAACTGTGTTTACCTTGACCCAATTTCGAGCTGGTCTTAGGTTACCTTTATCTGCCCTTGTGGTCGATCTTCTTAATGCGATTAGACGAGCTTCTTGTCAGATGAATGGTAACTTTTGGAGAAATATGAGGGTGATTGACGACCTCAATAAGTTGCATAGGTGGAACATTTCCGTAGAGAATATGTTAGACCATTTTTGTTTTAAACGTTCTGCGAAGCCTGGGCTAACGGGCTATAACATGCAAGTCCGACCAGAGCGTTTACCCTTGATCTACCCTGTGAGTAGCGAGCCATGGTGGAAGGATCCCATGCTGATTACTGGGTCGATCACTGAGGGGGACATCCAGTTGCGACATGTGACTAGAAATGTTGCTGATAACCGTAAGCTTTTGGTCGTTAGTCATAGGTCATGATAAATTTGTTTGTTGTCGGACTTTCTAACTTTGAATTTTGTTTGCAGCGATCAGGGACGACCATCTGGTGAAGAAGAACGACCTGAAGTCCGCTCTGAACGCATTTGGACTGTGGACTGATAATCACAAGGTGCAGTTCTTGCCTCACCTGAAGGAATTTTTTATTCCTGAGGGTGGTCCGAAGACAGTTGCAGAAGAACTCGAGAGAAGGAAGGTGCTAAAGAAGAACTTTATGTCGTCTGTGCATAAAGCTGATAGGGGACGAGCTGGTGGTAGCTCGCGCCAGGGGGAGAAAGAGGCGAGCCCCCAGGTCGTGTCACCTCTGACCACTTTGCCTAAGTTGCCTGCTGGGTCGATGAAGAAGAGGTCGTTCTCAGGTAATCTGAAGATGGTGGAGCCACCAGTCGTACCTGCTCCTACCCCTCTTAAGTCAGTTCGCTCTCCTGAGCCCACTCTTGTGTCGAAGAAGACTGCTGCTCGACCTTTGCAGAAAGGTAAGGGGGTGTTGTCTGAGTTCCGACCTGGGCCATTCGATTATTTGGATGGCCGAGGGGGAAAGCATGTCATTTATGATAATGACAGTGCAATAGATGACCCTTGCGTTGCCCGAGCTGTGAATGAGGGCATTGTTTTGGATGCTGATGCTCGAGCAGTGAAGTCGCAAACCCTGTTGGTGACTTGCTCGAAGATAAACGCAGCAATGTCCTTGAACTTGCATTTTCTGTTTTGTTGTCTTGATTTACGTACTGTTGTCTAATCGATGCTTTTGTGTATAGCTCAACGCCAGCTTCTAGGAAGTTCGTCTAGTCGCTGAGGTTGGAGCTCGAGCTGATATCGAGCTGAAGCATATGAATGAGAAGCTCGAGCAGGCGAGGACGATTGCCGTAGTTGCTAAGTCTAAGGTGAGGGATAAGGAAACGGAGAACGTGGCGTTGAAGGAGATGTTAGAGGTGGTAAGGGGTGAGCTCGCTGCTGCTAAGGAGTCTGCGGTCCACTGGGAGAACACATGCCATAAGAACGGTGTAGAGTGGAAGGCTTACTGCGACTACCTGCAGAAACAGATGATGGGCTCGCCCGAAGGAGAGGAAACGCGAGGTGGTGATGAAGGAGCTTTAGTGCCAGCTTAGGACACCTCGATGGGCCCTGCTGATGTGGTTGGAGGTGGCCAGAACGAGTTGGGTGATCACAACGATCAGACCTCCCAGCAGTGATCCTATCTCTCTCTTCAGAGAATCCTGGTGTTTGGTGAGGCCAACCCGAGTCTCCACTACACCAATAGCTCATCTTGCTTACACCTTGGTAGCTTCTCCTTGCATGGGAAAGTACATCTCCTTCTTCTTCTCACGTTCAGTTTTCAAGTCCGATGTAGTGATTTTGAGTGAGCATTTATCTGTCTTGACTAAGTTTGTAAAGAATGATAGTGGTCGATCTGCTTTTAAGTTTGTCTGAGCGGCTAGTTTCCAGGGAGTCCTGGTAGCTCGTTCAGATGGCAGGTAGACGAGATGAATGGCTGCAAGCAGGACGGACTGAAATTGTTCTTCTTGTATGCCTTTAGTTGAATTTTGCTTTTATAGGTTCTAGGTTGCATTTGGTAGATCGGTTTACCTGTAATAGTTAGATTTTCATAAAGAAATTTCACTTATCTACCTTGCATTCTTATACTTGTTGCGTTGTCTGCTTGTATGGGTTTTGCAAACAATAAGTAACAAGCATAGTGTTGGACCTGATGGTGGATGAGGTCGTATGCATGTTAGCTGAGGTGTACGTGGGTCGTGGGAATGATATGACCAATGTACCAAGTTAAGTTGTAAATTTTTGAACTTAACAAAATAAAAATTATCAAAGGGACTAGAGTTTTGATAATTTGTAGGTCGAGGGATTGGATTAGACCTTTAAAAGCCATTCATGTTTGAGCTGAAATGAAGGCAGAAATGAGTTTGTATATTGAAATGTAATAGATAGATGCTTACATTTCATTGATAAAACTTCTTCAAGTGGTAAGCATTCCATGGGTTCTTAACGTTCTCCCCTTCTGGCGTTTGAAGACGATAAGATCCGTTGCTTTGAACCTTGGTGATAATGTAAGGGCCTTCCCAATTGGCATTGAGCTTGCCGATAGTAGCCTTCCTTTTGTTGTGGAACATTTTTCTTAGAACTAGTTCTCCGGGTTGAAAAGATCTAGGACGTACGCCTTTGTTATAAGCTCGCTTTAGTCTTTGTTGATATTGTTCGAGTTTTATAACGGCGTGGTTTCGTCGTTCTTCGACGAGATCTATTCCGAACGACCAGACCTGATTGTTAAGTTCTGTGTCTACCAGAAGGGATTTGGTCGTGCCAAATGTCAACTCGGTGGGAATAACGGCCTCAACTCCATAGCAAAGGCTAAACGGTGACATCCCTGTGGATGTACGAGGAGTTGTTCTGTAAGCCCACAGGATGTTTTCTAACTGATGTGGCCATTGATCGTGTTGATCCTCGAGCTTTTTCTTTAAGTTGTTCAGGATCTGTCGATTTGCAGTTTCGACTTGGCCGTTGGCTTGTGGATATCTAGGTGTCGACCTAGAATGATCGATTTTCCATAGCGCGTAGAAAGCCTTGATGTTTTTGCCAACGAATTGAATGCCATTATCGGTGACTATCCTTTTTGGTAAACCAAATCGTGTGATGATGTTTTCCCACATGAATCTTTGGACATCGGCTTGAGTGATGTTGGTGAGTGCAACTGCCTCTACCCATTTGGTGAATTAGTCAATGGCGACTAGAACATATCTCTTTTCAGATTTCTTCTCTTTGATTAAAGGGCCCATGATATCGAGCCCCCACATGTGAAATGGCCATGGTGCTGTGATGTTGATGAGATCGTTGGGATGCTGATGTTGGTTATCAGCAAATTGTTGGCATTCTTTACACTTCAACACAAATTTCTTGGCATCTTCTTTCATTCTTGGCCAGAAATATCCCTGGGAGATCGCTTTATGAGCTAATGTTCGACCTCCGGAGTGGTTTCCGCATTCTCCTTCATGGATTTCTTGGAAGATGATTTGCCCATGCTTGGGGATCAAGCACCGTAAGAATAGACCAGTTGCAGATTTTCTGAATAGCTTACCCTCATGAAGTTTATACATAGTGACTTTATGTAATAACTGATTGGCTTCCTTTTTGTTGGATGGTAACACACCAGTTTGAAGGTAAGTGATGAAAGGTTCCATCCAAGTCCCTTGGATGTCTGCTGGTGTTGTGTCTAGTAGATCGCAGATTTGGTGAACGTTTTCTTCTTTGAATAGATATGCAGACTGTGTACTGATTGCTATAGTCAGAGCTCGCGGTCGATATGACTCGATCTTAGATGCTAAGAACGCCAATGAATCAGCATGTCTGTTGTCATCTCTAGGGATGTGATCGATTGTGAAATAACTGAGCTTGCTGATGAGTTCCTTTGCTTTGCTAGCATATCTGATTAAGTTGACACCATTGATCTGGTAATTATTGGTAATCTGATTGACTACCAATTGAGAATCACTGAATACCTTGAGGCGAACTGCCTGTAGGTTGATAGCCATTTGTATGCCCTGGATTAGAGCTTCGTATTCGGCCTCATTGTTGAAGGTCGAGAAGTCGAGACGAGTTGATCTCTCGAGCTGTGAACCCTCAGGTGAAATGAGTACAACACCTATGCCACTTCCATTGGAGTTGTGTGAACCATCAACATATAGTTGCCAAGTGTCGGGAGGATTGACCTGGACTTGCCTTGTTTCTGGTTCTGGTTCCCAATTGATATCCTCTGCTGGATAGTCTGCTAAGAAATCTGCGACGACCTGGCCTTTGACGGCCTGCCGAGAGACGAACTCAAATGTGTAATCACCCAGCTCGGCTGCCCATCGAGCCATACGACCTGTTTTGTTCTTCTTTTCTAATATATGGCGTAATGGCTGGTCGGTGATTACTTTGACAGTGTGGGCTTGAAAATAAGGTCTGAATTTGCACGCAGCGTAAAGGAGAGCTAATGCTAATTTCTCTAGAGGTGTGTACCTTATTTCGGCCTGCTGCAATACTTTGCTTGTGAAGTAAATTGGGCGTTCGACCTGATTTTCTTCCTTGAAAAACACTGCGCTGGTCGCAAAATCTGAAGTTGCGAGGTAGACGCCGAGTATATCTCCATCATTAGGCTTTGTGAGAACTGGTGGAGTAGATAAATATGCCTTGAGGTCGGTGAAGGCCTTCTCGCATTTTTCTGTCCATTGATATGCAGCCCCCTTTTTGAGAATATGAAGCATTGGTCGACATTTATCTGATGCTCTAGAAATGAATCTATTGAGAGCTGATACCATGCCGTTGAGTTTTTGGATCTGCTTCTTTGTTTTTGGGCTGGGCATGTCGATCAGGGCTCTGATCTGGTCGGGATTTGCTTCAATACCTCGTCTTGTAACTAGATAGCCGAGAAATTTTCCTGATGCAACCCCAAACAGACACTTCTCTGGGTTAAGACGCATTCTATATTGTCTTAACCTTTGGAATGCCTGGTCGAGATTGGACAAATGATCTTGGTCTTGGTTGCTCTTGACTAGCATATCGTCGATGTAGACCTCCATTGTTCGACCTAGCAGATCGTCGAAAATTCTAGTGACCAGTCGTTGGTATGTCGCTCCTGCATTCCTTAAGCCAAATGGCATAACCTTGTAGCAAAAAATGCCTTGCTCTGTTGTGGAAGAGGTCTTCTCTTGGTCGGGCTCGTACATTGGGATCTGGTTGTAGCCTGAGTATGCGTCCATGAATGACAATAGCTCGAAACCACATGTCTGATCGACTAACCTATCGATTCGTGGCAGTGGGAATGAATCTTTAGGACAAACTTTGTTCAATCTTGTGAAGTCAATGCAGACTCTTGTTTTCCCGTTTTTCTTTAAGACTGGCACAATGTTGGGTAGCCAATCTGGCGTGTCGACTTCCTTGATGAACCCGACCTGTTTGAGTCTGTTGATCTCTTCATTTACTGCTTGGTGAAACTTAGGAGCGAGCCTCCTTGGATTTTGCTTAACAGGTCGATAATTTGGATTGACGCGCAGTTTATGACATGCAATTGATGGGTCTATTCCAGGCATATCGATATACGACCAAGCAAAAATATCTTTATTAGAAGAAAGAAAGTTTACAAAGTTGTTGTACTTATCTCCGTCTAATTCCGCACCTACATAGACATATCTCGGCTCGTCTTCTGACCCTAAGTTCACACGTACTCCTGGATCAATGCTTCCGAGATTAAGCTGGGGGGAGCTCATTTGCTCCTTCTGTAGTTGCTATTTAGTGGCTTCAGTCCTTTCTTTCGACGGGCTCTTTGATTTGTTGTCGCCCTCTCGAGCTTCTGATGAGATCGGGCTCTTCCCTTTAGTGTCAGCATCCTTGGTTCCAGAGGTGGATGGCTTTGCAGGCGCCACAGCTTCAAGAATTCCATGACATTCTTGTGCAGCGTTCTGGTTGCCTCGATGTTCCATTATCCCATGAGGTCCAGGATAGCGGAAAACTTGATGATATGTGGATGGAACACCTCTCATGGCATGGATCCATTTTCGACCAAGAATCGCATTATACTTACTTGCGATGTTGAGGATGCTGAACTTGGCGGTCACAACGACCTTGTCTTCTTTTCGGCCCACAGTGACGAGCAACAATATTTCACCCTTAGGATCTTCCCTTGAACTGTTGAAGCCTAGGATGGGTGTGAAATCAGGGTTGAGGACTGAATCAGGTAACCTCATGTCTTTGAAGGTTCTGTACATGAGTATGTTGCAGGATGCACCAGGGTCGATGAGTACCCTCTTGATGATGTAATCAGCTATTCGCAATTCAACGACAAGGGCGTCGTTGTGAGGGGTAATGACCTTGTTGAGATCGTCCTCCGTGAAGGTAATATCAGTCTCCTGGCGAGCTGGGATGTTGAAGCGAGCTGCTCGGCCAGTAATCGAGTAGACATGATGAAGATGCTCTACTCGTCCCTTCTTCTCTCTTGACACGGGGGTGGAGTTGGATTCACAAATCATGTAGACTACATGACTGTCTGACTCGTTGTCTCTATCGATCTTGTTTGCGACCTTTTTGTTAAGTTGGTCGCGTAGGTCGCCTGTTGGACTTAAACGCTGGGAGAGGCTACGCCCTCTGCTGTGGACTGGACTTGTAGAGGCCGTTCTGGCCTTGCTGTGAGGTCGCTTTGGTGAATGCGGAGGCGTGCTGGACCCTTTCTTAGCTCGTTTGCCAATGGTATCCTCTTGCCTTCCAAGGATCCAATTGTTGAGCCTTTTTTCATCGGCCCAAGTCTAAAGAGCACGTTTCAAAATGCGACAGTCATCAGTTTGATGACACCGCACCTTGTGAACTTTGCAGTACGGTCGACCAGATGTGTCCTCCAACTGTGTGAAGGTAGGAATCTTGCACCAATGGTTGTGCCTGATTCTGTCATAGATATAACCGGCTGGTACTCTCGTTGCTCAGTAAGCAACGACTTTGCCTTGAACCTCTTGTTGTCAGATCGAGGTCGCTTAGTGGAGCCAGATTCCACGTTAGAGATGACATGATTCTTTTCGCTACCAGTTAGGGCTTCCTCGAGCTTGATGTAACGATCTACCTTAAGGTATAGCTCGTCCAAAGATGAAGGTCACTTCATAGCTAGAGATTTGTGCAGGTCGGATCCCTGGATCAGACCGTGAGAGAATGCGATTGTTGCGAAGGTTTCATGTTCCTTTGCAAAATCTTGAATGGAATGTAGTTCAGATTTGAATCGAGTAAAGAAATTGCTCAATGATTCGCCATCCCCCTGCTTGACTTTGAAGATGGAGTCAATGGTGACAGGACGCTTCTTGTTGTGGATATAGAAGATAACGAACTGTTTTTCTAGATCCATAAACGAGCTGATGGATCCTGGCTTCAAACGGTGAAACCAGTCAAGAGCAGGTCCGATGAGGCTGGACTGGAACAGTAAACATAGTAAGTGATCCTTTTTGATGAGAGGAAGGGATTTACGAAATCCTTTGATATGGTCAGTTGGATCTCCAACTCCTGCATATTGGTCGAATTTGGGGGCGTTGAGCTTGTTAGGCAATTCATGGTCGAGGATCTCCTTGGAGAAGGGAGACTCCTGAAATTGCTGAAGGGACTGGACAGCAAGTTGTTCTGCGGTATGGCCTTTGTGAAGTTGTATGATGGCCTGAGTGGCTTTGAACTCCGCTAGTTGTTGGCTGAGTTCTTCATACTTTTGATTGGAGTCATCAACAACAACGACTCCATGTCCACCATTTGCTCTTGGTGCTGGGTTGGTAGTTTTTGCAGCCTTTAACTGTGCGTTTTCTTCCTGAAGACGATTGATTTGGTCTTGCAGATCTTGGATGGTCAGTTCATGGGTAGCCATTTGAATAGATGACTTTGAGTTGGGTGGGAGGGTTTGGGTTTTTCGATATAATCGAATTCCTTACAGTCGACGCCAAATGTATTAACCTATTTCTAGATCAATGCATTCACTAGGTCAGGTCGCTAGCAGACTTGACCAAAAGGGGGGGAGTTTTAGATCGGGGTGGCTGCACCTCGTTGAGATTGAGATTGCCTACGTACTCTAGTTCGTGGGGATTGAACCTAGAGATCAAGCCATCGTAGTTCTGTTATGTAGAAGGTGAAGAGGCGAAGATCTCGGGATCCTGCAGATTCTCCGACATATTTATGGTGATGAAATATTCTCCAATGATTGAGTAACGGTTGTAATGCTTGTATGACAGCTGGAGATATTATCTTGTGCGCCGAATTAGGGCATGTGCGCATAGCCAGAACGTTGTTGATACTGTAGTCGTGCTGCTCTGGTCGAGTTATGAGTAGTTCGAGTGCATAGCGACCTGAGAGATTAATGACTGTGCCACGTGGCTGCTTTTTATTGGTTGGAGTATATAGTACCCCTACACTTATAGTAGCTTGTGTACGATTTGGGGAGACGTCTTCATATTGGTCAACAAGTCAAACAACACAATGCCGTCAGAAGAGATCTTCGTGTCCTTGTTCTATCAGAGCTGATTGGTTCTACAGACAAAATAAAGGGAAAAATTTACATGGTTGTGTGGTAGCTATCCTGTTGGGTATACTCTTACTAATTCTTTGGAAATGCAGGAGAAAGAATATCAGGGTTTCATCAGGGACATTAGATTGGTAAGCAACAGAGTTTGCAGAGTAGCTTGTGGTTGCATTCATGAAGATGAGAAGGATAGGCCATCGATGGGACAAATCCTTCAAGTTTTGGAGGGAGGCTTAGATGTGGGTACACCTCCAATCCCAAGTTGTTTTAAACCACTTTATCTAAAAGCTTGAACTGTTAGGAATTACATACAAAATTCCTATGCGAACAGTACTATACAAACAGAATCGTATACGAACAGTATACGATATGAACAATGCGAAACAGTCTAACGAACAGTAACTTAACTACAAAAGAACACCACACTTTTTAAGGTGGTTCAGCAAGTTGTTGCCTACGTCCACACGACTAAATTTGATAGAGAAACGGTTAGAGGAAATTACAAACTGTCACTCTCTTGTCTCTCAATCTCTCTCACAAAATCTCTCCCACAATGGAGGCTTCTCTCACACACAACACTTGTATTCTTCTCTGTGTTGTTGTAATTGTTCTCTCCCAACTTCTGAATTTATAGCCCTGGACAGTACATTCCAGTACATGGTTGGTTCAACCACCATAGCTCCAAGTTCAACAAAATACAACTACATTAATATTAACCTTCATAATTCAAACCTTGGAACTGTAACACCTCTAGATAGTCTTTTCCTTCTAGAGGATCTTGACTCTCATGGGGAGGGATAACCCCAACATGAACTTGTAGAGGGAGGCTACCACCATGTATATCAACCGCAATACCGGATAAACTGGTAGGCACATGCCGAACCAAACAACGAAGATGGACTCTGCCATTCTCTCAACTTGGTCACGGGCAAGTTGAGAGACTGGATCCACCAACACAAGTTTTCTCCAACTACTTGATTTTCCAAAAAAATCAAGAATACATTTTAACTCCTGATGGACGTTGTATGGTGGTAATTAGATACATCTCACAAGTATCTTCAGCAAAAAAAAAAAAAAAAAAAAAGAAAATAGAAAAAAAGATACATCTGAAATTCCAAGACAATTGGGAAAAGGAGGTTTTGGTTGTGTTTTCAGAGGGACACTTCCTGATTTCACTGCCATAGCTGTGAGAAAAGCTTGGTTGCCAGCTCTCAGGAGAAAACCATTTTCGAGAAGAAGTTAATACCATTGGGATGATACACCACAAAGCTTCTCAACGATTCCGTCTTGTCTTGGTGAACGTCGAACATGTTTGAGATATCTGATACCTCCCTTTTTTGGTGAATGTAATGAGTGACAAAAGCAGCACTTAATTGTGAGAAACTTTCGATACTTCCTGGCTCCAAACTCAAGTACCAATCTGATGCGTTGTCCTTGAGATTGCTGGGAAACAATCTGCACCAAACTCCGTCATACTGTGGGGCTTCAAAAGCCGCCATCTTTTGTTTGAAATGATTCAGATGTTGAACAGGATCAGCAATACCGTCATACTCACAGAACTTTGGTGAATGAAACTTGCTAGGAAATCCGTAAGCATAACAGTTTTCCTCCAGAGGTCGTTTCCCTAACCGTTCTAAATCTTGGGTCACCATCACGTTCCTTCCTTTGTTTTGTTCGGCCACTTGCCCTTGAAGTTTTGAAATCATATCAAAAAGCCTTTCGTATTTAGTTGTTGCCGGTAATGCTCTTGAATCCATCTCCACTTCCTCCATCGAGTCACCATCCTTATCATTTATCTGAGATTGCACCGAAAGTCCCTGATGTCTCGACTCAGATTCATTCCTGGGCTCACCGTTTCCTTGATTCCGAATGTGCTGTTCTTTGGCCGTTAGCTCTTCCCTAAGTTTCCGGTTGTCTTCTCTTAACCTTGGAACTTCCTTATCAACCGCTTGAGGTGGTGGTGGGACTACTGCTTGGAAGGCGGACGCTCCTTCTGGTACCAAAGTGGTTGACTTTGTTGCTATCACCATTTCTTCTCGTTCTCAGTTACGATTTCTCCTGAAACGATATCTGAAAGTCCACTGGTTAGATGAGTATGAAGCAACACCGACATATACCGACATATATATTTCATTAACCATAAATATTAATGCAATCAACACCAACATATACTGATAGATTTAAGCAAGAAACTTAACATAAAGTTAAAGCGAACGGAAATGGAAATCAACGGAAACCAGATGCAAACGAATAATCACAACTGAAGTAAATGTAAACGGAAACCAGATACAATCATAGATTAAACCAGAAAGAACTTAGCATGTACTAAATAGATTTTCCACGAAAAAACAAACCGTGTAAACCTAGATCTGAGATCCAGCCCTCCTTCTAGCGCCATTTGTTAGTCCTCTTTCCGTGAACATAGCAGCACTCACGGAGATGAGCTTCCATGCTGGAGAAGGCTGGATCCCCGGTGTTCCGTGCTCTCCGTGTACCTGAAAGTCCACTGGGTTTATCCAGTGGAAAACGCTCCAACGGTCAAGTTAGTTTTTCCTCCGGCGAGAATAGAAAGTAAACCTAATTTAGCTAGAGAGAGAGTGAATAGTCGTTTGTCTGATGTTACCTGCCTCTTTAGGGTTGCACACGTTTGCTTTTATACCTGCTGTTCACCGTCATCTACTGGCCATTGGATCTACCTCCCAATCCTACCGTTATTCCCTCCTATACGTGGTCTTCTCTTAGCCTCACAATTCTCTCTAGTGTGGTACAACTAGACTCACGTTCATCTCACGTGTTGTTCTAGATAGTTCTCGTCTCGGATCCCTTGGTCTTGGGAGTAGCTAACGCGATATCTTCCGTACTCTTCCCCGCTTGACACCTATCGGTGGGTATCCATGTACTTACAGATACTGCCAACGCTAACAAAGATCCATCTTCTTCAAAGCTAACATACTTCTAAGAATATGGTTTATGCCTACTTACCAATCAGGCAGTAGTGTGGGCTTCATGCGTGCCTTCACTGACAGTAGCAGTTTTCTTTTGCTAGCTGAGACAAATAAAACGAAGCAGCTGGTCTTAAGAAATGTACTCAATAGTAGCTACAACGGGTATACATACTAGACCTCATCCTGGAATGGAAAGAATTTTGCAGGTGCCGGTTGGGCTCAACTTGTAAAACCTTTGGGTACACCTCATGGCTTACCATAACATTTTTTCTGATAAAAAAAAAAAAATTGATCTGGAAACAGGTCAATACAACATTCGTGTGGCAGCCATTTCTCCATCACCCATTCCTTTTGGTGAGCTTGATTACGTCATGACCCTGGTTAATGCATTGACTACTTCCCTGCTTGGGCAGCACATAAAATAAGTAACCGGAAAGAAGTTATTGGTCTGTTAGATCCCATTTTAGATGGTAATGCTGAAGTTAAAGCGCATGTTAGATCCCATTTTAGATGGTAATGCTGAAGTTGAAGCGCATGTCAGAGTTTGCAGAATAGTTTTTGGTGCATTCAAAATTATGAGAAGCATATGATGAATTTAAGTTCAATAATGATACAGACCTCACTAGTTCTGTGATTCTGTCAACTTCTGTTCACATAAGATGACATCATTACTCATTAGACACTTCTGCAGCAGTTCTTCTTCCCCTTGTTCTTGACTTTCTTGTTCTGTAATGCAACTTCTAGCAGAGATGAGCAACATCATGCAGCACTTGATAAAAAATAGACACTTCACATTACATTCTCTTCTTAAATATTTACACTGCAATCCCACATAAACTTATTAAGATTACTGTAGTCAGCGTACTTATGGATAGAGAAGTTGCAGGTTTTCATACACCAAAATCCAATTTATTCCCAAATCCAGCAGTACACCAAAATAATTACTTCATACACCAGGTACAAATGTTTGAGCTAATCATATGTAGCTAATTCTAGGACAAAATATTTGATCCCTAGCCCATGAGATTACACTTGATATAGATGCGTACAGAACCCCGAAGATAAAACACTTTTTCCGGTAGAAGCAAAACCTCCTTATTTTTCGTTTAAATCTCCCTTGTATGACAACTAATTTCATCAAAACACCCCTTGCACAACAGTAACACAGAGATCTTCTAAACTTCACTCCTAAATCTTCTGAAGTCACAACCGTAACACAGAGATCTTCTCAGCATACTGTCAACCTTCCATGCAGAGTTAGCATCAATTTCCATCCCTTATAATGGTCACAACAAACTGCCACAAAAGCATGAGCACCATGGTGCATATTGTTCTTTCTTTTCCTCTCAGTAAGAAATGACAACATCAATCTACCCCAAAGTAGATAGTACACAAAAAGCCGAATCTGCATGATATCAAGATAAAAACAACTTTTAAATTATATGTTGATAAAACAGCCCTTGCTTGATTACTCTGTTTGAAAAAAAAAGAAAGCTTACAGTGCAGCTGTAAGAGTTGCATACCTTTTCTTAAATTTATTTTGGAGAAGTCCTTATCTTCAACGAAGCACTGGCCTAGAATTTCTTTAAAATCTTGTCACTTCAAATGTCCAGCTCTTATTGATCTTTCAGAAGTGTGCCAGAGAATAAGAGTGTCAGTACTGACCACTATATGCTTGACCACCTTCAGCGTCCTCTGAAGTATCATCAAGATGTAAGGGCACTGATCTGTCTCCACAGTTTGCCAAAAGCTCAAATGTATGGCCTTGGGTGTGATGCTGATTGATCAGATCTGGATGCTTGGAAACCTTCAATGCCAACAGCACATTATTCATAAGATTCTTTGCATTTGTATCGCTTCCAACTTTAGATTCATCTGTTGAAGATCATGAAATTTTGGTCGACTTTTATCTTATCATTATCAAAGTTCTTTGAAATTAGCAATTTCATCTGAGAGTATATAATTTTTGATAAACAACCCAAAAATATATAAACCAGACAAACAAGAACACAAGATCCATTGGCAGAACAAAATTATCAATCAGAAAGGACCACTGTCAGCTTCAACTTGTAAGGACCGAATCCTTGGAATTTTACTTAAATTGAAATAACATGCCCATGAAGCATGCGCATGCCTTTCAATCCAGAATGGAGTACAGAACATGAACTGTTGATGGGGGGTGGTAGTTGGGTTTATTGACTAAGAATGGACAAAAAGATCTTATCAAATTGTAACTTGTTTTAGTTAAAGAGTAATTGAAACCAAACAAATAAATTAAACAACTAAGCAACAACTTGTACATCAGTTCGTCCCTCTGTAGATGAGATGGTTCATAAAGATTCACCCTTTTCTGTCCGCTTCCAAGGCAGAATGATGTCTGCTGCATGATAGCATAGATTGGGCTTGTTATGGCTACATAATTAATATTTGCATACAGGTGAAATTTTGGCAGACTTACTAGCAATTTAACGGAAGAAAATATAATCCTAGTTTAGCAACAAACGAAGTATAAACAGGCCAAACAAGAAAAAAATATATGCTAGATAAGGAAATATCATCCCAATATGAAATTACAAGGAAACAAAAAATGGTAAATGGAAATCGAAGCAAGGTTTGAGGTGTTAATTTGAAATAATATTTGCAATGCAATTTGTTAAGAGAAAGGAAGAGGTTTGTGAATGGTGTACCTATGGAGATGTTGTAAACTTGTGGACTAGAGCTTGAGATTTCTCCTTGTCCAAAACGTTTAGCCAATATAGGACAGTACAATATTTTCAGTTGTTCAAGCAAAGTGATATGTTTCAAATCATAAGGCGTAATGTCTAAGAATTTGCAAAAGAAAAATTGCAGATGTTGAATTGATGTGAGTAGGTAAAAACCTTGGGGAAGGGACGGTTTTGAAGAACAAGATCCATCTCTTCCAATAGAGTTCTTTGGATGATGGTTTCACCGACACTCGTTGTTGTCCTTGGACAATGGTTTCATCTACACCAGCAGTAATAGCATTTTCGGCTTCTTCAGAACTTCCACCATTACATGGTAATACAATTGTGTGAATGAGTTCCAAGGTGAGATATCAATATGGTTGACAACATTGCCATGACTATCTCAAAATCTGAAAAGCTGAAATGTAAATAATATATCACTTACTTGGTGAACAACCTTAACGCCAGCTTGGTGATCTTCAAGTAGAAGCTCCTCTGCCGTGTTCATCCCAGATATCATAAACTGTAATACTGCACCCTTTTCATCCACTCCACTTTTATATTTTCTTCATATGCCAATGCCAGAACAACACCAACCCCAAATGGTTTATCAATAGAGGTTCTTGTCTTCCTTAATGCTTCCCTTACATAATCTGCAAAACACATAAAGCAAACAAAAAGGATGGATAAGATCAATAGTGCCAAATTGTGAAGATGCGATCAATATAGTGCCAAGAGGAGTTAAAATGGCTGAAAATCAATCACCTTAGCTAATTAAATAAAATTCTCGCGCTAGGTAGATTCCATCTATCATAATTTAAAACAAATATCTAATACGATGTAAACCTAGGTTTTCCTTGAAATTTAATAGTGTCATTAAATCTGTAACCCGTACATTAAGCATGATGGAGTGAAGACATGCATACAAATGGGAAATAAATGGAAATCAATCAAAGCTGAGTAGATACCTGTGCACAGTGGAAAATGTACACAAATCGATCTCAAAGTCTGATGAAAATTGAACCCCTCATGGAAACCCCATGGCTCCAAATGCGTACTTTTTAATAGCCTTTGCCAATTTACTGTATGAAGAGAAGCATAGACATGGCGATTTTGTAAACATGTGAACCAGGGCAAGAGATTAGTCCTCCTCTGAAACGTTCAACCAAAATACGACAATCATCAATTGATTGTCAGTAATTCAAGCATGTTAATACAATTGAGTGAATGAGGTCCAAGGTAAGATAATTGTGGCTAACACCATCCACATTTATTCTAAAAGGCTGATGGTAGTTGGTTTTATACTGTAAATCATGTAAATCTTCAAGCCTATTAGAAGTACCTCAGTTTAAAGATTTCACTCACTTGGTAAAGTGGTAAACAACCTTGACACCATCTTGGCGAGCTTCAAGTACTAGCTCCTTTTGGTAGTCGCCCCAGATAAGCTGAAAATGCACCGTTTCTTGATCAGGGACAGCCAGAATAAGACCAACCCCAAACAGTAAGTCAAGGCTCTTGTCTTCCTTATTAGTTCAATCCAAAAAATCCTGTAACAAATGGACAAATGGTGGAATGTCAAAAGACGAGTGACAATGAAAGAGTCAACGGGCTAATGAAAAAGCTAAAATTCAGAAGGGCCCCGGAGAATTTATGAGAAAGAATACCCCGGATCTCTAGACCTTCTGCAACCTCATAGGAAACAACAAGGAAAGAACTTCAATAAGAGTGTGATCAGTACTGACCTCAATAAACTTGACCACTCGCCCGTATATACTTATTAACTAGACTAAACTTATGCTTTGTTCTGCTCTTCAATTTCAGGCGATTTTGCAACCACCTTCGGCGTTCCCAGTTCTTCAAGCATGGTGATATGTTTCAAATCTTCAGGCCCAAAGTCAAGCAATTCACAAAAGGAAAATCTCCCTTTTTGATTGATCTCCACTGCATGATAGAATAGATTGGGGCTAGTTATGGCAACATAATTAATATTTGCATCATCATTGAAGTGCTTTAAGGTTAGCAATTTCGTGGAAGAATATATAATCCTAGTTTAGCAACAAACAAAATATAAACAGGCCAAACAAAACAATATGCAAGAAAAAGAAATATCATCCCAATATGAAATTACAAGAACAGTAAATTCCACAAGAAATCGAAGCAAGGTTTGAGGTGTTAGTTTGAAAAGATATTTGCAATGCAATTTGTTAAAAGAAAGGAAGCGGTTTGTGAATGGTGTACCTATGGAGATGTTGTCAACGTGTGAATTGGAGCTTAAGATTTCTCCTCCTCCTTCGAAACGTTGAGCCAAAATAGGACAATCATCAATTTCCAGTTGTTCAAGCATGGTGAGATGCTTCAAATTGTCTGGCATGAAATCGAGGAATTTGCAACCGAGAAATACATGTTGTCGAATTGATGTGAGCAGATCAAAGCTTTGGGGAAAGGACGATTGTGAAGAATCAAAAATTTCAACATAGATGAGATTTTTTGGGTAGTTGTTGTGGAGAAGAGGCAACAACATATTCCTTCGCTAGAGCCAGAGCAGCAACATGATCACAGAAATCCACTAAAAGAAGAAAATTACAAGAAAATATCAGCTCTAGAACCGTCAAATAAGTATATATTTTTACACATATATAAGCTCGTCTTCCATAACAAAATACGAACAATCCTGTAACAAATGGTGGAATGTCAAAGGGTAACTTTGAAAGAGTCAAAAAGCTAATTAAAAAGCTACTTCCATTGATAAGAACAAAATACTCAGAAGTGCGCCAGGATCTCTAGATCCTCTGCAGACTCATAAGAAACCACCAGGAAAGAACTTCAATAACAATGATCAGTACCAACCTCAATATGCTTGACTGCTCGCCCTTATGTACTTATCAACTAGATCAAACTTATGCTTTGTTCTGCTCTTCAACTGCAGCCGATTTTGCAACCACAACACCATCATCTGGATGTATGGGAATGTCTACACGATTTTCAATAAGCTCAAATGTATGGCCTTGTGTGTGATGCTGATTGACAAGATCTGTATGCTTGGAGGGAGTATTATAACACTTATCACATAAATCAAAACCTATGCCTCCTCCCATTGCAACAATATTTGCATCCCAACAGTCTTTGCATTTGTATCGCTTCCCAACTATTGGATTTATCTGCAGAGATTCATTTTGGTGGTAAGAACATATATGACTAAAGAATAAAGGTAAAGAGAAGAAATCAAATTATTATGGCTAAATCAAATTATTAAAGCCTTGGAATTATACTTATTAAAGAACAAACTAGAAAAAGAAATATTATCCTAATATGAAATCAATAGAAGGACGTTACCTCACAATTATCACACGAAATATCACTATGCACATTGAAACCCTCTGCATGAAAGAATAGATTGGGGCTAGTTAATGACAGTAGCACATTCAATAAAAGCCACAAATAAAAAAGAAAAAATAAATGGAAATCCAAACAAGAAAAACTAAATAGAAGAGGATTGTGAATGATGTACCTATGGCGATGATATAAGAATGTGAACTAGAGCTTGATACATCTTCTCCTATGAATCGTCTAGTCAATATAGGACAATTTCTAATTGTCAATTGTTGAAGCATGGTGAGATGTTTCAAATCTTCACGTCCAAAGTCAAGGAATTTGCAATATCGAAATTGCAGTTGTCGAATTGATGTGAGAAGGTTAAAGCTATAGGGGAGAGACGATTGTGAAGAATTAGAAATTAGAAAATGGTGGAGATTTGGGTACTTGTTGTTGTTGTTAGTATGGAGAAGAGGCAACAATGAGCTTGAAAGAACACCCACATCCTCTTTCAATGACAGCTTCTCGAGAAGGGGAGGAAGGCCGGGTTGCAATCCTGTCAATTGTGGGCAATCGCTTATCTTTAAATTCTTTAATGTCGGAGAAAACATGTAGAAAGGAACAACCTTTAGGTTTAAGCATGAAATAAACTTCAATTCAAAAAGACTAGGCATGATGGTAATATTACTCCTCCAGTCTGCTGGAATCGTTTCCTCTTCCCACTCTGGCAGGTCACTCAATACGAGAGAAGTTAGCGCTGGGAATAAAACAACTCCTAGAGTAGTCGGTTTGACGATTTCTCTGTATTGTTTGTCCTCCTCCTCTTCCGCATAGCCTCCCTTTCTATCATTACTACCCAGAATACCCAAAATCTCCTGACCCAATAAGCTTTTCAATCCCCACGTATCTTTAATTGTAAGGGACTTTAGAGACTTTAACTTTCCAAGACCTGATGGTAATGCTTGCAATCTACTGCATTCACAAATAACCAGCTCAACAAGGTTTGGAAAAAAGTCTATGTTGTTATTACCATTTTGGTAGGGTAAATCCCATTCCTCCCATGCATCCATATAGTTAAAGCGCAATACCTTTAATTTTGGAAAAACAATTTTCTGCTGCACTGGATCTCTTCCTCCACCATCACAACCACTACTAAGCCCATAAAATTCATCTCCAATGCGTTTCACCGACTTCAATCTATATAAGACAAGAACTTCAAGGAAAGGTAACTTCCCTAAAACAGGCAATTGTAATAATTCTTTGAGAAAGCTCAAGTGTAATTTGACCAAATTGAAGTCTAACGATGATATCCATTCTGGCAATTTCTTCCCTCTATAATATTGTACCTCCAATTCTTCCAAATTTGTATGTGGTACCAGACATTTAAGAATTCCCTCATCGTCTTCTTCTTCTTCTACCCAGAATTGCAAAATCAATGATTGGAGGTTCTTCTTCTTTTCTAGTTGTGCCTCTGCAGCCTCATTTGCATTCGCCTGACCCAAGTTAATTATCTGTAGCTCTCCTTGAAGATGGTTGAGAAGTTTCAATTCGCTGATATTACACCCTTCTTCTTCAATCTCATCCCCATCACCTGTAATAAATTTGTTTAGTGTTCGAAGACAACTCAATCTCCCTAATCCCTGCGGAAGATATTTCAAACTATGAGTACCTTCAATCATTAAATGTCTTAAATTACACAACTTTCCAAGTCCTTTAGGAAGTTTAGCAAGCTTTGAGCACCCCTTCAGCTTCAACGTCTGCAAATTAAGTAAATTACATACAGTTTCAGGCAGTTCCTTTAACTCTGTATGTGACAAGTTCAAGTACCTTAGATGCAACGATAACTCTACATCACTAGGAAATTCTTGAAGGTCACTGTAACTCAAATCCAATACTCGAAGGCATTCCAGTTGATGTAACAAGCCAAGATGTTTTCTCATGTTTAGATTATACACACCAACTGAGACTGGTCTCAGGGTGCGCAACTTCTTTAGCTTGTAAATGGATGGCATATCCAAAGTCAAAGTACTCAAATGACGAACATTGATATTCTTGAGTACTTCATCTTTAAAAGTACATGTTTCACTTTTAGTAAGAAATTGAACAAAATCGTGAACAAGATCATGCATCTTGCACCAAGTAATGTTACCTTTGGAATCTTTTTCAAAGTCTTGAAAAAAAGAGCGCATCGCTAAATTATCAAAAATGCGTTCGCCTTCAAGCTCTAAATCATTACTACCACCGGAGCCAAGAAATCCTTGGGCCATCCATAGTGTTACCATTTCTTCCTTTTCTATATATGCATCTTTTGGCAAGGTTGCACAATATGCAAGACACGGCTTTAGTTTTGCAGGTAAATCATAATAACTGAACAATATTGAGGGTAGAAAACCCTGTCTCTGGACATCCCAAATGTCACTTTCCAGCACATATCTCCAGTCTTGGATGTTTGTTTTCGACCGCAAGAGTCTTGCTAAAACCTCAATTGATAAAGGAACGCCTTTGCATTTTCTTACGATATCTTTCGCAATGTCTTCAAGGATTTCAAGATCGCCTTCAATAGTCCCAAAAGCAATGCGTCGAAACATTAACCAAGAATCGTCATCAGACAATTGCTTCAGCTGATGTACATAGGTTGAATCCATTTGTGTAGCAATTTCCTGATCCCGTGTCGTAATTATGATTCGACTTCCTACTGCACCACCATCTAGGGAAGTCTTCAAGGGATTCCAGTCTTCGAACTTATGTGGCCACACATCATCAAGTACAAGGATGAACCGCTTTCCTTGTACAGACTCGGATAATTTCTTGTGCAGAGCGTCCCAGCTAACCGTATCATTGACATTTCCCTTAGCAGCTTCAATAATTTGTTTCGCAACCAGTTCTCGGTTAAAAGGATCAGATACACAAACCCACATTTGCATCTCAAAGTGGTTAATCACTTTCTCTTCTTTTAGGATAAGTTTGGCAAGAGTTGTTTTCCCAAATCCCCCAGTACCAACTACTGAGATGACTGGGACTTTCAAATCACGACGACTACTCTCACCCAATAACTTGTTCACAACAACTTCTTTATCATCAAGACGACCAATAACGTCGGAAACATCAACAATAGAGCTAGTGAGTGGTCGGCTTTCCCTTTGATTTTGACTTTCAGTGAGTGTGTACCTTACCTTATTTGTAGCAATCTGATCTAGTCGCTCATTCAGTTCCCTTATCTTAACACCAATCTCATGGCGTAGGACAACAGGTTTGAAACAACAAAAAATGCTAAAGAGATGAGAACGCGCCTTCTCTTTAATTGGAGCATAATTTACCTCATGTTGCAGCATCTTAGAAATGAGTGTTCTAGTGATCCACTCGTCCAGCACATCCTCTGCATCATAGGAGACATCTTTCAGTTCTTTCAACCAAAACTTCACAGCATCATCCTTTACTTGCTTCTCATCTGCATCCTTAAGCACTGCTTTGATCATAGTAAGTGTAGCAGTAAGGCTTTTAATTTCATTCTCAACACCCTAACACCCTTAATTAACTTCACCTCTTGTACAAGTTCATCTACCACAATGGATCCCAGTTGCTCCAAGAGAAGAGATACCAAAGCTTCAGCCATTGTAATCAGCAAATAGAAAGAGAAAAAAATATTTCAAGTTGATCAACAAGTCTAGGAGCTTTAGATCTGTTTTTTCAAATTAAAATGATGGACAAAGCTTTTACAATTCATAAAAGATAAGTTGGAACAAAATAATTCAATTCTTTCTATGATGGCTCCAATCCATGGGACCATGTTGTCTACCAATTTTTCTTTATGTGGTCTTAAATTAAAGTTGAAATAATAAAGCTGGCATGAAAGCAATAATAGAGTATAGGATGCTATAGCACTAATGATAAAGCAATATGAACATGCCAAGGAATCCAACAATAATGAAACCAATATGAACACACTGAGAAAAATGCATTATTACTGTGCGAGATTTGTGGCTATGCTTCAGAAGTGCTTAATACTGTGTTAAATAGTATACAGTAGCATTTGTCATCTTAGGTTTATCAACTGGACTAAAGATTTTGTTTTTGTCTTATCACTAGCAAGTTAACGATTCTGTCTCCTGACCGTTTGCAGTTGCTGACGTGACTAGAATTTAAAAACGCTGGCTTATTTAAAACAAAAAAATGCTGACGTGGTTTAAACTTAAAAACAGAGGACAGGTGTGATGATCCAACGGTCGAGATTTTGCTTTAATCCAACGGCTAGGGTGAGGGATCTGATAATATAAAGGAAACACTTGCTAGTGATAACAACTTACAGGCGCGATCGTTCTATATCATTTACAGGTTCGTTTCTTTTATTCTTCAATCAAACAAACTTGTTCTGTTCTAATTGATTTTATAAATGACTACTTGTTTTTGATTTATTAATGAAGATTCTTTTTCTATTTAATTACAGAGTTATTAGTGAAGATGGGAGAATTATATGGTTCATCAGTGACTTTACGTTGTCAATTACCTGAAGAAGATTTAGATGCTTTGGTATCAATAACATCAGATGAAGATCTTGGAAATGTAATCGAAGAATACGATTTAGCAAGTCAACTTACTGGATCACCATAAAGATTCGTGCGTTCCTTTGGCCACCAAAATCAATCAAAAAAGTTTCTCCACCACCATCAACTACTTCTTCAATGGTTTATTATCCATCAGCACCACCTGTTTCAGCCGTCGCCGCCGGATCTCGAAATGATCGGATTATTCGTCCAATTCCAACTCCAGTTGGTTATCCAGTTTTTTCTGATAAATCATCAAGAACAAAGCCACTTTGTTATTTCACTGGAGTTCCTCAAGCAAGTCATAGACATTCTCGTCTTGTTCACAATGGAAATCATTGGCAATAACCCTAAATAAATCATTCCTCGAAGTAGATCTGAACTTTTTAGAAGAATCAAATACAGCTTTAAACTTTTTAATTTAATTTTTTTTTTCATGTATTTTGGACTGTAAATCTTTATGAAAAGGATTCCAATTTCAAGCGAATCCACGGCCATTAATGCATAAATCATAGCAGCTTCTTTATTATATACTCAACCTTTGTTGTTATTATATCATCGCAGAGGACACACGGGAAATCATGAAACACGCAATTCTTTGCGAAGTTACCACTACCTCCAAAGATAAAACACTTAAACTGAGAAAAAACTGAGCTTGAAGCACCTTTTGAATTCATTCTAACCTTAAATTGGGATTGGGAAGAAAACAAATTTGGTTTTTCAATGTGTCTCTGTTTGGAGGTCAGATATTAAAATTGGGGAAGAAGACACTATTTAAAAGCCTGGTTCAGTCGGGTTGGGTCCAACGGTAACATTAAAAACATATTACAACCGTTGGATTAAAGCAAAATCTCGACCATTGGATCATCACACCTGTCCTCTGTTTTTAAGTTTAAACCACGTCAGCATTTTTTCGTTTTAAATAAGCCAGCGTTTTTAAGTTCTAGCCACGTCAGCAACTGCAAACGGTCAGGAGACAGAATCGTTAACTTGCTAGTGATAAGACAAAAACAAAATCTTTAGTGGGGTAAACGCAAATATGAACATAATCTTGTGGGGTTTTTACAAAATGGCCCTCTCCAAAATACCCCACAAGTATATTACATTTTGTTTTGTTATTTACCTCCACATTTAGAAAAAAGTTAGGGTTTTGGTTTTGCGGCCGCGAAGAAGGATTCTAGTTGATTTTTCGATTGTGAAGAAAGATTGAAGAAGAATTTCACCAGCCAAAGATGTGTACGTAAGGATTTCATCACTTTGTATGTTTAATTTGTTGACATAAAACTTAGGGTTTGTTTTCATCTTTATTATTGTAATTGTAATGGTTGTTAGGGTTGATGGGGTTTAGGGGTTTTTGTTAGTTTAATAGGGGTTACCGTGAATGATGTGTAGTTTTTTTGTTTTGCACAGTTATATTTTCAAAACCAAAGCAAAAAAACAAAAAGAAATGGAAGGAAGTGATCATTGATCCAGATATCAAACAAGTTCAGTTAGATTGAGGAGGAAAATTAGGACCACAATTACAAACAATATCATGGTGGGTCTTCTGAGTAGAAGATGAAAGGAGGAAGGAAAAAAACAATATCATGGGGGGTCTTCTGAATTGTTAGTGAAAACCCCCCATTAGTAACTCATAATTGGTGTTTACCCCCCATTAGTAACTCATAATTGGGTAGAAGATGAAAGGAAGAAAAAAAACAATATCATAGAGGGTCTTCTGAATTGTTAGTGAAAACCCCCCATTAGTAACTCATAATTGGTGTTTGCCCCCCCCCCCCCCCCCCCCCCCCCTCCGCCGCTATCAAAGACTGCTTGTAGGAACGACAAGAAAAAAGATAATGAAAGGAAGAAGGAAAAAAAACAAAAACGAGAAGAAAACTAAAAAATGAAGCTTACCTTGTCTTCCATGCTTCTACTTGTTACTTGGGAGTTGAATTAAAGGCGTATTTTGATTTTTTCTAACTGATATTAATAGGGAAGAAGCTTTTCTAACGGATCTATTGTAGGGGTAGTTTTGGATTTTTGAAAATATTTTGAAGTTAAATTTTGTTTTCATTATTACCCCCCCGTTTATATTTTTTATTTATGTAAACCTCCCAATCCTCAAGGGTACTCTGGCCATTAAAAAAGTGCCATTAAAAAAGCCTGCCGGTTTGAACTGACGGTTCGGGGGTTTTCTCAAATAAAAAAAGTTTTGGGGGTTATCGCAAAAGTGGGTACAAAAATGGGGGGTTTACACAAATTTTTTCTAAATTTTGAGGAGATCACAACACAAAGACATGTACAGTTAGAACTTTTGAATTTTGCTAATATATTCCTTTCAAACACTTTCCTCTGATGATTATCGTCTGATCACATGTTTTGCCTCTTCTCTGAGACCATTATCACTTGACGTGCAGGTAGTATCTTCGAGTGCCAGCACATTCCCCCACAACCAAGCATTATGCACCTTACTATTTGTTGAAAGAAATTAGCATGTTGCTCACCAACAACCAAGGCATATTCAAAAGGATGAGGATCTCATTAATATTGTTAAATACAAGCATTAAAAAAATTAATTATATATTTATTTCGGTTTCGGATATTATTCGAAAAATTAAACTACTATCCGAAATTGAGTCTGAAATCTGAGTTCTTGTAAGACAGGAAAAGATAACCGTATCCGATTCTGGGTGTAAAAATTTGATCCACAAACTCGAGATGTGTATTGATTAATCGAACAGTTAAATGAAAGTCTTGTACAGACTGAGATGGGATGAGATGGGATAGGGGTATACAATGAGACTGGACCTGATGAGGATCAGGCTGCCTACGTATCCAAGAAGATGAACTTAGAATCAAGTTTCTACTTTTACTAAGCTCTAATGGAGTTGCTCAATGAAAGACTCGTAGTTCAGGAAGTTAAGAACTCCTGTATTTGTAGTGAACTGGAGGAGGCTGGCTCAACCACTCCTCCGGTTTTAAGTCCATGAACTCAGGCAGTTCAAATTGTGAAGATGCTCCCGCAGAGATAGCGTGCATCCTGCTTGGCGGTTATCCCTTGGTTTGAATCCCCTTTGACCAGAGCGACTACCACGTGGCATTCTTTGATAGGCTCTGGTTCAACCAGAGTCTTCCTTTATCTTCTCCAGCGGGCTAGAATAGTGGGTTCTGTTGGCCTGGAATCTTGCTGGACTTATCCAGTTAGTTGGGACTTTGATTTGACCAAGCTTGAAAACAAAGACTTGGGGTTGACTCCTCGAATCGGAGGCCCAATCTGCATTGCATACACCCTGGCTAAGTCTTCTGGGCTTCTATGATAAGCCTTTGGATGAGCCTTCATCGCTGATGGACTTCATTGGGCCGGACATGGCTCACTTAATTGAGGTGAGCTTGGCTGATGTATGGGAGGCCACGGTTCAACTTCTTATGAAAAGTCTCACGATGACGTCAAGAACGACTAGAGGGGGGTGAATAGTCCAAATAAAAAATTATCTAGGTCAAGTGAATGATTATACAGAAGTGGAACACTCTTAACAAGACAATAAAAACTAACCAGGAATAAACCACACTCAGATAAACAAAACAAGGCTAATCCCAGTCTCAGTTTGACAAGGTCCAGTTAACTGGAGTCCAGTCGACTGTAGGCTCGTCCAACAGAGAGGATAAATGACAGATTAGGCAAAACCAACAATACAAAGATGATGAGAGTAAATAGAAAGCAAAGAACAAGCAAACCACATAAGAGGCTTGGTTTATAGTGGTTCGGCAAGGATGCCTACGTCCACTCTTCAAGGAGGCTTTCTTAGCCTTTAGAAATTCTAGGCAAAGCAAGGTAGTTACACACAGTACACCACTTCTTCACCACAAGCACTTCTTGTTGAATCTCTAATGAAACCTTCAACCTTGAATATTGTAGAGATACCTAACCTCTAACCTAGCCTACTAGGATTTCTTCTCACAAATCACTTTTAACAAAGTGGGTTTTGTTTCTCTTAATGATTTCTCTCAAAAGATGAATAGAGAAAGAAAATAAAAGCACTCAAGGTTGGTTTATAGAACACTAACTACAATAACTCTCACTCTCATAAATAAGGAAGCATTCAATGTAGTGAGTGAAGTTAATTCGATGGAATGGGATGGATTTCAATGAAGCTCTTCACTTAGGGTTTATCACTTTTGAGTAGATAATAGAGCTAACACCATCCCACTTTTCTTTAGCCAACTCTTGCTAGATATACTCCATAAAGTGCAATAGATCCGTTGGTCAAACCTGTGTTGACTAGATCTGAAAACTTTAGTGGATCATGGATCGGGTCATAAACCATGTCGCTTGGTAATGTCGCTTGTTGCTGAAAATAATAAGTCCCGTCCAGTCGACTGGGCTCTCATCCATTTTCAGCTGCATAATCTTCAAGACTTCAGCTCTTCATGTTCTCCAAGACACAAGATATACTTACAAAACTTTTACAAACTCTTTTAGGGTTTACATGAGTTTCTACAAAATTACCCTTTGTCATAATACACAACACAAAAACCATAGCTTTACATCTTATACAGTAACCGGGGCTCCACTCACTAGTCGTGGACGATCCGGTGGACCAAGATCCACAGAGCGTATGTGGGCTTCTTGAGACCGGGTTGGGCCCTACCCGATAGTCCAGGTCTGTCTAGCTACTGCTCAGATGCTCTCGGTTTTGCTTCGTATACAACCACCGTTGACACCTGTCGAGTATTTTACCTAGGGTTCACACCGATATCCAAAAATTCAGATACAATAATATCCAATTTTTTGGATACAAATTCTGATGTTCAGTTTTGACACGCTGTAGAAAAATAGACATAACTTTGTGCTCAGTACTTGGAATTTTGATCTGTTTATTGGGTTGGAAAGTAGACTCGTCTTGCTTTCTAACGGCGTATGGCATGTATTCTAATTCTCAGTTTTCAGTCGGGATATCGTCCTCGAAGTTCTAACAGGCAACAGACCTGGTAGTAGCTGCAGACTGGACAATAGATTTTAGCAGCAGTTAGCTGCAGACTGGACAATATATTTTAGCAGCAGTTATGGGCCCAGTTTAGGCCCAATTTCGTGGAAAACCCTTAATAAGGTTTTGGGAGCTACATTGAGCAAAAGTCTAAAAGAGTTTTGAGAGATTCAAAACTTGGAGATTTGAGGGTTGAAGGCTTGGGAAATCGTGGAAGCAATCTTTGTTGGGGGATTTCTAGGTTTTTGTTCTTCTTGTAAATGGTGTGAGGTTGAGTTGTGTGAGATCTCATCTTGTAATCCTTTTGGTGGAAGATAATAAATTTTTTTATTTTACTTGTGGTGCTTTATTCCCGTGAGGGTTCCACCACGTATATCTTGTGTATTGGTTTCGTTTTTCTTATTATCATTACTTGTTTCTTCTAGATCTTGGGTTATTCCACACTTAGGGTTTATTGATTATTATCGATTTTCCCAACAAATTCGGATCGGATTCGAATTTTCGAATACTTATCGACACCCCTAGATGAGGTGCATATATTGGAAAGTAAAGGGTGATTAGCAGCAGTGTAAGAACAAGAACAAAGTATGGATAATACTCCCAATTAAGAAACACAAGGAAAAGTTTCTGAACTTCCTTTTACATTTCATAAAAAAAAATCTTGAACAAAAACACCAGCACCAATAATATTCTCAGCTTCTTCCAATGTTCCAACCTTCCATGGTAATATAATTTAGTGAATGAGGTGCAAGTCTGCAAAGTGAAATAATTATATGGTTAACAACATACCCATTAGTTCTATGAATCTGGTTGGTGGTTGGTTCACCCCAAAATCTGAATCACGTAAATTTTCCAGCTAAATAGAAGTGTAAAGAATTCACTCACTTGGTGAATAACCTTGGCACCTATATTGACCTATTTCTAGATCAATGCATTCACTAGGTCAGGTCGCTAGCGGACTTAACCAAATGGGGAGAGTTTAGATCGGGGTGGCTGCACCTCGTTGAGATTGAGATTACCTACGTACTCTAATTCGTGGGGATTGAACTTTATTATAGTAGTGGTGATACAAAATGGGAGCTCGATAATAGAGAGAGCTCAAGAGAGAGATGAGACCTGAGAGGTGAGGTCTCATGAGAGAGTGTTGAGGTCTTGTGTATGATTCACAATGAGACCATGAGAAGATGAGTAGTTTGCCTTTATATTTATAGGCTACAATGTAACTCTATTCTTAGCAATTAATAGGGTAATAATGGGGAAAATATCTTTGTAATAATAAGGCTTAACTTTGTAACTTGTGCCATCAAGAGAGAGCCCATTAGATGTTGACATGTGGCACCATGATGGACGGTAGAGATGGTGCCACATGTATGTTGTATATAGTACCAGTACATAAGCCCCCTCTTTTTAGGTTGAACGGAGTTCGGGCTGAAAAGAAGTAATCGAACCGATTCAGCCCCCAAGATGAATGAAATATGGGGTTCTTTAACGAAGTCGATCCGCCCCAAATTTTGATGAGCTTGATCATTGAGATTTGCAGGACGGGATGAAGGTCCCTTGTGGTAATGGCAACTCGATCATGAATTTGTGTATAGCGAGCTAGTTAGTTCCAGGGAGACCTGATAGCTCGTTCAGAAGGCATGTAGATGAGATGGACAGCTGCAAGCAGGTCGTACTGAAGTGGGTCTTCTTGCATACATGGGTGGTTGTCTTTTTGTGGCCGAGTTGCATAGACCTGATACTTGTTGATAATGTTAGCATGTGAAATATTATAAAATTTAGTAAGAGACTTACACTGAACTGTATGTCTTCCTTATGAGTTTTGTATGTACTATCTTTGTCGCCTTGTGATTGGACATTCCGATAGATGTGGCACTTTGGAGTGCACATGTAGCTCGTTTGAGAAAGAGCATTGGTTGACCAAGTGTTTTGAGAGTTACTTGGAACCTTTTGGTGCCCGATCTAGTGAATGGTCGCAGCGTGGAGACCTGTTTGACAATTCTCGGGCATGTGGCCTTTGTGGGTCTGCATTGCGTTGAGAGTGAATGCGTTCGACCAGGCGTGTGGCTAGAGAATTGTGTTTGAGGTCGTCCCGCATACGAGTGACTCACTAGTCAATGAGGGTGGCCGTATTGTATATCAAGCATTTCACTTGTAAAGAGTTCAGTGAAAGCAATGTGGCACATTTGTGCAAAAATAGCTCATGGGGAGTGAGGTCGTGTTCATGTGACCTGCACATAGAGAGAGCTACAAAAAATATCATTAATAGCTAATTGTGCTAATAATAAGTTAATTTCATTAGATAAAGTGAGAATAGCCCCCTGTATGGCATAAATATTCTTGAGGTCGTTGAAAGACCTGTAATTTGAGGAGGTCGTTGATAGACGTGGTGAGGTCGCGATGAAGGACCTGGTAAAAAATGTGAATCAGTAACTGAATCCATTCCATGGTTTTTTGTAAATATGGATCTGAAATAAGTTGTTGAACCATGGCCACATGTTGAATTGATAATTAAACATATCAATATAATGAGAATGTAAACTGATATTTGTACATGAAAATATATCACCAGATAAATAAATGTGAAACGGTGTAGAATAAACAGTAGATGATGAGGTCGCTCCTTGATAGCTCGGTGCCTCATTTCAATCACCAAAAAATATTAAAGTGATACTTATCTTGCTTCTGTCGAGTCCAATAATTGTGTAAACAATTTGCTCCAAGCCCCCAACTGTGAGTTGCAATTCTATCTTTTTAAATTCAATGAATTTCTTGAAAATCACCATCTGAGAACCTTAGAACAATGGTGTTCGGTGGGTGGAATTCGCTTGAGAAAATCCCAAGTCCCTGTAGTCGGCGCCAAATGTATTAACCATTTTTGTGAGGCTGGTCAATACATTAATGAATGATGATGATGTGTGTGATATGAATAATAATAAAGTAGAGACGTGAACACCATTGTATACGTGGTTCGGCAATTGTGCCTACATCCACGGAGAGAGAGAATGAACTTTATTATAGTAGTGGTGATACAAAATGGGAGCTCGATAATGGAGAGAGCTCAAGAGAGAGATGAGACCTGAGAGGTGAGGTCTCATGAGAGAGTGTTGAGGTCTTGTGTATGATTCACAATGAGACCATGAGAAGATGAGTAGTTTGCCTTTATATTTATAAGCTACAATGTAACTCCATTCTTAGCAATTAATAGGGTAATAATGGGGAAAATATCTTTGTAATAATAAGGCTTAACTTTGTAACTTGTGCCATCAAGAGAGAGCCCATTAGATGTTGACATGTGGCACCATGATGGACGGTAGAGATGGTGCCACATGTATGTTGTATATAGTACCCCTACAGCACCAGCTCGGTGAGCTTCAAGTACTAGCTCCTTTCAGTATTCACATACCGCAGATAGCCTGGAAATGCACCCTTTCTTCAAAAGGGACTGCCAGAATAACACCAACTCCAAACAATCAGTCAAGGCTCTTGTCTTCCATATTAATTCCCTTACAAAATCTAAACAATGGCCTACAAATGGTGGAATGTCAAAGGTAACAATGAAAGAGCTAGCAAAAAAATATAGTACTTTTTTAACTATGAAAAAGAAAAAAAAAAAAAATGAAAAAAGAAATTGCAACAGAAAATATGAGAAAGAATACCGTCGATCTCTGGAACCTTTGCAGCAGTGCAGCATCATAAGAATACTCTCGGAAAGAACAGCATTACGAGTGTTCAGTATCAACCTCATTACAGGTCGCGCCTCACCACAGGCCACTGTATGAATGAGCGAGTGGAGATCTTCCTTCCCCCTTGCAAATTACCAAGAACTTGCTTCATGACCACTCAGCTCATATGTACTTGTTAACTAGCTCAAACGAAGCTTTGTATGGCTCTTCAACTTCAGCATTCACAACCACACAACCACCTTCAACGTCCTCTGAAGTATCATCAGGATGTGCGGGAACTGAACTGTCTCAATGGTTTACAATAAGCTCAAATATATGGCTTATCAGTTTGATGTTGATTGACAAGATCGATCTGGATTGTTGGAGCACGTATGATAAAACTCTTCACACAAATCAAAACCCAAGCCGTGCTCCTTCCAAATTCTTTCCTCCCAACAGGCTTTGCATTTCTATTGCTTCCCAACTATCGGATACATCCGTAGAGATACATTCAGTTGGTAATTAAGAGCATGACTAAACAATAAAGGTACTAAGAGGACAGTACTGTATGTCCTAGAACTTTAGAAATTAAATTATTATGGTAAATACTCTTGAAATTTTGGCAGACTCTCGTCTTCTCATCATTAAAGTGCTTTAAGATTAGCAATTCAATCAAAGAGTATATAATCCTTGTTTTAGAAACCCAAAAGAATATAAACCAGCTAAACAATAACACATGATCCATTGGTAGAACAAAATTATAAATCAGAATTTCACCTTCAAGTCATTTAAAATATAAGTTTCACTTTTACTAAGAAATTGCACAAGATCGTGCACCTTGCAACTAGTAATGTTACCTTTGGAATCTTCTTCGCAATGTTGGAATAAAGATCGCATCGCCAAATTATCAAAATTGTGCCCACTTTCAATCTCTAATTCCATACTCCGTTCGGAACCAAGAAATCCTTGTGCCATCCATAATTCTACCATTTCCTTTTTCTTAATTCTTGAATCTTAAAACCCAAAGTGGTTTACTAAAAAAAAAAAAAAAAAACAGCGGCATCTACAGCAATACATATGCACATACACCTACAACAATACATGAATAATCCATTGCTGTTGTCATTATCTGATTGCAACGTCATGTCGTCGTGGATGCTGATTACTAATAACAATCATTTTTGCAATTATCAATACAAATCGTTGAAAGTTGGATGCTGATTACTAATAACAATTAATGGATTAATAGGTCTTGGATACTTGGTTCAATCCTATATATGGTAATCTAACGTGGGGTTGCGGAATAATTTTTAATGGAATAAAAGATTGAAACATACAACACTAATGATCGAAGACCTCCTTCGAGACCTTCTGTCATTCCTAGCCAGAGAAGATGCATCATGCATGGAATCCAACAACACTTTCCATTGAGACATTATTTCTGCCACCACTCACCATGTCTAGCTTCTTCCCGAATCAAATATTGTCACAGATACCAAATTCCCACTACAGAAAAACACTGTCAATTAGCCACAGAAGATGGAAATTAGAATCAACAAGAAAGGGTTTTAAGTTTTAAATTTTTTGTGAAAATTTAAAGCTCAAAACAGAGAATTCTTTCTTATCAACCACTGACTACTTTAAAGGTAATTGGCCCAAACCACAAGCTAAAATCCCCTGGTTTTTCTCATTTATCCGCACATTTATGCGTAGACCAGCCCAATATTAGATAAAATGGTCATTTCGATCATTGTAGTTTACACATTTTTGTAATTTGGTCATAAAAGTTATTTTCTGTCAGTTTGGTCATAAAACTTATATTCCGTTATCAATTCAGTCACAAGTTAAATCATCGTTGCGAGCAACTCAATTGACCAAACTGACTGAACTGATAACAAAATGTAACTTTAATAACCAAACTGATAGAAAAAAAAAATGTTTGTGACCAAACTGCAAAAATATGCAAAGTACAATGACCAATATGAACCCATTATTATGTGTAGACCAGTTCAAAATGCCGAAATGTTTCGTAAAATTTTAATGGACTATGCCGATTTTTAGAGAATTGGCATTGTAATTCCGGGAATATCCGAGAATATTCCCGATATTTCAAGTGACATATTTGTTTCGAGGGTCGGAATGTCAGAATATAGCGTTTTTTCTGAATCCGAAATTTCACCTAGATTTGGAATTTTAAACTATGGTAAGTACAACCATGAACCATTTCCTTGATTACCAAGTTACTACAGTTTAAACTATGAGGGATATCTGCGTATATCCCCATATATCCCACAAAGCATGCCGGTTTTTGAGAAATTGAATATATAAATATCCGTTAAATATTCATGAATATCCACAAATACTCAATTTTCAAATTCTTTTCTAATGTCGAAATCTCAGCATATAGTCATATACCGTTTTTCCAGTATTCAAAATTTCGCTCAAAATCGACATTTTAAACAATAAACCCATTACTCACCAAAAGACATGGTAAGTATACCATTGCAGCGCAACACAAACAGGTGTATTTCTAGAGGACTAGAGAGGTTCAGTTGTCTCTTCAAAAAGCTTCTGCACTTGGGCTGTTGGGCATTCTGCAAGATTACAAGAATATGCGGATTTCAGACTAAAGAAGCAATTATAGCCCAGTTCATAAATATCCTATCTACACGGATACAGTCCAGGTCCAAGTGTTCTCTATTGGGTTGTGCACTTGGGTCGTCTATTCTTTCATTGAGTTGCAGGTCTCTGTCTTCTCTATTTGCATGATAGTTCATCATTTGTTATAGTGCCACATCCCTATAAAAAAAAAAAAAAAAAAAACCTATGATGGAAATAGTTTATATGATTATGATCAATAAAAACAAATTTAGTTAGAACATTTAAATCAGCAAACCGATCGACATCACCAACTTTTCATGATAGACAGCGAACCCAAATACACGATGATTGAATATTCAGACGGGATGACCACTGCTGCAGCCATCGCAGTCTTACCAATTATACTTCAATTATTTCACGCAGATGGTATTATACAGACACATAATAATTATGTGTAGATATACAAAGAACTATATGTACTAGTAAATCTTAATAAAAGTAATGACTGATTAGTCATCCTAATCCCTCCATTATTAGAGAATGTAGGCCAATAATTTACTGGTTAATTAGGTTGTTGGGGGTCTTAAATAACTGATGTATATGAGTCATGAATTTACTGGTTAATTAGGTTGTTGGGGGTCTTAAATAACTGATGTATATGAGTCATGAATTTACTGGTTAATTAGGTTGTTGGGGGTCTTAAATAACTGATGTATATGAGTCATGTGTGCAGTTTTTGTTTGGGAGACAAATTATTTCTCTTCGTTAGGTTGTTGGGGGTCTTAAATAACTGATGTACAGTAGATCCTCTTTAAATTAATAGCGTCGGGATATATGCAATTTTATTAAAATTTATTAACTTAGAGAGATTATTAACTTACCGAGTGTTGATTTAACTACTTACCATGTACATCGGGACCAGAGAATTTCATTAACTTAAAGATATTAACGAATCGAGTATTAATTTAAAGAGGTTCTACTGTATATGAGTAATAGAAAGCAACATTTGGGCTTAAATGTTGACAGTGTCCTATGTTGATGGGCACACCCAACTTTGTAAGGGTAGATATTTTACCCTGAAATCTTGGAAGACCAAGGTTTTTCTTTTAGATAAATAAACTAGCTGTGGACCCCGTGCTACGCACCGGGATTGGAGATTTTTCAAGAGAAATCTCGTATAAATTTTAAATTTATATAATATTAAATTTATCTGTACTAATTTTTTTTTATTTATATATACATATAATAAATTATTATATTTGGTTATATTTGATTAATTTACGTTTTGAGTATATTTGTTGTTTTGATTTTATTTTTGTTGAAATATTTGTGTTTATAATTTATTAGGAGAGTAGAGAAAGTGGATAGAGATTTTTTGGGTTTAGTGGAAAATGGGAAAAAATCTAGAGAAATACAAAATTTAGTTATGAAACTAATTAGTATAAATTATTATTTTTTTTTTTTTATTTGTTTTATGGAAGAAAATTTGTGAGAGCTTGATGATCATATAGAGTGCCACATAAGAAAGAGAGTGTGGGACTCATTGGGTCTAGCTATTATATAGATATATAGATTAAAGAGTTTTTTTTTTACCAAATCATATGTAGGCTAAGTTACCAAACAACTGCTAGCTCAGTTGGTTTGGAACTCTTCTCAAACACTTGTGAGGTCAATTCCCACCAAGAACACTTGGGGGGAATTTCTCATGTAATTCGCCTAGTTTGTAATTAGGAGGCCCATGCTCCCATTATGACATGATGTTGTCGTCTCGTGTTCTTCATAACCAATATTATTTCATTTTTTTTGTTTTTAACACTTTTGGGTTTCTAGCACAAGAAACAGTTGAACTTCTCAGGAGGGTACAAAAAGTTATGAATAGTAATGTGATGACAGCGGATTCTAATGAATATGTATTTCGTAGGATTGGTTTTGCTATTCAAAAAGAGCTAGCAGCGCCAGTTTGTAGCGCGTTTGTCCTTTTTGTATAATTCCTCAAATTTTTATCAGTAAAATTTATTTTGAATTAATAAAAAAAAACAAAAATGTAGGCTAAGTTTCTAGTAAACCATATCACTTTGCTTAGTTGCACCTGTTAGGCCGTTACCAGTCTCATGATGCAAGAAACAACTCGAAAAGCTCACAAATTTTGTGACGAAAATAAATAAAGGTAGGTACTTCCTCACAAAGAAAACCTTACTTAAAAATGATTAATATGCCCCAAAATTCTAAACTAAGTAAATAACTAAATAAATATACTAAAGAAAATTAAAACCTAAATTTGAAGGCCGATGTTGAAAATTATTTATATTTTGAAATCTGACATATACATTTTTTATTTTATTTTTTGTCATCACCTTAGTGTTGAAATTTCTCAAGAAATGTGATTAGACCAGGCTTGGGTGGTTGTCATTGTATGAAAATGGTGGTAGTGGTACATGACTACATGTGTACAGATTTTTTTTCTTTTTTCTCCAACCATTCTTATTACCACCTAAGTAGTATGTCGACCATATAATTGGTACAGTATGATTTATTATCAACCAATCCATATGGAACAAACAGAGACACCAACACCAACAAGGTTTCTGGAAGGTTGAACTTAACACAACTCAAAACTAAAACAACAAACAACAAACAAGAGAAAGAGAAGCTGCAGAAGACAAAACAAAGATGTATTTTGCTTGGTTTTCCTAAGAAACAAATAAACCTAGTGCTCTCAAAATTGCCACGTAAGATACATAAGAACTTCATTCCTAAGTCCTAAAGAACTAGTGGATAACCTTTTTCCTTGTTACAAAAGAACTCTAATTTCAAAAACCATAAAACCTCTTCATGCAATCTTCCAAGCTTTTTATTTTAATCTCTTTCTTCAATCTACTTCAAACTAGGGTTTTTTTTTTTTTTTTTTGAAGTTTTAACAATGGAGAACTTTGGAGGAAAGAAGGAGAGTGCATATGAGAAAGAAAATGGTGTAGGTAATGGTGGGGGTATGGAAGTGAAGAAAAAATGGTGTTTTAAAGCTAATGAAAGTATTAGTGCTGCTTCTGGTATTACTATAAGAGGAACACTTGGTATGTTAATGGAGTCAAGGAATTTAAATGATAAAAGAGAAACTATTCCTCTTGGTCATGGTGATCCCTCTGCTTTCCCCTGTTTTAGAACTTCTTTACCTGCTGAGGATGCTATTGTTGATTCGATTCGTTCTGCCAAGTTTAATTCTTATTCTCCTTCTGTTGGTCTTCAACCTGCTAGAAGGTACACTTTTTATTTTATGTGTGTTTATAAGTTTGTATTATGACTTAGCTTGTTTGGATTGCTAATTTACGTTTTTTTCAGATTTTATTCTTGAATTATTATTTATTTCTTGAATTTGTTTCTGTGGAAGTTTGGAATATTTTTCATAGAGTTATTAAAATTTATATATTTCTGTTTAATTTGAATGTACATTTGCACTCAGTCATACACTTTTCGTTATTTAATAAAGATTAGTACCATATGTTGCGTAAATCCCTATTATGGCACTGACTTGTATTATTTCTCTTGTGCATGAGTTTTGGTAATAGGAGAAAAAGACAGTTGGTTTTGCTTTTCGATTAATTTATGTATGCGTTATAAGTGTATACTTATTTTAACGCAAGTTCTTTTCATCAGGGCTGTAGCGGAATATCTGTCTCGTGATCTTTCATATAAACTGTCAGCTGAAGATGTTTTTCTCACAGTTGGTTGCATACAATCAATTGAGATAGTTTTATCAGTGTTAGCTCGTCCGGGTGCTAATATTCTTCTTCCAAGGCCTGGATTCCCAATATATGAATCACGTGCGACTTTTAGCAATCTTGAAATTCGGCATTTTGATCTTCTCCCAGAGAAGGGTTGGGAAGTAGACCTCGATGCAGTTAAAGCTCTAGCAGATGAGAATACAGTTGCAGTGGTTATGATTAACCCTGGAAATCCTTGTGGGACTGTCTTTAGTTATCAACATATGAAAAAGGTAGCTGTCAGTGATATGCTAAATTGATTTAATTTACTTACTGCAGTTAGTTGAGATATGAAGTTGATATACGTTATTGTATTGATTCAGGTTGCTGAGACTGCAAGGAAACTCGGAATTCTCATAATATCTGACGAAGTCTATGGTCATCTAACTTTTGGAAGTAACAGGTTTATTCCAATGGGAACTTTTGGATCAATTGCTCCAGTTCTTACTCTAGGGTCTATATCAAAGAGATGGTTAGTTCCTGGTTGGCGCATTGGGTGGATTACAGTGAATGACCCTAATGGTTACCTTAAAGAAGCAAAGGTTGGTTCCTTTTCCCGCTTTCTATATTTTCTCTTGGTACAAAATTTTCCTTACCTTTATCAAAGTTAATCTTGCTAACTATTATATTTTATGAACATTTGTTCAGATCGTAGACAGCATAATTGGATACACCAACATCTCCACTGACCCTGCAACTTTTATACAGGTTTGGATCATGATACTTATCTATTTAATCAAGTCTTTTCATCGCCATATATGGTCTAAGTATTTTTGCATCTTTTATAGTAATAAAGATAATTGCATCTTGTTTGTATGGTGCCATTTGAAGGGATTCTGTAATTTTCGAGAAAAGCCGAGTTACCCTTTATTTATTTACTACCCACTTCCATGCCTATTTAAATATCCTTATGGACCTTATGCCAGCTACATGAGCTGGTATATCTGCGTGCGCTGTTACCATTGAACTGCTATACAACCCTGTCAGCATCAATACGCCCCATGTTCTGTATCGGGCACTGGGGCAATGTGTGTGCATTTAGATATAGTGTCATATTGTCATTTGAAGGACGGTCTTAAGTCTTGTTGTGATTTGAGATCTAGTCATTGTCATGGTATTGCATTACAAACTACTGTCTATAAACAGTACTTGGTCCTATACTCCTGCTTTATGTGCTATTACTCATGACATTTTATATTTCAGGCGGCAGTTCCTAAAATCCTCGAGGAAACTACAGAGGATTTCTTCGACAACACTATAAGTATCCTAAGGGAATCTGCAGAAATTTGTTACAATGAAATAAATGAGATTGAATGCATATATTGTCCACATAGACCAGATGGATCGATGTTTGTAATGGTAAGAAAGCATATCTGTTTAGTTACATATGCAATCTGAAAACGAGAGTTTTCTGTAACCTTGTACTTATGTTTTTCACTTCAGGTAAAGATTGATACGTCGCTATTGGAAGACATTATTGATGACATAGACTTCTGCACCAAGTTGGCCAAAGAGGAATCTGTAATTGTTCTGCCAGGTGTGTTTTACTAGCTTTGATTTCTCTAATAACTCTTTCTTGAGCATTTTTCTCCTCTGATAATTTTGTTTTCTGCTAACACTATTTTGCATGACTATTTTTGAGTTTGTAAGTAGATGTCGGCTATGGACTAGTTTTGACATTGACGAGTGTCTTTCTCTTGCAGGAGTTTGCGTAGGAATGAGAAATTGGCTTCGTATCACATTTGCCATCGAACCTTTACGTCTTCAGGATGGTCTAAGGAGAATGAAAGACTTCTGCCAGAGACATGCCAAGAAACTAT
The DNA here is from genome assembly GCA_023053565.1 of Aquilegia eximia. Lineage (NCBI taxonomy): Eukaryota > Viridiplantae > Streptophyta > Magnoliopsida > Ranunculales > Ranunculaceae > Aquilegia > Aquilegia eximia. The sequence continues at coordinate 16,507,087 of JALIGU010000005.1, forward strand.
AAGCAATAATTCGAATTGTCCTAAAACAATTAACCTTCAACTGTCTGTTGAATCTTACATTCTCTATATATTCAATTAAACCACACAAGGCTTGAGATGAAGATAAGAGGATGTCTTTTAAGATGGCCTTCCCGCGATACCGATCTACTGGCAACATAGCCGATCCCGGTTCACATTGTTTCAATACCAAATTCCAACCTCTGAAATGTAATATATATATATCCACAGTATATATATGTCAATACATCTTCAATCTATGTATATTTACATTCTATCCTGTACTTTAGTTCCTTACAGAAAAATTAAATCAATATTTAGTATAGTTTGCACAATGTCACAGACTCATAGTTCACAAAAATAATGCTCTTCACCTATATTCTCTATAGACTATAGTCATCTACATGCCAAATCCAAGCAACTTGAAAGGTGGTTGTTGGCAACTATTTACCAATTTGCAAGCCACCTTAACAATGTGAAGGTGAAGTGAAAATGTCTTCCTGTTAAATGGGGTCAAATTGACAACATTTCAATTCAACATGTTATATCATTCTTCTAGTTGACAAGATTACAATCATGGTATCATAGATTCATAAAATAAGGTTGAAAAGATGACAATCAGTGTACTAGTGCTTATTAAAGAACACTAACTTCACATGCCATATTGATAATTGATAATATAATCAGCAGTAAATTCAAATTATTGTAATGAAAATGAAATGAGACAGCTTATAACTTAGTTGTCTATAAAAATAGAACACATTATTTATCTTATATGGTCAGCTAGCTGTAATAATAATATTATATATTAGTACAATTGCTTTGAATTTTCTTCAAGATCTTCAAAGTGTTAGGTGCAATAAGGTTTGTTCATGGCTGCTAAATAATATATACCACACATGTGTGTATGTTTGATTATACAATAGAAGTGCCACAAGTTAAGTTAGGAGTTTTGAACACACTTGTATATGACTTATTCTCATTCACACAAGTTCAAATCAATATTAAATAGGGGAAAATAGTCTAAATTAAATCATGATTATATTCTAAACACTAAACATTATAGATGAAATGAGATGTTATATTATTGAGAAAGTTCAACTAATTTTTTATGGTCAGAAATCCATAAAAAAGAAACAGGTAGGGGTCCATGCCAAATCCAGCTAAACTTCTGAAAAAAAAAAAAAAAAAAACAAAATCCATTTTGTCGACTGCCCTTGTCTACATTGTTTATTAATTGGCCGGTAAAAGTTTTTTGATAATTAGTGGAATTTGAATTTGTTTCGAGGAATCAATATACGTGTGGTGGTACTCTTCGAGAGCTAAACCATTTTGAATAAAACAAATTTACCATGAAGATCATGATTTAAACTAGAAATTTTAAAATTTAGACACCAGATCATGTTCTTCAAATTAATTGAAGCTTAATGGAAAGACACCAATACTTCATCATAACATAATTCATATATGTCATTTCATAACTATTACCACAGATAATAGTAAGTGTGAACCACATGCAATTCTATATGCTAGTATTAATAGACATCAAGCTAGCTAGTAGATCTCACATGAAAATATTTTCCCATTTCCCTCATGATAAAATAAAGCTAAGATCATCCACCATGCACCTTGTGAGTTGTCACACCATTTTTTTTAACCTCAATTAGTCAATAATTGGAGTCATTTGGAACTGTAATTTATGCTCTTAATGATCAAACGTAACACACACACACACATTCTCTTCATCCACACAAAGTCACAAAGACCTTTAGCTTTTAGCTAGTGAAATTATTATAATTAATTATAATTAATCTTGTCTTAGGGATCATAATCAACTTTGTTTAAATCATTATCAAGTCCCATTATTTGGGAAGTTGTTGAGAACCCAATATATGTGCAATATAACAATAATAAGGCAAACAATAAAGCAGTAAACAAATAAAGAACACACTAGAATTTTTAACGTGGTAAAACCCAATATGGGAAACGTCCACGGTTGTCTTCACGACAACAAATAAATCCAGTAGATGAAAAGAGATTTACAAACCTATCAACTACCTACAATCACTGCAAGTTGACACTCCTGGTTATCTCTAACACCTTGACTTCACCGGAGCACCTTGATGTACGCACAAGACACTCGACTTCTTGATGAACACACAAGAAGACTCGAAGCCGATCTATGAAGCAAGCTTACACCAGAGTTCCTTGATGAACACACAAGGATACTCGACTTCTTGATGAACACACAAGAAGACTCGAAGCTAAATTACTATTCAATAATTAAGAAGAAGATGAATGGGGAAGAAGGAAGAAGGGTTCAATCACCAAAAACAACCTTAAACAAAACCTAAACAAACTCCAAGAATAAGACTTCAATTGGACGGCCAAAGAACTAACTTGTTCTTTGGAAGAGAAACCCTATTTATACTTAGGGTTGGAATACACAGGAAATGGGCCTGATTGGACGAAATCCATATTGGACGTACGTACGTCGAAACACCGTTCGTACGTCCCCATACGATAAACGCTTGCTGACTGCTTGGACGTACGAACGCCCTAACTAGGTACGTACGTCCTGACCAAAACATGTTTTCTGCCTAACATGACGTACGTACGCCCTAACTAGGTACGTACGTCCTAAACCCAAAACTTACTTTTGACACAAGGACGCGAGGACACAGACTCGGGACGATGTGCGTACAACTTGGTTTTCCTAACAATGAACTTAAGGCGAGATAACCATGGACGAACAATGTCACAAAATTGATGTCAAACAAACATAGTGCCGGTTTCAGTTGTCTCCCATTATTTGGGAAACAATAAAAATATACTGTACCAGTTTCATTTGGTGCTTTATTTAAATGTTTTGTTCTAGTTTTAAATTTCAGTAGTCTATGAAAAAATAAAATTTAGAAGAATTTGAACAATAATTAAAAATCAAATTTTCTTAAAAACCAAAAGTGTACATACTAGAAAATATGATTGGCCTGAAGAAGTAGGGTAAACATTGCATATAATTGGGACGGATCCAGGGGTTCGACCGCCCTCCCCCGTTCAATTTTTTTAAAAACCAAAAGTATACATACTAGAAAATATGATTGGCCTGAAGAAGTAGGGTAAACATTGCATATGTGGGTATGTACATCCAATCACAAAGCGCCATGTGTCAATAATAATATAATCTATGTATGGTTTAGTTAACCCTAATGGGCTTGATCAGTTACCTAACCACTTTATAAACACGTGGTGTCTTATGATTGGGTGTACACACCCACGTATAATTAGGGAACACAGATAAATTTTCTTGCACGGTTATCCTCCTTCTACGTGGAAGCATGGTAACCTCAAAAAAATTTATCTGTGTTTTCTCCAGTATGTGGTTCGTGTGGTCCCAATCACAACATGTCATGTGTATATAAATTAGTTGGGTAATTAGTTCAAACCCACTAGAGTTAATTACACCCATACATAGGTTATATTTTTGTTAACACGTGGCGTAATGTGATTGGAACCACACGAACCACATACTAGAGGAAACATAGATAAAATTTATTGATAATAACCTAGTATAATATAACGTCCGTCTTTCGTTGGATCCAGTGTAGAACACATCTAGAGTAATTTGTCTACTTATTCTCGTTCCAGTAACACATGTAGTATGTTACAATGATGCACTTACAAAATCCACGGCAAAAGCATCAACTAATTGAGACCTAGCTAACACAATATATGATCTGAAACTTGATACATTTTTTTTTTTGATTGGTAAGCGGGGTTGAGGGGACGCCTACCCCTTTTAAATTACGTGTGGATCGGAAACTTATATCAATAATGAGCTGTTGACGTGTTTCGAACCCACAACCTCTCCACTTTGTGAGAGGGGTGATACATTAATTAGCTATTACCGATGTTAGGTCTTGCTATGTGCAAGACAGTGAAGTTATGATACTTAGCCAAGCAAACAAAAGATTTAATGGTAATGTTCTTATTAAATCCAGTAAGGACCATTTGAGTTTTAAAGAAGACAGTTCAGCAAAATGATAAACCTGAGGAGATGTCATTTTGAGTGTTCATCCCTAAGTAATACTCTAGCCGACAGTCCAAAGTGTGGCAGAAGGTATACCTATAGCAAACGGGAAATACGCCATTGCACCAACCTTGTCAGGGCTTCCAGAAAACTAAGGACATAGCTAGACAAGTACATCCTTCTGACCTATGTCGTATTAGACCTCTGTGCTTTTAAGTGTCTAACTGGTCTAATAACAACAATGCTTAAATTATCTTACCGCAATACAAATCATTTTTTTTTATTGGCAAGCAGGGTTGAGGGGACCCTTTCCCCTTTAAATTACGTGTGGAAACTTATATCAACAATCAGCTGTTGACGTGTTTCGAACCCACAACCTCTCCACTTTGTGAAAGGGGTGCTACCATTGAGCCACATGCTCATTCGCAATATATAAGATCATTCCCAATGGCTAAAACAAATTTAATTGATTGTCTTTTATATATGAACCAATTTTTCTTCAAAGACCATATGTAAACTTTGCCAGACTCCAGAGATTTCGGTGTCTCACTTTGCAACTATGAAACTACAGCAATTGCTGTGCTTCTAGCTAGGGATGGCAATGATAGAGTTAGGTTTGGGCTTTACATTTGCATCATAACCACCGTTGGATTTGGTTTTGGTTCATTCAGAATTTACCGCATGTTAAAGCCGATATCAACACATTGTAAATTTGTAATCCTTGAGTGTCTCAGAATACTTTTTTTCCCTTTTTGTTTTTCCTTCTCACAGAAGTATTTGTCACATGTTGGTGATTAAATTACTGTTTTAATTAATTTGACATGACTTGTGCCTAGGTTGACGGATGAATTTGCCTTTATTGAAAAGTCATATGATTTGTGCCTAATTATTTATAATTTGAAATAAATAAGAGATTTTTAAACACATCACCATTTTTTAGAGTATATTTGTATAACGTCACTATTTTATTTTTTATTTGTGTTTAGTCACCATTCTATCTCAGCCTTATTAATTGACTAAGTCAACCATTAGTTGACTAATTCAAATATACGTTGACTGAGATCGACCTTCAATAAATTAAGAATTTTCACCTTCTTGTTTCATGCATGCTTTTGGAATTGAAGAATCTTCAAGGTAAGAGATATACATGGAGAACCTGGATTTATTTGAGATTACTTTGATAATATGCAGACAGATACGTGCATAAAAGTTCGATCATCTTGTTACTACACGTGTTAGTGCTTTACTTGTTAGATCCATTTCTTGCTCATTATAAGATAACCTTTAGCTAGGTGATGACTATTTGTTCTTATCAATGGTTGATAATATAAGCTTTTTCTAGTTTTCTGTGAATTATTTCATTTTTCAACATAGGAAGAAATGAAGAATATGAAAATCTTGGATGCAATGATCATGTTTCTTCATGTCATGTATCTTGGATGCTTTATTATTACATCCCTGTTGAAGGATAATAGGAGGGAAAAACACTATGATGAGGCCAGATGTGAATTTAAATATGAAATGAGCCAGAACTAAGCATAACTAAGCTCTATAAATAATCTATCATTTAAAATACATATGCATCGAGAAAGAACCACCAAAATTTAGTTATAGTACATTAAACAAATATTCATCAATTTTAATTCCCCAGAGAGCATCTTAGATGAATTTCATGCAAACAAATTAATAAATATTGGAAAACACTACAGTAATACTAGTTCCCAGATCTTTGACATCAATGATAGATTCTTGTTTGAATGTGGGAGAAAAATGCTCAACAATTAATGTAGGCTTTATACATTACTAGTATTTTTAGAGTATAATGCATTAATCATTTTAATATATTCCCATACATCACCAACTAATTGTTCTAAATTATCTCATCAATTATTAGGTGTCCAACTTAAAATTCATTGGCAATGAATAATGTAGTCTAAAACTTATATACTTAGAGCATTCCCAATGGTAGGTTTTAAATCCCTTTTAGACACTTTTAGTGAAAAACTCTTGCCAATGGTAGCTTTTAACACACTTTTCAAGCAAAATACTTTTAACTCCTTGGCAAATTTGCCAAGGACTTAAAAGTGCCACCTAGGATCTTTTAGCTATTTAAAAATTAAATTTACTCATAATATACACTATGTTTTTTTTGGAAAAATAAAATCTTAAGTTTTAACACTTATTTTAAAACCAACCATTGGAAACTCTAAAACCACTAATCACTTTTAACATTAATTTTATGCTAAAATCTTCCCTCTCTCTCCTATGTGGCACCCCTAAAACCCTTTTACCATTGGGAATGCTCTTATCATTTATTTGGATTGTATTTATATTACGCGAGATAATTTATCTAATTATTACCTGGAAATCAAATAATTACCGCGATTTAAAGAGGATGATTTCAAGTGATACATGCACTTACAAAACTAATTATGAAATTAGTTGAACTAATATAGAAAATAAGATTTACCACCTAAGAAGTAAAAGGTGTCATTTCCATTTAAATCCATAATAAATGTAAAAAAAAAAAATCTTCACAAAAAAAAAACTACACAAGGTTCTTTGTTTCTAAGTGGACTAAGTCACACCACCATGAAAATCTTCAAAACTTCTATATAAACCATTCTTTCTTCCCTCTAAACATCACTAGAAAACACATTTCTCACAAAACCCATTTCTTTGAAACATAGTTTTTGTTCCAAAAACATTAAGATATGGAGAATTTTGGAGGAAAGAAAGAGTGTGCATATGAGAAAGAAAATGGTGTTGGTAATGGTGGGGGTGTTGAAATAAAGAAAAAATGGTGTTTTAAAGCTAATGAAAATATTAGTGCTGCTTCTGGTATTACTATAAGAGGAACACTTGGTATGTTAATGGGATCAAGGAATTCAAATGATAAAAGAGAAACTATTCCTCTTGGTCATGGTGATCCCTCTGCTTTCCCCTGTTTTAGAACTTCTTTAATTGCTGAAGATGCTATTGTTGAATCTCTTCGTTCTTCCAAGTTTAATTCTTATTCTCCTTCTGTTGGTCTTCAACCTGCTAGAAGGTATAGTAACTTGGGATATTTTTTTTCTTTATTTTTATTGAAATAAAATCAATTTTTTTTTGTTTAGAATTATTTCTGTTCATTACTTAATGCAATTGTTTAATTAGAATGAATCTGTTAATTATCATGGTGATTAAGACCTTAATTCAAATGATTATTGTGATTAAGACCATAAATCCTTTTCGGAAAGTTCTAAGCTGGAACATTGCCATTTTGTTTGGAATATTTAGTTCTGATCTGATGTCAGTGTTTGATGAAATTATTGAGTTTCAGTTTTAAATGTTTAAAGAAAATCATACATAGAGTTTCAAGCAGTCGCTGTTATGCAAGCAATTTGTTGTGCATGATTTTAGTACTTGGTTTAGAGGAGATTAAGACTTTTGATTTGACTCGCATTCAGTCACTGTTTATGAAATAATGCATGTTGAATTACTGTAATTTGACGGAATTTTAATGTATAATCTTATTTGAACAGTGCTGTAGCCGAATATCTGTCTTGTGATCTTCCATACAAGCTATCAGCTGAAGATGTTTTCCTTACAGTCGGTTGCATTCAATCGATTGAGATAGTACTATCAGTGCTTGCTCGTCCTGGGGCTAATATCTTGCTTCCAAGGCCTGGATTTCCAATTTATGAATCGCGTGCAACTTTTAGCAATCTTGAAATTCGACATTTTGATTTACTTCCAGAGAAGGGTTGGGAAGTAGATCTTGATGCTGTCAAAAGTCTTGCAGATGAGAATACTGTTGCAATGGTTATGATTAACCCTGGAAATCCTTGTGGGAACGTCTTAAGTTATGTCCATTTGAAGAAGGTAACTATTGAAATAAATTGACCTCAGCTCAACATGCTTTTGTTTAATGTTTTCATTGTTTTGATACAGATGGCTGAGACTGCCAAGATGCTCGGTATTCTCATTATAGCCGATGAAGTTTATGGCCATCTTACTTTTGGAAGTAACCCATTTATTCCAATGGGAACGTTTGGGTCAATTGCTCCAGTCCTTACTATGGGATCTATATCAAAGAGGTGGTTAGTGCCCGGTTGGCGACTTGGTTGGATTACGGTGAATGATCCCAATGGCTATCTTAAAGATGCAAAGGTAAATTCTAATCAAGATGCTTCTTCGTCTCGTGCTATACTGTACTGTAACCATTATAAAAATATCTCATGCTAACTTATTTTACATTTCTCCCCAGATTGTTGACAGCATTATTGGCTACGCCAACATCACCACTGACCCTGCAACTTTCATACAGGTTCAGATCATAAATTATGCCTATCTAAATATCTTTTGATCATTCACTTTTTTTAATACTGCATCGATTATAAACAAATCAGTACTGCATCTAGTTTTCCCTTTAACTATGTATTGTCTTCCATGCCGCCAGCTAACCATTACCACAGACCTAGGATCATTTCGGCCACCTTCAAATCTTCAATGCACACTTTAAAAAATGTAAAGAGTATGTGCATCAGGCAAGGTGTCATCAGTGGATCGAGTTGTTTAAATCCAATAATAGATATACTGCATTGCTACAAACTACTGTCTCTGTAATATTTACGACATTATTACTAACAAAACTTTTGTTTTTCAGGCTGCAGTTCCTAAAATCCTCAAGGAAACACCAGAGGATTTCTTTGAGAATACTAGAAGTATTCTGAGGGAATCTGCAGAAATTATCTATGATGAATTAGATGAGATTGATTGCATTTACTGTCCACATAAACCTGATGGATCCATGTTTGTAATGGTGAGTAATCAAAACATATGTATTATTGATGCTTGATAACGAGTGTTTCGTGAAACATTTTACTTATACTTTTCAATTCAGGTTAAGATCGATACATCCCTTTTGGAAGACATTATTGATGACATAGACTTCTGCACCAAGTTGGCCAAAGAGGAATCTGTAATTGTTCTGCCAGGTGAGCTGTTAACAATTATAATATTCACATCCTTTGACTTCTCTGACATTCAGATCTCGATTCATCTTCTGCAATCAATTTGGCTCAGTGGTTTCAAGTTATTGGTTTTAACTGAAGGAATGTGTTTTTCTTGCAGGAATTTGTGTAGGACTGAAAAACTGGCTCCGTATCACTTTTGCTATTGAACCATCACGTCTTCAAGATGGTCTGAGGAGGATGAAAGACTTCTGTCAGAGACATGCCAAGAAACTATAAGAGCAATATCATATATGTAGAATCTCTTGTTCTCTATTATCTCTGTTTTAGTTCTGCATTTTTTGGTGTTCTTTATTGTTTCGTAAGCATCTATTATGTTATAGAAATGTAACATTCTATTCATATTAATTTAAAGCTAGAGAATAATATATCGAGTATAATATATTAATTTTCATCAAGTTTATTCATAATTATTGACGAAAGAAAGGAAAAAAGATCATAAAATGAAAGAAACAGCTGATGAAGTTGTATAAATATCAATTAAGTAGACACGAAAAAGCAGAACATAATCCTTTGAGCTAGGAAGTTAAATGGCAGATACATGGAAAGGGGCAATATAACATATTCATCAAAAAATTGCCGTAGACTGAAGTGTTAGCTAATTAGTTGCTCCCAGAGAGTTCAGAATCCTGGAATTTCAAACACTGATTATTTACGTAAGAATCACATAAACATAATCTATGACTTCTTTACCAACTTGGTGAAAATGACGTAGAAATGCTATGGAAGAGACTCAGATGGAACTATAGCAGTTTTCGTATAGTCGTGTTGAAAGAGACTCAAAGAGACTCGTTCGGTACAATGATGGTATCCTAATTAATAATTCATGCCCTGCAATGAATAGACAATCAACTACATATGAAAACGAAATGCGCAACTTAATAAGTAGGTATAGAAACTGGCAAATTTTAATATAACACCATATTTAATTAACGTACAGTATATATTCTATATAGTACAGAAATTTGTATGTTTGTCTGTTTGATACTCAAACTTTATTTCAAGTAAAGTTTGCAACAAACAAGGTTTGTAATTGCGTTTAGACCATAGACAAAGGTCCAACGCCATTTTGAATTGCGTTTTTGATACTCCATATATTACAAATTGTGTCAAACAGATGAGTATATATACACAGTTGTGTCAAACAAACTCTATTTACAGTTCAGTCTAGACTAAACTCTGATCGAAAATAGAGTATACACAATGTATGACAAATAGGAACGCGAGTTGTAGTTGCGTTTAGGCAACTACCAGTCTACAACTCGCGTATATTCATAGAGTTTGAGTACCATCTACACAATATAATTATGCAAAATTCATTATCATATATTCATATACAGCAAATGAATTAGATATATGGTATTATTATATTAATTAAAATCTGGCAGTTATGCAAATCAACATGGCAGACACAAAAGAAACGTCAACTACTGTATGTTCAAGCCTATACAAATTTATGATTGAAACATAATTATGTTAGGCACTGGATAGCAGCAGAGGGTATTTTTGTTATGCATTATCGATCAAACTAAGTTATGCAGTAAATAATGGTCCAATGTCCCACACTTGCAGGAAATAAAGCCTGAAATATAGCTTATTACACAGTGCAGATGAATATGATAACAAACTTCATATCCACAGAGTGCGATGAGTCATGACATTCGGTTCATCGTAGCAGCTTACTGGCTGTAACACCCATGAGTTGGTGTTAGTCCCATATTGCCAAGGAAGTGGTTGTATTGGTAGTATATAGAGCTTAACCATACTCTAACTAATGTCAAGGCCTTTTGGGGTAAACCACATGGGTGGGCCCTGATCCAAAACCTTCTACTGCTGGATATCCAGTGACTAAAGGGGGACAATATTGACATTATCGAGCGGTATGGTGCTCGACGCACCGGGATGAGGCGTTACACTGGCACAGGTATAATGTTCCACTAAAGAATGCAATAGGCCGAATTCACAGGGTGAACTAACTGTTCTGCTGTCTGAGTGGTGAGTTTGTGTGAGAGTTATTAGATCAGCCAAGACCGTCTTCGTCATTGTCTTGTTACTTGTCTTTCTCATGCATAAACAAAGTGTTCATCTAATGTTGGTTTCTGCTCCTAACTGCCACATTTCAAACAATAAGACAAATTTTATATTCCACGAGCAAGCCTTCCTTATTAGAAAAGGTGATAGAATCATCCAATTAATGTGTAATACTTCTTCGGGTTACACATTGCGACCTTGTGATACACACCACCTTGTATGAGTTGTGTATCTCGAAATAATATGAAGTTATGGATGGTGAGTTCTATCATTTTTATGATAAGAATGGGCTGCACATTTTGTCAGATAACCCTAGTTTTCTACACATGGTTTTACCAGTTGGTGAGTTTTTGAAAAACTCGGCTGAGTTAACTCGGACTTGGTGCTACCCTGGTCAAAGAATCAATGTTGACTTCGCTTATCTGAAAATCGGTGATTTATATGGTTGGAATCTGCGATTTATTTGATTAAACCGGTTTAATTACCAGTTTTTGTCTATTCAGTTTTTCAAGGTTTATGTTTTTTTAAAATCGTATTTGTTTTTTGAAAAATTTAAGAATTGAAGTTGTTGATTCTATCAGTTATTAGGAAGTTGAAAAATTTAAGAATTGAAGTTGTTGATTCTATCAGTTATTAGGAAGTTGAACAAATGTATAACAAATGGTTTTGAAGTTGTAGGAAATCATTTTATTAATGTAACAATTAATAAAAAAAACTTACAATTTTAGAAAGTGACACAAAAAATCGGTGGTTTCACTCGGACTCAGGATTTTGAATCGGAATTAGCACTACCCGATTCACTTAAAAAACGCGGTTGCGGTTGGTAAAACAATGATTTCTATATTTTTGTATGCTAGTGCTCTCTTCTTCATCTGATTACAAAAAAGTATTTTTTCCTTTATAAAAGCTTCACTCCCTTCTTATTTCTTGAACTAGTTTGATTCTACTACATCACTGAAATGGAAGTTGGCAGTGGAAGCATTGATGTTCAGGTTCCAGTTTACTCATCAACTGAGGTACAATTCATTTTGGCTTTTGTAACCATGTTTTTTCTTATAATTCAACCATTATTGCTGTAATTTATATGAATGTTGTTGGGCTTGATCAAAATTTAAGTAGGATTTTCACATTACTATCCCACCAAAGACAGTTCTTCAGAACACTTTGGTGGTTATTGTTGACAATTCTTCAAAACTTTGGTTAATTTTAAATTTGTACTTTGGTGATCTAATTTGTCGAAATTTTTTTCATGTTCCAGTTGCTAGGAAAGTTGCAAGAGAAGTGGAATGGGAAGAAGAAGCCTTACCCAGCAATGTACTCTAGTGTTTATGGTGGAATTATTCTTGATCCAGAGATGATGGTTATCCCAATTGATGATCATATGGTTCATCGAGGACATGGTGTTTTTGATACTGCTATGCTTCTAGATGGGTAAAAGCATTGTCACTATTTGTACTAAGTTCAAAACAGACCTCCAAAGCAGAACTAATAAGGTTTGCTGAATTTATTTTCATGCAGATACTTGTATGAGCTTGATGTGCATATAGACCGATTTCTCAAATCAGCGTCAAAAGCAAGGATTTCATCTCCATTTCCTCGGTCTACTCTAAGAAGTATTCTAGTGCAGATGACAGCAGTATCGCAATGCAAGAAAGGCTCTTTACGATATTGGTTAAGTGCTGGACCTGGTGATTTCTTACTTTCACCTGCAGGTTGCCCAACCTCTGCATTTTATGCGGTAGTTATTGCTGACGACTATTCCCAACGCAAAGAAGGGGTGAAAGTGATTACTTCCACTATCCCAATGAAGTCACCAATGTTTGCAACAATGAAAAATGTGAACTACCTCCCAAATGTTTTTGCAGTAATGGAAGCAGAGGATCAGGGAGCTTTTGCTTCTATCTGGATTGACGAAGAAGGGTATATTGCAGAGGGTCCAAATGTTAATGTAGCTTTTATTAGCAAGGATAAGGAGCTTCTTCTTCCTGCATTTGATAAGATTCTTAGTGGGTGCACGGCGAAGAGGCTTCTTCAATTGGCAGAAAAGTTGGTTGACCAAGGTCTTCTGAAAAGTGTTAGCACTGCCAATCTAACACTGGAACAAGCTAAAGATGCAGTTGAGATGATGTATGTGGGCAGTGGACTTCCAATATTACCAATCATTATGTGGGATGACCAACCTATCGGAGAGGGTAATTCATCATCTCTATATAAATTTCTTCGTAACATTTTTGTTTTCTTGAACAAGTAAAATTTGAAAAAAAATGATTACTATGATATGAACAGGAAAAGTGGGGCAGCTGACTCTTGCACTCTCTGATCTGCTCTGGGAGGACATGGTCGCAGGTCCTGAGACCCAAAGGTTGTGTGTTCCTTATGTGTAAGGAAAGACGCACAATGAAGCAGAACGGTTGGAACAAGGCTTTTTACATATATGTTCATTGTCCTTACTCATTGCTCACAGAATCCACTGGAATTGGTTCTTTCTTGATGCCAATTTTTACATGTTCTATTTTCCTTTCGCTGACGCACAAAGGGAAAAGTTTGCATTTGAATAATCATGAACTTCTTTTCTGTCACAATAATTTGTTTAACTCATATTACACTTTGTTATTAATTGTGAACAAATTTTTAATGACAGGTACATTAAAAAAACAAAAACGTTGAATCAATTAAAACCTTTAAATTATGAAATTTCTTGGCATACCATCAATTATCCCCTAAAGATTATAAGGATCTCTTGCTTTCATTTCTCATCATAGTTATATTCTCACAAAATCAAACTCTTCCGATAGTACCCATTCCGATGAATTCTGAGTCAAATTCTATACTTAAAAAATCTATATACTTAAGTGTTAACTTGAACTTAACCATAACGCAATTGTTCATAGAAGAATGGAATTTGCATTTGAATAAAACAACACAATTGTTTTATTCAAATACAACCCATTCTGATGAATTCTGAAAATTAAACTACAAACTTACAAAATCTGTATACTAAAGTGTTCGCACTCTAGAACTAGAACAGTTTCCAACTTTCCATGTCCTGTTGTATAAATCTACCAAATTTATACCAACAAACATCTCAAATATACCATGAATGCTGATAATCTAATCATCCTATACATATGTTGTGAAACAATAAACTTACTTATCACACACTTCGGCGCGCGGGAGCACACTATAAACCTGAATCTCTTTTGTCCAACATAATTCTTAATTCCCCGTTTCCACTGATCAGAATAAAATCATTTCCATAACAATAAATATAGCATATAATATAATGGAGACTTCTATTTGCTAATACAAATCTGTTATTTTATTGACTCCATGATAGTGATACATTCGCAGCATTCGCAAATTACATGAAGAATAAAAAAGACTACTCACGAGTCCAATCATATATCTTCTTAAAACCATCCCAATACTGAAAATATATTCCATCCCATTGAGCCCTCCTAACACATCGTACAGTACCATCGTGGATGCAACCCATCTCTTGTTTGGAGGAATCAAATATGTTATTGTTTACCCACACCAATTTATGATGATCATACCACCATACACGACACCAGAAAAGTGTTGTAAAAAAGAAATTCTCCTGAAAGCTAAATTCATAACTTTCATTGAAAACAACATTATGCTCACCTAGATCGTCGTCTTTAGATTTGCAATGGACTGTCATTGTATTATTTGGGCCAAGTCCATTCTCGATATACACATGCATTTTGAGGAAGACGTTAGGCAATGTTGAGCAACTTCGCAATGGAACCACCATCATAAGTATCAACGCAAAACAAATATTGTTCATAACAGCCATTGTTGGTGTTCTTTATCTTAATTTCCTTCAAATGATGGAGATGATTTTGCCACTTTAAATAGAAACAAATATTGTTCATAATCCCCTCTGGAGAGAGGCACAAATAAATGTCTTAAATATTATAAATAACTAGCCTTTTAAGTCCATGCTACACATGGGATCTTTTTATGAATTCTCCAAAGTTATAAACTTTTTTCTTAATAAGTTTTAATTCTTATCACAAATTTAATCATTGGTAACCAAATAAGTTCTAACCTGGTAAAATGATTGATACAATGTACTTTACCTCAATTCTTATGCTTAACTTGGTAAAATGATTGATACAATGTACTCATTTCTTATGTTGGTTACCAAATAAGTACTAACTTGGTAAAGTGATTGATACAAATCATACAATGTACTCATTTCTTATGTTGGTTTCCAAATAAGTTCTAACTTGGTAAAATGATTGATACAATGTACTTTACCATACCACTTACTAATGTTAATATTTCCCCCTTTTAGTCATTACAGGGGTTTTGGATCAGGTTCACCCATTTGGGCTTTTCTTCAAAAAACGTTGACATTAGTTAGAATATGATTAAACTCTATATACTACCAATACAACGATGTGGTTTTGGGTGTAAAACCTATGCGTAAGAAGCACATCTATGCGGATTGTCTTTACTCATTGCTCACAAATCCATGGGTAATTGGTTAATGCAAATTTTTACATGTCCTAGTATCATTTTTTTTTTTGTATACAAATGGAAAAGTTGAACTTATTTTCTGTCACTGTAATATGTTAACTTACCATTGCACTTCTTATGAGTTCTAACAAATCTCTATGACAGGTACATTAAGGAAAAAAACCAACAAGACTATCATAAATAAATTAAGGTACAACAAGATTAGGGTTATGTGGTTTTGATATTGATGATCTGGTAGCATCCGGAAGACAAATAGCATTGTTGGGCTTAGACAAATGGCATTCAACAATAATGTCTTGCACGAACACTGAAAACTAACACTTCGGATACAATCACTCTGATGAATTTTGAGTTAAATTCCATAACAAATCTATTTAATAAAGTGTTTGGAATTTTTTTTTTTTTTTTTTTTTTTTTTTGTTGCGATGAGCAAGCTGGGGTTAGGCTGACCCCTACCAGTTTATTAGGACAAAAAAACTGTTACAAAACTATTACACTTTAGCATAAGGAACATCATTAGCATCCTGTGCTATGATGGCTTCTAGCTCCCTTGGGAGTGGATTACAAAAAATACTACACGAAGTTGTTTCTTCACTCTTTCCTGCTAGCCAGTCTGCTGCTTTGTTCATTATCCTGTAGTTTATATATGAAAGTTTTTATTCATTGTCATCCTATACATATCTTGTGAAACAATAATCTTACCTGCCACCCACTTTCTGTAAGCACATTTTGAACATAAAACACCTGGTCAGGAAACCAAGAATAGCAAATCTGAACCGAATTCCCCTGTTCAAATTTCAAAATGGAGTCATTCACAGCACATAGACTACTCACTCTGTCACTCACTCTATTGCACAAAATATATTCGATGCCATTGAGCCCTCCTCACACAACTATATATTGTATCATAGTTGAAGATGATCATATATACCACCACATACGACAACAAAACAGTTTCGTAAAAAAATTAGTAATGCAAACTCGATTAATAATTTGGGTGAAATCAACACTACGCTCAATGGACTGGCAACGTATTACTTGAGCCAAGTGCATTCTCGATATACACATGGATTTTGGTCGAAGTGCCAGGCACTGGCGAACTTAAAGTTCTTGATCTTCACTTGTTTAAAGAGAACTATTTCACTAATGCAAACATCTCTGCAACTAGTTAAATGTTTAGAGATTTGGGTTGGGATAACATATCATTATTGTCAAAGCTAAAAAGTTGCACCTTAAGCATTGATGTTAAAATCTTAATTCAGTGAACTATTAAAGAGCAGTACTCCAGTACAAACTGATAATGTTGAATATAGTGTTTTCGACTCCTACTTGTATGTGCTAAATGCCTAACTAGGCCGATTTCTCAGATCAACATCAAGAACAAGGATTTCATCTCCATTTCCTCGGTCAACTCCAAGAAGCATATTGGTGCAGTTGGTGCAACATCATAGTGCAAAAAAGGCTCTTGAGATATTGGTTAAGTGCCGGACCTGCGGAGGTTGCCCAACAAATTTTATGGGGATACTAGTTATTGCTGATCTGACGACCATTCCCAATGCAAAAAGGGGTGAAAGCGGAATAATACTTCCACTATCCCAATGAAGTCACCATTGTTTACCACAAATCCACAATGACAATGTAAACTACCTCCCAAATATTCTTGCAGTAAT
Organism: Aquilegia eximia; assembly: GCA_023053565.1. Classification (NCBI taxonomy): domain Eukaryota; kingdom Viridiplantae; phylum Streptophyta; class Magnoliopsida; order Ranunculales; family Ranunculaceae; genus Aquilegia; species Aquilegia eximia. The sequence continues at coordinate 16,524,339 of JALIGU010000005.1, forward strand.
GGAAGCAGAGAATCAGGGAGCATTTGCTGCTATTTGGGTCAACGATGAAGGGTATATTGCCGAGCAACCAAATGTTAATGTGGCTCAAGGAAAAGGAGATTCTTCTTCCAGCAATTGATAAGATTCTTGGTGAGCCTCTAGAAAACGAGGTAAACACCTGTGCTAAACCTCAAGAAACTAGCTCTTCGGATACAAATCTGATACTAATGTGTTTGGACTCGAATCTAAACCACAACAGTTTTAATCAATCAATCAATCTCTGTAACAAACATCTCAAATACCATGACTGCTTAATCATCCTATATATATGTTGTGAACTTGTGAAACAACAAACTTGTAGAACCTAAGTTGTGCAATATTCCAATGATATAGTAATTGACAGAAAGTAAATGAGCATGCAGGATGAACAAAAGGGACACTTGTTTAACGTGGTAAAACACTTTACTTAGGAAACATCCACGACCGTCCTTGGACGATAAATAATCCACTATATGAAATAAGAGTTACACTCATAATCACAAATTCTGGTTATATCTCTCTCAGATTATAACAACTGCAATTGCCCTCTGGGCGGTATACACTTACTCACAATCACTCTCTTATAGATTCACTCTCTACAATTGCCCATTGTAGGTGTTCTTGATCTTAATTTCCTGACGAAAATGAATCTGTCACTTTAAATAGATTCCTCTTCAAAAAAATTAATCTGCATGTTGTGATTTTTTCCTTTAATTTGGTTTTATATTTTCAATAAAAAATTGCCATGTGTCTAAAAATTTGTTGGGTTACTTGTTTAAATCCCAAAAAATTTTATATGTGTAGCCAACTTGTATGTGGGTGTGTACACCCAATCATATGATGCCACGTGTCTATAAAATGGTTGAAAAACTGATCAAGCCCACTAGGGTTAACTAAACCCATACTAGGTTATATTATTATTGCCACATGGCATTTTGTGATTGGGTGTACACACCCACATACAAGTAAGCTACACATATAAAATTCTCTGTTTAAATCCCACTAGGGTTAGATCAACATGTGTTAGTTTTTTATTGGTCCCACAGATTCCTCAGGAAAAAATCACAACAGGTTAAATTTTTCAGATTCCTCCCCTTCCCTTTGGAAGATGGATAATAAATGTCTTAAATATAATAGATAACTAGCTTTCATGAACTTTCTAAATAAGTTTTAATTCTTACTGGAAATTTAATTATTTGATTCCAAATAAATTTTAACTTGGTAAAATGATTAAAAAATACAATGTACTATACCTTCTTTCTCATGTAAAATACAATGTACAATACAAGTTTTAATACAACTTATAAAAATTTTAAAAGTTGTTTCCTGGACAGTTTTATTCTAGAGGCAAAGTACATTGTTGTATTAAATGTATTTTACCTCCTTTGAATCTCATTTAATCATAATCAAAGTTGTATTATATGAGAAAATAGGTAAAGTACATTGTATTTTTCAATCATTTTACCTTCCAACTTCTTATGAAATTTTTTTGAGGATTTTTGGACATACCCCCAATTTGAAAGTAAAAAATTTGAGATACCCCCGATTTGAATTTTTTTGAGATGCCCCCCATTTCATGTGGTGTTATCTTAGCCGTCCATTTCAAGATGTGATTTACAGCAGCTAAGGCTGTAAATCTCTACTGTCTTGAAAGGGGTATCTCAAATTTCGACTTTCAAATGGGGTATGTCCAAAAATCTTAATTTTTTTTAGTTTTAATTCTATGTTCTTGTGATAAATGATTTCTTCATTGGCTACAAAGGGATTTGTAACACGGGGATAACCTATTGATGTTTTACAAAACAAGGGTAGCTAAACATTTGCGAACCAAAGAAAAAATAAAACTGATCCAAAAGTAATTGTTTATAGTTTACACTAATTTGCTAATATGTTAAAACAAAGATCTAATGTTGGATTTTGGTACCACAATAATCATTTACATAACAATAAAAATAGCATATAATAGACACTTTTATTTGCTAATACAATCTTGTTTTTTTCTTTATTGATTTGAAGCTACAATCCGCAGCAATACATGAAGATTACTCACATACTAACGAGACCAATTGTATATCTTCTTAAATTCACCATTCAATTGCACAAAATATATTCCATCCCATTGAGCCCTCCTAACACAACTATACATTGTACCTTTATATTCGCAACCCAAATCTTCTTCATCGTTGTTGGAATCAAACATGTCATTGTGTACCCACACCAGTTGATGATGATCATACCACCATATACGACACCAATAAAGTGTTGTAAAAGAAAATATTCTCATAAAAACTCCATTCATAATTGTCTTGGAAATCAACATTATGCTCACCTAGATCATCATCCTTTGATTTGCAATGAACTGTCAATGTATTATTTGGGCCAAGTTCATTCTCGATAAACACATGCATTTTGACGATCCTATTAAACGTTGATGAACAACTCCACAATGAAACCACCATTATAAATATAAATATGAAAGTGATGTTGTTCATAATAGCCATTGTTGGTGTTCTTGATCTTAATTTCCTTCAAGTGAAGAAGATAAATTTGACACTACATATAGATTTCTCTCCCCTTTCCAGAGAGGCATTATAAATGTATTAAATGTAATAGATAACTTGCCTTATAATTTCATGCTACATATGTTGCCAATCTTGGTCACCCTACACATATGTTGTGAAACAACAAACTTGCCTGCCACCAACTTCCAGTGATCACACTTTAAACTGGAACCCTCTTTTCCCCAACATAATCTTCTCCTGTTCAGAATAAAATCATGATTCGTTGCAACACTCGCAATACATGGAGATTACTCACTCACTAACAAGACCAATTATATATTTTCTTAAATTCACCATGAAACCGGCACACGGTTGTTTGACATTAATTTTGTGATATTGGATGTCCATGGTTATCTCGCCTTGAGTTCATTGTTAGGAAAACCTCGTAGTACGCGCGTCATCCCGAGTCTTTGTCTTCGCGTCAAGTGTGTCAAAAGTCTGTTTTTGGGTTTAGGACGTACGTACCTAGTTAGGGCGTACGTACGTCATGTTAGGCAGCAAACATGTTTTGGTCAGGACGTACGTACCTAGTTAGGGCGTTCGTACGTCCAAGTAGGCAGCGAACTATTTACGTCTCAGGACGTACGTACGCTGTTTCGACGTACGTACGTCCAATATGTGTTTTGTCTATTTCGGCCCATTTTCTCTTGTTTCAAACCCTAGGTTATAAATAGGTCGTTGGTGTTATGTGAAAGGTAAGAGTTCCAACCTAGCCTCCATAGAACCCTATTTTGTTTGTTGGCTCTTCCACAAGGATCATCTTCTTCCTCAATTGATCTTTGTGTACTTCTATCTTCTATCCTTCCCCAATTCATCTTCCTATCATTGTTTATATTGATTTAGCTTCGAGTCTTCTTGTGTGTTCATCAAGAAGTCGAGTATCTTTGTGTGTTCATCAAGGAACTCTGGTGTAAGCTTGCTTCATAGATCGGCTTCGAGTCTTCTTGTGTGTTCATCAAGAAGTCGAGTGTCTTGTGCGTACATCAACGTGCTCTGGTGAAGTCAAGGTGTTAGAGATAACCTGAAGTATCAGCTCGCAGTGAGTGCAGGTAGTTGATAGGTTTGTAAATCTCCTTCGTCTAGTGGATTATTTGTTGTCACCAAAGGCAACCGTGGACGTTTCCCAAATTGGGTTTTACCACGTTAAAATATCGTGTGTTCTTTATTTGTTTATTGCTTTATTGTTTGCTTTACTATTGTTATATTGCACATATATTGGGTTTTCAATTGCTATCAGTCGCAGGGCGCTTGTTATGGAGCGTAATGGCTCACGCGTAGATCCTTTTGGTGCAATTATGATGAATAAAGCTAATTCTTTTGTGTTTGCAGATCAATTATTTCATGGTTTTGATATATTTTATTTTATAGATAATCGATTTTTCCAGGTTTGGGATGATTGAGTATGTTTTCGTAGCCTTATGGTATGATTAATTGAATTATTTTTTTTACATATGGCTATTTGTTAGGGTTTTGGTATTTAATCATGTTGATTGTATTTTAGTGGTTTCTAGTGTTTGTAGTTTATTTGTTTAAGGTTGCATATCATGTTGAATGTTGGGAAGTATTTACTTTATTTTTTTTTTTTTAAAAAAAGGAGAAAAGTTATTAAAAAAAAAAAAAAAATATTTTGTGGTTTACTTTGTTATGGGTGTTTGGGATACACATACTTTGTATATGTGGTTAGATTGGTCTATTGCTTTCAATCATACTTGTATGCTTAGTGCTCATGAATATAACTATTTTATTACACTTAGCATACGCTTGTGCTTTCATGTTTAGATTTTAGACCAACGTTTATCTAGTTGTGTCTCATGCATCTATCCTTGCTTGATTACACTATGCACAGCTAGGTGGCACTTTGAGAGTTTGTTTGCATATCTTTTTTCATCCTTTGAACATGATGAACTTCTAGGATAATCATTAGTTGGAAATATACGTATGCATGCCTTCTTATGTTATCTTGATTATTAGTATGAATGCGGTGTGGTAGTGGTCAACAATTCACAAAATCCCCAGCCTTTTGATCTTCTTGAGAGAGAAATCATTTGGTATATTTTCCTGTTGGGGCCGTGAGGGTCATGCAATGACGGATGCACTCAAGAGATGTTAGTTCTTGTGTTGCACGTTACCATGATGTTGCACTACTTTCAGTTTGTTCTTAAAGGGGAAGTAATTTGAAAAGATGTAGGCTACACCCTACCACATGTTGCAAAAGATGAAGGTAAAAATCCCTTTCACATTATAATTTATGCACAATAAAAAAAACAAAAACAAAACAGGTTATATGTGCATTTCCCCGTGTCTGTTTAGGCGTTTGTGAAGTGAAATCCTTCTAATGGTGAATACTAGTTGTTTTGAGTGTTCTTATGGTTTGTGAGTGAGGTGTGAAAATGACTCTCTTTGTGTTTTCTTTAGCTTTCCCACACACCAAGGATGTTTGTATGATGCATTTCTAGTAGATGTTTGGTTTCATATCTTAATCTTTGATTGGTGCGTACTTTGTTTAATGAAACCAAGTTTATTCATCTTTACTAATTATCTTGTTTTAATTGAGCTTGCATATACTCTCTTCTACCCTTGTATGCATGGTTCTTTGTGTGTTTCAAATATCCTTATTTGGTTTATTTGTTCTAGGTGCATCTTTCTCATATGCATTGCATTTAGGTGGAGCTTTTGTTTAGGGGGAGAATTCTTTGTATTGACATCGTGTTAACAAGTGTTTATTTTATGGCTTCCGTTGCATATTTTTTTTTTGTTGTTAACATGATTGTTCTCTTTCTTTTCTTCTTTAATCTTATTTGTTATGGTTTGGAATTTTTCTTTTCTCTTTCTTTTGTTACCTTGCTTCATTTGTGACAAAAAGGGGGAGATTTATGACTCTAATACTAACACCTTATTCTTCTTTGATAGTGTATTTTTGGGTCATGTTTCAGGTATGCTACACGTATGGGGGAGTGAACGTGTTAATGTTTAGAGGTTGTACAGTTTTGGGTCATGTTTCAAGTATACTACATGTATGGGGGAGTGAACATGTATGGGGGAGTGAAAGTGATGATGATCACAAAGTGCATGTACAGTTTTGGGTAAGCTCGAGTATTAAACCTTGGAGCTCATGAAGTATGGGGGAGTTGTTCGAGGAACTTCCGTTGGCTTTTGATTGTTTCAGAATTTCTTGTTGCTTCCGTTAGGTCTCTGATGGTTAAAGCGTCTTACTCAAGCTGGATATCATGTGTTCGTGACTCGGTATGTATTCTACCTTGAGTGTTTTTGTAGGCATGTTTTATAAATGCCATGGTTTGGGTTTGTAAGCACGTTTTATAAGTGCTATTAGAGTCATAGGTTTTTGTCACAAAATCAATGTCAAAGGGGGAGATTGAAACCGGCACTCGGTTGTTTGACATTAATTTTGTGATATTGGATGTCCATGGTTATCTCGCCTTGAGTTCATTGTTAGGAAAACCTCGTTGTACGTGCGTCATCCCGAGTCTTTGTCTTCGCGTCAAGTGTATCAAAAGTCTGTTTTTGGGTTTAGGACGTACGTACCTAGTTAGGGCGTACGTACGTCATGTTAGGCAACAAACATGTTTTGGTCAGGACGTACGTACCTAGTGAGGGCGTTCGTACGTCCAAGTAGGCATCGAACTATTTATGTCTCAGGACGTACGTACGCTGTTTCGACGTACGTACGTCCAATATGTGTTTTGTCTATTTCGGCCCATTTTCTCTTGTTTCAAACCCTAGGTTATAAATAGGTCGTTGGTGTTATGTGAAAGGCAAGAGTTCCAACCTAGCCTCCATAGAACCCTAGTTTATTTGTTGGCTCTTCCACAAGGATCATCTTCTTCCTCAATTGATCTTTGTGTACTTCTATCTTCTATCCTTCCCCAATTCATCTTCCTATCATTGTTTATATTGATTTAGCTTCGAGTCTTCTTGTGTGTTCATCAAGAAGTCGAGTATCCTTGTGTGTTCATCAAGGAACTCTGGTGTAAGCTTGCTTCATAGATCGGCTTCGAGTCTTCTTGTGTGTTCATCAAGAAGTTGAGTGTCTTGTGCGTACATCAAGGTGCTCCGGTGAAGTCAAGGTGTTAGAGATAACCAGTAGTGTCAACTCGCAGTGATTGCAGGTAGTTGATAGGTTTGTACATCTCTTTTCATCTAGTGGATTTATTTGTTGTCGCGAGGACAACCGTGGACGTTTCCCAAATTGGGTTTTACCACGTTAAAAATTCCTGCGTGTTATTTACTTTCTGCTTATCGTTTGATTTGTTTTTCAGTTGTGTGTTCTTTATTTGTTTATTGCTTTACTGTTTGCTTTACTATTGTTATATTGCATATATATTGGGTTCTCAATATATTGCACACCTCCATCTTTTACCCTCGTGTTTTGGTAAAAGATGGAGGTGTCCTATACTCCCACACGAGAATGGCATTTATTTTACATGGATAAAACCAATAAAAATGTTCATTGTGTTTGAACCAGGGTCTTTCCGTATTGCAGCCTAGACAGTATTTCCTTGGTTTTGTTGTGATCTGGTTCACTTTTATATTTGTCCAATTGCAAGTGACTTTCAAAATACTCATTGATCTTAGTTTTGGTTTGTTTCCGGATTTTGGTATAGGACTACCCTGCTTCTCCTGCATAGTTGCATCATTCTTTTGACTACCGTGGTTTGGTGTATGATTTAGTTCTTCGTTCTTGCCTTTTCTCATGGTTGAGGCTTGATCAAATTATATTCGTGCTTTAATCGGAATCCTTACAATACTTAGAAATTTTTTTCATGTGATGTCTCTCAATATTTGTGTTGTTAGTTATTCGGTTTGTTTTTCTATTGTTAAGGTTAGTTCTCTATTGCACACCAAGTGTTTGGTCAAATGCCTAAATGAAAATTCTCACCTGTTTTGGTTGTTACTTAGAGTGTTTTCTAACATTCTTCGATTGGTTCCTGTTCTGGGTATGCAGGACATGCCTCCTAAGCGAGCTCGGACTACTCCCACCAAAGAAACACCCGGTTCCAAGGGTGCTTCGTCCTCGGGCACACGTCCTCCTCGTGCTCAAAGGAGTAGAGGCGTCATTCCTTCGGATTCTTGTATGCTTGTTGATCTAGCATTGGTTGTTGCTACCACCACTTAGACTGCTCTTTTCTACTGTATGCAGGTTCATGGACACTGTGCATGTCGTCAACTTTATTTTTCTCTCAGTAACTTTACAGGTAGATGTTCTTGCTGAAAGTGTTTATGGCTTACTCTATTTTGGCTCCAATCCTTGGTAATTCTTTTCAGTCGGTGTTTCATTGACATACTAAGGTCAGATTGTTAGTATTATTTGGTTTTAACCTTCATGCTTTCTATTTTTGTCATTGGATCACATGTGTTTGATGTGATTTCTCAAGGTAATAGTTCTCAATTTGTTTTAAGAAAGCTACAAGGTATGCATAAGCATATTTTGGTGATGAAATCATGTTATTGGTGTATTCGTTTGTCATGATTTATATTGCTTCATGTTTTCTCATAGGTTCTCATCATACTTTTCTATGTTCGGATAATCTTCTTGAATTACCTTGTTGGCTAGCTGGTGTGTGATTAAATACTTATGAGACGTGCCTATCCTCTTATTGTTGCTTCTTGTGCCTGGTTGATCCTATTTTTTCCTGCAATAGGTTTGATTAGATGTGTTCTTAGTAGTCTTCTGCAATAATCCTCCTGCAATGGTTTTGGGCTACCACTGTTCTACTTTGGGATGCATATGCTCAGTTTGGTCATCTATTGTTAGCAATTCTCTTCTATTGACTCTCTAATCTTTCTGACAATGTATGGCATGTCATCGGAGTCTTAGTGTTCTGGCAGGAAATTTGCTCTGAAGTTGGATTGTTGTTTTGTGACTTGGTGACATCGATAATCCTTGCTCATTCTTCAGTTAAAGTATTTTTGTTTATGAGTTTGATGATTGTTTATCTTGTTTGGCATATGTTGAACTAATTTTTGGGTTTCACTAGGGGTGGGCTTACAGGTTTATTCCTTTTATGTCTCTATTCCATTGTGTTTGGGATAATATTTTCTTCTCTTTGTTTATGAGATTCTCTAATTTTTTTTTTGTGGTTGGATGAGTTGTTTCAGGAGCATGTACAGATTGGATTTCCCCATGGATTCTCAATGGATTTTCTTATACTTTACATATTTCATCCTGCAGATACTCATATTCCTGTAGTTTTGTCATGGGATATTGTTGGATGTGTCTAGTATGCATGGTTTCCTTATTCTCTTTCATATCTCCTACTAACTATTGTTTCTCTCTTCCTCTTTCTCTTTTTGCATATTTTTTTCTTGCACATTTCTCACAGGTTTGACTATTTGGTTCTTGGTCATTAGTGTACGTTGCCGATTTCATCGGGTATGGTATTTCGTCCTTTTTGTTTGTTTGCTCTTTTTCTCTAGATATCTTCCTACTATGAAGTCGTTTCTCTGGAGTCTATCTCAGGTGACTGTGGTCGGTTGATTAAAGTGATATTCTAGTGAATCATTTGTTCCGATTGATGGGTCCTGACTCTTTCTTCTATGTATAGGATTCTCTTGGTTTCTATCAGGGATTCATGTTATGTTTTCTTTTCTTCCCTCTGTTACCTATATAAGTATTCAGTGTCTTTTCACTATCTCCTTCTTATCTCGTTTTGGTTCTTCACTAATCTCCCTTCTTGTGTCTGTGTTGGTACTCTTTCTTCTTCATTTATATGCCTAGATCTCTCTCATGTCTTTTAGTTTTGTCATGGATTCCAGATCTATGGTATGGTTTCCTCTTTCCTCTCTTCTTCTATTCTTTCGTTCATTTTGCTTTATTCTCGTTTTGATTAATGTCACCCCTTTGCATCATTTGTGACAAAAAAAGGGAGATTTATGACTCTAATACTAACACCTTCTTCTTCTTTGTTAGTGTATTTTTGGGTCATGTTTCAGGTATGCTACACGTATGGGGGAGTGAACGTGTTAATGTTTAGAGGTTGTACAGTTTTGGGTCATGTTTCAGGTATACTACATGTATGGGGGAGTGAACATGTATGGGGGAGTGAAAGTGATGATGATCACAAAATGCATGTACAGTTTTGGGTAAGCTCGAGTATTAAACCTTGGAGCTCATGAAGTATGGGGGAGTTGTTCGAGGAACTTCCGTTGGCTCTTTGATTGTTTCAGAATTTCTTGTTCGTTGGCTCTATGATTGTTTCAGAAATTCTTGTTGCTTCCGTTCGGTTTCTGATGGTTAAAGCGTCTTACTCAAGCTGGATATCATGTGTTGGTGACTCGGTATGTATTCTACCTTGAGTGTTTTTGTAGGCATGTTTTATAAATGCCATGGTTTGGGTTTGTAAGCACGTTTTATAAGTGCTATTAGAGTCATAGGTTTTTGTCACAAAATCAATGTCAAATGGGGAGATTGAAACCGGCACTCGGTTGTTTGACATTAATTTTGTGATATTGGATGTCCATGGTTATCTCGCCTTGAGTTCATTGTTAGGAAAACCTCGTTGTACGCGCGTCATCCCGAGTCTTTGTCTTCGCGTCAAGTGTATCAAAAGTCTGTTTTTGGGTTTAGGACGTACGTACCTAGTTAGGGCGTACGTACGTCATGTTAGGCAACAAACATGTTTTGGTCAGGACGTACGTACCTAGTTAGGGCGTTCGTACGTCCAAGTAGGCAGCGAACTATTTACGTCTCAGGACGTACGTACGCTGTTTCGACGTACGTACGTCCAATATGTGTTTTGTCTATTTCGGCCCATTTTCTCTTGTTTCAAACCCTAGGTTATAAATAGGTCGTTGGTGTTATGTGAAACGTAAGAGTTCCAACCTAGCCTCCATAGAACCCTAGTTTGTTTGTTGGCTCTTCCACAAGGATCATCTTCTTCCTCAATTGATCTTTGTGTACTTCTATCTTCTATCCTTCCCCAATTCATCTTCCTATCATTGTTTATATTGATTTAGCTTCGAGTCTTCTTGTGTGTTCATCAAGAAGTCGAGTATTCTTGTGTGTTCATCAAGGAACTCTGGTGTAAGCTTGCTTCATAGATCGACTTCGAGTCTTCTTGTGTGTTCATCAAGAAGTCGAGTGTCTTGTGCGTACATCAAGGTGCTCTGGTGAAGTCAAGGTGTTAGAGATAACCTGAAGTATCAGCTCGCAGTGAGTGCAGGTAGTTGATAGGTTTGTAAATCTCCTTCGTCTAGTGGATTATTTGTTGTCACCAAAGGCAACCGTGGACGTTTCCTAAATTGGGTTTTACCACGTTAAAATATCGTGTGTTCTTTATTTGTTTATTGCTTTATTGTTTGCTTTACTATTGTTATATTGCACATATATTGGCTTTTCACACCATTCAATTGCACAAAATATATTCCATCCTATTGAGCCTTCCTAACACAACTATATATACATTGTTCCCTTGTATTCCCAAACTTTGAGTTCTTGATCATCACTTTTAACTTAAAACAGATTTTTCCCCTCTTTGGTAAGGGGGCATAAAATTCTTTCGTTCTTCTAATGTTATGGGTTGAGGCAGACCCTAACTTGGCATTAAAATGGTTGTTTAACCATGATTTTGCCTTCCAATGTTATGTAGCGTTGTTGGGAAACCGACTCTCTAAGGAATCCGTTTCATATTTGGATTTCTAAGTCCATATTAAGGATTTAGAATTTTGTATTGGAAAACGACTTCCAATTTGATTAGGTTTGGTATCCTTTTTAGGAATTTGTTTTGTTCACCCTAAAGCTATAAATATAAGGTCTTAGGTGTCACGACCCGAATTAAAAAAAAAAAAAATAAACCTAGGCCGCAACAATTTCTAACAAAAAACTAGATCCAACAAAAATCTTAAATAAAAGGGGGATTTAGAGATACCCCCCAAAATAATAGGAACTCTTTGAGATACCCCCAGATTTAAAAATCATTAGAGATACCCCCCAGATTTTCATTTTAAGCCGGTCAACCAAGCCATTGACCAATATAACTTTTATATTGACAAAAATACCCTTCTCAATTGAAGTTATATCCTAGTCATCCAACCTAATTACCATGTATGCCATATCATGTAAACTTAGATCTAATCCTAACTATTCAATAAGATAAAACCCTCAATCTAATCCTATGGTTAGAAACCAATTTTTTTTTCTCCAACTCTTCTTCCTTCTTCTCAACCACCAATTCCTCCACCACCACTATTAAAACCACCAATTCCTCCACCAAACTACTAAATCTTCTCTCTCCTCTTCTACTCATAAATCACCCCATACAACCACAACCACCACCACCACCACCACCACAACCACCAATTCCTCCACCACCACTATTAAAACCACCAATTCCTCCACCAAACTACTAGATTTTCTCTCTCCTCTTCTACTAATAAATCACCCTATACAACCACAACCACCAATTCCTCCACCACCACCACTAATAAACTACCAATTTCTCCACCCCCACTACTAAATATTCTCTCTAATCTTTTTCTCACACAAAAAAATCTTCTCTCTCTTTTTCTCATAAATCACCCCACAACCACCAATACCTCCACCACCACTACTAAATCTTCTTTCTCCTTTTTTTCTCACACAAACAATTTTTTTCTCTTCTTTTGTACTCGTAAATCACCCAACACAACTACAAAAACCACCAATTTCCCCACCACCACTACTAAGTCCACTAATTTCTCCACCACCACTATTAAAGTTCTTGGATTAATGGGGTATGGGTGTGGTTAGGATCAATGGGTTTAAATTACATGAGATGGACGGTTATGATTTAATGGGGTATGGGTGTTGGATGTGAGTAAAATTTGTTTATGTTAAAGGTTTTGCTGACATGGCATACAAGTAGATGACTAGGATTAAGGTTCAAATAAAAGAAGGGTATTTTTGTCTAAAGAACATAAAGATGGGTCAAACATAGGTCAATGGCTCGGTTGACCGGCTTGAAATGAAAATCTGGGGGGTATCTCTAATGATTTTTAAATCTGAGGGGTATCTCAAAGAGTTCCTATTATTTTGGGGGGTATCTCTAAATCCCCCTAAATAAAATACAATGAAGAAAAATCCAAACGATAAAAGTACACCTGATTCCATCCTATTATGCAACATAACTTATGCCAACAAAATACATGAATGAAACATCTAAAGATCTCTACTGGTCCCAACAAGCGGTCTGTCACAGCTCCATAGCTCTAACCTCTCCTGCCTGCATTCCAAATGGAACACACCCACGTGCAAAACAAAGCAACATGGGTTAGCATAAAAGCTGGTATGAGTAAACAAGGGGGAAATCTAATCCCACAAAATAACATAATAAATATAAAGTTCCAACATATGATTAACAACATAATTAACCTTCAAGAACAATTCTTCCATGCTAAGACAATAAGCATACGCCAAAAACCATATCAATTTCATTATATATATAAACTCTTTATCCATTATTTAATCACATACTTAATCCCATTATCCAATTCTAATTTATCTATTTATGATTTTAATTGATTGATAATACAAATACATTACCTAAGCAACAACTGTCTTTTAAGGATAGGTCTATCCACCTGCACAAAATAAATTAGTTGACCTATCCACCTGCAAGATAGAGTTAATACATAATAGACAGATATAATAAAGGTAAACCAAATCACATATATGTTACGTGTTATCTAATACTTTGTATTAATCTGAAAATACATTCTGTTAATTTAAACCATTAATAATGACTTATTCCAACTCTTCATAGTTTGCAATCTACTAAAATGACAAGTCCAATAATGACTATTAATTCCTATAATAAATAAAACAACACAGTTCTTCCATATAATCATAGTTACCTCCGATTCATAATCGAAGTATATAAAATTTACCCATATCATTAATTAACACCAAACACTACAATATCATAAGCCTTAGCACAATACCAAATAACGAATTCAACATCACAAAACTACGTCTTGGCCTCTAGTCGGTGCTCGGGTTTAACAATCATAAAAATCACAACCAATGCCCAATCACTAGTACACCTCCCACAGGTTGCACTCCACACATTTGCCATACCCACACTGCACCAGTGTGCCTTGACAATGGTTAAGAACCTCTACGCAGAAACCAAAACCCAAGTGGGTGCTCACCTGCAAGCTTTAGCTAGCCTCGACGTATGCCTAACTCATGATCTCTAATAGCTCCCTTGAGCTTTCTAATGTGGCGCCCAGACCAACCCCGAAGGCTATGAAGGTCTGAAAGGTCAGTTCCGCAGGCTAAGCCGTCTAGGAAATACCCAAATATAATCCAAGAGTCAACCCGTAGGCTAAGTGTAACACCCATGAGTTGGTGTTAGTCCCACATTGCCAAGCAAGTGGTTGTTTCGGTAGTATATAGAGCTTAACCATACTCTAACCAATGTCAAGGCTTTTTGGGGTAAACCACATGGGTGGGCCCTGATCCAAAACCCTCTACTGCTGGATATCCGCAGTGACTAAAGAGGGACAATATTGACATTAGCGAGCGGTATGGTGCTCGACGCACCGGGATGAGCGAGGACGAAATCCTGGGCCGTTACAGATGGTATCAGAGCTGACGACGGGTCGCCTGTTGCAGGTGGGAAGTACGTTGGAAAAGCCTAGGGAGCGCCAGGTACTTGTCTCACTTGGCAGGGAACGTCGGACATTTTGGGACTGTACTGAGTGTACTGCAGGGCCGAGGACGGCTCTATTTCTAAGGTGGTGAGATTGTAACACCGATGAGTTGGTGTTAGTCTCACATTGCTAAGGAAGTGGTTGTTTGACGTAGCGGAAGCGATTAAAAATCAAACCTTGAATAACCCAAGGGGAGGATTGCCTTGAAACAAGGAAGAACTAAAACAAAACTAAAGAAAAATAAATTGTAGAGACAAATCTTAATTGTATTGATTGAATAATTGAATTGGTTCTACAAAGCATGACTCTTTATATAGACTAAAGATTTAGACCAACTAACACTAGGACTTCCTAAACAAAGAAATCAAAATACAAATTCTACTTTGAATTGTATTACTAATATCAACTTAATAGTAAACCAACTAATTTTAGAACTCCTAGACTTGAAAATAGAAATTACTAAATAAAATAATAAAATAAAAATAAAATAAAAGAAATAAATTTCTGACGATGATGTCATCATTGTTGGTGATGACGTCAACACTGTTCTGCATCAGTCCCCTCTTCTTTAAAAGAACTCGTCCTCGAGTTAGAAGTATCATCAGCATGAAAGGGATAGATATCTTTGACATTGAAGGTCTTGGAAATATGCATGTCACTCGGAAGATCGACGATATAAGTATTGTCTTTGATCTTGCGAAGAATCTTTATAGGACCAATCTTCTTCATTTTCAACTTGTTGTAAGTACCCACTGGGAATCTCTCCTTACGCAAATGCACCATCACTAAGTCTCCAACTTCGAATGTTTGAGAACGACGATGTTTGTCAGCATCTTGCTTGTAATGAGTATTAGAATTCTCAATAGTCTTCTTGACTGTGTCGTGAAGCTGAGTCATATTATCAACCATTGCATCTGCATCAAAATTAATACCTGGAACCTTAGGCAAAGAGACAAGGTCAAGGGTATGATTGGGAACTTTAGCATAGACAATTTGAAAAGGAGAATATCCCGTAGTACGACTCTTTGAGATATTGTAAGCAAACTCGGCTTGAGGCAAAACAAGATCCCATTGTTTTGGTTTGTCACCAGAGAGACAACGAATCAAATTTCCCAATGTTCGATTCACAACTTCAGTTTGACCATCAGTTTGTGGGTGAGAAGTACTACTAAATTTCAAGGAAGTGCCAAGTCTCATCCACAAAGTCTTCCAGAAGTAACTTAAAAATTTGGTGTCACGGTCTGAAATAATAGATTTTGGAACTCCATGTAAACGAACAATTTCCTTGAAGAATAAAGTAGCAATATTGGAAGCATCCGATGTCTTCTTGCAAGGAACAAAATGAGCCATCTTAGAGAACCTATCGACAACAACCATAACCGAATCAACACCTCTTTGAGTCCGAGGGAGACCCAAGATAAAATCCATAGAAACATCAACCCATGGTGCATCAGGAACCGGTAATGGTGTGTACAAACCAGTATTTTGAGATTGACCTTTTGCGGTTTGACAAATATAACACCGCTGAATGAGATTACCAACATCTTTTTTTAGGGATGGCCAATAATACCTTTCTTCAATCAAAGCAATAGTCTTGTCACGACCCATGTGACCTGCGAGACCCCCAGCATGCATTTCACGAATGATATGTTCTCTAAGGGAGCCTTGAGGAATGCACAAGTGATTTCCCTTGAAAAGAAAACCATCATGAATAAGGAAATCATCTGTACCAGATTGATTTTGAGAGCATTTAATCCACATTTCCGAAAAATCAGGATCATCATCATATAAATCCTTCAAATAATCAAACCCAACAATATCGGTGTTGACTGTAACGAGCAAAGAAGCTCTTCGACTGAGGGCATCAGCTACTTTGTTTTGTTGACCTGATTTGTGCTTAATAACAAAAGTGTATTTGTCAATTGTGTCTTTCCATCTGTCATGCATTCGATTTGTCTTGGAACTGCTTTGAAGGAATTGCAAAGCTTGGTGATCGGTGTAGAGAATAAATTCTCGATGAATCAGATAATGATGCCAATGACGCAATGTTTGAAACAATGCAAAGAGTTCCAATTGATAAGTAGACCATTTCTTTCGAGCATCACTAAGTTTCTCACTAAAAAATGCCAGAGGCTTACCTTCTTGAAAAAGAACAGCGCCAATACCCATGATGGAAGCATCACAATCTACTTCAAAAATCTTGGAAAAATCAGGTAGAGCGAGAACCGAGGCTGTAGAAAGCTTGTCTTTAAGCAAGTTAAAACTTTTGTCCGCTTCTTCAGTCCATTCAAATTTAGTACCTCGCATACAATGTGTCAATGGAGCTGAAATAGAGCTGAAGTTCTTGACAAAACGTCGGTAGAAAGTAGCCAAACCATGGAAAGAACGAACATCATGAATTGTACGAGGTGTAGGCCATTCTCGTATTGCTTTCACCTTGTCTTCATCAACATGTATACCTGAAGCACTTACAATGTAGCCAAGAAAAAGAATGCGGTCTGTCATGAAATCACACTTCTTGATGTTGATGAGAAGCGAATTATCATGGAGAACCTTGAAGACTTCCCAAAAATGACACATGTGTTGTTGCTCATTCTGACTATAAATCAATATGTCATCAAAATATACAACAGCAAACTTCCCAATGAGAGGCTGCAACACTTTAGTCATCAAACGCATAAATGTACTTGGGGCATTTGACAAACCAAAAGGCATTACCATCCATTCATAAAGACCATCCTTTGTCTTGAAAGCAGTTTTCCATTCATCTCCTGGCCGTATGCGGATTTGATGATAACCACTTTTTAAATCAATCTTAGAGAACACTTTAGAACCAATAAGCATATCAAACATATCATCCAAACGAGGAATAGGAAACCTGTATCGAATGGTAATTTGGTTGATTGCACGACTATCAACACACATACGCCAAGAACCATCTTTCTTTGGCACAACCAAAGCAGGAACTGCACAAGGACTCATACTAGGGTGAATGAGACCTTTCTCTAGTAAATCATTAACTTGACGGCGAAACTCTTCATGTTCTTTAGGTGCAATACGATAGTGGAGAAGATTGGGAAGACTTGCACCAGGCATCAAATCAATTTGATGTTGAATATCACGCATTGGAGGCAATGATGAAGGTAGATCGGTGGGTATGATAGTTTTGAATTCATCCAATAAAGGTTGGACAACCATGGGAATTTTTGATTCTTCTCTCTTGTTTTCCTTAAGTACAAGAGCATAGATTGTGTCAGTCTTTTTGAAATCCTCTTCATGGTCCTTAGAAATCAAACAAGTTCGCTCTTCGACTTTAGAAACTTCATGAACAGGTTTCGGACGCATAGAACCCAAAGTATGTTTTTCACCATCTTTCTTAAAGGTAAATGTATTGGCATAACAATCATACATAGCACGACGATCCCATTGCCAAGGTCGACCAAGTAACAAATGGCTAGCATCCATATCAAGAACATCACAAAGAACCTCATCATGATACTTACCCAGAGAAAATGGAACACGACATTGAGTAGTCACCATGAGTGAGTGCCCATCCTTAACCCAACCAACGGAATAAGGCTTAGGATGTGGAGTCACGGGTAGATCCAACCTAGTCACCATATAGGTGGAAACATAATTATCATGGGAACCACCATCAATAATCAAATTAACAGCCTTATCCTTAACTTGACAACGAGTCTGAAAGATCCTTTTCCATTCAGAATTCACCGGTTGAGAAGGAGCATAGAGAAGCCTTCGAATAACACCCAAGAATGGAGCATCCACTTCATATTGAATCTCATTACTAGGTTCACAGTTATCATAATAATCTTCATCATAGTCATCATCGCAATCGTTTTCATCATGATCAATAAAGTAAACTCTAGACTTGTCTCGTTTCGGACATTCATGTTGTTTATGACCAGGTTGGCCGCAACGATAACAATTTGGCATGGTAGGGTAAGCATATGGATTGGTTTTGCTTGGTTGGGTGGTTTGTGAAGTTTTGGTAGGTGGAGGTTGATCATTGTTGGAAGCAAGTGTGGATTGATTGTTTGTAGTAGTGTTGGGTGAAGAGTTAGTGTTTGGAGAATTTTGATTGTTGCGGTGTGAAGTAGATGATGGTGAAGGGTTGTAGTTGTTGCGACGATTTGGATAAGATTGAGAAGAAGATGGAGAAGAGTATGACTACTAGAATTCGAGTGAAAACCATTATGTTGCTCAATGTTGAGTGCGATTTGAATTGCATCGGCCAAGGCAGGAATTGAGTGAAAAATCTTCTCCACGATATTCCTATTCAAACCATTACGAAAACGAGTAACTAATTGATCTTCACTTTCCACGATGTTATTTCGAGATACCTAGCGATGAAACTCAGCAGCATAGACATCAACACTACGAGATCCTTGGCGACACGATAACAGTTGGTTGTATAAAATTTGCTCATAATCCTTAGGCAAGTAACGTTCCATAATCAAAGTTTTCATACGTGCCCAAGAAACAATATCCCGCTTATTATTCTTTCGACGATGAGCCTTGAGTTGTTCCCACCAAGCAGAAGCACCTTGTTTGAGTTTATATGCCACAAGCTTAACTTGTGCATGTTCAGGAGTATCCATGTACTCAAAGAAATTCTCAATATGCATATTACCAGTAAAAGTAGGGAGATCAATTTTCATACGAAACTGGTCAGATTGAGTACGAAAATTATTGTTGTAGTGTTGTTGAGGTTGAGGTTGAGGGCATGCTTGTTGATAGTAATTTTCAGCATCATCATCACTATCATGATCATCAAGATAAGAATTTGGTGCTCGAGGGGCGTGACGGTGATAAGTTTGTTGAAAACGATTAATAGGAAGATTGGGGGGTGGTTGAAAATTTTGTGTAGTGGGTGGGACATTGTTGGTTGAATGTAGGAGTTCGTAGCGAGATTGAGATGAAGAAGCAGTAGTCGTATAAGTAGTGCGAACTTGTGGAGTATTGGAGAGTTGAGATGGTTGGGAGTTATTATAGGGTTGTTTGTATGGGTAGGGATGTGAAAATAGGTTTTGTGGTGTTTGGGGGCAACTATGAATAGGGAGAGATGTGAAGTCAATATTGGAATCTTGTGGTAAAGTTGTGGTGGTGGTGGAAAATTGGGGTGGTTGAGATATATTGGTCATAGTAGAGGGTGGGAGGGTGGGAGCATCAACATTAGGTTGCTTACCTTCCAACTTATCAAATCGAAGAGTAAGTTTATCGATTGAAGCGGTGAGATGATTAATAGCCGAATTGAATTCAACCTTCGTCACATAATCTCCAAGATTACCGACTTGGGAGCGGGGTGAAGAATCTCCGTCATTAACCATTGTAGGATCGAAACAAAGCTCTTGATACCAATTGACGTAGCGGAAGCGATTAAAAAAATCAAACCTTGAATAACCCAAGGGGAGGATTGCCTTGAAACAAGGAAGAACTAAAATAAAACTAAAGAAAAATAAATCGTAGAGACAAATCTTAATTGTATTGATTGAATAATTGAATTGGTTCTACAAAGCATGACTCTTTATATAGACTAAAGACTTAGACCAACTAACACTAGGACTTCCTAAACAAAGAAATCAAAATACAAATCCTACTTTGAATTGTATTACTAATATCAACTTAATAGTAAACCAACTAATTTTAGAACTCCTAGACTTGAAAATAGAAATTACTAAATAAAATAATAAAAAAAAAATAAAATAAAAGAAATAAATTTCTGACGATGATGTCATCATTGTTGGTGATGACGTCAGCAATGACGTCAGCACTGTTCTGCATCATTGTTTCGGTAGTATATAGAGCTTAACCATACTCTAACTAATGTCAAGGGCCTTTTAGGGTTAACCACATGGGTGGGCTCTGATCCAAAACCCTCTACTGCTGGATATCCGCAATGACTAAAGGGGGACAATATTGACATTAGTGAGCGGTATGGTGTTCGACGCACCAGGATGAGCGAGGACGAAAATCCCGGGGCGTTACAGATGGTATCAGAGCTGACGACGGGTCGCCTGTTGCAGGTGGGAAGTACGTTGGAAAGGCCCAGGGAGCGCCAGGTACTTGTCTCACTTGGCAGGGAACGTCGAAGATTTTGGGACTGTACTGAGTGTACTGCAGAGCTGAGGACGGCTCTGTTTCTAAGGTGGTGATATTGTAACAACCATGAGTTGGTGTTAGTCCCACATTGCCAAGGAAGTGGTTGTGTTGGTAGTATATAGAGCTTAACCATACTCTAACTAATGTCAAGGCCTTTTGGGGTAAACCACATGGGTGGGCCCTGATCCAAAACCCTCTACTGCTAGATATCCGTAGTGACTAAAGAGGGACAATATTGACATTAGCGAGCGGTATGGTGCTCGACGCACCGGGATGAGCGAGGACGAAATCCCGGGGCGTTACACTAAGCTGTTTAGGGTGATAATTCATTTCTTTAACCTAATTCATGAGGTGCGGCAAATGTACTAATGCTTGGGCGACTACCAAAACAACTAAACTAATCAAGCAATCACACAACCTTGGTCAAACAATCAAATTCCCAGTTCTGTATTCATTTCATTTCTATTCATATACCATCCATTGGTATGGAGCCATTCCTATAACTTTTCAAATTTCTTTAAACATAGTTAATCAAGTAACATGCCATTATATACTAATCCACTTCAATATTTAGAATACTTTTAGTACATGTCTATTTCAACTTGACAATCAAACAAAAGGACAAACCTAAAAGAAAACATATGTGCTAAAAAGAAACTATTTACATAAATCTGCCAAACAATAACATTCATCTTTCAAAATTCACATATCTAAAAATAATTGCTCAAATCTCATAAATTCTGAATACAACCTTTTATTATGAAAATATTACTTGGTATAAAAATATGGAATCGTTTCGATATATAAAAAATAATTAAACAATTGTTTTACTCAATCCTACCAGATTCTAGAAAGAAATCCCAAAAATCTATGTCAGAATTCCTGACCATTTTTCACCATATTATCCTCATAATTTAAAGTATTTCTAAACATATAAATTATAGTTCATAATGTATATTTTCTAAAACAAGTAAAGTCATTAAGATATGTTGAGTAACGAATCTTCTATGATTTTTCTATGACAGCCACGCAAACAGAAAGGTAGCAGTAAAATTATACTGGATATCTGAAAATAACTACGTTGAATAAATTATTTAGAATTAATTACCCAACAGTAAATTCCGAAATTTGTATATGTTGTCATACATTGAGTGTTCTAACTACCATAAAATATTCAATAAATATTATTAAGTCTAGAGGCATCAAAACCTTGCGGTTCTAAAACGGTACAGAAACCAAAAACTGCAATGGTTGTCAGATTCCTAAGCTCTTTTTCACCAAGTTACTATCATGTTTGTCAATTGGTCATAACTAATCAATTGAAGTCCTTTCAATCTAGTTTCTAGTGTTTTTAAAATCAAGGAAAAATGTTTTCGTACGAATTTACTATGATTTTTCAAACACAAGTAGAAAAATATTCAAAACCAAAGAAAATAGAAAAGATAAACGTCTACTCACTTGTATAAGCATAAAAATCCAAATCTTCTTCTAGCTTTCTTCCAATTCTTCTTCTTCTTCTTATCCCAAATATGGTGTTATAAAAAAAGAATGAAAACCCTAAGATTTTAATATAAATAATATGGAGAAGTTAATGGGCTTTATTTTAGGACCATGAATGAATCTGCTACCCAACCCAATTCCATCTTCTTTTCTTTTTTTAATAATTAATATATCTATTGACGGAGAAGAGAGATTTATGGGATTATTTCTATATTAGTGGTGTTAATTGTTGACCACAATATCACACAATATCACACATATTTCATATGTAATTCTTCCATATTCTTTTCCCTTTTTGAGTGCTCATTGTACCTCTATATAAGTGTTATAAGTGTTGTTGTGATCTCACTGAGATACATAATAAGATTATCTCCCTATCTTCTCCCGTGCAGTAGGCTGCCAAGCCAAAGCACGTAAACTTGTGTCTGTTCTTTATTTATGTTTATGTGAAAATATGGTATCAAAGCAGGGTTGAATCTCTTGATATATATATATATATATTTTTTTTTTTTTCCTTCTTCACTAGTCTTTGATTTGTTATTCTAGATCTATTTCTTTTGGGTTTGATCAAGAATCAGTGTTCTCTATTGGACCTTTTTTTTCGTGGTTGCACGTCACTGTATTCAGATCTGTTTCTTTTCTGAAGAGTTTCTTCTGTTGTGAAGCTCCTTTGAAGGCACTCATTCAATCTGTGGTTGCACCTACTGCTAGCCACTTCACTTGTTGCAAGGTATCAATTTGTTCTTTTTTTTTCTGTATTATGGCAGAATACGACTCAAATCCAGGATGGAAGCTTTCATCTGTTCTTTTAACTGGTTTGAATTATGTGCCATGGTCTCGAGCTGTAACTCTGTCTCTTGGTGGGAAGAAAAAAATTGGTTTTGTGAATGGATGTAAAAATTGTCCATCTAAAGCTGATTCTGGATATGAGGATTGGATTGCAAATGATCAACTTGTTAGATCATGGTTACTTAAGTCCATGGATCCTGGTATTGCAGAGATTTTCACCTTCTCTGATTCATCAAAAGAACTCTGGGATTCTGTTGCTGAAATGTACGACAACCAAAATTATTCAGCTTGTATATTTGAACTCAAACTAGAAATTGCAGCAGCACATCAAGGTGGTAAAACCTTCAGTGAACACCTTGGATACTTGAAAAGATTATGGGATGAGTTAAATATGTATCGTCCTCATACCACTGATGCACAAACCCTTTTAAAACGAGCAGAGGAAGATAAGATTTTCATGCTTACATCACTTCATGTCTTAAAACTAACTCTTGGATTATTGATTCTAGCGCTACTGATCATATGGCTAATAATTCTTTATCCGTTGATAATTTTATGCCAATATCTGATAAGCATGATATTTCTATTGCTAATGGATCTACGGTTCCTGTTCATGGTACTGGTAAAGTTAGTTTTTCTGCTCATGGACCTAAATCTGATGTTCTTGTTGTTCCTTCGTTCCCTGTCCAACTTCTCTCTGCTGGAAAAATTACAAACTCTTTAAACTGCAATGTTATCTTTACTCCCAATTTTGTCATATTTCAGGATCGAAAGACAAAGAAGACGATTGGTGAAGGAATATATTTACATGGACTTTATTTGTTAACTTCCTTTAATAAAGCTTTTCATGCTAGCAACTTAGGAGAGACCACTGTTTTACACCAACGACTTGGTCATCCATCTCATCGAATTTTGTCTCGTCTATTTCCATGTAATTCTGTTGAGCCTAATGTTTGTGATGTTTGTCAATTTTCTAAACAAACTCGTTTTCCTTTCACTAATTCTTTATCTAAAGCTGATGAGATGTTTCAATTAATACATTCTGATTTATGGGGACCAGCTCCTATTGATTTATATGACGGATTCAAATATTTTATCTTGTTTATCTCGAGCTACTTGGTTATATATGTTAAAATCTAAGAATGCTAATGTAGTGTGCTTTGTTTTTAAGGATTTCCATAACATGGTTCTTATACAGTTTGATGCTAAAATAAAAATTCTTCGATCGGACAATGGTGCTGAGTATGTCAAAGGACCATTACCTGATTATATTCGTAGCCAGGGAATCATTCATCAAACCAGTTGCGTTGGTACACCACAACAAAACGGTGTAGCCGAAAGAAAAAATCGACATATATTGGAAACAGCTCGAGCTCTCATGTTCCAAATGAATGTACCCAAACGGTACTGGTCGCATGCTGTTTTGACTGCAACATACTTAATAAATCGCCTTCCAAGTCGGGTTCTTGATTTTTGTTCAAAGATCGAAAACCTGATATATCTCATTTGAAGGTGTTCGGGTGTGTATGCTATGTGCATCGGCAGGAAATTCATCGTGATAAGTTGGATCTTCGATCAACACGGTGTGTATTTTTCGGTTATTCTTCAACCAAGAAGGGGTACATCTGTTATGATTTATCATCTCAAAAGATTATTATTTCTCGTGATGTTCGGTTTGCTGAATCAGAGCCTTATTTCCAAGCTCCATCTAATTTTAGTGTTCAGCCTCAGGGGGAGTACCTAACTGATTTTTTGGTACCTCTTCCGACGATAACTAATGAAGTTTTGGCTCCTGAAGTAGAGGTTGTTGCTGCTGGAGTACCTCACACTACTACTCCTGTTCAATCCAATATATCTACAGAAGTGAATATATCTTCTAGTCCCACTGCAACTACTGAACCTTCTTCTACACCCGCTGCTACTACTGAACCTTATGTTCCTCGAAGATCAAATAGAATTTCTCAAGCTCCAACAAAATTGAAGGATTTTGTCACTTATGTTGCAATCAAGTATCCTATCCGAGCTTATTTGACATATGATAATATAAGTCCAGTTCATTCGTCATTCTTGACAGCTATATCAAGCAATCAAGAACCGAGAAATTTTCGTGAGGCGAATTCTATTCTAGTTTGGAAGCATGCTATGAAAGAAGAATTGCAAGCACTTGATGACAATAAAACTTGGGAGCTTGTCAGATTACCTCCAGGGAAGAAGACTGTTAGGTGTCGTTGGGTTTATAAAACAAAATACAAAAGTGATGGATCAGTGGAAAGATATAAGGCAAGGGTTGTTGCAAAAGGCTTCACTCAAACTTATGGTGAAGATTACAAAGAGACCTTTGCACCAGTTGCAAAAATGAACACTTTTCGAGTTCTCTTATCTCTTGCTGCCAATCATGATTGGAAATTATTTCAGATAGACATTAAAAATGCATTCTTGCAAGGTGATCTCCACGAAGAGGTTTACATGAGTATACCACCTGGTCATCCACAAGAATCTACATTCGGTCTAGTTTACAAACTCAAGAAAGCGATTTATGGTCTTAAACAGTAACCACGAGCTTGGTATGCTAAACTAAGTTCGGTTTTTATGACTCTTGGTTTGAAACGGAGCGATGCTGATCCTTCTCTATTTATTAAAAGGGGTATCTCAGGTATAACCATTGTTTTGGTTTATGTTGATGATATCGTCATCACTGGGAATGACCAAGTTGAAATTTCTAAGCTCAAAAGTCTCTTGCATCGCAGATTTGCTATTAAAGATTTGGGAATTCTTCGATATTTTTTGGGATTGGAAGTTGCCTATTCAAACAAAGGCATTTTTCTTAATCAAAGAAAATTTGTTTTAGACCTGTTGAAAGAAACTGGAAATTTGGGAGTAAGTCCTTCTGAAACTCCTATTGACAGCGGCGTTAAGCTCGATGATGTTGGAGAATTGTATTCTAATGTTGGTCGATTTCAGCGCTTAGTTGGCAGACTAATCTATTTGACGGTTACTCGACCAGATATATCTTATGCAGTTAGTCTAGTAAGTCGCTTCATGCATGCCCCGAAGACTATTCACATGAATGCAGTTGATCAAATTTTACAATATTTGAAAGGGTCACCTGGGAGAGGTATATGGATGCGTAAGAATGGCCACACTTCTATTATTGCATATACCGATGCTGATTGGGCAGGATGTCCACTTACTCGTAGATCTACTACTGGATATTGTACATTTGTTGGCGGTAACTTAGTAACATGGAGGAGTAAAAAACAAAACGTTGTGGCTCGATCTAGTGCTGAAGCAGAGTATCGAGCTATGGCTTCTACCACTAGTGAGATTATTTGGCTTCGAGCACTAATGAAGGATTTGGGTTTTGGTTCGTGTCAGCCTACTAACATGTTTTGTGACAATCAAGCTGCTGTGCATATTGCATCAAATCTCGTCTTCCATGAGAGGACGAAACTAGGGCTGGCAATTAGGTCGGGTCAGGTCAGGTTCGGGTCAGGTCAGTCGGGTTGTCAGGTCTCAAACCCAAAACCTGAACCTGACCCGATGACTTGTTTTTCGCTCAAAATGGAAACCTGAACCTGACCTGTCAGGTTATCAGGTCAGGTTCAGGTCGACCTGAAAACCTGATACATTTGTACGTACTTGCAAAATTTAATCTAGTTAATACATAATTTTCAGTAGCTTCTTTCGAATTTGTGAACAAAAAGAATCCATTCTACAACTTATAATATATTAAACAATAGAACAACTTGAGTGTCTTAAGAAACAAGAGTACTGGTCTACTGCCACAACAAGAATTTGCTTTGAAAATTGAAACTAACTCCATAGTCCTATATGTAATTTTCATCTAAACTGACTCCATAGTCTAGATCATTTCCATGCTTTCCTTCCACGAAACTATTTGCCAGTAGTCCAACACATCATTGTTTTTCTTTCTCTTGTCTCGACCGTTCCAACTTGACTTTCCTTTGCAACGATAGGCATTACCTTAGACCACCCGTTTGTTGTGCAATATGCCAATACCCCAACGCCAAACACAATTAGATAAAACTGCATTGAGGGAGCATGATTTGTAAATCTGGAAAATACATAGGATCATATAATTGCATTAAAATGAGAATGAGAATGAGAAAATACTTTAAACATTAACTACACAGTAAAACAATTAGGGCATAAGTCATTGTGTTGTTTCAAGACCAAACATACTCAAAACCTAGTTACCAAGCTCGACACTTGCTTAACATGAGAAAGACTATATAAAGCCTTGGCAGTTGGCACTATAGTTTCTTACTCAATAGTCTAATGTAATTTAAGACGTATGCAAAAAATTAAAGACAACCATTCATCTCTTGTCCAGATGTAGTGTATCTAAGTATGATCTTTCAAATCAAAATAAAATGAAAACACGAGGACTAACAATTCAATGATAATACAAAATGTGACTACCCTGAATCCATTGCTTATCACAGATGCTTAACACACGATACACAAATCAGTAGCTAATATGCATATACGACACTTAGTTTGAAATAATAAATGTCCTTACTAACAGATTCACCCTTTATTTGTTTTCTTATAAGTTACAAGGCAAAAAGTATATTGTTCAATAAGAACTCAACATTGAACGATAATTAGAGTCATTTTTTCTATTCTTCCATTCCACATGAGTTGTGACAAAACAAGTCTACAGAACACTGAAAACTGTCGAAGGCTATTAAAGAGTACTTAATGTGTCACTCAGCAGTAATATATTGATAGTTGTTCCCCTACAAGCAGTTGGCAACTCCATTTACAGAGTACCAAAATCTGGGCAGTGTACCCTGTTTCTACACTTAGAATGTACGGTAATGAAATAGTGTAAAATTGCAATCCATTTAGTGTTTTACAAATTGAAAAACACAAGATTGCACATCCAATTTCTTAACTTTGTACAACAAATACATCAAACAGAAAACGAGAATTCAGTATTTTTGAAACAAACTTACATAAAATTTCCACTACTCACTAAAACAACTCACTAATCAATCAGTTGTTACTAAGAAAATGGGTGTTTTAATTAAGTGCAATTGAAATCTATAGTAATAAGATCAAACAAAACAAGGTGATTAATTAAACAAATTTAGTCAAAAAAAACAACTATCAAAATTTCAAAATTTACATTTTTCTGTGTACTACCCCCTTTGGGAGAATGCCAGTATTCGGCGTTTTCGGAAATACAAGTTTTTAGGAGAAATTTTCGTTTAAAACTCATATAATCACTTCTTATTGTTATTATATTTTGTAAAATGGGTATCGGAAACGTTTATGGTGTAATTGAAAATTTTCAAAATTTTACATTTTTCTGTGTACTACCCTTTGGCCGAATGAAATATTGAACATTTTCGAAAATGCATATTTTTTGGTGAAATTTTCGTTTAAAACTCATATAATCACTTCTTATTGTTATTATATTTTATAAATTTTGTATCAGATACATTTGTGGTGTAACTAAAAAATTTCAAATTCTTACATTTTTCTGTGTACGGTAATTGGGCGTTTTCGGAAATACAAGTTTTTTGGTGAAATTTTCGTTTAAAACTCATATAATCACTTCTTATTGTTATTATATTTTGTAAATTGTGTATCGGAAATATTTGTAGTGTAACTAAAAAATTTCAAAATTTTACATTTTTCTGTGTACTACCCCCTTTGGCCGAATGCAAATATTGAACATTTTCGAAAATGCATGTTTTTTGGTGAAATTTTCGTTTAAAACTCATATAATCACTTCTTATTGTTATTATATTTTGAAAATTGTGTATCGGATACATTTGTGGTGTAACTAAAAAATTTTAAAATTATACATTTTTCTGTGTACCCCCTTTGACCGAATGCCGGGATTTGGCGTTTTCGGAAATACAAGTTTTTTGAAGAAATTTTCGTTTAAAACTCATATAATCACTTCTTATTGTTATTATATTTTGTAAAATGGGTATCGGAAACATTTATGGTGTAATTGAAAATTTTCAAAATTTTACATTTTTCTATGTACGGTTGGCCGAATGCAAATATTGAGCATTTTCGAAAATGAATGTTTTTTGGTGAAATTTTCGTTTAAAACTCATATATAATCACTTCTTATTGTTATTATATTTTGTAAATTGTGTATTTGAAACATTTGTGGTGTAATTAAAAAATTTTAAAATTTACATTTTTCTGGGTACTACCACCTTTGACCGAATGCCAGTATTCGGCGTTTTCGGAAATACAAGTTTATTGGAGAAATTTTCGTTTAAAACTCATATAATCACTTCTTATTGTTATTATATTTTGTAAATTGTGTATCGGATACATTTGTGGTGTAACTAAAAAATTTCAAAATTTTACATTTTTCTGTGTACTCCCTTTGGCCGAATGAAATATTGAACATTTTCGAAAATGCATGTTTTTTGGTGAAATTTTCGTTTAAAACTCATATAATCACTTCTTATTGTTATTATATTTTGTAAATTGTGTATCCGAAACATTTGTAGTGTAATTAAAAAATTTCAAAATTTTACATTTTTCTGTGTCCCTTTGGCCGAATGCCAGGATTGGGCGTTTTCGGAAATACAAGTTTTTTGGTGAAATTTCTGTTTAAAACTCATATAATCACTTCTTATTGTTATTATATTTTGTAAATTGTGTATCGGAAACATTTGTAGTGTAACTAAAAAATTTCAAAATTTTACATTTTTCTGTGTACGGTTGGCCGAATGCAAATATTGAGCATTTTCGAAAATGAATGTTTTTTGGTGAAATTTTCGTTTAAAACTCATATATAATCACTTCTTATTGTTATTATATTTTGTAAATTGTGTATCTGAAACATTTGTGGTGTAATTACAAAATTTTAAAATTTACATTTTTCTGTGTACTACCCCCTTTGACCGAATGCCAGTATTCGGCGTTTTCGGAAATACAAGTTTTTAGGAGAAATTTTCGTTTAAAACTCATATAATCACTTCTTATTGTTATTATATTTTGTAAATTGTGTATCGGATACATTTGTGGTGTAACTAAAAAAATTCAAAATTTTACATTTTTCTGTGTACTCCCTTTGGCCGAATGAAATATTGAACATTTTCGAAAATGCATGTTTTTTGGTGAAATTTTCGTTTAAAACTCATATAATCACTTCTTATTGTTATTATATTTTGTAAATTGTGTATCCGAAACATTTGTAGTGTAATTAAAAAATTTCAAAATTTTACATTTTTCTGTGTCCCTTTGGCCGAATGCCAGGATTGGGCGTTTTCGGAAATACAAGTTTTTTGGTGAAATTTCTGTTTAAAACTCATATAATCACTTCTTATTGTTATTATATTTTGTAAATTGTGTATCGGAAACATTTGTAGTGTAACTAAAAAATTTTAAAATTTTACATTTTTCTGTGTACTACCCCCTTTGGCCGAATGCAAATATTGAACGTTTTCGAAAATACAAATTTTCGTTTAAAACTCATATAATCACTTCTTATTGTTATTATATTTTGTAAATTGTGTATCGGGTACATTTGTGGTGTAACTAAAAAATTTCAAAATTTTACATTTTTCTGTGTACGGTTGGCCGAATGCAAATATTGAGCATTTTCGAAAATGAATGTTTTTTGGTGAAATTTTCGTTTAAAACTCATATATAATCACTTCTTATTGTTATTATATTTTGTAAATTGTGTATCTGAAACATTTGTGGTGTAATTAAAAAATTTTAAAATTTACATTTTTCTGTGTCCCCTTTGACCGAATGCCAGTATTCGGCGTTTTCGGAAATACAAGTTTTTAGGAGAAATTTTCGTTTAAAACTCATATAATCACTTTTTATTGTTATTATATTTTGTAAATTGTGTATCGGATACATTTGTGGTGTAACTAAAAAATTTCAAAATTTTACATTTTTCTGTGTACTCCCTTTGGCCGAATGAAATATTGAACATTTTCGAAAATGCATGTTTTTTGGTGAAATTTTCGTTTAAAACTCATATAATCACTTCTTATTGTTATTATATTTTGTAAATTGTGTATCCGAAACATTTGTAGTGTAATTAAAAAATTTCAAAATTTTACATTTTTCTGTGTCCCTTTGGCCGAATGCCAGGATTGGGCGTTTTCGGAAATACAAGTATTTTGGTGAAATTTCTGTTTAAAACTCATATAATCACTTCTTATTGTTATTATATTTTGTAAATTGTGTATCGGAAACATTTGTAGTGTAACTAAAAAATTTCAAAATTTTACATTTTTCCCCCTTTGGCCGAATGTAAATTTTGAGCATTTTCGAAAATGCATGTTTTTTGGTGAAATTTTCGTTTAAAACTCATATAATCACTTCTTGCTGTTATTATATTTCGTAAATTGTGTATCGGATACATTTGTGGTGTAACTAAAAAATTTCAAAATTTTACATTTCTCTGTGTACTACCCCCTTTGGCCGAATGCAAATATTGAGCATTTTCGAAAATGTGTTTTTTGGTGAAATTTTCGTTTAAAACTCATATATAATCACTACTTATTGTTATTATATTTTGTAAATTGTGTATCTGAAACATTTGTGGTGTAATTAAAAAATTTCAAAATTTTACATTTTTCTGTGTACTACCCCCTTTGGCCGAATGCCAGTATTGGGCGTGTTCGGAAATACAAGTTTTTAGGAGAAATTTTCGTTTAAAACTCATATAATCACTTGTTATTGTTATTATATTTTGTAAAATGGGTATTGGAAACATTTATGGTGTAATTAAAAATTTTCAAAATTTTACATTTTTCTGTGTACCCCTTCGGCAGAATGCAAATATTGAGCATTTTCGAAAATGAATGTTTTTTTGTGAATTTTCGTTTAAAACTCAAATATAATCACTTCATATTGTTATTATATTTTGTAAATTGTGTATCTGAAACATTTGTGGTGTAATTAAAAAATTTCAAAATTTTACATTTTTCTGTGTACTACCTCCTTTGGCCGAATGCAAATATTGAACATTTTCGAAAATGCATGTTTTTTGGTGAAATTTTCGTTTAAAACTCATATAATCACTTCTTATTGTTATTATATTTTGTAAAATGGGTATCGGAAACATTTATGGTGTAATTGAAAATTTTAAAAATTTTACATTTTTCTGTGTACGTTGGCCGAATGCAAATATTGAGCATTTTCGAAAATGAATGTTTTTTTGTTAATTTTCGTTTAAAACTCAAATATAATCACTTCTTATTGTTATTATATTTTGTAAATTGTGTATCTGAAACATTTGTGGTGTAATTAAAAAATTTCAAAATTTTACATTTTTCTGTTTACTACCCCCTTTGGCTGAATGCAAATATTGAGCATTTTCGAAAATGAATGTTTTTTGGTGAAATTTTCGTTTAAAAGTCATATATAATCACTTCTTATTGTTATTATATTTTGTAAATTGTGTATTTGAAACATTTGTGGTGTAATTAAAAAATTTCAAAATTTACATTTTTCTGTGTACTACCCCTTTGGCCGAATGCAAATATTGAACATTTTCGAAAATGCATGTTTTTTGGTGATTTTTTTGTTTAAAACTCATATAATCACTTCTTATTGTTATTATATTTCGAAAATTGTGCATCGGATACATTTGTGGTGTAACTAAAAAATTTTAAAATTTTACATTTTTCTGTGTACTACCCTCTTTAACCGAATGCCAGGATTGGGCGTTTTCGGAAATACAAGTTTTTTGGAGAAATTTTCGTTTAAAACTCATATAATCACTTCTTATTGTTATTATATTTTATAAATTTTGTATCAGATACATTTGTGGTGTAACTAAAAAATTTCAAATTTTTACATTTTTCTGTGTACGGTAATTGGGCGTTTTCGGAAATACAAGTTTTTTGGTGAAATTTTCGTTTAAAACTCATATAATCACTTCTTATTGTTATTATATTTTGTATATTGTGTATCGGAAATATTTGTAATGTAACTAAAAAATTTCAAAATTTTACATTTTTCTGTGTACTACCCCCTTTGGCCAAATGCAAATATTGAACATTTTCGAAAATGCATGTTTTTTGGTGAAATTTTCGTTTAAAACTCATATAATCACTTCTTATTGTTATTATATTTTGAAAATTTTGTATCGGATACATTTGTGGTGTAACTAAAAAATTTTAAAATTATACATTTTTCTGTGTACTACCCCCTTTGACCGAATGCCAGGATTGGGCGTTTTCGGAAATACAAGTTTTTTGGAGAAATTTTCGTTTAAAACTCATATAATCACTTCTTATTGTTATTATATTTTGTAAATTGTGTATCTTAAACATTTGTAGTGTAACTAAAAAATTTCAAAATTTTACATTTTTCTGTGTACTACCCCCTTTGGCCGAATGCAAATATTGAACATTTTCGAAAATGCAAATTTTCGTTTAAAACTCATATAATCACTTCTTATTGTTATTATATTTTGTAAATTGTGTATCGGAAACATTTGTAGTGTAACTAAAAAATTTCAAAATTTTACATTTTTCTGTGTACTACCCCCTTTGGCCGAATGCAAATATTGAACGTTTTCGAAAATACAAATTTTTGTTTAAAACTCATATAATCACTTCTTATTATTATTATATTTTGTAAATTGTGTATCGGATACATTTGTGGTGTAACTAAAAAATTTCAAAATTTTACATTTTTCTGTGTACGGTTGGCCGAATGCAAATATTGAGCATTTTCGAAAATGAATGTTTTTTGGTGAAATTTTCGTTTAAAACTCATATATAATCACTTCTTATTGTTATTATATTTTGTAAATTGTGTATCTGAAACATTTGTGGTGTAATTAAAAAATTTTAAAATTTACATTTTTCTGTGTACTACCCCCCTTTGACCGAATGCCAGTATTCTGCGTTTTCGGAAATACAAGTTTTTCGGAGAAATTTTCGTTTAAAACTCATATAATCACTTCTTATTGTTATTATATTTTGTAAATTGTGTATCGGATACATTTGTGGTGTAACTAAAAAATTTCAAAATTTTACATTTTTCTGTGTACTCCCTTTGGCCGAATGAAATATTGAACATTTTCGAAAATGCATGTTTTTTGGTGAAATTTTCGTTTAAAACTCATATAATCACTTCTTATTGTTATTATATTTTGTAAATTGTGTATCCGAAACATTTGTAGTGTAATTAAAAAATTTCAAAATTTTACATTTTTCTGTGTCCCTTTGGCCGAATGCCAGGATTGGGCGTTTTCGGAAATACAAGTTTTTTGGTGAAATTTCTGTTTAAAACTCATATAATCACTTCTTATTGTTATTATATTTTGTAAATTGTGTATCGGAAACATTTGTAGTGTAACTAAAAAATTTCAAAATTTTACATTTTTCCCCCTTTGGCCGAATGTAAATTTTGAGCATTTTCGAAAATGCTTGTTTTTTGGTGAAATTTTCGTTTAAAACTCATATAATCACTTCTTGCTGTTATTATATTTCGTAAATTGTGTATCGGATACATTTGTGGTGTAACTAAAAAATTTCAAAATTTTACATTTTTCTGTGTACTACCCCCTTTGGCCGAATGCAAATATTGAGCATTTTCGAAAATGTGTTTTTTGGTGAAATTTTCGTTTAAAACTCATATATAATCACTTCTTATTGTTATTATATTTTGTAAATTGTGTATCTGAAACATTTGTGGTGTAATTAAAAAATTTCAAAATTTTACATTTTTCTGTGTACTACCCCCTTTGGCCGAATGCCAGTATTGGGCGTGTTCGGAAATACAAGTTTTTAGGAGAAATTTTCGTTTAAAACTCATATAATCACTTGTTATTGTTATTATATTTTGTAAAATGGGTATTGGAAACATTTATGGTGTAATTAAAAATTTTCAAAATTTTACATTTTTCTGTGTACCCCTTCGGCAGAATGCAAATATTGAGCATTTTCGAAAATGAATGTTTTTTTGTGAATTTTCGTTTAAAACTCAAATATAATCACTTCTTATTGTTATTATATTTTGTAAATTGTGTATCTGAAACATTTGTGGTGTAATTAAAAAATTTCAAAATTTTACATTTTTCTGTGTACTACCTCCTTTGGCCGAATGCAAATATTGAACATTTTCGAAAATGCATGTTTTTTGGTGAAATTTTCGTTTAAAACTCATATAATCACTTCTTATTGTTATTATATTTTGTAAAATGGGTATCGGAAACATTTATGGTGTAATTGAAAATCTTAAAAATTTTACATTTTTCTGTGTACGTTGGCCGAATGCAAATATTGAGCATTTTCGAAAATGAATGTTTTTTTGTTAATTTTCGTTTAAAACTTAAATATAATCACTTCTTATTGTTATTATATTTTGTAAATTGTGTATCTGAAACATTTGTGGTGTAATTAAAAAATTTCAAAATTTTACATTTTTCTGTGGACTACCCCCTTTGGCTGAATGCAAATATTGAGCATTTTCGAAAATGAATGTTTTTTGGTGAAATTTTCGTTTAAAACTCATATATAATCACTTCTTATTGTTATTATATTTTGTAAATTGTGTATTTGAAACATTTGTGGTGTAATTAAAAAATTTCAAAATTAACATTTTTCTGTGTACTACCCCCTTTGGCCGAATGCAAATATTGAACATTTTCGAAAATGCATGTTTTTTGGTGAATTTTTTGTTTAAAACTCATATAATCACTTCTTATTGTTATTATATTTCGAAAATTGTGCATCGGATACATTTGTGGTGTAACTAAAAAATTTTAAAATTTTACATTTTTCTGTGTACTACCCCCTTTAACCGAATGCCAGGATTGGGCGTTTTCGGAAATACAAGTTTTTTGGAGAAATTTTCGTTTAAAACTCATATAATCACTTCTTATTGTTATTATATTTTATAAATTTTGTATCAGATACATTTGTGGTGTAACTAAAAAATTTCAAATTTTTACATTTTTCTGTGTACGGTAATTGGGCGTTTTCGGAAATACAAGTTTTTTGGTGAAATTTTCGTTTAAAACTCATATAATCACTTCTTATTGTTATTATATTTTGTATATTGTGTATCGGAAATATTTGTAATGTAACTAAAAAATTTCAAAATTTTACATTTTTCTGTGTACTACCCCCTTTGGCCAAATGCAAATATTGAACATTTTCGAAAATGCATGTTTTTTGGTGAAATTTTCGTTTAAAACTCATATAATCACTTCTTATTGTTATTATATTTTGAAAATTGTGTATCGGATACATTTGTGGTGTAACTAAAAAATTTTAAAATTATACATTTTTCTGTGTACTACCCCCTTTGACCGAATGCCAGGATTGGGCGTTTTCGGAAATACAAGTTTTTTGGAGAAATTTTCGTTTAAAACTCATATAATCACTTCTTATTGTTATTATATTTTGTAAATTGTGTATCTTAAACATTTGTAGTGTAACTAAAAAATTTCAAAATTTTACATTTTTCTGTGTACTACCCCCTTTGGCCGAATGCAAATATTGAACATTTTCGAAAATGCAAATTTTCGTTTAAAACTCATATAATCACTTCTTATTGTTATTATATTTTGTAAATTGTGTATCGGAAACATTTGTAGTGTAACTAAAAAATTTCAAAATTTTACATTTTTCTGTGTACTACCCCCTTTGGCCGAATGCAAATATTGAACGTTTTCGAAAATACAAATTTTTGTTTAAAACTCATATAATCACTTCTTATTATTATTATATTTTGTAAATTGTGTATCGGATACATTTGTGGTGTAACTAAAAAATTTCAAAATTTTACATTTTTCTGTGTACGGTTGGCCGAATGCAAATATTGAGCATTTTCGAAAATGAATGTTTTTTGGTGAAATTTTCGTTTAAAACTCATATATAATCACTTCTTATTGTTATTATATTTTGTAAATTGTGTATCTGAAACATTTGTGGTGTAATTAAAAAATTTTAAAATTTACATTTTTCTGTGTACTACCCCCCTTTGACCGAATGCCAGTATTCTGCGTTTTCGGAAATACAAGTTTTTCGGAGAAATTTTCGTTTAAAACTCATATAATCACTTCTTATTGTTATTATATTTTGTAAATTGTGTATCGGATACATTTGTGGTGTAACTAAAAAATTTCAAAATTTTACATTTTTCTGTGTACTCCCTTTGGCCGAATGAAATATTGAACATTTTCGAAAATGCATGTTTTTTGGTGAAATTTTCGTTTAAAACTCATATAATCACTTCTTATTGTTATTATATTTTGTAAATTGTGTATCCGAAACATTTGTAGTGTAATTAAAAAATTTCAAAATTTTACATTTTTCTGTGTCCCTTTGGCCGAATGCCAGGATTGGGCGTTTTCGGAAATACAAGTTTTTTGGTGAAATTTCTGTTTAAAACTCATATAATCACTTCTTATTGTTATTATATTTTGTAAATTGTGTATCGGAAACATTTGTAGTGTAACTAAAAAATTTCAAAATTTTACATTTTTCCCCCTTTGGCCGAATGTAAATTTTGAGCATTTTCGAAAATGCTTGTTTTTTGGTGAAATTTTCGTTTAAAACTCATATAATCACTTCTTGCTGTTATTATATTTCGTAAATTGTGTATCGGATACATTTGTGGTGTAACTAAAAAATTTCAAAATTTTACATTTTTCTGTGTACTACCCCCTTTGGCCGAATGCAAATATTGAGCATTTTCGAAAATGTGTTTTTTGGTGAAATTTTCGTTTAAAACTCATATATAATCACTTCTTATTGTTATTATATTTTGTAAATTGTGTATCTGAAACATTTGTGGTGTAATTAAAAAATTTCAAAATTTTACATTTTTCTGTGTACTACCCCCTTTGGCCGAATGCCAGTATTGGGCGTGTTCGGAAATACAAGTTTTTAGGAGAAATTTTCGTTTAAAACTCATATAATCACTTGTTATTGTTATTATATTTTGTAAAATGGGTATTGGAAACATTTATGGTGTAATTAAAAATTTTCAAAATTTTACATTTTTCTGTGTACCCCTTCGGCAGAATGCAAATATTGAGCATTTTCGAAAATGAATGTTTTTTTGTGAATTTTCGTTTAAAACTCAAATATAATCACTTCTTATTGTTATTATATTTTGTAAATTGTGTATCTGAAACATTTGTGGTGTAATTAAAAAATTTCAAAATTTTACATTTTTCTGTGTACTACCTCCTTTGGCCGAATGCAAATATTGAACATTTTCGAAAATGCATGTTTTTTGGTGAAATTTTCGTTTAAAACTCATATAATCACTTCTTATTGTTATTATATTTTGTAAAATGGGTATCGGAAACATTTATGGTGTAATTGAAAATCTTAAAAATTTTACATTTTTCTGTGTACGTTGGCCGAATGCAAATATTGAGCATTTTCGAAAATGAATGTTTTTTTGTTAATTTTCGTTTAAAACTTAAATATAATCACTTCTTATTGTTATTATATTTTGTAAATTGTGTATCTGAAACATTTGTGGTGTAATTAAAAAATTTCAAAATTTTACATTTTTCTGTGTACTACCCCCTTTGGCTGAATGCAAATATTGAGCATTTTCGAAAATGAATGTTTTTTGGTGAAATTTTCGTTTAAAACTCATATATAATCACTTCTTATTGTTATTATATTTTGTAAATTGTGTATTTGAAACATTTGTGGTGTAATTAAAAAATTTCAAAATTTACATTTTTCTGTGTACTACCCCCTTTGGCCGAATGCAAATATTGAACATTTTCGAAAATGCATGTTTTTTGGTGAATTTTTTGTTTAAAACTCATATAATCACTTCTTATTGTTATTATATTTCGAAAATTGTGCATCGGATACATTTGTGGTGTAACTAAAAAATTTTAAAATTTTACATTTTTCTGTGTACTACCCCCTTTAACCGAATGCCAGGATTGGGCGTTTTCGGAAATACAAGTTTTTTGGAGAAATTTTCGTTTAAAACTCATATAATCACTTCTTATTGTTATTATATTTTATAAATTTTGTATCAGATACATTTGTGGTGTAACTAAAAAATTTCAAATTTTTACATTTTTCTGTGTACGGTAATTGGGCGTTTTCGGAAATACAAGTTTTTTGGTGAAATTTTCGTTTAAAACTCATATAATCACTTCTTATTGTTATTATATTTTGTAAATTGTGTATCGGAAATATTTGTAGTGTAACTAAAAAATTTCAAAATTTTACATTTTTCTGTGTACTACCCCCTTTGGCCGAATGCCAGTATTGGGCGTGTTCGGAAATACAAGTTTTTAGGAGAAATTTTCGTTTAAAACTCATATAATCACTTGTTATTGTTATTATATTTTGTAAAATGGGTATTGGAAACATTTATGGTGTAATTAAAAATTTTCAAAATTTTACATTTTTCTGTGTACCCCTTCGGCAGAATGCAAATATTGAGCATTTTCGAAAATGAATGTTTTTTTGTGAATTTTCGTTTAAAACTCAAATATAATCACTTCTTATTGTTATTATATTTTGTAAATTGTGTATCTGAAACATTTGTGGTGTAATTAAAAAATTTCAAAATTTTACATTTTTCTGTGTACTACCTCCTTTGGCCGAATGCAAATATTGAACATTTTCGAAAATGCATGTTTTTTGGTGAAATTTTCGTTTAAAACTCATATAATCACTTCTTATTGTTATTATATTTTGTAAAATGGGTATCGGAAACATTTATGGTGTAATTGAAAATCTTAAAAATTTTACATTTTTCTGTGTACGTTGGCCGAATGCAAATATTGAGCATTTTCGAAAATGAATGTTTTTTTGTTAATTTTCGTTTAAAACTTAAATATAATCACTTCTTATTGTTATTATATTTTGTAAATTGTGTATCTGAAACATTTGTGGTGTAATTAAAAAATTTCAAAATTTTACATTTTTCTGTGTACTACCCCCTTTGGCTGAATGCAAATATTGAGCATTTTCGAAAATGAATGTTTTTTGGTGAAATTTTCGTTTAAAACTCATATATAATCACTTCTTATTGTTATTATATTTTGTAAATTGTGTATTTGAAACATTTGTGGTGTAATTAAAAAATTTCAAAATTTACATTTTTCTGTGTACTACCCCCTTTGGCCGAATGCAAATATTGAACATTTTCGAAAATGCATGTTTTTTGGTGAATTTTTTGTTTAAAACTCATATAATCACTTCTTATTGTTATTATATTTCGAAAATTGTGCATCGGATACATTTGTGGTGTAACTAAAAAATTTTAAAATTTTACATTTTTCTGTGTACTACCCCCTTTAACCGAATGCCAGGATTGGGCGTTTTCGGAAATACAAGTTTTTTGGAGAAATTTTCGTTTAAAACTCATATAATCACTTCTTATTGTTATTATATTTTATAAATTTTGTATCAGATACATTTGTGGTGTAACTAAAAAATTTCAAATTTTTACATTTTTCTGTGTACGGTAATTGGGCGTTTTCGGAAATACAAGTTTTTTGGTGAAATTTTCGTTTAAAACTCATATAATCACTTCTTATTGTTATTATATTTTGTAAATTGTGTATCGGAAATATTTGTAGTGTAACTAAAAAATTTCAAAATTTTACATTTTTCTGTGTACTACCCCCTTTGGCCAAAATGCAAATATTGAACATTTTCGAAAATGCATGTTTTTTGGTGAAATTTTCGTTTAAAACTCATATAATCACTTCTTATTGTTATTATATTTTGAAAATTGTGTATCGGATACATTTGTGGTGTAACTAAAAAATTTTAAAATTATACATTTTTCTGTGTACTACCCCCTTTGACCGAATGCCAGGATTGGGCGTTTTCGGAAATACAAGTTTTTTGGAGAAATTTTCGTTTAAAACTCATATAATCACTTCTTATTGTTATTATATTTTGTAAATTGTGTATCTTAAACATTTGTAGTGTAACTAAAAAATTTCAAAATTTTACATTTTTCTGTGTACTACCCCCTTTGGCCGAATGCAAATATTGAACATTTTCGAAAATGCAAATTTTCGTTTAAAACTCATATAATCACTTCTTATTGTTATTATATTTTGTAAATTGTGTATCGGAAACATTTGTACTGTAACTAAAAAATTTCAAAATTTTACATTTTTCTGTGTACTACCCCCTTTGGCCGAATGCAAATATTGAACGTTTTCGAAAATACAAATTTTCGTTTAAAACTCATATAATCACTTCTTATTGTTATTATATTTTGTATATTGTGTATCGGATACATTTTTGGTGTAACTAAAAAATTTCAAAATTTTACATTTTTCTGTGTACGGTTGGCCGAATGCAAATATTGAGCATTTTCGAAAATGAATGTTTTTTGGTGAAATTTTCGTTTAAAACTCATATATAATCACTTCTTATTGTTATTATACTTTGTAAATTGTGTATCTGAAACATTTGTGGTGTAATTAAAAAATTTCAAAATTTTACATTTTTCTGTGTACTACCCCCTTTGGCCCAATGCCAGTATTGGGCGTGTTCGGAAATACAAGTTTTTAGGAGAAATTTTCGTTTAAAACTCATATAATCACTTGTTATTGTTATTATATTTTGTAAAATGGGTATTGGAAACATTTATGGTGTAATTGAAAATTTTCAAAATTTTACATTTTTCTGTGTACCCCTTTGGCCGAATGCAAATATTGAGCATTTTCGAAAATGAATGTTTTTTGGTGAAATTTTCGTTTAAAACTCATATATAATCACTTCTTATTGTTATTATATTTTGTAAATTGTGTATTTGAAACATTTGTGGTGTAATTAAAAAATTTCAAAATTAACATTTTTCTGTGTACTACCCCCTTTGGCCGAATGCAAATATTGAACATTTTCGAAAATGCATGTTTTTTGGTGAATTTTTTGTTTAAAACTCATATAATCACTTCTTATTGTTATTATATTTCGAAAATTGTGCATCGGATACATTTGTGGTGTAACTAAAAAATTTTAAAATTTTACATTTTTCTGTGTACTACCCCCTTTAACCGAATGCCAGGATTGGGCGTTTTCGGAAATACAAGTTTTTTGGAGAAATTTTCGTTTAAAACTCATATAATCACTTCTTATTGTTATTATATTTTATAAATTTTGTATCAGATACATTTGTGGTGTAACTAAAAAATTTCAAATTTTTACATTTTTCTGTGTACGGTAATTGGGCGTTTTCGGAAATACAAGTTTTTTGGTGAAATTTTCGTTTAAAACTCATATAATCACTTCTTATTGTTATTATATTTTGTATATTGTGTATCGGAAATATTTGTAATGTAACTAAAAAATTTCAAAATTTTACATTTTTCTGTGTACTACCCCCTTTGGCCAAATGCAAATATTGAACATTTTCGAAAATGCATGTTTTTTGGTGAAATTTTCGTTTAAAACTCATATAATCACTTCTTATTGTTATTATATTTTGAAAATTGTGTATCGGATACATTTGTGGTGTAACTAAAAAATTTTAAAATTATACATTTTTCTGTGTACTACCCCCTTTGACCGAATGCCAGGATTGGGCGTTTTCGGAAATACAAGTTTTTTGGAGAAATTTTCGTTTAAAACTCATATAATCACTTCTTATTGTTATTATATTTTGTAAATTGTGTATCTTAAACATTTGTAGTGTAACTAAAAAATTTCAAAATTTTACATTTTTCTGTGTACTACCCCCTTTGGCCGAATGCAAATATTGAACATTTTCGAAAATGCAAATTTTCGTTTAAAACTCATATAATCACTTCTTATTGTTATTATATTTTGTAAATTGTGTATCGGAAACATTTGTAGTGTAACTAAAAAATTTCAAAATTTTACATTTTTCTGTGTACTACCCCCTTTGGCCGAATGCAAATATTGAACGTTTTCGAAAATACAAATTTTTGTTTAAAACTCATATAATCACTTCTTATTATTATTATATTTTGTAAATTGTGTATCGGATACATTTGTGGTGTAACTAAAAAATTTCAAAATTTTACATTTTTCTGTGTACGGTTGGCCGAATGCAAATATTGAGCATTTTCGAAAATGAATGTTTTTTGGTGAAATTTTCGTTTAAAACTCATATATAATCACTTCTTATTGTTATTATATTTTGTAAATTGTGTATCTGAAACATTTGTGGTGTAATTAAAAAATTTTAAAATTTACATTTTTCTGTGTACTACCCCCCTTTGACCGAATGCCAGTATTCTGCGTTTTCGGAAATACAAGTTTTTCGGAGAAATTTTCGTTTAAAACTCATATAATCACTTCTTATTGTTATTATATTTTGTAAATTGTGTATCGGATACATTTGTGGTGTAACTAAAAAATTTCAAAATTTTACATTTTTCTGTGTACTCCCTTTGGCCGAATGAAATATTGAACATTTTCGAAAATGCATGTTTTTTGGTGAAATTTTCGTTTAAAACTCATATAATCACTTCTTATTGTTATTATATTTTGTAAATTGTGTATCCGAAACATTTGTAGTGTAATTAAAAAATTTCAAAATTTTACATTTTTCTGTGTCCCTTTGGCCGAATGCCAGGATTGGGCTTTTTCGGAAATACAAGTTTTTTGGTGAAATTTCTGTTTAAAACTCATATAATCACTTCTTATTGTTATTATATTTTGTAAATTGTGTATCGGAAACATTTGTAGTGTAACTAAAAAATTTCAAAATTTTACATTTTTCCCCCTTTGGCCGAATGTAAATTTTGAGCATTTTCGAAAATGCTTGTTTTTTGGTGAAATTTTCGTTTAAAACTCATATAATCACTTCTTGCTGTTATTATATTTCGTAAATTGTGTATCGGATACATTTGTGGTGTAACTAAAAAATTTCAAAATTTTACATTTTTCTGTGTACTACCCCCTTTGGCCGAATGCAAATATTGAGCATTTTCGAAAATGTGTTTTTTGGTGAAATTTTCGTTTAAAACTCATATATAATCACTTCTTATTGTTATTATATTTTGTAAATTGTGTATCTGAAACATTTGTGGTGTAATTAAAAAATTTCAAAATTTTACATTTTTCTGTGTACTACCCCCTTTGGCCGAATGCCAGTATTGGGCGTGTTCGGAAATACAAGTTTTTAGGAGAAATTTTCGTTTAAAACTCATATAATCACTTGTTATTGTTATTATATTTTGTAAAATGGGTATTGGAAACATTTATGGTGTAATTAAAAATTTTCAAAATTTTACATTTTTCTGTGTACCCCTTCGGCAGAATGCAAATATTGAGCATTTTCGAAAATGAATGTTTTTTTGTGAATTTTCGTTTAAAACTCAAATATAATCACTTCTTATTGTTATTATATTTTGTAAATTGTGTATCTGAAACATTTGTGGTGTAATTAAAAAATTTCAAAATTTTACATTTTTCTGTGTACTACCTCCTTTGGCCGAATGCAAATATTGAACATTTTCGAAAATGCATGTTTTTTGGTGAAATTTTCGTTTAAAACTCATATAATCACTTCTTATTGTTATTATATTTTGTAAAATGGGTATCGGAAACATTTATGGTGTAATTGAAAATCTTAAAAATTTTACATTTTTCTGTGTACGTTGGCCGAATGCAAATATTGAGCATTTTCGAAAATGAATGTTTTTTTGTTAATTTTCGTTTAAAACTTAAATATAATCACTTCTTATTGTTATTATATTTTGTAAATTGTGTATCTGAAACATTTGTGGTGTAATTAAAAAATTTCAAAATTTTACATTTTTCTGTGTACTACCCCCTTTGGCTGAATGCAAATATTGAGCATTTTCGAAAATGAATGTTTTTTGGTGAAATTTTCGTTTAAAACTCATATATAATCACTTCTTATTGTTATTATATTTTGTAAATTGTGTATTTGAAACATTTGTGGTGTAATTAAAAAATTTCAAAATTTACATTTTTCTGTGTACTACCCCCTTTGGCCGAATGCAAATATTGAACATTTTCGAAAATGCATGTTTTTTGGTGAATTTTTTGTTTAAAACTCATATAATCACTTC
Source organism: Aquilegia eximia (assembly GCA_023053565.1). NCBI lineage: Eukaryota > Viridiplantae > Streptophyta > Magnoliopsida > Ranunculales > Ranunculaceae > Aquilegia > Aquilegia eximia. Next base: position 16,568,982 of record JALIGU010000005.1, read on the forward strand.
TTATTGTTATTATATTTCGAAAATTGTGCATCGGATACATTTGTGGTGTAACTAAAAAATTTTAAAATTTTACATTTTTCTGTGTACTACCCCCTTTAACCGAATGCCAGGATTGGGCGTTTTCGGAAATACAAGTTTTTTGGAGAAATTTTCGTTTAAAACTCATATAATCACTTCTTATTGTTATTATATTTTATAAATTTTGTATCAGATACATTTGTGGTGTAACTAAAAAATTTCAAATTTTTACATTTTTCTGTGTACGGTAATTGGGCGTTTTCGGAAATACAAGTTTTTTGGTGAAATTTTCGTTTAAAACTCATATAATCACTTCTTATTGTTATTATATTTTGTAAATTGTGTATCGGAAATATTTGTAGTGTAACTAAAAAATTTCAAAATTTTACATTTTTCTGTGTACTACCCCCTTTGGCCAAAATGCAAATATTGAACATTTTCGAAAATGCATGTTTTTTGGTGAAATTTTCGTTTAAAACTCATATAATCACTTCTTATTGTTATTATATTTTGAAAATTGTGTATCGGATACATTTGTGGTGTAACTAAAAAATTTTAAAATTATACATTTTTCTGTGTACTACCCCCTTTGACCGAATGCCAGGATTGGGCGTTTTCGGAAATACAAGTTTTTTGGAGAAATTTTCGTTTAAAACTCATATAATCACTTCTTATTGTTATTATATTTTGTAAATTGTGTATCTTAAACATTTGTAGTGTAACTAAAAAATTTCAAAATTTTACATTTTTCTGTGTACTACCCCCTTTGGCCGAATGCAAATATTGAACATTTTCGAAAATGCAAATTTTCGTTTAAAACTCATATAATCACTTCTTATTGTTATTATATTTTGTAAATTGTGTATCGGAAACATTTGTACTGTAACTAAAAAATTTCAAAATTTTACATTTTTCTGTGTACTACCCCCTTTGGCCGAATGCAAATATTGAACGTTTTCGAAAATACAAATTTTCGTTTAAAACTCATATAATCACTTCTTATTGTTATTATATTTTGTAAATTGTGTATCGGATACATTTTTGGTGTAACTAAAAAATTTCAAAATTTTACATTTTTCTGTGTACGGTTGGCCGAATGCAAATATTGAGCATTTTCGAAAATGAATGTTTTTTGGTGAAATTTTCGTTTAAAACTCATATATAATCACTTCTTATTGTTATTATACTTTGTAAATTGTGTATCTGAAACATTTGTGGTGTAATTAAAAAATTTCAAAATTTTACATTTTTCTGTGTACTACCCCCTTTGGCCCAATGCCAGTATTGGGCGTGTTCGGAAATACAAGTTTTTAGGAGAAATTTTCGTTTAAAACTCATATAATCACTTGTTATTGTTATTATATTTTGTAAAATGGGTATTGGAAACATTTATGGTGTAATTGAAAATTTTCAAAATTTTACATTTTTCTGTGTACCCCTTTGGCCGAATGCAAATATTGAGCATTTTCGAAAATGAATGTTTTTTTGTGAATTTTCGTTTAAAACTCAAATATAACCACTTCTTATTGTTATTATATTTTGTAAATTGTGTATCTGAAACATTTGTGGTGTAATTAAAAAATTTCAAAATTTTACATTTTTCTGTGTACTACCTCCTTTGGCCGAATGCAAATATTGAACATTTTCGAAAATGCATGTTTTTTGGTGAAATTTTTGTTTAAAACTCATATAATCACTTCTTATTGTTATTATATTTTGTAAAATGGGTATCGGAAACATTTATGGTGTAATTGAAAATCTTAAAAATTTTACATTTTTCTGTGTACGTTGGCCGAATGCAAATATTGAGCATTTTCGAAAATGAATGTTTTTTTGTTAATTTTCGTTTAAAACTCAAATATAATCACTTCTTATTGTTATTATATTTTGTAAATTGTGTATCTGAAACATTTGTGGTGTAATTAAAAAATTTCAAAATTTTACATTTTTCTGTGTACTACCCCCTTTGGCCGAATGCAAATATTGAACATTTTCGAAAATGCATGTTTTTTGGTGAAATTTTTGTTTAAAACTCATATAAACACTTCTTATTGTTATTATATTTCGAAAATTGTGCATCGGATACATTTGTGGTGTAACTAAAAAATTTTAAAATTTTATATTTTTCTGTGTACTACCCCTTTAACCGAATGCCAGGATTGGGCGTTTTCGGAAATACAAGTTTTTCGGAGAAATTTTCGTTTAGAACTCATATAATCACTTCCTATTGTTATTATATTTTGTAAAATGGGTATCGGAAACATTTATGGTGTAATTGAAAATTTTCAAAATTTACATTATTCTGTATACTACCCCCTTTGGCCGAATGTAAATTTTGAGCATTTTCGAAAATGCATGTTTTTTGGTGAAATTTTCGTTTAAAACTCATATAATCACTTCTTATTCTTATTATATTTTGTAAATTGTGTATCGGATACATTTGTGGTGTAACTAAAAAATTTTAAAATTTTACATTTTGCTGTGTACTACCCCCATTGGCCGAATGCAAATATTGAACATTTTCGAAAATGCATGTTTTTTGGTGAAATTTTTGTTTAAAACTCATATAATCACTTCTTATTGTTATTATATTTTGTAAAATGGGTATCGGAAACATTTATGGTGTAATTGAAAATTTTAAAAATTTTACATTTTTCTGTGTACGTTGGCCGAATGCAAATATTGAGCATTTTCGAAAATGAATGTTTTTTTGTTAATTTTCGTTTAAAACTCAAATATAATCACTTCTTATTGTTATTATATTTTGTAAATTGTGTATCTGAAACATTTGTGGTGTAATTAAAAAATTTCAAAATTTTACATTTTTCTGTGTACTACCCCCTTTGGCCGAATGCAAATATTGAACATTTTCGAAAATGCATGTTTTTTGGTGAAATTTTTGTTTAAAACTCATATAAACACTTCTTATTGTTATTATATTTCGAAAATTGTGCATCGGATACATTTGTGGTGTAACTAAAAAATTTTAAAATTTTACATTTTTCTGTGTACTACCCCTTTAACCGAATGCCAGGATTGGGCGTTTTCGGAAATACAAGTTTTTTGGAGAAATTTTCGTTTAGAACTCATATAATCACTTCCTATTGTTATTATATTTTGTAAAATGGGTATCGGAAACATTTATGGTGTAATTGAAAATTTTCAAAATTTACATTATTCTGTATACTACCCCCTTTGGCCGAATGTAAATTTTGAGCATTTTCGAAAATGCATGTTTTTTGGTGAAATTTTCGTTTAAAACTCATATAATCACTTCTTATTCTTATTATATTTTGTAAATTGTGTATCGGATACATTTGTGGTGTAACTAAAAAATTTTAAAATTTTACATTTTGCTGTGTACTACCCCCATTGGCCGAATGCAAATATTGAACATTTTCGAAAATGCATGTTTTTTGGTGAAATTTTTGTTTAAAACTCATATAATCACTTCTTATTGTTATTATATTTTGTAAAATGGGTATCGGAAACATTTATGGTGTAATTGAAAATTTTAAAAATTTTACATTTTTCTGTGTACGTTGGCCGAATGCAAATATTGAGCATTTTCGAAAATGAATGTTTTTTTGTTAATTTTCGTTTAAAACTCAAATATAATCACTTCTTATTGTTATTATATTTTGTAAATTGTGTATCTGAAACATTTGTGGTGTAATTAAAAAATTTCAAAATTTTACATTTTTCTGTGTACTACCCCCTTTGGCCGAATGCAAATATTGAACATTTTCGAAAATGCATGTTTTTTGGTGAAATTTTTGTTTAAAACTCATATAATCACTTCTTATTGTTATTATATTTCGAAAATTGTGCATCGGATACATTTGTGGTGTAACTAAAAAATTTTAAAATTTTACATTTTTCTGTGTACTACCCCCTTTAACCGAATGCCAGGATTGGGCGTTTTCGGAAATACAAGTTTTTTGGAGAAATTTTTCGTTTAGAACTCATATAATCACTTCTTATTGTTATTATATTTTGTAAAATGGGTATCGGAAACATTTATGGTGTAATTGAAAATTTTCAAAATTTACATTATTCTGTATACTACCCCCTTTGGCCGAATGTAAATTTTGAGCATTTTCGAAAATGCATGTTTTTTGGTGAAATTTTCGTTTAAAACTCATATAATCACTTCTTATTCTTATTATATTTTGTAAATTGTGTATCGGATACATTTGTGGTGTAACTAAAAAATTTTAAAATTTTACATTTTGCTGTGTACTACCCCCATTGGCCGAATGCAAATATTGAGCATTTTCGAAAATGAATGTTTTTTTGTTAATTTTCGTTTAAAACTCAAATATAATCACTTCTTATTGTTATTATATTTTGTAAATTGTGTATCTGAAACATTTGTGGTGTAATTAAAAAATTTCAAAATTTTACATTTTTCTGTGTACTACCCCCTTTGGCCGAATGCAAATATTGAACATTTTCGAAAATGCATGTTTTTTGGTGAAATTTTTGTTTAAAACTCATATAATCACTTCTTATTGTTATTATATTTCGAAAATTGTGCATCGGATACATTTGTGGTGTAACTAAAAAATTTTAAAATTTTACATTTTTCTGTGTACTACCCCCTTTAACCGAATGCCAGGATTGGGCGTTTTCGGAAATACAAGTTTTTTGGAGAAATTTTTCGTTTAGAACTCATATAATCACTTCTTATTGTTATTATATTTTGTAAAATGGGTATCGGAAACATTTATGGTGTAATTGAAAATTTTCAAAATTTACATTATTCTGTATACTACCCCCTTTGGCCGAATGTAAATTTTGAGCATTTTCGAAAATGCATGTTTTTTGGTGAAATTTTCGTTTAAAACTCATATAATCACTTCTTATTCTTATTATATTTTGTAAATTGTGTATCGGATACATTTGTGGTGTAACTAAAAAATTTTAAAATTTTACATTTTGTTGTGTACTACCCCCATTGGCCGAATGCAAATATTGAACATTTTCGAAAATGCATGTTTTTTGGTGAAATTTTTGTTTAAAACTCATATAACCACTTCTTATTGTTATTATATTTTGTAAAATGGGTATCGGAAACATTTATGGTGTAATTGAAAATTTTAAAAATTTTACATTTTTCTGTGTACGTTGGCCGAATGCAAATATTGAGCATTTTCGAAAATGAATGTTTTTTTGTTAATTTTCGTTTAAAACTCAAATATAATCACTTCTTATTGTTATTATATTTTGTAAATTGTGTATCTGAAACATTTGTGGTGTAATTAAAAAATTTCAAAATTTTACATTTTTCTGTGTACTACCCCCTTTGGCCGAATGCAAATATTGAACATTTTCGAAAATGCATGTTTTTTGGTGAAATTTTTGTTTAAAACTCATATAATCACTTCTTATTGTTATTATATTTTGAAAATTGTGCATCGGATACATTTGTGGCGTAACTAAAAAATTTTAAAATTTTACATTTTTCTGTGTACTACCCCCTTTAACCGAATGCCAGGATTGGGCGTTTTCGGAAATACAAGTTTTTTGGAGAAATTTTCGTTTAGAACTCATATAATCACTTCTTATTGTTATTATATTTTGTAAAATGGGTATCGGAAACATTTATGGTGTAATTGAAAATTTTCAAAATTTACATTATTCTGTATACTACCCCCTTTGGCCGAATGTAAATTTTGAGCATTTTCGAAAATGCATGTTTTTTGGTGAAATTTTCGTTTAAAACTCATATAATCACTTCTTATTCTTATTATATTTTGTAAATTGTGTATCGGATACATTTGTGGTGTAACTAAAAAATTCTAAAATTTTACATTTTGCTGTGTACTACCCCCTTTGGCCGAATGCAAATATTGAACATTTTCGAAAATGCATGTTTTTTGGTGAAATTTTTGTTTAAAACTCATATAATCACTTCTTATTGTTATTATATTTTGTAAAATGGGTATCGGAAACATTTATGGTGTAATTGAAAATTTTAAAAATTTTACATTTTTCTGTGTACGTTGGCCGAATGCAAATATTGAGCATTTTCGAAAATGAATGTTTTTTTGTTAATTTTCGTTTAAAACTCAAATATAATCACTTCTTATTGTTATTATATTTTGTAAATTGTGTATCTGAAACATTTGTGGTGTAATTAAAAAATTTCAAAATTTTACATTTTTCTGTGTACTACCCCCTTTGGCCGAATGCAAATATTGAACATTTTCGAAAATGCATGTTTTTTGGTGAAATTTTTGTTTAAAACTCATATAATCACTTCTTATTGTTATTATATTTCGAAAATTGTGCATCGGATACATTTGTGGTGTAACTAAAAAATTTTAAAATTTTACATTTTTCTGTGTACCGAATGCCAGGATTGGGCGTTTTCGGAAATACAAGTTTTCTGGAGAAATTTTCGTTTAGAACTCATATAATCACTTCTTATTGTTATTATATTTTGTAAAATGGGTATCGGAAACATTTATGGTGTAATTGAAAATTTTCAAAATTTACATTATTCTGTATACTACCCCCTTTGGCCGAATGCAAATATTGAACATTTTCGAAAATGCATGTTTTTTGGTGAAATTTTTGTTTAAAACTCATATAATCACTTCTTATTGTTATTATATTTTGTAAAATGGGTATCGGAAACATTTATGGTGTAATTGAAAATTTTAAAAATTTTACATTTTTCTGTGTACGTTGGCCGAATGCAAATATTGAGCATTTTCGAAAATGAATGTTTTTTTGTTAATTTTCGTTTAAAACTCAAATATAATCACTTCTTATTGTTATTATATTTTGTAAATTGTGTATCTGAAACATTTGTAGTGTAATTAAAAAATTTCAAAATTTTACATTTTTCTGTGTACTACCCCCTTTGGCCGAATGCAAATATTGAACATTTTTCGAAAATGCATGTTTTTTGGTGAAATTTTCGTTTAAAACTCATATAATCACTTCTTATTGTTATTATATTTTGTAAATTGTGTATCGGAAATATTTGTAGTGTAACTAAAAAATTTCAAAATTTTACATTTTTCTGTGTACTACCCCCTTTGGCCAAATGCAAATATTGAACATTTCCGAAAATGCATGTTTTTTGGTGAAATTTTCATTTAAAACTCATATAATCACTTCTTATTGTTATTATATTTTGAAAATTGTGTATCGGATACATTTGTGGTGTAACTAAAAAATTTTAAAATTATACATTTTTCTGTGTACTACCCCCTTTGACCGAATGCCAGGATTGGGCGTTTTCGGAAATACAAGTTTTTTGGAGAAATTTTCGTTTAAAACTCATATAATCACTTCTTATTGTTATTATATTTTGTAAATTGTGTATCTTAAACATTTGTAGTGTAACTAAAAAATTTCAAAATTTTACATTTTTCTGTGTACTACCCCCTTTGGCCGAATGCAAATATTGAACATTTTCGAAAATGCAAATTTTCGTTTAAAACTCATATAATCACTTCTTATTGTTATTATATTTTGTAAATTGTGTATCGGAAACATTTGTAGTGTAACTAAAAAATTTCAAAATTTTACATTTTTCTGTGTACTACCCCCATTGGCCGAATGCAAATATTGAACGTTTTCGAAAATACAAATTTTCGTTTAAAACTCATATAATCACTTCTTATTGTTATTATATTTTGTAAATTGTGTATCGGATACATTTGTGGTGTAACTAAAAAATTTCAAAATTTTACATTTTTCTGTGTACGGTTGGCCGAATGCAAATATTGAGCATTTTCGAAAATGAATGTTTTTTGGTGAAATTTTCGTTTAAAACTCATATATAATCACTTCTTATTGTAATTATATTTTGTAAATTGTGTATCTGAAACATTTGTGGTGTAATTAAAAAATTTTAAAATTTACATTTTTCTGTGTACCCCCCTTTGACCGAATGCCAGTATTCGGCGTTTTCGGAAATACAAGTTTTTAGGAGAAATTTTCGTTTAAAACTCATATAATCACTTCTTATTGTTATTATATTTTGTAAATTGTGTATCGGATACATTTGTGGTGTAACTAAAAAATTTCAGAATTTTACATTTTTCTGTGTACTCCCTTTGGCCGAATGAAATATTGAACATTTTCGAAAATGCATGTTTTTTGGTGAAATTTTCGTTTAAAACTCATATAATCACTTCTTATTGTTATTATATTTTGTAAATTGTGTATCCGAAACATTTGTAGTGTAATTAAAAAATTTCAAAATTTTACATTTTTCTATGTCCCTTTGGCCGAATGCCAGGATTGGGCGTTTTCGGAAATACAAGTTTTTCTGTGAAATTTCTGTTTAGAACTCATATAATCACTTCTTATTGTTATTATATTTTGTAAAATGGGTATCGGAAACATTTATGGTGTAATTGAAAATTTTCAAAATTTACATTATTCTGTATACTACCCCCCTATGGCCGAATGTAAATTTTGAGCATTTTCGAAAATGCATGTTTTTTGGTGAAATTTTCGTTTAAAACTCATATAATCACTTCTTATTGTAATTATATTTTGTAAATTGTGTATCTGAAACATTTGTGGTGTAATTAAAAAATTTTAAAATTTACATTTTTCTGTGTACGGTTGGCCGAATGCAAATTTTGAGCATTTTCGAAAATGCATGTTTTTTGGTGAAATTTTTGTTTAAAACTCATATAATCACTTCTTATTGTTATTATATTTTGTAAATTGTGTATCGGAAACAATTGTAGTGTAACTAAAAAATTTCAAAATTTTACATTTTTCTGTGTACTACCCCCTTTGGCCGAATGCAAATTTTGAGCATTTTCGAAAATGAATGTTTTTTGATGAAATTTTCGTTTAAAACTCATATATAATCACTTCTTATTGTTATTATATTTTGTAAATTGTGTATCTGAAATATTTGTGGTGTAATTCAAAAATTTCAAAATTTACATTTTTCTGTGTACTACCCCCTTTGGCCGAATGCAAATATTGAACATTTTCGAAAATGCATGTTTTTTGGTGAATTTTTTGTTTAAAACTCATATAATCACTTCTTATTGTTATTATATTTCGAAAATTGTGCATCGGATACATTTGTGGTGTAACTAAAAAATTTTAAAATTTTACATTTTTCTGTGTACTACCCCCTTTAACCGAATGCCAGGATTGGGCGTTTTCGGAAATACAAGTTTTTTGGAGAAATTTTCGTTTAAAACTCATATAATCACTTCTTATTGTTATTATATTTTATAAATTTTGTATCAGATACATTTGTGGTGTAACTAAAAAATTTCAAATTTTTACATTTTTCTGTGTACGGTAATTGGGCGTTTTCGGAAATACAAGTTTTTTGGTGAAATTTTCGTTTAAAACTCATATATTCACATCTTATTGTTATTATATTTTTTAAATTGTGTATCGGAAATATTTGTAGTGTAACTAAAAAATTTCAAAATTTTACATTTTTCTGTGTACTACCCCCTTTGGCCAAATGCAAATATTGAACATTTCCGAAAATGCATGTTTTTTGGTGAAATTTTCGTTTAAAACTCATATAATCACTTCTTATTGTTATTATATTTTGAAAATTGTGTATCGGATACATTTGTGGTGTAACTAAAAAATTTTAAAATTATACATTTTTCTGTGTACTACCCCCTATGACCGAATGCCAGGATTGGGCGTTTTCGGAAATACAAGTTTTTTGGAGAAATTTTCGTTTAAAACTCATATAATCACTTCTTATTGTTATTATATTTTGTAAATTGTGTATCTTAAACATTTGTAGTGTAACTAAAAAATTTCAAAATTTTACATTTTTCTGTGTACTACCCCCTTTGGCCGAATGCAAATATTGAACATTTTCGAAAATGCAAATTTTCGTTTAAAACTCATATAATCACTTCTTATTGTTATTATATTTTGTAAATTGTGTATCGGAAACATTTGTAGTGTAACTAAAAAATTTCAAAATTTTACATTTTTCTGTGTACTACCCCCTTTGGCCGAATGCAAATATTGAACGTTTTCGAAAATACAAATTTTCGTTTAAAACTCATATAATCACTTCTTATTGTTATTATATTTTGTAAATTGTGTATCGGATACATTTGTGGTGTAACTAAAAAATTTCAAAATTTTACATTTTTCTGTGTACGGTTGGCCGAATGCAAATATTGAACATTTTCGAAAATGAATGTTTTTTGGTGAAATTTTCGTTTAAAACTCATATATAATCACTTCTTATTGTTATTATATTTTGTAAATTGTGTATCTGAAACATTTGTGGTGTAATTAAAAAATTTTAAAATTTACATTTTTCTGTGTACTACCCCCTTTGACCGAATGCCAGTATTCGGCGTTTTCGGAAATACTAGTTTTTAGGAGAAATTTTCGTTTAAAACTCATATAATCACTTCTTATTGTTATTATATTTTGTAAATTGTGTATCGGAAACATTTGTAGTGTAACTAAAAAATTTCAAAATTTTACATTTTTCTGTGTACTACCCCCTTTGGCCGAATGCAAATTTTGAGCATTTTCGAAAATGCATGTTTTTTGGTGAAATTTTTGTTTAAAACTCATATAATCACTTCTTATTGTTATTATATTTTGTAAATTGTGTATCGGAAACAATTGTAGTGTCACTAAAAAATTTCAAAATTTTACATTTTTCTGTGTACTACCCCCTTTTGCCGAATGCAAATTTTGAGCATTTTCGAAAATGAATGTTTTTTGATGAAATTTTTGTTTAAAACTCATATATAATCACTTCTTATTGTTATTATATTTTGTAAATTGTGTATCTGAAACATTTGTGGTGTAATTCAAAAATTTCAAAATTTACATTTTTCTGTGTACTACCCCTTTGGCCGAATGCAAATATTGAACATTTTCGAAAATGCATGTTTTTTGGTGAATTTTTTGTTTAAAACTCATATAATCACTTCTTATTGTTATTATATTTCGAAAATTGTGCATCGGATACATTTGTGGTGTAACTAAAAAATTTTAAAATTTTACATTTTTCTGTGTACTACCCACTTTAACCGAATGCCAGGATTGGGCGTTTTCGGAAATACAAGTTTTTTGGAGAAATTTTCGTTTAAAACTCATATAATCACTTCTTATTGTTATTATATTTTATAAATTTTGTATCAGATACATTTGTGGTGTAACTAAAAAATTTCAAATTTTTACATTTTTCTGTGTACGGTAATTGGGCGTTTTCGGAAATACAAGTTTTTTGGTGAAATTTTCGTTTAAAACTCATATATTCACTTCTTATTGTTATTATATTTTGTAAATTGTGTATCGGAAATATTTGTAGTGTAACTAAAAAATTTCAAATACATTTTTCTGTGTACTACCCCCTTTGGCCAAATGCAAATATTGAACATTTCCGAAAATGCATGTTTTTTGGTGAAATTTTCGTTTAAAACTCATATAATCACTTCTTATTGTTATTATATTTTGAAAATTGTGTATCGGATACATTTGTGGTGTAACTAAAAAATTTTAAAATTATACATTTTTCTGTGTACTACCCCCTTTGACCGAATGCCAGGATTGAGCGTTTTCGGAAATACAAGTTTTTTGGAGAAATTTTCGTTTAAAACTCATATAATCACTTCTTATTGTTATTATATTTTGTAAATTGTGTATCTTAAACATTTGTAGTGTAACTAAAAAATTTCAAAATTTTACATTTTTCTGTGTACTACCCCCTTTGGCCGAATGCAAATATTGAACGTTTTCGAAAATACAAATTTCCGTTTAAAACTAATATAATCACTTCTTATTGTTATTATATTTTGTAAATTGTGTATCGGATACATTTGTGGTGTAACTAAAAAATTTCAAAATTTTACATTTTTCTGTGTACGGTTGGCCGAATGGAAATATTGAGCATTTTCGAAAATGAATGTTTTTTGGTGAAATTTTCGTTTAAAACTCATATATAATCACTTCTTATTGTTATTATATTTTGTAAATTGTGTATCTGAAACATTTGTGGTGTAATTAAAAAATTTTAAAATTTACATTTTTCTGTGTACTACCCCCCTTTGACCGAATGCCAGTATTCGGCGTTTTCGGAAATACAAGTTTTTAGGAGAAATTTTCGTTTAAAACTCATATAATCACTTCTTATTGTTATTATATTTTGTAAATTGTGTATCGGATACATTTGTGGTGTAACTAAAAAATTTCAAAATTTTACATTTTTCTGTGTACTCCCTTTGGCCGAATGAAATATTGAACATTTTCGAAAATGCATGTTTTTTGGTGAAATTTTCGTTTAAAACTCATATAATCACTTCTTATTGTTATTATATTTTGTAAATTGTGTATCCGAAACATTTGTAGTGTAATTAAAAAATTTCAAAATTTTACATTTTTCTATGTCCCTTTGGCCGAATGCCAGGATTGGGCGTTTTCGGAAATACAAGTTTTTCTGTGAAATTTCTGTTTAGAACTCATATAATCACTTCTTATTGTTATTATATTTTGTAAAATGGGTATCGGAAACATTTATGGTGTAATTGAAAATTTTCAAAATTTACATTATTCTGTATACTACCCCCCTATGGCCGAATGTAAATTTTGAGCATTTTCGAAAATGAATGTTTTTTGGTGAAATTTTCGTTTAAAACTCATATAATCACTTCTTATTCTTATTATATTTTGTAAATTGTGTATCGGATACATTTGTGGTGTAACTAAAAAATTTTAAAATTTTACATTTTGCTGTGTACTACCCCCTTTGGCCGAATGCAAATATTGAACATTTTCGAAAATGCATGTTTTTTGGTGAAATTTTTGTTTAAAACTCATATAATCACTTCTTATTGTTATTATATTTTGTAAAATGGGTATCGGAAACATTTATGGTGTAATTGAAAATTTTAAAAATTTTACATTTTTCTGTGTACGTTGGCCGAATGCAAATATTGAGCATTTTCGAAAATGAATGTTTTTTTGTTAATTTTCGTTTAAAACTCAAATATAATCACTTATTATTGTTATTATATTTTGTAAATTGCGTATCTGAAACATTTGTGGTGTAATTAAAAAATTTCAAAATTTTACATTTTTCTGTGTACTACCCCCTTTGGCCGAATGCAAATATTGAACATTTTCGAAAATGCATGTTTTTTGGTGAAATTTTTGTTTAAAACTCATATAATCACTTCTTATTGTTATTATATTTCGAAAATTGTGCATCGGATACATTTGTGGTGTAACTAAAAAATTTTAAAATTTTACATTTTTCTGTGTACTACCCCCTTTAACCGAATGCCAGGATTGGGCGTTTTCGGAAATACAAGTTTTTTGGAGAAATTTTCGTTTAGAACTCATATAATCACTTCTTATTGTTATTATATTTTGTAAAATGGGTATCGGAAACATTTATGGTGTAATTGAAAATTTTCAAAATTTATATTATTCTGTATACTACCCCCTTTGGCCGAATGTAAATTTTGAGCATTTTCGAAAATGCATGTTTTTTGGTGAAATTTTCGTTTAAAACTCATATAATCACTTCTTATTCTTATTATATTTTGTAAATTGTGTATCGGATACATTTGTGGTGTAACTAAAAAATTTTAAAATTTTACATTTTGCTGTGTACTACCCCCTTTGGCCGAATGCAAATATTGAACATTTTCGAAAATGCATGTTTTTTGGTGAAATTTTTGTTTAAAACTCATATAATCACTTCTTATTGTTATTATATTTTGTAAAATGGGTATCGGAAACATTTATGGTGTAATTGAAAATTTTAAAAATTTTACATTTTTCTGTGTACGTTGGCCGAATGCAAATATTGAGCATTTTCGAAAATGAATGTTTTTTTGTTAATTTTCGTTTAAAACTCAAATATAATCACTTCTTATTGTTATTATATTTTGTAAATTGTGTATCTGAAACATTTGTGGTGTAATTAAAAAATTTCAAAATTTTACATTTTTCTGTGTACTACCCCCTTTGGCCGAATGCAAATATTGAACATTTTCGAAAATGCATGTTTTTTGGTGAAATTTTCGTTTAAAACTCATATAATCACTTCTTATTGTTATTATATTTTGTAAATTGTGTATCGGAAACATTTGTAGTGTAACTAAAAAATTTCAAAATTTTACATTTTTCTGTGTACTACCCCCCCTTTGGCCGAATGCAAATTTTGAGCATTTTCGAAAATGCATGTTTTTTGGTGAAATTTTTGTTTAAAACTCATATAATCACTTCTTATTGTTATTATATTTTGTAAATTGTGTATCGGAAACAATTGTAGTGTAACTAAAAAATTTCAAAATTTTACATTTTTCTATGTACTACCCCCTTTGGCCGAATGCAAATTTTGAGCATTTTCGAAAATGAATGTTTTTTGATGAAATTTTCGTTTAAAACTAATATATAATCACTTCTTATTGTTATTATATTTTGTAAATTGTGTATCTGAAACATTTGTGGTGTAATTCAAAAATTTCAAAATTTACATTTTTCTGTGTACTACCCCTTTGGCCGAATGCAAATATTGAACATTTTCGAAAATGCATGTATTTTGGTGAAATTTTTGTTTAAAACTCATATAATCACTTCTTATTGTTATTTTATTTCGAAAATTGTGTATCGGATACATTTGTGGTGTAACTAAAAAATTTTAAAATTTTACATTTTTCTGTGTACTACCCCCTTTAACCGAATGCCAGGATTGGGCGTTTTCGGAAATACAAGTTTTTTGGAGAAATTTTCGTTTAAAACTCATATAATCACTTCTTATTGTTATTATATTTTGTAAAATGGGTATCGGAAACATTTATGGTGTAATTGAAAATTTTCAAAATTTTACATTTTTCTGTGTATGTTGGCCGTTTGGCCGAATGCAAATATTGAGCATTTTCGAAAATGAATGTTTTTTTGTGAATTTTCGTTTAAAACTCAAATATAATCAGTTCTTATTGTTATTATATTTTGTAAATTGTGTATCTGAAACATTTGTGGTGTAATTAAAAAATTTGAAAATTTTACATTTTTCTGTGTACTATTTTTTTAAATGGGAAAAAAATAGGTATAAACTACAATTAAATCACATCTATAGCAATGGTTAGGATCGGTTGTCAAGATGGATGCCATCCTAAGGATGGCAGCCTAGACAGCCGATATATATATTCTAAGTCTTTTGCTCTTTATCACTACTCTAAGCATAAAATTTCCTTAATTTTGGACATCAACTAAGAATAAAATTAATCTTTTTTCATTGCAATTTTACTATAAATTATTTCAATTAGAGAATCAATAAAATATTATAACTATTTCAAAAACAAGTAAAATTGACAGCATTCTAAAAACAAAAAAAATTGACAGTATTTTATAATTAATTTTTTCTTTTTTATGGTATATCATATAGTTCACTGTAGTTTACAATTTAATTGGCACTAGCGTGGCGAAGCCACGGGTACAACTAGTAAACTATAATATTGAAGTGAAAACTAGTAAAGCAAAACCTATACAAATTAGGTCACTGATGCAAATATGTATACACACTACTTACAACTGGATTCAACCCTATCCATTCCTAAGAATCCTCAAACTCATTTAATACCAAATGACCAAAGTGACATAGAGTCCAACTTAGGTCAGTCTCTCTTCAGTCTTCTCTACAAATTTTCTTTCTTTACATTTAACAACACAAGGTAATATTCCCATTACATTTTTCAGTTTCGCCTGCAATGAATTCTTTTAAAATTTCCTTTGTGATTGTTTTTGCTATTCTTAGTCCTTGTATATCCGTGTTCTCACAATTCTTATATTTTCCAGTTCTTAACAATAATAGATCATCTACATTCACTATAACCAAACATTCATCTCTTTCAACTTCAACCACGGAGAATAATTGTTACTGGTTATCTCCTTCTGGCACTTTTGCCTTTGGTTTCTACCCTATTGGAGTTGAGGATACTATTATTCAATACATTGTTGGCATATGGAACCATAAATCCCGTAAAAAGACCTTAGTATGGGTTGCTAATCGCGATGATCAAACGTTTTCCAGTCCGTCATCTATTCTTTTCGATGGGAAGGGTAATTTAGTATGCATATCAGATACAAACAAGATATCAGTGCTCTGCAGTGTGCAAGCGAAAGAAGTAGCTTTAATTTTGTTGGTAAAAGAGGAAGAAGTAGCTACCTATGCTATGATGCATGATAATGGTAATTTTGTATTATACAATTCTAGGAAGCATGCCATATGGGAAAGTTTCAATTATACTACCGATACTATTCTTCCAGGCCAGACACTTAAATCTGGCTCTACTCTTGTCGCGAGCAAATCTCCATCGGATCCTTCAAGTGGAAGATATAATTTGAGGATAGAAAAAGAAGGCAACATCATTATTTATGACAACAACAATAATCGCGTATTCCACTCAATGTACTGGCACGGAGTTACACCTCAAGTTATCAAGATGAAGCTTACTTCAAACGGTCATGTCTATCTCATTAATTGGGATGGCCTAATTATCAAGAACTTCACAATGGAAGGACAACACAGTGACGATGACTTGAAGAATGGTCTGATAATGTATAGAGCAAAACTGGATTCAGATGGAATTTTTCGTTTGTACAAAGATGAAATCGATGCTAACATTCAGAAATCGTGGCAGATTGGCATCTACAATGAGGAACTTTATGCGATTTCTAAGACAGTTGCCGTGATATTGGTCTTACTGCTAATAATTATCTTATCATCATGTAATGGTAGATGAAAGTAAACAACCAGCTCCCAAGTCTAGTAAGCAACAGGCTAAGATCTAAACAAAATTCAAATCTACCAAATGAATCGGAAGGCCAAGCTGTAGGGCTGTGAAGAACCAGGATGTTTATGCTTAAAAAATGCCTGTTAACAGGTGCTATTAGGGTTGTTTTCTTTGTTTTAGGTCATCATCATTGTCAAACATTTTCCTTACTACTACAATTATCCTGTTGCTAGAGTTTTAGTTGGTAGTATTGTCAAACATTTTCCCTTACTACTACAACTATATGGAAGTAAGTTTTGTTTGTGTGTGTTAGTTGTTCATTCGATTAACCAGATCAAATGCATATCAAATGTTTTAGTTTTTAGTGGTTTAAGGCTTGAAAGTAGTCATTTCCCATTACCCATTTTTTCTTCTTCCCTATCCAACGAAATTACGCAAAATAAATTAATAATACCAGCTTCATATATTAGTCAGTGGTTTACTGGAACCATTGTATGAAAAATGAATGGAAGTGAGCATGGATAGCTTATGCGGGTAGACGCTTTGAGTCTGAAGAAGGTACCTGAGCCACTATTATTTTCAGAATACAGCAGATTGATCATGCACCTTGCAGCGAATTCTGAATGACATATAGGAGTGACTGTTCCCCACTTTGGCAACACTGATCTGTTTCTCTTCTCTTTTATTCGCCATTCTGTTTATGTCTTTCATAAACAGAAACAAAAAAAAAATGCTGCCTTTACCGTTCAAATTTATATCGCTTGCAAACTACAGAGTACAGACATTAATTGGAAACAAAAAATTTAACCACCACCCACTTCTGCTAACATTATTTTTGGTACTATAACATGCAAATTCTTAAATCAAAGAACTAGAAAAGGGTGTAGCACAAATTATAAACTTGAAGCGAAAAAATAGTTCCTTTCCCTTTGAGCAACGGATCTCAGATAAGAAAGTTTTCTATATTAAGATGTCCCCTTCGGCGGAAGAATACAGGACTGTAATTGTATCTCATCTCATTAAACAAAACAGACGTATATATGAATGTATAATTTTTCCAATTATAACTACGAGTAACTACGAAATGCTCATTATCTGACTGAATCTACCTCTGTAAAGGGACATGTCTATGGAACAAAAACTTGATGAGAACACCACAACTGATAGATCTTTTAGTATTTTGATTGTTTGTTTAAAATTTACTGGAAGTTAATAGTCATAGTCTTACTGCATGTGAAGTACTTGATTTGTTAAAATATTGCAGAATTTGATATTTACTGGGTCAGAAGCCCTACATGATATATCATTAACGTTGATCATCATTCTTAGCTTCATTTTCTATTAAACTGGTTGATTTTCTACTAATATTGGTTGATTCAATTTGACTTAAAAAATGTGTTCTGTTAATGACCGCAGATTGCCAATTTCAAGGATAATTTTCATTGATTTAAAAGTGACCACAGCTACGAGGTAAGTTTTCTTGTTTTCTTCCTTGAACATTTTAGTCTATATATACTCATTCAGTTATATTCTGCAATGATATCACATTTTAGTTTATATATTCAGCTATACAAGGTATGGCTTTCCTTTTATCCGTCTGCTCATTAGGTTTCGCGATAAGAGCAGTTTGATATGAAACTTTTTTATTTAAGTTCTAAATTCAAGCTTTTGAATGTATGTGATGATTTGTTTATGTTTGTGATTTTCCTGTAAAATGGCTGCCTAACGAATCAATATCTTCGTATATGATTCTACGTCCACAATAGTTGACGAAACCGATTTTCCTATGTAGTGAAACAAAAATTATTGGACCGCGGTGTGATTAGTAGCAAAAATGTAGAAATCAGTTCATGGACTATTCGCAACTTTAACTAAAAACGGCTATTTATGGGTGACACAGTCAACAAAGTCTGTGAGCTATTAGGTACGGCTATAAGTTCATTTATTTATCTGATGTTATATATCTGTTGATCAAGAAATAATTTTCTTTTCCTTACGACCTTCAGCTCATACCAAAACAATACTATTTTTCTTAGCTATGTTGAAGAGCATATCTTTAAGATATTCAAGTGAAGGTCCATCCTATATATTATTATTAGTGACTTGCTTGAACATATGCTACATTTATTTGTGAGCCGAATATCAGATTTTTGAATAAACTGAGGCTAGGCCAGACCCCTGCCAGTTTAATGTTAAAATACGATGTGAAGATATCTACTAACAAGATTAAAAAATTAGATGATGGCCAGAAGGGCAGAATCATTTATACTGTACTACAAATCTTATCTGACATATAAAGGTTAAGGGGGTTTATTTTAAACGTCTAAGGGTAACCTTATACGATGTGGAATGCACTGGTTAAGGTGTTATCTGATTATGAGATATTGATGGATGGTTAATAGATGGACAATTTTAAAATGGCGATTAAATTTGTAATGAAGCCACGGGTATACCTGTGACCTGACCAAGTATATAATCATTTTTACCTCATTACAATGTGCTTCTGGTCCATCTATTTGAATGAAACATTTAAATAGGAACACAAGATCATAACATTTTTTGAAAATATTTGCATTTAGCATGTAGTGCATATTTAACTGGTGTATCTCAAATGGTTAGAGCGTGTGGTTTTAAACCACAAGGTCGAAGGTTCAAGCCCTTCCTCCAACATCTTTATTTTCTAACAAGTAGCTTTGACATATATCATAATGTACATAATTAGCTAGAGTAGCTCATTTTGTCAGTCTCTGGCTTTCTAAGAAAATTATGCTGCAGTGGACCAGGTAAGGAAATTACAATCAATTCTATGATATTGTCATCATATTCATACTGTTGTGTTCCACACACCTGACTTCATCCTCTGAAATTGTTTTAGACTATTTTTATAGCTTTCTACTTTTGTTATTGTTTTCAATAACCCATATTGTGTGTTATACCGATGTCCATCTGCCTCACCATATTGTTTTAAACTATTGTTTTAAACAACATAGGTTATTGTTTTCCATATTTTGTATTATACTGATGTCCATCTGCCTCACCAATCAGCTACACTGCACTCTTTAGAGTTCAAATGACCAGGATATGTAAGTTCATATGAATTGGCAAATAAACAAATACTTGCATTGCATTTCCAGAAACTGTACCGAAATTAGAATCTTGATGGAGGAATATGTGAAAACTTATTTCGTTTTAGATGCATGAATTTTTTTTTTTTTATTAAATTTAATGTCATACTTTTATGTATTTGGTGGTTTCTGATATCACTGCCAAATTTGTGCAATTTTGATCTTCATAATCATTAGATTGGATTGTGAAGTTTATTGTCAATTTGATTTGATCACATGAGCATTGTTTTGAATACACGTAGTTGTGGTGACATAGGTTTACTTGGAACAAAACATTTCATTCTAGAAATATGGAACTATGAAAACAACTTCCAAGAGCTCTTCAGGTAAAGTGTCTTATGAAAAATCTTCAGATTCGTAAGTTTCAATTCAATATATAGTATATATTTTGTCAATAGTTGATAAAATAGTTTCAACTAATACGTACCTAAAATATTGTATTTTATAATGTGAAAAGGATTTATAAAATAATTCACTGAACGTAATTTTCACCAATGGTATCGAATAGTTATATTTTTGCTTGTATGCTAGAAAAAAAATTAATCAATCTCACAATTTTTTAACATGGTAATCTGCACTATGAATCTCAGGAACTTCTCAACCGACTTCTTTATGGATGAAATTATAACAACTGGAGTTCTAGGTCCTTTGGAAACAAGCAGTAAGTTTTCTCACCAATTATCATTACTAAGTGGCAAGCTAGCAATTTCATGATTGATTACATTTAATACATGAAAATCCCATAAAAGGTCTGGCGTGGCAGATTTCTGTGGAAACTTTTTTTTTTTTTTTTCCCTGTGGAAACTTTATAAGTGGTTTCAATTCTAAATCTATTAAGAATAGAAAGCCATTATAAATTTTAAATATCATTGCATGAAATTGTTTCTCATTGCTAACTAAGATAGGTATTAACTTATACCGATCAGTTATCTATATACATTGTATACGGTTGTTATGATGTTATTACTGCTCACAGTACATAATTACAGCTTGACGTCGGACACTTTTATTGAAAAATGGGAAAAAAATAGGCATACCCCCTTTGGCCGAATGCAAATATTGAACATTTTCGAAAATGCATGTTTTTTGGTGAAATTTTCGTTTAAAACTCATATAATCACTTCTTATTGTTATTATATTTTGTAAATTGTGTATCGGAAACATTTGTAGTGTAACTAAAAAATTTCAAAATTTTACATTTTTCTGTGTACTACCCCCTTTGGCCGAATGCAAATTTCGAGCATTTTCGAAAATGCATGTTTTTTGGTGAAATTTTCGTTTAAAACTCATATAATCACTTCTTATTGTTATTATATTTTGTAAATTGTGTATCGGATACATTTGTAGTGTAACTAAAAAATTTCAAAATTTTACATTTTTCTGTGTACTACCCCCTCTGGCCGAATGCAAATTTTGAGCATTTTAGAAATTGCATGTTTTTTGGTGAAATTTTCGTTTAAAACTCATATAATCACTTCTTATTGTTATTATATTTTGTAAATTGTCTATCGGATACATTTGTGGTGTAACTAAAAAATTTTAAAATTTTACATTTTTCTGTGTACTACCCCCTTTGGCCAAATGCAAATATTGAACATTTTCGAAAATGCATGTTTTTTGGTGAAATTTTCGTTTAAAACTCAAATATAATCACTTCTTATTGTTATTATATTTTGTAAATTGTGTATCGGATACATTTGTGGTGTAACTAAAAAATTTCAAAATTTTACATTTTTCTGTGTACTACCCCCTTTGTCCGAATGCAAATATTGAACATTTTCGAAAATGCATGTTTTTTGGTGAAATTTTCGTTTAAAACTCATATAATCACTTCTTATTGTTATTATATTTTGTAAATTGTGTATCGGAAACATTTGTGGTGTAATTAAAAAATTTCAAAATTTTACATTTTTCTGTGTACTACCCCCTTTGGCCGAATGCAAATATTGAGCATTTTCGAAAATGCATGTTTTTTGGTGAAATTTTCGTTTAAAACTGATATAATCACTTCTTATTGATATTATATTTTGTAAATTGTGTATCCGAAACATTTGTGGTGTAATTAAAAAATTTCAAAATTTTACTTTTTTTGTGTACTACCCGAATGCCAGGGTTGGGCGTTTTCGGAAATACAAGTTTTTTGGTGAAATTTTTGTTTAAAACTCATATAATCACTTCTTATTGTTATTATATTTTCTAAATTGTGTATCGGATACATTTGTGGTGTAACTAAAAAATTTCAAAATTTTACATTTTTCTGTGTACTACCCCCTTTGGCCGAATGCAAATTTTGAGCATTTTAGAAAATGCATGTTTTTTGGTGAATTTTCATTTTAAACTCATATAATCACTTCTTATTGTTATTATATTTCGAAAATTGTGTATCGGATACATTTGTGGTGTAACTAAAAAATTTTAAAATTTTACATTTTTCTGTGTACTACCCCCTTTAACCGAATGCCAGGATTGGGCGTTTTCGGAAATACAAGTTATTTGGAGAAATTTTCGTTTAAAACTCATATAATCACTTATTATTGTTATTATATTTTGTAAAATGGGTATCGGATACATTTGTAGTGTAACTAAAAAATTTCAAAATTTTACATTTTTCTGTGTACTACCCCCTTTGGCCGAATGCAAATTTTGAGCATTTTAGAAAATGCATGTTTTTTGGTGAATTTTCATTTTAAACTCATATAATCACTTCTTATTGTTATTATATTTCGAAAATTGTGTATCGGATACATTTGTGGTGTAACTAAAAAATTTTAAAATTTTACATTTTTCTGTGTACTACCCCCTTTAACCGAATGCCAGGATTGGGCGTTTTCGGAAATACAAGTTATTTGGAGAAATTTTCGTTTAAAACTCATATAATCACTTCTTATTGTTATTATATTTTGTAAAATGGGTATCGGAAACATTTATGGTGTAATTGAAAATTTTCAAAATTTTACATTTTTCTGTGTACTACCCCCTTTGGCCGAATGCCAGTATTGGGCGTTTTCGGAAATACAAATTTTAGGAGAAATTTTCGTTTAAAACTCATATAATCACTTATTATTGTTATTATATTTTGTAAAATGGGTATTGGAAACATATATGGTGTAATTGAAAATTTTCAAAATTTTACATTTTTCTGTGTACTACCCCACCTTTGTCCGAATCCAAATATTGAATATTTTCGAAAATGCATGTTTTTTGGTGAAATTTTCGTTTAATACTCATATAATCACTTATTATTATTATTATATTTTGTAAATTGTGTATCGGAAACATTTGTTGTGTAATTAAAAAATTTGAAAATTTTACATGTTTCTGTGTACTACCCCCTTTGGCCGAATGCAAATTTTGAGCATTTTAGAAAATGCATGTTTTCTGGTGAATTTTCGTTTTAAACTCATATAATCAATTCTTATTGTTATTATATTTTGTAAATTGTGTATCGGATACATTTGTGGTGTAACTAAAAAATTTTAAAATTTTACATTTTTCTGTGTACTACCCCCTTTGGCCGAATGCAAATATTGAACATTTTCGAAAATGCATTTTTTTTGGTGAAATTTTCGTTTAAAACTCAAATATAATCACTTCTTATTGTTATTATATTTTGTAAATTGTGTATCGGATACATTTGTGGTGTAACTAAAAAATTTCAAAATTTTACATTTTTCTGTGTACTACCCCCTTTGTCCGAATGCAAATATTGAACATTTTCGAAAATGCATGTTTTTTGATGAAATTTTCGTTTAAAACTCATATAATCACTTCTTATTGTTATTATATTTTGTAAATTGTGTATCGGAGCCATTTCTAGTGTAACTAAAAAATTTTCAAAATTTTACATTTTTCTGTGTACACCCCCCTTTGGCCGAATGCAAATTTTGAGCATTTTAGAAAATGCATTTTTTTTGGTGAATTTTCGTTTTAAACTCATATAATCACTTCTAATTGTTATTATATTTTGTAAATTGTGTATCGGATACATTTGTAGTGTAACTAAAAAATTTCAAAATTTTACATTTTTCTGTGTACTACCCCCTTTGGCCGAATGCAAATTTTGAGCATTTTAGAAAATGCATGTTTTTTGGTGAAATTTTCGTTTAAAACTCATATAATCACTTCTTATTGTTATTATATTTTCTAAATTGTGTATCGGATATATTTGTGGTGTAACTAAAAAATTTTAAAATTTTACATTTTTCTGTGTACCCCCCTTTGGCCGAATGCAAATATTGAACATTTTCGAAAATGCATGTTTTTTGGTGAAATTTTCGTTTAAAACTCATATAATCACTTCTTATTGTTATTATATTTTGTAAATTGTGTATCGGAGCCATTTGTAGTGTAACTAAAAAATTTCAAAATTTTACATTTTTCTGGTACTACCCCCTTTGGCCGAATGCAAATTTTCAACATTTTAGAAAATGCATGTTTTTTGGTGAATTTTCGTTTTAAACTCATATAATCACTTCTTATTGTTATTATATTTTTTAAATTGTGTATCGGATACATTTGTGGTGTAACTAAAAAATTTTAAAATTTTACATTTTTCTGTGTACTACCCCCTTTGGCCGAATGCAAATTTTGAGCATTTTAGAAAATGCATGTTTTTTGGTGAAATTTTCGTTTAAAACTCATATAATCACTTCTTCTTGTTATTATATTTTCTAAATTGTGTATCGGATACATTTGTGGTGTAACTAAAAAATTTTAAAATTTTACATTTTTCTGTGTACTACCCCCTTTGGCCGAATGCAAATATTGAACATTTTCGAAAATGCATGTTTTTTGGTGAAATTTTCGTTTAAAACTCAAATATAATCACTTCTTATTGTTATTATATTTTGTAAATTGTGTATCGGATACATTTGTGGTGTAACTAAAAAATTTCAAAATTTTACATTTTTCTGTGTACTACCCCCTTTGTCCGAATGCAAATATTGAACATTTTCGAAAATGCATGTTTTTTGGTGAAATTTTCGTTTAAAACTCAAATATAATCACTTCTTATTGTTATTATATTTTGTAAATTGTGTATCGAATACATTTGTGGTGTAACTAAAAAATTTCAAAATTTTACATTTTTCTGTGTACTACCCCCTTTGGCCGAATGCAAATTTTGAGCATTTTAGAAAATGCATGTTTTTTGGTGAATTTTCGTTTTAAACTCATATAATCACTTCTTATTGTTATTATATTTTGTAAATTGTGTATCGGATACATTTGTGGTGTAACTAAAAAATTTCAAAATTTTACATTTTTCTGTGTACTACCCCCTTTGGCCGAATGCAAATATTGAACATTTTCGAAAATGCATGTTTTTTGGTGAAATTTTCGTTTAAAACTCAAATATAATCACTTCTTATTGTTATTATATTTTGTAAATTGTGTATCGAATACATTTGTGTTGTAACTAAAAAATTTCAAAATTTTACATTTTTCTGTGTACTACCCCCTTTGGCCGAATGCAAATTTTGAGCATTTTAGAAAATGCATGTTTTTTGGTGAATTTTCGTTTTAAACTCATATAATCACTTCTTATTGTTATTATATTTTGTAAATTGTGTATCGGATACATTTGTAGTGTAACTAAAAAATTTCAAAATTTTACATTTTTCTGTGTAATACCCCCTTTGCCGAATGCAAATTTTGAGCATTTTCGAAAATGCATGTTTTTTGGTGAAATTTTCGTTTAAAACTCATATAATCACTTCTTATTCTTATTATATTTTGTAAATTGTGTATCGGAGCCATTTGTAGTGTAACTAAAAAATTTAAAAATTTTACATTTTTCTGTGTACTACCCCCTTTGGCCGAATGCAAATTTTGAGCATTTTAGAAAATGCATGTTTTTTGGTGAATTTTCATTTTAAACTCATATAATCACTTCTTATTGTTATTATATTTTCTAAATTGTGTATCGGATACATTTGTAGTGTAACTAAAAAATTTCAAAATTTTACATTTTTCTGTGTACTACCCCTTTGGCCGAATGCAAATATTGAACATTTTCGAAAATGCATGTTTTTTGGAGAAATTTTCGTTTAAAACTCAAATATAATCACTTCTTATTGTTATTATATTTTGTAAATTGTGTATCGAATACATTTGTGGTGTAACTAAAAAATTTCAAAATTTTACATTTTTCTGTGTACTACCCCCTTTGCCGAATGCAAATTTTGAGCATTTTCGAAAATGCATGTTTTTTGGTGAAATTTTCGTTTAAAACTCATATAATCACTTCTTATTGTTACTATATTTTCTAAATTGTGTATCAGATACATTTGTGGTGTAACTAAAAAATTTTAAAATTTTACATTTTTCTGTGTACTACCCCTTTGGCCGAATGCCAGTATTGGGCGTTTTCGGAAATACAAGTTTTTAGGAGAAATTTTCGTTTAAAACTCATATAATCACTTATTATTGTTATTATATTTTGTAAAATGGGTATCGGATACATTTGTAGTGTAACTAAAAAAATTCAAAATTTTACATTTTTCTGTGTACTACCCCCTTTGGCCGAATGCAAATTTTCAACATTTTAAAAAAATGCATGTTTTTTGGTGAATTTTCGTTTTAAACTCATATAATCACTTCTTATTGTTATTATATATTTTAAATTGTGTATCGGATACATTTGTGGTGTAACTAAAAAATTTTAAAATTTTACATTTTTCTGTGTACTACCCCCTTTGGCCGAATGCAAATTTTGAGCATTTTAGAAAATGCATGTTTTTTGGTTGAATTTTCGTTTAAAACTCATATAATCACTTCTTCTTGTTATTATATTTTCTAAATTGTGTATCGGATACATTTGTGGTGTAACTAAAAAATTTTAAAATTTTACATTTTTCTGTGTACTACCCCCTTTGGCCGAATGCAAATATTGAACATTTTCGAAAATGCATGTTTTTTGGTGAAATTTTCGTTTAAAACTCTAATATAATCACTTCTTATTGTTATTATATTTTGTAAATTGTGTATCGAATACATTTGTAGTGTAACTAAAAAATTTCAAAATTTTACATTTTTCTGTGTACTACCCTTTGCCGAATGCAAATTTTGAGCATTTTCGAAAATGCATGTTTTTTGGTGAAATTTTCGTTTAAAACTCATATAATCACTTCTTATTGTTATTATATTTTGTAAATTGTGTATCGGAGCCATTTGTAGTGTAACTAAAAAATTTCAAAATTTTACATTTTTCTGTGTACTACCCCCTTTGGCCGAATGCAAATTTTCAACATTTTAGAAAATGCATGTTTTTTGGTGAATTTTCGTTTTAAACTCATATAATCACTTCTTATTGTTATTATATTTTTTAAATTGTGTATCGGATACATTTGTGGTGTAACTAAAAAATTTTAAAATTTTACATTTTTCTGTGTACTACCCCCTTTGGCCGAATGCAAATTTTGAGCATTTTAGAAAATGCATGTTTTTTGGTGAAATTTTCGTTTAAAACTCATATAATCACTTCTTCTTGTTATTATATTTTCTAAATTGTGTATCGGATACATTTGTGGTGTAACTAAAAAATTTTAAAATTTTACATTTTTCTGTGTACTACCCCCTTTGGCCGAATGCAAATATTGAACATTTTCGAAAATGCATGTTTTTTGGTGAAATTTTCGTTTAAAACTCAAATATAATCACTTCTTATTGTTATTATATTTTGTAAATTGTGTATCGGATACATTTGTGGTGTAACTAAAAAATTTCAAAATTTTACATTTTTCTGTGTACTACCCCCTTTGTCCGAATGCAAATATTGAACATTTTCGAAAATGCATGTTTTTTGGTGAAATTTTCGTTTAAAACTCAAATATAATCACTTCTTATTGTTATTATATTTTGTAAATTGTGTATCGAATACATTTGTGGTGTAACTAAAAAATTTCAAAATTTTACATTTTTCTGTGTACTACCCCCTTTGGCCGAATGCAAATATTGAACATTTTCGAAAATGCATGTTTTTTGGTGAAATTTTCGTTTAAAACTCAAATATAATCACTTCTTATTGTTATTATATTTTGTAAATTGTGTATCGAATACATTTGTGGTGTAACTAAAAAATTTCAAAATTTTACATTTTTCTGTGTATTACCCCCTTTGGCCGAATGCAAATTTTGAGCATTTTAGAAAATGCATGTTTTTTGGTGAATTTTCGTTTTAAACTCATATAATCACTTCTTATTGTTATTATATTTTGTAAATTGTGTATCGGATACATTTGTGGTGTAACTAAAAAATTTCAAAATTTTACATTTTTCTGTGTACTACCCCCTTTGGCCGAATGCAAATATTGAACATTTTCGAAAATGCATGTTTTTTGGAGAAATTTTCGTTTAAAACTCAAATATAATCACTTCTTATTGTTATTATATTTTGTAAATTGTGTATCGAATACATTTGTGGTGTAACTAAAAAATTTCAAAATTTTACATTTTTCTGTGTACTACCTACCCCCTTTGCCGAATGCAAATTTTGAGCATTTTCGAAAATGCATGTTTTTTGGTGAAATTTTCGTTTAAAACTCATATAATCACTTCTTATTGTTATTATATTTTCTAAATTGTGTATCAGATACATTTGTGGTGTAACTAAAAAATTTTAAAATTTTACATTTTTCTGTGTACTACCCCTTTGGCCGAATGCAAATATTGAACATTTTCGAAAATGCATGTTTTTTGGTGAAATTTTCGTTTAAAACTCAAATATAATCACTTCTTATTGTTATTATATTTTGTAAATTGTGTATCGAATACATTTGTGGTGTAACTAAAAAATTTCAAAATTTTACATTTTTCTGTGTACTACCCCCTTTGGCCGAATGCAAATATTTAGCATTTTCGAAAATGCATGTTTTTTGGTGAAATTTTCGTTTAAAACTCATATAATCACTTCTTATTGTTATTATATTTTGTAAATTGTGTATCGGATACATTTGTGGTGTAACTAAAAAATTTCAAAATTTTCCATTTTTCTGTGTACTACCCCCCCTTTGGCCGAATGCAAATATTGAACATTTTCGAAAATGCATGTATTTTGGTGAAATTTTCGTTTAAAACTCATATAATCACTTCTTATTGTTATTATATTTTGTAAATTGTGTATCGGAAACATTTCTAGTGTAATTAAAAAATTTCAAAATTTTACATTTTTCTGTGTACTACCCCTTTGGCCGAATGCAAATATTGAGCATTTTCGAAAATGAATGTTTTTTGGTTAAATTTTCGTTTAAAACTCATATATAATCACTTCTTATTGTTATTATATTTTGTAAATTGTGTATCTGAAACATTTGTGGTGTAATTAAAAAATTTCAAACTTTTACATTTTTCTTTGTACTATACCCCCTTTGGCCGAATGCAAATTTTGAGCATTTTCGAAAATGCATGTTTTTTGGTGAAATTTTCGTTTAAAACTCATATAATCACTTCTTATTGTTATTATATTTTTTAAATTGTGTATCGGATACATTTGTGGTGTAACCAAAAAATTTCAAAATTTTACATTTTTCTGTGTACTACCGAATGCAAATTTTGAGCATTTTCGAAAATGCATGTTTTTTGGTGAAATTTTTGTTTAAAACTCATATAATCACTTCTTATTGTAATTTTATATTTTGTAAATTGTGTATCGGATACATTTGTGGTGTAACTAAAAAATTTGAAAATTTTACATTTTTCTGAGTACTACCCCCCCTTTGGCCGAATGCAAATATTGAGCATTTTCGAAAATGCATGTTTTTTGGTGAAATTTTCGTTTAAAACTCATATAATCACTTCTTATTGTTATTATATTTTGTAAATTGTGTATCTGAAACATTTGTGGTGTAATTAAAAAATTTCAAAATTTTACATTTTTCTGTGTACTACCCCTTTGGCCGAATGCATATATTGAACATTTTCGAAAATGCATGTTTTTTGGTGAAATTTTCGTTTAAAACTCATATAATCACTTCTTATTGTTATTATATTTTGTAAATTGTGTATCGGATACATATGTGGTGTAACCAAAAAATTTCAAAATTTTACATTTTTCTGTGTACTACCGAATGCAAATTTTGAGCATTTTCGAAAATGCATGTTTTTTGGTGAAATTTTTGTTTAAAACTCATATAATCACTTCTTATTGTAATTTTATATTTTGTAAATTGTGTATCGGATACATTTGTGGTGTAACTAAAAAATTTGAAAATTTTACATTTTTCTGAGTACTACCCCCCCTTTGGCCGAATGCAAATATTGAGCATTTTCGAAAATGCATGTTTTTTGGTGAAATTTTCGTTTAAAACTCATATAATCACTTCTTATTGTTATTATATTTTGTAAATTGTGTATCTGAAACATTTGTGGTGTAATTAAAAAATTTCAAAATTTTACATTTTTCTGTGTACTACCCCCTTTGGCCGAATGCATATATTGAACATTTTCGAAAATGCATGTTTTTTGGTGAAATTTTCGTTTAAAACTCATATAATCACTTCTTATTGTTATTATATTTTGTAAATTGTGTATCGGAAACATTTCTAGTGTAATTAAAAAAATTCAAAATTTTACATTTTTCTGTGTACTACCCCCTTTGGCCGAATGCAAATATTGAGCATTT
Organism: Aquilegia eximia; assembly: GCA_023053565.1. Classification (NCBI taxonomy): domain Eukaryota; kingdom Viridiplantae; phylum Streptophyta; class Magnoliopsida; order Ranunculales; family Ranunculaceae; genus Aquilegia; species Aquilegia eximia. The sequence continues at coordinate 16,599,481 of JALIGU010000005.1, forward strand.
TCGAAAATGAATGTTTTTTGGTTAAATTTTCGTTTAAAACTCATATATAATCACTTCTTATTGTTATTATATTTTGTAAATTGTGTATCTGAAACATTTGTGGTGTAATTAAAAAATTTCAAAATTTTACATTTTTCTGTGTACTACCCCCTTTGGCCGAATGCATATATTGAACATTTTCGAAAATGCATGTTTTTTGGTGAAATTTTCGTTTAAAACTCATATATAATCACTTCTTATTGTTATTATATTTTGTAAATTGTGTATCGGACACATTTGTCGTGTAATTAAAAAATTTCAAAAATTTACATTTTTCTGTTTACTACCCTCTTTGGCCTAATGCAAATATTGAACATTTTCGAAAATGCATGTTTTTTGTGAAATTTTTGTTTAAAACACATATAATCACTTTTTATTGTTATTATATTTTGTAAATTGTGTATCGGGACATTTGTGGTGTAATTAAAAAATTTGAAAATTTTAAATTTTTCTGTGTACTACACTTTGTCCGAATGCAAATATTGAGCATTTTCGAAAATGCATGTTTTTTGGAGAAATTTTCGTTTAAAACTCATATAATCACTTCTTATTGTTATTATATTTTGTAAAATGTGTATCGGAAACATTTATGGTGTAATTGAAAATTTTTAAAATTTTACATTTTTCTGTGTACTTACCCTTTGGCCGAATCCAAATATTGAACATTTTCGAAAATGAATGTTTTTTGGTGAAATTTTCGTTTAAAACTCATATAATCACTTCTTATTGTTATTGTATTATGTAAATTTTGTATCGAAAACATTTGTGGTGTAATTAAAAAATTTCAAAATTTTACATTTTTCTGTGTACGGTTGGCCGAATGCAAATATTGAGCATTTTCGAAAATGCTTGTTTTTTGGTGAAGTTTTCGTTTAAAACTCATATATAATCACTTCTTATTGTTATTATATTTTCTAAATTGTGTATCGAAAACATTTGTGGTGTAATTAAAAAATTTCAAAATTTTACATTTTTCTGTGTACTACCCTTTGGCCGATGCAAATATTGAGCATTTTCGAAAATGCATATTTTTTTGTGAAAGTTTCGTTTAAAACTCATATAATCACTTCTTATTGTTATTATATTTTGTAAATTGTGTATCGGAAACATTTGTAGTGTAATTAAGAATTTTCAAAATTTTACATTTATGGTGAAAGTTTCGTTTAAAACTCATATAATCAACTGACTTTGTCACCCTTCTCTCCCTTGCCAAGAATCAGGTCCACAACAGAGTTTGTAGTGTCCACCACGGGACCAGTATCACCGTTGATAACTGCAAAATATAAAAACATGTCAGATCAATAAAGAGAAAACATGTCAGGCCATTCCTTATCAAAAGTCCGTAAAGACCTAACAACATGCCTCTTACGGGGTCTACTACAGAAATGATAATAATGGTCGGGGGATTTGTCAGAATGACAGACACAGTAGTGTTCACGGATATCCATCAGACTCACGGAATAACTTGGATGCTCATTAATCTTGTTGAAACACCGCATTATCCTCCAAAAGTTCCCGGTGCCTTGACCAGGGGACATCTTGTAGAAATTCAAGACAGACTTATCCAACTCTGTCAACGGGAATCTTAATCCAGCATGAATCTGGTAAGCCATAACGATGATGGTTTCTGACCCAGGAACGGGGTCAAAGTCACAGTATCTCAAAGCTCGAGCATAGTGAGCCAACGAAACGGTGTTAGGAATGGAATAAACTTGACGGAACACATCTAATTCAGGCCTCCACTCATACAGATCGGGGTCAAACCGATCCAACCAATAGATGGAGCCATTGGTGCTAGTACCCTCAGCATCTTCACTACCCGGAGGCCTCGGGTTCGACCTTTCCTTCTTAAAATAACCTCGCCACTTCACCATTCCAAGTGGTTCCGACTCCATTTAGTTTAAGAAGTAAACGGGGGCGATAGGTGTGTGCACCGTGAACACAGTGACGTCTGGCAAAGAAGCAAAAACAAACAACTGAAGTTGAAACCTCCCTAAATCAAAAAGCAAGGGTTTTTTCTAGCAAAACCTAAGTCACGCCTTAGCTTCCCACTATATGAACACTAGAACTATATATGAACACTAGATTTGTAAAGAAAAACAGAAAAATCTCAAATGAACAAATAAGAACAGAAGGGTAGCAAGAGAGAAAGGAGAACAAGGAAGCATACCAGTCCGAAGAACAAGAACTTCAAGCAACAAAGCAATGAGAAGCAAGCTTTCTGAAACTTCGAAAGTTTGAGCAAAGGTCGTTAATGGCGGATGGAAGAAGAAGCAGCAACAACAAAGATAAAACAAAGGGAAAATACTTCAAAACTTATATACCCAACAAACATTCTTTCCGGGGTGATTTAGGTTTTGGTCACCACTTTTTAGTATTAATTAGGTTTTGGAGCCGGTTTTTATCTTTATTAGGGTTTAGAGCTCATTTTCGAACCAACAACTAAAAAAACCCGGTTGAACCGAAAATATTTTCAAAATACCTAATTTTACCCCTGAAACTCACGTGATCTGCACGTGATCACTAACCCTAATATAGTTTTGATCAGGGGTATTTTGGCCATTATAAACAATTACTTGGGTCAATTGTCGGTTCAGCTCTAAACCCTAATAAAGATAAAATCCGGCTCCAAAACCTAATTTATACTAAAAAGTGGTGACCAAAACCTAAATCACCCTTCTTTCCCCCTCAAAATTACGCTCATGAAACGATGCAAACGCTTCGACAAACGAGGAGAATCGGCGGCGTTGTCTTATCAGCAGTAAAGATACGCACCTTTTCGAGGCACACGTGACCAACACGTGACTCAACCTAATCATGAACATACACGTGTAAACGGTCAGAATTCACATTGACTGACACGTCGAATTTTCCCTCCAAAAAGTCCACCATGCCAAGTCATCATTGACTCCACAGAAGCAAACGCACGACATTCTCTGTGTCGTCTCGTCAGTGGACCCCGTCGCCGCAGAGAAGGGGGTAATGTAAGTACCATATCCTAAATGTCACCACTAAGGATTTGCTAAATACTTTTGGGATCACTGGATCAACAGACAAGAAAAAACCGACGGACACGTGAGCGACACAAACCCAGCTGTCTCCCACTATTTAACCAACAGTCAAACAGGTGCAGAGAACACTAGGCCATACGGCCACCCACGTGTCCAACCTCTCCAGCCGTGGATTAAAAGAGCAATCCAACGGTGCCGCATAGGCCGACCAACCATCTATAAATAGGGGCAATCTCCAATCATTAGGTATGCTCTCTTGTCCCATCAATCACTTCACTCCTCCACTTCACCCTACTGACTTGATCGTCAGAGTGCCAACACCGGTGGTTTTCTCTTCTGTGCAGGTTTTTAGACGAAACTGATCAGATACTCCCACGGCGGGCACGATCCCAACGGAAAAGGGACTACACCTCCTAACACAACTATGTATACATTGTACCCTTGTACTACATTTGTTTCTCCTTTTACGCATATCTCTCACAGTCTCACTTGGGTAGAAGTCGTGAGTTTGAAACACGTCCATAGCTTATTGTTTCACGAAAAGTTTCCTCGCCGGTTGCCCCCCTTCAAAGTCCAAACTGGATAGTCAACCGAAAGAAGAAAAAAAAAATCCATGAAACAGGACATTAATTGTGTACCCACACCAGTTGATGATGATCATACCACCATCTATGACACCAAAAAAGTGTCGTAAAAAAAAATGGGCTTTTTAAACTTTGGTCATAGGCTAATGGCTTCAATTAGGCTTTGGTCATAAAAAAGACGTTTATTAGGCTTTGGTCACGATTTCTGGTTGACTCACGATCTGAGTTAAAAAACGACTGAGTTGAGTTTAAAAATTTAACAAAATACCAGTATTACCCCTACTTTAAAAGCACTTGCAGTAAAATAAAGTTTTAAGCATTTCATTTCTTCCTAAAAACAAAAATTTCATCCTATCAAAATTAAGTAAATTGCAACAAATTAACATCTTAAAAATAAAAATTTAAAGTTAGGGCGTAAATTCTTTAATTGTAAAAGCAAAGTTGAAAGTATTGTGTAATTATGGGTTTGTATCATTGTATGGTGTTAAAATAAATTATTCTTTACAAGTTTTAATTCAAAATTTGTATTCCAATCAACATCTAAACATCCGTAATTTGCAAAAGAAATTTCTCAATCTTGATCTTATTCTCTTCAAGTGTTAAAACTTAGCATATCTCAAGTTTCTAAGGCACTTTAATGGTGGCAAATTATTTCTAAAACCTAATTTTCCTATTTATATATATGCTTCTTCTCTAATTTTCTTCTCTAAAACTCTAAAAAATGACGTAACTTAAAACTCACATGTTTTTCACGTGAGGGTATTTTTGTCAGTTTTAAAAAATATCAAACCCAACTGGGTCTAACGCACAATTCGTGACCAAAGCCTCATAAACGCCTTTTTAATGACCAAAGCCTAATTAGGACCATTAACTTATGACCAAAATCTAAAAAGCCCCCAAAAAATTCTCATAATAGCTTCAAATGTATAATTTTTGTTAATTTTAATTCTTATAGAAAATTTACTTAATAAGTTCTAACTTTTTCCAGAAATTCATTTATTGTACTCTTCATCTTGACCTTATAAAATGCATTAAGTTTTAGTGTATGTACATTGCTCATATACATTACTGCAACAATCATGCTCATAATGGATTTGTACTCGTACAAAAGCTGACTGAAACAAATAAATGAATTGAAGCAAATATTCAACCTTCTTTTACATAATCATGCATCGAATAGTATGTCGCTTGGAAAAAACTAGCCAGCAAAATTTTCCTATATCACCAATTCCTATCTAACATTGGTCTCTGCTATGGACTACACTATTTCAGGTATGTGCCGCCGACTAACCTTCTTTTTAAGAGCTTGTCTTATTAGCATTTCAATTTCATGAATGTGATACATCTAATCTAATCTTTTTATATATTCGTTGGTGCCAACAACATGAACCTGACCATTCATTCATTTCCAGTGAGTATCATTTCACTTCCAAGTTGTAACAAACAATATTGGGATTCAACTGCATTAAAAACGTGAACTATCTCCAGTAGTCCAGTGAACACCCGTTGATCAAAGGTCGGATGGAAGCATTTATTTGTTCTACTAAATTGAATTGGTGCAGACTGCAGACAGGAAAATAACAAATACCAAACTCCTCTAGTAAAACTGTACAAGGAGCACATGCTGCACTGCTGGTGTTGAACCCTAAATCTATTTTGTAACAGGTTTAGACTTTCCCAAACATAAAATGATCAATTAGCTAACACAATACTCAGTTGTGGATTGCTAGTAACAGTTATGGATTGCTCATAAGTGAAAATATAGTTCTAATACAGAATGGTTTTTGCAAATATTACACAATACAAGCTTAGTGTCAGGCATGAGCATATTTTCTATCCGTTGGCACTGTGGTATATTACACTACTATTTCAACGCTTAAATATATGTACAGACACATTAACAAATACATATCATATCACAGGGAATGAAGCTCACTAGCAGATGACCTGATATAAAAGCTTCTGATGGAATCTGAAGTTTTTGATAAATCATCAAACGTCAACACCCTGCGCAATTCAACTTGTTACCATCAATCCCCAGAGGGATACAAATTAAGGCAGTGTTTGTTTTCCAATTAGTTTAAATCACAATATTGACTTTTTTGTGCTGAAAATACTCTCTGCATTCATACAATATAGTTGTGGTTTTCCCTAGCATATTAGTTACTTATTGATCCGCAAAGTGTTAATTATTATTTATCTCGCTTCAATATGCTTATGTATGACTACACACTAAAACAACAACCTCATCAAAACCCTAAATTTCAAAGACCTAAACCTTACATGGATTGAAATGCAAATCGATTAGAATAAAATCTTACTGCTTTAGCGACGTTCCTTGGAATTCTTATTCTGGTACCACCAAACAAAGCCAAAAGACTTCTCATCTCTAAGCATAAACTTCTCCTCTTTCTGGAAAAAAATTTCCGATCCCACCCGTTTCAATCTTCTTCACCACCATAATTGATGTGATATGAAACCACGAGAATTCCAATCTTTATTTTCTTGTAGAAATTATACTAGTAAAGAATAATAGCTGAATCATCTCTTACAAAATGAACTCTAAGAACACCAAAAGTGGTGATTGGTGCTGCAAGTCCCCATGCTAGCAAAGTCTTTCAGTTGTGTGTCAATCAGAGATCACTGTGATACTACAAAAGTTCACATAGTGTCCAACCATCCTAAGAACTTTTACAAGAAATTTTTGGACACATGTCACCAATTTTTGGGGTATATCTACACAACGTCACCACTTTATTTTTTATTTGTGTTTAGTCACCAGCCTCGTTAGTTGAACAAGTCAACCCTTAGTTGACTGATTCAAATATACGTTGACTGAGATCGAGCTTCAATAAATTAAGATATCAAAGAACAATGAAACGAAGAATGACAACAAAGAGAAAAAAAACCTAAGTCTTTGTTGTATGATAACAGTTTTACCAGGTCAAAGTTGAGTTGACCGTTAGAATTGACGACGCTGAGATGGAATGGTGACGAAATGCAAATAAATCAAAAAAGTAGCAACGCTGAGGAAATTTACCCCAAAAAAATGGTGACGAAACACATATTTTCTCAACTTTTTATTTCACTATTTCTTTTGTCTAAAGTCTAAACATTTTTAGCAGTTAGAAACTTGTACTATTTTTTCGTAGGCTATCATTGATTTCAATTCATTTTCTGGCAGCTGTTGAGCAAGTCTACTAAGTTCAAGAAATTGTATGTTGATGTATCTTAGTTTAACCTTCTCTCTGTGCATCACTCTGAATCCCAGCCAGTTGCAATCTCAGAGCATCAGTGTTTGGCTGTGAAATAAACCGAAAAAAATGGTGACCATTAACCAGAAAAAAAAAAGTAATCTTCAGAAAAAAATTAACAAAAAAGAAAGAGAAGATTACCATGTGGAAGAAAGCAAACTGCATTATTTGACATTTAGGAGAGTTGTTATCTTGATATCCTCTTTCTCGAAAAATGGTGAGCATGATGGAATGGGGAAACAATAGGCAACTGGATTACTTGCCTCCAAAATAACGTCTGAGGATCCACCCCAGGATGTAACATAATTATTTCCGATACCACCCATTCCAATTTTCTTCATCACCCTAAAATTTATATCTTAACCTCTAACATCTTCTTCTATATATTTGTTTACAGAATTACAGAGATTGAATAGTTACTTATTTTCTTCATTAAAGAATTCAGATTGCAAGGGTTAGGGGCTAGGTTTTAAAGTGAAGTATTTGTAGTAGATACCATAGGTGAAAATTTTGAATATATCCGAATGACCTTGGAAAAACCGTATTCCGCGAATATCCGGACCCCAATGTCGGATATGGGAGGTTTGGCAAAAATGGTTCTCACGAAATATTTTGTGAATATTCCTGAATATTCGCGAAAAAATCGAAAAATTGGGAGGTTTTTTCCTATTGTCATGTTTTTCTTCTGGTTTCAATGTATAAACTTATAATTAAAAGAAAAACATACATTGCAAATTAAACACGCGACAAATCATACAAGGAAGCTAAGACGGAGAGGTTATATTTCGTTTATTATTCGTATGCCGTACCGCTCCGAATTCCAAAAAACCAGAATATTTCGTGAATATCCGCCCGACATTTTCGATTTTTTCGCCTATGGTAGAGACTAGATAGAGATGATATTTTCTTGATTCCACTTTGACCAACACTCTTGATTTTGAACCATTCATTCTTTACAACCAAATTCTGCCACTTGGCAACATCACTAGTGTATTTATTTATTTTGTTAAAACATACAACTGTGACACATGGTTGGGACCGACGTTTAGTTGTTTGTTATTAAGGAAGATATCGAGATAATAAAACATAAAAAGAAAATAACATCAATTTCACATAAGTTTTACCAAAATTTCTCTGCCAGTTTGCAACTTGTAACGATTGAGAGCACCTCCAATGATCTTTTAAATTTGTAACTTTGAGAGAAAAAGACAAAAACAATCAAAAACCACTCTAATGGTATCTTAAATTTGATAAAATCTTAACATTTCATTAAACTTTCTCTTAAATTTGAGAGTTTCTGAAAGTATTTTTAAGTTAAAAAATGAGAGTTTCTGAAAGTGTTTTTAAGTTAAAAAAGCATAACTAGTAGTTTCGCGCAACACTACTTGTGGGTGGAATTATTTTTTGTTTTTTATAGTAGGTGGGTCCCACATTTTACAGAGAAGAGAGACAAATTCTCTTTTTTCTACGTAAAACATAACTACTAGTTTCGCGCAAAGGTATTACCTGTGGACTCTCTTTTTTAATTTTTTTTAATAATTTTTATTTATTGGGTCCCATTTTTGTAGTATGTTTTAAGAAACCATTGGAGATGGGTGTAAAAATATCATCTTAAATTTATAAAAACAGCCTATGTGGCATCTTAAATTTAAGAGACCATTGGAGATGCTCTGAGAGCAAATTGAAATTAAAGTTAGTGAAATGGTTAATGATGAAGATGAAGAGAGAGTGAAAAGACATACATACATGTAACCTTAAGGAAAGAACGCCATTTAGATTAGATTCTCGAAATCTTAGAGGTATTCTTGAGAAAAGAAGATATTTGCATTAGATGTGGAGAGAAACCAGGGAAAGAAGGAGAAGGGGACGAAAAAAAAGAAAGAAAAAAAAAAAGTAGACGGATGGACATGGGATTTAATCCCACCCGAAGTATAATGGACCTCCTAACGTCGGTCGATAATCCATAGCCAGGGGCGGAGCCAGGGGGGTGTAAGGGTACATAACGTGCGTACCCTGAGATTTGGAAAAAAATTATAATTTATTTTTTGTAGGTGGTTTCTGAAATTAAAATTTTTTTAAATATTTTTTTTTTTTTTTTATAATAATTGGCAAATTTTATTGATAAGCTCAACAAATTACATAAAAGTAGAGGACAAACGCGCTACAAACTGCGCGACAAGTCCTTTCTGGATAGCAAACCCGATTCTCTTAGATACATATTCGTTCAAACCCGCAATCATCACATTGCTATACATTACCTTCTGCACTCTTCTGAGGAGCTCAACTGCTAATTTAAGTTTTCTCTCTTAAACACTACTAATTTAAGTCTAAACACTTAAAACACTACAGCTAAATCAATAACTCTCTCTCTTTCTCTCTCTCTCTCTCCACTACTTCTCTACCACAAACATTGTCATTCAATTAAATATTTGGTAAATCTCTTGTTCAGAATTCTTTTATCTTTACATTTTGTATTATAGAATTTTTATTATTTTAATACCACTGCAATTCAATTAAATTTTGGGTAAATCTCTTGTTCATAATTCTTCTGTATTTGGTTTTGTATTATAGAAATAATATTATTTTTTTATTTTATTTAATTAGGGACTTAGGGTTTGTAAAGTATGAGTATTTGTTTTTGTTTTTATAGTTAATTCAATATCTACATTATTGATGTCTTGTTGATTGATTATTTAATTATATTATTTGGTGTGTTTTATTTGAAGATAGTTGTTTGCTTATTTTCAAATTTGTGTGTACTATACATTTTTAATCATAAAGAACGAATTTTTTTTCCTTATTAATGCATTACAAAATTAATGTGCACCCTGACTTAAAATCCTGGCTACGCCACTGTCCATAGCTGGTAATATTTCAATGTAATTATATTTATTTTTTTTAGGACCGAGAAATAATATAATCGAAAATGAATTGAATGTGAAACCCCTATCTTTGGGCAATGATAGCAGAGATTTGGGGTTCAAATCTAAAACATGTTTACCACCAATTTTTGTCAATAAAAAAAAGGGTGATTTAGGTTTTGGACACCACTTTTTAGTATAAATTAGGTTTTGGAGCCGGTTTTTATCTTTATTAGGGTTTAGAGCTGAACCGACAATTGACCCAAGTAATTGTTTATAATGGCCAAAATACCCCTGATCAAAACTATATTAGGGTTAGTGATCACGTGTAGATCACGTGAGTTTCAGGGGTAAAATTAGGTAGTTTGAAAATATTTTCGGTTCAACCGGGTTTTTTTAGTTGTTGGTTCGAAAATGAGCTCTAAACCCTAATAAAGATAAAAACCGGCTCCAAAACCTAATTTATACTCAAAAGTGGTGACCAAAACCTAAATCACCCTAAAAATAATATATCAAGAACTCAAACTACAACCATCTCAACAACCATATAGATATAGTTTATCGACAAGCTAGATCTATATAGAACAATTCGTATAATAATATTATGGTGCAGTTATTGACTCTATGCCCTCATTCACAGTACACAACAAGGATACTCACTCACGGATCCAATTATATATCTTTTTAAATTTACCATCCCATTGAACAAAATATACTCCATCCCACTGAGCCCTCCTAATACAACAGGCTGCACCCTCACCATCCATACAACCCATATCTTGATCAGGCTTGGAGGAATCAAACATGTCATTGTGTACCCACACTAGTCGATGATGATCATACCACCATATACGACACCAAAAGAGTGTCGTATAAAAAGGATTCTCTGTAAAACTCCATGAAATATTTTGGTGAAAATCAACATTATGCTCACCTAGATCGTTGTCCTTCGATTTGCAATGTACAGTTAGTGTATTGTTTGGACCAAGTCCATTCTGGATATACATATGTATTTTGCTCATGAGGCTAGACACTGTTGAACAACTCCACAATGAAACCACCAATACAAGCATGAATGCAAATGAGATATTGTTCCTAATAGCCATTGTTGGTGTTTCTTGAATCCTTATCTTCACTTCAATTGAAATTGAAGAGGATATAAAAAAAAGTCTCAGATATAAAAGATAAGTAAGAATCTTAAAAAGTCAACTTGAAATGCACAGAATCTATATCTATTATGATTCTTTTGTTTTAAGAAGTTGTCAGTTAAATAAACGCTAATTTCACTTAAGTAATTTGGACAAATGTCAAAGTTCTCAAAAGGAAAAAGTTATCTCCTAAAATGGATGTGGAGAGGGCATATACAAGATGAATGCCAGTAACACACAAAACAAAGATCCGAGAAGAAGAGAAATACAGAGCTCAGAAAGACGCAGTAGATTGTCAGAAATAGATGCACTCCCATAGAAGCTGACTGCACACAAATAAAATGATTTGAAGCAAGTCTGTAATCCTTGATGAGTTCTTCTGTCCCCTCTCCTTTTACATAATAATGCATCCCTAATTAGTCTGTTGTTTGACAAAATATACGTTTGATGGCCGTAATAGATGGCCATTGGCCAGCAAATATACTTTTGATGGTCACATTTCCATGAGTCCCATTTTTATTTCCAAGTTCCAACAAACAATACAGTATGCTTAGATGTTGATTCGATCAAATAATCCAGTGGCTGGTGATATTGCATTGTAATGGTGGTTCAAATGTCCATATGGGGATGCATCTGACAAGATGTTGGGTACAATATATGGTTGCGTTTAGTGTGCACGAACTAAGAGCCAGCAGTCACATTGATACAATTTCACTTGCTAATAGCCTAATATTACTTGGAGTGATGATGATCATACCACCATATACACGACACTAAAAGAGTATCGTCATAAGATAATTCTCCTTGAAACTCCAATGAAGACTTTGGTGGAAATCAACATTATGCTTGCCTAGATCATTGTCCTTAGATTTGCAATGAACTGCCTAGGTATTATTCGGGCCAAGTCCATTCTCGATGAACACATGCATTTTGAAAAAGACGTTAGACACTGATGAACAACTCCACAATTAAACCACCATTGTAAGTATCAAAGCAATGGATGTGGACAAAGAGAAGCAATAAGAGGACAAATAGAGATTGCAATGAAAATTTAAGGTAAAATTGATAAAAAATACAACGTACTTTACCATTTTTTTCCATTAATACAATGTACAAAAAAACTGACCAAACAATGCTTGTACTTTCGTTTTGTTTCTACGTTATACAATCTGTTAAAATGAGCTAACAGACTGCTTATCTGTACAACATTTTCTGACGTGGTTTTATTTAATTAAGTTTATTTGCTGAGGTGTAAAAAAATAACAAAAGTTTTAGTAATCCACGTGTTATCAGATCTTATTTCCACATGTTGTTTCGATCTTAGCCGTCTACAAATCCGCTCGTGATTCTTACAAAGACTGCATACAAGTATCTCAAAGGTTCTACTATTAGGACAACACCCTTTCTTGTTCATTCTTCTGTATTGATCCAAAGCAGATTCCATTTTATCATTTTCACACAAAATCTCTATCAAATAATTCAAGGTTTCGACATTAGGTATAATTCCAGCTTTCACTATTTCTTTATAAGCAAACAAGATAGACTGCAAATCCCTCTTTTCCTCCATTAAAGTACGCAACAAAACATTACATAATCGAATTGACGGCTTAATTTTACCCAAATTCATAATCTCAAGTACCTTTAAAGCTTCATCTAATCTATGGTTTTTGGCAAAAGAATCAATCAAAGAAGCAAAAGCTTCCTCGACATGTGGGCATTTCCCCTTAATCATCTCACTGCAAAAAAAACTCCATATCTTTAATATTTCCAACCATACCCAGTTTTAAAATCACCCAAAAATATGTATCAGCAGTATGATAAAAACGTTTTTTATTAGAAGCCCATTTGAATATTTTGATTGATGAATTAAGATCTTTAGTAGAATCTAAAACTTGAATTAAGTTTTCTGTATTTAACTTATTCTTCAAAAATCGAATCTTTACTTCAAAATCATTACTATTGAGTGAGTTTTGATCAGTTTCTGAAGAATTTGAAATATGGGTAGCACATGAAATTGAAGAAAATGATGAAATGAAAGCTACCCATTTTGGAATTTGCTTAGAAACTATCAAAGATGAAATCTTTATTGCCATTAATGTAAAACAAAAGAAAGAAGAATCTAACCTGGTCTAGTGTAGTTTGTAATTTGAAGAAGAAAACAATTCCACAACTCTGTTATAATTTAAGGGGTAAATTTCAAATAAGACTAAAGTTTGGGGAGTTTAGAAAAAATCTTGTACAGAAAATTAACTTAATTAGATAAAACCACGTCAGAAAATGTTGTACAGATAAGAACTCTGTTAGCTTCATTTTAACAGATTGTATAACGTAGAAACAAAACGAAAGTACAAGCATTGTTTGGTCAGTTTTTTTGTACATTGTATTAATTGGAAAAAATGATATAGTACATTGTATTTTTTATCAATTTTACCAAAATTTAAACATATACACCACCTGCAAAAAGAGAGAAATACTAAATATTTGAAATATTATCACAATCTTTTCAATGGTTAAAACTAAATTAAGAACATGAACTATCTCTTAAGTAGTTAAAGCTGAGAGGATGTACCACAACTCACACAGTCACACATCTCATATGTTTTCGTCAACGACTAATCCAACAAAATGAACAAAATTTTTGGCCTTCTTTGATACCTTGGCCTCCATCCAAATACATTTAGACTATTTCCCAAGCCCAAGTTTGCGTTACATTTAGTTAAAATCAAACAAATTTTCTGCACCGGAAATTCTCACTCTGCAACAGTGTACATCACAATTGTTTGATCCCCATCAACAGCCTCCTCAAATTTATAATGTTTGAATCTGCAATAAAAGGAAAAGTTGTAAACCTTATAAGAATTACTTACACAAATAAAGAAGAAGAAAAGAAATTAAAGAAGAGGACTAGAGAGACAAGACAAGAGTACCAAGAGGAACTAGGAAGAAAACAGTTGCTTAAACTTCACACAGATAGCGATAATTGTTTCCGATACCACCTATTCCAATCTTGTTTACCACCACCATTGATATGGGGAGAAACCATGAGAATTCCAATATCTTTACCAATAACATATTCTTTTTAATGAGTACTATCTATTTGTTTACACAAAATAAAGACTGAAGAAGCTAGGGTTTATCATACAGATAAGATATTTTCTTGATTCACTTTGACCAAAGCTTTTGATTTCAGCCATTCATTTTTTACCAACTTTTGCCACTTGGCAACATCACAAATCATTATTATAATGTCATCAAATAATCCAATGGCTGGCAATATTGCAATCTAATGATGGTTCAAAACAAATGTTTATATGGTTGTGGTTACTGGTTAGTGTGCAGGAAGAACCTGTCAAATTGGTACATTTCACTTTTGCTGAAGTATTACTTGCTCTTATTGATTCAATGCCCACATTCGCATTACATGTAAATGTGAAGATATCATTGGTGCGAATCCAATTATATTTTTATGTGAAGAAATCATTTAATTGCGAAAAATATATTCGATCCCATTAAGCCCTCTTAATACAGCGCTTTGTACCAATACCATCCTCCTTGCAGCCTTGATAATCGGATCACTCGTAAAATAAGAGTTAGAATCCTTACATTTAGAAATATTCGACAAATGTTTATACAGAATGAGGGACAAATCTTCACACAATGAGGGTAAGGTATCTAAGCTTAGCTGATGCACCGCTCTCATTTATTATAATATTACAGGCCTTGAGGTGCAGAGGGTATAAGTTTTCAATGGTAAAGACTAAGACCATCTCCGAAGGTAACAGTGAAAAAAAAAACTCAAATACCTATAATATTTTGTAGGACCCAGTGAATAGTGTATGTATATGGTCTTGTTATCTCCAACCTTTATACGTATATTGTATATTTTGATGCAAAACTATTAAAATAATAATTAATTAATATTATATTTGTAGCACATACAATTGATTAACTATTATGTTTTTGTTTTATATGTATTTTACAATTCCGTTTATGCCCTTCAACCATTAAAATGGTCACTAGGTATATATGCATATATTTTTTTCGGTTAAGTATGTTGTATACATATAGGATTCTACATTCAAATTTAAAAATTATATTAATTAAAATTTAATTTGAAAATAAGTATTTCATAAGACAATTCCATAAGTTCACATTTTTCATATCATTTAATTTTTAATTTTAATTTTTTTTTTTATTTTAATTTTTTTCAAAATCAAATTTTATTGATAAGCTCAACGAATTACACAAAAGTAGAGGACAAACGCGCTACAATTCCATATGCCCTTCAATCAAATTTTTTTTTGTTATTATTTTTTAATTGTTGTTGCACATGAAAATTATTTAAGTTTTTTGGGGTTAGATGTAATTAGTTGAATACAACTATGGGCCATTTCTTTGGGCTTGGACTTGAGTTTAATAAAGAATGATTGGAAAAAACAAATATTTGATAAGAGTAATATGAAAAAATTAAATTTTGAATAAGGGTTAGGTAGAACCCAAAACTTATTGCACATGAGACAAACAAAAATTTAATTTTTACTCAAATATAAGTAAACTAGTAATACCCGTGGCGCTACCACGTTTGCCAATTAATTGTATATTGCATAGTAAATTCTAATTTTTATGAATATATTTTGTTTGTTCTACTTAAATTTGATAACTATAAATTCACATAATTACAGAGTTTGTTTGTCATTAAAATTTAGCTATATAATTGGTACGGTAAGGAGAGATACACATAGGTTAAAGGCATAAGTTCATTTATGAAGAGAAGGCATGGAGGAGTATGGCCAAATAGAACATGTGATGCTAACCACTATGGGAGAAATTGAATTGAAACCTAAAAGAAAAAAAAAAACAATCAAGGCAATTCTAGTACATATTTGTGCAGCAGATATATTAATCGAATATATTAATAGACTACCTATATTATTAAAAAAAATTCTACTTTGAATTAAATTATTTTTCATGTTTTTTTATAGTTATATATCCTTTTCTTCAGTCTTCACCTCGAACATTTCATTCGTAAATAAATTGATTCTTTTGTTTGCTATTTGTTTGCAATCTTCTTCTTCTAAAATCTTGTCCGCACGACAGTTTTTATTCATGAATATGATCCATTTTTTTTTTATCTTTCCGACTAAAGTATATCCATTTTTTTTTAATCCATCACAAATTCACAACCAATTTCATTACACTTGATGTAGTGTCGATGACAAACTATGGTAGTGTTGTATGGAGTCTGCAATTTTTACTTTGGAAAAATATATAAGGAGTCTGCAATTTCTATAATGTAACTCAGTTGTACTTTGGTTGCTGAGTTTCATCTAAATATTCTACATTAATACCAACCAGAAGCAGTTGAACTTCTCAAGATGGTACAAAGGTGATGAATAACAATGTGTTGACGACGGGTTCCATGAATATGTATTTCATAGGATTGGTTTTGCTATTTAGAAAGGGCTTGCATCGTAGTTTGTAGCGTGCTGTCAACTTGTTTATTGAGAGAAAAGAGAATGCAGCCAATGATCACTTCCACAATAGACTCACCATCCAAAAGGATCACCTGCCAAAAATTACATAAGTTAATAGAAGTTAGACTCATCCATAGAATTGTATACCTAGTAAATAAGTTGCATTGATCTAAATGAAATAGAAAGCACCTGAAGACTGTTCAGCATTTCCTCAGGTTCGTAGGGTCGGGTTTCCCGTTTACCCACAACGGAGGAGCCGCCCCCACTAGGGAAAACTGTCAGAAGATTAGAGAGACATTAAAAATACAGGTAAAAAACTTCTCCAAAAAATTTGGAAGATCCAAACCAAACTTCAATACCCAGCGAGGCTATATGCAGTCAATTGTACTAAATTTTATGGAAATATATTAATATGAGAAAACAATACATGCCTGAGCAGCGTACATTGTCAGGTAACAGTTTTACTCATGGGGACATACCCCCATTTTACAATTTCAGAAAGTAACACTCAAATTTCCCCTTGCAGCCCCATAAAACAGTCATACATACAACTGTGGAAAACAACACTAAAAAAAGCTTATAAAGAACTACCCAAGTCACCTGCCAAAAAAACTACACTACTGATTGTGGTACTACTGTTTTGCTCTCCCATAACAGTTTCGCTGAAGACTGAAAAATTGCTGCACTTTGTTTTGCTGACACATCTTGTTTTGGAGCTTCCACACCATTGCTATACCACCATACCTTAAGAAGTTCAGACATCAGCCCTGCATAATCTATTTCATTTGTGCTTTAAAGCCATGAATATCTGCCAGTTTCAATTGTTCGTATTTATGTTCGCATATGGTTTGGATTTCGTTGGGCCATTGATCAACTGCTTGCGTATAAAGTACCTGATAACCATATACAGTACATTAACATGAACATAAAAAGTACAGGAAATTTACGTAACATCAAATTTATATAGTGATAATTTTGTTACTGATCACACTTCCTCCAAAATAATAAATTATAAAACTCAAGAAAACTTAATCAATAGTTAATTCGCAAATAGAATTGTACCGAATGAAAAAAAATTATTGCAGTACATGGGTACTGAAATTCAAAAACCCTTAAAAGACATCCTAAAAGTTGAAAACTTGAATAATGATAAATTTAAAAGTACTACTTTGAAACTTTCATCCATAGACCGTTCTTGTGAAGCCATTAGTTTAATGAACATAAACGACACCTGCACCAATTAGTTTTTGAATTGAGAGAAATAGTTGTTGAACAAACCCTAATTTGAGTTGTGATGATGTTGAAGAGAAGAGAGGAGAAAAGTAATTTCAGAATTTAATTAGCAATCATTTGAGATAATCAAGCACAACAAAATTGCAAACAAAAATATTTTAGTAGAGCAAATCAGAAATTAAACGAAGACAATTCCAGAAGTGACGCCTTACAATAGGGAATATATACATCTTTACAATCATAGTCTAGTGGAAGTGAAGAATTCACCTTAGTTAATGGAGAAGGAAGAAACTTATTGGTGCAGTTGTTGACAGAGAAATGCACCTTAAACCATTCTCTATTGTTTCTTTGGAATAACACAATAAAGAGCCCATAGACTGCATATATCGATATTGTGGATAAAACCTGGACAAATGGATAAGCAGAACCATCCAATGTGTTCTTCATCTTGTTTTGTTCTTTCCTCGGAAGATCTCAATTAACCTATACATTTGGTCCGTTAAATGAATTTATTAGTTAATTCTTAGTCAACCTTTTTGTTAATGCATTTAGATCATATTATTCATGTAAGATAGTAAAATAAAAAAAATAAAAAAACAAACCAACCTCTTCTTGTTTTCATTCAGGGAGTAAGTCTCACCTGCACTGAACAGTGCTTGAAAAGGCTCTCCTCATCATCTGTTCCCATGAGTCCATCCTATATAGCAAGAAACTCTTTAAACAATTTTTAAAAAAAAAGCGTCTATAGCTTAGTGCTTGGTACAGAACTTTAATTTGAAAAACGGGTTGACAACATGGAAAGCATCAATTAAGCAAAACTTCATGAAGCAGCATTTGAGATTTTAGCATTTTTTTTGCTGAAAGAAAAAGGTAAAGAAATTGAAGAAAAGCGTTTCACACTATGTTATCAGCCTATGACACTATAAACTCATCTTCTTTAGTAGGGTAACTATAACTGCTACAACTAAGACTCTTCAATGTGGTCAGGCGGATTGCAATTTTATCTTCCTAAGATGAATAAATCTTAAGAAATGAAAAACCTTTTATTCACCTTGAAAAATGATGGTCAAACCATTTCCTCATATTGCTTACGAATCAAGGCGATCCTAGGTGCAAATAAATCAAATGCAAGTGACAATCAAACCATCATAACCTACGAAAAATGGGAACTGTATTAAGAATAAAAACCAGCAACAAAATCGAGTGTATTTTAAGCTCTGGTACATGCGAATGGAACAAAAGCGAACAAACCTTAGAGATATAAATTTTAAAAGAAAAAAGATAAAGAAAAAACCAAAAGATGACACTGTGTAGTTTGGCAGTGTTAAATGAAATAGAAGAAACAATATGACCGCATATTCAGCCTACACGATCGACATAAATTTGACTATTATTTGCCCATGCACGAATTTATGGCGGACTTGGGAATTTACATGTTGGCATATGACAAAGCTGGTATGGAGAGAGTGATCCAAACCCAAAGTTCTCAGTGTCAAGAGCTTGCTGACCTTTTATATACCAGTAACTGCAGTTTGGTAATAGGTATGCATATCTCAATGAGTTTAGAACAACATAATTCCTTTCGTAAGCTTTGTGCTTCCTATCATCATGGTCCTAAAGAGACTTCCAACTTGTGTTGACTTTTGAGGTTAATTACCTATCATACCCAACACAGGCATCTCCAGTGGGAGACCTAAGTATCTTCTGCGATGGCTTCCCTAGAAAAAAAATAGCTATATCACATTACGCGATCTCATTCATATAAAGATAATATTATATATCATAGTATATATAATTATACACTTACTGTTCTCTTGTTACGTGTACTCCTGAACATCCATTGTTAGAAGAATTGTCTTGACACTTTTGTCGTTTTCCTTTTCCAGTGTTCATGCCTGAAATGAAAACCTTTAATGTAGTATTAATTCCAATATCCATTGTTAGAAAAGCAATAGATGCATGTGATGTGTGTTACACCTACAGAAGATCCTTTTTCATGCATTATAATGTAAATAAAGCTTTATGCCAACAATTAATCCAAATAAAAATAAAATAAAATAAATAATATGTGTAGTATCAAATTTTCTTTTCAACTATACTACGTGTAATTCCATCACTGGAGAATGGAGTTAGAAAATGATATCTAACTGAAGTAAGTCCTTACATAAACCAAAAAAATTAAAAAATGGGCATACCTCATTGAGCAAGTTTATTGTTATAATGGGGCAGGTTCTCAGTTTCCTATGAATAATAGTACGAAATCAACCCTGTAACAACAAAAACATAATCTTTATGAAAACGTAGATAAACATAACATTCTCAAAATAGTAGATGAAAGTATAAGAGTAACATTCCCAGAGTAATACTGTCACTTTTGGTGTTCTAGGCAAACAACAAAATCTACTAATCAAGAGAGTCTAAGAGATTATATAGAGTAATACTGTCAGTATTGAGTAGATGGAATGACCATTATGGTTGCATTTATAAAACTAAACTGTCTAGATATGAGTCAGAGTCATATGGATCAATAATGGTCAGTCAAGGCACAATTCATATATTTTACAGCAAGGTGGTATTTGGTTCCCCATGTTGATATGTGAAACCTGATTGAAATTTACTGTAAAATTCACAGTAGGGTTCTTAAAACACAATACAAAGTTGTCGCAGACTGCCCAAAATATATAATAAATTCGCAGATTAAGATATGATGACATGGAATTCTGATTTGTCGCACAATCAATGAATGGTTTTGATGTTGGGTCTGTTAAACTTAAATGACAACTTGGTTCGGGAATGCAATGAATACATTATCAATAAAGAGTTTGATATTGCATACAGTTTGAGGACCACAATCTGTTTTGGTATCACACACCCGAACTAGATTCACGTTGAATATTATCGACACTTCTAGGCTTATAGAGAGGGGATATGTTAATGATCAGGTTCTTTAGATAATATAGCCATTAGTACCCTTTGTACATCTGTTTTGATAGGATAATAATTCAGGCACAATGTTACAGGCATATTGTTAGGAAGGGAACTTTAGTACCCTTTTGTACAATATAATGATTGTTAATGTCGAAATTGCGTAATATATTTGGTCTTTGTAGTGACCTTATGATTCTTCACCAATGGAGGTCCAAGCTCTATTGTTCAAAGTTATCTAGCCTTATAAAAGGTCTCTTCGACTGGTTTTTATGGTGTTGAGTTTAATAAAAGCATGAACTGTGTGGGTGGAACAAATCCCCATTATTGCTTGATTTTTCTTTGTGAATGATGTGCTTATAGTATAAGACGAATCTATGCAAGGACAGTTAGGTGACCACAGTTTGAAATCTATTTGGTGTGAATGTTCCAGCTTCAATAAAGAAAAGAAACAACCTCCATATTATGATTTCTATGCTATTTAAGGAAGTTCAAAACTAAATCGATATTGATAGTTTTCAAATATTGGTGAAATATAGGTGTATTTTCAGAGGATAAGAAATTTTATATAACTATTAGTTCCTTCTGGTATTATTTCACATTGTATGAGATGGGGTAAACAAAATTGAAATTCCAAATAAAAAAAAACAACTTAATTGGTTGATGTATAAATTCAGAAGAAAAATTCAGATTGTTATTACAGTTGAATACGAAGGAAGTTCTTAAAATGGTTGATAGTAAGTGATCAATTGATTGGTGAAGAATTTGAAGAGAGAGAGAGAGAGAGAGAGAGAGAGAGAGAGAGAGAGAGAGAGAGAGTTTTAAGTTCAGAAGATTGAGAAAGACAGAGATACGATATGTAAACAGGGAAGAGATACGTATGACTAATTTCTCTTCGTAGCAATCATGAAACGGATATAGAAGAGCTCAATATATAATCCCCTGTGTCAAGTATTGCATATGTTTTAACTGCTGGAGTACCTATATAGAATTCCATGATATACTCGCCATCTGGTGGCAATGGTACAGTTTCAATAGATCGAGTTAGGTGAAGCTTTATTAGATGACGTCGCTTGGAGAATGAGATATAATTCATAAACAGTCTGATTTCAAGTTTATATAGTTGAACTACAACATAATACAGAAGCCAAACCATAGAATCTACAGTAAAATCACTCAATCTCTCAAATTTCTAATGGTGTTCTCTATTAGGTTAATTAGCAAAAAATAAAATGTAAAACAAAGTTCAAAACAACTTGATTGGGTACTTACAGTTGAAGAAGAATGACGCTCTCAAATTGGTTGATAGTGGATCGATCGATTGGTGAAGAAAATTGGGGTTTTAAATCACAAAAAGAATAGAAAGAAGACCGGGGAAGAGAAAGATTGGGGTTTCAAGAGACTAATTTAATCCTAGTCATACTAATTATTAAACCCAGTCACACTAAATATTAATCCTAATCACACTATTTAATCCTAATCATACTAAATATAAGTCCTAGTCAAATTATGCACCCTTTGCTGATTATAATTTAGATATATGAGTATATAAGTATTGGAGTTTTGAGTATGGGTTGGAGAGAAAATTTGGTGAATAGTGCAACAATTATAAATTTTAGCTTCACCCTTGTAGATGGTCTAAAGATTAAAGAGTAGAATGTCCTTCATACAAGTAACAGTTTAAAACCTACTCTGATAAACCAGCTAGCCCTGGTTCATAATAAAACACTAAGTTGGATAAAAAAGAAACTATCAAAGCTAGCACATCCACTTGAACTTTATATATACAATAGATGTTATAACAACCTAACAAATACAAACAACTCCGCATCACGATTTTTTGGCTAAATTACCCATGGCAGGAATGCCATTGTTCGTGATCTTCAAAGTAGTTGTTGAAGCTTAGCTACAATATATTTTAACGAACACATCGATCCATAAAAGTAGTTCTAGATCGAAGCTCCAACTACAATAAGTTTTGAGGGAGATTCACATTGAAACCCGGTTGTGCATGTACTGAAGACAACTCTCACTTAAACCAGGTTGACTGGAGCTTTCGGGGACTTCAAATTGAACCTTGGTGGCAACTTGCATGTATTGAGGACGCTTCAAAGGACCAATTTTTTTTTTTATTTGTCATAGCCGTACAATAACACAGAAATCAGTAAAGCTTCAAATTTCTAATAATTTTCAGTAGAAACGCAATTGCTTCCCTTTTTTATCGAATCTAGTTATCATGTACCCAACTAAAATTGTCATAAAAAACAGGCAAAGATTATCAACTCTAAACAATATCAACCATTTTTCTCTGATTTGTATAAGTTTCAGTTACAAATAGACTCAACCACGGACAGCGTGTTAACTTGCACCAAACTAAAAAAAGAAAAGAAAAGCAGAGTACTTGCTCAGTTACTTTGCCTTAACGATCAAGAACTATCTGAAAATCCAGTATTAGATACTCCTTATTTCGTCAACAATGAGAAAAAGAAGTATGAAAAGTTTGAAGCAAAAAGTCGTAGCTGATTGTAGAATAATTTTCTGGAAAGTAATATCAACTGAATTGCTTTCTCTTTCAATGTATGTATAAATCAATGAACGATTCAGTTATTCGTTAGTTTGAACATTGCATTTTTTATATAATAACTGATGAGTTGGAATAAATGTGAAATGGCCACAAATACCTTTTCAGCCTCTATGGTTGAAAGTCTTTAAATAGTTGAATAAAAGGGTTTTTTTTTTTTTATTATTATTATTATTATTGGCAAATGGGGTTGTGGGGACCCCTATATTTTAAATTATGTGTGGAAACTTACAACGATTTGGTTGTTAACGTGTTTCAAACCCACAACCTCTTCACTTTGTGAGAGGGGTGTTACCATTGAGCCACATGCTCATTTACAAAATAACCCATCTTTACTGTCTTCAACCAACTAAAAAACCCAAGCTTCCTGAAATCGATATTCTATTCTTACCATAACCCCTTCTAAGTCTAAGGTAGGCCATAGTGTGGGGAAATGAAGTCATCCCTAGCAATGGTAGGAACCTGTAGCTTTATTCAGACCCACCAAACTTATAAATTGTTTTTGATATTAAATTCTTTTTCTGGAGTTGGATATTTTTTTTTTGCCAATTGTAAGCTTCGACGACTTCATGCACAGATGGGAGAACTTATTTTTTTTTTTTTTTTTTTTACTGTAAACTGATATAGATGTAGAGTTTGTAAGTGGCTAGTATGACCATCTTTCAAACTCTTTGATATTATACAATATACTGTTTTAATGGTTATGAAAATAAAAATAAAGATGAATGGGTTTCCATTCCTATATTCCCTTTTTTCAAATATTCAAATAAAACCCCCAGAATACAACAAACTTCTAGTTTAATTAATCAAAGGGAAGTAAGATTTTTCTTGAGACTACTAGACTAATGCTCCTTTCAGCCAAGATTCTCACAAGGACAATGCATTTATTAATGCATAGCATTGTTTTATGTTATTACTTATGAACCTGAATAAAATTCAGGGGTAAGTTCCGGTTAATGAGAATTGAGCGATGTGATTATCCGGGTCTATGTGAATAACCATTCATGCATTATTCCATCCTAATGACTATAACTTTGTCTCGGTCTATTGTAGCATCCTTGGCAGTTGGCTTTCAGTCTTAGACCCTTGTGAGGATGTGATGTGTGATCTCAATTTGATTATGCAGGTTAAGAGCATCCAAGATCCTTGTGAGAATGATGATCTTCAAGGTGATGATGAGCTTAACTTGGGAGCAGATGTTTGCTGCCATTAGTGTTGTTGAATATTTAAATTTTTAGAATAGTGAAACATTTGAATGATGTAAAACTTTGTCATAAACATTTTTAATTTTGAAATTGATGTAATTTGTACATGATTTGGATGTTAATAAAATTTCAATTTTATGTTCTTCAATTTTTTCTGCAAAATATAATTGATGCTTATATTTTCAACATTTATGCTCGTGTGAACCGTTGGAAATGAACTGTTGAAAAGCTAACTTAGTTATTTGCAAGCAATATATTCAGATGTTTGCCAACTTTTTGAAGTGTTGCAAAAATTTGCAATATTTGTAAAAGGTTGGGAAGTTTGCAACATTTCTAGAAACTATTGCAAACCTTTTGCAACATAAAAATACAACAGGGACAACCGTTTAGTGTTATTTGTGTTATTAAGATAATTTTGTGATTTCTTTTTCTATTTCTTTTTCTATTTTTTTTTAACCAACTAGAAATGTGGTGTGATTTCATTAATAAAAAAAATAAGATTCCGAAAAGTTTACATGAATGTATGTTGAAGGAAAATTCCATTATATATGAATGAAACATAGAACTTAATGTTCTAAAGTTCCACAATGGGTTGTGGGCTTGTTTGGGTCTTATAAAACATTGTAGATAATTGTCACTCATGTGGGGGATTGTTGGAAATATATTTTCTAATAAAATATTTTGTTATGAGTGAAAATAAATGAGAAAAGGTGCATTCATTGGATAATACCTTTTAGGAATTGGTGTGACCAGATTCAGTGTATTTTCATAATTCTTTATGAAAAGACATGTCTTTTCCTTTAGTCTACAATAGGTGCCTATTTGTGAAAAGGTACTTTGAAAGAACTTATCACCTTTTTGTAAAAGGTGTATGTATGTGAGAAGACACCTATGAAGAGACACTTATGTGACTATAAATAGTGTGCTAATCTGGCCAATTAGTATATAATTAATTAGACAAAGTCTTCTTCATTTCTCTACAATAATTCGAAGGGTTCTTCATATTCGTTCGCTAGTACTCTACTATTATAGTGCAGTTTAGTAGAGTGAAGAACTGTTGTATCTTGGGAGACCAATCGTCCAGAGACTGTTTGCACCATAGCAGGGACGTAATATTGTCTTAAGGAAATTGCTTCAGCAAGCCTCAGTTCATTTCCTTCTCCAAATCTTTATGCGAAAAGTGTAGTAAGTGTTTATTTATTTTTGAGTTTATTGAGTATAAATTCTTTTGAGTTTTATTCTTTAGTAGAATTAATTTTGTAATGTATATTACAATGATATTCATGTGTTATTTTATGAGTTCACGCATATCGTTACCAACAATGTAAGCTCCAAATAAATAAACCAATCTTTATTAACAATGTAAATAAAAATTACAATCTGTATTGACAATATAATTTTCAGATAAAACTAAGATTCTAAGAATTAGAATCATCTGTAAAATGACTTTAAGATGAAATATAACCATCAAAGCCAAAGTAACCAGAAGTGGAGCTTGATGATATTAGACTTGGACATGTGAATAACAACAATAGCTACTTCCACCAGAAATAGAGTGGCGAATTCCAGAAGCATCAGAAAATATAATAGAATCGTCTGGGTCACCATCCACGCACCAACTAGAAGAATTTCCATAATTTTCTAAAGAATTCAACCCACCTGGATTTTCACTTCGATTATTATGTTTTCCAAATTCATTAGAACAATTTGAAATTGAATGTTGACAAGAGCTATTTTGTTACCGATAAGTTTCAATTTGATCAGAATCTCTAGGCACGTCTATAATTTCCTTTGATGGTGTATCTGAAACATCATAAGATTCTCCACACCCTGTTACTACACCATTATGTTTTGACAGATATATTTTTTTCTTTTCTATTGTAAAAAATGAACATAAAGAAGAATTTTTTCCATTCTTCGAGAATTATTTTTTAACATTCACAATCTTAGTTTCTTTTAGCTTTTTTACAATACTTGTTATCCTGATTAAACTGTAAACCAAAGTAGAGTTCTTATTTTTACCCTTAGTATCAAAGTCTTCAGTAGGAATATACGCTTCTTTTTTGAGCTTTTAAAATTGGATAATACTCATTTTTTATTTATATAAATATATATATATATATATATGTTTAGAAAGGAGATACAAAAATATGAAATTGTATATATGAAGTTGATGAACGAGAGTATTGTGAACCAAAATTGTAGTAAAGAAAGAGCGTAAAGATAAATATTTATGTAAGAATTAAACTTTATTTATAGTTGTCTTGATTGAATTATTATGCAAGTTAGTTTATTTTGTATTCGAAATAATAGGATATAGACTAAGGTTCTGTATGGATGGTTTCATAAACTCGTCCTGTCATGATGCCATTTGGTCAATTTAGTCTAATTACAAAGTTTTGATTCCTAAAGTCAAGGTCATGATGTCATTTGGTCAATTTAGTCTAATTACAAAGTTTTGATTCCTAAAGTCAAGGTCATGATAGCAGAGAACTATATTCATATAGATATACCATTTATAACAAGTTAATTTTTTTAGCTCAACTGGATAACTTAATGTTAATGTGGTTGTGTTATTTGGTGTAAGGATTATTCTTGCTTTAACACGGCCATATTAAGATTAAGGTATCCAGTTGTGCTAAAAAAAAAAAAAAAAATTTGTTATAAAATTAAAGGTATATTTGTATGCATATACTTTTCTCCCATCATGACCTTGATTTTAGGAATCAAAACTTTGCAATTAGACTAAATAGAACAAATGGCATAATGACCTTGACTTTGCTAAATCACATTTTTGCAATTAGACTATAATGACTGAAAATAAGTTGACAAGAATATTATTAGGATTTTATTGCAAGATCAGTCTTTATTGCAAAACTGGACAAGTTTACAACACCATCCATACCAAACATCAGTCTTTATCCTATTATTTAGAATACAAAACTGGACAAGTTTACAGATGATTCTAATGCTTAGAATCTTAGTTTTATTTGAAAATTATGTTGTCAATAAAGATTGTAACTTTTATTTACGTTGTTAATTAGCCTGTGGCTCATGAGAAACTACAAATAGTGCTAGTATAACAAATGTGAATTCAAACAAGCAAACAAACAATACGCAGAAAGTAAATAACACACAGAAATTTTTAACGTGGTAAAACCCAAACTGGGAAACGTCCACGGTTGTCCTCGCGACAACAAAATAATCCACTAGATGAATAGAGATGTACAAACCTATCAACTACCTGCACTCACTGCGAGTTGATACTCCTGGTTATCTCTAACACCTTGACTTCACCAGAGCACCTTGATGTACGCACAAGACACTCGACTTCTTGATGAACACACAAGAAGACTCGAAGCCGAATTCACAATAACTCTTGAAGATCACAAAGATATGAATTGGGAAAAGGGGGAAGAAAGGGAATTGAGTTCAATAGCCACAAACAATTTTACTATCACCAACCTAACCAAAACACATGAACAAGAAGAAGGATGGACGGCCAAAGAACTGCCTTGTTCTGTAGAAGAGAAACCCTATTTATACTTAGGGTTGAAAACCTAGAAAAATGGGCCGAAACTGTGCAAACCGACTTTGGACGTTCGTACGTCGATATGACGTTCGAACGTCGCCACACAAAAATAAGCCTGCTGCCTAACATGACGTACGAACGTTCTAAACCGGTACGTACGTCTCCATACGAAAACAGATCTGCTGCCTACTTGGACGTACGAACGTCCTAACAGAGTACGTACGTCCTGACCAAAAGGTGTTTGCTGCTTCAGTGAACGTACGTACGTCCTAACTCGGTACGTACGTCCAGAACCCAAAAACTTTCCCTAGACAGACCTAAGAGACACAAGGACACGAGACGACCATGCGTACATCTTGATTTTCCTAACAATGAATTCAAGGCGAGATAACCAAAGACACTTTGTCACAAAATTGATGTCAAACCTCTTCGTGCCGGTTTCAGCTCAATGGTAGCACCCCTCTCACAAAGTGGAGAGGTCGTGGGTTCGAAACACGTCAACAGCAGATTGTTGATATAAGTTTCCACACGTAATTTAAAAGGGGTAGGGGTCCCCACAACCTCGCTAACCAACAAAAAAAAAAAAAAATTTACGTTGTTAATAAAGATTGGTTCATTTATTTGGAGCTTACATTCCATGTAAACTTTCCAGAATCTTATTTTCTTTAAGAGGATTTAGACTTTTTTGAGATACCACCCCCCCCCCCCCCCCCCGCGATTTAACTTTCATTTGAGATACCCCCATATTTGCGTTTGAAGTTGGTCAACCAAACTAAGGGTGGCAATCAAACCTGGCGACCCGAAACCTGACCTGAACCTGACCTGATCTGGGTCAGGTTTGGGTTTGGATATTGGAGGAATTTGGGCTGATCAGGTCGACCCGACCTGAACTGATATACAATCAGGTCAGGTTCAGGTTTTCCTTGCAAACCCATCAGGTCGACAAGAAGCTGATTTTTTTTTTTGGTTTTATTTTTAAAAAAAAAAAAAAAAATTATATTGATAAGCTCAACAAATTACACAAAAGTAGAAGACGAACGCGCTACAAACTGCGCGACAAGTCTTTTATGGATAGCAAACCCGACTCTCCTAAATACATATTCTTTCGAACCCGCAGTCATCACGTTGTTATCCATTACCTTCTGCACTCTCCTGAGGAGCTCAACTGCTTCTGAGCATAGCAATCCAAATGTGTCAAATGCAAAGGGGATGAAACTATGTTGGTTAGCCCTACAAGCTTCGTCATGTTTCTCCACTTTTGTTGTTGCTGCATTGCTAGCTGCTAGCCCCACCTCAAAAATCCCTGCACCCAGCCCAACCATCGGAGACGCCCCTGTAACATCAACAAACGCATGTTTACCTTCAGACCAGTTGTAGACCAGAATATCAACAGGACGTAATGTCGATCTTCCTTCCTTAGGATCAGTAAGAAAGTTAACAGGAGCCTCCTTCTTAACCGGTACCCCAGCCCGCCAGAACACATCAAACAAAATATCTCTAACGTGGTCATGTCTGTACTTGAAGCCGGGGTAATTAATGCTTACAATGGGCCGCATGGTCCCCAAAAGCATCAAGTTTGCTCTTCTTGCACACTGGACAAAGCTCACCATCTGAATATAGAGGGATCATCAATCGATAACGAAGAATAGCACGATATTCTACAAGCGTCAT
Organism: Aquilegia eximia; assembly: GCA_023053565.1. Classification (NCBI taxonomy): domain Eukaryota; kingdom Viridiplantae; phylum Streptophyta; class Magnoliopsida; order Ranunculales; family Ranunculaceae; genus Aquilegia; species Aquilegia eximia. Next base: position 16,628,999 of record JALIGU010000005.1, read on the forward strand.
GCGTTGTCCAAGCCCTTCCATCGGGATAGCAAGGATAAAATCTTTGGCATGTTCTGACTGTACATATCCAATCACGGTTTTTTGTCTAACTAACAACTCAAATTCCCTCTCAAGACCAGAACTAATCTGGTTGTAGTATGCTTCCGGCAAGACATGTTGGGGTCTGAAGGGGACGGTAGCAGTTGGAGCAAGATTACTGAGATCAAAATCAGGTATAAAAAGATGTAAACTAGCAATGGCAGTATCGAAAATATTACCCATAGGTGCAGTCTCATCACCTCGAAGAATGTGGTCTTAGAGATTCTTGGTTTGCACACGTGAAGTTACGAAAGCAAACTTCATAACATCAGTAGCACAATAGATACCAAGTCCACCCATACGTAATGGGAGGGTTGTCATACGCCACTGTAGATCGCCAAAACCAGGTCCATCAAAAACCACAATATTCTGATCGGCTGCACGAAGCTTGTGGTCAAACCATTCGACTGTTTCCTAAACATAATCAGGAGGGCAAGTACGGAGAGCAAAGGTGAGTTTAGATATTCCCATACAAGAACGTAAAAGTGCCAACTCACACTGCGGATCTTTTAGCTGTGGTAATAAATCCATGAGCTGAAGTGTCTTATCCACTCGTTGACGAACATTACCCGCAATAAAGGATGAATCAATACTTACAGCCCCTCCAAGCAACTTAACCCCTCCCTGAGGACATGATATACTAACTGAAAAGATATCTGGATTGAGGCAGTCAGGATCAACAGAAGGCCAGAACAAGTCTGTCTTAGACACACTAAGCACGAGCCTAAGAGATGGTCCCCTTTCCTGAATGATATGAATAGCTCTAGCCACATGTTCCGTACTACCAATCAGAGTACCATCATCTAAGTACCATGCCTGCAACTCCAAGTGGCATTCTGACTGAATGTGGTGTATCAATGGATGCAGGACCAAAGCAAAGAGAAGAGGCCCCAAAGGGTCCCCCTGCTGTATCCCAGTTGTTGACCAAATATGAGTAGACCCTAGATACAATCGAGCAGGTTGGCAATAGAGGTATTCGACCCATAGAACAATAGATGGACAATGATTGCGTACCTCCCGTAGCATAGCAGACCGATCAACAAGGTTGAAGGCATTCTGGAAGTCAACAAGCAGCATAAAAAGCGATATGTCATCCTTGTTGGCATAAACCAACCGATTAACAAGCATGCAAAATTGCATCTGCTTCACCAGACAAACCAACCCCAAACTGAAAATCCTCTAGGTATGGGACAATATCCTTAGAAACTCCTCTCATGGCAATCTTAGACACCAGGCGACGCCAAACCATATCCACATCTATTGGGCGAATGCCGTTACCTGGCTTAAGAAGTGGGGTGAGAGGCGCACTAGCTATGAATTCTGCCAAAACCCGTGGGCATCGACCTTGTAACCATAAGTTTACAACCGGTGTCAAGGCCTCCATAAGATCTATGGCTACAGTGGATGCAGCCCCCACTCATAGCATCCAATAGATGTTTGGCCCGGAGACCATCTCGCCCACAAGACATCCCTTTGGGGAAGGACCTGATGCATGATAATATCCCATCCCTCTCAACTGACAGAGGTGACTCAAGTAAAAGAATGTCGGGGACAGATGGTGGTGGATGCTTCGGGTGTTTATCCTCTAAACCCCGCTGCGTCTCTGGAATGTTCGGAGTAACCCCTGATGATGCCAACACCTTCACGGCTGCTGCAAAGTGCCCGTCTGCAACCTTTTGCAAACACCGTAGTACATTCTTGCTTTGGGACTATTGAGATGGTCGTTCCAGCGGAGGCTCTATGTGTGTGACCCTCTCAATCAAACGAAATATACCCTCAGGCTCGTTCAAAATAGAGAGAGCCTGCAAAATTTGATTCTGCTGGAGATATTTCTGAGTCCAGATCGACGTTCTTGGCGATTCTGCGGATGGAACACTTGCAATGTACAATAGGAAAGTTTAGATAAATATCTTTTAGATTGATCCACTCCATAAAGTACGAGGTTAGCTTGATATTTGAATCTTTGCATTGCTGAGGTATCTTTGTCTTCAAATCCCAGTTACCACTAAAGAAAAGCAAAAGAGAAAATGATTTTACAACCAAGCATATGGAGAGATTTGGTATAATATAGATTTTTTAACCATGTATTTTTTTCTCGGTCCACAGGCTCACGCCCCTTCCTAACTAGACAATCATTTCTAATCTGTGTTGTGAGAAGGGAAGATAAATTGCTTGGTCCACAGAATTTAATTCTAATCAGTTGATACATAGGTGGGATAAGGACATCAAATGATCAACCAAATATCAATGCCATCTTGTTGAATTGAATAATAAAAATGAAGAAGAGCCTTATCCGTGTGTGCATCAGTGCATGTGCGCGCGCACGTGTGTGATATTCGAAAGGACATAGATAAAGATGTTGGAGCAAGAAAATGAACATGAAAATACACATACCGGTATAGTAAGACAAAGCTTGTAACAAAAATGAAAACAGGGACAAAACTTTCTAAACTAATAGCAGAAGAATAATTTAAAGATTAGGAGAGTGACAACTCACAACTATTCAGAAGCAGTATTTTTCATCTATAACAAAGTAGAGTAGGTTTGTAAGCAACATAATAGTGAAATAAGCCAACTAACCAAGTTACAAATGTTGCTCGATGGAGGGAGCCTCCCTGTTCTCTTTCCCATAAGTTATTATGGGCCATCCAAACTTCAAATTCCTGAAGAACTTCTTGGAATGTTATAGCGGTATCATGCCAGACACTGAAAATAAGATGAAAAGTTTAAGATACGACTTTATTGCCAGAGGAAATATGATAACATGAACCAAGACTGTAGACACTAAATGTTCATCCTTATACGTAGAAAAATAGAAATTATGAATAAGTAACCCATTGAATATTCTGGAGGAAACACACTTAATCAGTGTGATGGTATATGAACAGGAAGATTTCAGTTAATTATAGGTAAGAACTAGAGGTAAAATTATAATATTCTTATCCTTCGGTAATGTCTTATTGAAACATAGACATCATAAGTATAGTACGTTACTTTGGAAGTCTTACTGATCAACTCCGATTTTTCCGTATTTTCCTTCAATATACTCGTTTACTCTTTGCTCCCCATTTTAACTGGCCTTACAAATCTGAAATCAAATGAAAATGGAAAATAAGTCAAGCATATCATATATTATCAATTCAAAAGAGCACACAATATGTTCAAGTTAGAAATCAAACCTATGGAAGAAATCAACAAATCTCAAAGTCTTGAGATCAATCATTACAACAGGAAACTCAAGAATTTCAACTTTCCCTTCCAAATCAAACACCAAAAGATAATCAAAATCTTGAGACTGCAATTGTTTCAATGCATCAGCATTCACTTCAAGCCCCAATGAACAATCGTGATTAAACATCTCAATATGAACAGGATCATCCATCTACAAAACATACGAGTTTCAAACGGATCAATAAATCAACTGACATTACTTCTTTTGCAAATTAAAATCAACAGTTAGTACGCAAGCAACAAAAATAAGTCTTACTTTCGTGCACTTTCCATGAGTATGGTACAAACACAACGGTTTTCTTCTATGAGTAGTACTCATCTTAACAACATGTTTCAATTCACCAGAATCCACTTGTTATTGTGCAAATTCAAGTGCACAAGTAATTATCGAGATTGTTCAAATATCACAGGAATCATAGACTTACTAAATCTGATTTGATTCAACTCACCAAGAACAAGCATGCATCCAAACTATAACTATACAAGAAAAGTTTAAATTCTTCTCAAAAAATCTACTAAGTAGTGAAACTATCACAAACATTAGTGTTCACCAACAAAATAAACCATAAATTCCTAAAACCAAAAATCCCACAATCCAAATTCTAGTGTCTCAAATCATATCCAATTAATAAATGCCAACCTGAGTACTTGCAATGAGCTTGATACTGACATTTTAACAAACACTTGGACTGCACCAGATCTTACAATTTAATAACTTTCAATAACACAAATATCATTATTTTTAATGTAAACAAATGCTGGCCAAGGGCAATGTAATGTTTCAAACTTGCAAAACAAACTATGTTTTTAAATCATAGACACATAAACATACTGCATCATGAACAACTCATTGAATATATTTTGTCTGCTTACCAAAGGCAATGTAAACTGGGTTTTCATAATTCAGAATTACGCAATTCAGAATTACGCGAGTAATTCATAATAAGCAGTAACCCTGTACATAAAAACTTTTTCCAATGCCCAATTCACCTAGCTGTTATTCGGTACATTTTTGGTATGGTGTATTACGGTACATTTGCTTGTACACCACACAATCTTCTACGTGGACTCAAGTGAAAACTTGCTACCGGTTAGTCTAAAGTCAACAAAAATTTGCTCTTATTGTTTCTTGAATTTTGTCATCCATATAGCAATTTTGTCATCCATACAGCTGCTTGTTATCCATATAGCAATTTTGTCATCCATACAGCTGCCAGCTGTATGTTTGACTGAAAAACTAAAAGAAATAATAAAAATTGCATAACCGGTTACCAAGTTGTCCTAGTCACATTGTGTGGACGAAAATGCTGCTCGCACCGTAATGTACTGAGTTAAAATGTATTGAATAAATGGCTCAATTCACCATGTCATATTTATACAGTCTATTAAAAAAGAGATTACAGCGACAAATTCATTGCTTGGAGTGCTTACAGAAATTTCGATCAAAACATCTAGAGTTCTATTATCTTCTAAATAACATCGACATAAATTCATATCCCTTGGTTTCTTAGTGTATATCTTGACAAGAGAACTCATTGTTTACAATACAGAGAAGAATGATCGTCGATCTTATAATCAGCCATGCTATCCAACAAAAGAAACAGCACATGAACATAAACAAATAGAAAGATGAATCGAGAAACAATATGCAGTTGACCATTACACAACTGATTAGGATAGAAGTTTATGACTACTAACAAAACAGCCAGTAGAATAGGAGATTCAGTTATTTGATAACATAAACTCCATAGACAGCTTCTGCAAGAATTGAAGGATAATCGGATGGTGAGCTTGCGTAACAAGACTGCTGCCAAGCAATCATGGTTCCACCAGCAACATATTGGCATTCATCTCATAGGAAGGTCCAAACTATATAAATATAAACTAGAGTCATGCCTGAAGGTTACAACTTATCAAAACTCTAACTAGATATGTGAGCAACTCAAGACAACCTCCACCAGACTTCTCAACGAACACTCCAGCAATAAAACAGCTGCTACCTAAAAAAGGAAAAGGGTTAAACATAAAGTCTAAGCAAGTTATAGAACTTGAGTCTCAATCTTGATTCCAGGAATAGAATAAGCACACCCAATATATAATAATATAAAGATATAAATATCAATAGTATATAAGCATGGCATTGATATCAACAAGCAAACAATAATGAAAGACAAACATTCAAACATGGCTACCCTGACTCAACACTACTATCTCTACCCTGACCAACCAGCTATGTGATCTTCACACCCGTGTCTTTACGAGACCAACATGCCAAAAGAATGTACAAGCCTTATCTCTACCAAAATGTACCTCAGTACGATAACTGGCCCTCAGCCAATGTGCCACTTGCACCAATTTATAGTCATAGAGTTTCAACATCATATCCATTGATACATGTCCTCATAGAGTTCTAACTGTTAGATATTTTATACATAACATGATCCCTAAGATCTTTGAAATACATGACTATCACATATGTAATGAACTCGGTCAGTTAAACATACCTCCAGACATCATGATGAAGAAAGTAATCTGATTGTATGTCTGGAACCACTGTAGTTGTTTCTTGAAAAAACTTCAATGGAGGAAAAATAGTTTCTCTTTCTTTGCCTATAAGCTTAAGTTATGTGTTTTCATTATCATGATTTGAACAACCATTTGTGATGGACAAAAGTTGTTACTTATAGGTAGAAAGAGGACCAAATTTCCAGATCTTTAAGATTTAATCTTGACCATCCATCAAGGTCAATAATAAGGAAATTAAAGCTCTAGATTGTAACCATTTTGATTATTGATTAGCATATAATTAATAAGAAAACTGATTTCCTAATGATGACCATATAATGAGAAAGGAAAACCAAAGGTTTTTCTTACAGTCTCCCACTTGGTCGATAGGAAGATCCATTAGTGTTTTCGTATTAAGATCATAAGGCGCGCATGATATGCTAAACACTTCTTTAGTCGGTTATCATAAGTGTCTTGGCTCATCTAGTGGTCAATGGGAGTCATGGCGTGTACACATTATTTTGCAACATGCTTACTTCCATGTACTACGACATTGACAACTTTCATAACTAGGCCGTAAATGAGATTAACTTAATGGTCACATAATGTCTTGCAGTAAAGACTTTTCTGTTGTCATTCATCTAAATATAAATGTGTACACATTAGAAAACAGAAATAGCAGATGTGAAAAGTATTAAGAGCTCAATAATTGTCGTACGTAAGTACAAAATTAAATGACATAAAATTAAAATAATTAGGAACTGTCTGCAAGACCCATGCTTTCAGTATGTCTCTGAAAAGTCTTTGGAGGTAGTCCTTTCGTGAATATGTCTGCCACTTGTAAATCTGTACTTATCGACTCAACAACAATTTTCTTTAGTTTAACATCTTGCTTCAGTAATAGGTATTTTAGGTCCATGTGTTTTGAACCCTTGGTTATCCTATCATGCTTGGAGAAAAAGGTTGCAGCTTCATTGTCGCAGTATACAGTTAATGGCTTAGAAATAAAACTTAAAGCGCCAAACTGTGAGACAAAATTACGCAGCCATGTTCCCTGAATTGAAGCCTCATAACATGCCACGTATTCAGCCATCATGGTGGATCCGAAAAGCAACTCAGATTTCTGGCTTCTCCATGATATTGCACCTCCACATAAGAGATACACATAGCCAAGAGTGCAAATCCTTATGTCAGGACATCCAGCAAGATCTGAGTCTGAATAACCAGTCACCTGTGGGTGACTTGATTTTCTGTATGTGAGCATGTAATTCCTTGTTCCCTTTAGGTATCTCAGTACTTTCTTTGCAGCTTTCCAATGAGCGATTCCTGGGTTACTTTGAAATCTACCCAGCATACCAACAGCATGACTGATATCAGGCCTAGTACAGACCTGGGAATACATCAAACTCCCCACAAGAGATGCATAAGGATATTTGGACATTTCTTCTCGTTCCATAGGAGTCTTTGGGCACTGCTCAAGAACAAGTTTGTCTCCTTTTTGCAGTGGGACAGGACTAGAGGAACAATTCGTCATGCCAAATCTCTCAAGAACTTTGTCAATATATGCTTTCTGAGACAATCCTAGAAGTCCTTGTGATCTATCACGGAATATTTCTATTCCTATCACATAGGAAGCCTCACCCATATCTTTCATTTCAAAGTTGGTTGAGAGATAATCTTTAGTTTCATGTAATAAACCAAGATCACTGCTAGCTAATAATATGTCATCAACATACAGAACCAATATTATGAACTTGCTCCCACTGAACTTGAGATATATACAAGGGTCAACTATGTTTTCTTTGAAATCAAAGGCAGTAATGATTTCATGAAATTTTAGATACCATTGTCTGGAAGCTTGTTTCAGTCCATAGATTGATTTCTTAAGTTTGCAGACCATGTCTTCTTGTCCTTCAATTATGAAGCCTTCAGGTTGACGCATATAGACTTCTTCTTCTAAGTCTCCATTTAGAAAGGCGGTTTTCACATCCATTTGATGTAACTCGAGATCATAATGAGCTACTAATGCCATGATAATTCTAAGAGAATCTTTCCTGGAAACAGGAGCAAAAGTTTCATTATAGTCAATGCCTTCTTTCTGATTAAAACCTTTGAAAACAAGTCTGGCTTTATATCGTTCAATTTTACCATTACAGTCATGTTTGGTCTTGAAGACCCACTTACAACCGACTGCTTTGTGCCCTGGAGGCAATTGAACGACTTCCCATACTTTATTATTATCCATAGATTTCAATTCATCTCTCATGGCATCAATCCATTTAGTAGAATTAACGTCCTTAATGGCTTGTGAATAAGAAATCGGGTCCTTAGTCCCTTCAGATTCTATTAGGTAAAGCATATAATCATCAGGAATAGCTGATCTCCTTTGTCTATGAGATCTTCTTAAGGCTGGTTCCTGTGGTGCTTCATTAACATTCTGATTGGTGATAATCTCATTATGGAGTTCTTGATCATTTATTGGGTTTTCCTCATTGTGAACGGGTTCAACAATGGGATGATTCCCAATATCTTTCCAAATAGAGGGTAAGAGGATGGGTACCCTTATTTCATGAATGACCACTTCTTGTTGTTTTGTACTCCCACTGAATTCACCATTCTCATAGAATCTGGCATTACCGGTTTCAACAATTCTCATACTATGGTTAGGACAATAAAACCTATATCCTTTGGATTTTTCTGGGTAACCAATAAAGTAACCACTAATCGTCTTAAAATCCAATTTCTTTTCATGTGGATTGTATAGTCTAGCTTCAGCTGGACAACCCCAAATTTGGAGATGTCTTAAACTAGGTTTCCATCCTTTCCAAAGTTCAAAAGGGGTCTTTGGAACGGCCTTACTTGGAACTCTATTTAAGATATAAACAGCTGTCCGTAATGCATCCATCCACAAGGATATAGGTAAATTGGCATGACTCATCATGGATCTAACCATTTCCATATATGTACGATTTCGCCTTTCAGCTACACCGTTCTGCCATGGAGATCCAGGCGTTGTGTATTGGGCAACAATTCTAAGTTTTTGGAGAAGTCTAGCAAAAGGTCCAGGATGTTGTCCTGTTTCATCATACCTTCCATAGAATTCACCACCTCTATCTGACCTAATGATTTTCACTTTTCTTTCTAGTTGCCTTTCGACTTCAGTAATGAATACTTGTACAACATCCACAGACTGAGATTTGTCATGCAATAGATAAAGATAGCAATAACGTGAATAATCATCGATAAAAGTGATGAAATATTTCTCTCCTCCAAAAGTTGTAACATCAAAAGGTCCACAAATGTCTGTATGTATTATTTCAAGAAGCTGGGTACTTCTTGTGGCTCCTTTCTTTGTGTTTTTCGTTGTTTTCCCTTTAATACAATCAACACATGCTTGAATGTTAGTAAAGTCTAGGTCCGGGAGGACACCATCTTTTACTAATCGCTTGATCCTTTCACTAGATATATGACCTAGTTTTTTATGCCACAAGAAGTAAGAGTCATTTTTGGATGACTTTCTTTTTGTTTCCTTATCATGCAAGGTGAGATGGATTTCAACATCTTGATGTTTGAGATGAAGTTTATAAAGTCCATCAATTAAAATTCCAGAACCAATAAGGTTAGAATTTTCAAACAAACTGAAATTGCCATTTCCTACTTCAAATGAATATCCAAACTTATCAAGTGCGCTTACAGAAATCAAATTACGGGAAATAGACGGAACATAAAGAGTTTGACATAAGTCTAACTGGTAACCGCTATCTAAAATAAGACGAAAAGTTCCAACAGCTTCAACTGGAGCTTTGTCTTTATTCCCCATGAAAATGAAATTCTCACTTGGGTTTGTGGTTTGGATCGTAATGAATCCCTGCATAGAATTCGAAACATGAACGTTAGCAGCAGTATCAATCCACCAAGTAGAAGAAGGCACATTAGTAAGATTTGATTCGAAATGACTTACGAAACCCATGGGGTTACCTTTCTTTTCGAACCATGCTTTACGCTTAGCACAATCTGCCTGGTAATGTCCAGGTTTCTTGCAGAACTTGCAAGCGTCATCCTTCTTTTTCTTCTTGGATGATCGATTAGCCTCATCAGATTTGGGTGGTGCTCTTTTATGGGTTGAGTTATTCTTTTTCCCAGTTTGATTTCCAGCTCCTTGAGTGAAATGAGCAACTTTAATGCCTTGCGAGCCTTGCCTAGACTCCTCTTGAACCAGTTTGTTAGTCAATTCATTCAAACTCCACTTTTCCGTAATAGTGTTGTAATGAATTTTGAATGGTTCATACTGGGGAGGTAAGCTAGTCAGGATAAATTGGACGAGAAAGGCATCATCCATAATCAATCCCAAATTCTTAAGTTTGGCAGCAAGGTTAATCATTTCAATGACATGAGCACTCATTGTGCGAGAACCATCAAACTTCATGGTTACAAGATCTGCCATAAGTTTCCCAGCAAGGGATTTATCTGCAGTCTTGAACCAATCTTCGATGGCTTGCAAATATTCTTTTGCACTCTCAGTTTTGGGTAGGGAGGTTTTGATGTTGGTATCAATCACCATTCGCATAAACATCATGCTTAGTCTATTGGATCTATCCCAATCAATATGGAGTTTGTTTTCCTCAGGGGTACTTTTGTCAGTAAGTACTGGCTTCTCTTTAAGGATAGCCATGTCTAATTCAAGTACTCCCAAGGAAAACTCAACTTGCTCTTTCCATTCTGAGTAGTTGGTTCCATTGAGTTTCATGATAGACGTAGCATACGAATTAAGGGTTGAGGGTATGTTAACTGCAAATAGAGGTACAAGGATTTAGGCATAAAATAACACATGCAATAATTTAGAATATAAACAACATAATTTTAGGCTCTCCTGTGGGTAGTCACCTAAAATTATAAACATGATACAGTATATACCATCTTAGGTCACTATATTCAAATATCATAATAACATATATGTTGAACAATTTCCTTGATTATTGCTCAAATGCTATCCGTCTGTGGACGAAAATTGATTCATGCATTTGACCAATATGTATTATTCACATAAATGGTATGTATAAAATGGCCCAAGTCAATATGGTAAACCCACTGTTTTGAGGTCTAACCATAAGCATGTAATGGTCCATATATATTATGTGATTTCTAGATAATGAAAACAACTATACTGCATTCTATCGTAATATATGAAAAAGAATATGAACAGTTGATGATCATAAAGCATTCCCAACAATTATAAAGGATATGAACAGTTGATGATTTCTTAATAATCATAACAATATGAACAGTAGTAATCATAATAATATGAACAGTAATAATCATAATAACATGAACAGTAATATAATTATGATAATCATCATATGAAGGATAATGATGAATATATGATCCAACTGTATGGCCTATTTTCATCCCTTTTCGATCATCTTCCTTCGTATTCGATTGCTTTGAGTCTTAAGATTTCTTTCTCCATAACTTTACATAATGATAAAATACTTACAAAATCACGATCAAACAACATTTCTATCTCCATAATTTTACATAATGATAAAATACTTACAAAATCACGATCAAACAGTCGTGCCCAAAATAAAATTGCGGAATTTTAATAAACATACATTCAGGCCATAACAGTTGGATCAAGATTTGCTGCAAAACAGAGTCAGTAATGGATCTATACATGCTGATTTGTTTCAATTTATATAAATCCTATTAATGCATAATCATGTATTCTAAACTAAGCTCTTGATACCACATGTTAGATATTTTATACATAACATGATCCCTAAGATCTTTGAAATACATGACTATCACATATGTAATGAACTCGGTCAGTTAAACATACCTCCAGACATCATGATGAAGAAAGTAATCTGATTGTATGTCTGGAACCACTGTAGTTGTTTCTTGAAAAAACTTCAATGGAGGAAAAATAGTTTCTCTTTCTTTGCCTATAAGCTTAAGTTATGTGTTTTCATTATCATGATTTGAACAACCATTTGTGATGGACAAAAGTTGTTACTTATAGGTAGAAAGAGGACCAAATTTCCAGATCTTTAAGATTTAATCTTGACCATCCATCAAGGTCAATAATAAGGAAATTAAAGCTCTAGATTGTAACCATTTTGATTATTGATTAGCATATAATTAATAAGAAAACTGATTTCCTAATGATGACCATATAATGAGAAAGGAAAACCAAAGGTTTTTCTTACACTAACATCATACCCTTTGATATACACCCTCATAGAGTTTCAACATCATATCTTAAGATATATGTCCTCTAGAGTTCCAGTATCATATCTCCCAGGTATATGTCCCACAAACAAAACAAATACACAATTCAACATATTACATCATGCTCATTAATCAATGAATACAAATCCATTTTTCAATATCAATATTAAATAATTGTTCTAGGGTCTCAGTCTGTAACATGTCCAGTAAATTTAGGGTTCAGTCGATTGGCCTCCAATCTACTAGACTCTAGTCGTCTGGGCTCCAGTTAACTCCAGTCTTAAATTAAAAGAGCAAATTCAATCGTAACATAAAATACACACTAACATGATGCCCCAATCATTCAAACACGAATTCTAGAACATATAAACATATCTAACCTTGAATTCGACATGCAAATCATATCATCTCTAAACATATTTCCAAATAATATATCATTGTTATTTACAACTAAAATTTATTATCATACTTTTAATTAACTTAACATGCTTTCAAAGTAGAAATTACAGCAATACCAATATTCCCAATTCAGCAGGATATCATCTTTATAAATTAACCATTAACGCACAACAATATCTATCATGGCAAGAGATTATGTATATTATTATTAGTATATTATTACACAAACTAACTTCATCTAAACTTACAATCAAGATAGAAACGCAAGTTAAATAACTTGCCTCAATCCAAGCAATGGAATCAACTCCGAAATCTAAATAATCCAATTCCAAAGTCAAACAATCCAACCAAGCAAGCCAAATCAAAATCCTAGACGATGATTAACCTTCTTCTTCTTCTTATGCTTCTTCTTTAGAGTTAAACAAGATAATTGTCTTGATAAAACCCTAATTATTGTTATCATGCTTTATATATAAATATTATGGGCCAGTTTCCGAAACAACATAAAATATAACCCATCTATGCACAAATGCCTAGTCGACTGGACTTCAGTCAACTGGACCTCAGTCAACTGAACACTGAGAAAACTTTACATAAGAAAATGTTAGGTATTACAACGAACTAATTATATACATTGAAATCAACATTACGTTCCCCTAGATCATCATCCCTAGATTATTAAGGTATTATTTGGGCCAAGTCCATTCAGAATATAAACATGCATTTTGATGAAGATGTCAGACGATGATGATGAACAACTCCACACTATATATCACAAAGTATCAAGGAAAACGAGAGATTGTTTTTGACATCCATTGTTGGTGTTGTTGATCTTTACATTAAATAAAGAAGAAGATAGGTATTACAACGAACTAATTATATACATTGAAATCAACATTACATTCCCCTATATCATCATCCCTAGATTATTAAGGTATTATTTGGGCGAAGTCCATTCCGAATATAAACATGCATTTTGATGAAGATGTCAGACAATGATGATGAACAACTCCACACTATATATCACAAAGTATCAAGGAAAACGAGAGATTGTTTTTGACATCCATTGTTAGTGTTGTTGATCTTTACATTATATAAAGAAGAAGATAGTAGAAGACGATTTTGTTTAAATTTTGGTAAGAAGAAGTAATTGAATATAAAAGTTAAGAATCCTAAAAGATCTCATATTGAAGTTGATGATCATGTACTGAGAATCACTCCGTTAAAGATTCTTCTAGTTGTATTTCAATTCACACCACGCCTACTTCCATTACTCTCTGTAGTTGTATTCTTTGTCTAGAATTTAAAACTGATTTTTCGCTACAAATAGAAGCGACCCTCAAAATGAGCCAATAAGATGTATAATTATTTTATGAGCATTCTATCAAAAACTGAAAACAGTATTTGCTAACCATATATTATCAAACAGGTTGAAATCGATCATGCTTTCAGCCAGAAGTTCAGCCAAATTAGTAGTCATAGTAGGGAATTTCAAGATATGAGTTCAAAAGACAAATATGAAATGGTCATAGAGTTATCACTTCAATATAATTGTACCTCATAAGTCCTTGAGATAGACAACCGCACGATTTGGGACAAGTGACTAACGTTCTTGAGCTCTCCATTGATTTCATGAAAAAAATATTTGAACTCTACCTGTTCAAAAAGAAATTAAAAAGATGAAGAAAGCTTTATTCACAAAATGCAAAGCATAGTTGAAAGTTGAAATATGCCAAAAATAAGCTTTATTGACAAAATACAAAGCATCGTTGAAAGTTGAAACTTACAAAAGAAGTATATCCTCTTATTGGTTTTGTATTTTACTTTATGTATAAGTCAACTTCTACAAATTAGGTTATTCACAACTCCTCTCTATCCAGCATTCAGGTGTAATTAAGGTGTGGCCCATTGATTCTCATTCAAACCTGTGGTGAGCAAAACCAGCAGAAACTGGCAGTTTGGATTCTATATCATTGATATTGTTCACCATAGCTTTTATTGAATGTGAATCACTAGCCACATTATCAAATATACCTTTTAAATGGTTTCAGAGTTTCTTGAAAAAATAAAAGAGAACTATTTGAGTGGTATTGATTAATAATTCAGTGGGTCGTATTCTGATTCTCATAGGATATACAATGATGCAGTTTTTATTAGATTCCAAACTTTATTCTGACTTTTTTCTAATTGTATTTGCTAAAACTATGTGCCATAGGAAAACCAAGTACTAAGTAGCACACAGTAATAATTAGTTAAAGTTGTTTACCATCTTTTTTAACACATGTTTAATTACAAGATTTCAACCAGAATCTACAATTTATTGGGTTTGCCTAGTGTATAATTTGGGTGAACACTGAAAAACTACAAATAGTGCTAATATAACAATGGAATATTCAAACAAACAATCAAACAATACGCAGAAAGAAAATAACACACAGAAATTTTTAACGTGGTAAAACCCGAAAAGGAAAACGTCCACGGTTGTCCTCGCGACAACAAATAATCCACTAGATGAAAAGAGATGTACAAACCTACCAACTACCTGCACTCACTGCGAGTTGATACTCCTGGTTATCTCTAACACCTTGACTTCACCAGAGCACCTTGATGTACGCACAAGACACTCGACTTCTTGATGAACACACAAGAAGACTCGAAGCCGAAATCACAATAACTCTTGAAGATCACAAGTTTATGAATTGAGAGAAGGGGAAAGAAAGGGAATTGAGTTCAATAGCCACAAACACTTTCAATACCAAAACCTAATCCAAAACACATGAACTAGAAGAAGAATGGACGGCCAAAGAACTGACTTGTTCTTTGGAAGAGAAACCCTATTTATACTTAGGGTTGGAAACCAAGGAAAATGGGCCGAAATACTGAAAATCCATATTGGACGTACGTACGTCGAATCAACGTTCGTACGTCCCCACACGGTAAAAGTTTGCTGCCTGCTTGGACGTACGAACGTCCTAACTGCGTACGTACGTCCTGACCAAAAGATGTTTGTTGCCTCAGTGGACGTACGTACGTCCTAACTCGGTACGTACGTCCAGTACCCAATAACTTTTCCTAGACAGAACCAAGAGACACGAAGGACACAAGACGACCATGCGTACATCTAGATTTTCCTAACAATGAATTCAAGGCGAGATAACCAAAGACACTTTGTCACAAAATTGATGTCAAACCACTTCGTGCCGGTTTCAATCTCCCCCTTTGATATTGATTTTGTGACAAAAACCTATGACTCTAATAGCACTTATAAAACGTGCTTACAAGCCCAAACCATGGCATTTATAAAAATGCCTACAAAATCACTCAAGATAGAAACACATAACAAGTCACTAATTCTTGTTATCCAGCTTTAGCAAGATGCTTTAACCATCAGAGACCGAACGGAAGCAACTAGGAATTTCCGAAGCAATCAAGGATTCAACAGAAGTTCCTTCGAGCAACTCCCCCATACTTGTAGCATACCTGAAACATGACCCAAAAATAACCTAACAACAAGAAGACGATTGTTAGTAATTAGAGTCATAAATCTCCCCCTTTTTGGCACAACAAGTGAACAAAATAACCAACCAACAAAAGAAACGATAAAATAACAACAATAAATAAATAACCAAGAAAAAGAAATCAATACCAAACAATGAAGACAAAACAGATAAAAAAAAATAAACCTAACCCAACTGTTAAAAGTTCATGAAATCAACTAATAACCAAACATAGGAATCCATAAACATAAAAGACAAAACGACAAAAAAACACAAGGCTTAAGTTAACGAATTCGAAAAACCCGTTCCCAATGACCTAGAGGAAGCTTGGAAAAGTAAGCTTCCGCACGAGCCGAAGGTCTATTCCACCGAGCAATCACATGATCATCATAATCCTCCAGCCATTCACTTTTACAAAACAACTCCTCAATTCTGCTGTCCAAGCCACAGTCGGTAAGTGGAGTAGCAAGTCCTGGAACCTTCGGATAACCAACCAACTCCAAGATGTGATTTTGAAGATGTCCCGGTAATCTCTCCCAATGATTGACATGAACCAAACAAGGATTAAGAAAAGGTCGATGAATATAGTCATACCCATGGGGAACGCGACATAAACGACAAACCTTAGCATTGTTTTTGTATTCCATCACCATAAACGACACATACCCAACACCCGGAACAAATACACCATGAAGTTCATATTCTGCCATTGGAAATTCTGAAGAACAAAGAGAGAACTAGCAGGAGGTAAGAAGACACAATAGGAGTAAAAGAAGAGAAGACTCCCCTATATATAGGAAAAACAAGAGTAAACCTAACATGGGCCCAATAAGAGAGGTCCATTACCTAATTAGCAGGAATTTTCGGCAAGGCAGGAAGGAACTAGAACTCATAATAAAATAGCAATATCCAATAACATGCTCAACAACTAGATATAGAAATAACACGATATAACAAAAGAGCAATGTTAAGTACAAAAATGTGGAGAGTAAACCAGAATAAGAACTACTCGTACTCCGAGTCACCATCACTGTGTTCACCATCACCTTCGTCCTCACTCTCTCTACCAGAGTCATCACCATCACTGTCACCTGGAACTGGAGGTACCTCCTCCGGAAATGGAGGCAAGTCAATGGGAGTGAAGTCCAGCTGAAGATGACGCATCTGGGCGACGTTCATCGCATGAATATCACTGAGCATGACATCATGACGAGAGAGAATGACCCCAAAACGATCTAACCGAGCATCCATATGATCCTGACGACGTCGGAGAGAGGAAACCCGAGCATCAATTGCTGCAACTGCCCGATTGCCCCTAGCAGAGGCTGAGATGGGGCGTCCAGAGGTCAAAGCCCGATCAAAATCATCATGGCGAACAAGAGCCCTGCCTCCCCAAATTAGGTGATGCGTCAGACGCGCACCCACGGACTCAAAGGCCGACTTTCTAGACTGACAGCCCTTCTTGATGGCGTTGACCCAATCATGGCCAACGAACCTTGGTGGGCTCACCTCCATATACTGTCCCTGAAAACCCAAGTGCTTGAGTATAGTCATTATAAAGCTAGGGAAAGGAACAGTACCCTTAGCTGCATCGATCTGAAGCATTCGTGTGTAGATGACCTCAGAAAGATGAAGATGGTGCACCGACATACAAACCACTAATTTGACCATGTCGTCGGTCATGATGATCTTGTTGCCCTTGGAGGGGTAGATGTTGGAGTGGGCAACCATGTGCAAGAGGATGGCGCTGTAGTGCTTGGCATGATACCTTTCCGTGACACCATCAATGAACATCCTCTGAACCTGATCGACAAAGTCAATCTGAATCGCATCCGGAATGGGCCACCGTACAGGAATAGCACCTTCGGAGAGAAGATCATCATCAATCCCCAACGCCTCACGTATGACCTTCGGAGAGATAGTGTATCTCCGACCGTCAATGAAAACCGAGAAACTCGAACGATTCTGTGAGGGCGTCTTCGTCTCATAGAAGGCAATCGTATGCTCAACCGAGTATTTCGTTATTGGTTGAGCCACCCGTAACCAATGTTTAGACTCAAAGAACAAAGCTATGTTGCCGAGCTGAGAGGCCCCTAGAGGGGTGGCAGCAATATCTCCCAAGTCAAAGAAACGCTCGGGAACAATGGCCTTGGCTCGAGGATGAGCACCAAGAGATGGTAGATGATGCGACAAACCCGGAGTGGAGCTTCTACCCCGTGGAGCACGAGAAGACGCACCCTTATATGTGGAGGTCGTGGTGGTGGGAGTGGTGCGTGCACGCTTGGAAGCCATTGTCTACGCAAGCACAACAGCAAACAATTCAACAATGTAAGAAAAACGACAAAATAAACAATAACCATGTCATTGAGGCATTTAATCAAACACTTGATGTGCAGAAACAAGACTCATGTAATCGACAACAATGTAGAACGTCAAGCGCCCAAACACACGACCAAATAGACCCAACAATAGAGTAGAAGTTACAATAAACAGAGAGAGAGCCAAGTTGTTCACCAATTTCAAGGAGATGAAGTGAAAGACTAACCAACACAATCAATATAAACCGAAACAAACATTTCCAAAAAAAATAATTTAAACTAACCATGCAATTCAACAAAACCAAGAGAATAATCATGCAATACCAAGAGAGGAAGGAGAGGGAGAAAAAGAAGAATGTGGGAAGGATTCGAGTTCACTTACTTGATAAAGAACAGAGTGTACACCAAGGAGAAAAACTGCTTGAGTGAAGCAATAAACAACCACCAAAAAAGAAGAGGAAGAGAAAGACCAAACAAAAGACGTTGAGGGAAGGTGGAGACTTCCTAATGTTCGTGCAAGAGAGAAGAAAGGAGCACGATTGATGTAACAGTTAGCCTTTGGTTCAAAACAAAATTTGAATTTAAACACAAATGGGCCGGACTGTATGACGAACGTTCGTACGTTCTAAAAACGTTCGAACGTCGGGACCCAAAAACCAAACATCTGACTAAGATCACGTTCGTACGTCCTAGGAGCGTTCGTACGTTTAAAAAAAGATCTGCCCACCTTAACGTACGAACGTCTTGAAAACGTACGTACGAACCCCCTATTTTTTTTTTTTTTTTTTTTTTTATATATATATATATATATATATAAAAAATGAAGAACCACCCTAACAACTAGATAATAAATCAAATAACTACCAAAAGCAAATATTGAGAGACATCACAAGAAAACATTTCTACTTATCATAAGGATTCCAATTACAACCGAATACAGTTTAAACAAACCTCAACCACAAGAGAATGCAAAATCGAAGAACGACATCATACACCAAGGCATGGTACTTACTAGAATGATGCAAGCATGTAGAAGATACTTATAGACCAATACCAATCTCCAGAAACAAACTAACAACATGATCATTGAGAATATAGAAAGTCACTTGCAACTAGACCATTGTGAAAGTGAACCGGATCACAACAAAACCAAGGAAACACACAATATTTTGGTTCTTCTTGTCTTTCAACTGGACAAATGCGAAAGCCACTTGGCATTTTTATTATTTTTTTTTATTTTTTTTTATTTTTATTAAAAAAAAAACATTTGAAACAAATGCCATTCCCGTGTGGGAGTATGTAATATCTCCATCTTTTACCAGAACACGAGGGTAGGGTGTAGCCTACATCTTTTCGGCAAAAACACACTTAAGAAGTGCAATACCATGGTAACGTGCAACACAAGAACTAACATCTCCCGAGTGCATCCGTCAGAGCATGACCCTCACAGCCCCAACGGGTTCTTAGCCAAATGAGTATGCTCTCAAGACATTCAAATGGCTGGGGATTTTGTGAGTAATTGACCACTTACAAGAGGTGAGTAAATATAAAAGAAAACGACGATCATGAAAAGAAACCATAGAAAACTGGAGTTATACAGGTATTGAAAATGACAAGCCAACCACATGTAAATGCATCATGCAAGAAACTACCAATACGAAGAGAGTATAATGTAACCCTACAACTATGCATGACACAAAAACAGTTGAGGACGCCAAACTAGAAACATCTGTAAAATGGAATCCACACAATAGAGAATGTAGTATGTCATCAATACCAACAACAATAATAAATAACCGAACCTAAACATCCTAAACATAGACAGTTTCAATGAACACATTAGGTATATGAATGCGGAAGAGGTGTAGTGACAATGAAACAGTTATCAGATGAGCGACTACCAGTTAACACCAAGATATGATTGGAATCAAAAACATCACACCTATTATCCTCAAACACAACCTTAAACTTAGCATCACATAACTGACTAATACTCAATAGATTGGACTTAAGACCCTTAACAAAAAGAAGCTCATGACTATTGAGCGATCCAACCTCAGAAAAGTTACCTTTACCTTCAACCGGAAGCATTTTACCATTACCAAACCTAACCTTACCTCCATAACCAAGAGTCAGGTTATCAATTAGAGTCTTATCACCTGTCATATGACGCGAACAACCGCTGTCAAGATACCATGATAAAGGCATTGGTTCAACCAAACGAGCCATGTGAGATACCATTTTCCTGGATGCATCCATACTCCTATCCCAGAAATGTGGTGGTGGAGTAGGTATGGGTGTTGCTTGAGGACGATTACCATAAGGAGAAGTTCTGGGTAAACCCCACGGAGCATAGCCATTCCACATGTATGGAGCCTGCATGGAGAAATTGGAAGACTTGTTCCAATAAGAATTACCTGCAAAAGAAGGATGATGAGCAGGATACAGATTATTCCAACAAAAAGCAGAAGTGTGACCCATACGACCACAGGTTAGACATTTAAAGCCTTTGTGTCTAACATTCTTTTTCGGGACATGCTTTACACGAGTGATCTTGGGTGAGGAAACCACACCAGACACCTGCACAGGAGCAGGAGAAGCAACACCTGTTGGTCTGACAAAAGTAGTACAGGAGGTGCGAGCAGTAGAAATAGGAACAGATGTGTCATAACCTAAGCCAGATTTATCTGAATGGGATTTACCAATTCCCAGCAGAGAGTTTAGATTATCACTAGCTTTACCAAACCCAACCAATTGTTTGTTAGCAGCAAACAACTCAGCTTTTACTTTCTCATGTTCCAATACAAGAGATCGATACCGTGTTTCCAGTTCCTTATTCAGTTTTTCCAGAGTGGCAATACGCACTTGGAAATCCTCCTTTTCCTTCTCAAATTTTTCTTTCAACATGTTGGAGTCACCTGCAAGATTACAAATATCCTGCCCAAGACTATCTACCTGTTCCTGTAAGACAGTGTTAGTTTTTTCAAGCAACTTTACTTGTTGCATGGAAAACTTATACATATCACATAATTCACTAGTAGTAGCATGAACACCATTATCAGAAACATTAATATCATCAGTAGAGGATACAATACCTCCTGGATGCTCATCCAGGGATGCACTGAAGACCACATAATTGGAGACAACATTTGAGGAATTGCCATCATCATCTTTATCTGAATCATCCCATGTCACTATGAGGTTCGCTTTGGAATTGTCACCAGGTTTGCGTTCCACTTTCTTGTCACATTCATTTGCAAAGTGTCCATATTCACGACACTTGTAACATTGGACATCTTTACGATCAACTCGAGCTCTTCTCCCATCCACAGAGAATCGCTCAAAACCACGACTCCTAGGAGCATTTGAGGAATCAGGAAATCGCTTCCGAGGGTCTCGATTCTGTTGATATTTCAGAATCTTCTGAAAGCTACGGGACAGAAAAGCATAGTTATCATCCACATCCTGTTCTTCATCATCAGAAGGTCCTGTGGAAGTTTCTTTAGACGATGTAGCTTTGAATGCCACAGACTTGTTCTTCAAAGGTTCTTCCAAGGCCTGTTCCATCTCACATGTCCTTAGTTTCCCCGCAAGTGTCTCAATGGACATGTTCTTGATCACATTACTCTCAGTAATGGCATCCTTACGAGAACGAAACCTAGGAGGCAAAGCACGCAATATCTTACGTACCACTTGTGTGTCAGTATATGCATGACCAATAGCCGCACTGCAGTTTATGATGTCTTGGAGACGAATAAAGAAATCATCAAAAGTCTCAGAATTATCCATCCATAGATTCTCGAACTGAGATGTTAACAGTTCCAGCTTGCTTTCTTTGATAGTTTCGTCACCTTCATGTGTACAGATAAGCCTGTTCCATGCATCTTTAGCCTCTTCACATCCTTGCACACGACGAAACTCACTGGCATTTAATGCCATGAAAATAGCATTGAGTGCCTTGTTGTTATAATTTGCCAACAACTTCTGTTCAGGCGTCCACTTTTCACGTGGCGTCAGTGATGTAACAGCAGTATCATCAGTACCTGTAGTAGTCAGAGGTTCTTTCCACCCTGTAACAACAGAAAGCCAGACTTCTTCTCCTAATGCTTGGAGATAAGCTCGCATCCGTACTTTCCAATGACCAAAGTCTTTTCCACTGAATTGTGGAGGAAGACTTGAAGTAGCAAACTTATGAGGTTCCATAAGCACTATTGATCGTTAGCGTGAGCCTTTACGCTCCTTAACCTGCCCCCAGCGACTGATACCAATTGAAAAACTACAAATAGTGCTAATATAACAATGGAATAGTCAAACAAACAATCAAACAATACGCAGAAAGAAAATAACACACAGAAATTTTTAACGTGGTAAAACCCGAAAAGGGAAACGTCCACGGTTGTCCTCGCGACAACAAATAATCCACTAGATGAAAAGAGATGTACAAACCTACCAACTACCTGCACTCACTGCGAGTTGATACTCCTGGTTATCTCTAACACCTTGACTTCACCAGAGCACCTTGATGTACGCACAAGACACTCGACTTCTTGATGAACACACAAGAAGACTCGAAGCCGAAATCACAATAACTCTTGAAGATCACAAGTTTATGAATTGAGAGAAGGGGGAAGAAAGGGAATTGAGTTCAATAGCCACAAACACTTTCAATACCAAAACCTAAACCAAAACACATGAACTAGAAGAAGAATGGACGGCCAAAGAACTAACTTGTTCTTTGGAAGAGAAACCCTATTTATACTTAGGGTTGGAAACCAAGGAAAATGGGCCGAAATACTGAAAATCCATATTGGACGTACGTACGTCGAATCAACGTTCGTACGTCCCCACACGGTAAAAGTTTGCTGCCTGCTTGGACGTACGAACGTCCTAACTGCGTACGTACGTCCTGACCAAAAGATGTTTACTGCCTCAGTGGACGTACGTACGTCCTAACTCGGTACGTACGTCCAGTACCCAATAACTTTTCCTAGACAGAACCAAGAGACACGAAGGACACAAGACGACCATGCGTACATCTAGATTTTCCTAACAATGAATTCAAGGCGAGATAACCAAAGACACTTTGTCACAAAATTGATGTCAAACCACTTCGTGCCGGTTTCAAACACTTGTACATAAAAGTCTATCAATACTATTATAACTAGGCAACAAGTCTTGCTTCGAGGTGAAGTAAACATTTCTAAGATTCTAGTAAATTTCAGGTCTAGAACCAAAAAATTTGTAATAAATTTATAAATAAAGGGCATTTTAGTAATAAAGTTTTTTTTTTTTTTTTATGAGGAAGCGAAGTCTTTAATTTAAAATTATCACATAGGCCTATGAAGTAGGCCTATATCTTTACAATTGTACTTCTAATGTCATCCAAAATTAATTTTTATAATACTGGATCGAATATTCGAATTCAATCATTGTCGCCAAAATACCCAAACTCAACATATCCTCACGTGTCCGCTAAACACAACTTGCGATATTCGTGAAGTAAATAAAGGGCATTTTAGTAATAAAGTTTTTTTTTTATGAGGAAGCCAAGTCTTTAATTTAAAATTATCACATAGGCCTAGGAACCTATGTGTTTACAATTGTACTTCTAATGTCATCCAAAATTAATTTTTATAATACCGGATCGAATATTCGAATTCAATCATTGTCGCCAAAATACCCAAACTCAACATATCCTCACGTGTCCGCTAAACACAACTTGCGATATTGGTGAAGTAAATAATTACAACTGAA
Source organism: Aquilegia eximia (assembly GCA_023053565.1). Classification (NCBI taxonomy): domain Eukaryota; kingdom Viridiplantae; phylum Streptophyta; class Magnoliopsida; order Ranunculales; family Ranunculaceae; genus Aquilegia; species Aquilegia eximia. Next base: position 16,653,012 of record JALIGU010000005.1, read on the forward strand.
AAGTGGATATAGTTACTAAAAACCGTATACGACAAAAAAATTAATTTTGGAAATTATAATCTTAATAAAATTTGCAATTTTAAACAACAAATACATTATTCAATTACATAAATCTAAGACAAACAAAAGCAACTTGACCTAATAACATGAACAACCTCAAAAATAGATATCATACTCTATGACTCTATGTACTTGGTATGTTTTAATGGTTTTGATATTTATTGAGTTTGAAATTCCAGTTATGCCCTTGATTAATACTACCTAATTATTGTTATCATGCTTTATATATAAACATTATGGGCCAGTTTCCGAAACAACATAAAATATAACCCATCTATGCACAAATGCCTAGTCGACTGGACTTCAGTAGACTGGACTTCAGTCAACTGGACCTCAGTCAACTGAACACTGAGAAAACTTTACAGAAGAAAATGTCAGGTATTACAACGAACTAATTATATACATTGAAATCAACATTACGTTCCCCTAGATCATCATCCCTAGATTATTAAGGTATTATTTGGGCCAAGTCCATTCAGAATATAAACATGCATTTTGATGAAGATGTCAGACGATGATGATGAACAACTCCACACTATATATCACAAAGTATCAAGGAAAACGAGAGATTGCTTTTGACATCCATTGTTGGTGTTGTTGATCTTTACATTAAATAAAGAAGAAGATAGGTATTACAACGAACTAATTAGATACATTGAAATCAACATTACATTCCCCTATATCATCATCCCTAGATTATTAAGGTATTATTTGGGCGAAGTCCATTCAGAATATAAACATGCATTTTGATGAAGATGTCAGACAATGATGATGAACAACTCCACACTATATATCACAAAGTATTAAGGAAAACGAGAGATTGTTTTTGACATCCATTGTTAGTGTTGTTGATCTTTACATTATATAAAGAAGAAGATAGTAGAAGACGATTTTGTTTAAATCGTGGTAAGAAGAAGTAATTGAATATAAAAGTTAAGACTCCTAAAAGATCTCATATTGAAGTTGATGATCATGTACTGAGAATCACTCCGTTAAAGATTCTTCTAGTTGTATTTCAATTCACACCACGCCTACTTCCATTACTCTCTGTAGTTGTATTCTTTGTCTGGAATTTAAAAGGCTAAACTATCGAGTTATGCAACAAAGTAGGGTCAAATTCCCAACTTATGCAACCAACTAAATTAGGTTTAAAATCATCAGCAAACTTTTAAGTTTTTCGATTTATGCAATGCCGTTAACAATCCCTTAACAGATGTTAGATTCTGTTGACTGTATTTTTTTTTTTAATTTTTATTGTTGACTGTGTAATAATTCATTGCTGACTGTATAGTTTTTAAATTTTATTATTATTCACTGTGTAATAATTATTGCTGACTGTGTAAAGTAAGCAAAAAAGAGATTTTTAAAAGCAAAATCCAAAATTAAACAATGATTACATGATTAAAAAATAATTTAAAATTATGGTTGTTTTTAATGAATCAAAGAGATTGAGAAGTAGAAAAACGAAAAATTGGGGTTTAGAAACCAAAGACTTAACTTCTTTTGAAATAAAACCAATTTTATTTTATTTTAATTATTAATTTTTTTTTTAAGAAAAAATATTTTTTAATATTAAAAATCTTCCAGTTAGCAAAAAGATAACGGTTGTTAGATTTCAGTTGACGACATTGAAGAAATTGGGAAAACATAAAAGTTTGCTGATGATTTTAAACCTAATTTAGTTGGTTGCATAAGTTGGGAATTCGACCCTACTTTGCTGCATAACTCGACAGTTTAGCCAATTTAAAACTGATTTTTCGCGACAAATAGAAGCGACCCTCAAAATGAGCCAATAAGATGTATAATTATTTTATGAGCATTCTATCAAAAACTGAAAACAGTATTTGCTAACCATATATTATCAAGGGCTATTTTGTATTTAGTCCCCCTAGAAGATTGCTAATTAGTAAATGGTCCCGAGTTTTTTGTTTATTTGTAAATAGTCCTTTTTCTGTCAATTGACTGTTAGTCAACTCAGTTGACCAAAGTCAAACCATCCAATTTTTTTTAATGTCTAAACTACCCATGCACGTGTCGAGATTTCATTGGTTATCAGAATCTATGGTTAGATATTACGCCACGTGTTTAATACAGTAGTCGAGGATCTGGATTCAATAAAAACATATTACCCTAAGTTTCTATTCTTTCTCTTCTACCTTACACTAAACAGCCACCGCCACCGCCACCGCCGCTTTCAACCACCGCCGCTTTAACCTTATTGCACCACCACCACCTTTAACCTTATTCCATCATTATCAACTCTTCTTTCTCCATCATCAATTCTTCTTCTTCTTCTTTATTCTGTCACTTTCAGATCTTCTTCTTCTTTATTCTTTCAGTTTTTGTTTAATAAATAAAGAGAAGTTTTTCCTCTGCCGCGTACTGGTTGAGGAGACTGCAACCTGGCATTGCATGTCTCTCTCCCCTTGTATCTGGAAACCCTCAAATCCCCAAAACAAATCCCATTTCTAATTTCTTTCTTTAATTTTTCTACTTTATCTTCTTCTTCTTTACTTGATCTTTGATTCTAGATTTGAAAGATTCGATTTTTATTCATTATTTTGATTTGAGGTTATAGAGATTGGTTTAAAAGAATGTGATTTGGAAATCGATTTTTATTCTTCCATCCATTCATCTGTCATAACAAAAACTGGTTCTTCTTCTTCTTCAACATCTTCTTCTTGCCATAACCTGAATAAAAAAAAAATCCCCAATTAAAGAGAAAACCAAAACAGAACAAAGAAGCAGACATACCCAAAGTAAAAAGACTTACTGGGGTTCTTCTAAAACCTCCAAATTACTGATTTCAGGAGCAGAAACGGGATTACGGAATTGGGTTTGAGAAGGAATTGGAGGAGGTAAAACATAACGAAGAGGGCACAAATTGGTATGCAAGTGAGGGTGGTATTGAGGTTTTAGTGTACATAAGGGGTGGTATTGAGGTTTTAGTGTACATAAGGGGTGGTGATGGTGATGGTGATGGTTATGGCAGTGTTGATGATGGTGATGGTGATGTTGGTAAGCACTATGAGATTGAGAAGAAGGTTGTTCCATGATGATCAATGGCAGTGAAGAGGAATCTCAATGGTTTTGAATGTGGGTTTGATGGGTCGGGTTGATATTTTCTAATATGGACCCCATTTGGGCCCACTTAGTTCTTCTTCTTCTTCTTCTTCTTTGTTTCAGGTAAATTTTGCAGAATTAGAGCTACTTGTTATGGTTAGATCTCAGCTGATACATCTCAATTTGCTTACAAAAACCGACAAGGTCATCGTAGCGCAATTCGGAAATCGCGTATCGTATCGGAAACATTTCGTTTAGATCTTAAAAATGTTCGATGGTTTGTTATGTGATGACGATATGGTGTTTGTAGCGGATAATTTAGTAAGAGTTTTATCTAAATACGACCACACGCAATATTATTATATTGGTTCCTTATCAGAAAGCCATTTGCAAAATATATATTTTTCTTATGGTATGGCTTATGGTGGTGGTGGTTTTTACACGTGGATAATACAAAAAAAAAGTGGTTTTAATGGTTTAAGTAGTGTCACGTGGAAAACACGTGCATGGGTAGTTTAGACATTAAAAAAAATTGGATGGTTTGACTTTGGTCAACTAAGTTGACTAACAGTCAATTGACAGAAAAATGACTATTTACAAATAAACGAAAAACTCGGGACCATTTGCTAATTAGCAATCTTCTAGTGGGACTAAATACAAAATAACCCTATTATCAAACAAGTTGAAATCGATCATGCTTTCAGCCAGAAGTTCAGCCATAGCAGTCATAGTAGGGAATTTCAAGATATGAGTTCAAAAGACAAATATGAAATGGTCATAGAGTTATCACTTCAATATAATTGTACCTCATAAGTCCTTGAGATAGACAACCGCACGATTTGGGACAAGTGACTAACGTTCTTGAGCTCTCCATTGATTTCATGAAAAAAATGTTTGAACTCTACCTGTTCAAAAAGAAATTAAAAAGATGAAGAAAGCTTTATTCACAAAATGCAAAGCATAGTTGAAAGTTGAAATACGCCAAAAATAAGCTTTATTGACAAAATACAAAGCATCGTTGAAAGTTGAAACTTACAAAAGAAGTATATCCTCTTATTGGTTTTGTACTTTACTTTATGTATAAGTCAACTTCTACAAATTAGATTATTCACAACTCCTCTCTATCCAGCATTCAGGTGTAATTAAGGTGTGGCCCATTGATTCTCATTCAAACCTGTGGTGAGCAAAACCAGCAGAAACTGGCAGTTTGGATTCTATATCATTGATTTTGTTCACCATAGCTTTGATTGAATGTGAATCACTAGCCACATTATCAAATATACCTTTTAAATGGTTTCAGAGTTTCTTGAAAAAATAAAAGAGAACTATTTGAGTGGTATTGATTAATAATTCAGTGGGTCGTATTCTGATTCTCATAGGATATACAATGATGCAGTTTTTATTAGATTCCAAACTTTATTCTGACTTTTTTCTAATTGTATTTGCTAAAACTGTGTGCCATAGGAAAACCAAGTACTAAGTAGCACACAGTAATAATTAGTTAAAGTTGTTTACCATCTTTTTTAACACGTGTTTAATTACAAGATTTCAACCAGAATCTACAATTTATTGGGTTTGCCTAGTGTATAATTTGGGTGAACACTTGTACATAAAAGTCTATCAATACTATTATAACTAGGCAACAAGTCTTGCTTCGAGGTGAAGTAATAAATTTATAAATAAAGGGCATTTTAGTAATAAAGTTTTTTTTTTTTTTTTTATGAGGAAGCGAAGTCTTTAATTTAAAATTATCACATAGGCCTAGGAAGTAGGCCTATATCTTTACAATTGTACTTCTAATGTCATCCAAAATTAATTTTTATAATACCGGATCGAATATTCGAATTCAATCATTGTCGCCAAAATACCCAAAGTCAACATATCCTCACGTGTCCGCTAAACACAACTTGCGATATTGGTGAAGTAAATAATTACAACTGAAAAGTGGATATAGTTACTAAAAACCGTATACGACAAAAAAATTAATTTTGGAAATTATAATCTTAATAAAATTTGCAATTTTAAACAACAAATACATTATTCAATTACATAAATCTAAGACAAACAAAAGCAACTTGACCTAATAACATGAACAACCTCAAAAATAGATATCATACTCTATGACTCTATGTACTTGGTATGTTTTAATGGTTTTGATATTTATTGAGTTTGAAATTCCAGTTATACCCTTGATTAATACTACCTAATTATTGTTATCATGCTTTATATATAAACATTATGGGCCAGTTTCCGAAACAACATAAAATATAACCCATCTATGCACAAATGCCTAGTCGACTGGACCTCAGTCAACTGAACACTGAGAAAACTTTACATAAGAAAATGTCAGGTATTACAACGAACTAATTATATACATTGAAATCAACATTACGTTCCCCTAGATCATCATCCCTAGATTATTAAGGTATTATTTGGGCCAAGTCCATTCAGAATATAAACATGCATTTTGATGAAGATGTCAGACGATGATGATGAACAACTCCACACTATATATCACAAAGTATCAAGGAAAACGAGAGATTGCTTTCGACATCCATTGTTGGTGTTGTTGATCTTTACATTAAATAAAGAAGAAGATAGGTATTACAACGAACTAATTAGATACATTGAAATCAACATTACATTCCCCTATATCATCATCCCTAAATTATTAAGGTATTATTTGGGCGAAGTCCATTCAGAATATAAACATGCATTTTGATGAAGATGTCAGACAATGATGATGAACAACTCCACACTATATATCACAAAGTATCAAGGAAAACGAGAGATTGTTTTTGACATCCATTGTTAGTGTTGTTGATCTTTACATTATATAAAGAAGAAGATAGTAGAAGGCGATTTTGTTTAAATCTTGGTAAGAAGAAGTAATTGAATATAAAAGTTAAGAATCCTAAAAGATCTCATATTGAAGTTGATGATCATGCATGTACTGAGAATCACTCCGTTAAAGATTCTTCTAGTTGTATTTCAATTCACACCACACCTACTTCCATTACTCTCTGTAGTTATATTCTTTGTCTGGAATTTAAAACTGATTTTTCGCGACAAATAGAAGCGACCCTCAAAATGAGCCAATAAGATGTATAATTATTTTATGAGCATTCTATCAAAAACTGAAAACAGTATTTGCTAACCATATATTATCAAACAGGTTGAAATCGATCATGCTTTCAGCCAGAAGTTCAGCCAAATTAGTAGTCATAGTAGTGAATTTCGAGATATGAGTTCAAAAGACAAATATGAAATGGTCATAGAGTTATCACTTCAATATAATTGTACCTCATAAGTCCTTGAGATAGACAACCGCACGATTTGGGACAAGTGACTAACGTTCTTGAGCTCTCCATTGATTTCATGAGAAAAATGTTTGAACTCTACCTGTTCAAAAAGAAATTAAAAGGATGAAGAAAGCTTTATTCACAAAATGCAATGCATAGTTGAAAGTTGAAATACGCCAAAAATAAGCTTTATTGACAAAATACAAAGCATCGTTGAAAGTTGAAACTTACAAAAGAAGTATATCCTCTTATTGGTTTTGTACTTTACTTTATGTATAAGTCAACTTCTACAAATTAGGTTATTCACAACTCCTCTCTATCCAGCATTCAGGTGTAATTAAGGTGTGGCCCATTGATTCTCATTCAAACCTGTGGTGAGCAAAACCAGCAGAAACTGGCAGTTTGGATTCTATATCATTGATTTTGTTCACCATAGCTTTGATTGAATGTGAATCACTAGCCACATTATCAAATATACCTTTTAAATGGTTTTAGAGTTTCTTGAAAAAATAAAAGAGAACTATTTGAGTGGTATTGATTAATAATTCAGTGGGTCGTATTCTGATTCTCATAGGATATACAATGATGCAGTTTTTAATAGATTCCAAACTTTATTCTGACTTTTTTCTAATTGTATTTGCTAAAACTGTGTGCCATAGGAAAACTAAGTACTAAGTAGCACACAGTAATAATTAGTTAAAGTTGTTTACCATCTTTTTTAACACATGTTTAATTACAAGATTTCAACCAGAATCTACAATTTATTGGGTTTGCCTAGTGTATAATTTGGGTGAACACTTGTACATAAAAGTCTATCAATACTATTATAACTAGGCAACAAGTCTTGCTTCGAGGTGAAGTAAACATTTCTAAGATTCTAGTAAATTTCATGTCTAGAACTAAAAAATTTGTAATAAATTTATAAATAAAGGGCATTTTAGTAATAAAGTTTTTTTTTTTTTTTTATAAGGAAGCGAAGTCTTTAATTTAAAATTATCACATAGGCCTAGGAAGTAGGCCTATATCTTTACAATTGTACTTCTAATGTCATCCAAAATTAATTTTTATAATACCGGATCGAATATTCGAATTCAATCATTGTCGCCAAAATACCCAAACTCAACATATCCTCACGTGTCCGCTAAACACAACTTGCGATATTGGTGAAGTAAATAATTACAACTGAAAAGTGGATATAGTTACTAAAAACCGTATACGACAAAAAATTTAATTTTGAAAATTATAATCTTAATAAAATTTGCAATTTTAAACAACAAATACATTATTCAGTTACGTAAATCTAAGACAAACAAAAGCAACTTGACCTAATAACATGAACAACCTCAAAAATAGATATCATACTCTATGACTCTATGTACTTGGTATGTTTTAATGGTTTTGATATTTATTGAGTTTGAAATTCCAGTTATACCCTTGATTAATACTACCTAATTATTGGAGTGCCATTGCATGCTCATGCCATTCTCACTTAACTTGATTTAATCCATTTGTCAATCCTTTTGAAGTGTAGGTAGACCCCCAAAGAAATTTTGAGTACTATATATATATATATATATATATGTACTCTACTTCAGTCAACTACATCAGTATATTTGTTTTATCCATTTATTTGTGTTGTTTTGTCATGGCTAGCATAACCGTAGGGAACCCTCAAATCCGGAATATGCGTGTTGGTCTTCGTGTTTTGGTTGTAGATGATGATCCATTATCGCTTTTGATTGCTGAAAGGATGCTTACAACCAAACATTATAATGGTATATGTAAATTAAGAAGATTTTATGTTTTTGTGTTAACAAATATTTCATAATCTTGTTATAGATTTCATTACAGATTTTGCCTTCATTTAATTTCCATTTATATGTATGCACATTAACTGATAAAAGTCTTGGTCATATTGTTTGGAGAATGCATTCCTAACTCTATGTGGCATGGTGGAAACCAGTCTTTCACCTTTGTACATACTACTAGAAATATAAAGTTGATAGTTTTCTTTTTCTTTTTGATTTCATAAAATAAATAATTTAATTTTTTTTTTTTTTTTTTTTTTTTTTGAACAAAATTTAAAATTATCAGGCTCTTGATCAGATCCATAAAATATTTTTGATTTTATCAACTCCTTTATTAGAAAATGGAGAATCAATACTTAAGAAATTTTGTATGTTAAATGGTATGGATCTGACTACAAGAAGAAAAATTAGAAGCATAAATCATGGCTAACCTGGTAACTTGGATATCCATACATGTTGAAATTATAAAAGGGGAAAAAAATCTTTTTTGGCAATTCAATGTTTGGTTGGTGATCTTGTCCCAAAACTTCAAATCAGATAACATACTGGCCTAGATTCTAATTTCGGGTTATGAAGGGAACAAAAATCAAATATCCTTATTATGATATTATTTGTTTAGTCAATAAATTTGAAAGGAAATTCTACTAATAATAATTCCAAGATTGTGATCATTAATTATATTATATTTTCAGTTACTACTGCTACTAGAGGTGAGGAAGCTTTGAGCTTTCTCAAGAATTGTAATGACGGTTTTGATTTAGTTCTATCTGATCTTCACATGCCTGGAATGGACGGATTTCAGCTTCTTGCAATTGTGACAGCATTATATGATATCCCTTTTCTTTGTAAGTTATCATTTACTCAGTCCACTCGATTAATATTTTGTATATAATATATACATATATAGTTTTTCATTGTAACTTGGATTTATATATTTTCAAATGTAGTTATGTCTTCTGATCATAAACTGGATGTTATGGAAAGAGGATTGGAAGCGGGTGCTCGTTTTTTCTTTACAAAGCCATTAACCATGAGTAATTACGAGAATATGTGGCAATTTGTCTATACTGAGAATATGGAGTACTTTGAAGGGATGAATATAGAAGGAGGACAAGGTCCTCCTCCACCACCACCTCCTCCTTCTCCTCAGGATAGGTCAAGTTCACTTTCCATAAGTGACGATATTAATAGACAAGGAAGAAATTCATCATCTTCTTCCAATACTAGCAATGGAAAAAAACGAAGACAGGATAATGGTCAGGATAATAAGAAGCAGAAAAGGCATTACAAGAACCGTGGAAACGAAGATCAAGATTTTGGGAAGAAGACTGCAGTAGTCCCTCTCAAGAAAACAAGGGTGGTTTGGACTACTCAACTACATGAAAAATTCTTGCAGGCCCTTAGTAAACTAAGCATGGCTCATAAGAGTAATAATCTCACTTGAACTTATACTACATTAATCTTCGCGCTATCTATATGTATATATATTTATTTGCTTTCATTTTATTGAAAACATTTGTTATAAATCGTTAACTTTTTCTTTTTTTATACCAGGGGTTGTTCCGAGGAGAATTCATGCTCTTATGAAAGTTAGGGAATTGAACATATCCAACATTGCCAGTCACCTACAGGTTTGTTTAATTTATTCAAACTATATTTTCTTTTAGTTAATCACAATTTTGCATTATGATTATTGTTTATATATCATGTGCAACAATGACATTGTATATATATATCTTATCTTCTCTTATTAAATTGATTGAAAGTCGATATATTGATGAGGATTGAATTTTCATATTGCTTATTTCACAGAAGTACCGTATGCACTTGAATAAATATAAAGGCACCCCTGAATCCGATTACCCTCGTAGTAGAATACGAATGCGCTTGCCCGACGAGACTAAATACCATTCACAAAGTCGTGATCATTCAATGCGGTACAATTCTTACAACTATCAAAATCGACCACAAAGTCCATTAATGGCAGATCGACCAAAACTGCCAAACAACTTTTGTCCACTTAACAATATCAATCATGTGCATTCAGCTCGTCCTCAGTACCATTTTCAGGAAGGTTCAAACGATAACTCTATAGCTCAAGATAATTATGGACATCCAACTGATGTAACCAATCCGGTATACCTTGGAAGGACATGGATGAGTGGGGCACCAACTACGAACCAGTTAAATGTTGGCGTGTACTCGACTTTAATTGGAAGAAGTGCACCCTTGTATGGAAATGATCTGAACATTGGTAGCACTACCAATGCAACACCAATCATGGTTGAACAGCAGGTTACTCAGGAAAATGTTGGATTCCCCTCTAATGAACCCATTGACCCTAACATCGATAACTTAAGCTTTGAAAGCTTACAAAGTCCTCTACCTTCGGTAGACATTGGGAACATGGGACCATTTGGAGCTTCGAATGGTATTTCGACTAGAACTATGGGTGGTGAAATACCAAATAATGACAATTCTACAGAGATGGATGAGATTCAAAAGGGAGATAGGCCTGTAGAAGAAGCTGATGATATATTTTCTCTTCCTGATGATCCTTTATACTTTAATGGAATGAACGCCAACATCACTTCCCTAGATGAACCATTTGTTGTGAACCCCAACTATGATGTTGTAGGTGATACCAGGACTTTGGTGAATCCAAACAAGTTGCAGCTGGAAAACGAAGATAATAGCAATGATTGGTTCAATTTTGTCGATGACAACATTGAGGAGTTTCTTCTCAATCAAGGATATGAGAATGCAAACCAGGCAAGTGTTATATTTAAACCTCAGTTCAATTTTATGATTATTTATAAAATATATTATTTTCTTCTAATAAAGTATACATGATCTATAATGTCTCACAAATGTTTTTTCTTTGTTATTTTGGTGTAGGAAGAAGGTGGGGGCTATTTGCATCCCGATTTTGATCCCTCGGGGTTTCTACAAGATGGTGATAATAACGGGGAGTAGTATAAATCCAGCAATATATGGCCATAGTCAGTTGGTTTTGCTTTGTTACTTATGTTAGTTCATTCAATAAGCTTGCAAACCTCAAGGCTAGCTTTCAGGGGTTGCTTTAGTTTTTCTTGCCGTTCCAATAGTTTAAAAACCCTTTCAAGGTTTTCACCGAGTGCATTTAGCATGCATATTGGCAACTGTTATTGTAAGGACAGCTAACTTCTTAAGTTTGTGTTTTTTTCCTTCTTTGTAATGGACTGCTGGGACAGCTCCCAGATTGGTGCTACACACCTCTGGCATGTTTTATGTCTCAACTTTTAGTATAAATTATGTTTTTTCATGTTCAATATGTGGGTTTGTTTGGTTACTCATTGAGAATTCCATCTTTAAGACTACTATGTGAATGTGGACGTGTAAACGTTCGCAGCATTCAACAATTCACTCGCTGCGCTGCTCGGACTGGCTTTTGCAGTCAGAAAGTTGGCAAACACATGCTTTTCCGGGGTGTTTTTTTATTGGTTTAGGCCTGATTTTAGAGTAAGCCTGGGTTTGTTTCATTATTTCTTAAAATTCTTAAATCCCAACCCACATATCTTAAATATTTTGGACACGTGGAATTATGAGGGTGTGACAACACAGGCCTCATAAACCATCTCAAATTTAACCTATCTTTATAAAGTAAATAAGATTAGGAAATATTGATAAAGCGTTCCATTTTGAGGGAAATTGTTTTCAATTACCAAATTTCCAGTATGCAATCCGTTTGGTATTATTTCAGCTTGAATGAATGCAGAATTACCAAATTTCTACGAGTTATTTCAAAAGACCTATAAGAACTTAGAGAAACAAATAACCAGAGAAGAGAGAGCGCGGCAGAGAGAGGGAAAACCACATTTACGTGATGGGTTGTATAATACCCGCTAAAAAACCATATTTACGTGATGGGTAATTTCATATATAACAAAGGGACGACATGTCTACTGCCATCTGATTTTAAAAACATCCAAAAAGAATATGACATGCCGTCTGATTCTTTCACCCACAGGTGGATTTCAACGTGGATTCTCCCACTTTGAGATACACCCGTGGGTTTCCCACTTTTTGAAATCCACCTTCCCTTGGGACAATAGTTTGGAAAAAAAATAGATTTATCCACCCCACCTACCAAATCCACCTTGCATTGGGAATGCTCTTATATTTAATTTTTTAACTATTTATGTGCCATTGTGATAATAAGATTAGCTAAAAACTTATCCCAAGTCCAGACCCAAACGTTTGTTTGGGTTTTAGGCCTAGACTTATATTTAGTTAGCCCAAGGACACGGGTTTGTAATTAAAAAGTGTTCTTGGCTTACCATGTTTGATTGATTTTACAGTATTCTTTTTTAATGGAACTTATGATTCCCAACCTCAACATTTTTCTCAATGATACTTTATAACGAGATCAATAAAACTTAAACAGCTATATGTGCAATATTGATTATTGAGACAATAATAACATATAGCCAAATCCTAAAACAGAGAGTTGAGAAAAAAAAAGGCGGGGTTAAAAGAAGAAGTAGAAGATTTATTCAATTACTTTGTTTTTCTTTCGTTGCGTTTTCTCTCTCTCCATCACCACCGTTGTTTTAACCTTAATTGGCTCCTTCGTTAGCCATAATCACGCATATAGGTGGCAGATCCTCATGAGGCTGCCCCTTTTAAAACTGATTGTGCGGTCCTGCTAGCATTTCTCTAATATATACATATGGCAACCATTTGGTGATTATTTTGAGATAATATAACAACATCATCCATTCCTTGTACAACAATGATTTTGGTGCACATAAGAGATGGTTTGTAACCAACCGTATATTATTTTTTGAGATAATATATATATATATTCTTTCCTACCTGTGACTCTTCAAACCTTTATTTAAGAGTGTTAAGAGTGTACGAAGAACGGTATGAGAAAACTGTAACCCCCAGGTAACAAGGTTGACACAATTCGTGGACTATTGGAACTTAAGCTACAAGCTCAAGTGTGGAATGGGTCGATATGGATATGAGGCCAAATGTGGAATATGTAAGGCTTTTCTCTACAACAAAAAACCCTAAGGATTCAACAAGTCTCTAGCCTCCTTCTACCATTAGAGATTGTTTGTCTGTGTGAGAATCCTTCATCTTCAGCTTCTTCTACTATTCTTCATCATCCAAGTCATCATCAACAATGATAACAGAGATTTGAGTCCTACTTCCAGATAGTGAATCCGCGAAGTGTTTACCACGGTTATATCAAGTAAAAGACTATCTGGAGTGCAGTTGCAGGTGTTAATATCAGGGATTGAGTTAACCGGAGTTTGTAACTGTGAGTGTAATTCTTTTATTAATATAGTGGATTGATTATCGTCTAAGAACGGTCGTGGATGTTTCCCAGTTTAAGGTTTTACCACGTTAAATCTCTTGTCTCTATTTTACTTTATTGTTTGTGTTTGTGTTTGTTTATTGTTTATTATTAGATTGCACTTATTTGGGGATTACAAAAACTATTGGTGCTTATCTTATCTTTAATTATAATTCAAAGCCACGAAAACTCGTCGGTACCCACATCCGAAGAAAATTGGCCCAAGAGTTTGGCTCTTGGGAAGGAGAAATTAACAAAACTACACTTCTACTTCCCTGACATAGTGAGTGGGAAGAAGCCAACTGCTATAAAGATAGCTCAAGCATCTACCACAAATCAATCCCCTAGTCTATTTGGTTTACTTGCGATGGCAGACGAGCCATTAACCCAAGGACCTGAACCAACATCTAAGATTGTTGATGGGTCAGCCAGCCAAGAAAAGCTTAGTCTTATATTGGCTATATGAGCTTTGAGTTCACTAATGGGATATATAATGGTAGCACTCTCAGTGTTTTTGGTAGAAATCCGGTATTACAATTGAAGCGTGAAGTGCCAATTGTGGGTGGAACCAGCGTATTCAGGTTCGCTCGTGGAGTGGCGTTTGCTAAGACCTATTGGTTCAATATGACCTCCAGTGATGCTATAGTCGAGTACAATGTCAGAGTTATTCACTATGGATAATGTTGTTAATTAAGTTCAGTAACCCAAATAAAAATGTTGTTAGTGTATTACATAATTCTATTTTGAATAGTTCTGAAACTATGTCATTTGCAATCAAATTTGTTGTCTAAAGACAGTGTTGACTGTTGACATGATAATGGTGATGCTTGGGTTTTACTGGTTGTGCCTAATTCAACAATTGTGTTTGAACTTTTATGTATGCCGGTGGCAACATAACATAAATTTGAAGCAGAAATGGAACTGTCCCATCCATTACTCCACCAGGATGTGCAGTGATCACCTCCTCCGTCTTTGGCTATGGACATATCCCATTACTCCGCCAGGATGTCAAAAAGATGTTGACAAAATGTAGCATGATGATGACCACATAAAGAACTGTCCAAACTGGTTGTCCATATATGAGCTCCCATTAATATAGCTCTAGTATTTGGGGTCTTGGGGATACCAATTTAGCCACACAGATAAGCTCACCTAGTAGTCCTTTATCAATGCAGTGATGTATCTGAGATTTTAGTGGCCTTAAATTTTTTTTATTTTTTTTATATATTTGAAGACTCTTGGCAATGAGGCCTTTCGCTTTCATATGAAATAGAAATAACATAGAACAATACTTATATTCATGATTTAATTAAATTTCAATTAAAAATTGGTGGAGAAATGCTAGCCTGAAAGGCCTTTCACGTAGATAGGTGAAAGGTTAACGATTGATTTGCCATGTGTTTCTAATCAACTTGGAGACTGTTTCTCCCTGTTTTGTACTTATGCTATTTTAATTAAAAATATATCATCCATAGCTAAATAAGTAAAGAGTCCATATCTTTATTTCTTTCTTCTTTCTACTCTTTTTATTGAGATGAATTTTCTGGATGTAATCCTTTATAATAAATTTGTGATGGTTAAATCTTTCAAATTTATATATATTTAAATTTTTAGATGAATTTCGTTATGTATTTTCCAATTGAAATTTTGTTATACATATTGCATTTATGTGTCGAATGGCGTCAAGTGTTCAAATCCACCAGATTTCTTATTAAACAATGGTGAAGAAGATATTTACTGTATGCCTAGACAATTAAATCAAAAACCCAAACTTTTGATTCCATTCAACTCTATTCAGAGTTGAAGACAACTAGCAATGCATCTTATGCAGTTTTACCAGTGAGCCAATCAAAAGAACAATAACTAGAAGTATACAAATTGAAATTGCCTTAACCCCCAAACCATTAGATCAACAAAAATAGAATTTAAATACAATATATCCAGGTTAAGTTGTGACTGCAAAATTATCATTTAGATTTGAATCAATGTTGGTCCATATATACAGTAGACAAGGTATTTGCACTATGAAAATCCTCAATGTGACAGTAATAGAGTACAGTATATTGAGAAAGGGAGTGATGAAAGAAGGAAAAGGCTAAGGAAACAATTAACCATGAAAGAGGGAAGAATGAAAAAGAAATAAACCAACTTTGGTTGATTTTCATTGAAAGATTTGTGTTCCATAGAAATTTTTTGGTTTGGCAGAGAGACAGAGAACAGAGGAAAATGAAGAAACTAAAAACCCTAAAATTCCAAAATTCTCCTTTGTTTTCTATTTTCAATATACTATGTGAATGTGCACGATTTCGCGTGCAATTGAGGTTGGGTAATGGTACAAAGAAGAACTTGAATATATTTTACCAAACACGCACATAACTGAATACAAACTATATAGCGCATAATAACAATTTAAGAGGTTTGGTTTCATTTTATGCGCGCCGATATATGGAGCAATAGGTGATAAAAAAAGGTCTATAATACACACGACTCCTGAACAAATGATTATTTGTTAAAGTGAAGTAATTTTATTAAAAAAATAAAAATAAAAATAAATTGCTTGAGGAGCGTAAATTCTCATGAATCGTCAAGTTGCCCCAAAGAACATTACCTATGTCTATATATTATTCTTAAAACACACTTAACTATTATTAATTCTCGAAGAAGATAGAATGAATTTTAGATGAGGGATGTTTTTTCTTAAAAAAAAAAAAAAGGTCGGTTTAGTTTTTGGGCATCAAAACAGTGTTACTGGATTTTATTTCATCCAGTACTTTCATTCAACTTCGGTACAACCAATAGTATTTCGCCATGTGTTTTATTAAATTTTGGTTTATTCTATTTTTCTGAATTGTTGTAGACCTGTAGTATAATTATTCTATTGCGGGAGACAAATTAAGTCAACACTCAACAATACAACATATGAAAAAATTTAGCACGTGCATGTTTCACATAGTATTTATTATCAATCGGAATGTGACCGTGTTATCATATGTCAGGCTTTGTTAAAATCCAAACAAACAAAATTTTATTTTTTTTCTATTTATCAAAGTCTAGTTACGTGACACATTAGGCGCCTCGAGAATGAGGCGCCTTTATAAAGTAGTAGAGATTATTAATTCTAGAAATTAAGCCCAAGGATCGGGAGTCAAAGTTTTTTTAGGATTTAAAACTTGCTAAAGTTTTTTTAGGCCCAAGGATGCGGGTTAGAGTTTGTTTAGGTTTTAAACTATAAATTCAAGGTTTTATTGTTTTTAGGTCCAATTCGTCTATCTTAAACAAATACTTATTTTTAAAATATACATATTGCCTTTTCATCAAGTTGGTAGAAAAATTACCAATTGTTCAGATCTGGAATGCTCTGTTTCCATTTTGAATTTCGCGGCTCCTAAACCTTAAAGAAGAAGATTGTTGTAAAAGAGAAAAGAAGAAGAAGATTTTTCTTTAGAGATTTGAAGTTCAAGGTTAATTTTCAACGTTAATGAAGTACATCATGATTTTGTGTATAGGTATGATGAATTGGTTTTGTTTATAAAGTAAACATCATGATTCTTTTTTGGCTTTTGTTCTTCAATTAGGTTTTAGTATGATGAATTGGTTTTGTTTATGATTTTATTAGTAGTATCAAATTTGGCAATTGAATTTGATGTTTTTGTTGATTTGATTTTGTTGTATTGAATTAGGTTTTCTTTGATTTAACTTTTGTTGAATGTGTTCATGATGTTTGTGATTTGGTTTTGATTAATGGGAAAATTGGCGATAACCCCCCACATTTTGACCAGGTTTGGTAAAAACCCCTTAATTGTGCCAAATTTGGCGTAAACCCCCCAACCCCGTATTTTATAGACAACTTTTCCCATTATACCCTTGGGTCAAAGTATTTGCCTAAACCCCCAAATATAAGATAACAGAAGTTATTGGACGGAAAGGAAGGGTGGTTAGAATAACCTGTATTAGCCTAAACACCCAGCAGTAAAAATAACATAAAATTAAAAAAACAAATCTTACCAAAACTGAAGCATCTTCTCGATCTTTCTCATTCTCATTTTTTCTCACTCTTTTGCAACTCATCCAAGAAAAAGAAGAAGAGAGGAAGAAGAACAAGAGTAAAAATTTTGATTTTTTTTTTTTTTTAAGAATTTTTAATTCTAATTTAGTTAGAAAGAAATGGATAAACTTTTTTGTAATTCTTCAACAACCATTCAAGCTTCACCACCAGCTTACCATGGCAAGAAACGATACCAACTTCCATTAAAACAACCCATCTTGAAGTTAAAACCACCTGGAAAAGTGTTAGTAGTTTAAAAGACTACCAAAAAGCGACAAAATTGATTGATATTGATTAAGAAGAAGAACAGTGAAGAGATTCTTGGAAGATCTTGATTTGAAAGTGATGGTGGTTTGGAAAAAGAATCGATTGATTCAACAATTAGTTTTTATTCACCTAATTTGAAAGGTGGTTGGGGAGTTCATTTTGTTCAGAGGTTAAATTGTTGGCAAAGAAGATGATCGAGTGAGTTGCCATTAACGAGCTCGTCGATTTTGGATTGCAAAGGTAATCTGTCTTTTGGGGGTAAGACACAAAACAGTTGTTTCCATCAAGCATAGCACACTATGTCGATCTCCGCAAACTAATTTGGTCAAAGTATATCTGGATGGTATAGCATGAACTCTCATTTGAATTTCATTTCTTCGATCTCTTGTTTGTTTACGTAGAAAACACTAATGGTGGATATTTCAATTCATCTATCAATTCTGAAACCATTAGCTGTCATAATTGATATGTCATGGTAGTCTATCAAATGGTCATGGTGATTTCAATTCCTCATACTTCTGTTGCTTCTTCTTCCCCATTAATCAATAATTAAAAATATATGGTAATTTAAATCATCAATTTTAATTTATTTGATGGAAGAGAGAAGAAGACCTCAAATGATATTTTATCAACTGTTAGATGGTTGACACGTGGATCTGGTAGTGGGTAAATTTTTATTTTTATGTTAATGTTTTTTTTATTTAAGAAAATAAGAATTCCGTTATCAGAAACTAACTTCTATCTGTTAACTTTTGTTATCTTATATTTTGGGGGTTTAGGCAAATACTTTGACCCAAGGGTATAATGGGAAAAGTTGTCCATAAAATAGGGGGTTGGGGGGTTTACGCCAAATTTGGCACAATTATGGGGTTTTTGCCAAACCTGGTCAAAATGTGGGGGGTTATCGCCAATTTTCCCTTGATTAATTTGATGAATTCGTTTTGATTTGATCAACATGTCTATCAACAGATTTTAGAGTTGATCAACATGTTAATCAACTAGATAATGTTAGTTGTTTCGAATTGTTAGATTTGATCAACATGTTTATCAATAGATATTGACATGCATATTGGAGTTGATCGATAATGTTAGCCTGAAGTTAACCAATTTTTTTTATATGTGCAGTGAATATGGATATAGATGATGATGATTATTATAATGAGCCTGAAGTTCCTTCTATTGATAAAGGTCCTGGTGTTTTTCTTGATAGTGTTGAACCAGGTGTTCTTGTCGTTGTTAGGAAGGATAAATCAACTTTTTCTTACCGTCTAACCTTTGACAGTGTTTTGGGCAAAATTAAAACTGCGTTTTCTCTACCTTGGAAAGATTTGTCACCTTTGGTCTTTGAGCTTTTTTATGAGCGTGATGGTAGACGTTATTATATAAGTAATGATTCAGATCTTTAATCTTTAGCTTTCATTTGTTTTAAGAGTAAGCAGATTTTTGTTGAGAGTCATGTTGAGATGAAAAAGATGTCAATGGTCAATCTTCCTTTTGATGATAGCAGTAGTAGTAGCTCTGTTTCGTCTTGTGTTATCGACTATGAAGTTGTGAGCAAGCCGGCATTGAGGTATGTTGGATGGTTGTATTTGTTTCCTGGTTGGTTAAGTCTTTTGAAGACGAACCCAGGGAGCCTTGTCGTGTTAGAGGTTGACCCCAGACAAAGAAATTCGTTCAATTTTTTGTTGCGTTTGAGGCATGCATTCATGGCTTCAAGCATTGTAGGCCTTTTCTTTGCCTCGATGGTACTTTTTTTAGATCCAAGTACATAGGTTGCCTTTTGTCCGCAACATCAAAGAATGGTGATCAAGGTAATTTTTTGGGCTTCTATAACAATTATTTTTAAAAATTGTTTCAGTTGATCAACAGATATATATTGGAGTTGATCATCATGTTGATCAATAGATGCATGTTGATCAACTATAATATACTTTGACAAACAAATGTTGGAGTTGATCATCATGTTGATCAACTAGATAAGGTGTCTTTAAGACAACATTCCACTAGGGTTCACCATTCCCATTGGTTTAGGGGTGTAAAATGACAGCATTAAGCTGTACGTAAGACATCATTCCACTAGGATTCACCATTGATTTAGGGGTATAGATTCATGGCCTTAGGGTTTTAGAGTTTTGAACAATTATTTGAGTTGATAAAAAAATTGAGCAATCTATATTGGTCTTAATAAACATTCGGATTAACTTTGTTTCTTTTTTATTATTTTGTTTAGATAATTGATTGGTAGGTTAATCAATATGTATTAGAGTTGATCAACCTTCATTGTAGTTTATTATTACCACCAGATGTAAAGAGACCTCCTAGAAACCAAGGACCGTACGTATTCCAGACATCAGCTCAAAAAAGGTATCAAGAGCTCTGACGTGTTCAAGTTGAAATACAACTAGTCGTCATAACTGGAGGACGTGTCCATTTCTAAATGATTAGATTCTAGTTTTATTCACTTGTTTTTTTTTCTATTTTCAGTTTGTGATAAAACATTGCTCTACATATATAATTCCAATTACTTGGGTGACAATATATTTCAATTCTATGGTTGTGTTTTTAATTTTGTTATGGTTGTAATTTCAATGTTGTGACAATACACTTATCATCAGGATTTATTTTTATTTTGAGTTGTATAAATTGTTGATCAACAAATTGATCAACAAATATTGGAGTTGATCAATCTATTGATTAACATAGGTTGTACAAATATTACAGTTGATCAACATTGTATTGTTGTGTCATAGTTGATCACTATGTTGATCAATAGAGGTTGTAGTTGATCAGTTTGTTGATCAACTAGATAACGCAAAGTACAGAGTTGATCTACATATTGATCAACAATATTTAATTGATCAATGTGGTGATCAACTATAAATTCAAAGTACTTAGACATGTTAGTGTTTATTAACATAATTGTACTATGGAAAACAATCAAAACCAAGATAACTCATAAAAAAACATACTAATTTCATTACACAATAGGAAAATTTGTGTTTACAACAATTTATCATTCAAACATAATATTGTTTACCAACTGAATACTGATATCCATAAAAAAAGAAAATAAAATACATTGTTTATCAAGTCAAAATAGAAGAACACTAATTTTCATCCACACTGATTTCAATCCATCTCTGCTTTTTTGGAAGTTTCCTCTTCTTTTTTCTTCTTTTCCGCTCCTTCCTTGGCAATTGTCACTTTGTTCAATTCTCTTTGAAAATGCACTACCAATTGCTCATCATTCCAGACTACTTTACTGCATATCTTCCTGAATTCTCCATGTTCACAGGCTCAAAAACTTGTTTCTTTTACGCCTCTACATGAAACTGACTAGCACCATTTTCACTTTCACTTGATTCCTGATGATATAATGGGGCATTTAAATATTTTAGTTTTGAATTAGTAGAATTTGAAGTTGATCAACCAATTTCAAGTTGATTAATATATTGATCAACATTTTATTGATTTGATCAACCATTCTCATTGGTAGTTATTTTAAATGTCATGGCTGATCAATATATTGATCAACATTTTATTGGGTTAATCAATATTTTGATCAACTTATGAATGGTTGATCAACATATTAAAAGAAGTTTAAATCCTTGTAAACACCACAACACTATTTTCGCACAGTTATTTCATTTCAAAGACTATCGATTCCTGAAAATAGATAATAATCGTACAAATAAATTTTGGGCAAACATCCTGAATACATCTAATAACAAATACAACACAACACACAAGTACACAACTATATATGTGCGATTAACAGCTAACAAAATTCATCATACTTGATAAACAAATATGAATGCCCAGTCTTCATATTTCACAAAAACACTATCAAATCCACATTGAATTGAGTTGATCAATATGTTAATCAACATATTGATCAACAAATGCTGACTTGATCAACCAAATTGAAGTTGATCAATATATTGATCAACAAATACTTATACTAGCTTCAACTATATTGATCAATATGTTGTGATTCTTCAATTAGTAAAACTAATTTTTCAAGACTAAATAAGCAAATTTGGGAGAGATATCACTTACATCTTGTGATTCTTCTTGTTGTGATTGTTCTTGTTCTCCTTGTTCTTCTGATTGTTCTTCTTCCATTTCTTCTTCATTTGATTCTATTATTTCATCACCATCCTTTAAAATCTTTTTATCACAGTTTTGCATCTAGCCACACTACTAGGAAAAAGCTATATCTTGACGGTTAAAAACTGTCATAAAATGATAATTATGACGGTTATAGAGTTTTTACAAAACCGTCAACTTATGTACAGTCAAGAATTATTGGAAAAACTGTCAAAAAAATATTAATTATTCTTGACGGTTATAATAATAAATGTCAACGGCTTTAGAAAGAAAACAGTTACTTTAATGATAAAAACCGTCATAAAATTTCTAAAACTGTCATAAAATATACATAAAACCGTCATAAACTTTCCATAAAACCGTCATAAATTTTCTTAAAACCGTCATAATCTTTTCATAAAACCGTCATCTTCTTGTATAAAACCTTCATCCGTTTCTATATTATGACAGGTTATAACCGTCAAGCTATATAAAAATTTTTGTTTTTAAAAAAAAATTATTAAATAAAATCTGCATATTTACAATAATACATATATTTCAATATCAAATAATCTCATTTCCAATCATTCATTGATCACTAACTCATAACATAAATTCTCTTGCCCTCGTAAAATCATTACACGTGATCCAATAATAGCACCTCCCTAAGAAGACTCCATATATCGATCTCTCAAGATGTTCGTATCTGCAAGAAATAATAAGAAAATTAATTTATTAGACTAAATATAATTATAGAATTAATATATTTTGGATGGAATAAACTAACACAATTTACATATAATTAATGTTCATGGAGTATCTATCAAGAATTACTAAACAATTAATATAGACAGGCTAGGAGATCGAGAACACATATTAATCACAAATTACACGCAATCTAAGAAAATTTTAATAAAAATTTCGCATAGTTTACTTTGTTTGTGCAACAAACAAAAACTTGCTAATACAAACTAGACAATATCTCAACCATATTGTTTCACAATGGAAGAATAAACATACTAATAATTCGAACGAAAATCTATTTAGTATCTTGGAGAAATAATTATATTCTACTATAATCTCTAGCAAACTCAAACTTTTATTTTTTGGAGATCACAATGGGAATAGAACTCAGCCATGCAGGTTTAACTTAATTTGGTCCCAATCAAAATTCAGTGTAAATGGAAAACACCTGAGGTTTACAAGCTAGGTATGTCGTAAGTGTCGATGGATCATCAACGTTGACTAAATCAGGGTATGTGGGAATTTTCAGAGATCACAATGGAACATAACAGTATAAGTGATGATGTTAATGGTGTAATGTATACAAATGATTAATAAACATACCTTTAATATTTGTTCAATGTAATTGATAAACTCGAGACGGACTTCATCCAATTCATCTTTGGTGTATGTCTCCTTCGTTTCTAGCTCCGTAATCTAAACAAGTCCATAGAAAAGAAAATGAACAATATATTTAAACCTAGAATTATACAAAAATACTGAAATTTTGAAAATATTAGTCACCTTCGCCTTTAGGGATTTATGAGGATCTTTCACTAAATATCACATGAACCGCATTACAAAATATCGACACTCAAAACCCCCATCTTGTTTCGGGCACTACATACAAATCCCAAATTATAATACACATTCATAAGTGCTATTAATACACCATTGTTGAATATATTATTATTTTTTTACTTACCTTACAAAAATGCCAAGTAGGCGTCACTCTTTTTCCTTCATTCACCATAAGCTGTGATGTAATCTCCCTAGATGAAAAACCATTATCAAGTCATACTACACACACACTATGAAATACACATATTTATGAACTTACGCGTTCACAAAACTCCTCGTTCCTAGACAAAGTTCATGACGTTTTTTAGAATTTAGATAATGTACTTTGGAATCCATATCAATCACAATCAAAACCCAATGATGCCTACATTTAAGAAAAATAAGTTAAATTATAATCAATTACAAATTAAATGTTTGTGTGTAAATACTAATAACGAACTACTTACCAGTAAGGAAATAAAATAACTTGGTTCTTTTGACGAGTCATCAACCTATTCGCAATAACATCGTTTGGAATATCCATATCATAATCATAAGGGATGTCTACATATCTATATGAACATTTGATGAGTCCTTTTGTCGAAGTTTTCTCCCCATGCCATGTCCATGTAGTATAAGATGGATCAAAACCATATCTCAAAAGATGATTCTTAATTGTTTCGGTAGGCTGCTCGTACAAATTTGCACAATGCTTGCAAGGACATCGTTTAGGAATGAATTCACCTAAATTTTTATTTGCAAATTTGATAAACTCTTTAACACCATATGCGTAATCTACTGTAAACCTATGCTTTGACATCCATGTTTTATCCATTTTGATTCAAATATCCTAAACGACTATTCCTGGTATACATGAGAACATAGCTTTTAGAAAAAGTAAAAGAAATGCATAGCCAGGAAACTAACAAATGAACTTGCTGTACCATTAATTAAATCTAACCTAACAATAATTAACACAATAAGATCACAACCATTAGGTCTCCATAATAAGTAGTTATATTTTCACGTTCATCGAAACATATGCAATTCAAAGAAAAAAATGGCCCATATTTTCATGTAAGTTTATAAGAATTTTAGTAGTATATTCAACAAAGTTCGGAGACTCACCAACAATATTCACCACAGCAGTGAGAACTACCACAGATGTCCTAATACTGGATATAATTTGAGCAACACGAGCAAATACAGGTTCCCTGAATTAATTGTAAAGAAGATAACAGAATAAATAAACTATCGAACCATTGAGATACAGGAATTAATGGATTAAGGAATACAAGATTAAAAATAAAGTGGCATGCAAGTACATGTTAGGGTGATGATCACCCACTGTAGTTCAATGAGAATGCAAGATAGGCGTCATTGAGAATGATCAATGGGCTTCTATTATCCCTGATCTTCCAGATAGATAGCTAAAAACTAAAATTATTGATTCTACATAGGTCAACACAATTTGGAAAACTCGTGATACCTAAGCACTCCTTTTCTAATTGGTCATTGTTTGGAGGCTCTCTACCTACACAAGATAGACAGTAGAGAACTCCTTCGCTAATTGGTCATTGTTATCTATGTAACTGTCACCCAGAGAACTCTTAAGTATTTATTCCTCACACAGGGAGAGTATTACAACTGCATATATTCCTCATGACCCGAACTGCAATTGGTTTATAATTGTTTCGTGAATACCATTAAAATGAATGCATACACCATTGTATACTACTGCTTTCATTTTATCTGCTCAAACTTAATTTACAAGTTGATGAATGAAATGAAAATAGTTGTTAATCCTGCTCAAAAGATCCCCACCCAAAATAGCCTGGTATAGTATGTCCACGGTTATAAACATTATTTCCTACAGACTGCTACTGGTTGCCCCCACCTAATGGCATAGTTATAAACTGAACACAAATGGTTCCTCTGCTGGAAATGCAGGGATGGCAGGCTGGGGATGTCTATACAGAGATCGTACCTGTAGAGTACTAGGAGTCCTTACTGGAGGTCTGGGCATTAACACCAATTATAATGCATAAGGTGCTGCTGTGATTCATGGTCTTGAAAGGGCAATTGAACAAGGTTCGCTACAGGTATGGGTTGACTCTACATCAGTGGTACAAGCATTCAACAAGGACCAAGTACATTGGACTTTAAGGAAAAGATGGCCACAGTTCTGAAAGGTATTATTTGTATGGCTTAATAACATCACTAGTGCATGGAGGGAGGTCAATTTTGGAGTTGACTGTTGTGCAAAGTTTGGCTCAAAACTGAGCAAAGGGGCTGTGCAGTGGTGGGATCTACAACAAAGTTTCTTAACTTCACTGGAGCATCGTGCAGTTACCTATTACGGGGAAGTTCAGCCATGATGCTTTTTGATAACAATAACTAATAGTCTAACAATCAAACTTGCGGACTAATGACCAGTACCTTAAAAACTAAAAAACTGTTTCATCAACTAGAGCTTCGCTGCCATACTAAAACCTCCACCTAAGCTCAGACCAGACTAAGATTATCAACAAATACCACAACTTCATGTATACTAACCAAAAAGGCTTAACCAACACACACTTAAACCTAGTATATGCTACTGGCTGCTCCTACCAAGCACATTTGTTTTTTCCAATTGCAAACATAAAAGTTCTGCAGAGGAGGCTTTATTTTCTCCTTTTCTAATTGCATATATACCCATCTTACACAATTAATATGACAACAAACAAAAAGTTCAAGGGGAAAAACATAAAAGTTTCAAAATGAGGCAAGATATATAGTTCAAAGACCTGCTGTACTAGTTTCTGACAGCTGGTAATGAACTAATTGTCGTCTTACTAACTGTCAGATGCTATGGTGTAGGACTGGAAATTGGCAGCAACAACAACCAACAGGTAAGGTAATGTTGAAGGCCGGTATCCAGGTTACAGGTGTCTAAGGCCAAATAAGAGGCAGGGGGTTATTGCAGCAGGCAAGTAGACTGTTATTGTTTGTGGGAAGTCCGACTTTGTTTAAATTCGGACAAAATAAAGTTCTTGGCTTCTCGCCCATGACTTTAATGTTTTAGCCGGCCATTTCTTTTGGAGATCTAGGGTTTTAATTTGATGATAGATTCGATGAAATTGAATGGGAATCGAAGGGAGATGAAATTGTTGAACGAAGATGAATTTTTAGAAGAAATCGAAAAAAGAATGCAGAGAAAGTGAGAAGGGGGAAATGAGAGAGAAATAGCGAAAGTGGTCCATATGGTAGTGGAAGGGTATTTTTGTCTGGTTGAAAAATATGGTTCGTTTGGGGTAAATCCTAACAAAAGTTTTTTGGTTTCCTAAAAGAAAACTTTATATTTGGTCCTTGGGACGAAAATTCTGTTATTAATTTTGTTTTAAATTAAATAAACTGGAAGAAACAGTCTCCCATTTCAGTTGGAATACGTGGCACAATATCACGAACCTTTAACCTATCTACGTGAAAGGCCTTTCAGGCTAGCACTTCTCAAATGGGTGTAATTGAAGAAGAAGAGATATATCGATAGAATGAGAGAGGCCTCGTGTAAAGTAAAAAAGTGCTAAGGATAATCTGAAATTAGAGATTAAAAAAACCTACTACCGTAGAAGGGAGAGATCAAAGATGTGAAGAGAGAGAGAATTAATTTTGAAATGAGATGGAAATAAAGAATTGAGCTTTAAAAAAAGAGTAATATCCCAAAAAAGCCCCATGTTTAGGTGCCTCTTCCCCAATAGGCCCTGACATGGGGTCATCTTCTCAAACAAGCCCTTACCCCTTTCTTTTATTTTGTTTTACTAAAATACCCTTTATACTAAAGACAAAAGAGAAAAATTAGAATATAAGACAAATAAGAAAGAGACAAAAACATATTTTTTAATATTAATTAAATTTTTTTCTATATTATTTGTAACTCGTATATCTTTTGATTAAGAAATTAAAAATCAATATGATGTATATGGTTGGAAAGATCTTGACGAGATCTATCTAACAAGATCTCACATCGGTATGAAAAAAAAAACATGTAATTTTTATTTTTTCGATAATTTTTTCGCTATATACTGTAAGGGTCTTGTCCGCTAAAACATTGATTGTTGTTCTCTAAACAATATAGCTTTATCCTCTAAATAAGCTAGTGTATCCACTTAACATGCAATTTTACTAAATCACATTATATATTTAAAAGTGTTGAGGAGTGGACTAAAGCTGCTTATCAAAGTATATTGGTTATGGTTCCATACATATTACTTGAATTTTGTGGAAAAATAAGAATGCACGAGTGTTTAAACAAAGGGAGATTATCAGTTTCAATGATGGTTAGAAAGTACATGAGTCTGTGGCTCAACGATTGCATCCATCTCACAAAGTGGAGAGGTCGTTGGTTCGAAACACGCCAGCAACTAATTGTTTGATATAAGTTTCCTCACGTAATTTAAAGAGATAAGAGGTGCCTTCAACCCCGTTTGCCAAAAAAAAAAATGATGGTTAGAGATGTGAGATATTATATTATTTTGTTGTGGGGACGGAAAGGAAGAATGGAGTCCAGATTTAATGAACTTCGTGGCATTACACTAGACAAAAGGAGGGATTTATGTTTACATTGGGTTATGTTCTCTCTTGTTTCTTATGTTTTGGGCTGTAACCTAAAAAAAGTATATAGCCTTTTGTGAAGTGAACTGTACATTAAACGTTTTTATGAACTTTTCATGGCACTACAATTTTCTTTTTGTCTGTACTATAAGGGTTTTGTCCTCAGTCGAGACATTGAACTCATGCATCAAATTACAGAGTACAATCCACATATATTAATAATATGGAATAGATATCATGCCTTTGTAATTTACAGAACAACAAGCAACAATTTAGAGGATATTTCTTTGGTGTTAGAAGATAAGAAAACATTTTTTAGAGGACAAAAATAAAAACTCCTGAATTTGGTAGTAATGTTTGATTTTTTTAGATTTTTAGAGTAATTTTGAAAAACCTTATGAAATCATACGGAGTTTTTTTTTTTTTTTTTTTTTTTTTTTTTTGAAACCCAACTTCTCAGTAAAAAATATGAAATTTTGAATTTTAATGAATATTTGAATTTTTTTTAAAATTTAAAATTTTATAGTCATGCGGGATCTCGTTTAAAAGATCTCGTCGAGATCTTTCCAACCATATACACCATGTTGATTTTCGATTTGTAAATCCCAAGTTATAAAATTTTCAAATGTTAAAACCAAAAAGTTATACACCAACTTTTTTTTTTGTCTTTTTCTGAGTTTTTTTGTCTTATACTGACTTTAGAAGATAAAAGATGAATTTTAGAGGATATAATACAAGGGTAATTTTGACTGGCTAAAAATTATAAAATAGTCAAATGGCTTATTTGAGAAGATGACCCATGTCATGGCCTATTGGGGAAGAGGCACCTAAACATGGGGTTTTTTGGGGATATTACCCTTAAAAAAACACATATATATAAACCTAGGAGGGATGAATAAAAAAGTGGGTCCCAAGACTTGGTGGCCCTAGCTGGTTGCCTAGTTCGCCTAGGCTCAAAATCCGGCCATGTATCAATGCGGGTGTCTATAGTGTTTTACTGGCATGGTCATCATTTCTGGCAGCTAAATTAGTAAATATTATCCTCACCCTGTCCTTTAAGCCATGGTTTAAAATTTCGATTCCGAGCAAATAATCGACTGAAAAAAATGGATTGCTTCACGAAATATCAACCCCTTGTGTAGGAATGGGGGATTATAAACCGTTAAAAAATGCTAAATTTCAGGAATATTCGGATAGATTGGGGAGATGAAAGTACGAAACATATCTGAAATTTTTTTTCTTTATCAAACCACAACAGATTTGGAATTCTAAACCAAAATTTTCATGATTTTTCGACATATTTCCGTAAACCTTCAACAGTTTTATCCTTACCTTCAACAAATTTCCACAAACCAACAATTATAAAGCCATAGAAATCAAAACATTTATTAAGGGTCGGTAGTATAAGCGAAAGAACAATTTAACTTAATTAATATGTGTTCAAATATGAAAAATAACATATATTTTGGGACAACCAAAAAAAAGGAATAAGATACTTATAATTTGAGACGGATGAAGTATTTAAACAAAGATAATTAATTTATCGTGTATTATCTTATCCAGATGTATTGTATTTTGTACCTTCTATGTATGGAACGAAGGTGTGATCTAGATCGTTTTTGTATTTTGTTTTTTTTTTTTTTATTGGCAAGCAGGGTTGAGGGGACCCATTCCCCTTTAAATTACGTGTGGAAACTCATATCAACAATCACCTGTTTGAAACCGGCACTAGGTTGTTTGACATTAATTTTGTGACATTGGTTGTCCATGGTTATCTCGCTTTGAGTTCATTGTTAGGAAAACCTTGTTGTACACGCGTCATCCCGTCTCTTTGTCTTCGCGTCTAGTGTGTCAAAAGTGTGTTTTTGGTTCAGGACGTACGTACCAAGGTAGGACGTACGTACGTCCCTCAGGTCAGCAAACTTTCCATCGTGTTGAACGTACGTACTGAGTTAGGGCGTACGTACGTTAGGTCAGTCAACAGGTATGTTTTGTTGTTCTAGACGTACGTACCTAGTTAGGGCGTTCGTACGTCCAAGCAGTCAGCAAGCGTTTATAGTGTGGAGACGTACGAACGTCGATTCGACGTACGTACGTCCAATATGGATTTCGTCCTATTTCGGCCCATTTCTTATGTTCTCCAACCCTAAGTATAAATAGGGTTTCTCTTCCAAAGAACAAGTCAGTTCTTTGGCCGTCTATTCATTGGAGTTTTGTTTAGGTTTTGGTGTTGAAGTAGTTTTTGGTTATTGAACTCAATCTCTTCTCTCCCCAATTCATTAAGTCTCTATCTTTCGTATATCATCGTGAATTCGGCTTCGAGTCTTCTTGTGTGTTCATCAAGGAGTCGAGTGTCTTGTGCGTACATCAAGGTGCTCTGGTGAAGTCAAGGTGTTAGAGATAACCAGAAGTATCAGCTCGCAGTGAGTGCAGGTAGTTGATAGGTTTGTAAATCTCTTTCATCTAGTGGATTATTTGTTGTCATCAGGACAACCGTGGACGTTTCCCAATTTGGGTTTTACCACGTTAAAAATTCCTGCGTGTTATTTACTTTCTGCATATCGTTTGAGTTGTTTGAATATTGAATTGTTAGACTAGCACTATTTGTGTTCTTCAATTGGTATCAGTCGCAGGGCGCTTGTTATGGAGCGTAATGGCTCACGCGTAGATCCTTCTAGTGCTATGATTTACTCTGGTAAGACACATGTCTCGTTTGTGGCTCGATTGTCTGATGAACAATCAACTGCTAGTAAAGAATGCTCTAGTGACTGTGATAGGGAATTGATTCTTGTTGACAATAATGATTGGGCTACCCTATACCGGTTATCCAGAAAGGAATGTCTAAGGTTAGAGGCACAAAATAGTATTCTTCAAGAAAGACTTGACTTACTCTCTTCCAGTTCCTCGTCCATGTCAACCTTGGATAGGGAAACTGAATCTTGGCGGATTAATAAGGTGAACTTATTGAGCAATCTTGCTGCTGTTGAGCACGACAATGTTGAATGGGAAGCCCGATGTAGTATTTTGTCCACTGAACTCGAGGATGTCAAAAAGGAACTAGTTCGCTTTAAGTCTTTTGAAAACTGCAATGGGCTGTCATCTTCTGAACTACCTCCGCTATTGCCCAATCCTCCTACCAAAAAGTCTAACAATCATCAATCTGTGGCCACGGTAGGCATCGGGCGTAAATGGAAACCGTTTAGGCGTGCTCCCCCTCAGGGAAGAAAACGTCAAATGACTTGCTCATTATGTGGGCAGTTTGGACATTGGGCCTCGCAGTGTGTCGTGGCTGCTCCTGTTCCACAACCATGGACGTTGTTTTCACAGCCATCGTATGTCTATCCATCTTATCCATACACATCTTACTCTTCTCCTTGTAATTTTGCAGGCAATGTTTCAAATGTGGCGATTACTGCTCTTCATGTTTCGAGCTCGGATAGTGAATGGCTACTTGATAGTGGTGCTTCGAAACATATGTCAGGTAATGCCAAACTTTTCTCCTCGGTTACTGCTATAGATGGTGGAAGTGTCACTTTTGGTAATGGTAAGCGCTCTCCTGTGATTGGTAAAGGCTTTGTTGCTGGTATTGGTCTATCCTCGAATGATGTTTGTTTATTAGTTGATAGGTTGCGTGTTAATTTGATCAGTATTAGCCAACTGTGCGATACTGATCATACTGTTAATTTTTCTAAAAATATATGTACTGTTCTTGATAGTTTGGGTAAGTGTATCATGACAGGTAAACGCACATTGGATAATTGCTATGCCATTCAGCCTGTTGCACCTAGTATAAACTGCTTACCTAGCAAACTGAATGAGGGTCTGTTGTGGCATCAACGGCTAGGTCATGTCAACTTTGAACTCCTACACAATCTAACTCGAAATGAATATATTAAGGGAGTTCCTAGACTTGGAAGGAATCGCGACACTGTGTGTGGTGGGTGTCAACTAGGTAAACAGATACGGAGTCCACATTCCAAGAAAAAGTCTATAACCACATCCTCTCCTTTAGAACTCATACACATGGATATGATGGGCCCTACTCGTACTCCTAGCTTAGGGGGCAAACGATACATCTTAGTTATGGTTGATGATTACACTCGCTTTACTTGGGTATCATTCTTGCGTGAAAAATCTGATGCGTTTCTTGAGTTTCAGGGGATATGTCTTCGTGTTCAGAATGAGAAAGATACTCAAATTAAACATGTTCGAAGTGACAGGGGCGGTGAATTCACAAACACAGGTGTTATTGAGTATTGCATTGCAAATGGTACGTGGCAAGAATTTTCGGCCCCATACACTCCGCAACAAAACGGAGTCGCTGAAAGGAAAAACCGTGTTATTCAGGAGATGGCTCGTGCAATGTTACATGCGAAGGATGTTCCTACCAAGTTCTGGGCGGAAGCAGTCCATACTGCTTGTTACATCATGAACCGTGTATATCTGAGATATGGTACTACACAAACTGCTTATGAGCTATGGTATGGTAAGAAGCCAAATCTTAAATATATGCGAGTTTTTGGCAGTGTTTGCTATGTGTGCAAGGACAGACAAAGTCTGTCTAAGTTCGATAGTCGAGGTGATGTTGCTCTTTTACTTGGTTATTCCTCGAATAGTAGGGCCTTTCGAGTATTTAATTACAACACTCGCAAGGTCATGGAATCCTTTAATGTTGTTGTTGATGACACTATTGTATCTGACTCTTCTGTTTCTACTGGTACACAGGATTCTATAGTTCTCTCACCCTTGTCAGACTCCTTTGACATGTCTCCCACGTCGTTATCGTTACCTGATAATGGTGATGATGGTAATAATCCTTCGGTTCCTTCAGAGGACTTGCCTGGTAGGACCAATGATGTGCCCACACTGGATGATGTTGTAACACCACCACCAGGGGCGGTTGATGTGCCTCAAGATCCCCCAACTGTGCCTGCTGAGCCTGAGGAGTTGTTTGTTAAAGCATCAACCCGTGTTAAACAACATCACTCCATAGGGGATGTCATTGGGGATATTAATGATCAGCGTCTGACTCGTCGAAAGGCCAAGGAGACAAACTGTGTTCACTATGTTTGTTATCTTTCCTCTTTTGAACCTAAAAACGTTACTGATGCTCTTACTGATGATGATTTGTTAGTTGCTATGCAGGAAGAACTCGGTCAGTTTAAGCGTAGTGATGTTTGGACATTAGTTCCCAGACCTACTCACACTAATGTGGTTGGCACCAAGTGGATCTTTAAAAATAAATTGGATGAGTTTGGGCAGATTGTGCGAAACAAGGCAAGGCTCGTAGCTCAGGGCTACAGTCAGATTGAAGGTGTTGATTACGGAGAGACTTTTGCTCCTGTGGCTAGGTTGGAATCTGTCAGGCTTCTTCTTGCTATGGCATGCCATTTGAATTTCAAGCTGTACTAAATGGATGTCAAAAGTGCGTTCCTCAACGGTCTTCTCAATGAGGAGGTCTATGTTGAACAACCAAAGGGGTTTGTTGATCACACCTTTCCGAATCATGTCTTCAAACTGCAAAAAGCATTGTATGGTTTAAAACAGGCTCCTCGAGCATGGTATGAACGCCTGACATCCTTCTTACTAGGGAAAGGATTTGTTCGTGGCAGTGTTGTCCGAACCCTGTTTATACTGAGAAAGGAAAACGATGTTCTTCTCGCCCAAGTCTATGTGGATAATATAGTGTTTGGATCCACGTGTCCATCTCTTTCTGAATCTTTTTCTCAGTTAATGAGTTCTGAATTTGAAATGAGCTTAATGGGGGAACTAAATTTTTTTCTT
Source organism: Aquilegia eximia (assembly GCA_023053565.1). Lineage (NCBI taxonomy): Eukaryota > Viridiplantae > Streptophyta > Magnoliopsida > Ranunculales > Ranunculaceae > Aquilegia > Aquilegia eximia. The sequence goes on from JALIGU010000005.1 coordinate 16,686,933, forward strand.
GGCTTGCAGGTAAAGCAGTTTAATCATGGAGCGTTCATCTTTCAAACAAAGTATGCCAAAGAACTGGTTAAAAAGTTTGGTTTTAGCGCTTCAAGTGGTCAAGATACTCCTATGGGTGATAAGGTACGTCTTGGTAAGGATGTTATGGGTAAGTCTGTTGATATTCGTGAATATCGTAGTATGAATGGTAGTCTTTTGTATCTCACTGCTAGTCGTCCAGATATTGCTTATAGTGTTGGGGTATGTGCAAGGTTTCAGGCTAACCCTAAGGAATCTCATCTCACTGCTGCTAAACGTATCATTCGGTATGTTGCTAGCACGCTTGACTATGGATTATGGTTTACACGAGATACAAATAGTGTTGTGGCAGGTTATTGTGATGCTGATTGGGGTGGTAATCTTGATGATCGTCATAGTACCAGTGGTGGCTGTTTCTATGTTGGGAATAATCTTGTTTCCTGGCATAGCAAGAAACAATCATCTGTATCCATCTCCACGTGTGAGGCCGAGTATATAGCTGCAGCCAGTGCATGTACACAACTTCTGTGGATGCGTCAGATGCTTCGGGACTATGGCATTCAACAGCAGGCGATGGACTTGTTCTGTGATAACACCAGCACCATTAGCATATCCAAAAATCCTGTTCAACACTCACGAACAAAGGATATCGACATTCGTCATCATTTCCTTCGTGAGGCGGTCGAGAAGGGTGATATAGCAATGGAATTCATTCCTACTGAACATCAGCTAGCGGACATTCTTACAAAACCTCTTGATGCAGCTCGCTTTCATTCCTTGCGTAAGTCCATTGGGGTTGTTTCTCTTCCCTATTTGTTTTTGGTAGTTTCCTTTTCTTTCTATTCTTATATATCTGTTCATGTCTGTTTTTGCCATAATGGTTGGTTGTGTTGGTTTTCCTTAATCGGTTGAGGGCATTTGTTTTCTGATTATCGGTTGGCTATCGTCCTTAAATTTTGTGCACTATGTTGGGGTTTTTGGCCTGTCTGCTTCATTATGGACATGGGGATTCCTCATGGTCATTCCCCGGGTTTTTGTTGGAGATTGGGTGGCTTACTTGTTCCCATTTCTTCTTGGTATATCCCTTTCTTGGTCTGTGGTGTTCTCTCCTTTTGTCACCTCCTGTAAGTGGTCAATAACTCACGAAATCCCCAGCCATTTGAATGTCTTGGGTGCATTATCAGTTGGCTAGGAACCCGTTGGGGCTGTGAGGGTCATGCTCTGACTGATGCACTCAAGAGATGTTAGTTCTTGTGTTGCACGTTACCATGGTGTTGCCCTTCTTGAGTGTGTTTTCCCGAAAAGATGTAGGCTACACCCTACCCTCGTGTTTTGGTAAAAGATGGAGGTGTATTAAACTCCCACACGAGAATGGCACTTATTTCATATATTTTTTTTTTTTTTAAAAAAAAAAAAAAAAAAAAAACTTCTCCCTTGGGTTTGGTGCTACGTATGGTGTGTTGCTGATGTGCTCTCTCATTCCTTTTGAGCATGTGGTCTGGATCCCTCAACATATTGCCTATTTTTAGTGGATACGAGTCCATCGATTTTTGGGAGCTTTGTAGTGCTTCTCTCTGACCTACGGTCTCTGTGGTCTTTTCGGTTTTACACTACTTTCCTGTTTTTTTTAGGTAATGGACCTACCTTTTTGGGCCCATGATGGGTTAATGTTTGTTTTTCTATATATATAGGTGTCTTCTCTTCTTATACCTATTTTGTGCCTTCTTACCTCCTTCTAGTTCTGTCTTTGTTCTTCAGAATTTTCAATGGCAGAATATGAACTTCATGGGGTATTTGTTCCGACTGTTGGTTATCTGTCGTTTATGGTGATGGAATACAAAAACAATTCGAAAGTTTGTCGCTTATGTCGTGTTCCCCATGGGTATAACTATATTCATCCACCTTTTCTTAATCCATGCATGGTTCATGTCAATCATTGGGAGAGACTGCCGGGACATCTTCAAAATCACATCTTGGAGTTGGTTGGATACCCGAAGGTTCCAGGACTTGCTGCTCCTCTCACCGACTGTGGCTTGGACAGCAGAATTGAGGAGTTATTTTGTACGGGTGAATGGATGGAGGATTATGATGATCATGTGATAGCTCAGTGGAATAGATCTTCGGCTCGCGCGGAAGCTTATTTCTCCAAGCTTCCTCTAGGTCATTGGGAACGAATTTTTCGAATTCGTTAACTTAAGTTTTATTTTCTGTTTTTCCTGTTTCTTATGATTATGGATTCCTGTGTTTGGTTGTTAGTTGTTTTCATGACGCTTTAAGAATTGGGATAGGTTTTATCTTTTTATCTGTTTTGTCTTGATTGTTTGGCGTTGGTTTCTTTTCTTGGTTATTTTTTGTTTCCTGCTTATCGGTTCTCCTGTTACTCGTTTCTCCTGTTCACTTGTTGTGACAAAAAGGGGGAGATTTATGACTCTAATTACTAACAATCGTCTCTTTGTTGTTAGGATATTTTTGGGTCATGTTTCAGGTATTGAGAAGTTGTACAGTCGTGGGGGAGCTCAAGTATCTATGATTGGAGTTTATGTAGTATGGGGGAGTAGTTCTAAATTCTTAGTTGCTTCCGTTCGGTCTCTGATGGGTAAAGCGTCTTATTCAAGCTGGATATCAAGTGTTGGTGATTTGTAGGCATGTTTTATAAATGCCATGGTTTGGGTTTGTAAGCACGTTTTATAAGTGCTATTAGAGTCATAGGTTTTTGTCACAAAATCAATGTCAAAGGGGGAGATTGAAACCGGCACTAGGTTGTTTGACATTAATTTTGTGACATTGGTTGTCCATGGTTATCTCGCTTTGAGTTCATTGTTAGGAAAACCTTGTTGTACGCGCGTCATCCCGTCTCTCTGTCTTCGCGCCTAGTGTGTCAAAAGTGTGTTTTTGGTTCAGGACGTACGTACCAAGGTAGGACGTACGTACGTCACTCAGGTCAGCAAACTTTCCATCGTGTTGAACATACGTACTGAGTTAGGGCGTACGTACGTTAGGTCAGTCAGCAGGTATGTTTTGTTGTTCTAGACGTACGTACCTAGTTAGGGCGTTCGTACGTCCAAGCAGTCAGCAAGCGTTTATAATGTGGAGACGTACGAACGTCGATTCGACGTACGTACGTCCAATATGGATTTCGTCCTATTTCGGCCCATTTCTTGTGTTCTCCAACCCTAAGTATAAATAGGGTTTCTCTTCCAAAGAACAAGTTAGTTCTTTGGCCGTCTATTCATTGGAGTTTTGTTTAGGTTTTGGTGTTGAAGTAGTTTTTGGTTATTGAACTCAATCTCTTCTCTCCCCAATTCATTAAGTCTCTATCTTTCGTATATCATCGTGAATTCGGCTTCGAGTCTTCTTGTGTGTTCATCAAGGAGTCGAGTGTCTTGTGCGTACATCAAGGTGCTCTGGTGAAGTCAAGGTGTTAGAGATAACCAGAAGTATCAGCTCGCAGTGAGTGCAGGTAGTTGATAGGTTTGTAAATCTCTTTCATCTAGTGGATTATTTGTTGTCATCAGGGCAACCGTGGACGTTTTCCAATTTGGGTTTTACCACGTTAAAAATTCCTACGTGTTATTTATTTTCTGCATATCGTTTGAGTTGTTTGAATATTGAACTGTTAGACTAGCACTATTTGTGTTCTTCACTGTTGACGTATTTCGAACCCACAACCTGTCCACTTTGTGAGAGGGGTGCTACCATTAAGCCACAGGCTCATTCGCTGATCTGGATCGTTGCTCTTCACAAATCCCCAAAACTCATTAAACCCCATTATCCATAATCCATTTCCCAAAATCTCAATTATATCCAACAAGTACCCTACTTCCACATTGGAGAGAGTTTTCACAAAATGTAAGGGTGCAAGCATCGACCATAAATTAGATACCAATCCAACCAAAAATGCATATAACATTAATATTCATTCCAACACTTTGTCAAACATATATGGCATATGGAGTGCACACTAAAATAACCCCCAAAACTCACATTTTCATAAATTTCATCCAACCAACCAACATGTCCAAGCATTACATATAATGAAGGACTTAAACATTGTGATTTGATATACTATTTACCCCCAAAAAAACTACTCCCTCCGTCCAACTTTTATAGGCGTTTTTCAGCTTCTTTTTTTTCCCAAAATTTTGTTCATTTTATCATTCTCAATGTGAAAAAATAATTCAGATTACCAAATTACCCTTATTAATTTTGCATGGTTATCAACCATTTCAAAGTCTTATTCCAATTTTCTAAGTTTGAATATCTTGAAGTGGAGTATTAAATCAAGGGCAAAACTGAAAATATTTGTAAAAATTTTATTACTTTTGCATCATTAATTATGGTTTCTTAATTTATATGTAAACACCAAAAGCACCTATAAAAGTTGGATGGAGGGAGTAATTAGAAGAAAATCTTGTCGAGAGACCGTACAGCATGCAGTAGAAACAAAATGAGATCTTGTTGAAAGACACTAGAAAGAAGAAAGAACAAAAACAAAATATAATATTTTCTGATATCATCCAATCCTGTCATTGTAAAAGTCAATTCTCATTTTCACGAGAAACTTAAGAAATGAGCTAAGATTTTGTGTCAAAATTAAGCAACTAGAGAACATCCATCCTACTAAAAATCATGCTAATTATTGTACAAGTACCCTAAATAGAATTGTGTCAAAATTGAGTCAAATATTTTTTGATTCCTTGGAAACCCTTTAAAGAAAACACAATCAATCGATTGGATCGGTATAGATGAATTTTTTTTTATTGGATTAGGCTTAGACGAAAAACTTTCTTAGGCTCCCGCATATTATGGGACTGGTGTGGACCTCAATTTTGCACTGGCTCAGCTTGAATTGCAGTAGGTACATGATTGGTTTTTTATATAAAATCTAGACACAGTTGGTAAGATAATTTTATTTTTAATAAATATTTAATTAATATATTCTGTAAACAAAATTACTCATACTCAAGCATGCATGTCTAATAGTATTTTATGTACTCCATCATTCATTGGAGTGCACACTTTCTTTTTGAGATTCCTTCTCTCTTTCTTATTTATTTATACATTTCTATATAATATAGGGTCTCTAATTACATCCCCAACTCTCCAAACTCATCTTCCAGTCTCACAAATATGAGAAAGGTGGTGTTGCTTCTGTTTCTGTTTGTTCTGTCATTTATTGTGGCTCGAAGTAATGTCGACTGGTCCATGACTCGACCTGAAGAAGATTGGAGAGAGAGTTTGGCTCTTGGGAAGGAGAAATTAAGTAGGATGCACTTCTACTTTCATGACATATTGAGTGGGAAGAAGCCAACTGCAATGAAGATAGCTCAAGCATCTACAACAACCAAATCTCCCACTTTGTTTGGTACAGTTATGATGGCTGATGATATGTTGACTGAAGGACCTGAGCCAACATCAAAGATGGTAGGTCGTGCGCAAGGATTATATGGGTCAGCTGACCAAAAACATGTTGGTATTTTGTTTGCTATGAGCTTTGAGTTTACTGATGGGATATATAACGGAAGCACTCTCAGCATTCTAGGCAGGAATCCAGCATTAGAATTAATTCGTGAGATGCCGATTGTGGGTGGAACTGGTGTTTTCAAGTTGGCTCGCGGAGTGGTGTTCGCCAAGACTTATTGGTTCAATATGACATCCGGTGATGCTGTGGTTGAGTACCATGCTAACGTCATTCATTACTGATTATTAAGGTTTGGTATGTGGAGGTACCAAAATTATTATCTATATGTATTCTTATTCGTCTTTGAGAAGTCATTGTTTTCTATTGTTTGTTTTTCTGCGACTTTAAATTTTATATGTCGGTGGCAATCTGCCGGGAGTACCAGACCATTCACCTAATTGGAGTATCTATATTGCTTTTATTCACCCCTCTTTCTATACATGACATGTATAATGCAGCCCAAAAGTTGGGATTAAATTAAACCAGATCGAGAAAATTTGATGAGGAAATTGAAAATTTTGAGCCCTCAGATTGCATTTTCCCCTAAAATTTGATGAAGAATCCATTATTTTTCTGCATTTACATATTTGAGCATGATTTTCAGAATATGCTCCATAGTGATATTTATGCAATTCTAAGAGATATTTAGTGCAGTTGGCTTCATAATGTAACAATGCAATAGAGAATCTCTTGACAGTGGCTGAAGGGTAGGCTGCTTTACATCTGCAGGGACAAGTGGAACAATGCAAAAGTGACCAAATGATTTATGCTATGTCATTCGTATTCTACAACCCATATATATTTGCTGCAGTTGTGGCCATTGATGAAGACTTGAGCCCTTCGCCCTGATCTATTTCTGAGTAGGTACATAGACATACAGTTCTCAAGCTTAGAAGCAAACTTTCAAGCCAAAACAAACAAGCACTAACACAAATGATATAAGATATGTCGATAAAATTGTGGACACGACACTAATATCTCAGTAAATGTTTTCTTATTGTTTGGTTCATTGCTACCTTTTAGCTTTATCCAGCAAAAAGGTTCAAAAATAAATATATACAACACCTTCAAGAGTTTAAGGTTAAAAATCAATGCAACTGGTACATAAGAATCACTCAATATGCTTGTGTTGCAAAATGTTCAAACCTGCATATCCCCATTCCCCAGATTCAAAAAACAACATTATCTAATATCCCTAAATTCTAAATTTTAACCACATCTATTCAAACATTTGGAGGTGCATGACACTTGAATTACTTTTTCAATATTTCTTCACAACTAACCATACATGCATACAACAATTAATATTCATTCGAACATTTTATCAAACACTAAAAGTAAACCAAAATCACCCAAAACTCACATGTATAGATTAACTAAAATTTTAAACTATTTCTCACCTTCTAATCTTCCACATGCCATAACAAGGATCACCACCACTACACATGAGTATGGATGATTTTATTCAGCAAGTATGGATCATGTTGTCTATGCCATCTACCTCGAAAGAAATCATGAAATCAAAACTACCATAAAATTTCCGACACCACCAATTCCCAATTAATATTTCAACTATAAAGTCGATCGGTTTACCCATTCCCATTGGAGGTAGCTTGAACTGAGCTAGGGTTTTGTACTTTTGTTTTAAGATTGAGAAACTTCAACCCTTTTGATCAAAAGATCAAGCAATTGGATCAGATTTTGTGGAATTGGGTTTTGCACTTTTGTTTTAAGATTTAGACTTGGAGTGTCTGGCCCAAATTGAGAAAAGCCTATCTATCTATACTACTATTATAAACCTGGATAAAATTCGGGGGTAAATCTCGGTTAATGAGAATTGAGCTTTAGAATTTTGTCACATAATTCTAATTTACATAATACCATTTGAATAATGGTTTTATTGTAATCTAACATATTATTATTTATGAGCTGAATTTTTATTTATGAACAAAAGGTCCAATGATTTAAAAAATAATTAAATTAACAAAATACAACGAGAATAGTGAAGTTATTTAATAAATAATTATTTTATATAATTTAATAAATTAGTATAATTTATAATATTTAATAAAATTAATAACTTAAAACTCGAATGCTAATCAGACATGGATAAATTAAAATTAACCGGTGCGTAGCACCAACTAAGGCACTAGTATATGTATGCAAATGTATATTCATAACTCTAAATGTATACTAACAATTGAGAATAGTGGTTCACTAGAACAATACTTTATGGATGTGTTTGGTCCCGGAATTTGAATTCCGGGGTAATATTGCGATTGAAGAGTCTTAGACCGGAAAAGAATAAAATTGGCGGAGGAAAGTAGGGGAGAACGTCAGGGAAGATAAGGGTATATAAGTACATCGTATAATAACTTATACTAATTTACAATCGGCCCAAAAATTCAGATTCCATATGTATATAATATTGCAAAACGGTCTCATAAATACAGCCGTTAGATGTCTATTGAGACAACCACAACCATTAGATGTACATTAAATTATATAACCGATATAATAATAGCCCTTAGATTTGAAAAATCAATCCTAACCTTTAGTTGTCTATTGAGACAATCGTAGCCGTAGGATTAACATTATTTAAGTCATTTTCATTTAATGTAAAAATACCAACTATAACCTATAATGTAATAACTCCACAAATTAATTATACTTTGCTTAAAAGTTCAAAAATATAATATAGACATTTAAATGAAAACGAATGTTTCTATTCATTTTATACATTTCCTTTGTTCCATCTCTCCCACCCACCAAAAACCAGTCCACTTTCACGGATAGGTTCCCAGGTAATATGTTAGTGATACAAAATGCTAAAAAATCTTCTAATTATTGTCAATTCCTTCTTCATTAGCTGTATTTTTTGTCCATTCTTCTTTTTAGGGCAAGTACAAAGTTCTGCTTGCAATGGTTGCTATAAAATTATTTTTTTTTGGTTTCCAATTACAAATAATTTTCACTTTTATTTTTTTTCCACAATTTCATATAATGTAGGATTTAAAAGTTTAACACAAAAACATAATGTATTCCAGGGACTGTTAGTGTATAGGAAGTAAGGTTGTGATTTATTGATTCTCACACTTCGTTTTCTAGGCCGGTGAATTTTCTTCAATTCACAACTGAATTTATTGACACATGTCCTTGATTTTTTGAAAATAGGATGAAAATAGGAGAAACCTTTGTGTATACATCGGCAGGTAAGCTATATATCGATGCAAACCAATCCGAGTGTGAACTTATATTCTACTGAGTTCTTGAACTCACTTAATCCCCATGGATTCCCATCATTCTCTCTCATGGTCAAATCAGGTTCAAGGCTTATACTCTTAAGAGGTCTTGCCCCTATACATGGGATGCGCACTGGAACTCGATTGATGGTGAGATAATGTGCATTCAATACATTCAAGAAAAAAAAATCTTACTGAAGATAAACCAAGTGAAATAGTGGTTTTAGCACGAATAATATTAACTTCATCGTTTTCCAATGCTCTGTTCCAAATTACAAGGACATATTTCCTTGTTATGCTTGATGGTGGTGATGAGGAAATCGGCGATTGGAATTGATATTTCTTTGTGCAGTTTTCTTCAAAAGTTTATTTTGCTCAGAACTATATATGTATGCGACATAATAGCTTTTTACCACTATTTCATTAAGGTGAGTCATTTTTTCTTTTCTTTTTTTCTTTGTAGATTTCAGGAATAGATTTATTGCTTATTTTGAAAAAGTATATGGTTGTTCTATCAAATTAATTTGGAGACTGTATAGTTTTTGGTTGGACAATAACCTTGAGTATATTGGTTGTTCCACTAATTTCTATATCAATTTTGTTGTTTTATTGGTTGTTAATATCTTTGTTGTATATTTAACATGCACCTTGAATGGTCACATGTCACTCTCTTCCCTCAGTCTATTATCAATAGCTACTGGTATATTTCTCCTCAATCTCTTTTGGATAAAGATACTGGTATATTTCTCCTCAATCTCTTTTCAACATACATTTTCACTTCTTTTATGCATAACAAGAAAAGGAAACAACGGTTGGGTGGCTAAAGTACAAACGAACACATAATAAAGTGTTCTATTGGTAGTGATGAAATATGACTATAGTATTCGACTTTTTTTAATTGTTACGCCTAATGCCTTTTTCACCTTTTCAATTTCTTACATTTGATTTGTATAAAATGTATCTTTTTACATAAAAAGTTGTACTTCATGGATAGATGAAAAATGTTGTACAAAATTATACACTATCTATATTTTTTTATCAGATCCATTTCAAATGATCAAATTAAACAACTATTATGTCAAATGATATGAAATTAAAAATGGTGTGTGATCTCAAAAAATTTATCGGTTAGATTCAACTTAACCCTTCAAAGTAGCTTGGCTTTGCAACTTTTTTAAACTTCAGATGTTGCAACTGGAAAAATACTTAGTAAATTGTTACAAAGGTATCCAAATATTCATATACCTCTCACTACAAAAAACTTATATATAATAGTTTTCTAAACAAATTTTTTGCACATTTCTATGAAAATTTTAAAATTATATCAAGAAATAGCCCCCAATAAAATCATTATTATTTTACAATAATTCACTTCAATAACTTTTATAAAATAAAATTAAAATAATATCTTAAAAATAAAATGTCTATGAGAACAATTGCATCGCCTATTATTGCATAAAAAATTAGTATGACAACTATGGCTCCAAAAAAAATAAAATAAAATACTATTGTACATTTGTATGACCTACTTTTATTATAAAAAATAAAATACCATCTAATTGTATTCGTTTTAATAATTTTTGAAAGAAAAATTTTAAAATCAAAATTAAAATAATCGTCCCATAGGCCCGGGTTATAACTAGTTTATAAAATGGAAACCGCTTTCCTTAACTCTGTACTAGAAAGGAATTTGTTTTCCAGATTTTTCTGCAAAATTGTAGGTAATTGCACGTACTTTTCCAAAAAGCAAAAACCTCTGAACCAAACATAGCCTATGTTTACGACCGTACTAATCGGTATTATAAGAAATGTGAAAAATATTGCAAGAAAAAAAAAGTTTAAAGATGGCAAGTACTCTTGTAAGTATTGCAGAGATATTAAAGCAAGCGATACGTCTTTCGAAGTGCTAGTATCTTAGATATATTTCTACAGACAATTATTAAAACTACTTAAAATAATAAAAAAAATTAATATTTAAATATAGATACAAGCTTGTTATTGATAGCAAAGATAAATCTTCCATCAGAATGATAACTGGATTTCATGATGTAATCCAAAAAAATTTAAAAATCTCTGCGGATCAAATGATTGCCACAAGTCTACAAATAAGATTTTTGAAAATGTAATTACTAAATATTATGAATTAAATCAATCTGGCATGCAGGAAAACGGATACAAAATTGTAGAAAGTATTTTTGAAGAATTATTGTTCGGTAAGAAGACGTCATTTTATGTTCAAATCAATTCATGCAATTGGTCACGAGGGACATATTCAATTATAAAGATTGAAGATATACCATCGCCCAGAGGTATACAATCTTTATAACAGACATTTTAAGTTATGTCATTTCTTCAATCATTATAACATGCATAGAAGATGTGTCCCTTGTTGACTAATTGTATGAATTGATTTGAACATAGAATTATATCTTCTTACGGACCAATTCTTCAAAAATACTTTTTACAATATTATTTTCATCTTTCTGCATGCTAGATTGATAAGTATTTTATTCAAAGAAAGTTAATTCATAATGTTTAATAATTATGTTTTCCAATATCGTACTTATAGACTTGTAGGAATAATTTGATCGGGGAAGCTTGTACCTAAGATATTAGTTTTTTTATATTAAGTTAAGTAAATTTGATAATTGTGTTTAGAAATATATCTAAGATATCTCTGCAATATTTGCAATAGTATTTGCGGTCTTTGAACTTTGTTTCCTTGTGACATTTGCCACATGTAATATAAATCCAATCAGTATTGTGCTAAACATGAACATTGTTCCAGTGCAATATTCGTCCATCTGAGATTAAAAAATGAATATGATTGTTAGTATATATTTAGAGTTATAAACATACATTTATATATGAACTATAAAAAATATAAATTCACCAAACCAAATGAATACACAACTCAAAGTGATAAATTATAAACACTGAAGAATATTGAAATAACAAATTCCCTAACAAAATGATAGTTTTATTTCTCTTTATTCAAAAACAATCAATACTTCTAATAATAATGAGTCTATGTATTATTCAGCACATAAGAATTATGTGTTTTAAGGTCATATTATTTCCAAGTTATTTCACATACTAGAAATCCTAATGGTTCTCACCCCAGAAAAAAAAAAAAAAAAGTTTCTAATATAGTTCTTTAAGGAATTGTGACACTATAAAGTACCCTACGGGTGCAAAGCAAGCAAGCAAGCGGTGTTGGCTAAATGATTGTGGATTTAAATTTGAATTTAGAAATAAAGAGTTGGGCTTCGATAAAGGTTTTTTATTTCCGTCGAAAAATGGCTTCATTAAAATATATTCCTTGAAATATCTTTCAAAGGTCAATTTACCTTTGTAAAAATTTCTACAACACAAATGTGGAAGAAAGATGACACTTCCAATAAAAAATGGAATAATTTTATACGACTTAGAGAGTGGTTCAATGATATTTTCTTAATGTAAGAAGTGATGTTCTTACAAATGTTGTTTGTTGCAAATGTTTTTGTTGTTGTTGGTTTTTTCTTTTTTTTTTAAAAAAATAAATAAATTTTATACGACCTAGAGAGTGGGTCAGTGATATTTACAAACTGCGCTACTCTGCAAACCTTTTTATTTTTTTTTTTCAAATGTTGTTAATTGTTACATCTATTTTTCTTTTCTACTAAATATGTCTCTCATTTAATCTTGAAGTCTCACTACTACAATATTAACCATTGTAATATAATTTGTTAATGCATTATTTTACGTTCGCCTATGTTCATTTATGAGACTTACAACATTAGGAGTTAGTGAAGGGCATGGTAAAAGTATAATAATATTAGCTTGTGGAAAGATCATTACAAAAAAAAGAATAATTGGTAAAATCAATTTATAACTGAAAGATATTTACTATTTATTTAATATAATTAATGGGCTTAATTAATAAATTTAAGTTACAATTTTCTCATACTAGTATATATAATTATATTGAACTTTTTCTAAGAAAACAAACACAAATAGAAACGTTTATTCTTTCATTCTCGCCCATTCTAAACAAACAATGGGTTCCTTCAAGATTTCTTCACATTTTCTTTTTTGTCTATCTTTCATTTTCGTCTTCTCCACCCAAACTTACGCTAGTAATGTTAATCATTTTACTCCAGTTTGTACCGCATGTTATTTTTCCCACACAAAATACATCAACCTGTGTGTCAGCTTGCTCCACGAGTATCCAGGAATCCATGCACAGGCTCCAAACACTTTCCCTAACATTTTTGCTAACATTGCTTTGAACAATATTAGCAGTACACATACACGCATCCATGACCTCGTGGTAACAACATTTGATGCTCATTTGAAAGCGAGTCTTAGTAAATGCATAGAACATTACATTTCAGCCATAAAAAATATTCAAAATTCCATCTCATTTTTGGATAAGAAGGAACACAAATCTGCTGTCAAGGAATTAAATTCTGCTCTTGAACATATCAAGTCTTGCGACCAAGAGTTCAAGAAACACCGTGAATTGGCTTCACCATTGACATCCGCTAACGAAGTCTCATATCAAATTCTAGATATTGCTATTGATCTCGCCTCCATGAATGCTTAAAAAGACCAACTATCTAGGAGATCAACCATTTTCAAGATGTAATACACTAAAATAAATAATAATATCAATTTAGCTAATTAATCTATTATTTTTATTTCACTAATTTTAATCTAGAAAATTGCAATATTGAATGAGCATAGTAACGGTGAGGTCAAATAACTTTAGATCTAGGCTTAACTATTGGGTTTTAAGATTTTGACTATGGAATGTTGTTTCTTTATAAAGATTTTCAGTTGGATCCCGCTTCCCATACAATCATCCCAAAAGTCAAAAGACATTATGAAAAATGTACTCTCGTAATAAACAACCATTGATTTAAAGTGAAAATTTTCTATAGGAAATAATTTTATTTTATAGAAATTTCTCCTAAGTAAATTTATTGTGAAACACATGCCAAAATTAGGAAATGCAGTGGTAACAATTATTTTTTACAAAAGTGAGAAATGCGTCTTAAGTTTATATAATCACGTGTAATAGGTTAAACATCAACAAACTGATAAAACAACTTTAATCTATTCATGAGTGATGTTTATAATATGAAATGGGAGTAAAAGTCCAAACACAATTCGCTCTTCGTCTCCAATAACATAGTTTTTCAAACTCGGTTTCGTCCACCGATAAATTGAAACCTTGAGATCTAAGGATCAAGAAGATATATTGTTATAACATGAATCATTTCCAATAATTGAAAACATAAAATTCTCAAGTAATTTACTTCTTTAGGATGTAAATAAAAATATATATCCATTCAAACTTTCTTAGACATTCTAGGTAATTTTGGCCACGAACTGTACAAAATATAAATCCATCAAACTAAATGAATACATCACTCAAGGTGATAAATTATAAACACTGGACGAATGTTGAAATAATAAATTCCCTAACAAAATGATAATTTTATTTATCTTTATACAAAAACAGTCTATACTTCTAATGATATGAGTCTATGTATTATTCAGAACATAAGATTTTTGTGTTTTAAGGTTATTTTAATTGTCAAGTTATTTCACACACTAAAAATCCTAATGATTTTCAAAAAATAAAAATAAAAATAAAAAAAATCTAATAGTTCTTTCAAGAATTGTGACACTATAAAATACCCTAGAAGTGCAAACCAAGCAAGCAGTCTTGGATAAAATGATTGTCGATTTAATCTTGAATTTAGACATAAAATGTTGGGCTTTGATAAAGATATTTTATTTCAGTCAAAAATAGTTTTATTACAATATATTCGTAAGAACTGTTTCTGCAAATGTTGTTGTTGTTGTTGTTGTATTTTTTTTATTTTTTTATTTTTTTGGCAAATGTTGTTAATTGCAACATCCATTTTTCTTTTCTAATAACTATTTTTCTCATTTAATCTTGAAATCTCACTAATGTAATATTAACCACGGTAATATAAGTTGTTAATATATTATTTTACTGTCGCACCCACAATGTTCACTTATAAACTTACAACATTGGGAGTCAGTGAAAGGCATATATAAGTATAATAATATTGGTTTGTGGAAAGATCATTTAAAAAATTAGAATAATAGGTAAAATCAGTTTCTAATGAAAGAGATTTATTATTCAATTAATATAATCTCTTTTAATAACTCAGGAGGAGAGTTTTTTTTCCTGATGCCAAACTTTTACCAAAAAAGTCCATTTCTCATTCACTAAAATCAAATATATCTTCTCTAATATAAAGGGTTATTAAGTAATTTTAATATAAATAATTAAACTTTATCAAGTAGTTACCTACAAACTAGGAAACTAATATTACTTTTACCAAAAAACAAGGAAACTAAGATTACTTTTACCAAAAAAACAAGGAAACTAAATATGATACACGTCTGTTAGACGTGCAAATACAATTTTCTCATACAAGTATATATAACTCTATTGAACTTTGCCTAACAACAACACAATTAAAACCGTTTATTCTTTCATTCTCGCCCATTCTAAACAAACAATGCTTTCCTTCGAGATTTCTTCATATTTTCTTTTTTGTCTATCTTTCTTTTTCATCTTCTCCACCCAAACTTTTGCTAGTAATCTTAATCATTTTACTCCAGTTTGTACCGCATGTTATTTTTCCAACACAAAATACATCAACTTGTGTGTCAGCTTGCTCCACGAGTATCCGGGAATCCATGCACAGGCTCCGAAGACTTTCCCAAACATTTTTTCTAACATTGCCTTTAACAATATTACCAGTACACATGCACGCATCCATGACCTCGTGCTAACAACATCTGATGCTCGTTTGAAAGCGAATCTTAGTGAATGCGTAGAACATTACGTTTCATCCATAAAAAATATCCGAAATTCTATCTCATTTTTGGATAAGAATGAACACAAATCTGCTGCCAAGGAACTAAAATCTGCTCTTGAACATATCAAGTCTTGCGACCAAGAGTTCAAGAAGCACCGTGAATTGGCTTCACCATTGACGTCCGCTAACGAAGTGTCATATCAAATCATAGATGTTGCTATTCATCTCGCCTCAATCAATGCTTAAATAAACTAGCTAGATAGCTAAGAGAGGACCATTTAAGATGTAATACACTTAAATAAATAATAATATCAATTAGCTAATTAATCCATTATTTTAATTTTACTAATTGTAATAAAGAAAATTGCAATATTGAATGAGCATAGTATCTGTGAGGTGACTTTGGATCTAGGCTCAACTATAAACGTTAACATCGGTCCCCACCGTGTAACGGTTTTATATTTACACTTTGTGGAGCTTTGGGCAAAGATATCGAAGAAGCAATACAAACACAAATGACTACGAGAGAAAAAAATAATAGTGATGGAGACTTCTTTGTTATCGGATGTTTTTCAAGGTAAAGTACAATCAAATCGAAAAACAAAATCCTTTTTTGGTAGGACGAAAATGCATTTGTATTTAAATTTCATTTTCATTACTATCTTTAATTAAATTGCAGGTAACTACTATGTTAGATCTTTATCCGCTACCAAAATTCTTCTTAACCATAATATACGAATAGTGGTGCATTTACTGAGAAAATAGAAAATGTGGATGATTCAAATAATGAGAACAGAAGAACAATCCAAGAAATATACGAAATAGTAAAAAGAGATCGTATATAGGTTGGATAAACGTATATGTATGTAAATGTATATTCATAACTCTAAATATATACTAACAATTGTATTAATTAATTTTTTAATCTCAGATGGACGAATAGTGGTTCACTAGAACAATACTTTATGTTTACCACAGTACTGATTGGCATTATATGGAATGTGAAAAATGTCACAAGAAAAAAAAATGTTTAAAGATGGCAAGTACTCTTGCAAGTATTGCAGAGATATTAAAGCAAGTGATACATCTTTCGAAGTGCTAGTATCTTAGATATATTTCTACACACAAATATTAAATCTATTTAAAATAATAAAAAAATTAATATTTAAATATAGGTACAAGCTTTTGGTATGGCGGATAGCGAAGATAAATCTTCCATCATGATGATAATTGGATTTGATGATGCAATCCAAAAAAATTTATAACTCTCCGCGGATTAAATGATTGCTACAAGTCTACAAATAAGATTTTGAAAAATATAATTACTAAAAATTATGAATTAAATCCATCTAACATGCAGGAAAATGGATACAAAATTGTAGAAACTATTTTTGAAGAATTGTTCGGTAAAAAGACGTCTCATTTTATGTTCAAATTAATTCATACAATTTATCACGAGGGACACATTATCTATGTTCATTATGACATCGCCCAGAGGTATACAATCTTTATAACGGACATTTTTAAGTTATGACATTTTTTCGATCCTTATGACGGGCATAGATGATGTGTCCCTTGTTGACCAATTGTATGAATTTATTTGAAAATAAAATGATATATTTTTACTAACCAATTATGCAAAAATACTTTCTGCTATTTTATTTTCATCTTTCTGCATGCTAGATTATTTAGTAGTTTATTCAAAGAAAGTTGATTCATAATCTTTAGTAATTATGTTTTCCAATATCTTACTTATAGACTTGTAGCAATTATTCAATTGGTGAAGATATGCAAAATATTTTTAATTGCATCATCGAATCCAAGTATCATCGTGGCAGAAGATTTGTCTTTAAAATTCATACAAAGCTTGTACCTAAAATATTAGTTTTTATATTATGTAAAGTAGATTTAATAATTGTGTTTAGAAATATATCTAAGATAGAAAGGTTTTTTCGCTTGATTTAATATCTCTGCAATATTTGCAATAGTATTTGCTATCTTTGAACTCTATTTCCTTGCGACATATTGCCATCAACGTTGTGGTAAATATGAATATTGTTCCAGTACAATATTTGCCCATCTAAAATTAAAAAAATGAGTATATTTGTTAGTATATATTTAGGGAGATTTAGAGATACCCCCGGAAAAGTTTGCACTATTTGTTGGGAAGACTGAATAATAGACAAACAATTACCTTATGTCGTCAAAAGCCTGCAGGTGCTGCAACAAAAAAAAGTACAAAATGTCACATTATTTTGAACCAGTCTAAACTTGTCATCAATTTAAACATTGGGGGTGCACCTAAAACTCACACTGTCATCAATTTTAAGCAACCAAGCATTAAATTTAAAACAAAACTACAGAACCAGACAAAGAATCAATACTCAGACCACTGGAGGAAGTGTGGAAGAGGCTGCTGGGACACAGCTCCACAAACAGTAGGGATTATGATTACAGTGTAACAAAACAAAACATAAGTCCCAAAACTGAAGGAAACATATGGAAAGATGAGATGAAAGAAAATAGTGATAATTTTTTCCAATACCAGCCAATCCCAATTAGATTTCACTAAGACAAATCGATTTTTAGATCTAAGATCAATCTCCATTCTTGTGATTGAACAAGAGCCAAAAATGAACTAGGGTTTTGTTTATGATTCAAAAAGGACAACTTCACTCAATCAACAAAGCAAAATGAGCTAGGGTAAAGAAAGAAAAATGAGCTAGGGTTTTGTTCAATGGACTTGGATCTGGGTCGGATCAAGAAAACCAATTTAATTGCAGTCCAATATAATAATGATATTGGGCTTTTTCTTTGGTACAAAAGGCCGAGTTTTGTATGTTCAAGCTCGGTTTGTTTATAAACGAGCTCGAGTCCAGCTTTTAACGAGCCGGGCTCGAGCTGTTCGGTTCAACAGCCCTAAATGCATGTTGTACAGTATATGATTTTTTTTCTGTTGTAAAAGTTACTTTGAAATGTGGTTTTGTGAGAAAGGAAAAAAACTATACTTTTTTTGAAATGTCCAACCACTAACAAATATGCACTGATGCAGAAACAGATTGAGAGCTTCAGATGAATTGAATCTTTAACTAGGGATTTTGAATTTTCGACAAAAGTACTCATAATATTTGAACGTATCCACAGATTTATAATGCGCATAAACTAATAAACACAAACAGGATTTACAAAAGGTCTCCCCAAGTTTTGTACAGTATCAAATCTCAAGAAGTGTCCCCCCATGATTTCATTCAATTCTAAAATCTTTGTTCAATCAGGAGTTTTCTGCATGGACATATTGAAGCATGATTCTGATCTAAGCCGATTCTCAAATCAGCAACAAAAGAAAACTTTTCTATCTCAGTTTTCTGCATGGACATACTTGTTCAAGGCTGGGACTGCGCGTTGTGTGATAATGAATTTGGCTGCAGCTATTCAGCTATAGGCTGTCTTACTTCTGCATTGCATGCAAATTCTATATTCAACATAACTGATAATGCAAAAGTTGCCACATGACTTATGCTATGTTGGTCCTCTTTACAATCTATGTTTGCTGCACTTAACGGCATTGAGGAACAATAGAACTCTGAAAACATTGATACAGCCATAGTACAAAAAGTCGATAAATAGGAATCTATCGTATCCTTAGATATCCGATATATCCGGATATATCGAAATATATCCACGATATATTACAAAATATTTATTTAAAATTAGTTATATTTTTAGAACAGATTTGCAGATTTTATTATAAATTAACGGAATTATTTCCCTAAAAACTCTCATTCACCCCTTCCTTATTGATTTCATTTGACAGATCTTCCTTTACCAAAAAAAAAACTTTGACAAATCTTCTTCTTTATTAAACTTTTTGAAAGATCTCCTTCCTTATTAAACAAAATAATTTCGTAAAATCATCTACGAAATCAATGGCTCTCTAAATGTCTTTTACAGAAGACAAATTATCCAAATCAATGGCTATCATAACCTTACATCGTTCGACTCTTCGAGATCTGGGCTCTTCTTCTTCTTCTCCGAAAAGTAAGATGGATGATACTTGCAGATCTGGTTCTTCCTTAGTTCCTTCTTCGTATTAAGAGTTTGAATTTCGCAAATAAAGAGAGAGAGATACCTGTTAGTTCATATGAGAGAGAGATACCTGTTACTAACAAGCTGTTAGTTCGGAGAAGAATGTAGATCTGAATGAGTTTAACACAAATCTTTCACAAATTCGAGAGATCGGGGAGAAATTGGATCTCACTTCTGAGTTTAACACACCGGGGAGAGAGAGAGAGGAGAGAGAAGAAACTAAGAGAGAAGGAGAGATTAATATTTATCTATCGATATTTTTAATATATCTACATATATCGCGATATATCGAATTCTATCGTCCGATATTTGACAGAAACATTATATTCGAAAGTATCACAAAGTATCGTATATATCGTGATATTTCGCGAAATATCGCGATATTTTGTACTATGGATACAGCTGGGTTATTTACCAAAAAACACGGTAAGCACCAAACGGAAGTTTGAACTATAACGAACAAACCACAGCATGGGTAAAACAGCATCTAAAAGTACACTAAAATTTACAACAAAACATTAAAATATAACAACACGTCATGAATGCTTTAAACGTTCTCTTTTGCTTTGGCAATGATACACATAACACTTTAATGGCTAATCAATGTATTGATAAAAGCCAAGTTTCTGGAACAATGCAGCTCATTAGTCTGAAATTCTCTTTCATATAAACATGAAACAACAAAACAGTTACAAAGGAGTCAGACTTGAAGCACCTGTGGGTCTAAAGTGCACATGATATTCCAAGTTGCCAACCACCCATAAGCATATTCACCTTCAGTAGTTGTGTGGTCACTTACTCTGCCTTGTGGTATGGGCATAACACACCAAGATAACAATAAGATAATGACATTAAGTAGCCCGATGATGACTATATCATGAACGACCATCCAAACTGTTCTCCTGAAGTGAGCTTCTACCGTGCCATCTCCTTTCCTTTATCAATGTGGGTGTCTATGATGTTATCCTTATCTGGCATGGTTACTAACTTAGGTGGCAAGCAGTGATTAGTAGATTCACATTCACCCTGTCAGTGAGGCTACTTCACCTCTTGTTTGGGGCTATGGTGTTACCTATACAGAAAAATATATAATTAAGAACCTTATTACATGTGAGGTGAGAGTAAATCTAGAACAATCAATGAAAACTCTAAAGTCAAATTTCACAGACCAGTCTAACCGTTAGACTCTTAACTACACATTTTATCAAACACTAGGAGGGCAGGGCACCCCAAAACTTAAAATTTGATAAATTTCAATAAACCATAAATAACCTTGAATATATCTAATCACTAAAACAGTGTAATGTGTTAAAAGAATACTTACAATGTATGATGCCCCCAAAAAAGAAATTATTGGATAATCACCAAGCGTGATGGATGAATTTATGTTCCAATGACATTTTGTTAAAAAAAAAAAAATAAAAAAAAAAAAAAAAAAAAAAATAGTCAAGCCGGCACTCGAGCCAGCAGTCAGGTGAGCCAGCCGAGACAGAACCAGGAGACAGCTCCAGCCAAGTAAAGCCAGCCAGGAAAAAAAAAAAAAAAACAGAAGAAATGAAAAAATAAAAAAATAAAATAAATAAATAAATTTGGCTGCTAAAAAAAAAAAAAAAAAAAAAAAAATTGGCTGCTTGATGGAGAGTATCCATTGTCCATTTCGGAATTTTGATGGATCCACCAATGGACCGTGTGGAAATGGATACAAAGCTTCGTACATCCCAACGCATGTTAAGAAAGATCACTTGAAGAGGGTTAATGACATCGACAGGCTGAGAGATGCGATCAAAGTTGATATAGGTTTATTTTCGTCGCTTGACAATACTTTGAAGAGGATGAACAAATGGATGTGTGGTGATTGTTTTGGTATCCATGCATCGACCATAAAATGTAAACATCCGGATGGTGCAGTGATCAAACCACCTGCGCGAAAGGAGACCGGTGAGTTAGAGTGCGCAATTGTAGGTATACAACCACCACAGCTTGTGCATGTTGATAATCGTCCCGCACCTACAGCAGGAGGGGACACTGGTATCGATACTCACCTTTCTGTTATTGCACCTTCTTTAGATGAGATATTACTTGATGGTATTTTCTGTAGACCTTTTCGCACAGTGAAAAGCATTCTACGTCCTTGTCGATTAGCATTCTCCTGTGCATTGAAGTCAGTCTTATATGAGGTTACTGCAGACCCCATGTCGACAGGGCCATGGGTTAGATTGCTCATGCTTCCCTATTGCACATTGCAAGTGTTCCATCCGCAGAATCGCCAAGAGCGTCGTTCTGGTGCTCGGAAATATCTCCAGCAGAATCAGATTCTGCAGGCTCTCTCTATTTGGAACGAGCCTGGGGGTATATTTCGTCTGATTGAGAGAGTCACACACACAGAGCCTCCGTTGGAACGACCATCTCGACAGTCCCAAAGCAAGAATGTACGACGGTGTTTGCAAAAGGTTGCAGACGGGCACTTTACAGCAGCCGTGAAGGTGTTGGCATCATCAGGGGTTGCTCCGAACACTCCAGAGACGCAGCGGGCTTTAGAGGATAAACACCCGAAGCATCCACCACCATCTGTCCCCGACATTCCTTTACTTGAGTCACATTTGTCAGTTGAGAGGGATGGGATATTATCATGCATCAGGTCCTTCCCCAAAGGGAAGTCTTGTGGGCGAGATGGTCTCCGGGCCCAACACTTATTGGATGCAATGAGTGGGGCTGCATCCGCTGTAGCCACAGATCTTATGGAGGCCTTGACACCGGTTGTGAACTTATGGCTACAAGGTCGATGCCCACGGGTCTTGGCAGAGTTCATAGCTAGTGCACCGCTCACCCCACTTCTTAAGCCAGGTAACGGCATTCGCCCAATAGCTGTGCGTATGGTTTGGCGCCGCCTGGTGTCTAAGATTGCCATGAGAGGAGTTTCTAAGGATATTGTCCCCTACCTCGAGGATTTTCAGTTTGGGGTTGGTGTGCCTGGTGGAGCAGAGGCAATTTTGCATGCTGTTAATCGGTTGGTTTGTGCCAACAAGGATGACACATCGCTTTCTATGCTGCTTGTGGACTTTCAGAATGCCTTCAACCTTGTTGATCGGTCTACTATGCTACGGGAGGTACGCAATCATTGTCCATCTATTGCTCTATGGGTCGAATACCTCTATTGTCAACCTGCTCGATTGTATCTAGCTAGGGTCTACTCATATTTGGTCAGCAGCTGGGATACAACAGGGGGACCCTTTGGGGCCTCTTCTCTTTGCTTTGGTCTTGCATCCATTGATACACCGTATTCGGTCAGAATGCCACTTGGAGTTGCAGGCATGGTACATAGATGATGGTACTCTGATTGGTAGTACAGAACATGTGGCTAGAGCTATTCGTATCATTCAGGAAAGAGGACCATCTCTTAGGCTCGTGCTTAATGTGTCTAAGACAGAGTTGTTCTGGCCTTCTGTTGATCCTGACTGCTCCTATCCAGATATCTTTCCGGTTGGTATATCATGTCCTCAGCGAGGGGTTAAGTTGCTTGGAGGGGCTGTAAGTACTGATGCATCATTTATTGTGGGTAATGTTCGTCAACGAGTGGATAAGACACTTCAACTTATGGACTTATTACCACAGCTAAAGGATCCGCAGTGTGAGTTGGCACTTTTACGTTCTTGTATGGGATTATCCAAACTCACCTTTGCTCTCCGTACTTGCCCCCCTGATTATGTTCAAGAAACAGCCGAATGGTTTGACCACAAGCTTCGTGCAGCCCTTCAAAATATTGTGGTTTCCGATGGCCCTGGTTTTGGCGATCTACAGTGGTGTATGGCAACCCTCCCATTGCGTATGGGTGGACTCGGTATCTATTGTGCCACTGATGTTATGAAGTTTGCTTTCGTAGCTTCACGTACGCAAACCAAGGATCTCCAGGACCACATTCTTCGAGGTTGTGACACTCCACCTATGGGTAATGTTTTCGATACTGCCATTGCTAGTTTACATCTTTCTATACCTGATTTTGATCTCAGTAATCTTGCTCCAACTGCTACCGTCCCCTTCAGACCCCAACATGTTTTGGCGGAAGCATACTACAACAAGATTAGTTCTGGTCTTAAGAGGGAATTTGAGTTGTCAGCTAGACAAAAAGCCGTGATTGGATGTGTACAGTCAGAACATGCCAAAGATTTTCTTCTTGCTATCCCGATGGAAGGGCTTGGACAACGCATAACGCCTGTAGAGTATCGTGCCATTCTTCGTTATCGATTGATGATCCCTCTATATTCAGATGGTGAGCTTTGTCCAGTGTGCAAGAAGAGTAGACTTGATGCTTTCGGGGACCATGCGGCCCATTGTAAGCATTACCCCGGCTTCAAGTACAGGCATGACCACGTTAGAGATATCTTGTGTGATGTGTTCTGGCGGGCTGGCGTACAGGTTAAGAAGGAGGCTCCTATTAACTTTCTTACTGATCCTAAGGAAGGAAGATCGACACTACGTCCTGCTGATATTCTGGTCTACAACTGGTCGGAAGGTAAACATGCGTGTGTTGATGTTACAGGGGCGTCTCCGATGGTTGGGCTGAGTGCTGGGATTTTTGAGGTGGGGCTAGCAGCTAGCAATGTAGCAGCGGCAAAAGTGGAGAAACATGACGGAGCTTGTAGGGCTAACCAACATAGTTTCATCCCTTTTGCATTTGACACATTTGGATTGCTAGGCTCAGAAGCAGTTGAGCTCCTCAGGAGATTACAGAAGATAATGGATAGCAACGTGATGACTGCAGGTTCGAACGAATATGTATTTAGGAGAATCGGGTTTGCTATCCAGAAAGGACTTGCCGCGCAGTTTGTAGCGCGTTTGTCCTCTACTTTTGTGTAATTCGTTGAGCTTATCAATAAAATTTGTTTTATTTAAAAAAAAAAAAAATCTTCTGTTTAAACAACCTTCTACAACTTTACCCATGATGGTCAGCGCTGGATGGGGCAACGTGCATTCCAATCCATCCAAGACCTACATTAAGACTAGAAAATATATGAAATTTTCTGATACCACACAACCCTAATCTATTTTTTTCTTGGAAGAATCGAGTTTAACTCCAATCGATCTTCTGCAAAGTTTTTCATCCATTTTGTTGTTGGAGTTCACTGTTGAGGGAACTAGAGTTTTCTTTCTGGGTGATTTAGGTTTTAGTCACCAAACTTTAGTATAAATTAGGGTTCACAGATGGTTTTTTTTCTTTATTAAGGTTCAGAGATCAACTGGAAATTAAATAAAACAATATTTTAAAATGGCTAAAATACCCCTATAAAGGTCACAAGTGTTGCACATGCTGATTTAAAAATAAAAAAATAAAAAAATAAAAAAATAAAAAAATAAAAAAATAAAAAAATAAAAAAATAAAAAAATAAAAAAATAAAAAAATAAAAAATAAAAAGCCATGGAAATGTTCTTCAACTCATCTACCAGACTACCACCACCGTCCATTACACCATAACACCACTGTCGACCGCCACCTTCTCTCTTCTTCATCCATTACAACTTCACGTCCATTATCATTAAATTTAGTGCAATACGTCGTACACTCAAACCCCCATTGCTTGTTTAATCTCTATCCCTATATACTATAAAATCTTTTTTTTTCTTTGTGGAATTTCATCAAACACCTTGAAGAAGTTGAAAAAAAAAACTTGAATGAATTGAATGGGGAGAACTCCAGTAGTTATGGCTTCTTTTCTTTCTCATCTTTCACTCTCCCAATTAAACCCCAAACCATCGCTCTCGCCCTCTCAAAGTTTGTTCTACTTTGAATTTCAATCCAACATAAAAAAGCTTATCAATGGGAGTTGTAAACTTGCTCCACCCCCTTCCTCTTGCATCAAAGATTACCTCAATTACTAACTTCAATTAATCGCTTGCTCAAAGAAAAAACCTAACCACACCCAACCACCGCCAACCTTGTTGATTACTAACACCCACCACCACCAACCTTTCTTCTATATTTGTCGAAATCAAGAATCTTGTTTCTGATTTGTTTGATAGATACAATTTTGCGATCTGATGAATGGTTGGAATACTGTAATGGTGGAAGAGTTGTAGGTGTATGTTGCAGGGACTATAATTGTTGGGTCTGTCAGGAATGGAAAACTATGGGATCTGCTTAAGGTGTGCTATCTGCGAAGGTGTTGTTGCTCCCTGTGTTGGTGTTGTTGCTGCTCTATTTTCTTTGGCCTCTATTCGGGCAGAAGATGGATGTTACTACAGCGTTTGAGTGTGGACTCCGACCAGTTACTGGCTGAGTGGTTGTGTGTATAAGGACTGTGGCAAGTGGCCTCTTAATGCCCTTCTAAAAAACAATAAAGAAGAAAACCCAAATTATATTTCTAATTCAAATTGATCAAGAACTGGTGAAGGAGAGGAATTTGAAGTAAAAGATTTCACGGGCAGGTCACATGAGGTTTTCAAGGGTAAAATCAGGTATTATAAATAAATTTATGGTTTCACAAGGTTTTTTTGAAAAACCATCTCTAAACCCTAATAAAAAAAAACCGTCCATGAACCCTAATTTATACTAAAGTTTGGTGACCAAAACCTAAATCACCCTTTCTTTCTCGAAGTGATTTAACAACTTGTTGAGATTTGAGAATGAGCTACGGTTTTTGTTGTTATGTGGATTATGGTTTTTGACTAATTGGATCGAGCTCGAATATAGTAGCAGTTTCCACAAAAGGCTTTCACTGGGCCAGACTTGGACCAAGCATTTATTGATTTTGGACTGGTAAGCGTTTGTATAGATAGCCTATTCTACACACAATTTTATTAGGTTACAAATTTTAATTTTGGGGATCATGATCAAATTTGTGCCCTCACATAATTGATAACAACTCAATAATCAAATACAAAGATGTAGAAAAATACATAAATCTTGATAGAGTTTAAAATCGGCGGCTTTTTCGAAAATTTTTATTAAGCGTTCAAGACCAATATTCATTCTATAATGTACATAACCTAGATAGAGAATGACAATCTGGCAGCAGCAAATTATCTAATAGGATTACCTATAAGTCTGCAATCAACAAAGCTGGACTGCAATCAACATCCTTGATAAGCTCAAAAAGATATTCTGTTTGTTTCACTTCAGTTTTTTTTTATACATTGTAATAGGGAGGGGAACTGTTTAGCTCATATCTTAGCTTGTAAAAGAGATAAAAACTCTATGGCCTGTTACCTTTTTGGTTCCACCTACTTGGACGCAAAACCAGTTGGACAGAGACACTCTATCATGTAATTTGGCTGACTCTTAGTTTTCTATTTATATATTGACTATTAAAAATAAAAAATAAAACCTAGATGGCTAGATATATCACAAAAGTTGCTTGCAGTAAAAAAAAAAAAAAAAAAAAAAAAAAAATCATAAAATTACTGAATTAAATGGTGTATTTGCTTTTTGTTTATAAATGGGGTGAGCGAGTCCCCAATGAAAATACAGACCGATTGATTAAGCTGATGATAATGCATAAAAACTTTAACACCCAACCATTTGATTGTTGCAGATGTTGTTCTGCTTTGTGAATGTGCAGTGCATCCCTTAGTCGAAATACTTGGGGTTAAAACATAGGGACTAGTAGATTATCATATAGTTTTCTCGATACCACTCATCCCAATTTTGGAATATTTCTATTTCAATACTAAAACCAAAAACGATTCTAGGGAACTTACACTTTCTATACCTATATTTATATAAAACCCATGGAGGCAAACCTCTCCAATATCATGACTTCAAGGTGAGTTTATACACTTCAATAATAATGTGTATGTAAGTACATGGTCTATACATGAACAATACAGATCCGACCTATAGGGAAGTCCACAATTTCACTACCTATCACTTCATGTAATATCACCTTTACAAAAATAAGGTCAACTGTTCACCCCTAGCAGCCATAATCAGCAAACCATGTCTGGGTCTCTAGGACATGATCCACTATAACAAGATGTTCAAGAGTAATCTGAGAACTGAGAAGTATTGAAGATTACCGTGAGGATGACCAGATGTGCAACCCTCAAAGCTGGTGGTCATAATGCAATATCCAACTGGGTTATTATAGCACAATGAGACAATGAGTTATGCACCAAACGGAAGACTATAAAACAAATTTGAACAAACTAGCCCTAAAACAGAGACAAAATAAAAACCAAACTCCTTTCAAGTAAAATTAAATTCAAAATGTCTTGTTCATTGTTCTCTTTATGTTTTGTTCGTTCTTTTTCTTTTAGCTTTATTCATCATCATTCACGTAAACTTTTGCAGTAAAATCCATAAAAAACAAAATCATGGCTATAAAAGCTAAGTTTCAAGAACAATTCAGCTCATAGTCTAATTCTTAACTCTCAAACAAACATGAAACAACAAAGCAGTTACAAAATAGAGTCAGACTTGAAGCACCTGTGGGTTCCAAGTGGACATCATATCCCAACCATTCGTAGTCATCTTCAGTAGCTGTGCGGTCACTAACTCTGCCTTGGGCTATAGGGATAAACCACCCGGATGAAATAAAGTGTCTCGAAAATGATCATATTAGGAACAGCTGTCAAAACTTGTTGTCGTTTTGTTAGCTCCCACCACCCCAGCTCATTTCCCTCATCAATGTGGGTGCCTATAGTGCGTTCCTGATCTGCCATGGTCGTCAGTATGGGTGGCAACCAGTGAATTGTAGATATATTCGCCCTGTCAGTGAGGCTACTCAAGCTCTGCTTTGGTGTGATGGTTTGTCCCTATACATAAGTGAGAAACTACAAATAGTGCTAGTATAACAATTGTAAATTCAAACAAACAATTAACCAATACGCAGAAAGTAAATAACACACAGAGATTTTTAACGTGGTAAAACCCAAACAGGGAAACGTCCACGGTTGTCCTCGTGACAACAAAATAATCCACTAGATGAAAAGAGATGTACAAACCTATCAACTACCTGCACTCACTGCGAGTTGATACTCCTGGTTATCTCTAACACCTTGACTTCACCAGAGCACATTGATGTACGCACAAGACACTCGACTTCTTGATGAACACACAAGAAGACTCGAAGCCGAATTCACAATAACTCTTAAAGATCACTAAGATATGAATTGAGAAAAGGGGGAAGAAAGGGAATTGAGTTCAATAGCCACAAACACTTTCAATACCAAAAACCTAACCAAAACACATGAACTAGAAGAAGGATGGACGGCCAAAGAACTGACTTGTTCTATGGAAGAGAAACCCTATTTATACTTAGGGTTGGAAACCAAGGAAAATGGGCCGAAACAGTGCAAACCGACTTTGGACGTTCGTACGTCGATATGACGTTCGAACGTCGCCACACAAAAATAACCCTGCTGCCTACCATGACGTACGAACGCTCTAACTCGGTACGTACGTCTTCATACGAAACTCGTCTGCTGCCTACTTGGACGTACGAACGTTCTAACTGTGTACGTACGTCCTGACCAAAAGAAGTTCGCTGCTTCAGTGGACGTACGTACGTCCTAACTAGGTACGTACGTCCAAAACCCAATAACTTATCCTGGACAGAACTAAGAAACACGAAGGACACGAGACGACCATGCGTACATCTTGATTTTCCTAACAATGAATTCAAGGCGAGATAACCAAGGACACTTTGTCACAAAATTGATGTCAAACCACTTCGTGCCGGTTTCAATCTCCCCCTTTGACATTGATTTTGTGACAAAAACCTATGACTCTAATAGCACTTATAAAACGTGCTTACAATCCCAAACCATGGCATTTATAAAACATGCCTACAAAAACACTCGAAATAGAAACACATAACAAGTCACCAATTCTTGTTATCCAGCTTTAGGAAGATGCTTTAACCATCAGAGATCGAACGGAAGCAACTAGGAACCTCCGAAGCAATCAAGGATTCAACAGAAGTTCCTTCGAGCAACTCCCCCATACTTCATGAGCTCCAAAATATTTTTGGCACTCGAACTCCCCCATAACAATATAACGTCTAAAATCATCAACACGTTCACTCCCCCATACGTGTAGCATACCTGAAACATGACCCAAAAATAACCTAACAACAAGAAGACGATTGTTAGTACTTAGAGTCATAAATCTCCCCCTTTTTGTCACAACAAGTGAACAACAATAAACAAATAACCAAGAAAAAGAAATCAATACCAAACAAAGAATACAAAACATATATAAAAAATAAAACTAATCCAACTGTTAAAAGTTCAGAAAGTCAACTAATAACCAAACAGAGAAATCCATAAACATGAAAAAAAACAAAACGACAAAAACAGAAGGCTTGAATGAACGAATTCGAAGGCCTAGAGGAAGCTTGGAGAATCAAGCTTCCGCACGAGCCGAAGACCTATTTCACTGAGCAATCATATGAACATAAAGCTTAAGATAGGACATAAAGCTTTCGCACGAGCCGAATAGATATTCCACCGAGCCGTCACAGGATGAGCAGCACTCGTACAAAATAACTCCCAAATTCTGTTGTCCAAGCCACAGTCGGTAAGAGGAGCAGCAAGTCCTGTAACCTGCGGGTATCCAGCCAACTCCAAGATGTGATTTTGAAGGTGTCCCGGTAGCCTCTCCCAATGATTGACATGAACCACGCATGAAGTAGATAAAGATCGATGATCATAATCATACCCATGAGGAACGCGACATAAACGACAAACCTTAGCATTGTTTTTGTACACCATCACCATAAACGACACATAACCAACATTCGGAACAAAAACTCCATGAAGTTCATATTCTGCCATAGAAAAGTCAGAAGAACAAAGAAAGAACTAGCAAGAGGGAAGAAGACACAATAGGAGGGAAAGAGAAGAAGACCCTCCTATATATAGAAAAATAAAAGTAAACCTAACATGGGCCCAAAAGAGAGGTCCATAACCTAATTAGCAGAACTGTACTGATAATTAGAAGAGAATTAGAAATCCAATTAAAGACAACTGCCAGAACACACAATCAAAGAGACCCAACAAAAGAATAGAAGGTGAAGATTACCAAGTGTTCGTGCAAAAGAGAAGCACAACACAATTTGATGTAACAGTAAGCCTTTGGTTCAAAAAAAATTTGAATTCAAACACAATTGGGCCGGACTGTATTGCAGACGTTCGTACGGTCTGAAGACGTTCGAACGTCGGGACCCAAAAACAAACCATCTGGTGAAGAGCACATTCGTACGTCGTAGGTGCGTTCGTATGTGTAAACAAGATCTGCCCACCGAAACGTACGAACGTCTTGAAAGCGTTCGTACGAACCCCTTGTCTTTTTTTTTTTTTTTTTTTTTTTTTTGTTATATAGAACTATAGAACTATATATATAAATAAAAAATGAAAAATCACCCAACCAGTCAGATGATAAACCAAAGAACTACCAAGAACAAATATTGAGAGACATCACAAGAAAACACTTCTACTTATTATAAGGATTCCAATCACAACCGAATACAGCATAAACAGCCCTCAACCGTAAGGAAAATGCAAAATCGAAGAGCAACATTATACACCCTGACATGGCACTTAATAAAATGATGCAAGTATGTAGAAGAACCGGATAGATCAATACCAACCTCCCGAGACAAACTAAAAAAAAAATGATCATTGAATACCTTGAAAGTCTTTTGCAATTAGACCAAGGAGAAGGTGAACCCGAGCACAACAAAACCAAGGAACCACAGAAAAATTGTTAGTTTCTTGTCTTCCAACTAGACAAGTGTGACATACACTTAACATTTCCCCCTTTTTTTTTTTTTTTTTTTTAAAAAAAAAAAATGCCATTCCCGTGTGGGAGTATAAAGTATCTCCATCTTTTACCAGAACACGAGGGTAGGGTGTAGCCTACATCTTTTCGGCAAAACACACTCAAGAAGTGCAATACCATGATAACGTGCAACACAAGAACTAACATCTCCTGAGTGCATCCGTCAGAGCATGACCCTCACAGCCCCAACGGGTTCTTAGCCAAATGAGTATGCTCTCAAGACATTCAAATGGCTGGGGATTTTGTGAGTAATTGACCACTTACAAGAGGTGAGAAGATATAAAAGACAAACAACGATCATGAAACGAAACCATAGGTAACAGGAGTTATGCAGGTATTTTAAAAAAAAACAAGCCAACCACATGGAAATGCATCATGCAAGAAACTACCAATACGAAGAGAGTATAATGTAACCCAACAACTATGCATGACACAAGGACAGTTGAGGACGCCAAACTAGAACATCGGTAAAATGAAATCCACACAATAGAGAATGTAGTATGTCCTCAATACCAACAACAATAATAAATGACCAAACCTAAATATCCTAAACACAGACAAGAACAGAGAGAAAAAGAAAGGAATAGAACAATTAGGGAAGAGTTACAACCCCAATAGACTTACGCAAGGAATGGAATCGGCCTGCATCAAGAGGTTTTGTAAGAATATCTGCCAGCTGATGTTCAGTAGGAATGAACTCCATTACAATATCACCCTTTTCGACCGCCTCACGAAGGAAATGGTGACGAATGTCAATATGCTTTGTGCGTGAGTGTTGAACAGGATTCTTAGAAATGCTAATGGTACTTGTGTTATCACAGAACAGGTCCATCGCCTGCTGTTGAATACCATAATCTCGAAGCATTTGACTCATCCACAGAAGCTGCGTACATGCACTAGCTGCAGCTATATACTCGGCCTCACAAGAAGAGATGGATACAGATGATTGTTTCTTGCTATGCCAGGAGACAAGATTATTCCCAACATAGAAACAGCCACCACTGGTGCTATGACGATCATCAAGATTACCACCCCAATCAGCATCACAATAACCTGCCACAACACTATTTGTATCTCTGGTGAACCATAAGCCATAGTCAAGAGTGCTAGCAACATACCTAATAATACGCTTAACAGCAGTGAGATGAGATTCTTTAGGGTTAGCCTGAAATCTTGCACATACCCCAACACTATAAGAAATATCTGGACGACTAGCAGTGAGATACAAAAGACTACCAATCATACTCCGATATTCACGAATATCAACAGACTTACCCATAATATCCTTACCAAGACGTACCCTCTCACCCATGGGAGTATCTTGACCACTGGAAGTGCTGAGGCCGAATTTTTTAACCAGTTCTTTAGCATACTTTGTTTGAGAGATGAAAGCTCCATGATCAAACTGTTTGACCTGCAAGCCAAGAAAGAAATTCAGTTCTCCCATTAAACTCATTTCAAATTCAGAGCTCATTAACTGGGAGAAAGATTCAGAGAGACTTGGGCACGTCGAGCCAAACACTATATCATCCACATAGACCAGGGCGAGAAGAACATCATTATTCTTTCTTAGTATAAACAGAGTCCGATCAACACTGCCACGAACAAATCCTTTTCCTAGTAAGAAGGAAGTCAGACGTTCATACCAAGCTCGAGGAGCCTGCTTTAACCCATACAGTGTTTTTTGCAATTTGAAGACATGATTCGGAAAAGTGTGATCCACAAACCCTTTAGGTTGTTCAACATAGACCTCCTCATTAAGAATACCGTTGAGAAATGCACTTTTGACATCCATTTGATACAACTTGAAATTCAAGTGGCATGCCATAGCAAGAAGAAGTCTGACAGATTCCAACCTAGCCACAGGAGCAAATGTCTCTCCATAGTCAATGCCTTCAATCTGACTATAGCCCTGAGCTACGAGCCTTGCCTTGTTGCGCACAATCTGCCCGAACTCATCCAATTTGTTTTTAAAGATCCACTTGGTGCCAACTACATTAGTGTGAGTAGGTTTAGGAACCAATGTCCAGACATCACTACGCTTAAACTGACCGAGTTCTTCCTGCATAGCAACTAGCCAATCATCATCAGTAAGAGCATCAGTAACATTTTTAGGTTCAAGAGAAGAGAGATAACAAACATAATGAACGCAATTTGTTTCCTTGGCCCTCCGACGAGTCAGACGCTGATCATTAATGTCCCCAATGATATCTCCTAAGAAGTGATGTTGTTTGACACGAGGTGAAGCTTGATTAAACACCCTTTCAGGTTCAGTAGAGGCAATGGGGAGATCTGGAGACCCATCAATCACATCTGGTGATTGAACTACATCATCCGGTGTGAGCACAGCATCGGTCCTACTAGGCACGTCCTCTGCAGCACTAGAAGGTTTAGGACCATCATTGCCATTATCAGGTGATGATAACGATATGGAAGACATGTCAGCCGGGTTTGACACGGGTGATAGAGCTGTGACATCCTGTGTGCCAGTGGAAACAGAAGGGTCAGATGTAATAGTGTCATCAACAACAATATTAAAGGATTCCATGACCTTGCGAGTGGTGTAGTTAAACACTCGAAAGGCCCTACTGTTAGAAGAATAACCAAGTAAAAGAGCTACTTCACCTCGACTATCAAACTTGGACAGACCTTGTCTGTCCTTGCACACATAGCAAACACTACCAAAAACTCGCATATATTTGAGATTCGGCTTCTTACCATACCATAGCTCATAAGCAGTTTGTGTGGTACCAGATCTTAGATATACACGGTTCATTATGTAACAAGCAGTATGGACCGCTTCCGCCCAAAACTTGGTCGGAACATCCTTTGCATGCAACATAGCACGAGCCATCTCCTGAATAACACGATTTTTCCTTTCAGCGACTCCGTTTTGTTGCGGAGTGTATGGAGCTGAAAATTCTTGCCACGTACCATTTGCAATGCAATACTCAATCACGCCTGTGGCTGTGAACTCACCGCCTCTATCGCTTCTGATATGTTTAATTTGAGTATCTTTCTCGTTCTGAATACGAAGACATATCCCCTGAAACTCAAGAAACGTATCAGATTTTTCACGCAAGAATGATACCCAGGTAAAACGAGTGTAATCATCAACCATAACCAGGATGTATCGTTTGCCTCCTAAGCTAGGAGTACGAGTAGGACCCATCAGATCCATGTGTATGAGTTCTAAAGGAGAAGATGTGGTTATGGACTTTTTCTTAGAATGTGGACTGCGTATCTGTTTACCTAGTTGACACCCACCACACACAGTGTCCCGATTTCTTCCAAGTCTAGGAACTCCCCTGACATATTCATTTCGAGTTAGATTGTCCAGGTGTTCAAAATTGACATGACCTAGTCGTTGATGCCACAATAGACCCTCATTTAGTTTGCTAGGTAAGCAGTTTATGCCAGACGCAGCAGGCTGAATGGCATAGCAATTATCCAGTGTTTGTTTACCTGTCATGATACACTTACCCGAACTATCAAGCACAGTACATATATTTTTGGAAAAATTAACAGTATGGTCAGTATCACACAGTTGGCTAATACTGATCAAATTCACACGCAAACCATCAACTAACAGACAAACATCATTCGAAGATAAACCAATACCAGCAACAAATCCCTTACCAATCACAGGAGAGCTCTTACCATTCCCAAACATAACACTTCCACCATCTATGGCAGTAACAGAGGAGAAAAGTTTGGCATTACCTGACATATGTTTTGAAGCACCACTATCAAGTAACCACTCAGTATCCGAACTTGAGACATGAAGAGCAGTGATCGCCACATTCGAAACATTTCCTGCAAAATTACAACGAAAAGAGTAAGAGGCATATGGATAAGATGAATAATCATACGACGGCTGTGAAAACGGCTTCCATGATTGTGGAACATGAGCAACCACACCACACTGCGAGGCCCAATGTCCAAACTGTCCGCATAGTGAGCAAGGCATTTGACGTTTTCTTCCCTGAGGCAGAGCACGCCTAAACGGTTTCCACTTACGCCGGATGCCAACCGTGTCCACAGAGTGATGAATGTCGGACTTTTTGGTAGGAGGATGGGGCAACAGTGGAGGTAGTTCAGAAGATGACAACCCATTGCACTTTTCGAACGACTGAAAACGAATCAGTTCCTTTTTTACCTTGTCTAGTTCTATGGACACAATATTACACCGAGCTTCCCATTCGACCTTGTCATGCTCAAGAGCAGCAAGGTTACCCAATAAGGCCACCTTATCAATCTGCCATGACTCAGGTTCCCTATCCAGGATTGACATAGATGAGGAACTAGAGGATAGTAAGTCAAGTCTATCTTGAAGAATACAATTTTGTGCCTCCAACCTTAGGCATTCCTTTCTGGATAACCGGTATAGGGTAGCCCAATCATTATTGTCCACCAGAATCAAATCCCTGTCATAATTACTAGAGCATTCTTTACTAGCATTTGATTGCTCATCAGACAGGCGAGCAACAACCGAGACATGTGTCTTACCAGAGTAATCCATAGCACTATTGATTGTTAGCGTGAGCCTTTACGCTCCTTAACCAGCCCCCAGCGACTGATACCAATTGAGAAACTACAAATAGTGCTAGTATAACAATTGTAAATTCAAACAAACAATTAACCAATACGCAGAAAGTAAATAACACACAGAGATTTTTAACGTGGTAAAACCCAAACAGGGAAACGTCCACGGTTGTCCTCGTGACAACAAAATAATCCACTAGATGAAAAGAGATGTACAAACCTATCAACTACCTGCACTCACTGCGAGTTGATACTCCTGGTTATCTCTAACACCTTGACTTCACCAGAGCACCTTGATGTACGCACAAGACACTCGACTTCTTGATGAATACACAAGAAGACTCGAAGCCGAATTCACAATAACTCTTAAAGATCACTAAGATATGAATTGAGAAAAGGGGGAAGAAAGGGAATTGAGTTCAATAGCCACAAACACTTTCAATACCAAAAACCTAACCAAAACACATCATGAACTAGAAGAAGGATGGACGGCCAAAGAACTGACTTGTTCTATGGAAGAGAAACCCTATTTATACTTAGGGTTGGAAACCAAGGAAAATGGGCCGAAACAGTGCAAACCGACTTTGGACGTTCGTACGTCGATATGACGTTCGAACGTCGCCACACAAAAATAACCCTGCTGCCTACCATGACGTACGAACGCTCTAACTCGGTACGTACGTCTTCATACGAAACTCGTCTGCTGCCTACTTGGACGTACGAACGTTCTAACTGCGTACGTACGTCCTGACCAAAAGAAGTTCGCTGCTTCAGTGGACGTACGTACGTCCTAACTAGGTACGTACGTCCAGAACCCAATAACTTATCCTGGACAAAACTAAGAAACACGAAGGACACGAGACGACCATGCGTACATCTTGATTTTCCTAACAATGAATTCAAGGCGAGATAACCAAGGACACTTTGTCACAAAATTGATGTCAAACCACTTCGTGCCGGTTTCAATAAGAACATCTCAATATCAAATAACCAAGAACTTTACCATGTTGTATGTCTGAGGAGAGGAGAGTATATCTTTAACAAACATATAATTCATTTAGTTTGACAAAATAAAAACCATCAACGAAACCTCTGAAGTCGAATCAAATTAACTTAATCAGGATAAGTTTCAAGAACAATGCAGCTCATTAGTCTACAATTCTCAACTCTCGTGCAAACATGAAACAACAAAACAGTTACAAAGGAGAGTCAGACTCGAAGCACCTATGAGTCTAAACTCTAAAGTGCACATGACATTCCAAGTTCCCAACCACTGGTAGTCATAGTCACCTTTAGTACCTCATTTAGACATTTAACACAGTTCTGAATTTGTTTAAACCCTAGAGTACATGAAAAGCACTAAAAATCTATTATTTCGATTTTTCACAACCAAATTTCAAACAACAGTCTAACTGTTATACTCTAACTATATATTTGTCAAAACACTTGGAGAGTACCAAAAGCACCCCAAAAGGCAAAAACTTATATTTCGATAAACTTCA
The DNA here is from genome assembly GCA_023053565.1 of Aquilegia eximia. NCBI lineage: Eukaryota > Viridiplantae > Streptophyta > Magnoliopsida > Ranunculales > Ranunculaceae > Aquilegia > Aquilegia eximia. Next base: position 16,724,411 of record JALIGU010000005.1, read on the forward strand.
ATCAATCAACCAAACATAACATTACATATATATCCAATTTGAAACAACAGACTAACTGTTATACTCTTACTATACATTTTGTCAAACACTTGGAGAGTACCACTACCAAATGCACCAAAAACTGGATAAATTTCAATCAATCAACCAAACATAACATCACATATATCCAATGTCTAAACATTGTAAAGTGAAGCATATATAAAAAGGGGTATTTAGACTTTAGGACACCTAATAATAGGGGTATTTGGTCTTAGTCTCACTTAATGATGTAATTAGGTTTTGGGGCACCCTTATGTCTGTTGACTAATTTGACTGTTTGTTGACTGGTTTGACTAGTTTAATTTTTAAAAATAGCAAAACTACCCTTACACGTGTAAACCACGTGAGAATGAATGCAGAGAGAAACAAAAACACGTGGATATGAATGCAACCATTGATTAAATTTAATTAGTTTTGATCGAATCTAACGCCTAAATTATCCACGTGTAATAGCTATACTAGCGGGAAATGTTGGCGCAATAATTCATGGATCTAACCCTAAAAAAATATTCACACTTATCCAGAATACTCTCTCTCTCATCACCACTTCGAGAAACCATTAACAAAACTTCTTCACTCACTCAACAATCTCTATCTCTCTCTCCATTTCCATATCTAAACCATTTTCATTTTTGAAACCCAAAATCTAAACATGAAGATTGAAAGTATATAGAAAGATTGAAGCTTGACAAAAACAGCTAAAGCTTTCCACAAACTTGAAAGGTTGGAGCTTTTAATTTCAAAATGTAGGTTTTTTCATGCAAAACCCCTTCTTACTAATTCTTCTTCTTCTTCCCTATGGGACCACCAAACATTGAATCCCTAATTTTATACTGTTCTGTGGTCCCAAAATCCCTAACTTATTCGGTTTTAACTTGGGATGTTAACTGTGTATACTTTTAAATCATTAGGTTACATCAATTTTGTTGATTTATGTTATTTAAATGGTTTTATAACTTAATTTTCTGCTGAATTACTAGTAAGTAGGTTTAGTCATGAATAAAAAATTAGGGATTTTGCAGTAAACCCTAATTAGCCGTACTTAACTAGTTAAAATTGGGGATTTTGCAGTAAACACTAATTAATCGTACTTAACTATAATTAACTAGTTAAAATTGGGGATTTTGGTAGCAAACCTAATTAATTGTACTTAAACCATACATAGACACTGTGTAACACCCATGAGTTGGTGTTAGTCCCACATTGCCAAGAAAGTGGTTGTATTGGTAGTATATAGAGCTTAACCATACTCTAACTAATGTCAAGGCCTTTTGGGGTAAGCCACATGGGTGAGCCCTGATCTAAAACCCTCTACTGCTGGATATCCGCAGTGACTAAAGGGGGACAATATTGACAATATTGCCAAGAAAGTGGTTGTATTGGTATGGTGCTCGACGCACCGGGATGAGCGAGGACGAAATCCCGGGGCGTTACAGTTGGTATCAGAGCCAACGACGGGTCGCCTGTTGCAGGTGAGAAATACGCTGGAAAGGCCCAGGGAGCGCCAGGTACTTGTCTCACTTGGCTGGGAACATCGAAGATTTTGGGACTGTACTGACTGTACTGCAGAGCCGAGGACGGCTCTATTTCTAAGGTGGTGAGATTGTAACACCTATGAGTTGGTGTTAGTCCCACATTGCCAAGAAAGTGGTTGTATTGGTAGTATATAGAGCTTAACCATACTCTAACTAATGTCAAGGCCTTTTGGGGTAAGCCACATGGGTGAGCCCTGATCCAAAACCCTCTACTGCTGGATATCCGCAGTGACTAAAGGGGGACAATATTGACATTAGCGAGCGGTATGGTGCTCGACGCACCGGGATGAGCGAGGACGAAATCTCGGGGTGTTACACACTGCTAGGGCCTTCTTATAATGCCAAAATTGGGGATTTTACTTTGCAATACACAACAATTTATGTTAATTTAATTAGCATTTTCTAATAGGGAGTACTTATCTTTGTATTCTTTGTTGGAACTTACTCACTCTGAAGATTGTTGCCCTTTCACAATTGAACTGTTCATGGGCCTTCTTCTAATGCCAAAATCAAAGTAATTAACTTGGATTGGCAAAAGCCGCCCTTAATAGCAAAATGTATATAGCTGTGAAAACTGTTGCATGGTACCTAACTTGTGCAAAACTATTCCTTAAATGAAACCATTATTCATGGTTGTTAATTGATTGCATTGCATGAATTTATTTTTATTTTTTTTTTCTATAAAATACATGATGAATGATTATATGTGTCATTTGTGGTAATAGAACCTGAGATGATTATATTGTCATAATAAGAACATAATCTACTTTGTACAAAATACAAAAGAAATACAAACTGTTTTCTTTTAATACACATAACAAGACAAAAAGTACACATACAGCAATGAAACACACATATACACAACTAGTTTATTGTATATATTTTGCTAGATACCTTGTACTAGTATTAATTTTGCACTTCACCTAGGTGACCAAGTACTAGTATTAATTTTACTTAATTGTAATTAATTGATTAAAAGTTGGTGGTTTTTGTATTCTGTGTTGCATTTTGTATGCATTGTGTATTATGTTGGATTTTGTATTGAATTGAAATGGTTGTGTTTTATGGAAGTGACTTACTAGAAATGACAAACAATCCTCTTGGTGAGAAGAAGTTTAAAATACACTTTGGTGGTGAATGGGAAATTGGTATAGTTGACGGTGACACTAGTATGAATGACTACAAAGGGGGGGAGAAAAAGAAATATATTGTTGCAAGGAGATGACCTGATGATCATGGACGTTGAAAAGGAAATTCTATACTTGATGGGAGAAGGTGATAATCCTAAACCCCCAAAAATTCAGCTTGCTTGTATCATTGATGGTAGTTGTGTGACTATTGATAAAGATGATAAACTAATGATGATGTGGGAGCATTTGAAGTGATAGCCCCTTATGGCAGTCAAAAGGTGTTGCCCTCTCAAGTTGATGAAGTGTTAAAGTGATTGGGCTGATATACTTGAAAGTGGACATGCATTTGATGATCAGAATGTTCTAGCTGAAGTTCTTGATCAATATGAAGATGTGGTTATAGAAAATGAAGGAGAAAGTGACCATGAAGTTGTCTGTGATAGTTTTCAATATAGTCAATCATTTGGTGCTTGTGTAAAGCAGAGTGTTGAGCATGATTACATTTCAGATGATGATGGGGATTACCATGGTGAAGAAAATGATGAAGATGGTGACTTTATAGCAGATGTAGTTGAGAATGAAGGTTTTGACAGTGATAATGATGCAAGACTTGAGATTAATGAAGAACCTGCATATGAAGCATTTCAGCTAGCAAAGTTTGGATTAGTTTCTGATAATATTGTATATGAAGAAGAACCCAATGAGGTGAGGGAATTCAAAAGGTGTACACAGAATATTTTTGAATAAGAATAAAATGAAAGAGTTGGAGACCCAGTAGTGGATGCAGATCCAGAGTTAGTTCCAAATATGAAGTGGAGAACAATGAAGGAAGCAAGAGATTGGTTCAAGACATATGCAATTATTAAAAAAATTCATTTCAGACAAGAGAAGAATGATTCTGGAAGATATGAATTGAAGTGTGCTGATGAAAATTGTCCATGGAAAATAAAGGCCACCATCAAGGTTGATGGACACACAGTGCAGCTGAGGAAATATAATGATGTTCATACATGTTCAACGACATGGAATGACAAAAATAAACATTGTACAGCTCCTTGGGTGATTGGTAAAACCTTGGATATATTTAGAGCACATCTAGACTACAAACCTAAAAAAATAAAAGATTCTATAAGAGAAAGGTTTGGTATTACAATTAGTTATTGGACTGCATGGTATTCTAGGATGAGGATGGTTGAAATTGTGAATGGAAACTATGAGGAGTCATATGCTTTGGTACCTGAGCTGAAAAGACAAATTCTGAAGAGGAACCCAGATGCTATTTGTAATTAGTATAGAGATGAAAACACTGCAGAATTTGAAGGTTTTTTCATTGCTTTTAAAGCATCATTTGATGGATGGGCTAATGGATGTAGACCTATAATTGGTCTTGATGGCACATTTCTCAAAGGGAAGTATGGGGGTTGTATTTTAAGTGCAATGGGAATGGATGATATGAATGGTTTATTCCCTTTAGCCATTTATATATGCAGAGGTGAAAATAAGGAAACATGGGGGATGTTACTTGCTCATCTTGCACAATACATGCCCAAGCACAAAGAGAGGATCACCTTTATTTCTGATAGGCAGAAAGGCCTTATTCCAGCTGTTATAGAAGTTTACCCAGATGCAAATCACAGGTAAATGATATGTTATTTTGGTAATAATACTTATATTTTGTTATCTAGATTAGTTTACTGTTATTTAATGTCAATCCATATATATTTATTAGGTATTGCTTTAGACACATGTACAAAAATTTTAAAAATGCCAAGTTCAAGGGTGACCACTTGGAGAAACTGTCATGGGGTGCTGCAAAGGCCTATAACAAGACAGAATTTCAAAGATTGTTAGGCATCATGGAAAAAGATGCCAAGGATGCAGCTGAATGGTTATCGGAAGAACCTAAGCATTTATGGGCTAGAGATTGGTTTGATAGAACATCGAAATGTGATGCAGTAACAAACAACTTCAGTGAATCTTTCAATAATGCAATTTTGGGGATTAGGGATAAACCAATTGTTAGATTTGTTGACTCTTACATTATGTCTTTAATTGGATCATGTTATGAGAGGAGGATGCAATCTAGAGAAATGGATGTTGAAGGGTTGGTTCCAACTGCCATGTATGTTATACAACAGTTGCAAAGAAAATATCACAGGTATACTGTTGGAGGAGTTGCAAACCATACTTTTTATGCACAAAACAATGTCTCTAAGAAGAGGTTCACTGTGGACCTAGTGGCTCACACATGCACATGTATGGTTTGGGAGATAACTGGATTACCATGTGTGCATGCAGTTGCAGTGATTAGACCAAGGAGAGAGCCATGGTTAAAGTAAGTATAAGGCACAAATTTTAACTTTATTTTGTTCCTACTGATTTCTTTGTTTTACGATAGGTAATCCTAATACATCTTAATTATGTATAGATATTGCAGCCCATTCTACAATGTTGAGAAGTTCAGAGCTACTTATGCAGGATTTATTTTTCCAATTGACAATGAGGAAGATTGGGATAAGGTTGGTATTTGTTTTAAATATTTTTATTGCATTAGTTGCTCATTGATTCCCTTTGATCAATACTAGTGTAAACTCTGTATATAGGTTGGGAATCATGAGTTGGTGCTGCCTCCTCCTTATACCGCAGCGCCGGGTAGGCCTAAAACTCTTAGGATAAGGGGTGAGGATGAAGAGCAACCTTCATCAAATAGGAGGTGTAAACTATGTGGAAAACCTAATCATAACTCTAGGACATGCCTTCAGAGGAAAAAGTTAGGTGAAAAAGAATACAAAAAAAGTAAAAACAAGAAGAAGAGGAAGACTAACAACTATGGTGAGACTTATGTGCAACATAAAAAGAAAATGCCAAAGCTTGGAGGTGGTTCATCTACATGTTATGTCCCTACTCCACCCTAAGTTCCTGCTCCAACAACAAATGGCAGAGGTGGTGCAGCTACTAGTGAAGCAAATGCGAGAGGTGGTGCAGCAAATGTGAGAGGTGGTGCAAGTAGTAGTGGAGGTGAAGCTATGAGTGGAGGTGCAACTCATAGAGGGTGGGGTGGATGGTTTTATCCTTATAGTGCTCAGAGGGATCAGTGAGTCTTTTTTCTTATTTTGGAAATATTCAGTGATGGCTTAGATAAATTCTGGTATATTTTGTGAAGGCTTAGATACATTTTGGGTTTTGGTATATTTTGTAATGCCTTCGATACATTATGGCATATTTTATGATGGCTAATATACATTATGGATTTTTGATATGGTTACTGTTGTTGGCTTTGAAACATATATTTTCAGTTTTTGAATGCATATATTGAATGCAGATTATTTATAGTTTTGTTTCTTACACATCAGATTAAACACACACTTTAACACTACACTCATCACACACATAAACACTTCTGCACTTGGACTGTATTCTGGGTACTTAACACACAAACACTAAGCACTTCCACTGCATTCTGGACACTCAAACCTTGGAAGATAGTTGGTGATCTTAATGACTTCATTTTTTGGGCACTTGTCAACTTCACATTTCAGCAGCTTCATTTCTATGGTTTCATCTTGATTGGTTCCTATCAATACTATCATCCTTTCTGAGCATCCAGGCTGCTTACATCTCACATCAAGGTATGGGCATAGTTCAGCACTGTGGCCTTTCTCCTTGCATAGCTGGCAGCAGACCTGCAAAAACCAAATTCAGAAAATTAGGAAATAGTAATATATGTACTTCACGGAATTAGTTTTTAGTACCACCTTCCTCATTATTATTTAGGTTTTGGGACACCTTTTCTGCCATTAATGAGTAAGTTTACCTCTGGGATAATAACTATAACCTTTGCACCTCTCATTCTTCTTTGGTGGTGGATGGAAATAAGGTATAACGAAATCAGAAATGTTTATGTAGATGGTGGTGGTGGTGGTGGTCGTCGTCGTTGTAGTGTGGTGGTGGTGGTGGTGATTGAGAGCTATTTATCATGAAGAGAAGGTGTAGACCAACGGCTATTTTCGAAAATATGTTCCCAACGGCTTTATCACAATAACCGTCGGATAGTTTTATTAGATATTTGACACGTAGCTTCTTAGAGTTTCAAATTTAAGTGGAACACGTGACTACCACGTGACTTTAGGGGTATTTTGGCTATTTTCAAAATATGTTTTATCTTGACCAAAGTCAACAAACGGTCAGACAGGTCAACTGTCAGTCTTGATGGAAGGGTGCCCCAAAACCTAATTACATCATTAAGTGAGACTAAGACCAAATACCCCTATTATTAGGTGTCCCAAAGTCTAAATACCCCATATAAAAACAAGCAATGAAGAAATTGTTGGAACATCACCTGAATGATCAACCAGATCAGGGAATTCCATTTTAGTTGAAATTTTCCTCATACCCCAATTTCATTACCACCAATGTTATGGTAAAATATATGATATTTTACCACCCAATCCCAATCAATCTTTGATTTGGAAGAATCGATGTGAGGTTATCCATTTTCTTTTGTAGTACAGCTCCGGAATGAGCTAGGGTTTTGCTCAATCCTCCAGAGATTTGCCAACTTTAGGGTCTGTTTGATTCGGGCGGGAAAAGAGTTTACCGGGAAATAGATTTACCATGTGCAAATATTCGGGAAATAAAATTTTGATAAAATAGTTATAATTCTACATTGATCATGAATTTTTTTGGAAAATCATTTAAATATGTTTGTAGTGAGAGTTCGACAAAATTAAGCTCTAATTTGTCCCAACATTTTAACTTATCATGTCATTTTAAATATTTACCGCTTATTTTCCACTTAATCAAACATGGGAAATTGAGATTTCCCGGAAAATCTATTTCCCGGACTCGAATCAAACAGACCCTTAAAGAACACAAGATTGGATCAGATTTTGTGGATTTGGGTTTGACTGATTAAATCGGGCTCAAAACTTGACAAATTAGTTCTTAGTGGGCCAGACTTGGACAAAGCATTTTGTTGATTTTTACATTGGGTAGTTTTAGTTTTGTACACTATGCTATGCAACATAATTTTGGTTATAGTTGATAATTACACTAGTAAAACCCGTGGCGCTGCCACGACTACCATTAATAATTTGAAGATAGTAACATTAAAAATATTATTCTCTCACATTTAATTTGAGGAGTTAGATTAGTAGTTTTATTCTCTTAAAACAGATATTCAGTAGGTGTAACATATATAAATTTACATAGGTTAGAAAGATGTATCTTTCAGTCCAGGAAAACACTATCAATTTACATAAGTTTATACAGACTCATTCACAATACAAAATACAGAAAATTTGAACCAAGAAAGGTTTTTACATATTTTTGAATATTGTATCCTCTTTATAATCATTGAGAGAACTAATCTAACATGTACATGGCGTTAACATACTGCTGCATGTCTCAGGTAGATTTAAAAAGGTTGATAAATAAAATTCAATATAAACCAATTGAGCTTGCAGCGTTGCAGTAATTATATTATATTCTTGTAGGTTACATAGATTTTCAAAAAATAACTTTTTTGGCTAATCCTAAATAAACGAATTGATTTATAAGCACCAAAGTTTTGTACACTGCTTCATAAACATGAAAGCTTTTGAAAAACCTGTCATATCATGCATTAATAAAATTGTTGACCAAAATTACAAAGCGTCAATGGATTGGTCCATATTATTCTTAAAAATATAATAATTAATCTAATTAACAATATTTTGTAGAGTAAATATCTCTATCAGCTCCATGTATCAATTTTAAATTTCTTGTATATCATCTTCTTTTTCATCTGGTCCATTTTGTCCATATATGTATTCTTTTCTTCTTCTGGTGGTATATCTTCTACTGTTGATCTCGTTATTTCCATTATTTTCTCATCTCTGATTGTTTCCAAAAAACCATTTGGATACATTATTTGTCCATAATAACTTGTGAGTATGCCGTAAAGGTCAGCTGCTAACAATCCGCTATGAATACCTTCAAAAATTAGCTATTTCCTATGTTCTATGTCCATCCCTAAGCGAGTGCTTAACGTATTTTGATAGAGACAAAAAACAAAACCATCAGTTTGATGTTATTAAAACTACAACATATAAAAAAGGTACCAACATTAAAAATACATCACTAATACATCAATTCTCTTTTTGACATTTTGAACCTATAAAAAAAATTAAAAACAAAAAATTTGATAATTTAGATATCAGAATTGTCATAATGTTTTTTGTTTCATTATAACAGTTATTGATACTTTTAAAATGACGTTATTAAACCAATCTGACTGAGGTTAACTGGGCATGTTCATCATATGGATAATGTTTTCAACCAGATCAACTTGAAAGGTGTACTTGGTAACTGGCCAAAGCTGAATGGCTCAACATTGAGGCTGCTAGTTTGGTCAATACTCCCACAAAGTTGTCCTATGGTGTACTTGGGGAGCTAGGAATCAGAAATTTTTTAATGGGGTGGAGACTAATGTAAATGACCTGGTAAAAAGTATGAAATTCTCAGTGTGGGCATGGCTGGAGGTCTTAAGGGAGGCCGGGGACAGAGCTGAAAAAACCCTGCAGAACTCATACAAAAGTTTGTGATGATTGTGATTTTCACACCATTCCATTACTTATTACTTGACACTTTGATGCTAACAGCTAATTACAATATATTTGTTTTTCAGATCCGACTATGAGCAAGAGAGGGAGCAAGGGGAAAAGTTGTAATTCATACAAAAGTATTCATCTCATGCTTGTTTGAAAGGATGCTTTAGATTATCAACTCTGACTCTATATGCGCAAGGATATCTTCTAGTAATACCACACATTGTATGGATTGGCAAAACTTAGTTGATGTACATTGACCTAGGTTGGAACATTGGGAGGTGGGCTAGGATTGATTCTGCTTAGGTATGCGAACAAAGTCGAAATACTATTGATTGTTTAATATAAACCTTTCATAGAAAACAAAGCTATTACTCCAGTCAGAAGAGAATTCATTGGTGAATGAGATGATAAACTGGACTGAAAGCAGAGAAAGCAAACCCTCATCCAACAATGAAAGCAACATGTTATCTATTCAGTATTCTTTGGGCAGAATTTTATTAGTGCCAACTGCCACATAATTGAAGAATGGAATTGCGGAAAGATTGTAAACTAAATTGTAAAGTACCATATACATTGTGAAGTTTACCTGAAGAGTTGTGCTACAAAGAGAACCTCTGTTTTTGCAATTTTGCAGCTTGCTGACAGTGAATTCTATTGAGCTTCTTTCAGATGTTGCCAAACTTTCAAGAATGGTTTGAAGGTAGCTCTGTAGGTGTGGGAAATCAAGCAATTATATCAAAGGAAATGAAAATCATGTACATCACATAGAATCAAACCAAGCAATAGTATAATAGTGAGATAAATCACCTGTGTAGTATATGTGCCATCTAGGCCAAGTGTTGAACCGACAGCAGATGTTACTTCTCTATTTGTTCCTTTAATCTTGACCTAAGGTTTGGCGGAATCATTTAGATGATCAAACTCGAGAAGTATCTGAACGAGATTATTATATATAAGGAAACATCATGCAGATTAGCAACCTCTGAAAAGAGAGAACAAATGAATTAAGGTATTATAATAGATCATTACTATAATAGAGTCAAATCATACATGCATGAGTTAATGTTGCTTTCAATAAGCAAATAAGTTCAAATTTATTTGAAATTAAGGTTACATATCCATCTGCTGAAACACTACTCTACAGAGTTACAATATATCCAGTTATGAGTATAGAATACACAATAATCCCTGCATGGCGAACATGGATTAAAATAATAGAAATAATATATCATAATCATGTTCAGCAGTATGGAATCGCCGGTGGTCAACCAAATATTAAATTAGAGAAAAAGTCTTATCCAATCTGCAATATTTTATGGTTATGCACGATAAGGATTAGACTGTCACTCATAGCTAATCCGAGACAGACAGGATTGTGGCTTTCATTATATTCTCATTCATACATTTTTAAGTCTTATTAGTCCCTACTCACTCTGCTACTAACTACCATTGGCATCCAGATGACCATAAGGTTCTCTTTGGAACCAATAAAGCCATATGCCCACTTGACAACATTCCTGGATGGGTTGTCAACAATGATTGTTGCAACTGGTATGCTAACTGCTGTGACTGTTAACATCGTGTCATTGAAGTCCACTTCTTTCGCAATAATTATTCAGGTCAAATTCCACATGCCATTGGCGATTTTTCTTACCTTAAATACTTAACTTTTAGAATGTTGACGCTTGCTCGATACTAACTTTAGCAAAGACAGGAACATGGAAGACCATTCAACCAATCGGTTGGCAGATCACTTCTGATGATGAATTTGAGCTCTGCCCCACATCCTTCTAGTGCTTCTTCCTTTAAACTGTAGATTTAGCATTCCATTATTTAGCAACGGCGTCATTTTGAGAAGTATGATTACTCAAATGCTATAAAAATAAATTATAAAACCATTTTAGAATTAGTTTTTTTCCAAACATGGATTTTACAGTCCGCAAGTTTCTTAAGACAACCTGTAATATAAAATGTGAATTTTAAGAGTTGAACTTATCTTGACAGACAATCAATCTAGTAGTACCAAACATGTTGGGTGTGTGAACTCCATCATGATAAGGTTTGATCTCAGGTATGCCAGGCCATGCCTCAGCAGTCACATATAGAACAACAGCAAACGGTGTAAGAACCAGCTTAGCAATACGAAAAATATGAATTCCAATGGATATCTGCAACAAACATCAATAGGTAGCAATTTCATGAGTTGGCAATGCTACCAACGCCTGTCTAAAAGCTTAGTTATAACTATTGATCAACAAAAAATGTGAGTCACCTAAGCGATCCACATTAATACGTTTGTACCTTACAATATTCTCTATTGTAAGGTTAATAAAGGTGCCATACTCCTCAAATCTTGCTTGAAGTGATCATTATTCATAATTGTTTTAACTTTTAAGGCACTAATATTAGCATTGAGAGATGAAAGATGAGCGCACTTATCGTCCAAGCTCTAAATGAAAAAAAAAAAAAAAAAAAAAAACTCTATATGTTAGAGACCATTAATTGTTAAAATGAAGGGGGAGAGTTTTTTGTCTCTTTTAATGAGTGGATGCTGCAGAGAGTTGGCTACTTGGTTTCTATACCATTCTCCATTTTCTTCCTTGCATGTGATGGCACGAAATCACAGATTAAATGTAAGGTTTTGTTTTTCAAATTGTACTTTTATAAATGCAAGATTACAAAAAACCATTAATTGATGATTGGAAATTTAAAGCTTTAGAACATAACCCACAGTACTTGGCATTCTCCTTGAGGTAAGTTTGTTTTTCTCACCTCCATTCTTTACTGGTACATCTAAACAAAATAAAGCAGCTACTACATAAAATTTTCAAAATTTTGAAAATTAAAATGCGCAGACATTATAGACAAAATTGTTATAAATACCAAAATGTCTATGTGCATTCATTTGTCTTATTACTTTTTGTCGAAGTATGTACTTTGTGTTGGTATTATACAGTATATTTTAGATTTTTAGTCAAAGCAAACTATTAATCGAGAGAGAGAGAGAGAGAGAGAGAGAGAGAGAGAGAGAGAGAGAGAGAGAGAGAGAGAGAGAGAGAGAGAGAGAGAGAGAGAGAGAGAGAGAGAGAGAGAGAGATGAAAATTTGAGTCGCATATTACACTCAAACTTATAAAAAACGCATCTACACATTCCTAGGAATACTATGGATCCTAAACAAAATCTTCTTATGATTACTATGAATAAAATATATAGACAACAGTAGTAAAATGCAAGTAGCTTTCGTACCCATGGATGTTATCTTATGTTTGAGATGAATCATCGGCAAGGAATATTTCTAATATTAATAAAATTCTTAGCAATCCAAAGGAGAGATAGAGTGACATATCAGATAACTGCTTTTGAAGAAAAAATATTACTGTTCTAGAAAATGCAAAGGTTTAGCATTTCATTCTGCAAGAAGAGATGCAACAATAGACGTTTTAATATATTTATTACACGAATAAAACAACTTACTATTAAAAAAAGATATTCTATGGTAAAATACTCCTCTATTTACCCTTGAGGAATTATAGCTTAGTATTCAGAGATAGTCTAGAAATTCCAATGTAAGTTAGGAGGGCACTAATACATAGTTCACATATAGTTCCCCAAGTTTTGTCATATGAGGTTCCATTTTCCTTTCTTGTGATTTTCCCAGGACTCTATTTTGATGTTTTCACAATTATACCAACTAATATTAATCATGAATTTCCATGTGCAAACTACAAAAATTATACCGCAAATCAAATCCTCTAAACAGTAGCCCAACTTGTGTAGAATCCTCATTTGAATATGTGAGAAAACGCAAGAAATGAAATTGAGCAAGTAATTATACTTCACTAAAATTTTTACTTAGCGTGCACTAACCTAGCCATTTTATATGCCTTCTCCCATGCTCCTACACGGCTCTCGATGACATTTTTAAGGGTTTGATGCATAGCAAAAAAATTTAGCGAAGACGATCCATCTATTTTTCTCTTCCTTGCTTATGTCATAAGGTATAACTTCAGAATATGCTTTCAGAAGTATTAATTTCAATTGATAAATGTGAGGATATAAATGACACCTACGTGATGTAAAGAAATAGTGCAAATAAACTACCTGTTTAAAGCACATCATCATATAAGAAGTCAACAAACTACCTCAAGTCTCCTCACCACAACTTCCATTTTCGCATTCTTATGATTTTCCCGGGCCATTATTTTGATGTCTTCACGTTTATACCTAATATAATACTAATAATCAATATCGATGTGCAAACTACAAAAATGTGGACTCCATAAACGAATCCTCTAAACAGTGATTCAAGTTGTGGAAAATCATCATTTAGAGAAAAGGCAAAAAAAATAAACTAAGCAAGTAAATATAGAAATGTAGATATGCGGGGAAACTAATCAATGCACTTAGAATATTAAGGAATGCAGAGAGCAGTTGCGAATATATGGGAATACATAGCAATGTAGATACAACAAATGTCGCACAAATGACAAATAGCATTTTTTAGCAACATATGCAGAGTCAATAGTGACGCAGGATCATCTTAGATAAGGTAAACAATACAAAGACATCTGTGTTAAATACTAATAAGTAATAAGTGCATTTAACTTCAAGTGTGACTTTTCACTGATAGTGTTTTTAATTTGTAGGGGGTACTAAACCTATAATAAAAATTAAAGAATTGAGTGACAAATAATACCCCAAGAGGATGATATATTGCCCTATCAGACTGTCCACATTTCTGTTTTTTTGTAGTAACACTAACTGGGGATGAATTACAACTACCTCTAAGTATATTGAAAATGCCCAAAAGACCTGCAGAAAATCAAAGTATAAATATATATGATGCTGGGAAATCTGGGGAACATGTTGATGTAGGGATGTAGCTAATTTGAAACGGAAAACACATTGACTAAGAAAGTCTACCAAGTCCGTTGACTAAAGATACACATTGATGGTTAAGGAAGCACAGTCTTAAAACCTCTATTCTTCATGAGAACTTATAACATTGTCATTAAATATTCATAGTAGATCATTCCACATGTCATCAACACTCAACCTTGGATTATAATGAAAAACCCCTTATAATTCACACATTTACCGCAGTTGTGAAGCTCCTTCATTTTGTTCATAACCTCAACAGCCTTGTATACTCACCTTTATTGCAAAGATCACAAATGACAGTGTCGCAACAATTACTATATAAAATCTGACATCTCCAATCTCAAATCCCTTATGAAGGTCAATGTTGGTTTTATTTTTTTATTTTTTTTACAACACCAGAAATAGTTAAATTTCCTGAAAACTGCTTGATTTGTAAAACATTATTTTGAAATAAACTTTAGCGTGTCACAATCAAACACTGTAGTAGCTTCAAGCTTTTTGCTTGCAAAATATACATTCATCTTAGAAATGGTAAACCGTCAGAAAACTAAGACAAAGTGGACTTTGTTTTTAGGTTTTTTGCTAATCATCCATCAATTTGTTAAATTGCTCAGCATAGTTAACACTACTGTGAAGGAATAATAAAAAAAAAAGAGTTACACTCAATCAAAAAATAATCAACATCACAAATTATCTTTACCTCAATTAAAAGAAATTAACCCCAATTAGCTGTTGAATTGAGAGAAATAGTTGTTGAACAAACCCCAATTCCAGTTGTGATGGTGATGAACAGAAGAGAGGAGAAAAACACTTTTAACACGATGAAGACTATGATGAAGTTGGACATACCTGATTGAAGACGATAGAAGAATTCGCTGGTTAACTGGTTTTAAGGTTTAATAAAAGATGATGAAGATGATTTTTAGAAGTAGATGTAGAAGACGATTGACTTAATGATACGGTTTAAGGTTTATGATTTTTTAAGGTTTAAGGTTTAAGGTTTAATGATGTATTAATCCTAATCATACACATCAATCTTAGTCACGCAACTTGTTAATCCTAATCAAACTTAGAATTAATCCTAGTCATACACATCCATCCTAGTCATACTAATTATTAGTCCTAGTCAAATTATGCACCCTTTGTTGATTATAATTTAGATTTATCTATTTGATTTTTAATTATGCAGATTTGTCGAATTTTATTTTTAATTATATGAGAACTTTGTTGTGATTGGTCATGAAAAAAAATGTATATACATATCAACAATCATTTTTGCAACGTAGAAAACCTAGATATAGCACTAAACTTACATGAAAGAGAAAACCTAGACTACTCCACTCCACGCACACAAGCGGCAACTCCAATATTTAGGGCACAAAATGTTGTGTATCAGATATTCTTCCAAGATTTTCTAATAATGTACAAAAGAATATCATCATTATACCTGTAACATATTTGTATTTCTTTAACTGAGTAGATTCAGTTGGTAAATCTTTGCACTCAAAGTGATAAGATAAATCTCATTGTTCTTTTTTCTGATATAATATAAATTTTCTGATACCATCCATTCCTATATTAGTTACACTTCTGCATAAATTTACCATAAACCATGCCAATGACTATGGATCACAAAATGTGATCTTATATTATCATAATCTATGTGAAAGCATAGAGGCATTCTCACCTTTAATTTATAAGAACCTCTAGCAAGAAAACCTCTCATATCACATGATTCACTACAATACAATCACATTTTGTGTATGTTTGTGGTAAATCGGGTTCTGTCATAACAGTTATTAATGAGTTCATAGTTTCTAAGCAGCAAGAGCTTCAAGACTTTTGCTGCTGGTGGAGCTTGGGAGCTGAACTTTGTGAAATGCCACTTTTAGATGGAACAGTCCAATACCCTTACAATGAGAAACAGACCAGCATTCCCGAAATACGGAAACCAATGTTAGGCTGAATTGCCACCTAAAGTTTTCACAATGTCGATAAATATACACAAAGTATTTCAACATTAATATCAACAGATTCGTATCTCACATAAACTAAAATCAGTAACCATACAGTTAAACAAGATCCACCATATGCTTTGTGCATTATCAAACTCTTAATGAACATCATTGCAAATAATATCACTTCCCTTCTAGCTTTTCTGGGTGTTAAACGCTAATTTATGCAATAACTGTAATTAACATTTCAATATATGCAATAACATCTCTACCAAGTTCCCAAAACAAAGACAACTAGTCACCTTCTAGTAGCTATAATCTGCAAACAATATATGGTACGTGTTCGACACCGATAACAACAATAATATGCCCAACAGAATATTTTTAGTAACTTGCAGCTATATGGAAGGCCAATACATTCACAAACTTGCAAATAATATCACCTTTAACAGCTTCTCTGTGTAAGAAGTTATTACGTCAAGCACTGTCTCACTGCTCTTTCTCTATGCCTTAATTCATTTCGATCAATGCGATAATCCCTCGATCTACGCTGTGGAGGAAGAGGAGGTTACCCAGTTGTCTGCCATGCTCTGCGATTACACCTCCAATGGTATATATTATCAACTGTTTTAACAGAATGACCACTGACCTCAAATATGCTACCAATACTATGTGACAATATCTCTACAGGCTGCCTTATCATGTTAGCTCGTATAATATGAACCTTTTGTGTTATTGACAACTCCAATATTTCTGATATCCAACTAACCATGGAGAAAAGCCGACTTGACGTCCAAATGAAAAACCGTCCAATTCTTCTGTGCAGCTAGAACAACAGTAAGAAATGTATTCATTCTAGCCACTGGTGCAAAGACTTCTCTATAGTCCACTCCATACTTCTGAGAGTACCCCTTAGCGACCAAACGAGCCTTGTACTTATCAAGTTGTCCATGTTCATTGTATTTTGTTTTGTAAACCCACTTCACTTCTATTCTTTTGGCCCCAGCTGGCAGCTCAGTAAGTGTCCATGTTTGGTTTTTTTCTTCGATGGATTTGATTTCACTGTTCATAGCCAATCTCCAATTTTCGCTCTTCACAGCTTCCTCAAAATACAATGGATCAGTTGACACCACTAATGCCATATGAACTTCATCTTCAAACAAACCTTCACCACTAACATAATCATCCATCCATACAGGAGGTTGCCTCTCACGAGATGGCCTCGACTCCCTCATTCTCACTTCACCCTCACTAGAACCATCTTCCCCTTCTCTAACTGCCCTATCATGATTCTCTCCGACCTCTCCAACAGTATTTTCTTCATTCTCACCATCACTATCACCCCATTCTAAGTCTAAAAGAATTTGTTTCTCATAAGACACATCCCAATCCACTGTTTTTCTTCTTCGAAAACCACATCCCTACTCACTACAATTTTCTTATTAACATGATCAAACAATCTATACCCTTTTGACTCTTCACTAACTCCCAAAAATACACAAGGAAAACTTTTATCATCAAGCTTACCTTGTTTCACATCTGGAATGTGTACATGTGGCAAGCAACCAAAGACTCGAAAGTGATCAACTGAGGGTTTTATAGCGCTCCATGCTTCTTGTGGTGTAATATCTTAAACTGCCATTGTCAGACACAGGTTGAGAACATATATTGCCCAAGTCACTGCCTCTGGCCAGAACGTCTTTGGAATTCTTTTGTCAGAAATCATTGATCGAACCATGTTCATCACTGTTCTGTTTTTTCTCTCGGCTACACCATTTTGTTGCGGAGTGTAAGCTGTGGCCAGCTGTCTCTTAATACCCTGCTGCCTGCATAGCTCATTAAACTCATTTGAAGTAAACTCTCCCTGATCAGTTCGTAAACACTTCACAAACATCCCTGTGTCTTTTTCCATCATTATTTTGAACCTTTTAAAATAATTCAGTGCCTCCGACTTTTCAACCAATAAAAAAACCCATGATTTGTGACTGAAATCATCAATGAAACACAATATGTACCTCTTTCCACTGTTAGACGCATGAGTGATAGGACCACAAATATTGGTGTGAATTAGCTCCAATTTTTGACTTGCTCTCCAAGTGCTTTTCTGCTGCATGGCATCTCTATGTAGTTTGCTATTGATACAATCTGTGCATGTCGGACCTCGGCCAGTGAATGGAGGGAGGCCGTGTACCATATTCTTCGATTGCAAGGTGCTTAGACTTTTATAACTTAAATGGCCATATCGTCGATGCCAAAGTGCAGAACTCTCTTGAGAACTTGTGTGAAGACATCTCTATGGTTGAGCTGGTGGAGGTACTTGAGTTTGAGTATGTGCTAGAAGGATGAACATTCTGTTGGCGCTCATTAGAGTTTGAATGATCAAACCCCTCTTTGGATGATAAATCTTACAGACTCCTGCCGTAATTAAAGCTGCTAAACCTCTCTCTTGAAGTTGTCCTATGTTCAAGAGATTATTTTTGAGCTCTGGAACATAGTAAACTTCATTGACAATATGATTAACTCAATTCAACAGTAGTTTTACACTTCCTTTTCCAGCCACACTCATTTTACTATTGTTTCCCAACTTAACTATGCTCAAGAGATTATTTTTGATCTCTGGAACATAGTAAACTTTATTGACAATATGATTAACTCCATTCAACAATAGTTTTACACTTTCTTTTCCAGCCACACTCATTTTACTATTGTTCCCAACTTAACTGAATGCTGGAAATTTTCATCTAAATATGAAAACATACCTCGGTACCCGGACATATGATTGGAGCACCCTGAATCAAGAAACCATGCATCATTCGGTTTCAACTCATGCAATTCAACATACGACATCAACAACATCTCATCCTCGTCATTCAGCTCTGCATAATTTGCTTCCTTGTTCAAAGTTGGACATTCATATTGGAAATGCCCAAGCTTGTGACACTTGGCATTCTACTGTGTCCCTATTGAGCACTTGCCCTCTTCCACGACCTCTTCCTTTGTAATTGCTTCTGCCTCGGCCTCTTCCTCCAACTCTCCCATCATAGACCCTTAGTGCTTGGTCATCTCCTTCATTCTTTCGGAACTTTTGTTCATGAACAAGTAATGAACTCTGCAGCTCATCTACTGAAAGACGATTGATGTCTTTCAACTCCTCAATTGAACAAACAATGTAATTAAACCTCTCAGTAAGTGTGCGCAAGATCTTCTCAACGATCTTCACATCAGGCATATTCTCTCCAAGATTCCTCATATTGTTCGCCACCAGCATCACCCTTGCAAAGTAATCTATTACAGATTCTCCAAGTTTCATCTCCAAAACTTCGAAATTCTTGCGAAGGATTTGAAGTTGAGCATGCTGCACCCTAGCATTTCCTTGGTACTTGACCTTCATTGAATCCCACAACTGCTTTGTTGTTACCTTTTGAGCAATTGTCTTCATAATGGACTTGTCAATGGATTGAAAAGGGTAATTTTTGGCTTTCAAATCTTTCAACTTTGTCTCCTCCAAGGTATTTTTCTGTGCACCAGTTAACACTTCTCCAAGTGCAGGCTCTGTATACCCCGTCTCAATAACACTCCAAAACTTTTTTGAACGGAGAAGATTCTCCATTAGCATGCTCCAATGCTGGTAATCCCCATCAAACTTCGGGATAAAAGGTTGTGCGAAGTTACTTGCCTCTATTGCCATCTTTTCACTTTCCCCTTTTTAGAAATCCTCACTCTTCACTTCCTTACTTTTTTTAGAAATCACTCACTCTTCACTTCCTCACTTTTTAAAAATAACTCACTTTTCACTTCCCAGCTCAGATACCAGATTGTTGAGAACAAGAGAAACAATGAACTCAAACAATAAAACTGTATTGAATGAGTTCATTGTTTCTCTTGTTCTCAACAATCTGGTATCCGAGCCAGGAAGTGAAAAGTGAGTGATTTCTAAAAAGTGAGGAAGTAAAGAGTGAGTGATTTCTAAAAAAAAGTAAGAAAATGAAGAGTGAGTGATTTCTAAAAAGTGACGAAGTGAAGAGATGGCAGCAGAAACAAGTAACTTCGCACAACCTTGTATCCCGAAGTTTGATGGGGATTACGAGCATTGAAGCATGCTAACGGAGAATCAGATTATTGAGAACAAGAGAAACAATGAACTCAAACAATAAAACTTTATTGAATGACTTAATTTTATTAACAATAGAGCCGGCTTAAATAGCCTTCAGTACATAATCCTATCTTAACAAAAAGCAGTCCACTTAGCAAAAATATAGCTAAGTGCTAACAAAAACCTAAACCAATTCAAAGCAAATAAATAACCTAAAGACTAGGACTTTCCTGAAGATCAGGACATTATTCAAACAAAATCCTAAATGCAGTAGACCCCTTCATACATATGGGTTTATATTTGATTGCCTCATGCATCAATTTTCATGTATCAATCAAAACTTTTCTTAGGATCAGAAGAAGAGAAGGGGTGTAGAGAATTTTTTTTGTGTTCGCGGAGTTTTGGTTCGGTGGATAATTACAAGTAAATAAATAAATAAAAATACCTGGACTCTACAATAATGTTAACTTAAAGGAGAGTTAACATTATTTGTTAATGTCACCCTTCAACAAAATACCCAATAAATGAAGCTAATCAGACCTCCGCAATACCAATGCCTGGGTGACAATTTGGGTCAGATAGGAGATGAAATCAGGCCACCTCAGCTACAACGTTTCCCCTACCTGACAATATACTTCCCAATTTCGAAACTAACAACATTCTGAGCAAAATTTTGGGGTGCTTAGCCTAGAAAGTGTTTCCAAATTTTCTTCAAATACCAATATTACAAAAATTAATGTTGATTCCAGCATTTTGTCAAACACTTGGAATGCACCCAAACTCGCATTTTCATACTTTTGAACCAACCAAATATAACATCACATAAATCCCATGACTAAGACACTGAAAAATCACAAATACTAGTAAACAATGAACTAAAGAGTTTTGGAGAAATACTTACAAGTGATAGAAGATCTTAAGAGAAATTAAACTGATGAGTAGAACAATTTTTCTGAAAATGTTAAAAACAAAACTGAGGGTCATTGATTATAAGTGGAAAAAGTACAATTTCCAACGCATTGGATTGTGTCATAGAATTATGGGTTCAATTCGAAGTTCAACTTTAGGTTTTTAGCTTTTGACAAAAAAAATATCTGAACAATAATCTTCTTCAGAGTTTGTATTTTGGCAGAAATCTTATTATCCAAGATCAAATCATCTAAAAAACAAACCTCTCTCTTCACATCAGCTTCCGTATAAGATATGATAATTTCCGCTACCAATACATAAAAAAAACAAACCCTCTCTCTTCACATCAGCTTCCACTATATGTTCGGAAACATCAAGAAGATGTGAGATATGATAATTTCCGATACCACACAATCCTATTGGAAAAACGATTTGATCTCCAAGATCGATCTTCGGCACTACCATTTTATAGAGGTTGAAATGAGCTAGGATTTTGTAAAAAAAAAAAAAAAATCAACACCTAACCTAAATAGAAATTAAGTGGGCCGGGCTTGAACCCAGAATTGTTGAATTTGCAAGAGGTATGTTGCTGATGTTGTCTAGTACTCTAGTATGTCAATGCACTATGAAGAAAATGAAAGTGTACATCCGTCCATGTTGTAAATCATAGTACAACATATCGTGATATATCGTATATATCCGTTTTTTTGAAAAACGATACGGTACATTCCCAATATTTACTTTCTGATGTTTCTATAAAATATCGACGTATTTTTGATATTTACTAATATTTTTTAGAAATATTATTTTTTTACAATTTTGTTTTTTGAAAATAATTTGTTTATTTTATTTTTAGTAGATATGAATTTTTTTAGATAAATACTATAATAATATACTTCTAAATTTGATTTTATATATATTTTGTATAACAAATTGATATATTAGTCGATGATATTTTGTACTATGTTGTAAATCACTTGTAACATTCGTATTGTGTACTTAATTATTCTATCTTGAAATATCTCACATATATTGAATTAAATTATTCGTATGATATACAGTTCTCTGTATGTGCTGATCAGGCCTATAAATCTTCTTGGTGTTAAATATATTGTTACATTGATAAAAAAAAAAAAAAAAAATCTCACATATATTGAAATTTCCGTACAAATCAACACTTTATCTCACATATATTGAAATTTCCGTACAAATCAACACCTTTATGTAAACTCCAGACTACTTGACTCCCCTTTCCCCCATTTCCAATACAAATCAACACTTTATCACTCTCAGACTCTAGACTACTTGACTTTCCGGCTCATATAGTCTAACCAAGCTAGCGGGCAGACAGCAAAGTATAATTCAATTTTTCTAATACCACCCATCCCAATTCATTTTTTATTTCTGAATAATTTTCTAACATTTATGATTTCGGTAATAAGGGAGTACTACAAACTCAGTAATAAGGAGTACTACAAACTTTGTGATGCAACTGCTTAGCTTTTCTTATATAAAATGGGACCAAACCTTTATAATATCATGATTCATTACTCCATATAGTCATCTTTTACGTGTGTTGGTTGCAACTGGACTTTTAGATTGCCTTTGCCTTTGTTGTTGTGAATTTTTACACCTGTTCATTTGTATATAACAAATTAACGAGATGTTGGTGTTGAATGTATAGAGCTTACCATAACCATGCTAATCTAAAATTGCTAAAGCTTTTACAGCAATGTGTAGCTGCCTTTGTGTTTCAGAGTTCAAAGAGGAGTTTCCTGGTAGATTATCAGATGGGCAAAATTGAGGATTGTGGGCAATGGTTGGTGGAACTTGTAGCTGCACCTTGAAGAGATCCCATCGTCCTGACGTCCTCTGTTTAAAGGTCCTAAGGTCAGCAATAACATTTTTCTTTTCTAAGATTGCTCCAGCATGTTCATCAACTTGAGTGGCATGCAGTAATCGTATATCAATCATTCTGTGACCCACCATACCCTCTTGGCAACTCCACCAACACCGGCTACTGCAGTATACACCCAATTAGAACCATGCAGAGTCACCGTACCATGGTGTGCTCTCAATTTAAACAATCAAGATCAGGGTCATCTCAAGCAATGTAAACTATTTTCATTTTGCTCTGTACTAGAAACCATAACAGACATTTCAATAACAGGCATTTCAATATCTATACCCTATTTCCCACAGAATCACAGATTCATATGCACAACAACAATAATCACTAAAACGATCCACACTATGTACCCCAGGGTTTTGATCTCAATTAATGTCGTTGCATGATACTACCAACTCTTAATCTCATCGAATTTTTCCTGGTCATAAACCTTAGTTTGTGCAATAACAGCATATACATCTCTATCAACTTTCCAAAACAAAGGAACTAGTGACCTACTCACCTTCTAGTAGGAATAATGACTATAATCTGCAAACCATGTCTGGTATACGTTATCCCGATGACCATAACAAGATGCCCACGAGTAGCCTGAGGATGACCATATATGTACAAAAGCCTCCAAGCTGGTGGTCCTGATGTGCGATCCAACTGTTATTGCTCCAATGTCTGAGGCTATTTATTGGTCTCTGCAACTTGAAGTGATCTCCTCGTCTTTAAAAGTTGCTGATCCCTATAATGGGTTTTCATGATTGCTCCAGCACATTCATCATCTTTAGTAGCATGCAGAAATCATAAGTCGATCATTTTGCTACGGCAGTGAATCTTAATACATACAAACTAATTAATATCAAAGTAATAAGAACATAATTATGCGTAAATGTGATGAGGAAAGTAATTCTGGGACCAAAAAATATTAAGGCTGTGCTTGTTTGCCAGGAATTTCATAGGAAAGCAAAGACACGTAGGATTTTTCTTTTTTTTTCCAAATACATGCTGCTTCGTTGGGTTCAACAAAAGTGGAGCCCATATTTTTTTTTTGCAAAAAAAGTAAACCACGTCAGCTAATAATACCGGTTCAAAAATACCGGAAAACTTCAAAAAAAACCATCTCCAACAAAGGTGGGGCCCATAATTTTTCTTTTACATATTTTATTCAAAAAATAGTACGGTGGTATGGGTGTAATTTTAGATATATCTAAGGTTGTTTGCAGAAATCCGAAACTTTCCTTATTAGGGACCAAGCACCATGTAAAAATTTTGTAAAAAAAAAAAGGAAATTGTTTACATTTTTTTCTTTTAAAAAGGTTTCCATTTTCGTTTCCCCAAAACTTCCGGGGAAACAAGCACAGCCTAAATGTTTTTCTTTTATGGAAATAAACATGGTCAATTAAAAGATCTCTAGTCAATCTCTCAACTCGTATGAAAAAAAAGGAAAATAATTTCTTCAGGTGCATGAATATATCACATCAAAGAAAACCCGATATATGTCTATATATCTGCACCTTATTTTTTGTGCTAGTGCAAACCAGCTCAATGTAAACCTGAAGCTTCATGTGACAATTTAAAATTTAATTGAGACAACACCATTATATACTATATTAAAAGATCGCATATGACTTACGATAAACTTAAAAGGATATCAATAAGTGATTAGGCATTATAAAACGATCACTTCAAGCATGTAGTGTGAGAGCTTGACTACATAAATGCAGAACTTTCCAATGAAATCATAGTAGAAATTAAAAACGTTTTACCAAACTGAAAAAGTACGAATAAATTGTGCTCTCTAATAACTCACCAAAGAAGAGAAATAAAATTTGAAATAATTATCCCCATGGTGATTATCAAAGCGCCAAAAAAAAAAAAAGAAGAAGAAGAAACTTCAGTTAGTATATATAGAAAAACATCTTTTCGAGAATATAGCACACAACATGCACAAAAATGCCCCCATATGGGTAACAGTGAAAAATTATAGCAGGAAATTTTAGTAAGATGCACATGCATATAAGGATATTAATTCAGCCATATGAAAGGCAGATAAAGAAACAATACCAAGTATATCAACCTTTAACAGCTTCCTTGCGTGTCAACAACTTGTGTCAAGCACTGCCTAGCTGCCCTTTGTCTACGCCTTACTTCATTTCGATCAGTGCGATGTATCCTCGATCTACCCCGTGGAGGACGAGAAGGAGGCGTAATTACCACGGCTGGTTGAGATGATTCATTCTGAGTGGGCTTCTCCGTGGTTGGAACAGGGTTTATTAACTCTGAATATGTTAACCTGTAACTTTCCGTTGAGAAGTATTTAGAACAATAATCATAGGGGCTTCTACCAATGCGCTCAAACACAACAACAGCATGGAAGCATGGCAAACCAGTTATCTGCCATGCTTTGCAGCTACAGGTCCACTGATCTATATCAACCATTTCAATAGAATTGCTGCGGACCTCAACTATGCTATCCATAATAGGTGAAAATATTATTTCATGCTCAAGGGAGTGTGCCTTTAAAATCTCATTTTGTAGTTTTTCTTCCATGGATGGAGTTAGTTGTGTCAACCACTGAGAAGAATCCACACTACGAGTATGAATCAACTCCATCATGTTAACTCGTATCATATCAACCTTTTGTGTTATAGGCAACTCATCTGCTTCTGATACCCAACTATTAAACAATTCTCCAGAGTTTGCTGTCATGTGGTTGTACCTTGCTCCCCCAAAAAAGGCATTCGCCCAGTGTTCAGGCTTACTACACTCAATCCAACTGAAAGCTTCTGGAGAAATATCTTTAATACCACCAGTGATACTTTGAAAATCTTCAATTTTGAGTGCATGCGCAGAAGCATTAAAATCTGCAACCAACAAACGTTTCACTTCATACGAACTCTTTTTTGGTAAGGCTTCCC
This sequence comes from Aquilegia eximia, assembly GCA_023053565.1. NCBI lineage: Eukaryota > Viridiplantae > Streptophyta > Magnoliopsida > Ranunculales > Ranunculaceae > Aquilegia > Aquilegia eximia. Next base: position 16,750,359 of record JALIGU010000005.1, read on the forward strand.
TGAAGTTCTCTAAAAGGTGTCGTAAACAATAGCCATGGTGACCATTCTCAAATACTTCAGGTATCAAGTCTATCAAGCCCTTTCCCACATCTGCCACAATTGTTATGTATCGAGATGTTAAAATTGCAGATTTTAATTCCCTTAAAAACCAACGCCAGTTATCGACAGTCTCCTCATCAACTACAGCAAAGGCAACTGGAAAAACACCATCGTTCCCATCCACTGCTGTTGCAACTAATAATGACTCCTTAAATCTAGAATTTAGAGGTAAATTATCAAGGAAAAGGAGGGGACGGCAACCTAGCTCGAATCCATGCAGTGAGGCGTGGAATGAAATAAAAAGACGATGAAAGATTGAGCCATCCTTAGTGGTGAATATAGCAAAACTACCTGGATTTGTTTCCACTATCTTCTCACACAAAAAGGGCAATTCACTATATGACTCTTTGTAAGAACCCTTGAGTTGTGCCCTTGCATTTTCTTTTCGCCGCCATGCCTGTGAATACTTCAGCTCAATTCCATATTCTCGTTTTATGTCATTGACAATATCCTTTGGTCTATACTTTGGAGAATCTTGCATCTTCTCTTTAACAATATCGGCCACCCAATTTATTGCTGCAGACCCTTTTGTCCCAAGACCTCCTTCACATGTATGTGTTGAATTCATCGTCTTAATACGGAAAAAAGGGGTAGTCAACAACCTTGCAGCATGTATCTTCCAAGGGCAATTCTCTGATTTACATTTGGCAGTTACTCGGTGACAATGATTTTTCACCAATTTATATGAAAATCTATGTGCAAAGGCATATTTACGCAATGCTTCACGAAATTCAGCAGCATTAGAAAACCGTTGATTCACTCCTGTAATAGCATTCTCCCACGAACTCGGAACATTTTTAGCATGCTTGGCTGCTTCGAAGACATCCTTACTACTAGACCTGGATTATCAATTGACTTAATTATTTATAAATCTCGTCCCAAGCAAAAGTTACAGCAATAACAAAAATTAAAGATAATGAGCTACAGACAAACAAAAATACCTAGTGGCGGGTGCATCACTTATGCGAGCAACATTCTCCCCAGTATCCCCTGCCATGACAGGCGAATCATGAACAACAATTTCCCCCCTTTCTCCTACTGTAACATAAACATCCACCATAGTAGAACCCCCATTGAAATCGATCATTCGTTTAAAATCTCTATCACTAGAGATTGTTATAGGAGTCTTCCTATTTCCAGGTAAAAAATACTTCATCGAAATTGCCGACCCAGAATTACATTTAAACAACTCAATAATTTCCAACTTAAAATCTTCAAATCGAGTTTCATGATCAATATCTATTGCATGTGCTTCTCCTCCATTATATACCAATGTCCCATCTTCTACCTTAGTTACAAACTCACCCCCAAATTGACAAATTGTTATAAGTTTCTTCCCTTCCATCCCCAAATCTGAAAAAAAAAAAACCAAGAAACCAAAATCAAACACAAAACCCACAACTATTTCACTAAAATTTAAAAAAAAACACAATACCACATTACTTATTATCATGAAAATTACAGAAAAAAAACCCCTTTCATCAGAAAAAAACAGGTCTTTTAATGAAATTCTTAATAAACAATAAGAAAATCTAATTGGGAATAAAAATCAAACCTTTAAGGTGAGAAAGATGTGAATAGCTTCTTCTTGCAGTGATTAGGGTTCAAATGAGTCAACTGATTCATGCAGAATTGGAAAGAGAGAGAGAGAACGGGAAGAAGAAAGCGTATAATACGAAGATGACTACTACTTTCAGGTATTTTAGACTACTACTTAAAAACAAGAGATTTATTGGTTGGGCTTTGAACGGAATAATATCATATATGTTTTGGAGTTTGGACCCAACTATGAGGCCTGGTCCTAACTATGGATATTCATTTCTTGATCAATTTGCTTCACAATTTTGTAAAATTTCGAAAAAAATACTGAAATTTTTTGTTTTTCGGGAGGGGTTTTAAGGACTCGGAAAATATTTGACTCAATCCTATTTAGGATATTTGTACATGTTGGATTGGTATAATTTTTTTGTAGGATAAATGTTCTCATTATGTACGACATCCTCACCAAAATTTATCATAATCTGAATTTTTTAACCCTAGAAAAATCATATTACAGGTTAATGTATTGTGGAATGTTAATTTTTACAGTTGAATTTAATATTACATTTGATGGGTCTAAATATATTCAATTAAGCTGATTTTTTATGTAGTAGATCTGGAGATCGTATGTACCAAAAATCATGCCAATCCAATATGTACAAGTACCCTAAATAGGATTGAGTCAAACATTTTCTGAGTCCCTAGAACTCTTCCCAAAAAGGTATAATAATATATAAATATTTACATCTTTTTAAAACTTGTAATTTGAATATTCATAGCTTTTTGTATGATATAAGTGTATAAACATACGAAAGTAAAAATAAATATTATTTTAATTGTCAAAACATTTATGATAATTTTACAGTAATTTTTTCGAGTTTTGTGAAAGAATTCAATTTCCATGCTCACCAATTTGTTAACCGAAATCGAAATTTAGTACCTTGATCCTAAGTAGCTTAGTACAAGAAGGTTCACAAAATAAAATATACTAAAAAAACAGTTACCTTTGTAGATACTCACAAACAACTATTTAGGGCAGTTGAATTATGACAATAAATTATTTAGTGGAAAGTAATTAGAACGAGTGGTGCACATCCGTTGCATGTATTACATAGAGAAAACTAAATACAGTTGGGATGTTTTGCTTTAGATTACAAACCAATTAATAGCACCCTGTATTACAATATGTATAATATGTATAGGCGAATACACATTAAATTTAATATTTGGTTATAAATTGTTATGTATATATATATATATATATATATATATATATATAAATGTAAAAATTATCTTTATTTGTAGATAGAATACTCCTTATAGCAAATCTATAAATCTATACTTAGTATAGATTTGTTGATGAGCCTGTGGCTTAACGATAGCATCCCTTTCACAAGGTGGAGAGGATATGAGTTCAAAACACGTCAGCAGCTGATTGTTTGATAAAGAGAGGTCCTTTCAACCTCACTTACAAATAAATAAAAAGGGTATGTTGCCTACTATAATAAGTTTCGATAAGCATCGTATATTTTGCAATATATAATATTTTATCTTATGCTTCAGTATAATTTTTCAGTAGATTTGTTAGGTGCATTAGTTGTGAAATGTTACTTTACTACTGGAAGTTACTATATATGTATGTTCTTGCTGAACCTCTTTTATATTCAAAACTTAAGCCTACTTCGAACAAAAGCTGAATCATATCATATGATTAGTCTAATTCATGGTTTGGAGTTTGTTTATTCATAGGATTAATCATACCATGGTTTATTGTTATAACAAAGTACAAAAATTATAAAAAATTCAATAATTGCTAGACATTATATATAACTCAAAATCTCATTCAAACATTCACAAAACAAGCATTCGACAAGACACCATTTCAAAAATTCTAATCAACCATATTTACAAAAAATAAGTAAATAAATAAATTTTTTAGTGTAATAAAACTGTAAAAATGACAATTAAACTAAAGACATACATTAATAAAATCTTTCCAAAAGACCATATTTAATTTATATTATTTAATAACATCTGTGCATTGCACGAGCCTTATAACTAGTTACATAGAGAAAACTAAATACAATTGGGATGTTTTTTTGATAAAAAAAAATACAAAAACTAATATTTGGGAGGTGTTGCTTAAGATTACAAACTAATTAATAACATCATGAATTACAATATGTATCAGAGAATACACATTAAATTTAATATATATTTGGTTTTAAATTGTTATATATATAAAAAAAATATTAAAAAAATGTAAAAATAGTCTATAGTATATAGTTTGGTTATAACCAATTCATTTTTAGTACTAATAAAATTGATTCTGGAAAAAAATTGGTAAGAAAAGTTAGTAGTATAGTACCTCTAAATTACTCGGAGTACCCTAATTAATTCTTGCAGTAGGATTAGAACAATGATGCTGGAAAATGAGTACAAGGGCGGAATACCAGGAACAATATCTCTGTGAGCTTGAAGAACATGCATGGTGTTTAATTTTATATAAAAGCAAAGCAGTACAAATGTATTGGAAATGTCTTCTAAGAAAACATGGAATAAGAAACTGGAACATCAGCTGGAGTTTTTATCCCTTGATACATAATCAACAACCCACTTATTTAAACCATGAATAATTATTTTTACCAAGTACTGCAATGCACCCTAGACAAGGTGAATGGCACAACCTGTCTGTGGAGTTCTTTTATCCATGTCTTAGTGCATTTCAGAAGTAGGGATACTATGCAGGACAACAGTTTCAACTGTGAGACCAGGTCCAAACCCGAACAACACACCCCACTCCATCCCTTCTCCAGTTGTTGCCTTTCCTTCCTCAACAGACCTCTTCCTCATCTCATCAAGAATAAAAAGAACAGTTGCACTTGTTAAGTTCCCATACTCACTCAAAACATTTCGTGTCGCTCTAAGTTTCTCTTCTTTTAAACCAAGTTTCAACTCGATTTGCTCTAGGATTGCTGGACCCCGTGGTTGAGCAATCCAAAACAGCGAGTTCCAATCATTAATTCCGATACGAGCAAAGGATTCTACCAAAGCTGTCTCAATGTTCTTGGAAATTAATTCAGGAACATCTTTTCGCAAATGAAATGTAAGGCCTGCTTCGCGTAAATGACATGCAAGGGCTCCATCCGAGTCTGGAAGAATTGTCTGATAGGACGAGACAAGTTCAAATAATGGACGTTCTACAGATACGTCAGGATCTGCACCAATGATAATAGCTGCTGCACCATCACCGAAAAGTGCTTGGCCCAAAAGAGAATCAAAATGGGATTCAGACGGTCTACGGAAAAATATTGCAGTAATTTCAGAACAAACGACAAGCACACGTGCGTCGACATTATTTTCAGCAATGTCCTTAGCAAGACGAAGAACTGTGCCACCTGCGAAACAACCTTGTTGATACTGTTATGATAAAATATACAGGATCTTGATATGATTAATGAAGAAACAAACACAAAAGATGTAAACTAAAGTAGAAATACGGAAACACAATAATATACGTGGTTCGACAATATGCCTACATCCACGGGACAAAGAGAGATAGCTTTATTGATAATTGAGAAGTGAACTACACAATAACTAATGAAACCTTAGTTTAGGTTTCCTCACACATACTTTCTTCTTTGCTCAAATTCTTATGGTTACACAACACCAATATTTATAACCTCTTTGGTTAATCCAATTGGTAACCCAATTCCTAAATCAACAACAACTTAGATTTCTAATAGATTGGAAAGTCTTATTGAATCCTAATAGAATTCCACCACACTTGTTGCCAAATAAGGAAACCGATTCCTAATAGGAATCCATTACATGTAACCTCCACATGTCACTTTTCTACAATTCTCCACCTCGGCGAAGATTGTAAAAAAACTGAGCCGACCATAATGAACCCATACGTACTTCTCATGTACCACACAAGCATCATCTTATCTTTGCCCCCACACGCCCATAAAGGCCACTACCCCGAAGGGCCTCAACATTTAGAGAGATTGATCAAGTTAAGGCAATGTCTAAACTTGACCCCGAAAACCACCTCAGTGAACAACTCTCCTAAAACTTTCTTCTCAAACTCTTTACTCAATTGTTTCTTCAAAAAAATAATACATGACTTGTTCTTTGCAGCTACAAGCATGTCATCGACATAGAGTAAGAGAAATATAACGGACCCATCTCGAAGCTTTATGAAATAGACATACAGATCATATTCACTTCTAGAGTACCTCTGCTTCAACATAAATGTGTCAAACTTCTTATAACACTGTCGTGGTGTTTGCCTCAATCCATATAAGGACATCATCAGTTTGCACACATAGTCTTCTTTACCAACAACTTTATAACCGTCGGGCTGTAACATATATATGTCCTCCTCTAAATCTCGATGCAAGAAAGCAGTTTTGACATCTAGTTGCTCGAGCTCTAAATCAAACTGCGTCACCAAAGCTAACAAGACTCAGATGGAAGTGTATTTAACAACCGGAGAGAAAAATTCACTATAATCCACACCTTCCGTTTGTGCATATCCCTTAGCCACTAATCTTGCCTTGTAACGTACACCACTAGTTCTACCCTTAGAGTCTAGAATACCATCTTTCACTGTGAAAACCCACTTGCAACCAATCGACTTCTGACCCTTAGGCAACTTTACAAGTTCCCAAGTATTGTTTTTGTGAAGAGATTTCATCTCTTCATCCATCGCTGACTTCCATTCATGAGAATGAGAACTCCACATTGCCCCGTTAAAGGTAGAAGGTTCATCATCACAAAATACTGATAATGTAAAAGATGCACTATCCTCAAAACGTGGTTCACGTTGAGATGCTAAAGATGGCCACTCATGATGCTGCTCTAATTGTTGTTGATGTAAAGTATCTTCAAGAGGAACCTCCTCTTCAATCTAATCATCTACACTCTTTGTGTCTGGATATGTGTCTGTAGTTACCTGTGTAACCTCTGAACTTGTAGGTACCTATACAACAGTCACCTCTTTATCTATTGTAGATAAATATAGAACATTATGCTCCACCTGCATGGTATCGTCACCATCACTGTCATTATCATCACCCTCATGTTGAGAGTCCCAACCTGTGAACTTTTTTGAATCAAGCATTGCTTTCTCATTAAAGGTCACATCACGACTAATCAGGAATTTATTCAACTCTGGGCACCATAAACGATAACCCTTAATACCTTGTGGATATCCCAAGAAAATAGCTTTCTTGGCCCTGACTCCTAACTTATCTTCTCTGATATGAAAATAAGCAGGACAACTAAACACCTTCAAATCTGAATAATCAGGAGGTGTACCAGACCAAGCTTTCATAGGTGTCTTACAATCAATGGTTGTAGATGGTGATCGATTCACGAGATAGCACGCCGTATTTACTGCTTCAACCCACCATACCTTACCCAAACCTGCATTGGATAACATGCACCGTGCTTTCTCTAGTAGTGTGTGATTCATACGCTCAGCTACCCCATTCTGTTGTGGTGTACCTTTCACTGTGAAGTGTCGAACGATACCTTGTTCTGCACAATAAACTTTCAATGAGTCTTCAGTGTATTCTCCACCATTGTCAGAACGTATCTTTTTCACAACACGGCCAGTCTATTTTTCAACCATAACATTCCACTTCTTAAGCAAATCGGTGACTTCGTTTTTGTGCTTCATGGTGTACAACCAAACTCTCCGCGAGAAATCATCGATAAAGGTCACAAACCACCTTGCTCTTCCCTTAGAAATTGTTCTAGAGGGACCCCATACATCTGAATGTATATAATCTAAAGTACCCGTAGTGCGGTGAACAGCGGTACCAAAACAAACTCTGCACTGCTTACCAAATACACAATGCTCACAAAAATCGAGCTTGCAAGTTTTCTGGCCACCAAGCAAACCCTTTTTACTCAATATAGACAAACCTTTTTCACTCATATGCCCTAGCCGCATATGCCATAACTGAGTAGAAGTTAATTGTTTCTTATCAACCGCTTGAGAAACCATAGCCATAGCTCCACCTGAAACTATATCTCCAATAAGAAAATATAAGTTTCCATGTCTTTCGCCCATCAAATATAACCTGTCATCATAGTAAACCTTCAAGAGACCATTCTCACCGGTAAACTTGAAACCACTATCTTCAAGTACACCTAATGAAATCAAACCCTTTCTCAAATCAAGAACATGCCTGACTTCTGACAAGGTTCTTACAGCTCCATCATGTGCCTTGATTCGTACTGTACCAACACCAACTGTCTTGCAGGCATTCGAATTGCCCATAAAGACTTTACCACCATTTACTTCTCTGTAAGTTGTGAAAGACTCCCTATCAGGACACATATGATACGAAGCAGCTGAATCAAGACACCATCCTTCAGCTAAATAGCTATTTGATGTAACTGTTAACACCTCATCCTCATTGTCTCCGATAGACTTTGCTACCTCATCACTACTTTGAGCAATGTTAGCAACTTCAGTATTCGGATTAGATTTCTTCTCTTCTCTTCTTTAGCATTAACCTTAGGACAATCTTTACTATAATGACCCATGTTATGATAATAATAACACTCAACATCCTTCAAATCTCTTTTCCGAGATTTAGAGCGACTTTTATAACTCGACGAACCTCTATGTGATGATCTACCTCTAACATACATACCCTCAGCCTGATCTTCATCATCAGCTTCCTTTTTTCTAATGGCTTTGGATTGTAACATCGAAACAACATCATCATAGACCAACTGCTTTGTGGTCTTTTTGTTTGCAATAAAATAATCAACTGTTGTTTCCCACGAAGATGGTAATGAACATAATAAAATTATAGCTTTCTCACCATCAGGTAGTATCACATCAATGTTTGCTAAATCAGAACAGATCTTATTAAAATCATTAATATGATCAATCACAGACTTACCAGGTGTAAATCTTGTCGAATACAAACGCCTCTTTAGATAGAGTTCTGACGTCAAGTCCTTACTAAGATAGAGTTTCTCTAAGGTGGTGTTTGATAACACGATTTTCCTGTGGCAAACGCGAATTTGCCCGTTTTTTTTCATTTGCTTGCGTTTGATAACCCAGTCGGATAATTCGGCAAAATTTGCCTGAACACCCTCACGTGCCTCTATTTTCCCGCATTAAAGCGGACAAATTTTGCCTAGCCCCCCCCCAGGCAAAATTTGCTTTGCCACTTAACCCTCTACAATTTGCCAAGTATATATTACATTTTTGTCAAAAAAAACCAAGCTTAAACAAGAAAAAACCCTAACCTTCGAAACTCTTTAATGGCGGCGCAGTAGAGGCGATTAACCTGGCGACGGAGATTTCGAACCCTAAAACAGGTATATTTCTTCTTCTTCTTGTTTATCTTCTTCATATTATTCATCTTCTTCTTCTTCTTTATTATTAAAGTTTGATTAAAGTTAGTTCGATCTGTTTTAAAGTTCGATCTGTTTAAAGTTCGATCTGTTTAAAGTTCGATCTGTTTAAGTTCGAACTTTAAAAGTTTGATCTGATTAAGTTCGAACTTTAAAGTTCGATCTGATTAAGTTCGATCTGATTAAAGTTCGATCTGATTAAAGTTCGATCTGATTAAAGTTCGAACTTTAAAGTTCGATCTGTTTAAGTTCGATCTGATTAAAGTTCGATCTTTAAGTTCGATCTTTTAAGTTCGATCTGTTAAGTTCGAACTTTAAGTTCGATCTGTTAAGTTCGATCTGTTAAAGTTCGATCTGTTAAAGTTCGATCTGTTAAAGTTTGATCTCTTAAAGTTTGATCTGTTTAGTTTGATTAAAGTTTGATTAAATTTTGATTAAAGTTTGATCTGTTAGTTTGATTAAAGTTCGATCTGAAAGTTCGATCTGTTAAAGTTCGATCTGTTTAAAGTTTGATCTGTTAAAGTTTGATCTGTTTAAAGTTCGATCTGTTAGTTTGATTAAAGTTTGATTAAAGTTCAATATTTTTGTTTAAAGTTTGATTAAAGTTTGAAAGTGCGATGTGTTAAAGTTTGATTACTTGTATTTTAAAGTTCGATCTGTTAAAAGTTTGATTAAAGTTTAAAAGTTCGATAAAAGTTCGATAAAAGTTCGATTAAAGTTCGATTAAAGTTCGATAAAAGTTCGATCTGTTAAAAGTTTGAACAGATCTGAACAAATTGAACAAATCTGAACAGTTTGAACAAATCTGTTCAATTGAACAAATTGAACAGATGTGAACAAATCGATCTGAAACTTTTTTGAAACAGATCTGAACAAATTGAACAAATTGAAACAGGTCTGAAACTTTTTTGGTATTGAACCTAGTGTGGTTTTGTCACACTGAATTTTCTTTTGCAGACCAGTATCTTTTGCAGACCAGTATCGTTTAAACATCAGCTCAAGAAGGTATGATTTGATTTGAGGTTTTTGGTTTTTTTTTTTTTGTAAAAATTGTATGCAGTAGTGATGTATGATATTATTTGGCAGCTTCGCTCTCTCTTGTCCTTCGATTTCTCCCTTTCGCTCGTGTTTGTCTTTCTCTACTCATTTGCTTTTCAAGGTTGGTTATTTCTTTTACCATGTATTCGTTTCTATTATAACGCATGTTTAGTTGGGATTAGAAAGCATGTTTTTGTCGGCATTAGGTATCTATATATGCAGTAGGTATCTACCATGTATCAGTTGGGATTCCAATGGCATGTTTGAATAATTAATAATAAGTGATGTTTATGAATAGAGGTTTTGTTTTTATTATATAATCATGTTTTCAAGTTTAAATATAGATTGTTTTTGTCATCTATAGATTGTCATTTGTTTACATACAAATAATAGTACATACTAGTATCCTGATTAGTTTGTACACACAGCGTAAGATTTTATGTTAATTCCTACACACATACAGATTAATGATTGTATTAGTTGTTTCTATAATTAAACACATAGTACAGACTAGTAACTTGATTAGTTGTGAGAACTATATATTATACGAAATAAGTTGATGTAATGGTAACTCATAATGTTAACAAAATCTGTAGTTAAATAAAAATTGAAATCTGAAAATAAATTGAAAGCTGAAAATAAATTGAAAGCTGATATATATAAACGAATTATGTTGAAAACATCTAATTACCACTTTTCAGAGAATGGGTAAATATTCCTATTATGTTGTGCGTCGTGGGTTCTGTCCGGGTATCTACAGAACTTGGGAGGAGTGCAAGTCACAGACGGACGGCTTTAGCAACGCTGACTGGCGTGGTGCTTATACCCTTGCTGAAGCAAGGCATATGCTTCAGCAACATCTTACAAATGGTTTCTGTCAATCTTCTCGCCTTATGTGTGATCCCAATCATCTTATGTCCCAGTCTTACATTCCTGCGCCAGAACCGTCTGAACATTCTGGTCAATCTTACCAATCCGCCGCTCAATCTCAAGCACCTCTATCTCCACTAGTCAGTCATCGGCCCTTCAACAATGTTGTTGTGATGGACGACTTTTGGTGGTTGGTCAAGAAGTTGGTGTTGGTTATGTTGGTTGTTGTTATTGCATTGTTAATTAAATTGTTATTTGTCTTGTGAGATTTATGTAAAAAGTGAAATTGATGATGTAAATTATTAACCAGTTTTTATAATAATTTTTCATTTAAAAAGCACTCTTACGCATTCATACACTACTAACAATTAAAATTATTAACCAATTAAACTTACCACATGTTCTGTAGAATGCCTACCGAGGATGAACGTATCGTTGCAGCTACTATTGTAATTGTAGCTGTCGATTGGTTAATGCACTATATTGGAACGAGACGTGAACGTGTTCCTAGAGGTCCTAGGGCTCCCTATACCTATAATAGAGATTCGTCGCGTGGGCGAACCTTAGCCCGGTTCTACACCGATAACGACAACGATTGCCATGACCAATTGAGGATGAGGCGTTTTGCATTCCATCGGTTATGTGCTAGGTTGAAGACTATGGGTTTAACCGACTCTCGGTACGTGTCAGTTGAAGAACAAGTTGCAATGTTCTTGCTCATAGTCGGCCACGACAATCGGTGTAGAAGAACACGTCACGAGTTTAGGCGTTCTGGACAAACCGTGAGCCATTACTTCCACTTGGTTTTGAATGCTTGTCTAAAATTGTATAGGCAAGTGGTTCTCAACGCCACGGCTGAGAACTCACCCCTCAATGACGGTCCTGGGGATGTATTTTGGCATCAGTATTTCAAGATACGAAAAATTATTTCGTATTTTATCATCTTCTTATAGGTACGAAAAACTCTTTCGTATTTTTCTGACCAAGTAAATTGTTAATTAGGACGCTGTAGGAGCAATCGATGGTACCCACTTCCCCACCTTAGTGCCCCTTGATGATCAACCGAGGTATCGTAATCGGAAAGGAGTGATATCCCAGAATGTTCTAATTGGATGTACGTTCGACATGAGATTCACTTACGTTCTAGCTGGGTGGGAAGGGTCGGCGCATGATGGGCGGTTGTTGAGATGTGCGGTTACTCGTCAAGGTAGGAGATTAACCTTGCCCCCTGGTAAGTATTACCTTGCGGATGCTGGCTTTGCATTAAGTCCCGGCTTCCTCACACCTTATCGTGGGGTTCGATACCATCTCAAAGAACAAGGACATCGGGCTGTTGAAACTGATGAAGAACTGTACAACTGTCGGCATTCCAGGCTACGTAATGTTGTGGAGAGGATCATAGGGGTGTTGAAGAAACGCTTCGCTTATTTGAGGAAGGCACCATTCCATGATGTGAAGACACACACAAAGATAATATTGGCGTGTTGTGCAATTCACAACTTCCTCAAAGATATCGATCCAGCTGATGTAGTGGAACCTGATTTAGAGGAACCAGAAGAACCCGTTCCCCCCGAGGCAGATAATGCGCAAGGCGGTGGAATACTCATATCCGCATCACGGTCTTGGAGTAAGTGGCGTGATGACTTGAAGAAGGAAATGTGGACTAATTATCAGAATTACAATGAGCTGGAATAGTGTTGAGGTTTCGTTGATTTTATTAGGGTTGTGAGTGTGGTAGTGTTGTGCTTGAGTATTTGATGAGTTGTTTGAAATAATTTGTTTGGGTTGTTTGAAATAAGTTCGAATAATGGAAGAGGTAATTTGCCAATAATTGTAATAACTTGGAATAATTTGTAGTTTGGACTATTTGATTGTGTTATGAGCGAGATTATGTTTGGATGTTCCATTTGGAGTATTTGATAATTTGTTTGGAATAATACGCTTGTGTATGGTTCATATCTGTGTATAACTGTGAGTGTGGGATGATTAGGTACAACTATGTCGAACGGACAGTTCAAGAAGCCTAGAAAGACCAGGAAGGGCAATGGTAACGATTCAGCGGACCCTTACTTCCCAACTGACAAGCCAGTTAAGTGCCACATAAGGTGGACCAAACAAATGGAAGAGGTGATGTTGAGCACTTTGTATGAAGAAGTGTTGAGAAACGGTAAGAGAGCTGACAATGGCTTAAGAACCGAATCATTGAAAGCAGCTGCAGATGGTGTCAATTCAGCCCTCCGTATGAATGTTAGTTCTGAACATGTACGGACTCGCCTGAAGACACTTAGGAAGGACTACAAGATTGTAAAGGAACTTTTGGATTTGTCTGGTTTCGGATTTACTTTTGACACCGAAAACAAGACTGTTATTGCTGCAGATGAGGATGTTTGGGAACGGTACTTTGTGGTAAGGCACATTTGTTGATGAGTTTGGTAATTGTTGGGTCGTAAACTTGACAAAATGATTAACACAAGTGTGCTTTGTAGGCTCATCCTGAATCACGTACTGTTCGTGGGAAGCATTTTCCATACTTTGAACAATTGAGCCTCATCATCGGCAATGAAACTGCAACTGGTGAAGGAGCATGCGCAGGTGATGAAGTTGATGATGAACAAGTTGAGGGGTCACCTGCAGACAGTGGTAAGATACAGCCCTTTTGTGTTTATTAAAATCGTTGTGTGAAATAATCTGGGGCTGATTCGTAGATTGTGAATGTATGCAATCGCAGATGGATTGGGGGCTGATTCGTACTCTTACATGGATGATGGTGCTGGTGTTGGAACGTTCGACACAAGTGCAACTACTGCATCAAATAATGAGAGCTCAAGCAACTGCAGTGATTCGGCCCCTCGCATGCACCCAATTCCACCCCCAGTGCAACCTGTTCAGTCCAAGCGCAAGAAGTCGGGTTTCGGACCCCAGGAACAACCAAACAACTCTGAGTATGCACAGGGCATCATGGATGCTGTTAAGACCTTGGCAACGGCATTTGCTGGTCCGAACATCGATGAATTGTGTGATGCACTCAAGGTTGTAAGCAAGGGGGACAAAGTCCTGTATCTGAAGGGTCTCGACTTTCTAGGTGTCGAGGACAAGCAAGCGAAGATATTTCTTGGGATGGACGCTGATCTGAGGGCTGATTGGTTGGTTGATAAGCTTAACTATGTTAAGCCTTTCAATGGGGATGAGTGGGCTGGGGAGTAGTTGTTTTCATCTGTCTTGATGTGTGATGTAAACTGATATGACTTTTTTTCTTAACTTTGTCTAAACTTTGTAACAGATATGACTTTTTTTCTTATCTATCTATGGTTTTAACTTTTGTTTATCTGAATGGCTTGAATGGTTTAGTCCTGAAATATTCTTGTCACATTTTATTACTTTGTGTTGTCGAGTTGTGTCGGGTTCCGAAAATATATATATGTTGTAGAGGAACCAGTTGTATGTGTGTGATGTAAAATGACTGCGATGGATTATTTCAGTCAGTGGGAATGCTTTAGTCCTGAAATATTCTTGTCACATTTTAGTACTTCGTGTTGTCGAGTTGTGTCGAGAATGTGGACATATATATATATATATATATATATGTTGTAGTTGTATGTGTCTAATGTAAACTGACTGCGATGAATTATTTCAGTCAGTGGGAATGGTGCGAATTATTCACACCCCAAAAAATCCCCGTCTAGGACGGCGTTTGTTCGCGTGGACTCCAGATACGGACCACACGATGTGCACTGCTATGCTGGCAGACGAGACACCAGGTCCACTTATGGTCCGTCTTAGGTCGGGAATGGTAAAGGCTTCTGATGTTTTAAATCAACACACTAGGCTGGATTTGTGTGCTGAAAACATCTGGGCTCGTTTGCGTTATTTGAAACGTTTGGCGAACCTTATCAATGAGTTGTGTGAAGAGCATCCAGGATTTCATTGGGACAATGAAAGAAGTACGGTGATTGCAACGGACGATGACTGGATTGCCCTTGAGGAAGAGATACCTGAGTATTACACACATATTAGAAACATGTATGTTCCAGCGTACCCGGTGTACTTGGAACTATCAGCAAAGTATCGATTGTAGGCAAAGAGTGTTTGCGTGAGGTTTAAAAAGTGTTTTATAAAAAACTGGATGTCGGTGGTAACTGTCTTCATTTGACATCTATGAGTAGGTGGTAATTGTTTTATGAAAAACATGTACTGTATAATGTTTTGGTAATATTATAATTTTTATCATATTTTGTAAAGTCAATGCATCATTGTATTAGAACGTTATCTGACATTGTGTTAGGATTAGAATCAAACTCAGATAATGGTGTGGTGGACTCCTAAGGAAGACGTGAACTTGTGTTTCGCGTGGGTATCGATACACACTTGTCCTCCGGTTAATGATGCCGGTACAAGTTATTGGACAGATATTTCGGCTCGTTTCCACGAGATGGAGGGAGTTGTTGAAAGAAAGGAACTAGGCCACTTAGCTAGTCGATTTCAAGACATTTGGGAGTGCACAGAACTATTGGTTAGTTTAATAGACTTCATCCGCCTAAAACGAACTATTATCACTAACGAAGATGAAAGGATCCGAGAAGCGTGCAATTTATACAAAATTAACCAATACGGGCGGTTTGAATTCCTCCCTTGTTTGCCAATAATCGAACCATTCATGCATTGTGACAACCTTGGGTGCGATGGTTTGATGAAAATGCACAAGGGAATGGGAAACAATGACAAGCAATGGGTATGCTTTGCAAAATGCGCTAATCAAGCATGCCCAGGAATTATATTCTTGTATCCATTTCATGTATCGCCACCATCTGGAGGAGACCTTGAGATGATTTGTGCAAAATGTCTTCAAAACCCTTGTCATGGTGATTGCGCAAACTATTGGAAGCACATTTCTTTACCACCACCTGATGATGGTGTTTGTTTGCACTGTTTAGGCAACCCATGTACGTGGGATTGTGCCAATTATTGTGATTGTTGTAGTCGTGACTAGACATTTATGTTATATGTAAGACACATTTTCATTTATTATGGTATATTGAACACACATTTTAAAATAGTATTGGAATATCGTTTTGATATGAATTCAGTAATGGTCGTGAAGTGCTTTGTATTCCTTATCATGTAATGGTCGTAAAGTGCTTTGTATTAATTATCTTGTGTATGGAACATATTGTATAACTTATGCCGTTGCGGATTAACATTGTCGTGTAACAAATGGTTGCTTATATTTTGTATGGAACATTGCTAGTCTAATTGCAACAAATTGTTGCTCATCATGTGTAGCATTCTTTACGTATGTTGAGTAATACATTTGTAAACTTATGGGTATTGCAATATGTGTTACAGAGAACCAAGCAATGGCGCCCAATTTGAGGCCCATCATGAGAGATAACCCTTTCTGGGTCAAGCAAGTTACAAAGGGACATGTAACCAAGGGATGCGTAATGGTAAGCAAATTCCTAATTATGTATGGACATAGATAAAATGATGGGCTTTGGGCTGTTAGTTGGGCCTCACAGTGATGGCTAGTAATGTTGATATATATGGCAAGAAATGTGCACATATATATGGGCTGCTACATGTGCAGAAAACTGTTTGATATATACTGTTGATATATGGAATAATTGTTCGACAGAACTGTTTGATATGTGGCTAGTAATGTTGATATATATTGTTGATATATGGCAGAAATCTTATATATACTGTTGATATATGGAATTGTTTGACAGAATTGTTTGGCTTCATGGCAGAAATTTTATATAACCATGCCTAGTAATGTTGATATATATTGTTGGTATATGGCAGAAAATCCCAGGTGCGAACAAGTATTTGTTCGACAACTGCAACCGGGTTGCACTCATCTTGCCTGGTGAACAATCTTTCGCTGTTGACATTGCCAACAATCAACACGGGTCATTGTACTTCCGCTACAATGGGTGGAAGTGTTTCGTCGACTCAGTGGGACTCCACGAAGGCGACACAATTTTGTTTGAGTGTTGGGGGCTTTGTCACACCCACGGCCTGGGGAGAATCAGATGCCAGATTTATCATACCGATGGGCGACGACCTAGGCTTTTCTCCGGCCGTATACCGGCACCGGCGACAAGGACCTGGCCTACTGGGTTTGGGAGACCCCAATCAGGTCCAGCTAGAGACCAGACCGAACCAGAAGAGGAAGAACAAGAAGGGGAAGGTTCGGGTACTCTAGCTTCGCCATATGTCGTCTAGTTGGGTGTTCACCAGGTTGCTTGATTGTTTGTTTTGCTTTGTTTTGTTTTGTCTGATTATGGGGGGCCGTGTTGATGACATTTTTAACAATTTTTTTATTATTATGTTTACATAAACCTATAACTATGTTTTATTAATGTATATAATTTCGTTAATTATATTATGTGTGTTATTGTTGAGTAATTTTTTTTGTTTTTTTTTTATTGCGAAATGTTATTGAGTTACTAGGGTGACTCTACCATACTTTTGGGTGATATGTGATCACTTTTGCACAGCCCAATCAAGTTTGGACTTGTTCTTTTGGACCAGCCCAATGGGCCTTCAACTTTGCCACTAGGTTTTGCCAAAATCGAAAGTTTTATCAAAACCAATCTAACCGGCAAATATAGTTACATGGTTTGCCAAATGTGTTTTCAAATGCGTTCTAACCGGCAAATTGCGATTTATCTGCTTTTTGCAAAATTGTTATCAAACGATGACAAAATAATGTTGCGGATAAATCGTTTGCCAAGAACCGGCAAACCTGACATTTGCCGCTTCTTTGCCGGATTTGCCAAAAAAACTTCCAAACCGGGAATTCGTTATCAAACACAGCCTAACTTCTCCCATAACTCCTTTGCCGAGGTTTCACCGGCAAAATTGTGTGTGATATCCCTCGTCAAACATAACCTAATCGTACTGTAGGCCTGTTGATCAAACTCTTCCCAATCATCATTCGTCCAACCTGTTGGCAACTTTGCCGTTTCAGGTTTTCCCTTTAGGGCTTTGATCTGCTTCATACTAACAAGAATATCTTTCACATCCGTTTGCCACGATATGAAGTTATTCTTCCCATTGAATTTGATAATATCAAATCCATGCACCTTTGTGTACTTACTGCTGGAATTCGAAGAATTCGAATCAGCCATCTTTTCTTCAATAATCAATACCACTAAAAAAACCCAAGATTGGATTTTCAACAAACTAAGAAAATCAGAACCGTCAACTTCAATGAAGTACTGAGGACAAAATACTTCAAACCATAGAACGTACCATATACTGCTAGAAAGCCTAAAGAGTCTACTTTAATTTCCAACCCCAAAAACGGATCGACGTTTCAATATCCGAGCACAAATTTATGGCCATTTTACTACAGGGTGTCGAATCTGGACAGATTCCTAAAACCCAACAAAACCGTTCCGAAATCCCGTCTTCAACCCAAAGGAATAACCTTCGGCTCTTGATACCAATTGTCATGCACCATACTGAAGAAATCCTGAAAGATAACCCAGACATGTGTGGTTTCATGGCACCATCTTTTGATGCACGTCAAGATATAGTCGTCGTTGAAGTACCCAAACTCGGTAAAGAAGCAGCAACAAAGGCCATTACAGACTGGGGCCAACCAAAATCCAAGATCACCCATCTTGTGTTTTGTACCACCACAGGTGTTGACTTGCCTGGTGCAGACTATCAACTTACCAAACTCCTTGGTCTTCGCCCGTCCGTTAAACGCTTAATGATGTATCTGTAGAAAAGTGACATGTGGAGGTTACATGTAATGGATTCTTATTAGGAATCGGTTTCCTTATTTAACAACAAGTGTGGTGGAATTCTATTAGGATTCAATAAGACTTTCCAATCTATTAGAAATCTAAGTTGTTTTTGATTTAGGAATTGGGTTACCAATTGGATTAACCAAAGAGGTTATAAATATTGGTGTTGTGTAACCATAAGAATTTGAGCAAAGAAGAAAGTATGTGTGAGGAAACCTAAACTAAGGTTTCATTAGTTATTGTGTAGTTCATTTCTCAATTATCAATAAAGCTATCTCTCTTTGTCCCGTGGATGTAGGCATATTGTCGAACCACGTATATTATTGTGTTTCCGTATTTCTGCTTTAGTTTACATCTTTTGTGTTTGTTTCTTCATTAATCATATCAAGATCCTGTATATTTTATCATATATTGCCTGAACAAATCATGAAACCATGCAGATGAAAAAAAATTATGACAGAACAGAAATCGATTCAATGTTTAACTATTAACCTGATCATACTATAAATTTATTTGGTCATGTTCTATATATTATAATTTGAGGCCATTCTCTACATTTCTGAAGGTTCGGAATGTCAGACCAAATTATCAGATGTGCTTTGTTTGATAACTAACAGTAGAGGCATAGCTAATGGTAATGGTAATGGTAATGGATGATATTACCTTCACAAAGAGTGAACAACTCATGCCAAAATCCTCTATCAAATTTTAAAAACTAAAAAATAGGGTGATTTACTAGAAAGAAAAACATAGAAACGGTCAGACAGAATTGCATTCGCATCTATCATACTTTGTACTTACACATCCGTCTGAACTTCTCCTTCAACTCAGTCAAGTGCTCACTTTTGGTAATACGAAAGTAGTAGTCAGGGTAATCAGGCTGATACACACAGTGGGATGGAGTGGCTGTGCCTATACCTAGAACCGTAGCTGGACCCTTGGCACGCTGTGCATTATGGATTTCCAATACGCTCACCATATATTTCCCTAGGAAATTAATTGCCTGTCAAACGATGATGACGATGAAAAGTAGCCGAAATGAAACGAGTAAGCTTGAGTTTCTTGGTGACACTAGAATGGCCATTGAACCAGTCTAGGTGTTGGTGCTTTATAGTAGAGTGGTAGGTCGGAGGCGGGATGGATTTCAGCAGTCGTGCACTAGTAGTTGCCAATTGACTTTTTTCTTCATTTTACCTTACTAAAATGGTTACAGCTTTCTTGATTTTTCGTAATCAGGTCGGTTACCCACATTACAACAACATCAATACTTTAAATCATCAATATAGACAGCTACTTGCTTTGGTAATTTGGAAATAATTTTCGTATTAACCATGCATGGTTTGGTAAAAAAAAATAAATCAACATGCTTATATGAGAGAATGGACGACTTTTTTGCGCGTAAAATTAAATTAATTCTGTTTTCAATTTCAATTAGGCGGGTAAGGAGTAAGGACAATTATTTTTAGTTTCAGAGTAGCTAGGAAGTTTTAGATTTGTCTCACTTAGTCACTTTCCCAGTTACTTGAGAATGCTACCAAATTAAATATAACATTCAATGGATAAACCAAATATATATCATAGTTGGAAAACTTAAATATTGAACAATAAAATACAGATATGTTTCGTTACGATACAGATGCAACATAAAACCCCACAAATTTAAATTTGAATGCAGAGCCGCTAAAATAGCTAGGTTAACAAAAAGTTGCCTCACATAAGAATAACATGTCTAACTTTTATATGTGAAAAGAACAGATCATTCAGAGGTGTCTGCTCAAATACATTTTCTTGCAGAACAGTCTGAGAATGATCACAGCACGCGCTCCCTGTCAAACTGATTAGCCTAATGCAAATGCTCCAAGATAGTTACAATGGCTGATATTTTGGCCCATTGTTGTTGTCGTCATTTATCTTCCATGATTATCATATTGTTGGCATATGTTGGTTAAGTAGGAGTCTTCAGTGAATTTCACATTTCATTCAGTATGATTACCCCTCACAACCACTTTAATTTGGACCGACAAGAACACCCTTATAAATAACTACAACTTGTTAATATCAAAAAGATACAGTTGGGTTTTATGTGCAATATGGGCCTGTTTGGGCCCAAATTCGTGGTCTATTGTAAGGCTATACTATAAAGCCAAATAGAAGTGATACAAAACCTTAATTTTTTTAAGAGAGAGATTGTAAGAAGCCATTAGAGAGTTTGAGAGAACTTTGTGAGGAAGAAGACTTCGGTTTCTTCGTGAGGGCTTGTACAATTGTCTAGATAAGAAAAACATCATCCTTTCTCCCCGTGGACGTAGGCATATTGTCGAACCACGTATATCTTGTGTCTTGTGTGTGGTTGCTTGTTTATTTTGTCTTTTTCGTTTTACTTTCATACATTAGTTCAATCATCATATTTGTGCATCAGTTTCCGCTGCGCACAACAAGTGGCATCAGAGCTTTGGTTAGAACTTGAGTGTCTAGAACGTGTTTGTTGAAATTCCGGTGTGAATTTCATATTTGTTTGGTGATTGACTGATTGTTTAATGTTTGAAAGTTGGTGAAAGATGCCAAAAGAAGGGAGTTCGAAGAGTTCGAAGGGGGAAACCAAGCCAGTGGTTTACCATCAAGCAAAAATTGATGTAGAGAAGTTTACTGGCACCAATAACTTTGGTATGTAGAGGTGTGAGGTAATGGATGCTCTATGTCAACAAGACCTAGAAGATGTTCTAGAGGATAAGCCAGAAGATGTGGAAGAGAAGGATTGGAAAAAGATGAACAAACGAGCTTGTGGAATCATAAGATCGTGTTTGGCACAAGACGTTAAATATCTTGTGATGAATGATGTTTCTGCAAAGGAGATGTGGCGAAAATTGGAGGAGAAGTATATGACAAAGACTATCCACAATAAAAACTATCTACTTCGAAAGTTCTATCGAATAGATATGAGAAGAGGTATTTCCATGACGGAGCATCTTAATGATTTTACCAAGCTAATTGCAGACTTGGCGAATCTAGGAGCAGATGTGAGTGATGAAAGCAAGGCAGTGTGTCTCTTAAATTCGTTACCTGACGAATATGAACACTTGGCTATTACACTCACATATGGGAAAGAAAAATTGGTGTATGGTGAGATTTCTGCAGCATTGTTAACTCATGCGTGTATGAAAAAGGACAAGGAAGAGTCCAATGGCTCTACACCTGAGGTCTTGGTAACAAGAGGAAGGTCTAGTGACAGGAAAGGCCAAGGTGGTAGAGGAAAATCTCGGTCAAAGTCGAGAGGTCGATTTCTAGCAAAGGATGAATGCTCCTTTTTGTCATGAGAAAGGGCATTGGAAGAAAGATTGTCCTAAAGCCAAGGCAAAGGACAAGAAGAAAGACTCTGAGGTAAATGTTGCATGTGATACTAAAGATGATGATGTAGATTCTGATTATTCTTTATCCGTTTCATCAATGGTTTGTTACACTAGTGGTAATGAATGGATCTTAGATTGTGCTGCTTCTTATCATATATGTCCTATAAGGGAATGGTTTTCTGATTTTAAGAAGCAGGAGAGTGGTGTAGTGGTGATGGGGAATGATCAACCTTGTCACATAATGGGTATAGGTACCATTCGTCTGAAGATGTTTGATGGAATTATAAGGAAGCTGAAGAATGTTAGGTATGTTCCTGACATGAAGAAGAATCTTATCTCAGTTGGTACTTTAGAAGCCAATGGTTACAAGGTGGTACTTGAACATGGCGTTCTAAAGGTTGTGGCTGGTGCAATAGTTGTACTCAAGGGTGTTCGACAATGGAACTTGTACTTCCTTCAAGGTAGTACAGTTACTGGGGATGTGGCCGTGTCTGAGGCTACATCAAAGATTGCTAGAGGGACTACGCGGCTGTGGCATATGCGGTTGGCGCATACTGGTGAAAAATCCTTGCAAAGATTGATAAAGCAAGGGTTGTTAAAGGGTGTTATCGCCTGTAAAACAGAATTCTGTGAGCATTGTATTCTGGGCAAGCAGACAAGAGTAAAGTTTGGCACGTCTATCCATAATACTAGTGGAGCTCTTGATTATGTTCACACGGATGTCTGGGGGCCTACCAAGAATGCATCTTGGGGAGGTAAGCATTATTTTGTGTCTTTTGTTGATGATTTTTCTAGGCGTGTGTGGGTGTACACCATGAAGAGCAAGGATGAAGTCCTAGAAATTTTCATAAAGTGGAAGAAGTTAGTTGAGACCCGAATTGGCAGAAAGATCAAGGTACTTCGCTCAGATAATGGAGGAGAGTACAAAAATGATCCATTCTTGCAAGTATGTCAGGATGAGGGTATTGAACGCCATTTCACTGTAAGAGAGACACCGCAGCAAAATGGGGTGGCAGAACGGATGAATCGAACTTTACTGGAGAGAGTTCGGTGTATGTTGTCTAATGCTGGGTTAGGCAAAGTGTTTTGGGCTGAGGCTATTATGTATGCCGGTCACCTTATTAACAGGTTGCCTTCGACTGCGATTGATGGCAAAACTCCTATGGAGGTTTGGTCTGGTAAGCCTGCTTCAGACTATTGTTTTCTTCATGTGTTTGGGTGTCCAGCTTACTATCATGTCCGAGAGAGTAAGTTGGATCCTCGTGCAAAGAAGTCTTTATTTATGGGTCTACAAAGGAGTAAAAGGTTATAAGCTATGGGATCCAGAATTGAAGAAAATTATTCTAAGCAGAGATGTGACATTCGATGAGGCTTCTATGTTGAAGCCTAAGAGCTCTCAGCAGGTGGAGAGCAAGGCCAACGAGGTTTCGCAGTGGGTGGAGACTGAAATATCTCCACGTGTTCCAGGTGGTTCTGTATCTTTGGAAACGTCTACTGTAAGGGTTCCAAGTATTGAGGTTCCTAGTGTTACAGATTCTGATGACATGACAGATAATGAGGTTGATGATGAGACGGTTGATGATATAGTACATGTGGACTCTAATGATGAGGGTCCAATTGCATCTAGATTATCCAAGAGAAATGCTGGTGTTCCTAAACGGCTTACTGATGATATGGTAGCTTATGCACTTTCGGTTGTTGATGAGGGTATTCCAGAAACTTTTCGTGAAGCACTGCAGAGTAGTGATTATGAAAGGTGGAAGATGGCCATGGATGAGGAGATGAAATCTCTTCATAAGAATGAAACTTGGGAACTCATGGAGTTGCCTAAGGGAAAGAAAGCAATCGGGTGCAAATGGGTTTACACTAAGAAAGATGGGTCTCCTGGTGAAAATGTACGCTTCAAAGCAAGATTGGTGGCAAAAGGCTATGCTCAGAAGGAGGGAATTGATTATAATGAAATCTTTTCTCCAGTTGTGAAACATTCCTCTATTCGCATCCTATTGGCCTTAGTAACACAATTTGATTTGGAGTTAGCTCAACTTGATGTGAAAACTGCTTTTCTACATGGTGAGCTAGATGAGGAGATCTATATGACTCAGCCGAGTGGGTATAAAGATGCGGGTAATGACAAGCTGGTGTGTAAATTGAAGAAATCGCTGTATGGGTTGAAGCAATCTCCAAGGCAATGGTACAAGCGGTTTACTCGGTTTATGCTAGGGCAAGGGTACACAAGAAGTCCATATGATCCTTGTGTCTATTTTCGTAAGGTATGTGATGGTTCTTTTAACTATTTGCCTTTATATGTTGATGACATGCTCATAACCTCTAAAAGCAATGTGGAGATAGACAAGTTGAAAAGACTATGTCTATGGAGTTTGAGATGAAAGATCTTGGTGAAGCGAGAAAGATACTTGGCATGGAAATTCAGAGGGAACGAGACAATGGAAGATTGTGGTTATCTCAAAAGGCCTATCTACAGAAGGTGCTACAGAGATTTAGCCAATATGAGATTGGTACAGCTGTGAGTATACCTCTCTCAAAAGATTTTAACTTGAATGCTTCCTTGTCTCCTAATTCTGATAGGGAACGTGCTTACATGACACGTTATCCATATGCAAGTGCGGTTGGTAGCTTGATGTATGCGATGGTATGTACAAGGCCCGACATTGGGCATGTAGTTGGCACTGTAAGTAGGTACATGCATAATCCTGGTGAGAAACATTGGGAAGCTGTGAAATGGATTTTACGCTACATTCAAGGTAGTGTGGAGGTTGGTTTACTATTCCAGAAGGGAAGGGATTTGAATCAGTTTTGTGTTGGTTATGTGGACGCTGATTATGATGGTCAAATAGAGAGACGTCGGTCTACTACTGGATATGTTTTTACATTGGCAGGTGGTCCTATTAGTTGGCGGTCTACATTACAATCTCTTGTTGCTTTGTCTTCGACAGAAGCAGAATATATGGCTGTGACTGAAGCCTTTAAAGAAGCCATTTGGTTACGAGGTATGTTGAAAAACTTGGGTATTGTGCAGGAGCAGCTTATGGTTCATTGTGACAATCAAAGTACCATAAATCTGGCGAAGAACTCAGTTTATCATGCTCGTACAAAGCACATTGATGTGCGACATCACTTTGTCAGAGACATTATTGAAGAGGGAGAGATTTTATTGAAGAAGATTCATACTAGCAATAATCCGGCTGACATGTTGACTAAAGTGGTTTCAGGGACTAAATTCTATCATTGCTTAGA
This sequence comes from Aquilegia eximia, assembly GCA_023053565.1. NCBI lineage: Eukaryota > Viridiplantae > Streptophyta > Magnoliopsida > Ranunculales > Ranunculaceae > Aquilegia > Aquilegia eximia. The sequence continues at coordinate 16,775,656 of JALIGU010000005.1, forward strand.
TTTGGTCCATGTTCTTCCTTTGAGTGGATAGTATATTTTGGAGTGAACTACGATGGCTTGATCCCTTAGAAGAAGGGTACGTAGGCAACCACGAAGTGGTGCAGCCGAGGTGGTCCTTCGGGACATGTGTGGGAGTTTGTGACTTGCGTTTGTCGGCTTAGATTTATTGAATCTTCGCCGAGGTGGAGAATTGTTGGGTTTTATGTGCAATATGGGCTTGTTTGGGCCCAAATTCGTGGTCTATTGTAAGGCTATACTATAAAGCCAAATAGAAGTGATACAAAACCTTAATTTTTCTAAGAGAGAGATTGTGAGAAGCAATTAGAGAGTTTGAGAGAACTTTGTGAGGAAGAAGACTTCGGTTTTATACATTAGTTCAATCATCATATTTGTGCATCAGTTTCCGCTGCGCACAACATTCAAGACAGCAGTAGGTTAGTTTTATGATCCACGGCTAGCCAAAAACAAATTTTATTGATAAAAGAAGAATTACACAAAGTTAGAGGACAAGCATGCTACAAAGATAGCAAACTGCTACTGCTAGGTTAATGGCTAAGGAAATGGGGGGAGAAGAAGAAGAGCCTTTTGTTATCTTAACCGTCCATCATAAAACTCACCTACGGTTGTAAAGCTTTTCTGTCTTGAATTGGGGGTATCTCAAAAAAAATTTCAAATGGGGGGGGGGGGGGGGGGGGTATCTCAAATTTCGACTTTCAAATGGGGGGGTATGTCCAAAAATCTCTTTTAAATTTGACAAATTTATCTTCATTTATTCTAGTCTTTGGATGCATTTTAATGAAACTGAAATTTTAAATTTGAAAACCATAAATCTGAAGTTCTTTGTGAAAAAAATGACATTACGAAATAATAATTGAACATTTAAAAAAATACTTATATAGAAAACATGGTTAAAAAAAATCAAACAAAATACAAACATATTAAAAAATCGAGACAATTAGTTGTATTTATATACATCATTTTTATTTTTATAATAATTAAACCCAATGCATATGATATAACTAATGGATTATCATAGAAAGAACACATGTGAATGACTAATGACTATTATTGACTTATAGAGTGCATATTCATCCACAATCTACAAACAAATAGGGCCTTATTTTATGAAGAAAAGTAGATTATGTATTTATGATTATATAATAAAATATAATATGTATTGATCAGTTAGCATGGAAGGGTCAAGAGTGCAAGTCGGTTTCTCATGAGATTAGAGAAGAAGAAATCCTACGTGGATTGTAGACATACGTATAATGAAAGGTATTATACATGGGTATAATTATCATAAAATTAGAATAAACATTAAGAAGATGAATTAAGCATGAGATTTGTGCTGGTTCAAAATGGTTGAAAAAAGTCCATTATATTTTGAACACTGGTTCTAAACAAACAACATAAAAATCACTTTTCACTTATTATTAGTCTGATCCACCACTTAAAAATCACTTATTGCTGAACACTTGTTGAAACAAACACTACCATAGTTAAGGTGCTAATTAAAGTTGTATAATACATATTGTATACTATCAACCGTGTCGCTATAGCTCTGGGATGTGTACTTTTCTTTTTGGCATTGAATCTTTTGAGAAAAACAAATAGTGCTAATCTAACAATAGTAAAGCAAACAATAAAGCAGTAAACAAATAAAGAACACAGAAGAATTTTTAACGTGGTAAAACCCAATATGGGAAACGTCCACGGTTGTCCTCACGACAACAAATAAATCCACTAGATGAAAAGAGATTTACAAACCTATCAACTACCTGCAATCACTGCAAGTTGACACTCTTGGTTATCTCTAACACCTTGACTTCACCGGAGCACCTTGATGTACGCACAAGACACTCGACTTCTTGATGAAAACACAAGAAGACTCGAAGCCGATCTATGAAGCAAACTTACACCAGAGTTCCTTGATGAACACACAAGGATACTCGACTTCTTGATGAACACACAAGAAGACTCGAAGCTAAATCACTATTCAATAATTAAGAAGAAGATGAATGGGAAGAAGGGAGAAGAAGATGAATGGGGAAGAAGAAGATGAGTTCAATCACCAAAAACAACCTTAAACAAAACCTAAACAAACTCCAAGAATAAGACTTCAATTGGACGGCCAAAGAACTAATTTGTTCTTTGGTAGAGAAACCTTATTTATACTTAGGGTTAGAACACACACAAAATGGGCCGGAATTGCTGAAATCCACATTGGACGTACGTACGTCGAAACAACGTTCGTACGTCCCCACACTGTAAAAGTTCGCTGCCTGCTTGGACGTACGAACGCCCTAACTAGGTACGTACGTCCTGACCAAAACATGTTTGCTGCCTAACATGACGTACGTACGCTCTAACTAGGTACGTACGTCCTAAACCCAAAAACTCACTTTTGACAAACTTGACGCGAAGAGAAGGACTAGGGACGACGCGCATACAACGAGGTTTTCCTAACAATGAACTCAAGGCGAGATAACCATGGACATCCAATGTCACAAAATTAATGTCAAACAACCGAGTTTCGGTTTCAATCCCCCCCTTTGACATTGATTTTGTGACAAAAACCTATGACTCTTATAGCACTTATAAAACGTGCTTACAAACCCAAACCATGACATTTATAAAACATGCCTACACAAACACTCAAGGTAGAACACATACCGAGTCACCAATTCTTGATATCCAGCTTGAGTAAGACACTTTAACCATCAGAGACCGAACGGAAGCAACAACAATCAAAGAGCCAACGGAAGTTCCTCGAACAACTCCCCCATACTTCATGAGCTCCAAGATTTAATACTCGAGCTTACCCAAAACTGTATATGCACTTTGTGATCATCATCACTTTCACTCACCCATACATGTTCACTTCCCCGTACATGTAGTGTACTTGAAACATGACCCAAAACTGTACAACCTCTAAACATCAACACGTTCATTCCCCCATACGTGTAGCATACCTGAAACATGACCCAAAAATACACTAACAAAGAAGAAGAAGGTGTTAGTATTAGAGTCATAAATCTCCCCCTTTTTGTCACAAATGAAGCAAGGGAACAAAAGAAAGAAAAAAGAAAAAACCAAACCATAACAAATAAGATTAAATAAGAAAACAAAGAGAACAATCATGTTAACAACAAAAAGGATATGCAACGGAAGCCATAAAATAAACACTTGTTAACACGATGTCAATACAAAGAATTCTCCCCCTAAACAAAAGCTCCACCTAAATGCAATGCATATGAGAAAGATGCCCCTAGAACAAACAAACCAAATAAGGATATTTGAAACACACAAAGAACATGCATACAAGGGTAGAAGAGAGTATATGCAAGCTCAATTAAAACAAGATACTTAGTAAAGATGAATAAACTTGGTTTCATTAAACAACGTACGCACCAATCAAAGATTGAGATATGAAACCAAACATCTACTAGAAATGCATCATACAAACATCCTTGGTGTGTGGGAAAGCTAAAGAAAACACAAAGAGAGTCATTTCCACACCTCACTCACAAACCATAAGAACACTCAAAACAACTAGTATTCACCATTAGAAGGATTTCACTTCACAAACGCCTAAACAGACACGGGGAAATGCACTTATAACCTGTTTTTTTTTATTGTGCATAAATTAACATGTGGAAGGGATTGTTACCTTCATCTTTTGCAACATGTGGTAGGGTGTAGCCTACATCTTTTCAAATTACTTCCCCTTTTCAAAGTAGTGCAACATCATGGTAACGTGCAACACAAGAACTAACATCTCTTGAGTGCATCCGTCATTGCATGACCCTCACGGCCCCAACGGGTATGTATACCAAATGATTTCTTTCTCAAGAAGATCAAAAGGCTGGGGATTTTGTGAATTGTTGACCACTACCACACCGCCTTCATACTAATAATCAAGATAACATAAGAAGGCATGCATACGTATATTTCCAACTAATGATTATCCTAGAAGTTCATCATGTTCAAAGGATGGAAAAAGATATGCAAACAAACTCTCAAAGTGTCACCTAGTTGTGCATAGTGTAAACAAGCAAGGATATATGCATGAGACACAACTAGATAAATGTTGGTCTAAAATCTAAACATGAAAGCACAAACGTATGCTAAGTGTAATAAAATAGTTATATCCATGAATATTAAGCATACAAGAATGATTGAAGTAATAGACCAATCTAACCACATGCATATACAAAGTATGTGTATCCCAAACACCCATAACAAAGTAAACTATTTTTTTTTTTTTTATGATATTCAACCCAAACAAACAAAGCATGCATAAACAAAAAGACAAAACACACCAAACAAATAGCCTATATGGTTAGAAAAATATGCAATTAAAATAACACAAGGCTAGAAAACAAACAAAAAAAATAAAAATACGAAGATGATATTCAATCTGACTTTAAGAAGTCAAAAAAGAACGTTCAAGTCATCCTTTCGTAACCATACTTGAGAGATATTCTGCAAGTTGGACTTGGATATGGAGGATTTTTGAATATTATCCCTGATAGTAGACTTTCCAATCCTTAACCTCTCATTCTCTAGACTACATTTGGCAGCATCGATGCTTCTATCCCATATGTGGGGTGGTTTGATGACCTTTTGCACAACCCTCTTTCTATTGTTGAAGTGTTGTGGTTTTTTAGGGCCACTTCTTCGCATAAAAGGAGGCCAAGAGGAATGATGAGCCTGTACAGGAAAAGAACAATGTGAGTTCCAATAATTATTACCATAAGAAGAAGAATATGGAACCATGGAATTTTTATCCCAACAGAAAGCTGAAGTATGACCTAACCGACCACAAGTAAAACACTTAAAATGTCTATGTTTAGGACTTGTCTTGTTCTTGGTCATCACATTTGGCTTAGATTCAAAAGCCTTGATAGGTGGAGGCGGAGTAGGAATATGAGGATTTGGTAACAAAGGAGGCAATGATGGCCTCACAAAAGAAGTAGTAGGAGGGACACAACTGGAGGAAGCTCCAACATAGTCATATCCTAAACCAGTCTTATCTGAAGAAAACTTTTCACTTTTAATAAGGGTGTCTAGATCAACTGAAGCTTTCTCAAACCCTTGCAATCGCTTAGTAGAAGCAAATAAATCCTTTTTCACAGCTTCATGCTCAAACAACAAAGAACGATACTTATCTTCTATCTCACGATTGGATATTTCCAAAGAAATAATTCTAGATTGGAAATCTAGCTTTTCTTGGGAAAACTCCCCAGATAAGGCATTCATATCACCTGCAAGTACATATTTCTCTTTTACAAGAGACTCAACCATATCATTTAAAATCTGATTAGTCTTACGCAAGGATTGACATTGTTTAACAGATGACATATGTAATTCCCTTAACTCACCAGGACTTACCAAAATAGAATCATCGAATTCATGATCGACAATATCGGTTACCTGACAATCCACATTCTCATTCAAAGATGCTCCATAGGCAACACAATGTGTAGCATGGTCTTCCGCTACATCATCATCATCATCGCTTTCATCTTCCTCCCAAGTGGTAGATAACTTGATTTTTTGTTGTTCTATCCCTTGTGCACCAAATTTCTTGGGAAGCTTACACTCGTCAAAACCATGGTTAGTCAAACCATTATATTTCATAGTCTTAAAAATATGTTTAAGATAACGATAAATGATACTTAGATGTTGCTTAGTGTCAAGAGACTTATCATGATTAATTTTTTCATCTTGTACATCCTCAAAAGTTCCAGCTTTAAAAGCAAAGGATTTATTTTGAGGTTGTTCAAGTTGAACCTCAAGTTCATAAGTTCTCAATTTTCCTGCTAAGGTCTCTATGGACATGGTCTTTAAGTCATTGCTTTCTTGAATGGCATCTTTCCTAGAACGGAATCTAGATGGCAAAGACCGAAGAACTTTACGTACTATTTGAGTATCGGTGTACACTAAACCTAAAGATGCACTAGTGTTGATAATATCCTACAAACGAATAAAGAATTCATCAAAAGATTCATTATCATCCATTTTCATAGTTTCAAATTGAGTAATAAGAAGTTCAAGCTTACTCTCTTTGACAGCAATGTCACCCTCATGAGTTCTTACCAACCTATCCCAAGCCTCTTTGGATGTTATACAACCATGAACTCTCCGAAATTCACTAGCATCCAAAGCCATAAATATAGCATTAAGCCCTCTTTGGTTGTTAGTAGAAGCAACTTTGTCTTCCACACTCCATGTGTTTCGTGGCTTTACACTTGTAACAACCTCATCTGTACTACCTGTAGTAACTCTCGGTGGTGACCAACCATCTTCCACAGCGATCCACACATCCTCACTCATAGCCTGCAAATACGCAGCCATACGAACTTTCCAATAGGGAAAATTAGTTCCATCAAATTTAGGAGGACAAATTAGTGTTCCAAATTTATCAGAATCCATTAAAATTGCACTAAGGATCTACGCGTGAGCCTTTACGCTCCTTAACAAGCGCCCTGCGACTGATACCAATTGAGAAAAACAAATAGTGCTAATCTAACAATAGTAAAGCAAACAATAAAGCAGTAAACAAATAAAGAACACACAAGAATTTTTAACGTGGTAAAACCCAATATGGGAAACGTCCACGGTTGTCCTCACGACAACAAATAAATCCACTAGATGAAAAGAGATTTACAAACCTATCAACTACCTGCAATCACTGCAAGTTGACACTCCTGGTTATCTCTAACACCTTGACTTCACCGGAGCACCTTGATGTACGCACAAGACACTCGACTTCTTGATGAACACACAAAAAGACTCGAAGCCGATCTATGAAGCAAGCTTACACTAGAGTTCCTTGATGAACACACAAGGATACTCGACTTCTTGATGAACACACAAGAAGACTCGAAGCTAAATCACTATTCAATAATTAAGAAGAAGATGAATGGGAAGAAGGGAGAAGAAGATGAGTTCAATCACCAAAAACAACCTTAAACAAAACCTAAACAAACTCCAAGAATAAGACTTCAATTGGACGGCCAAAGAACTAATTTGTTCTTTGGTAGAGAAACCTTATTTATACTTAGGGTTAGAACACACACAAAGGACGATAATATTGGAAATTCGTGTGACGTTGTTCGTGTTTCGGTTCTGGTAAGACACTTCTCATTTTCAAATTGTAATGTCCTCGTAAATTATATTAACTTTCTTTTGTAATTGTAGTTACTTCCAATTCTAATAAAGTCTTCTGTTTGTAGAATTTAGTTGATCTAGCTGGTTCAGAACGTGCTGCAAAGACTGGCACTGAAGGGATGCGTTTAAAAGAGGGATCTCATATCAATAAAAGCCTGATGACCCTTGGAACTGTGATAAAGAAGCTGAGTGAAGGGGTTGAGAGCAATGGGTGGGTTCTATTCACATGTCCCGTTACATAGTTCAAATGGATTTCATCTTCTATATTTTTCTAATGTAGTTTGTATCCTGCTGAAGGGGTCATGTGCCTTACCGGGATAGCAAGTTGACACGCATTTTGCAGCCTTCACTAGGTGGAAATGCAAATACTGCTATCATATGTAATATAACCCTTGCCCAGGTAATATGTTCACAAAAATTTGCTAGCAAGTAGCAATGCCTTGCTCCTTGACATCAAGACTAAAAATGATAATGCTGCACGAGTGCACGTTGAGATGAAAGCTTCCACTTTTGATTATTTCACATTTTTTGATGCCTAGGTTGGACAACATACTCATTTATTCTTTCTTTGTGCTAAAGATTCTTTACACGAAAATTACTTTTCATATTGGCTTCTTAATAGATCTTTTGGTTCATTTTAAAAGAAAAGAACCCTGAAATTTTCTACATTCCTCAAGATCTCCTTGCTATTGCTGGGTTTCGAAATACTGTTGTAATTACTTTATAATCATCCTGTTTCTGAGGCTTACTGTTTTAAGCCTCAGCATCTCCAATTAGGCAATTACTCTCCTATGATGATAATATTGTTGAGATTTTCCCTTTTGTATTTTACAATCAGGCTATATGCTTACTGTTAATTCTTTTTCCCGCATGAGCTTGCAGATTCATACCGATGAAACAAAAAGCAATCTTCAGTTTGCCAGTAGGGCATTGCGAGTTACAAACTGTGCACGTGTGAACGAGGTCTTTCTCTATTTTATCTTTCATTATTTGCACTTTCTTCTTTTCTTCCAGGCTCAATTATATGCAGTATGTATTGAAGTCGTTGACATTTTTCCTTTTTTATAACACCTATTGTATTTCTTCTTCCGTTCTTCGCAGATCTTGACAGATGCTGCTTTGCTGAAGCGTCAAAAGAAGGAGATCGAAGAGCTTCGAGCAAGATTGCAGGTTTGTTTCTTTGTTCTTTTATATCTCATATTATCAGTAAGAGGAGAAAATATGTGTTCGATCAGAGAATGACCATGCGTGGAGAGAAGAGCTGCTGAGCGCTTGATAGCTCAGAACGATCTAGAAGATCTTGTGAAAGATCTGAGAGAAGGAAGAAGAGATTGAAGACAAGTGTAAAGATGGGATCTCGGAATAGAAACATCAACTCTATGCTGATTTACATGGTTTTTTTTTTTTACCTGTTGGTGTTTCAACCTTGGAGCAGTTCATAGGGTTTGGTTATCAAATATGACTGCCATGATGATGGTGATCCCTGAGGAGGGGGGAGGTAACACTAGGGACTGGGAGGCATCCACTGGTGGGCTGTGACAGCTTGTTGATACGAGTAGTGAACAGCAGGAACTAGGGATGTGGGCTGCTGTGGGAATACCTGATTTATACAACCACAAGGTATGTGTTTTCAGAACGAATATGACATTTAGCATAATATATGCATAATAAGCTGGAGTAGCTCAGTTGGTTAGAGCGTGGGGCTTTAAAGCACAAGGTCGAAGGTTCAAGTCCTTCCTCTAGCATCTCCATTTTCTTAGTATATTTACTATTTAGCATATTGTGCATAATAGTGTCACATTCAATATTATGCCGATTTAAAACTACTGTTACATGCTCTGCATAATAGGATGTGAACAAGGATCGACAAGACTGAGTTTTGCACATCATTAGAGGCACTAAATTATTTGGATATAAATGAGGTAACATCTCATGCTCTTCTTGAGAGCAAACTATTGCGTTATATTAAACCGTTAATCAATCTTTTTTTATATTTTTTTATGATTACATATCTCTGTTTCAGGCTAAGCCTTTTTTCCAAACTAATTTCTGTATATCAATTTCTAATGGTTTTCCAATTCCAAAGCTGGATAGTGGCAATCAACAATAATATCATAAAAGGAAGATCATTCCTAGCAAGGTTGATAACAACCGTTCCACTGGATTGCTAACGTCAAGTTAATTTTGAATGCACAGAAGCTACGACACTCAAGAAAATTTGTTAATTTGGTTAAATTGTTACTCCACTATCAAATTTTCATGGCTGCTGAAGGGAACTGAGGCAATGCTTTACAGGTAAGCATGGATGAAACAGGGTACTATTTGCTTAACATAAGAAAAATTGTATGCTGCTGAAATTCTGTTTCAGGGCTGCTGAATTGAACTGCGCAAATACGATTGCTGAAGCTGAACTGTGCTGAACGACACTTTTACTTTATAACAGAAACTTAAACCGCTATAAGTAAGCATGGTTTAACTTGAAACAACTTGATATTTGGTTAGAGATTTGATCCTTGACTTGCAAAGTTTTGATAAGCTAATTTTATTTATTTTTTTTTGAGATGTGTTCTCTGTTGTTAAAAATATCGCAAAGTGTTTCCACACAACAATAATTAATGGAACAAGTTGTGGTAAGTTGTGTTATACTCTTTAAGTCCAAATATGTTAGAGTACCATGATAATGCTATATGTTGGACTGTTGGAGTATTGTGACAAGGTTATAGTGGATGTTAACAAAAATCTAGGCATGTTTGCACATAAACCAACACAATCTAGATTTGAGGAAGGATATCGAACTCACTGAAAGATTGAACAAGAGTGATATACAAACTGTGGTAAGTGATGTCTGTTAAGTGTCAAATAGTGTAAATTTTGCATGGTTTTTCGTAGTGTGGACATCTTTTCTGATGTCTGCTGGTAGTATAATTTATAAATATTTTGTTCTTTTAGTTTCTACCCGACTGTTATCATTTCTGGTAGATGTTGATCATAGATGATTGTTAATTTATAATATTTGTCAAAAAACAGAGATTGTCAGAGCATCAAGAAAATTTAAGTTGTTTGATTGCTTGCATCCAGTGTTAAGCAGATGATCTTCATATGAGTAAACCTCATCAATATGGTGGTGAGTACACAGTTTCTATAACTTGCAAAGCAGATGATCTTCATGTGAGTAAACATGTGTTATAAGCAGTTGTGTGTGGACTCGCACTTTTTGGGTGTTGCATGTATGCTAAGCATGCAGTTGCTTGATCTTCATGATCTTGATAAGGTTTACTCACATGAAGATCATCTGCTTAACAAGTTGGAGAAACTATGTACTCACCACCATATTTCTTGGAAGTCTGAACCTCACATCTATGTGTTAACAAGTTGTTTGAGGATATTGCATGTTGAGGATGTCATTTCTCCCAGATATCAACCCTTCATTCCTCACCGTTTGAAATCCATATAGATTTGCATACTAACAAGAGAATTCATGTTATTATATCCAGCAAAATGTTTCCTGGTATTTGTACAAATCTATAAGATCTACATGCATGTTGACTTTTAATTTCTGTGAAGATGATATTCTCATAGAAATAGTCCCACTTCCTTTGGTGCAGTAGGTGTTGTGTCCAGTACTCGAAAAATGTGAATCTATCATAGCAAGTTCACCATTTTCTTATGCCAACCATTTATCAATTTCACATGTTTTCCAAAATATTATTCATCTAAACAATTAATGTGTGTCCAAATGTTTTAGGTACTGATACTTGGTTGTTGTGTCCTGCAGTTTGTTATAAGTGTGCTCAACTATGAGGGCTAAGTTAACAGAAAACATAGTGATCTATTTTAATGCAACAAGCTATAGAAAAAAGATGTTGTAGGAAATCATGTGCAGAGGTACAAGCTCCCTTGGGATTGATGTGCCAAGTGAAAAATAGATCAACCACCTTGAAGCTCGATTAAATGAGGAGTTCTGGCTCCTTGAAAAAATGAATGAGGAGAGGCATCAGAGGAAGAACTACAAATCAAGGCTTACAGAGGATCAAAGTATCCGACCTGGTATACCCTCTTAAACAACAGATAAAAGAAGATTAGAAATCACATGGTTTTAGCATCCAAGGAAAACGATAGACAAAATGTGTGTCTTATGCTGAAACGTTGAGTGACAAAAACTGGATGACAACTGTGGAAAATGGAGAAGATGAATCAATGTTTACACCTAAGAGAAAGAGAAGATAACATCTTTCTCTAGAAACCAATGAATCATTCAGTGGCAACGTTCAAAGAGAACTTAATTTGTCATAACTTGGGAATGAAAGTAGATCTATGCTTAGTGAAGGTGAGACTGATGATTCGTTGGGACGGTCTCCAGAAGATAAGCTATGTTCCTTTACAACCCCACAATAGTGAGTTTGAAGTTATTAAAAGAAATGATTCTGAGTGGAAACATTTTCACATCGAAGACTCACAACGGGAAGAGATCAAGTCATGGTGTGCCAAGTTTATCTTTGTCAGGTAACCAATGAATGTGATTTATACCTATCCAGTTTTTAGGTCATGGTTCGCAAGTAGAATAGACTTTGGAAAATGGTTGCATTCAGTTTTTATCATATTTATGCTGCTGAATCAGAAAATTAGTGAAACAACCCTTCATCGGCCATGTTTTTTTTATTAGCATATCTGTACAAAGGTTCCCAGATATTTCTGTTGTTTTTGCTATTCACGTGTATGATCTTTATATTTCTTTCCTTTAAGTGATTGAGTTAATGATGTGCACTCTGAACGACATACCATAGTAGGGAACTTTGTAACATAGGGTTCGTCGTTTTCATCATAAATGTTGTTTATTTCTATTTGTGTACCTACTGGGTACAAAATTGTGCATTTTTAGAATTTTGATTGCTTTTGAGGGTTTCGCAAGACTGAAACTCTATTTTTGGAAGCTACTAGAAAATTCCCACCAAAAATACAACAAAGTATTTTAAAACACCAACATATAAATCAAATTTAATTCAATCAAATATAGTCTGCCATATATGAGTGATTTGTCAACTTCACTTGTTTTATTCTACTACCCTGTAAGTTAAGGTGTCTTGTACTCTGGTCTGTTCATTTATCTATCCTATGCTCCTAGCCATTACAAATGAAATGTGGAATGCACAAAAAAGTGTGTTACCTATCATAACGTTTTTTTACTATGCATGCAATATGGACAAGAAGACATGAGTACCCTTGTAAGAGCCTCTGTTGTGTGATCTAACAAAAACTATGCCTAAAAGGTCCTCCAATTCATGGTCTATAATAGATGCGGAATAATTATGTATCCCTTATGCTAGGCAATACCTTTTCAAATGCGTTGTGCTGTGAAAAATGTCACAGAGTGATTACCATTGCAATAATTAGTACAAAAAGTTGTGATAAAATGTGTTGAACTTTGAAGTTCAAATATGTTGGAGTATTGTGATATTACTACATGGATTTTTTTTTATTCATGTCAATTTTTATCTTTTGATTTTTATTTAATTATTATTCATCAAATATTGTTTTACCAGGGACTCTGCCATCCGCTTGTCGTGTTAATATAGTTGTTGCTCTGCGCAAATAGATCTGGACTCGCAATATTATTCATTTAATCTGTAAAATATAATCAATCTGTCATTTATCCATCCATTTAAAATTGAACGGTGAAATATGTAACTGAACTTTTTCACAATTAAGCAAACTATATGTACTTAATAAGAATTACAAAATTTATGACAAATGATAGCAAAAATGTTTACACTAGCGTGGCGAAGCCATGGGTACAACTAGTATATATATATATATATATATAAAAATGTAAAAATTATCTTTATTTGTAGATAGAATACTCCTTATAGCAAATCTATAAATCTATACTTAGTATAGATTTGCTGATGAGCCTGTGGCTTAACGATAGCATCCCTTTCACAAGGTGGAGAGGATATGAGTTCAAAACACGTCAGCAGCTGATTGTTTGATAAAGAGAGGTCCTTTCAACCTCACTTACAAATAAATAAAAAGGGTATGTTGCCTACTATAATAAGTTTCGATAAGCATCGTATATTTTGCAATATATAACATTTTATCTTATGCTTCAGTATAATTTTTCAATAGATTTGTTGGGTGCATTAGTTGTGAAATGTTACTTTACTACTGGAAGTTACTATATATGTATGTTCTTGCTAAACCTCTTTTATATTCAAAACTTAAGCCTACTCCGAACAAAAGCTGAATCATATCATATGATTAGTCTAATTCATGGTTTGGAATTTGGTCATTCATAGGATTAATCATACCATGGTTTATTGTTATAACAAAGTACAAAAATTATACAAAATTCAATAATTGCTAGACATTATATATAACTCAAAATCTCATTCAAACATTCACAAAACAAGCATTCGACAAGACACCATTTCAAAAATTCTAATCAACCATATTTACAAAAAATAAGTAAATAAATAAAATTTTTAGTGTAATAAAACTGTAAAAATGACAATTAAACCAAAGACATACATTAATAAAATCTTTCCAAAAGACCATATTTAATTTATATTATTTAATAACATCTGTGCATTGCACGAGTCTTATAACTAGTTACATAGAGAAAACTAAATACAATTGGGATGTTTTTTTGATAAAAAAAAAATACAAAAACTAATATTTGGGAGGTGTTGCTTAAGATTACAAACTAATTAATAACATCATGAATTACAATATGTATCAGAGAATACACATTAAATTTAATATATATTTGGTTTTAAATTGTTATATATATAAAAAAAATGATTAAAAAAATGTAAAAATAGTCTATAGTATATAGTTTGGATATAACCAATTCATTTTTAGTACTAATAAAATTGATTCTGGAAAAATTTGGTAAGAAAAGTTGTTAGTAGTATAGTACCTCTAAATTACTCGGAGTACCCTAATTAATTCTTGCAGTAGGATTGGAACAATGATGCTGGAAAATGAGTTGCCACATATGTACAACGGATTTGAAAGAATTAGTAGATAATAAATAAGCCACTGCAAAAACAACATACAAAAAGAATTGAAGACATACCATGAGTACAAGGGCGGAATACCAGGAACAGTATCTCTGTGAGCTTGAAGAACATGCATGGTGTTTAATTTTATATAAAAGCAAAGCAGTACAAATGTATTGGAAATGTCTTCTAAGAAAACATGGAATAAGAAACTGGAACATCAGCTGGAGTTTTTATCCCTTGATACATAATCAACAACCCACTTATTTAAACCATGAATAATTATTTTTACCAAGTAGTGCAATGCACCCTAGACTAGCACAAACTGTCTGTGGATCGAGTTCTTAGTGCATTTCAGAAGTAGGGACACTATGCAGGACAACAGTTTCAACTGTGAGACCAGGTCCAAACCCGAACAACACACCCCACTCCATCCCTTCTCCAGTTGTTGACTTTCCTTCCTCAACAGACCTCTTCCTCATCTCATCAAGAATAAAAAGCACAGTTGCACTTGTTAAGTTCCCATACTCACTCAAAACATTTCGTGTCGCTCTAAGTTTTTCTTCTTTTAAACCAAGTTTCAACTCGATTTTGTCTAGGATTGCTGGACCCCCTGGTTGAGCAATCCAAAACAGCGAGTTCCAATCATTAATTCCGATACGAGCAAAGGATTCTACCAAAGCTGTCTCAATGTTCTTGGAAAATAATTCAGGAACATCTTTTCGCAAATGAAATGTAAGGCCTGCTTCGCGTAAATGACATGCAATGGCTCCATCCGAGTCTGGAAGAATTGTCTGATAGGACGAGACAAGTTCAAATAATGGACGTTCTACAGATACATCAGGATCTGCACCAATGATAATAGCTGCTGCACCATCACCGAAAAGTGCTTGGCCCAAAAGAGAATCCAAATGGGATTCAGACGGTCCACGGAAAAATATTGCAGTAATTTCAGAACAAACAACAAGCACACGTGCGTCGACATTATTTTCAGCAATGTCCTTAGCAAGACGAAGAACTGTGCCACCTGCGAAACAACCTTGTTGATACATCATCAAGCGTTTAACGGACGGGCAAAGACCAAGGAGTTTGGTAAGTCGATAGTCTGCACCAGGCAAGTCAACACCTGTGGTGGTACAAAACACAAGATGGGTGATCTTGGATTTTGGTTGGCCCCAGTCTGTAATGGCCTTTGTTGCTGCTTCTTTACCGAGTTTGGGTACTTCAACGACGACTATATCTTGACGTGCATCAAAAGATGGTGTCATGAAACCACACATGTCTGGGTTATCTTTCAGGATTTCTTCAGTATGGTGCATGTAGCGTTTCTTTATCGTAGTCTTATTGCCTGAACAAATCATGAAACCATGCAGATGAAAAAAATTTATGACAGAACAGAAATCGATTCAATGTTTAACTATTAACCTGGTCATACTATAAATTTATTTGGTCATGTACTATATATTATAATTTGAGGCCATTCTCTACATTTCTGAAGGTTCGGAATGTCAGACCAAATTATCAGATGTGCTTTGTTTGATAACTAACAGTAGAGGCATAGCTAATGGTAAAGGTAATGGTAATGGATGATATTACCTTCACAAAGAGTGAACAACTCATGCCAAAATCCTCTAACAAATTTTAAAAACTAAAAAATAGGGTGATTTACTAGAAAGAAAAACATAGAAACGGTGAGACAGAATTGCATTCGCATCTATCATACTTTGTACTTACACATCCGTCTGAACTTCTCCTTCAACTCAGTCAAGTGCTCACTTTTGGTAACACGAAAGTAGTAGTCAGGGTAATCAGCCTGATACACACAGTGGGATGGAGTGGCTGTGCCTATACCTAGAACCGTAGCTGGACCCTTGGCACGCTGTGCATTATGGATTTCCAATACGCTCACCATATATTTCCCTAGGAAATTAATTGCCTGTCAAACGATGATGACGATGAAAAGTAGCCGAAATGAAACGAGTAAGCTTGAGTTTCTTGGTGACACTAGAATGGCCATTGAACCAGTCTAGGTGTTGGTGCTTTATAGTAGAGTGGTAGGTCGGAGGCGGGATGGATTTCAGCAGTCGTGCACTAGTAGTTGCCAATTGACTTTTTTCTTCATTTTACCTTACTAAAATGGTTACAGCTTTCTTGATTTTTCGTAATCAGGTCGGTTACCCACATTACAACAACATCAATACTTTAAATCATCAATATAGACAGCTACTTGCTTTGGTAATTTGGAAATAATTTTCGTATTAACCATGCATGGTTTGGTAAAAAAAAATAAATCAACATGCTTATATGAGAGAATGGACGACTTTTTTGCGCGTAAAATTAAATTAATTCTGTTTTCAATTTCAATTAGGCGGGTAAGGAGTAAGGACAATTATTTTTAGTTTCAGAGTAGCTAGGAAGTTTTAGATTTGTCTCACTTAGTCACTTTCCCAGTTACTTGAGAATGCTACCAAATTAAATATAACATTCAATGGATAAACCAAATATATATCATAGTTGGAAAACTTAAATATTGAACAATAAAATACAGATATGTTTCGTTACGATACAGATGCAACATAAAACCCCACAAATTTAAATTTGAATGCAGAGCCGCTAAAATAGCTAGGTTAACAAAAAGTTGCCTCACATAAGAATAACATGTCTAACTTTTATATGTGAAAAGAACAGATCATTCAGAGGTGTCTGCTCAAATACATTTTCTTGCAGAACAGTCTGAGAATGATCACAGCACGCGCTCCCTGTCAAACTGATTAGCCTAATGCAAATGCTCCAAGATAGTTACAATGGCTGATATTTTGGCCCATTGTTGTTGTCGTCATTTATCTTCCATGATTATCATATTGTTGGCATATGTTGGTTAAGTAGGAGTCTTCAGTGAATTTCACATTTCATTCAGTATGATTACCCCTCGCAACCACTTTAATTTGAACCGACAAGAACACCCTTATAAATAACTACAACTTGTTAATATCAAAAAAATTGAGATACCCCCATTTCAAGACAGCAGTAGGTTAGTTTTATGATCCACGGCTATCCAAAAACAAATTTTATTGATAAAAGAAGAATTACACAAAGTTAGAGGACAAACACGCTACAAAGATAGCAATCTGCTACTGCTAGGTTAATGGCTAAGGAAATGGGGGGAGAAGAAGAAGAGCCTTTTGTTAAGAGATATAGCTGTAAAGTACAGTCAAAAGATAGCAATCTGCTACTGCTAGTTTCTTCTCTTGCATGCACTGGTATGATAAGTAGTTTTGTTTGTAAAGGTTTCACACTCTGCTATTTGTTTCTGCAGTTGTTATCATAAAGGTTTCATTTTTAATTTTCTATGATTTTTCTTTTTCACAGGATTTCTTTCTTTCTTATTCTTATAATGATCTCTCCTCTCAAATACGGTAAATGACATTCTCTAAACCTATAATAAATTTATTATTTTTTATCTGCATTGTATCACAGTTATTTATCAAAATTTCTCTCAGATGGTTATCAAGGCCACAATGACTCTGTAACCAAGCTTCACTGTGATATGGTCCATGGAGATGGACTCATGGTATGCTCAAGTTCTTAACTATATATAACAACATAGTTTGCTTCTCACTCTTACATATAGGGTGTGTTTGTTTAAAATGCTGAATACTGGTTGTTGAATGCTGGATACTGGATTTGGATGCTGAAGACTGAATGCTGAAAAAGTTGTTTGTTTATCATTTTTCAAAACTTCTGTTTTACAATTGATTATTTTAAATTCGACAAATTTATCCTCATTTATTCTAGTCTTTGGATGCATTTTAATGAAACTGAAATTTTAAATTTGGGGTGATTTAGGTTTTGGTCACCACACTTTTTAGTATAAATTAGGTTTTTGAGCCGGTTTTTATCTTTATTAGGGTTTAGAGCTCATTTTCGAACCAACAACTAAAAAAACCCGGTTGAACCGAAAATATTTTCAAAATACCTAATTTTACCCCTGAAACTCACGTGATCTGCACGTGATCACTAACCCTAATATAGTTTTGATCAGGGGTATTTTGGCCATTATAAACAATTACTTGGGTCAATTGTCGGTTCAGCTCTAAACCCTAATAAAGATAAAAACCGGCTCCAAAACCTAATTTATACTAAAAAGTGGTGACAAAAACCTAAATCACCCTTAAATTTGAAAACCATAAATCTGAAGTTCTTTGTGAAAAAATGACATCACGAATAATAATTGAACATTTAAAAAAAAATACTTATATAGAAAACATGGTTAAGAAAATCAAACAAAATACAAACATATTAAAAAATCGAGACAATTAGTTGCATTTATATACATCATTTTCATTTTTATAATAATTAAACCCAATGCATATGATATAACTAATGGATTATCATAGAAAGAATACATGTGAATGACTAATGATTATTATTGACTTATAGAGTGCACATTCATCCACAATCTACAAACAAATAGGGCCTTATTTTATGAAGATCAAAAGTAGATTGTGTATTTATGATTATATAATAAAATATAATATGTATTGATCAGTTAGCATGGAAGGGTCAAGAGTGCAAGTTTGTTTCTCATGAGATTAGAAAAGAAGAAATCCTACGTGGACTGTGGACATACGTATAATGAAAGGTATTATACATGGGTATAATTGTCATAAAATTTGAATAAGCATTAAGAAGATGAATTAAGCATGAGATTTGTGCTGATTCAAAATGGTTGAAAAGAGTCCATTATATTCTGAACACTGGTTCTAAACAAACAACATGAAAATCACTTTTCACTTGTTATTAGCCTAGTCTACCACTTAAAAATCACTTATTGTTGAACACTTATTGAAACAAATACTACCATAGTTAAGGTGCTAATTAAAGTTGTATAATACATATTAATTGTATACTATCAACCGTGTCGCTATAGCTCTGGGATGTGTACTTTTCTTTTTGGCATTGAATCTTTTAAGTGTTGATATATTCAATCTCTTGTTTTTGTCGAAAGCACCTTTAATTTGATTCGTTCCATGCATTGTTTTCTAATGAAAACAATTTATTAATAAGGTGTTTATGTTGGTGCATCAATTGATGTTAGTTGTCCTGGGGAAGCTGTTCAGCGTCTGGATACAATTCTTACAGAGATAACCAACATAAAGAATCTAGAATTATTTGCTTCTACGGTGGAGGTAAGTTTCTTTGTGTCTTCCTCGTTTAGGTATCTAGTAATTGCTTAAAGGTAAAATTGATAAAAAATACAACGTACTTTACCACTTTTTCCCATTAATACAATGTACAAAAAAACTGACCAAACAATGCTTGTACTTTTATTTTGTTTCTACGTTATACAATCTGTTAAAATGAAGCTAACAGACTGCTTATTTGTACAAGATTTTCTGACGTGGCTTTATCTAATTAAGTTAATTTGCTGAGGTGTAAAAAACATAACAAAAATTCTAGTAATCCACGTGTTAGCAGATGTTGTTACCACATGTTTCAATCTCAGCCGTTTATAAAACCGCTCGTGATTCTCACGTGATTCTCTGTTAGAAACAAGTTACACCACTTCTTCTTCTCAAATCGATTTATCCCCAAATCAAAGTTTAAAAAAACCTAGCTTTCTAATATCAAAATTCAGGCTTCATGTCTTCTTCTTCTAGTGTTAATTCTCTTCAGGTTATTCAGGTTATCCACAACAGCAACAACATGTGCAGGCAGTGGCGTCATCTTTTATTAAAACACCTGTTTCTTTTTTGACTCTCTCTCTCTGGTTTGTTTGTTGAAGCTTTGTGAAAAGAACGTTAATGGCGAGTGAAGTTTCTTCAAAGAAGATTCGCCAAATCGTTCAATTCAAACAAGTAATGAAAAGATGGAAAACAATGGGAATTGGTCGTAAATCAAATAATCAACAACAATCGATTTCTGATTCATCAGATTCAGAAACTGATTCAACTGGTTCTGGTTCAAATCGTCGTATTCCATCTGGTTCTCTTGCTGTTTATGTTGGACCACAACGTTGTAGATTTGTAATTCCAACTCGTTTCTTGAATTTACCTATCTTTGTTTCTCTATTGAAGAAATCTGAAGAAGAATATGGTTTTCAATCAAGTGGTGGACTTGTTTTACCTTGTGAAGTTAGATTTTTTAAAGGGGTTTTGAAATTTCTTCATAGAGATGAACAAAGATTTGGAAAAATGAAGTTGGATGACTTTTTCAATATGTTTTCTGAAGTGGGTTTTGATCCTTGTAGAGAAGGCAAAGATTCTGTTTGTTATGTTTTTTACACCTCAGCAAATTAACTTAATTAGATAAAGCCACGTCAGAAAACCTTGTACAGATAAGCAGTCTGTTAGCTTCATTTTAACAGATTGTATAACGTAGAAACAAAATAAAAGTACAAGCATTGTTTGGTCAGTTTTTTTGTACATTGTATTAATGGGAAAAAGTGGTAAAGTACGTTGTATTTTTTATCAATTTTACCTTGCTTAAATTATTTACACCTTGTGAAACAAACATTTTATTTTTCTTGCCGAAATGCATATTGAACTCCTTTCCTCCTTGTCTTGTGCAGATTCCAATTATTATTCCCCTACTTTAAGTTTGTATATAGAAATCTCTAAACTGTGCCGCTATGGAGGTATCATTTTTATTCTTTAGTTATTTATAAAATGTCTACTTTCATCAAAACACTGTTGTGTACTTATTGGAGATATGTTCTTAGTTTTTTACCAGGGATCGAGATTTGTTACCGCATGCTGCACCCTAAAAATATAGAAGCTCTCAATGTACCCTACTAACAATCAAATCAAAGTAATGAATATTTTACGAAGGAGCGAATTTATTCTAACCTGCAAAAACTTCAAATATTTTCCCGAGTAAGAATGGAAAAACTTGTTACCCAACTTCTTATTTTTATTTCATCGCGTTGAAATGAACTTTCGAACACATGATTTTTATTTTACTCTCTTTATGGTTGTTTAGATTATGATATACAGTATTGTTTCCCTCTACAGGAACATCTACTACTTAATTATGATGATCTGACCCTCTCACCTAGCAGCAGACAGAGATTCTTAAGAGCAATCCCAATGGGAGGGCATTTGAGAAGGGCGGTAGTATGAAATACCCTCTCAGCTAAAATTCCTTCGCCAATAGAACAGTGGGTCAAATATTCAATGGTGGATAGAAGTTCCAATGGCATTTGAGAGGGGAGTAGAGTGCCATCCAAAATGCCATGTTAATTGCATAAGACGGAACACCGTGTTCCGATTTAACACTTTTTCGGAACACACAGTTTCGTCTTATACACTTTATATGTTAATTGCATAAGATGGAACACCGTGTTCCGGTTAAACATTTTTTTGGAACACACAGTTCCGTCTTATACATTTTATATCTTATATGGAACTTGAAGTTCCGTCTTATAGACTAACTTTTCAGGAACTCGAAGTTCCGTCTTATAACACTTATAAAATTTGGAAATTTGGTAACCGGAACTCAAAGTTCCGTCTTATAAGCCATTTAATTTTTGTAAACTGACATTTCCAAATTTTTCCATTGACACCATTTCGCAGGGAGTTTTGACTACCACGGAGAGAGAGTGATTTTGAAGGTGGTTTTGCTTATGTGGCACCTATGTGGAGGGCACCAAACTGCCCTCCCATTGGGATTGCTCTAAGGGAGTTTCGATAAAAAAGAAAAAAAAAAGAGGATGACAGCGTATGAAAAGTCCGAAAGGATGAAAATGTGGCAACACAAACATTGTTAAAAAATAAAGTATTTTGTTCGCTATGATGATCTGTCCTCTCTATAGGCCACACAAACATTGTACCACATTTGTCTTAATGAGATTGTATTCCTTCTTTTCTGTATTAACCTATTTCTAGATTAATGCACTTACAAGATCAGGTCGTAGTTGAACTTGACCAAAGGGGGATTTGAGATCGGGGGTGGCTGCATCTCGTTGAGATTGAGATTGCCTACGTACTCTAGCTCATGGGGGTGGAACTTAGAGATCAAGCCATCGTAGTTCTGTTTATATAGAATGTGAAGGGGCGAAGATCATGGGATCTTGCAGATTCTCCGACATCTTTATGATTGTGTAATATTCTCCAATGATTGTGTAATATCTTCAATGAATGTATAACAGCTGCAATGATTAGGCGACAGCTGGAGATATTCTCTATGCGTTGAATTAGGGCATGTGCATATGCTGAGGTCGTTGTTGATCATGTAGTCGAGCTGCTCTGGCGGCCTCCAAGTAGGTCGAGTAATGAACGACCTGTGAAATTTGATGAGTATGCCACGTGGCGTGTTTTTATTGGTTGGAGTATATAGTACCCCTACATAAGCCCCCTCTTTTTAGGTCGATGTAGATATCGGGCTGAAAAGACTTTTGGAGCTCTGATCGATGTTTGTTGATTTGAAGTTTGCTTTTTGAATTTCAGATTTGCGCACGTGGCGCCCATGCATGGTTGTCTCATACCATCATTGCGCCTTTACGGGGAAGTGGAGAAGCTTCCTCGAGCAGTTACCCATGATTTTTTGACAACTGAAGCACTCCTTGATTTATTTCCCTTTGCTGAACACGTGGATTCATCCAATGGTGGATACGAACCGTCGAAGAGTGTGTAATAACTGCAGAGGTCGTGGGTGCCCTTGTTTGATCTTGCCCGTTGATTTTATCCAAATCGGTGGCTGGGATCTCCTTTGCTTTAGTATTTAAAGTATAGTTTGTGAACAAAGTTTTTACTTTCTTCATTTGCTCTCTCGAACTGCTGCTGCATTTTCGTTGCGACCTGAGGATCTTGAGAGATTGTGAGGTTAGTTTCTTCTGCTTTATTCTTTCCTTTTTCTTTCTTCGCTTTCTTTTGCATATTTTCTTGTTTTCGAGAGATGTCTGAGGGTAGTTATTCCCAAAACGACCACCTTAGTGGTGAACTGGTGATAACGTTGCTGAGTATGAGTCTGATGATGAGCGGACTCATTCTGCTGATCAAACTGGCTCTCCTAACCGAGAGGAAGAGAGTGGAGATGAGGGGAGCCCTGGGAGTAGTGGTCCCCATGGTGAAGACTCATCGGATGACAAGATGGTGGAGGGTGAAGATGGCTCGCTCTATCGTGTAGTTAACCACACGTATGTGAACAGACATATCGCGTTTAGAAAGAAGTACGGGTTAGACTCCATCAAACACCTTGAAATTAGGTTTTTAGGAGATCGTTTGCTCACTGAGGAGTATCGACCTAATAACCCTTTTTCCGTTGTTTTTACCTTGGCCCAATTTCGAGCTGGGCTTAGGTTACCTTTGTTTTTTCTGGTAGTCCACCTCCTGAATGTCATCAAGCGAGCTCCTTGCCAAATGAATGGTAACTTCTGGAGGAATATGAGGGTTATAGACGACCTGAACAAGCTGCATGGGTGGAATATTAGTGTAGAGAATGTGTTAGATCACTTCTGCTTTAAACGGTCTACGAGGCCGGGTCTGGCGGGCTATAACATGCAGGTCAGGCCATATCGTTTACCCTTGATTCACCCTGTGAGTAGTGAGCAATGGTGGAAGGATCCCATGCTTGTTACTGGGTCGATCACTGAAGGGAATATTCATTTACGTTATGTTACTAGAAACGTGAATGATAATCGTAAGGTGTTGGTCGTTTTGTCTTAGATGGTTGCATTGGTGATCTAATTTTGGCTTTGCTTGTTGATTGACTTTGCTTGTTTCTTTTTGCAGCTATCAGGGACGACCAGCTTGTGAAGAAGAACGATCTGAAGTCTTCGTTGAACGCATTTGGGTTTTGGTCAGACGATCGGAAGGCAAAGTTTCTTCCTCACTTGAAGGAGTACTTTGTGGCCAAGGGTGGTGCCAAGACTGTTGCTGATGAATTGGAAAGAAGGAGATTGTTGAGGAAGAATTTTATGGCTTCGGTGGATAAAGCTGATAAGTCTCGATCTGTGCAGTGGAGTGAGAAGTCTCGGACTGGTGGTAGCTCGAGGCAGGGTGATCGAGCTGCGAGCCCCCAGATCATGTCTCCTCCGACCTCTCTCCCTAAGCTACCACCTGGCTCGGGCAAGAAGAGGTTGTCTTCTGGAAATATCAAGCTGATGGAGCCTCCACCAGTGATGCCCTTTCCTGCTCCTTTGAAATCTATGCGATCTCCTGACCCCACTCCCTTGTCCAAGAAGACTGTTGCACGACCTTTGAACAGGGGTAAGGGGGTGTCGTCTGAATTCCTCCCTGGCCCTTTTGACTATCTGGATGGCCAGGGAGGGAAACACATTGTCTATGACAATGATAGTGCTATAAATGACCCCTGTGTTGCCCGAGCTGTGAATGAGGGCACTATTCTTGATGCTGACTCTCGGATGGTGAAGTCGCAGACTCTCCTGGTGACTTGTTCGAGGATAAACTCGGCTCTTCCTCTGGTGAGTGTTGTCCAGATTGTATGTCTAAACTTTTGCACATGTCGTATTCTAACTGGTTTCTACGTGCAGCTCAATGCTAGCTTCCAGGAAGTTTGCCTGGTTGCTGAGGTTGGAGCTCGAGCTGAGATCGAGCTGAGGCACCTGAACGAGAAGCTCGAGCAGGCTAAGAATATTGCCCTTGTTGCTGAGGGGTAGGTGAGGGATAGGAATGGGGAGATCGTTCAGCTGAATGAGGTCATCGAGAACCTTAGAGGTGAGGTCGATCCTACCAAGGACTTTGCTGCGTACTGGGAGGACGCGTGCCAGAAGAATGGTGCTGCGTGGCAAGCGTACTGTGATGGCCTCAAAAAGTAGTTGATGGGATCGCCCGAAGGAGAGAAGACACGAGTTGGTAATGAGGGTGCTATAGTACCAACTCAGGACAGCTCGATGGGCCCTGTTGATGGAGTGGGAGATGTTCAGGACGAGCTGGTCAAGCAAGGCGACCAGATTACGCAGCAGTGACCTCCTCTCTGTCTTCAGTGATTCTTGGTGTTTGGTGAGACGCGTCCTGATAGCACGAGTCTTCACTACACCAATAGCTCATCTTGTTTGCTCCTTCTTCTTTTTATAAATATCCCTCATTGCTTGGCCAGTACACCTTCTTCTTCTTCTCCCTTTCAGTCTCCAGCTCGAGTGTTTGTGAGGTCGAGTGAATTTGTCTTCATTGGATGTTTTGATGGGTTATAATCGTAAACAATAGTGGTCGATCTGCTTTGGTAGGTCGATTGCGCCTTTTACTTTTCTGCACTTATGTTTCTTGTTTTATGGATGATGTATTTTTGTCGATCTGAGCGGCTAGTTTCCAGGGAGTCCTGGTAGCTCGTTCAAAAGGCAGGTAGACGAGATGAATGGCTGCAAGCAGAGCGGACTGAAATGCTTCCTCTTGTATGCCTTAGTTTAATGAAATTGCTTTCTGTTCTCGTCATTTGTGGTTTTGTTTTATCTGTTGCAGGTGACCTCTTTCTTGAGAGCTGGATTTGCGTAGCCCCCAAGTAGTTTAGGTTGATTATTTTCCTGTAATAGTTAGTCGTTTGGATAAGTAAATAAAATGAAATTTCATTCGTTTACCTCGCTCGCCTTTTCTATTTTGTATTGTTTGCTTGACTTGATGTGCAAACAACAAATAAGTATAAAATTCGACCTGTTCCGAGATGTGGTCGATTGAGTATGAGCTTGATTGTACTTAGGTCGTGGGGGAGTTAAGACCTAAGTACAAAGTGTTAGTGGAGTTTAACACTTAAAAAATTACCAAAGGGACTAGAGTATTGATAATTTAGAGGTCGAGGGATTGAGTTAGACCTATTCAAGCCATTCATGTTTGAACTGAGATGAAGGCAAAATTGAGCTCGTTTATTGAAATATTAGAATGCATGCTTACATTTTACTGGTAAAACTTCTTGAGATGATAAGCATTCCAAGGATTCTTGACATCTTCTCCTTCTGGAGTTTGTAAGCGATAGGATCCATTGCTCTGAACTTTTTTGATGATGTAAGGACCTTCCCAATTGGCATTGAGCTTTCCAACATTTGTTTTTTTTTTGTTGTGGAACATTTTCCTCAACACGAGCTCACCAGGTTGGAAAGATCGAAGTTGAACACCCTTGTTATAAGCTCGTTTGAGCCTTTGTTGGTATTGCTCGAGTTTGATGGTGGTGTGGTTCCTTCTTTCCTCAACTAGGTCTACTCCGAACGACCAGACCTGGTTATTGAGCTCGGTATCGACCAGTAGTGACTTGGTCGTGCCAAATGTCAGCTCAGTGGGAATAACAGCTTCAACTCCATAGCAAAGGCTGAATGGGGACATTCTTGTTGATGTTCGTGGAATCGTTCTGTAGGCCCATAAGATGTTTTCTAGCTGTTGTGGCCACTGGTCTTCCCGATCTTCAAGTTTTTTCTTTAAGTTGTTCAGAATTTGTCTATTTGCAACGTCGACCTGGCCATTGGCTTGTGGATATCGAGGAGTTGATCTGGAGTGCTCGATATTCCATAGCGCATAGAAAGCCTTGATGTTTTTACCCACGAACTGAGTGCCATTGTCAGTGACAATTCTTTTGGGTAAACCAAATCTTGTGATTATGTTTTCCCACATGAATCTTTGCACATCAGCTTGAGTAATGTTGGTGAGGGCAACGGCCTCTACCCACTTGGTGAAGTAGTCTACTGCAACTAGAATGTATCTTTTCTCAAATTTTTTTTCCTTGACCAATGGGCCCATGATGTCAAGCCCCCACATGTGAAATGGCCAGGGTGCAGTGATTATGATGAGGTCGTTGGGATGCTGATGTGTGTTATCAGCAAAACGTTGACACTCCTTACATTTCAGCACAAATTTTTTAGCATCCTCCTTCATTCTCGGCCAGAAATATCCTTGCGAGATCGCCTTATGAGCAAGTGTGTGACCTCCCGAATGATTTCCGCATTCTCCTTCATGGATTTCTTGAAATATGATTTGCCCATGCTTTGGGATTAAGCATCTCAGGAGCCGACCAGTTGCTGATTTTCTGAATAATTTTCCTTCATGTAACCTGTACATTGTGACCTTGTGCAATAACTGGTTGGCCTCCTTTTTGTTTGATGGGAGCTCGCCAGTCTGTAGATAGTTGGGGAAAGGTTCCATCCAGGTCCCCTTGATGTCTTTTGAGGTCGTGGCTAGCAGATCGCTAATTTGGCTGACCACTTCCTCCTTTTGCAGATACGCAGGTAGTGTGTTGACTGCGATGGTTAAAGCTCTAGGTCGCTCTGATTCGACCTTAGAAGCAAGGAATGCTAGTGAGTCAGCATGGCGGTTATCATCTCTTGGAATGTGTTCGATGGTGAAGAAACTGAACTTGCTGATCAACTCCTTTGCTTTGCTAGCGCATCTGATTATGTTATTTATTACATATGCATTACAAGGAAAGGGGAAGGAACAGCTCGGGGCGCTGCTCGTGATAGGCGTCGTTAGCGGCATGCCGCTAACGTTAACATATCTTATCAAATTGACTCCATGTATCTGGTAGTTATTTGTGATCTGATTTACTACCAGCTGTGAATCGCTGAATGCTTTGAGTCGAACTGCTTGCAGGTCGATGGTCATTTGTAGACCCTGGATTAGAGCTTCGTATTCGGCCTCATTGTTGGAGGTCGAGAAGTCTAACCGAGTTGACCTTTCGAGTTGTGAGCCCTCAGGTGAGATGAGTACTGCACCGATGCCACTTCCACTTGAGTTGTGTGACCATCAACGTAGAGTTGCCAAGTGTCTGGTGGATCGATTTGGACTTGCCTGGTTTCTGGTTCTGGTTCCCAACTAAAATCTTCAGCAGGGTAATCTGCTAAGAAATCAGCTACGACCTGGCCCTTGACGGCCTGGCGGGGTATGAACTCAAATGTGTAATCACCGAGCTCTGCTGCCCATCGAGCCATACGACCCGTTTTATTTTTTTTCTCTAGTATGTGGCATAATGGCTGGTCGGTGATTACTTTGACGGTGTGTGCTTGGAAATAAGGTCTAAACTTGCATGCGGCGTAAAGAAGAGCTAATGCTAACTTTTCTAGAGGTGTGTACCTTATTTCTTCTTGTTGCAACACTTTGCTTGTGAAGTAGATTGGTCGCTCGACCTGATTTTCTTCCTTGAACAGCACTGCACTGATCGCAAAATCTGAAGTGGCGAGGTAGATTCCTAGCACATCTCCATCATTAGGCTTTGTGAGAACTGGTGGAGTGGATAAGTATGCCTTTAGTTCGGCAAAGGCTTTCTCGCATTCCTCTGTCCATTGATATGCAGCCCCTTTTCTAAGAATATGAAGCATTGATCGACACTTATCGGATGCTCTAGAAATGATACTATTAAGAGCTGATACCATGCCGTTGAGCTTCTGGATTTTTTTTTGTCTTCGGGCTGGGCATATCGACCAGGGCTCTGATCTGGTCGAGGTTTGCTTCGATCCCCCCTCTTTGTAACGAGGTAGCCGAGGAACTTTCCTGAAGCTACTCCGAATAGGCATTTTTCTGGTTGGTCGCATTCTGAATTGCTTAAACCTTTGAAACGCCTGATCGAGATTGGCCAAGTGATCCTGCTCTTGGCTGTTTTTTACCAACATGTCATCGATATAGACCTCCATTGTTCGACCTAGCAGGTAGTCGAACATTTTGGTGACAAGTCGTTGGTATGTTGCTCCTGCGTTTCGTAAACCAAAAGGCATGACTTTGTAGCAAAAGATGCCTTGCTCTGTTGTAAATGAAGTCTTCTCTTGATCTGGTTCATACATTGGGATCTGGTTGTAGCCTGAATACGCATCCATGAATGACAGTAGCTCAAAACCACAGGTTTGATCGACTAACCTATCGATTCATGACAGTGGGAATGAATCTTTAGGGCAAGCTTTGTTCAAGCTTGTAAAGTCGATGCAAACTCTTGTTTTCCCGTTCTTCTTCAAGACTGGAACTATGTTGGCCAACCAATCTAGTGTGTCAACTTCCTTGATGAACCCGACCTGTTTGAGTCTGTTGATTTCATCATTGACTGCTTGATGGAATTTTGGAGCACGTCGTCTTGGTGTTTGCTTGACAGGTCGGTAATTTGGATTGACGCGTAGTTTATGGCATGCAATTGATGGGTCTATCCTAGGCATATCGATATACGACCAAGCAAAAACATCTTTATTCATTGAAAGAAAATTTACAAAGTTGTTATACTTATCTCCCTCTAACTCCGAGCCCACATAAACATATCTTGGGTCATCTTCTGACCCTAAATTCACTCGCACTCCTGGATCTGTGCTTCCGATTGACAGCTGGGGGGAGCTCGCTTGCTCCTGGATTTGGCTGCTTCAGCCTTTCCCTTTGGCGGGCTCTTTGGTTGTTTGTCACCCTCCTTGACTTCTGAGGGTTGCGGGCTCTTTCCTTTCTGTTCAGCTTCCTTGGCTCCAGAGGTAGATGGCTTTTCAGGCGCCACAGCTTCAAGAATTCTATGACATTCTTGTGCAGCGTTCTGATTGCCCCTGAGTTCCATTATCCCATTGGGTCCAGGATAATGGAACACTTGATGATATGTTGATGGGACACCTCGCATGGCATGGATCCATTTACGGCCGAGTATCGCGTCATACTTACTTGCGATGTTGAGGATGTTGAACTTTGCGGTTACAACGACCTTGTCTTCCTTTCTGCCCACAGTAACAGGCAACAATATTTCTCCTTTGGGATCTTCTCTCGAGCTGTTGAAACCCAAGATTGGTGTGAAATCGGGGATGAGGACTGAATCAGGCAGTCTCATATCCTTGAAGGTCCTGTACATCAGAATGTTACAGGATGCACCTGGGTCAATGAGAACCCTCTTGATGATGTAGTTTGCTACTTTTAGCTCAACGACCAGAGCGTCGTTGTGTGGTGTTACGACTTTGTTGAGATCGTCTTCAGTGAAGGTGATATATGTTCCCTGCCGAGCTAGGATATTGAATCGAGCTGCTCGGCCTGTAAGTGAGTAGACGTGGTGGAGATGCTTTACTCGCCTCTTATTTTCTCTGGATATTGGGGTGGAGTTGGACTCATAGATCATGTACACTACATGACCTTCTGATTCACTTTCACTGTCTACCTTATGTGCGACCTGCTTATTAATTTGGTCGCGTAGGTCACCTGTTGGACCTAATCTTTGTGAGAGGCTACGCCCTCTGCTGCGTGCTGTGCAATTGGAGCTCGTTCTGGCCTTGTTGTGAGATCGCTTTGCTGATCTTGGAGGCGATCTTGATCTTTTCTTCTTTCTTTTGTCACTGGATTCTTCATTCCTATTGTAAATCCAGTTATTGAGCTTTTTCTCGTCGGCCCAAGTCTGAAGGGCTCGCTTCAGAATGCGGCAATCATCAGTTTGATGACACCTTATCTTGTAAACCTTGCAGTATGGACGACCAGATGTGTCTTCCAATTGAGTGAAGTCTGGAATCTTGCACCAATGGTTGTGCTTGATGCACTCATAGATGTAACCTGCTGGTCTAGTGAACCGGTGATACTCTCGTTGCTCTGTGGGCAACGACTTAGCTTTGAATCTTTTGTTATCAGATCGAGGCTTTTTGGTGGGGCCTCCTTCCACATTTGAGATGACATGAGTTTTTGTTCCACCAACTAGGGCTTCCTCGAGCTTGATGTAACGATCTACCTTGAGGTAGAGCTCGTCGAAAGATGTTGGTCGCTTCATGGCCAAAGACTTGTGCAGATCTGACCCTTGGATCAGACCGTGAGAGAATGCGATTGTTGCGAAGGTCTCGTGTTCCTTTGCAAAATCCTGAATGGAGTACAGTTCTGCTTTAAATCGAGCAAAGAAATTGCTCAGTGACTCTCCATCTCGTTGCTTCACTTTGAACATAGCGTCGATGGTGACTGGACGTTTTTTGTTGTGGATGTAGAAAATAACGAACTGTTTTTCTAGGTCGGCAAACGAGCTGATTGACCCTGGCTTCAAACGGTGAAACCAGTCGAGAGCAGGTCCGGTGAGGCTGGACTGGAATAGCAAACATAGAAGGTGATCTTCTTTGATGAGAGGAAGTGACTTACGGAATCCCTTGATGTGATCTGTTGGGTCTCCAATTCTTGCATACTGATCGAACTTTGGAGCGTTGAGTTTGTTTGGCAACTCGTGCTCAAGAATTTCTTTGGTTAAAGAAGATTCTTGGAATTGCTGTAGAGATTGGATAGCGAGCTGTTCGGTTGTGTGCCCTTTGCTAAGTTGAATGGCGACCTGATAAGCTTTGAACTCGGCGAGCTGTTGACTGAGTTCCTCATATTTCCGGTTGCTGTCGTCAGTGGCGACAGTCCCCTGTTCAAGGTTTGCTGTTTGCGCAGCTTGTGTTGTTTGTGCAACTTGTGCGGCTTTCAATTGAACGTTTTTTTCCTGGAGACGATTGAGTTGGTCTCGTAGATCTTGGATTGTGACTTCTTGGATAGTCATTTGGGGAAATGGTAATGGTGAAATGACTTTGATTTGGGTGGGAGGGTTGGGTTTTTCGATATAATCGAATTCCTTTTAGTCTGCGCCAAATGTATTAACATATTTCTAGATTAATGCACTTACAAGATCAGGTCGCAGTTGGACTTGACCAAAGGGGGATTTGAGATCGGGGGTGGCTGCACCTCGTTGAGATCGAGATTGCCTACGTACTCTAGCTCGTGGGGGTGGAACTTAGAGATCAAGCCATCGTAGTTCTGTTTATATAGAATGTGAAGGGGCGAAGATCATGAGATCTTGCAGATTCTCCGACATCTTTATGATTGTGTAATATTCTCCAATGATTGTGTAATATCTTCAATGAATGTATAACAGCTGCAATGATTAGGCGACAGTTGGAGATATTCTCTATGCGTTGAATTAGGGCATGTGCATATGCTGAGGTCGTTGTTGATCATGTAGTCGAGCTGCTCTGGGCGGCCTCCAAGTAGGTCGAGTAATGAGCAACCTGTGAGATTTGATGAGTATGCCATGTGGAATGTTTTTATTGGTTGGAGTATATAGTACCCCTACACTTTCCTTCTTTAGCTTGAGAGGAATTAAGAACTTGTAGTAGCTGCTAGTGTTAAAATGAATTGAGAAGTTTTTACCTTTTTTCATAGCTAGTCTATTCCCTTTCAACTGATAGCAGGCTATCTATTGATTTTTTTACGTTCGCATTTGGATACTTGAGATGACTTGGAGGGCATCCTGTATCGGATTGTCCGTCTTATGTCATTGTGTGTAGACTGTAGTATTGAAATGCGCTGCTCAAATTTTATTTTTTTAAGATTTTGATCCCAAATTTTATGCGCGCTTTCCATCTACTACTTCACTTCCACACACACTGACTCTAACAACATGGTCTTTCAGAATGTAATTTGATTATTGAACTTTCTGAGAGTGCCAATATGAAAATTTCATTTTGACCGTTAGTAGTGATCTTTCTGAACCATGAGAATGAAATTTTAAAATGGAAATAGCAAATACATGTTTATTACATGACTGTCATCATGTCCGTATGTATGGAACAAGAAAATTGCATTTTTTTTCCTGTGTGAATGCCATGCCATATTTTGACCCATTAAGCAAGAGAAAACCTCGAATGAATTAACCAAAAGAAGTATTGGTTCACGCTTAGTAATGGTAGCAAGAGCCCCATAGCTCCCAACATTAAGATTACATACTAGACTGTGAGAACAGCAACACAGTATATTTTCATATGCATAATAAAATGCAAAATAAATTGGACTACGAATGAATATGTCCACTAAGAAAACTTCCATTTGTTGCAATGTGAACGAATATTTGTCTTCTATCAGATCCAGCAATCAGCCAGGTGCCCTGGTCCATGGAAGATCAACTGTGTCAACTCTTGACCTTCACTCGGTTTCCAGCTCTGGATAGAAGCTACAAGTAGTAGCTTGAAGTACTGAAACCTCCATTTATATGCCTGAAGATAACGATGGACCATTTTACTGTAAGCCTCACTTTCAAAATTTCCAAACGTTTCATTTCTTTTTAGTGTGTGAGAAAGAAAATGGATTTTAATGAAATTTACATACATTAAGTAAAATCAAAATGGATTTTAATGAAATTTACATACATTAAGTAAAATCAAAAGATGGATAAGAAGGTCATCAAATACATCTATCACCAATTCATTCTTGGTCAACATTATTGCTCCTAAAGCAAGTCAATGTGCAACTGATTCTTTAAATAATCAAGTCCTAAACAATTGATTATGTAGTTTCCAGATACCACCCACTCCAAAATAATTCTGCTTCATTGTTACCATGATGTTTTGAAGTTTTTAAGAGTATTACATGACAGTTTGACATAACAGAGTTTGATGGTACCCATTGGCATATAATGGCTTCATCAACTATCATGTGTTGTGGTTATAGATCATCCCTCACAATTCTTAAATGATGTAACCCCACATAAATCATCCTTTTCTACCCCCCCCCCCCCCCCCCCCACACACACACACACAAGTACTATTGGGCACCATTTGAGTTAAACAGACCATCTGCATAAAATGCAAAGATATTGTAAACTCTTTTCATGAATTCCCCTTCGAGCAGGAATAGGTTACTTATAGGCAATCAGTAGATTATTCTTTTATTTCAGAACAGACCTCCTAATCATGAAACAGTGATAATCCACACCCCACACTAAATAGGTATTCTAATGTCTATCATAAGTCCTGAACCATCCCCTGAATAGCGAAAAAATGCACTTTTACCTATCTTCGTGAAGTTACCTCAGCAGCTGATGATAACTGGGCAATTTGCACACTGATACGCATGCGGGATTGCAAATAACAACCA
Source organism: Aquilegia eximia (assembly GCA_023053565.1). NCBI lineage: Eukaryota > Viridiplantae > Streptophyta > Magnoliopsida > Ranunculales > Ranunculaceae > Aquilegia > Aquilegia eximia. Next base: position 16,809,590 of record JALIGU010000005.1, read on the forward strand.
CATGGATCAAAGACAAAAGCACGAGTAACAAAACATCATACCTTAGAATTTTAGAAATTGCTAACTGTTTTCGTCAAGTTCAACTTTAGAAACGCAAAAATAAGTGAACAAGGGTAGCTTCACATAAGAATAGCATGTAACTCTTTATAACATTAATAATATTAATGCATTATGCATATGAACCCAAGTCACCTCCCACAAAAACACGAAATGAACCTATCATTCGTGACAAACTGAAAACAAGCCCTGGGTCCAAATCAGCATTTATACATGGTGTCTGCTCTAATCTTTTATAACCTATAACCACTCTCTCTCAGGAAGAGCCATACAATACCTGACCATCTTTGCACAGCTCTCGCTAGGATAACAATTAGAAGTCTGACAAATACTTAGGTTCTAAACTAGACATATCAAGTGAGTATGCAATTATATAGCTTGATAAGTACATACATCTCTGATGCTAAATTCTGCCAGCAACTCAGCGTATACACTCCATCTCACCGCGATGATATATATATAGCTTGGGACATTGGGACTGCCATGATTGCGATAACTTTACTCATTGAATATAATTTTATTTTAATTACAAGTGTTTAGTCTTTATAAATGGTTCACAAATTATGACCAATTTCACACGTTCTAAATCTTCAATTCCCTCGTAAATGAACTAATGAGATCTAAAGAAGGTATGTTATAAATAGATCAAATGGGGTTTGAGGGAAGAACAACCAAACTCTGGAAACAAACAAGTCTAGTGATAAAGTACTGAATAAATGTCAAGAATATATTTGCAATTCATGCCAGTGAACAAATTACTGTATACACTAAAGAACTGAGAATAGTTGGAAGACACAGCCTAATTAAGTACCTTGGCAGAGGAGCCAAACTCAACCATCTCCATCTTCAGTATGTTATCCCTGGCATTTTCCCGATACCACCCATTCTAATCATCATCATCCAAACTCTCTTTTTCTACAAGAAAAAATAAAATGATTTGATACGAGAGCTGTTTAAATTTTAATACTTGGAAATGTGAAGAATGAAAACATTAATTACAATTAGAGTGAAAAGAAAAGAAAATCTCACTTATTTCATTAGAGAGAGAAAAAAAATCACACACACATACTAGAAACAAAAATCCATTTAGAACCTAGTTCTAGAAACTTTTCATTTCAAGGGTGTTAATGTGTTATGTAATCAAAAATTCAAAACAGAACTAAATCAAAATTTTCTTCTATATTGTGCTCTTCTTATCTGTAGTTTACATAAACAACCTTTTTGTTCAATTCATATGAACGCGAAATTTACGAGGGGTTAGCTCAAGTTAGGTTTTTTTACAGATTTAATATATTGATTTAAGAAAACATAGCTTTGGTAATTTATGCCTTGTTTTGACCTTTATATGGTTTTTTTGGCGCTCCAGTTCATTCCCTTAACTAAGTGGTGGCCCTTCCAATAAGGACATGTACATGGGTCGATTGATCACTGCTCAAAACAAAGCATGGTAAAAGTTTAATATCCCTAATTACATTTAAATAAATATTCTACCACAAAAAGCATCAAACCCTTGTTGTATGTCATTCCAGCCAAGACAACACCAATTAGAAATGTTTAGAACAAAGACCAGATATTTCTATCAAATTATATAGCTAGATTACATGAATCTACAAATAATAGATAATGGTCAATAAGATTTATTTATGTCTAAACATACTAAGAAAAAAAGAAGAATAGCCATTTGAATTAAATCCAGGCACAAAGAGATCGAAGAGAAAAAATATGGACAGAAGGAAGAGAAAGAAAACAAACTGTCAGGTCCACCAAGTTGAGTGACAGCATCGACAAATCGTCCATGGAGTTCATCCAGCGAAGACTATCATTAGCATCAGACATGGGGACAACACAAGGCTCTTGGTCGCCTCTCTCCCTCTGCAGGTTCTGTTTGGTATTCATTATCATCATTTGCTCCATTTCGTGTTCATGTTGATAGAGTTGATGCTGATGAAGCAACCGGTTGTGCGGGTGGGTTGGGTTGATCTTGTTTTATACTTCAATCAAGTTAGATTTTGTACCTGAATACATGCTCTCAATCTCAATCTTTAAATCTCTCTAACATTAGAAAACCAATGAGACCCTAACATTTCCCCTAATATTTTCCGATACCACTCATTCTCATGATTTGTAAGATCTGACAGTACTCTCCATCTTTCAATTAGGTAAGAGATTGAGTAGCCACTCTCCAACTTAATAAGAGGCGAAGAGGTAACCCTAGGAGGGTCTGCAAATTTATGAGGTTGCAATCTATTGCTGCCCCATGACCAAGTCCAACAAGGCAAGAACAAGTGAACAACCCAGTCCACCCTTTTGTACATTATATTAGTATTATTTTTTTAATTTAAAATAAAATTTATTGATAAAAGTTAGAGAGTACAAGCACTCTACAACAAAATTTTAAGGGCGAATTGGTCAAAACCCCAACAAAAATAGTTCCAATTTGCACTAACACCAGATGTTTTTTATTCTTTGAGCTTACCCCAGCTCGTTAACTTTGCTGTTAGACCACCGTCTGCAGGGCCCACTTAAAATCTACGTGGCATCTATGTGGCAAAATTAAAACAAAACACTTTGATATATACCTATGTTACCCCTGAGGAGATGACTGGCTCAGATCGATCTAATCTGACGATTGAGATCTAATCAAAATTTCGCTGTTATGAAGCCCTAAAATTAATTTCTTCCCCAATTTGAAACGAAACTCCGTTGCTACCATGGAAGGTTCTTCTTCTTCTTCTTCAACAAAGGTCACTTAGAATCAACTTCTTCTTTAATTTCCATCCAATTTATTTCATTTCTCCATCTAATTTAGTTTCTCTTTCAGGGAGGGTGCTTTATTTGTAGCCAACATGATCACTGGATGAAGGATTGCAAATTCAAGAATTATAATTGTGTAAAAGGTAATCATCAACACAAAATGAAATTTGGGACCAGCACTACATATCTCAATAAAGGAAGAAAGTTTCTGAGTTGTTTTGGCCAAAATGGTTGCAAGGGTTTTAAGTGGTTGGATGAATTGAGTGCTAAAGAACTTCAACAAAATGCTACGAAGAAAGAAGAAGAAGAAGAAACTAAGAAGGAAGATGATGATTCAATGACTTTGAAGATTTGTGTAAATAAAAAAATTGAAATGAATGCTTCAGGAAGTGTGGTTGCTGTGAGTAAACTTGTGAAACTAATGTCCAAAGCTGAAATTTGAATGTCATTTGTTTGATTTAATGCTAAAACTGGTCTGAGTATGAATGTATTTGTGCTTACGATGTTGAATAAATTTCTTTTGGGTTAGTAAGCTTATTCTTCTTATTTTTTTAATGTATTTCTGCTTATGAGTATGAATGTATTTCTGCAGTGCATTCATCATGTTATCAGTCTTGCCTTTTATTTTTTAAAGCTGATAACATGATGTTATCACTATAATTGTGTTTGATAACATCATGTTATCAGTTTGTATTTTATATTTAAAAAACTTAAAGCTGATAACATCATATTATCACTGTAGTTGTCTTTGATAACATGATGTTATCAGTCTTCTGTTTTTATTTGTAAAAAAATTAAAACCCTGATAACATGATGTTATTATTGTACTTGTGTTTGAGAACATCATGTTATCAATATTTTATTTTATTTGTAAAAAAACACCACCACGTATGTGTGTTGTTAACCCTAATGAGATTTGAACTGGTTAGCCAACTAATTTTATAGACACGTATGGGACAAATTAATATACCACTATCACATATAGGTGTTGTTAACCCTCGTGTGATTTGAACATTATAGACACGTATGGAACAAATAAAACACTACCAAGTATGGGTGTTGTTAACCCTAATGAGATTTGAACAAGTTACTTTGATAACATCATGTTATCAGTGGGCTTGTACTGTGATAACATGATGTTATCCCATTTTTTTTTTTTTACTTTGGAATAAAACTGAAGATGATAACATCATGTTATCAATGGGCTTGTACTGTGATAACATGATGTGAAACTAACTGAGGAGGTAAGATTTGGCTTGTTATCATTTGTGGTTTTGTCTGATAACATGATGTTATCAGTTCTGGTATCTCTGATAACATCATGTTATCACTATGGCTAGTGTAGTTTTTAGTGATAACATCATGTTATCAGTTCTGGTATCTCTGATAACATCATGTTATCACTATGGCTAGTGTAGTTTTTAGTGATAACATGATGTTATCAGTTCTGGTTTTTAGTGATAACATCATGTTATCACTATGGCTAGTGTAGTTTTTAGTGATAACATGATGTTATCAGTTCTGGTATCTCTGATAACATCATGTTATCACTATGGCTAGTGTAGTTTTTAGTGATAACATCATGTTATCAGTTTTGGTTTTTAGTGATAACATCATGTTATCACTATGGCTAGTGTAGTTTTTAGTGATAACATCATGTTATCAGTTCTGGTTTTTAGTGATAACATCATGTTATCACTATGGCTAGTGTAGTTTTTAGTGATAACATCATGTTATCAGTTCTGGTATCTCTGATAACATCATGTTATCACTATGGCTAGTGTAGTTTTTAGTGATAACATCATGTTATCAGTTCTGGTATCTCTGATAACATCATGTTATCACTATGGCTAGTGTAGATTTCCCTGATAACATGATGTTATCAATTTTGGTATCTCCGATAGCAAAAAAAAACCAACACAACTCCTCCAAAATATAATTGAAGTACAATCTGCTGATTACTATCCCCTTGGCATCCACCTAGTTGTCTTACTTTGCTGAGTTGGCTAAGATGCAGTTGAACCTTGACTACTCCATTGGCTTGGATTTTGCTGATTTCTGTTAAATCCCAGTAAACTTGCAAGTGTTGTATTGAAAACCCTTGGATCTCCAACCTCATTGTTGGTGAAAGTACTGGGTCTAAGGACTTGTCTAGAAGGTGATGGTGGAGAAACCTAAGGTTTCACTAAGTGCAATCTTAAAGCCTATGGGGACAGGTATGAGTTTTGATACTTCTTTTTCCAAATCACCCATAAAAACCTCATCTCCATCCCAACCTTCACTATCTACAGTTGCACCATCAGTATAACATCTTAGTTTAGAAGAAACCTGCCCCACTTCCTTAAAATTACCCCCATAGTGAAACCTTAAGTTTCTTATACCTAATTCCATCTGCAATAAGGTTTTCTAAAATCAAAATCGAAACAACACAAAACCTTAACTTATACAAATCGAAATAACACTACACAAAACCTAACTTATACAAGAATTAGAAAAATTACCTTCAGTTTCGGTTGTAGTTCAGTTCAATTTCAATTTTATTTGATTTTGCTCCTTCAATTTCGTTTGTAATTCAACCAATTTCGCAATACAAAAACAAAGTTTTGAAACTAGGGCAAAAGATTAGGGTATAAACTCAGTGTTTTATGTTCTTTAAGTAGTTCTAGAATATTTAATCCTGGTCGTTCATTTAGATGGTTAGGATTTAGACACGTGCCCAAGATGCTACAATTTTAAAGGGAACGTTTTTTTGGGCGGGAAATGTCTTAACCGATAAGAAGGGCATTCTTGTAACTTTACCTAACATCCTAGTCAGCATACGGTGGTCTAACAGCAAAGTTAACGAGCTGGGGTAAACTCAAAGAATAAAAAACATCTGGGGTTAGTGCAAATTGGAACTATTTTTGCTGGGGTTTTGACCAATTCTTTAACTAAAAGTTTAACAAAATTACAATATCTAATATCTAATCAATCGGCCTTGGGGAGGGAGGGGTTGAAACTAAATTCTTATTAATTAATATAAGTAAACTATACGTTGTTACAAACACCCCTTGCATCACCATCACCATTTAGAACATTACAAACAAAAACAAGTGGTATAGTCCACCAAGCCGAAAAATACTGTGAAAGACAATGCATAAGATTAGGAAGGCATGAATCCCTATCACAATCAGGATTTGCATTCCACGTGTCAGCATGGACAAAACTAGAAGCATACGACGCAAAACTATTAGAGATCTTGTACTCCTCAACTTGATCAAGCAATTTATTGTTAATTTTGTTTGGTATTGTGTATGGGTTTTTATTATTTTCCAGGACACTATTTTTCCTTGTGCAGCAGATTTTTGTCTACCCTCTATAGCATGTCTCAAATTAGAACACTAGTCACAACCAATCACAATTAATGAACAACCATCTGATACAAAAAAAACAAGAATCAATGTATTATGAAGTGAATCACCAACTATTCATCAAACCTATAGCTAACTCTTTCCAACAATTTTCTATGTACAAGATTGTTGCTGTCATTAGCCCTTTAAGCTACAAACAACTGCTTGAGTAATTGAGTTTGTATTTAGGGCGAATTGGTCAAAACCCCAGCAAAAATAGTTCCAATTTGCACTAACCCCAGATGTTTTTTATTCTTTGAGCTTACCCCAGCTCGTTAACTTTGCTGTTAGACCACCGTCTGCAAGGCCCACTTAAAATCTACGTGGCATCTACGTGGAAAAATTAAAACAAAACACTTTGATATATACCTATGTTACCCCTGAGGAGATGACTGGCTCAGATCGATCTAATCTGACGATTGAGATCTAATCAAAATTTCGCTGTTATGAAGCCCTAAAATTAATTTCTTCCCCAATTTGAAACGAAACTCTGCTGCCACCATGGAAGGTTCTTCTTCTTCTTCTTCTTCTTCTTCTTCTTCTTCAACAAAGGTCACTTAGAATCAACTTCTTCTTTAATTTCCATCCAATTTACTTTATTTCTCCATCTAATTTAGTTTCTCTTTCAGGGAGGGTGCTTTATTTGTAGCCAACATGATCACTGGATGAAGGATTGCAAATTCAAGAATTATAATTGTGTAAAAGGTAATCATCAACACAAAATGAAATTTGGGACCAACACTACAGATCTCAATAAAGGAAGAAAGTTTCTGAGTTGTTTTGGCCAAAATGGTTGCAAGGGTTTTAAGTGGTTGGATGAATTGAGTGCTAAAGAACTTCAACAAAATGCTACGAAGAAAGAAGAAGAAGAAGAAACTAAGAAGGAAGATGATGATTCACTGACTTTGAAGATTTGTGTAAATAAAAAAATTGAAATGAGTGCTTCAGGAAATGTGGTTGCTGTGAGTAAACTTGTGAAACTAATGTCCAAAGCTGAAATTTGAATGTCATTTGTTTGATTTAATGCTAAAACTGGTCTGAGTATGAATGTATTTGTGCTTATGATGTTGAATAAATTTCTTTTGGGTTAGTAAGATTATTCTTCTTATTTTTTTAATGTATTTCTGCTTATGAGTATGAATGTATTTCTGCAGTGCATTCATCATGTTATCAGTCTTGCCTTTTATCAGAGATACCAGAACTGATAACATCATGTTATCACTATGGCTAGTGTAGTTTTTAGTGATAACATCATGTTATCAGTTCTGGTTTTTAGTGATAACATCATGTTATCACTATGGCTAGTGTAGTTTTTAGTGATAACATCATGTTATCAGTTCCGGTTTTTAGTGATAACATCATGTTATCACTATGGCTAGTGTAGTTTTTAGTGATAACATCATGTTATCAGTTCTGGTTTTTAGTGATAACATCATGTTATCACTATGGCTAGTGTAGTTTTTAGTGATAACATCATGTTATCAGTTCTGGTTTTTAGTGATAACATCATGTTATCACTATGGCTAGTGTAGATTTCCCTGATAACATGATGTTATCAGTTCTGGTATCTCTGATAACATCATGTTATCACTATGGCTAGTGTAGTTTTTAGTGATAACATCATGTTATCAGTTCTGGTATCTCTGATAACATCATGTTATCACTATGGCTAGTGTAGTTTTTAGTGATAACATCATGTTATCAGTTCTGGTATCTCTGATAACATCATGTTATCACTATGGCTAGTGTAGTTTTTAGTGATAACATCATGTTATCAGTTCTGGTATCTCTGATAACATCATGTTATCACTATGGCTAGTGTAGATTTCCCTGATAACATGATGTTATCAATTTTGGTATCTCCGATAGCAAAAAAAAACCAACACAACTCCTCAAAAAAAAAAAAAAAAAACCAACACAACTCCTCCAAAATATAATTGAAGTACAATCTGGTGATTACTATCCCCTTGGCATCCACCTAGTTGTCTTACTTTGCTGAGTTGGCTGAGATGCAGTTGAACCTTGACTACTCCATTGGCTTGGATTTTGCTGATTTCTGTTAAATCCCAGTAAACTTGCAAGTGTTGTATTGAACACCCTTGGATCTCCAACCTCATTGTTGGTGAAAGTACTGGGTCTAAGGACTTGTCTAGAAGGTGGTGGTGGAGGTCTCATATAGAATTCTGAAGATGATGGTGGTGGGAAGACATTGATGTTGGATGGTGGTGGGAAGACATTGGTGTTGGATGGTACTGAAGATGATGATGATGGCATTTGGGGTATAAACTGATGTGGATATTGTTGTGGTGGTCTTGGGAACTGGTGCATAAATTGGGACTGATATTGTTGTGGTGGTGTTGGGAACTGGGGCATAAATTGAGGTTGTTGTTGAGAAGATTTTTTACCTCTTCCTTTACCTTTGCCTCTTCCTTTCCCTGTCTGAGCTGCCATTTGTTGTTGTTGTTGTTGTTCCATCAATTCTTCTGCAGCAGCAGCTGCATAAGCTGCTTCCAATGGTTCCCCTATGATTGGCTTCCTTGCTCTTGATCTAGGTCTTCCACCTTTAGGAGTGGCCCCCTTCTTAGCAGGTTCCATGGAAGCCATCATTGCCTCATAGTTTGGTCCACCTCCTGGGAAAGTCACTTTATTGTGTCCATATCCTTTGCAGATTGAACACCTGAGTTGCTTCTTGCAATTGAACCTGACTGGTCCCTCATCTATACCCCTTCTTCTTGCAACTGGTGGTCTACCTGGTGCTCTAGGCCTCACTGGTGGTAGAATATTTTCAATTGACTGCAACAAGTATAAACAAAATTAACTAGTATATTATCAATTTCAACAAAATTTAAATATCTTAAATATATTATCAAAGTGTTATGTACCTTGTTCCAATCAGTTTCATGTAGAATTGGCTTAATGGTACCAGAATACACTGCCTTGTATGTCTCAACAGTAAAATATTCACTGCAATACCTACATTTACAAAATTAAATTAAATTAATTACATAGCACATAACTAATTACACTAATGAATTCATATTAATTATGCACTAACCTTTTCCAATCTGGTCTTAATGGACTCAACACTCTTGTAGCATGAACACATGGAATGCCTGTTAGCTGCCATTCACCACAAGTGCAAAAGTGTGCTTGTAGATCCACATTCCACCACATACTCCTAGTCATGTTCATCACTTTATAGGTACTCTCATCTGAACCTGAAACCTCAAATTCTCCAATTTGGCCTTTGTTCAATTCAATTTTTTCCAGAACTCTAGGAACTAATCCATTTTCATTCCAACTCTTAGCACTATTTCTTCTTTCAAACTGCAACTTCATTAACAAATCCATTACTGTTGTCACTAATCCCACTATTGGTTTATCCCTTGCATCCAAGATTCTTGCATTAAAAGCTTCAGACCAATTGTTAGTAGTATGCTCAGACTTAGAAGGCTTATAAAATTCATGTCTTGCCCATTTACTGAGATCTTCTTCCATCAAGTAGTTAACTGCCTCAGGATCACACTTGCCCATTTCATCCATGTTGTGCTCAAACCATGACTTTGCATATGCTTTGGAAGCAAGCCATGCTAAGTCATTAACACCTTTGTAATACTTCTTCATGTTAGCTGTCATATGCCTGAAACAATACCTTTGATAACATTCTGGAAAATACTTTGCAACAGATGCATCCAACCCTTTCTGCCTGTCTGACATTATAGTTAACTTTTCTTTATGCTGCAGCAAATAAGGACTCATGTACTCCAAAAATCTGCCCCAATTCTCCATGTTTTCTCTGACACAAATAAAAATAGCCAATGGGAACATGCCATTGTTCCCATCCAAAGCAACTATACACAGACAAGCACCCCCATACTTACCTTTGAGAAAACATCCATCCAAACCAATCAATGGCCTACACCCTTTCAGAAATCCATCTATTGAAGCTTTGAAACTTAAAATCATACTCTCAAACATTCCAAACTGGACATTTCTTGAACACTTGGCAATACTACCTGGGTTAGCCATCAGTATCTGTTTGCAGAGTTCAGGAACTTTTTTATAACTCTCTTCGTAATTACCATGTATCAACTCCAAAGCAATAGTAAGAGCATGCCAAGCTTGCCAGTACTTAATATCCAACTGAAACTTTTCCCACATTAGAGACATAATATTCCTTCCCTACAACAAAATATAAACAAAAATTACTTAAATACTGTACATAATATTACTAACAAAATTTAAATAGAAATATAAACAAATATTACTTGCCTTGTAAGATCTGTGATGCATTCTCATATCTGACTCAATCTGTTCTGCAATCCAGGGTGCATTTGCTGTAGGATTTCTGGTAGCCTCATATGATACACATGTGTGTTCTTTATTTAAAATACCAACTCTCATTGTGTGTTTGTCAGTCATTCTACCTATTGAACAATACCAAGAACATGGCTTTCCATCTTCAGCAACCCCTTTGCAACAAGCTTGAATTCTATCACTATCATTCTTTGCTAGACCTAGTACAAATTTTCTTCTAATTGCATAAGTCTTAAGGTATGACCTGCACTTATAAATGTTATACCATCTCTGGTCCAGATCCAACTTAGGTAAACCTTCCTCATCATTATTCACATCAGGCCATTCACAACTGTCATAATCATCTATCCTTGATGTTTTCTGAATCCATTCAAGGTCAGTAGTTACCTTTTCTTTCCCTTTTGTATTTTGATTTTCCTGTTGAACTTTTTTAGCTTTGTCTGCAGCTTGTTTTGCTCTTTCTTCCGCCCTTCTTAGTGCATATTCTCTTGCATCAGCTGCACATAAATCTTTGGCCCATTGGATCTCATCTTCTCTTAACTCTCCATCATCTTCAGTCTCACTGCCTGAATAGGACCATGGACTTTCATATTCCTCCTCAGCATCACATCTATCAATGTCAATATCTGGTACATTTCCTTTGCTTCTAGTTCTCACAGAATACTTCTTCACTTTCTCATTCACAAACCCTTCATAATCTGAACTTACAATAAAATCCTCATCCTCTAGACTATCATAATCATCTTGACCATCATGGTAGAAATTTTCTGAAAACCAAAAAATATATACAAATGTAACTACTACTATACATGATATATGAACAAACAATATGATTTTTTCATTACACTTGAACAAATGTAAAATTACTGCCAAGATTTACACTTGAACAAATACAAAATAAACATTGCAGACGACATTTAGATTTGAATAAACACAAACTAATTTACCTTCTTCAACAATACTGTCAAGATTTACTCCACTTGACAAAAGATCAGTGAAGTCAGGAACTTCATTGAAGTTAGCTTCATCACACAAGTCAACAACCACCCCTGCAACATCAAACAATAGTTATAGCTAGCATCACTGTTATATAACATGGTACAAAACTGATAAAAACAATACATTGACTCACCTTGTTTAAAGCCTTTACCAGTTTCAATGTGGACCCCTCTATGTGAAGCAAGTTTGCTACTTCTTCTAGGTGATAAAACCTTAGCAATGTGTCCTGCTTTTCCTCCTCTAGTTGGAAACTTTGGTCTTTTATGTTGTTGTTTACATGCCTCAGGACCACTTGAATCCACTTGACTGTGTAGTGGTGGGGCTTCACTGAATATATAATCCATAGTAGTTTGGGACTATGTACCTTGGGTGAGGTTAAAGTCTGATGCTGTTGTAGGTGGTGGTGGGACTATGTTAGAATTTTGGTCTTTGGGTTTGAACTCTACATAGACATGAATAATATTCCCTGGTGTTGGCTTCTGTATCTCCCACATTGTGATGATATCTATGTCATTCTCAAGAGCAAGCCTTTGATTAATATATCCATCTTTTGCCTTCATATAAAACCAACTAAGTGCAATCTTAAAGCCTGTGGGGACAGATATGAGTTTTGATACTTCTTTTTCCAAATCACCCATAAAAACCTCATCTCCATCCCAACCTTCACTATCTACAGTTGCACCATCAGTATAACATCTTAGTTTAGAAGAAACCTGCCCCATTTCCTTAAAATTACCCCCATAGTGAAACCTTAAGTTTCTTATACCTAATTCCATCTGCAATAAGGTTTTCTAAAATCAAAATCGAAACAACACAAAACCTTAACTTCTACAAATCGAAATAACACTACACAAAACCTAACTTATACAAGAATTAGAAAAATTACCTTCAGTTTCGGTTGTAGTTCAGTTCAATTTCAATTTTATTTAATTTTGCTCCTTCAATTTCGTTTGTAATTCAACCAATTTCGCAATACAGAAACAAAGTTTTGAAACTAGGGCAAAAGATTAGGGTATAAACTCAGTGTTTTATGTTTTTTAAGTAGTCTAGAATATTTAATCCTGGTCGTTCATTTAGATGGTTAGGATTTAGACACGTGTCCAAGATGCTACAATTTTAGAGGGAAAGTTTTTTTGCGCGGGAAATGTCTTAGCCGATAAGAAGGGCATTCTTGTAACTTTACCTAACATCCTAGTCAGCATACGGTGGTCTAACAGCAAAGTTAACGAGCTGGGGTAAGCTCAAAGAATAAAAAAATCTGGGGTTAGTGCAAATTGAAACTATTTTTGCTGGGGTTTTGACCAATTCGCCCTTGTATTTATTGTTGGAACTAAGAAATTTGCAGGTCTTTTAATATTTAAATAAAAAAATTCAAATTTCCACCAAAAAGTAAAAAAATAAAAAAAGATTTTATAGGTTATGTTTCTTCATAAACTTGAATTTGAAGCTAAAACAAGGTTTGTGTCCTTGTTTTGGGATTTTTACTCGATGTTTCTACGCTGTTACTCTCATATATTACCTATTCAATGAGCATTTTTGTTGTCGGTTTTTCTGAGGGTTTTGGGATTTTATAAGTAAAATTTTGCTTTGAGAAGAACTCGGATCAGCTCTTAACACTTAGGTGCCCATAATATACTTTATTTTTTTAGTGGACTGAACTTAAGATATTGGATAGCTCTTGGTAAAAGACCGGGTGTCAATATGATTTTCCTATAATTTTTATCAAAAAAAAAAGCATAATAAAATGCAAAATAAATTGGGCTATAAGCCTACGAATGAATCACTAAGAAAACTTCCACTTGTTGCTCGAAGTAATGAAACCTCCATTTATATTTTTTTTTCAAGTGGGTGAAAACATGGATTTTAATGAAATTTACCTAATTAAATAAAATCAAAAGATAGATACCATATATGCTATCATTGATTCATTTTTCACCGCCATTTATTGCTCCTAAAGCAGTAAGTTTCACCCAAAATCCTAAACAATTGATTGTGCAGTTTCCAGATACCACCCACTCCAAAATAATTTTGCTTTGTTGTTATCATTGAAGTTTCTAAGAGTATTACATGACAGTTTGACATAACAGAGTTTGATGGTACCAATTGGCATATAAATGGCTTCATCAACTATTATGTGTTGTGGTTATTGATCATCCCTCACAATTCTTAAATGACCTAACCCACATATATCATCCTTTTCTATCCCCCCACACAATAAGTATTGGGCACCATTTGAGTTGAACAAGTTAACTGCATGTAATGCGAAGATATTGTAAACTCCTTTGATGAATCCCCGTTCGAGCAGGAACAGGTTATGTATTCGTAAATATCCTCCCTACCTTAAAAATTCAAAGTTTTCCAATAAAATAAATTGGTAGGATTATTATTTTATTTCTGAACAGACCTCGTAATCATGACACAGTGATAATCCTCACCCCACACTAAATAGGTATTCGTAAATATCCTCCCTACCTCTTGTAAGTCCCAAACCATCTTAGTGAAGTTACCTCAGCAGCCGATGATAACTGGGCAATTTTCACACTGGTATGTATACTGGATTACAAATAACAACCACATGGATCAAAGACAAAAGCACAAGTAACAAAACATCATACTTGAAATTGCTCAACTTTTTCGTCAAGTTCGACTTTGGAAACACAAAAATAGGTGAACATGGGTGGCCTCAGCATAAGAATAACATGCAGCAATTTCAAAACAATTCTACTTCGCTCTTATCATTACAGTTTCTTAGAGTACATATATTGCGACTCTACAGATGTTAACCATTTACATATAAATGGCTTCATCAACAATCCATAAGTGACGCAACCCATTCAAAAATTCTATATGTTGTGACTTTATAACAATAAATAAATTACCCACCATCAAACTTGAATGAGCAGGGCAGACTGTCAGACAATCACACACTGTCAGTTCCCAGTTTAGTACTTGTGATAAACTACTTACTTGGTATACAATAGTGTAGTAGACCAGGTATCCTAGTATATATATATGTACCAGTACCACAACCATTCTACATGAAATGCTCTGAGATTTACATCCATCTGTTAGAAAGTTAGACATAACAATTACACACCCCACCCAAATTTCTGTCTTTCTCTTGGAGTGCAATAGAAGGAAAACGTACAATGATATCTAAATTCAAGGTGAAACTCCAATTGGCGATAATGTTAAGAACTTTCCCTCTGATATCTTACAAGCTTGAGCTCTGTAAATTATATCTTATCATCACTTATCACCGAACCGAGTTCAAATTGAACTTCCAACTCTTCAAACTGGTTTTCCTTCAGATGATCAAAACTATACAGATCAAACATACAACTCTTACAAAAGAAAAATTAGAAGAACTCTAAAGTGTCACCACATGTTGCTAAGAGTCCACAACGGCCTTAGTTCTTTGAAGACAAAATGCACCATATCAGGTGAAGTTGTTCTTTAGCAGCAGCAGCTGATGATATATGGACTACAAATTACAACCACATTGATGATGATGATATATGGACTACAAATTACAACCACATGGATAACAACTAAACAAGCATTTTAGCTAGAACCTTTGCATTGGTCTATGATGACAAAGAGAAGTTTTACAAAGAATAACTTGAGAATGACCACGACACTTCTGTGAAACTGCTCGGCCAAGTGTGAGTACCCACTACCCACTGGTAACATGAGAATGATTTTTTGGTCCAATGTTAATGTCGTCATTTACAATCGAATACATAATGAAGTCCTATATTCGAACTGATCCCAAAAGGAAAGAGTTTTAAAATAAGGAACCCTCAATTATGCTTCATTACCCTTAGTCGCTTACTACAAACTCCAAAGCCAAATGGAATTCCATCTTCCGGTATCAATAAGATTCAATATATATAAGTTCAAAACTTGTCATTTCAGGTGAAAACACAATTATGTTTCTTGGGTATTTTGAGCATATAATTGTATTGTAGTTAATTTACATATCAAATAGAATACTAGGGCAGTATAAAGAGCCCGAAAGCTTAAATTATGACCTGTTTCCTTTCAGCAATATACTGATTATGACCAATATCCTTTCAAATCTTTAGACTAAATAACTAAGAATAGTTGGAAAGTACAGCCTAATTAATTACCTCTGCTGAGGAGTTAAACTGCACCATCTCCATTATCACTATTTTGTCCTCGACATTTTCCGATACCACCCACTCTTGTCATCCAATCCAAGCTCTCAATTTCCACCCAAGAAACTATAAGAAAAGTAATGAATCACAACTAGTTAAAAATAAACGCAACAAGCAACCCGACATGTTTATAATAAGAACTAACTAAGGAACCAATTAAGAACACTGTTCTTCATGATTTTCATTTTGGAAATTTAATTCAAAATCAATATGGCCTAAATAATGAAAACAGAATAGATACCAAATTAAATGTTGTTACTCACAACTTTAAACATCTTCATCCTCTTCCTCCAATATTAGGGGGTCTCTTCAGTACAGTCTGGATCAATTTTATCAGCGTTTTGTGTGCTATCTTCTCCATTTGATCATGAACACTAGAAAACTGATGAGACCCAACATTCCCCCCAATATTTTCCGATACCACCGATTCTCATTTCGACACAACACTTCACGATCGTGATATGTAAGATCTGATCTGAACTTAGTACTTTTCATCTTCCAAATAGGTAAGAGATTGAGTAGCCACTCTCCAACCTAAGAACAGGTGGAAGATGTACAACCCTAGAACCTCCCATGGGTCTGCATATTTATAACCCATTTGGCAAATATTTTTAGTACTTGAATTTACAAGGTTGCCCTCCATTGCTGCCCGATCACCAAGAAAGCAAGAACAACATAGTTCACCATCTTTGTACATTATTTTTATTTTTTTGGGGGTGAATTGGAATTGGTGGTGATTGTCGACTGATTTAAAAAGCCAAATTTGCAATTGCTCAGTACTTTTAACAAAATTAGCGAATGCCCACGGGTAGTCAAACCACCATTGACCTGGTCAAGATGTTGTTTGAAGATGAGATATGCCAACGTACATGTTAATAACTTTAATACAACGTGAAAGATGAAGGGTATCTCTAGGAATATTAAGAAGTAGTGGGCAATAGCCAATTCGCCCTTTTTTTATAAGTAAAATTTTATTGATGAAAAAAAAGTAACAAGATTACAGTATCTGATTAATCAACACACTATGCCTTAGATCAACCACTTTGAAATTGAAATTACTAGAAACAAGACTCAATGTATTCTCGAATGAGTTTGTGGCTCAATGGTAGCACCCTTGTCACAAAGTGGAGAAGTTGTGGGTTCGAAACATGTCAACAGTTGATTGTTGATATAAGTTTGATTGTTGATATAAGTTTCTATACGTAATTTAAAGGGGTAGAGGTCCCCTCAACTCGCTTGCCAATCAAAAAAAAAAAAAACTATAGTTAACCAACTAGGTTTACTACTATTTGATTCTAACAAATCTCTAAAGAGTTTCTCTTTCCAACAATATTCTATATACAATATTGTTGCTGCTATTAGCCCCTTAAGCTACGTACTTCAGTATTTGAGTTTGTATTTTTTTTTGGGAAGTGAGAAATTTGTAGGTATTGTAATATTTAAAAAAAAAGTCGTAAGAATTTTATAGGTTTCATATACTTCATAAACTTGAATTTGACGCTAAAACTAGGTTTGTGTCCTTGTTTTGCATTTTTGTTCGTACAAAGATGTTTGCTCTTACACTGCTACTCTCAATCATATATGTATTGCCTATTCAACGGGCGTTTTTTGTTGTTGGTTCTTCTGGGGGTTTCACGATTTATCAAGTAAAAATTTGCTTTGAGATTGTAGCAAGGGAAGCTAAACGCAAATTTCAACTTACTAATATACAAATTGAGGATCAACTTACATTCCATCGCATTGGAATGAGAGAACTCAGACCAGCTTACTTCGCGTACACACCACCACGTCCAAGAAAAATACTAATCAAGTAGATGTTATAAAATGTAGGGATTTTTGGACATATCCCCATTTGAAAGTGCATAGTTGAGACACCCCATTTGAATTTTTTTTAGATACCCCCATTTTAAGAAGGGCTTCAAGTTTTGCAGGACAGAAACAGATTGAAAATATCCCAAAAGGAGATACAAGTCAATAAATTCTGAACTAAAATACCCTCCTTAATCATAATATAATTATAGGTCGAATCATATATAGCAGATATGATGTACTGAACAAAAATATAAACTAAACCTAGGGAGTGATTAACCCTAGTGAGAAAAGACAAAGTAGAAAATTAACAAGAACTTAACACTATGATTAGACCTAAAATCAAAAGTCTTTGTCCTTTTCAGCAAGTCAACAAAAACTGCATATCCTGTTGAGGAAGATGGTTTAAACAGATTGATCTTTTGGAGGTTGACTATAAACAGATTGTCCTTCCCACTCAAATTGTCATTGACCCTGTCCTTCTCAAAAGTTACTTGAAGGGCTTCAAGTTCTGCAGGACAGAAACAAATTAAAAATATCCCAAAAGGACATACAAGTCAACAAATTCTGGATTAAAATACCTTCCCCAATCATAATATGATCATATGTCGAATCATATACAGCAGATATGAGGCACTGATCAAAAATATAAACTAAACCTAGGAAGTGACTAACACTAGTGAGAAAAAGCAAAGTAGAAAATTAACAAGAACATAGCATTATGATTAGACCTAAAATCAGAAGTCTATCCTTTTCAGCAAGTCAACAAAAACTGCATATCATATTGAGGAAGATGGTTTAAACAGATTGTCCTATTGGAGGGTTGACTATAAACAAATTGTCCTTCCCACCCAAACTGTCATCGACTCTGTCCTTCTCAAAAGTTACTTGTTTTAAGAAGTGGTGTTATCTAAGTCTCCAATAAAAAACTAATCTACGGCTATAAATCTCTTCTGTCTTGAAATGCAGGTATCTCAAAAACAATTTCAAACTATATCTCAAATATCCAATTTCAAATGGGGTATCTCCAAAAATCTCTAAAACGTAAAAAAAAAACATGGGGCATCAAAGAGAATATAACTTTAGTAGAGTGACTACCCAGAAAATAATGTTGATAACTAAAGGTTGGAAACAAGATCACAGATGTTTCAAGTAAAACAATTTCAATTCACCTACCAGTACTAATAATAATAATACTTGTGTACACTATTTCAGAGAATTTCAACTTACAAGAGAGCATGTTTAAGCTGCCTTAAGTATACCGTTTCTTTCAAAAGGTTTAAGCAGAATATACTTGTCCCAAGTACAAATTAATTTGTCCAAAACATTAAGATGAACAATCCCAGAGTAATGAACAATCCAAATAAATTACATCTCTTTGATGATCAATATTGCTCCAAAGAAATAATGCTATTCCTTGTCCAAACACATTGCACTTAACAGTAAAGACCCCATTTTTCTTTCACTTAATATTTTCTGATATTACCCATTCTCAGCTTTTGCTATCAACTCAAAATCTTTCCAAGAACTGCAAGAACAAAAAAATATTTGATCTCACTTTTACATTGAAAACATATTAGAAATTAAGGGTGCGTTTGATAACCCTATTTGCCTCAAGCAAATGTGTATTTTCCTGCATTTTGAGGATTTGACAGTGTTTGATAACGTTTTAGGCCATCGGGCAAATATTCGGCAAATTTTGCCCGAGATGGTCACGTGCTCCCATTTGCCTGAAAAAAGCAGGAAAATAATTCCTGACCCCCCCCCCCCCCCCCTGGGAAAATAAGGCAAAGAAATTCATTTGCCAAGTATAAAAACCAACAAATAAATCAACAAACCTAATCTTTCTCTCTCTCTCGACAACAATGGCGGCCAAAACTGCAGCGCAAAACACCGATTGACCATCACTCGTCGTCTTCACTCTTCACCATCGATCGACCTCCACCATCACAACAACAAACCTAATCTTTCTCTCTCTCTCGACAACAATGGCGGCCAAAACTGCAGCGCAAAACACCGATTGACCATCACTCGTCGTCTTCACTCTTCACCATCGATCGACCTCCACCATCATTCGTCGTCTTCACCATCGATCGACCTCCACCTTCTGTCATCGTCATCGACCTTGACATCGACCCGTCATTTTCATTCATTTCAACGGTGAGTTTTCTTCGACAGCAATGCGAATTTTTTTTCCTCTTTCGATTTTCTTGTTTTCTTCTTTTTTGGTTTCGGTTTAACAACAAATGTTAAACAAACTTGAATATTTCATTTGTATAAGTTTGGGGTTTTTTCGAAATTGGGTTCTTCAATTCCAATTTTTGAAAACCCTAACCCTAAAAATTTAGGGGTTTTTCAAAATTAGGTTAATTGTGTTTGATTGATGATACAATTCGAATTTTTGAAAGGGAATATTTCATTTGTTGGATGCAATATTTCATTTGTTGACTGTACTTTTACATGTTCATGTACTTACTGCCTTACTGGATAACTTTTCATGTTTGTATACTTCAACGGGAATGACAGGGAATCACTGTAACTGATTGAGGCCATCTAGGCGACTAGGCATACCAATTTACCTGTTATTGAATGCTTACACGATAGAAATTAATGAGAGATGTCTTGTACAACAACCAATGAATAAAGTTTGAGACTTTTTTTTTATCAGATTTCTCTATTTAATTATAAATTTAGCCAGGTCAATTCGAGTTGGGAGTTTTTCATTTTACCTGTGAAAGAGTGCTAAAATTTTACAGAGTGGTAAAAGTTATAACCTGTATTTGGTTACCGTAGATACGATCTTGAATTGTCCAAAACTTGGTATAATTTTATAGGCAGTAAATTGATGATACAATCGAAATTTTTAAAACCCTAACCCTAAAAATTTGGGGTTTTTTTAAAATTAGGTAAATTGTGTTTGATTGATGATACAATTCGAATTTTTGAATAACAAACAAAAGTAAAAATACCAAATTTATATGGTACTATTTTCTAGGTTGATCACCTGGCCCTAGGTCATCGTGAGAGCGATCATATATGTATATCATCCATCTTCAGCATGGTTCATACAGTACATGTTAATAAACAAGGGATGTATCATGCATGCATGCTGATTACCTCTGACCATGCAAGGGATGTAGTTAATTATTGTGTGCGGCTTTGGCGTAAAATATATATGCCCAACATTATACTGTACATACACATTACACAGTGTGTATATATATATATATATATATATATGCTCCTCGTTGTATATATGTAGGTTTGTAAATGTTTGGGAATATCACTGAAGAATTAATGTATGCGAAGCAACTGTTAGAAGAGTTAAAACTTAAAACTGGTCAATTTTAACAAGGAGCTGACTGCTGAGGCATGAATGAAATTGAGGCTAGGTGGTTGTAAATATATATTTACTTAAGTAACCCATTTGAATATAAAATGATGACGTTGTGTATTCTAGTTGGATAGTCAGTATGAAATTCTATTGCCATGGTGAGTATAATAACATTACTATTAGTATTTACTACTCTCTCAAAATGATTAGAACAATCTAATTATTTAATCTTTAATCAAAATGATTAGAACAATCTAATTATTTTTCTTTTCCAAGTTGCAGTCTCGAAGTCTCGCATCTTCGTTTCGGTCGTCACTCTCTGCTTTATTTCTTTGGTGTGCACTGAATTGAACCAGGTATTTTTTCTATCTAATAAATGTTCATATCAACTGAGTGTGTTGCCATGTTAAGTGTTAATAGCATGTTTAGAGTTACATGTATTTCTTCTAGAAAGTATTATGATTGCCTCATATATGTATTGATCATGCTTAGGTGTACTTGTTATATATGTTGTTGTATTGTATAGTTTAGAACGACATGTTGTATTTTAGAAATGTAATAGAACTATACATATTGTGCGTGTACATGTTGCACTGTATTTATCCATGCTGCACTGTATAAGTCTAGAACTATAGATAACATAAGGTTAGGTTAGTTCATTACCCAAGCTGGTTAATAAAGAAATTCACTATCAATACATATATTGTTTCAGATACCATTATGGTTAAGTATGCTTGTTATATTGTGCGTCATGGGATACGTCCGGGTGTATACCTAACCTGGTCGGAAGCCAAGGCTCAAGTAGACGGTTTTCCAAACAATGATTATCAGGGCTGCAAATCTCTTGCCGAAGCCCATTTTTTGTATGACCAGTACTTATCTGGTTTACATCACTGTAGTAGTTTTTTGTCGAGAAATGGATAATATTCCTAAACAAGAACGGTAAATGAAGCAACTCCTTTGGAGTACTGCAACCCGTTTGTACGGGGAATCAATTGTCAAGCTATTATTGATAGCCTCTGACAGTGGCAATAATGAGGGTCTGTGCACTTACGTGTAAATCGACCTCTATTGCTTAAAACCTTGTTAGTAATATTATTTATTAATCGATGTGTACTTTGTGACTTCAGGCAACCCCAGTTTACATCACTGTAGTAGTTTTTTGTCGAGAAATGGATAATATTCCTAAACAAGAACGGTCAATGAAGCAACTCCTTTGGAGTACTGCAACCCGTTTGTACGGGGAATCAATTGTCAAGCTACTATTGATAGCCTCTGACAGTGGCAGTAATGAGGGTCTGTGCACTTACGTATAAATCGACCTCTATTGCTTAAAACCTTGTTAGTAATATTATTTATTAATCGATGTGTACTTTGTGACTTTAGGCAACCCCAGTTTACATCACTGTAGTAGTTTTTGTCGATAAATGGATAATATTCCTAAACAAGAACGGTCAATGAAGCAACTCTTTTGGAGTACTGCAACCCGTTTGTACGGGTAATCAATTGTCAAGCTATTATCGATAGCCTCTAATAGTGGCAGTAATGAGGGTCTGTGCACTTACGTGTAAATCGACCTCTATTGCTTGAAACCTTGTTAGTAATATTATTTATTAATCGATGTGTACTTTGTGACTTCAGGCAACCCCAGTTTACATCACTGTAGTAGTTTTTTGTCGATAAATGGATAATATTCCTAAACAAGAACGGTCAATGAAGCAACTCCTTTGGAGTACTGCAACCCGTTTGTACGGGGAATCAATTGTCAAGCTATTATTGATAGCCTCTGATAGTGGCAGTAATGACGGTCTGTGCACTTACGTGTAAATCGACCTCTATTGCTTGAAACCTTGTTAGTAATATTATTTATTAATCGATGTGTACTTTGTGACTTTAGGCAACCCCAGTTTACATCACTGTAGTAGTTTTTTGTCGAGAAATGGATAATATTCCTAAACAAGAACGGTCAATGAAGCAACTCCTTTGGAGTACTACAACCCGTTTGTACGGGGAATCAATTGTCAAGCTATTATTGATAGCCTCTGATAGTGGCAGTAATGAGGGTATGTGCACTTACGTGTAAATCAACCTCTATTGCTTGAAACCTTGTTAGTAATATTATTTATTAATCGATGTGTACTTTGTGACTTCAGGCAACCCCAGTTTACATCACTGTAGTAGTTTTTTGTCGAGAAATGGATAATATTCCTAAACAAGAACGGTCAATGAAGCAACTCCTTTGGAGTACTGCAACCCGTTTGTACGGGGAATCAATTGTCAAACTATTATTGATAGCCTCTGACAGTGGCAGTAATGAGGGTCTGTGCACTTACGTGTAAATCGACCTCTATTGCTTGAAACCTTGTTAGTAATATTATTTATTAATCGATGTGTGTATGTGATGGATTTATATAGAACTTCAACATCGCAGTAACCAAGTAAAACTGTTCATGTATTTTATGCTTACAGTCCTTCTACATTCTTTTCCCATCGGTGAATTACAGAGTTTACATCACTGTAGTAGTTTTTTGTCGAGAAATGGATAATATTCCTAAACAAGAACGGTCAATGAAGCAACTCCTTTAGAGTTGCAACCCGTTTGTACGGGGAATCAATTGTCAAGCTATTATTGATAGCCTCTGACAGTGGCAGTAATGAGGGTCTGTGCACTTACGTGTAAATTGACCTCTATATATGTATTGATCATGCTTAGGTGTACTTGTTATATATGTTGTTGTATTGTATAGTTTAGAACGACATGTTGTATTTTAGAAATGTAATAGAACTATACATATTGCACGTGTACATGTTGCACTGTATTTATCCATGCTGCACTGTATAAGTCTAGAACTATAGATAACATAAGGTTAGGTTAGTTCATTACCCAAGCTGGTTAATAAAGAAATTCACTATCAATACATATTGTTTCAGATACCATTATGGTTAAGTATGCTTGTTATATTGTGCGTCGTGGGATACGTCCGGGTGTATACCTAACCTGGTCGGAAGCCAAGGCTCAAGTAGACGGTTTTCCAAACAATGATTATCAGGGCTGTCAATCTCTTGCCGAAACCCATTTTTTGTATGACCAGTACTTATCTGGTCGTGCGGCACAGAGATCCAACAACCTGTGCAACCCTATTTGCAGCCGGCGACCACCTTTCCAGCTACGATCCCTGCTACCCTCCCCGATACGCTTCCAACTATGTCCGATAGTTGGTGGTTGGTTAGGAAGCTAGTGGTTGTTCTCTTGGTTATGTTGATCGCCATTCTATTGAAGTTGTTGTTTGTGTTGTAACTTGGGTCGTTGTAAACATTTTTAATCAGGGAAATGTACGAACTATGTCTGATAGTTTGTGGTTGTCGTTTGTAATCATAAAATGTTCGAACTATTTGATATTAATACGAGGAACGTTTTTTAATCATGGAACTTGGTTGTTTATATTAATACGAACTATATATGTATACTGTGTTTAAAGGGTTGGGGGTTTTGTAGAATGCCAACTGAGGAGGAAGAACGTAGGTTGTTGGCTGCAATTGTGACAATTGTAGCTGTCCATTCTGTGATGCAACGTCGACGACGGTCTAGGAGGTATATCAGATCACCTAGTATACCTAGGGAGCCATACACGTACCAAGATCATGAACGTCTATCTAGGCTATCAAGATTCTATATAGACAACGACACTAGCTGCCATGAAAACCTAAGGATGAGGCGTAATGCATTCCATCAACTATGTTGTCGCTTACGCCGCTTAGGTCTAGCAAACTCCCGTTACGTGACTGTGGAAGAGCAAGTTGCCATGTTCTTATTGATAGTGGGACATGATAACCGCAATCGGAGAACACGATTCGAGTTCCAACGATCGGGTGAAACCGTGAGTCGATTCTTCCATGTTGTCTTGGACACGCTGATAAAATTGTTTAGGGAAGTTGTCAACAATGCTACCGAAGCCAACTCACCACTGACCAACCATGACAACCCTGTGTACTACCACGAGTTTTTTAAGGTCTGATTCTTAACTCTAGAACGAACTCCAAAAAAAAATATTTTTAAAACGACCACTTAGACTAACCAAACATTTTTTGATACAATAGGATGTTGTTGGTGCGGTCGATGGTACCCATTTTCCTACCATGGTCCCTATCACAGATCATACTAGGTACCGCAACCGGAAAGGTGAAATATCCCAAAATGTCCTTGTAGCTTGCACTTTTGACATGAGGTTTACTTACGTGCTTGCGGGGTGGGAGGGATCGGCCCACGTTGGTCGATTGTTGCGGAACGCAGTTACTAGTCAGGGTAGGAGGTTAACTATACCGGACGGTAAGTACTACCTTGCCGATGCAGGTTTTGCATTGAGTCCGGGGTTTTTAACCCCTTACCGCAGCGTCCGGTACCATCTTAGAGAGCGAGGAACCAACTCTCCCCAAAATGCTGATGAGTTGTATAATTGGAGACATTCGTCAATGCGTGGCGTGGTTGAGAGGATTATTCGTGTGCTAAAAAAGAGATTCGCGTACCTTAGGCATGCTCCTTTCTATGATGTGAGAACGCATACCAAGATTATCTTGGTTTGTTGTGCGTTGCACAATTTTCTGAAAGATATCGATCCCACGGATGTTTGGCAGCCCTGGGTACCGATGGAAGACGACCAACCAGAGGTAGTACCTGAAGTCGATCCCGGAAATGGTGGGGGTGGGATTCTTATTGGTCCGTACCAAGCTTGGACAAATTGGCGTGACAATTTGCGTAATGAAATGTGGGCCGATTATTTGGACTACCACAATGGCGAACCAGAATGAGAACCATATTTGTTTTGTTTTCATGGTTATGTACGATTTGTAACAATTTATGTATTTGGATATTTGGTTTGTATTTGTATGACTATTTGAAGTATTTGTTGTTTTTCATGAATGGATATATTGTTAGGCATGTCAACCATTAACTTCAAACCACCAAGGAGGACTAAGAAACCCAAACAGACTACACCTCCACAACCTTCTCAATCCACTCAATCGCTACCTCAGGAACAGCCGTACTTTCCACCCCATAACCAGGGTAGTTCTCGCCAAACTGGTAAAACCCAGATTAGGTGGACAAAGCAAATGATTGAGGTCATGCTCGATGTCTTGTGTGAAGAGGTTGCGCTTCGAGGTAAGCGTGTCGACAATGGGATAAAAACTGAATCCCTAAAGGCAGCCGCTGTGGCTGTGAACAAGGCATTAGGGATGCATGTTGGGCATGAGAATGTTAGATCGAGCATGAAGACTTTGAGGGCTTCATACCTCACAGCCAAGGCGCTCATTGATGCTAGTGGTTTTGGTTTCACTTTCGATAGTGGAACCAGGACTATATCTGGAGACGAAGACGCTTGGAATAGATATTTTCTGGTAATTCTTCTAGTGTTTGAACTCCATTCAATTAAAATTTGCCCCATGTCTATACCCACTTCTAATACACATATGTACATATATGTGTTAATGTAGGCCCATCCCGAAGCGGTACCTTTACGTGGGAAAGAATTTTCATATTATGACCAGCTGTATATCATCATCGGTAATGAGACTGCAAATGGTCATGGAGGTGACGTTGGAGACCAAGAAGAAGAACTCTTCGTCGTTGATTCACCAAATGGTAACCTTTGTTGTACGTTAAATATTGTTAGGCGTTTGCGTCCAACCATTATCCCTAAGTCTCGTAAATGTGTGTTCATTAGGGACAGAACCTGATGAAGTAGAAGATTTTGTGGTAATGGAGGGAGCCGACACAAGTAAAAGTCAACGAGCTCCGCATACTGGAAATTCTGGGCTGAGTACTAATGAAAGCTCTAGTTCGGAAGGGCCTCGTAGGCTGCCTATACCACCTCCCATTGTACCTTTGCAGAACAAGCGTAAGAAGTCGCGCCTAGGCTGCATTGATCCAAGTGACGCAGAATATAACAAAGGGATGATGGACGCTGTGAAATCTCTGGCAGATCATTTTTCTGGTCCAAAGATCGATGATCTTACTGAAGCATTGTCGAACGTCCTAGGTGATGACGAAGATATGCTTTTGGAGGCAATAGACTTGCTCGGTGCTAACAAAGCGCTAGCGTCTGTGTTCATGGGGTTGAATGTAAAACTGCAGCGTCCTTGGTTGCTTAAGAAGCTGGCAAATGCTGCCCGTAATGTCTAGTATCGAAGTCGTTGAATTTCCTTGTTGTGTTTGTTTGTTTTTTGGTTCTGCATATGTGAACAATATTGTGTTAAGTTAGTTTGGACGTTGCAAACGACACCTTTAGACAGTTTATTGAAACCATGTTTGGGGTGTTTTTCTAACACCGAAAGACTTATGTTATGGAGTTGTTTGTTTGGATTTCTCATTTTTTTATATTCTTATATTATGTTGGTGATGCCAATGCTCTGCTTAATTTGATAGGAATGCATCCCGGTAATTTTGGAAGAAACATTGCGAGTCTATATAGGCAGCGCAATGTGCATTGGACTGGAGATATGGATGTGCATTGGACTGCAGATATGGATAAGTTATTGTGTGATGTGCTGTTGTTCCATGCAACAGGCAATGTACCTGTGATGGTCCGACTCCGGTCAGCTTATGACCATTTTGTCAATAGTGTGAAACACGGTTTCAACATCGAAGTTAGTTTCAACGAGATTCGATGTCGAATCTCGTATTTCAAGAGAGAATTTAAGCTAGTCCAGGAGTTGTGCGAAGACTATAGTTTTTATTTTGACAATGTCACGTTGAAAGTTAGCGGAACCAATGAAGAGTGGGACGAGGTCAATAGTGGAATTCCAGGCCGTTACGGCCACATTAAGGATAGGTGTATTCCAACCTACTTGCCAATGTCTACTATAGTGATTGCGTATAGTCTGCGTCCATGAGTGACGGCTATCTGTAATGTATGTAATGACTGCTTTATAAGCAAATTTGTTTAATGACAATTTTATTGAGTGCCATATATATCTATTTTGTTCAACAATTAATTAATTTTGTGGAGTCCTTACATTCTTCATGTGTTATTTTATAAAAAGGAATCGCGTGGACACCAAAAGACGATGAAAATTTATGTGTTGCTTGGGGGTTAGTCCGGAGCTCACCACCGGTAAATGGTACCGGTGAAGAGTTTTGGGGTGTTGTTTCCGACCGATTCCATGCAATGGAGGGAGTTACTATAGGTAGAGGTCTGTCACACCTAGCCAATAGAATGTCTGAAATTTGGGAGACTACCGAGCATTTTATCGGTATTGTTGAGTTGCTTCGCGAGCGTCAAAAAAATTTCGATTGTGAATTGGAACGGAACCGCGCAGCGTTGAAGGTATACAAATACGGCCAACATAAAGACTTCGAATTCAATTCTTGTTTGCCAATCTTAGAACCATACATGCGTTGTGGACAACCAGGTTGTACCGGTGTGATGAAAATCTACACTGGAAGTGGGAATAGACTTGATGAAAAGTGGATAAGTCTTGTGAAGTGCTCCGTTGAACTATGTCCATCAATCGAGTACTTGTTTCCAATACTTCGATCGGCTCCGACGAATAACATGGGGATGATATGTGCTCGATGCCTTCAACATCCCTGTCGCGAAGATTGCTCTTACGCATGGTTTCACTATAAAGCACAAGAATTCGAGACGTGTATGCATTGCTCGAATACACCATGTCCTAACGAATGTTTTAGGTTTTGTGATAACGATAACTACTTTGATAATGAGTCGAGTCAGACTCATGATGTTTAATATGAAATTTTGTAAAAATTTTAAAAAACTTGTGTACCTTATTAATATGTAATATTACGTGATGGGGATTTTTCGTATAAAACTCGAACAATGACAACCTTTTCATTAATGTTTCGCCGCACTTATATACTTGTTCTATTGGAATGTGTTCACACAGAATTTGATAATGGAAGGTGGAAGGGGTTTTTGTAGACGACGTGTCCGATGGACAACATCAATGGATAACTTGTTGTGGACCAAAATAATGGCCGAACCGACACGTACTGTGACGAAAAGCATAGTGCACGATGTTGCTAGTGAATTAAAGATTGTATTGGGGCGTGTATTATTTTCAAATTCAAATATTTTCACCCATTTTGTATTATTTTGTATATTACCTTTCTAGCCTATGTATTGTTTAGTATTATTACTGTATATTTGTTTTTTGTTTTTTTTTTTTTGTTCATATTAGATGTCCAAAGCGAAAGGACTTCAGCCAATTGACGGAGAGCGTAATATCTGGTGGTCCAAGACAGTGACGAAAGCGAACGTCACCAATTCAAAGATTATGGTATGTCTAATTTTTTTTTTTCGAATCTTATATATATTCTGAATTTTTTTGAATACATGTAATACCATGATTGACGAAATTAGGGAGATAACATATTTATAAATGTAACCTGTCTTTAACAGAAAATTCCGGCAAGGTTGAACGACAATTTTCATTCTGGCTTGGTTACGAATATGTGGTGTTGTGATCATAACCATAAGATCGTCTTGTTGTGGGATTCAGACCATGCATACTACTTCAAACATCTAGGCTGGAACACTTTCATCAAAAACACCAAATTGGCTGCAGGTGATGAAATCTTATTTGAGATTTTGGGTTATGTTCAGCATCGTTTAGAGATTTGGGTTCAGATCAGGCGTATGGACCCCACAGTTTCTGATTGGGTGCTCAAGGGTTGGAAAAAAGTCGAGAGATTGTATGCTCGGGCAAGGGTTGAAGGAGTGTTCCTTGATACACCAACGGAGAAGGTTCGTACTCCGGCCAGGATCCGCAACACTACTTCAAAGATTGTATCACTTGGTATTGGAGCTGGGAAGACAGATGGCGCATCTGGATCTCGGAAAAAGTCACTGGCGAAGAAACCGAAAATGCGAGTGATCATGCCGAAAGTCATGAAGTTCAGGATCCCCGATGGAGTAACACCCAAGGCAGCAACACCCAAGGCACCCAAGACAGTAGCAAAGGCAGCAGCACCCAAGGCAGCACGGAAGGCAGCAGCAACCAAGGCAACACCCAAGGCAGCAGTAACCAAGGCAACCAAGGCAACAGTACCCAAGGCGGCAACCAAGGCAACAACAAGGCAAACACCCAAGGCAACCAAGGCAGCAACCAAGGCACGCAAGGTGACAGCAAGCAAGGTTGATAGGGCTGGAAAAAAGAAGATGAAGATTGGCGATGATGAAGTTGTTTGTACTCGTCAAGAACCATGTTCATGCTTTGACAACTATGGCGTTGGCGGTAAATGGGACTGTGTAGCAGAAATTTTCAGGAACTCAGAAGCAACAATGGATATCGATGTCGCAGTTGAGATTTCAGACTCCACAATAGTGATTGACAGTGATTCTGACAGTGAGGTATTCTAGTTATTGACAGTGATTGACAGCAGTTAATGTGCATTTGGTAAACTGATTGACAGTATTTTGGTAAAACTGTGTTAACAAATATTTGTTGCTATTTATGACGGCATTAGTTGTTAATATTTTGGTAAAACTGATTTGACAATAGTTTTCATGACGACATTATAAATGTTGGTCGTCCGGACATGTATCCGACTTTTATGACATAACTTTTGTTTATAACAATATTATTATTTTTGTGACGTAACTCGTGCACTAGAGTCATGTGCGTACAGGTTATTTTCGATATTGCTAGTGATTTTTTTATACATGTCATTGTAATTTTTCTTTTTATAATGTCGATGTGTATAGTTGGTTACATATGCTTATGTTTATCGAGTTGAAAGTCCTTGTGTTAACTACACACGGGGCTATTAAATATTTTATTTTTTAACAACAAGATTTTTTTTATTATATTTGTTTATGGGCTTGTTTATAACTCGTGCATTAGAGTTATGTGCGTACAAGTTATTTTCGATATTGCGTGGTGCTTATTTTCGATATTGTGAGTGATTATTTTTTATATATGTCCTTGTATTTTTTATAATGTCGATGTGTATACTTTGTTACACATGTTTATGTGTATCGAGTTGAAGGTCCTTGTGTTAACTACACACGGGGCTATTAAATATTTCATTTTGTCCACCAAGATTTTTATTATCCCAATTTATCTTCTATAACAACCACTACCTTTTTTTTCGTTAATTTAAATTTTAAAATTTTATTAATAAAAATTTTTAAATTTTTTGAAGTTTTGTATTATTACTACAAATCACAAATATGTATTATGTTATTGGGTTGGGTTGATAAGACATGTGTTTTGTCAAAGGTTTAAGATTGATGGGCGTAAGATTTATGAGCTATAAAAATTGGCCCATGTTCAGTTTAAGTGTTTGCCTAATCATTTAAAGGTTATCAAACAGAGAAATAGTGGCAAAACCAAGTTTTAAAGTGTTTGCCAGTGTTTGCCCATGGAGTTATCAAACACTTGCAAAATTTGTTTGCCTCAAAATTTATTTGCCTGAAGCCGGCAAATCACCATTTGCCTCAAAATTTGCCGGATTGCCGAAAACATCAATTTGCCAGGAAAATTTATCAAACGCACCCTAAAACTAATACAACAATGGATCCTATCTTAAGATATGGGAGGCAAGTGATTTAAACATTTGGGATACATTTAAGAAGACATTTTAACATTTTGTCAAATACTTTGTTATGGGAATGTGAATACCCATAAATCAAGTCAATGTTTTCCGATAATACCCAATCCCATTACTCTATTGGTCTATTCTGTAAAATAATTTGATCCTTCTTTATGGGAATGTGAAAGCTCAATATTTTCCGATACCACCTAATCCCATCATCCCCTCATCGAATCTTATGATCGGAGAGTCACAGACATCAAGATGAACTAGGGTTTTGTTTGGAGTAAATAAAAAGCATGGAAAGAAGTAGACTTTCACGTTCGAGTAATCTAATCTATTCTTGCTCCATTGTGTTACCTATGTATATAAACTGTGTTTGACAATAATTTCATAGTTTGATTCTTTTTTCTAGTCTTTGTTATGTGCAGAATTCAGACCTGTTTCTGACATTTTCAGAGAATCTCTGTATCTGACCATAGCTACATCACCTTTGATTCTGTTGTACATATACAGCATAGTGAGTATCTTTGACTTTAGGTTGCTAATAAGCAACCCATTTAAGAGAATTGCATTTGTGCAAACTAAGTTCAAAGACAAAGTGACAGTGCGACATATATATGAAAAACTGTCATTAAATTCTTAAGACACATCTGTAGGACTTTGATGTGTTGAAAGGTGGCTCCCTGACATAATACTTCACTGGCATAATATCTTAATCTTCCTGGTGATTCAAAGAAAAAGCAACTGACTATTTAAAATGTAACAGTAACAAGCCACTCTACTACTAATTAGTACTAAGCCACTAATACCCAAGCTTACCAAAACTTGTCAACAGTTTTCAAACCAACACCTCCTTTTTGAGTATGAATCACAGTCTTGGCAGCAGCCACAGCACACGGGATGGAATACTTCTTGGCCTTAGTTGCTATTTCAAAACCTCTCAGATCTTCTAAATTATAAGTTTATAACAATCTAATCATCTTTAAACACATTAATTTGTAGTTTGGCACAGATGCAACTCATCTTAGTAACAGGTACAACAGAATCAAAGCTGATGCTGCTAAAGGTCAGATAGATGCAGAGATATTCTCTGAAAAGCCAGAAACATATCATAAAGACTTATCACAAAAGAAAGAATCAAAAAGAGCAGGTTTGAAATTATGGTGTCAGTCTTGTATACCTTATACGCAAATGTAGATTATTCGAAATTTTGCCATGTGGAAATATACTTACAAGTGTAGGAACATATAAACTCGCAGCTTTATATATAGGCAGTATGGAACAAGTGTAGGAATAAACTTACAAGTCTACTTATCTCTCTTTCATTTTCTATCTTCTTCTTTTTCTTTTTGTATCATTTATGTTCCATCACTTCAATGAGTGTAGCCTTAGTGGTAATAAGATGAGTAAGTTTTTCTTTGAATACTCTCAATTCATTTAATCTGTGTTTTTACATTCCAAAAACACAAATTTAATTTAGTTTTATTGTACAGGCAGGAATATTTTTAATTTATAATGATCTATCCTCTCAAATCGAACTCGCAAATGGTAGTGTTTTTTCGGGATGGTAAGTACCTAATATTCATAGGTCTATGTTGTTAATGTCTTTCCTGTACGTCTAACACTTTAACTGGATTTTAACTTTTGTAAACAAGAAATTATCTCATGACAATCTCTGCAAAGAGTTACGTTGGATTTAAAATTACTTTAGTAATCAAATATTGACCAACATTTCTTCATCTTGTCTGCAGTATTTTCACAGGAAGTGGCCAGAGACTGCTGAGTGAGAAGCGATTAAGACTATAACCTTGCCTGGGTAAGACTATAACCTTGCTATCATTTTGTTTGTAAGAAAACCAAAGCTGGTAACATGATGATATCACGATAGTTGTCCAACTGATAACATCATTTTATGAGCTCTTTTTTGTTTGTAAGGAATTTACAATAAAATAACTTAACTCTTATTTTTATGATTATGAAGACATGTTTGAGGGACTTCCCGGAATCTCAACAATCAGACATCAATACACCAATTGAAAACATGGACATTGATGTAGACTTGATCTTCATCCCCATCCTATCTGGAAAGACACCTAAGGACAAGAAACCCTTTCATTGGACACTTCTTGTCTGTGATCTTAAGAAGAAGAGATGGCTACACTACAACTCCATGGGAACAACGAAAAAATTGAAGCCAAACAAAGTTGCATACGACCAAGCAAATATGATGGTATGATTTTTAATTATACACATTGCATTGGTGAATATTTTTGTTT
The DNA here is from genome assembly GCA_023053565.1 of Aquilegia eximia. Taxonomy (NCBI): domain Eukaryota; kingdom Viridiplantae; phylum Streptophyta; class Magnoliopsida; order Ranunculales; family Ranunculaceae; genus Aquilegia; species Aquilegia eximia. Next base: position 16,843,261 of record JALIGU010000005.1, read on the forward strand.
GATTATACATCATGTTATGATCAGACGGGAAGGAAGACAGGAATAGAGTTGAGCTACTTGAGCCTCCTGATGAATTGTTTTTAAGAATTTCTAATATGTAGCAAAGAACTGATTTGTAATTTTGCCATCATTAATGAAAACTGTCACATTTAGCAACAAAAGAAGGCAAGTGCCTACAATATGAAATTCAAAATAAAATTCATCTACAAATTTTAATGGCGATTCTACCTTCTTTTTTAGGTAGATGGGAGAATGACTAAAATGATTTTTTAGCTATTTTTCATAAAATCATCTAATGTTTTCATGTTTATGCACATTTAGGAGTAGTTGGTATTGTTCAAGCTAGAACCCACAAGTGACAAGCCACAACTCCTTCTATAATATTTGAATTTTCTGTTATAGCTATTGTAAGGAATTTTACATGAGCATTAGTCAATGGTCATCACTGCATCCACAACTATTGATGTCTGTCAGGCTAAAGGAAAGCCATTAACTGTAGTGCGCTGCACTAAAACTAGATGCATGGATGTGTCCTTATCTGTTTACATCCAGAGAAGTATTGTTGGTCCAATCCTCATGCATGGTGTCACTTGGTCTTTGCACTTATTGGTTTGCAAAAGAGAATCAAAGGTGATGTAGGCAGCTAAGATCAGATTCAAAGATATATTCTGAGTCCAAAGTGAAGTCTATTCCCAGAGTCTTCTGAAGTCTATTCCCTCTATGTCTCCTTTATTTTATTATCTTCTTTCATTCATTTTCTTCTTCTTCTGCTTTCAATCCTTTTGATTTGTATCATGTTTCATGAGTGTAGCCTGCTTAGAGGTAATAAGGGTAAATTTTCTTTAAGAACTGTAATGATATTGATGAAATTTATGTTGTCTTTTGAAATTTATATTCATGGTTTGATGACAGGAATTTGTGTTATAATGATCTATCCTCTCAAATTGAACTTGTCACCAAGAAGAAGACATATACCGTAAGTAATGATCTATATATATCCTTCTCTTATATTAAACTCCTAGGATCATCTACATTGTTTGTAAGCATTTGTATTATTGTTTGTAAACAAGAAATTAGCTCATAAACATTGTAATATTAGACCAAGCATCTCTAGTTTGCAAGTAAATAATGAGTCAACATTGTTTGGATACTATGTTATATTGTAAGGAGTTTTACATGAACATTACTGCATCCTTGGTGAATAAATGTTTAAGATTCGCATCTGACGTAGAGCAATCATATTACAGCAATTTAGTGTTAACTATCAATGCCTCCCAGGTTTTATAATGATCGTTAACAATTTATAACAATCAAAGTTCTTATCAAAACACTACAGAAATTGACTTGATTTATCAGTTTTGGTATCTTATCAGATACCATCATGTTATCAGTCACTATGGCTAGTGTAGGTTTCACTGATTACATGATGTTATCAGTTTTGGTTTCCCTGATAACATCATGTTATCAGTCACTATGTCCAGTGTAGGTTTATGTTAATAACATATTGATTTGTGTTTATAATTTTATTTTTCTAAGAAAACAAAAGTTGATAACATATTAATTTTGCTTGAAAAACAGAAGAACCATCTTGTTCTCCTAATCAACAAAAGATTTAAGATGGAGCTGGTAAACGAACCACTAAGGTTGGATCTGCCATTGGAAGAAGCTATAACACCACGACAGGGTCAAACTAATGATTGTATTATTTATGTTGGCTTGATCATGGAAGCTTTGACATTTATGAACCCTGTACAAGATAATGTAGATGAAAATTTGGGACCAAAAACACGTGCTCAATGGGCAGTTTCGATCATGAAGGACAACCTAAGGTGTTGGACTGAAGAATATCAAGATCTTGTGGATAAAAGACTTGGATTGGTCTTGCTTGCCATGGATGCGCCAATGATGATAAGGGCCAATGGTAAGCCATGAAATTTTTCTGCAACACTTTTAGCCAACTTTGGAATCTGTGGATCAGCTTTAAGGGTCGGTTGTCCAACTTTTTTTTTTTTTAATAAAGCCCATGATTGTTCCTTGTTCAAAGATTTCACTTCAATTGTATTGCCTGCTCCCATGGAGCCACATACATCTACTGACCGTGTTGAAAGAACAATTTTAGACTTGTTTTCATTACTAGGAAGAGGTATTCCTATACTTTGTATATCAATTTCTTCCCATACGTCATCAAGCAATATCAAAAATTTCTTCATTTTCAATGCATTAAGAAAGTCACTAGCTCGTGAGCTTAAAGGAACAGTCTCAAGCCATGACATCAATCCCAATCTCTCTCGGATGGCTTCTTGAACAGTTGCTATCTTTACCTCGCTCGATATAAATAGCCATATGACGACATCAAAGTCATTGTTGATTTTCTTCAAAAGGTTAATTTTCCCAAATCCACCAAATCCATACAATCCCAAGATCTGAACATCATCTTTTTGAAGGAGACTAAGGCATTTTCAAATTCAAAATCCAAGCCAACCGTAAAATTTTCTGGCAGCTCTTGAACTAGAGAGCAAGGTGGATTCTCAGCCACAATTTCGAAGACTCCATAGCGCTTTAGATTTTCCAAAAGTAGTAACTTCTTTACCACTTTTTTGCCTAACTTATAGCTACTCCAGCAGTTCTTAGTACAACAACCATTAAGGCACTTTCTCTCAAGATGTTGTGTCCCTTCAAGTATGATTTTGTCCACCTCAAGTTGCCTGTCTTCCACTCTTTTCATCCATCCGTCCACCCGATTAGTGCGTTTCTTTAGCCGTTCCTCTTCAGCGATGACCTTATTGTTGACGTCACTCTTAAGCTCATTCAATTGTGCCATTTTCTCCTTAAGCTAGTCGAGAATTTTTTTCAAGTGCACGGAGGTAATTGAGATGTTTTATACTGCATTCCATTACACGAGAAACTAAATCAATAATGGGACTAACCAAATCCATGGTTCGTTAGGCACAATTTCAGTGACAGAGTTGAAGTATATGTTGCTACAAAGAGGAAGATTAACTTACAGAAATGAAAGAATGAAAGCTGAAAGAAAAAGAGAAATGTCTGGGAATTATTATAACAGGGTAAATCAATTATATAGTCAACAACTTCATGGAATAAATGTATAAGAAGAAAGCTGGAAAAGAGGTTTGATGCAATGCAAATGCAGAACAGATCGAGGTCCCTTGCTTTGAAAAAGTTAAAGTAATTTAAAGTTGTACAGAATATTATGCTTTTCACACTGAATAAATTCCAAAGGCATCAATGGCTTGCCTATCAACTTAATGGGAAAAAAAGAAGGTCTACAAAGAGTGGGGCAAGACCACTTGTGTATGTTTTGTGATAGACTGGGAATTATTAAAAGAATGGTTCATTCTCACATGCCTTTGTCTGATGATAGAAAATAAGTGGTTGTGAAAGAAATGTCAGAGGTCCCTAGCTTTGAAAATATAAAGGGTTTTTATTCATTTCACATTCAGAATAATCTCAAAAGGCCTCAATGGCTTGCCTTATGCCATATGCCAAAATAACCTTCTAAGCAACAAGCAAGCATAGCTTATAGCAAATGACCTCTATTTTCAATCATGTTGATGTACCGGGGAATGAACTTTTACGTGGATAGCTTATGGTTTTTTTCAGTGTGCTTGTTATTAACAATTTAATTTGAGCACTAAACATTAGAATCATCATCATCATCATTATTGTATTTTTTTTGCGAATCACGCAATTTAATAAAAACTGGATCATTGGTAATGTTGCCTACTAACTTACTCCAATCTTTGCATACATACCTACATCGAGAAAGACTTTGGACTGATAATCTAGAAAAGATATCAATCATGTTGTACTAAACCTTCTTAAAGATGAAGAAGCTCTGAAAGAGAAAAAAAAAAAAAAAATCAAGTTTGGAGAAGAAAGAAACCTAGTACATACTACATCACTAAATCCCTTATGAATCATTAGGTTTGAAGATTAGGTTTAGGTTTCTTTATTTTTTTGGCTTTTTAAATAACGTGGGCTAGATGCCTAGATGCAAATTATTTCTTTCTTCTTATGGGCTCAAGCTATACTCTAATTCAAATTATCACTTCTTATGGGCTAGGAAACATTTCAAAATTTTTGTAGAATTTTGGTGATTCACATGGCACCAATGCAATTGCCGTAAATGTACACACAACTTTGTTTTAAAAAAAAATTGCAAAATTTTTGCTGACCAAAGAGTGGTTTTGGGTGAATTTAGTGGGAAGCTTTACTTTATAAAGCCTGACATATTAAGTCAATTTACATTGAACTTTAGTAAACTGCCTGCTTATTTGCATATGTTCGACTGACTAAGACAAATTTTGCATATGTTCGACTCGCTAAGTTTTTTGATATGGGCAAGCTGGGGTTAGGCAGACCCCTATAAAAAAAAATTACAGTCTAGTGTTGATACGGGTGTATCCTATTAGGAGCTTAGTGATCTCGAGATTGGTGGCTTGAGGATAGACATTTGCCACCCTACGACACTGCGGGTTCAGGGCGCAGCAAAACATAAGAGAGGCAGCTAAGGCTTAGCTTGTCTAGAGAGTATTGTGAGGTAGAGATTCTTATAATCTTTATAATATTCAATAATGAAGATAGTTTCTTCGAGATCTTGGGTTTTTTTAATCTTATTTACTGCTATTGTTTAATTCCGCATTCAATAGTTTATTTGCCTAGTAATTTGTATCAAGTGTACACGGTGCCAAAGACGACATCCTTAGTTACAAGCATTACAAGGTCCAGAGGGCATGGTCTGGTGTAATCATGACAGGTTCCTTGCTAATAGCAAGACTAGTAAGGATGTCAGCTGGTTGGTTCGCCATAAATGGCCAATGGGATGTCCCTGCAAATCTCATCAGGTTACTGGAACAGTTGGGTATTGAATAGAGACATTTGAAGCCACCTGATAATCAGCAGAGTTGATGAAAGGGTATGGCCTTTTAACAGCTCAGAAGAGTTTTCGTCTTCATCAGCTTACAAAGCAATCTGCAGGAAGCCAGTTCAGCCAACATGGGCTAAATTCTGGAGCTCTTCACTTCTTCATCTAGGAACCAAAGCATTAGCTTGGAAAATTCTACACAAAGCCATTAACACAGATGAGAGAGTCCAATTAATGAAGATTTATTGTCTCACAGTGTAGTTTGTGCAAGGAAGAGTTTGAATCATATAAGCATTTGTTCTTCACATGCTCTCTAGCTAATCAGCTTTGGAGTGTTCTTGGTGAATGGTTCTCACATCCTAGACCACCTGACAGTGTACAAGCATTGGTTAGACTGAAGGAAGGCAAGAGTCCTCTTATAGTAGAGTTGTGGAAAGCAGGGACATTGGCACTAATGGTGGAGATATGGAAAACTAGAAACAGACAGAGATATGAGGATGTGCAGCCTAAGATCAGCGACGTCGTGTTCAGAGTCAAGAAAGCTGTGGATTTTTCTTACTTGGTGACATCAAAGGCTCACTATATATGGTACAGAAAACGTTAAGAAAGTTCTATAGAATCTTAAGCTGCAAACTAAGAATAGGCAGTCATGGACTGTTACCGAATGCTACTGGTTGCCAGCCACCACCTCAGGGTATTATAAAAATGGGCCTTAAAGGGTAATCCAGGACAGGCTGGCTGGGGTGTTGTGTTTAGAGATCATGAAAGCAAAGTTAAAAGGGTGCTAGCTTGGTAAAGCATCAAACTATGAAGCAATGTAATGCTATCATGGAAGCTATGGTCAAAGCAAAGGAGCAAGGTTGGGATCAAAACTGGGCTGAAACTGACTCTGAAGCAGCAGCAAGATCATTTAATGGTGGAAAGCCTTATTAGTCAAGGTTACAAAGTAACTTTCTATCATCAATCACCGCAAGGTGCAGCAGAGATATGAGCAACTGAGGAACTGGTTTAAATGGCTGCTCATTACCAGTACTAAAAGAGAAGCTAACTTTGCAGCCAATGCATGTGCTGCAAAAGGAACTCACTTGCCGAAAGGAAGGAAGGACTGGTTTTGTAATGTAACTATGCCTAGAGTCTCTCTCTAGAGAGTCCATTTTCAGTGTACTTCAGGTTTCACTGATGTCTGTTTTGGGGTATTCATTTTTTTATGCTCCCTTTGTTGCATTCCATAAAAATCAGGAACACAGAATTCACTACATACACAGTTAACCAAATGCATGCAATATAAGATTTTGGTGATCGCCTTGTGTCGAGGTTGGCCTTACGGCTCTCATTGCTACGTACTTATAGGTGCTATACGCCGTTAGGCAGCAGCATTGGGGGACCAAAGTGATAACTACTCCCGCACCTAGCCATAACAATGACCTCTATGCATACAACAACCCTTGCTTCAAACTGGACGTTTGGGTGTGAAAGGTGTGAAAGTGCCATTAAAACAACCTTACACTGGTATACGAATACATTTTTGTGTCAGAAAGTATCTACACATTGTAAACGTTCAGTACTATGCAGACCCTCTTATTTAGTTCATACAGCATTTAAAAATGAGGCTTCCACATGATCGATGATTTCTAAAATGTCGGAAAGAAAATACAAAACAAATTGACGACTAACAAAATTGGCGGAACTGGAAAAGAAAACCATGTGACAGATTATTAATTAGCTAACACCAAGTAATGAACACCTTCGAATAAAAAAAACAGTAACGTATAAAAAGATTCTACTAATCTAAGCAAAGATACCAAGATGTCATGTGATAGGGTTGGAAGAAGAATGTGATTGAACACAGAGCTGCATCCAATTTGTCAATATAAAATGTGCCATACGATAAATTCTAAAACGTTGAGAAAAAATAACAAAATTTCTCTAGGCTAGCAATATCGCCTGAACAGAAAAAAAAACTTTCAAATAAACATGTCACCTTCAAAGGGAAAAAAAAGAAGAGTACCATATATTTAGAATTCTACTGATCTAAGCAAAGATACTGAAGGACATCTTTGTTCTTAAACCAGCTCCGAAAGCCTAGCTTGGTGGTATATATATTGGAGTTCTAGTTGATGGGGTTTTCACCCTGCGCACCGACTGTACCAGCAATGATTTTAGGTGAAATGAAGCTGCCAACATGAACAATAGTATTCATCACGTACGAACTCTGTCTAATCCCACGGATTTTAATGGACTTGAATTCCTCTGTTATTAAGTCATAATACCCTTGATCACCTGTTTCAGAATGAAGTATGACTACACTTCCATTTCCCATATTTCCTAGATTTTTAACAGAAAGCTTCCGCAATGGACCAAGCCTTTCTTTCTTAATAATATAGTCTTTAGACCAAGACTCTTTTTCTCCATAAACTTTCATAATCCATAGGACATGAGTACCATCTAATTTATCATCATGCACACACAGAAGCTCTCCCACGGACGTCAAAGTTCTCGTATTGGTTTTAGGTTCACAGGGAGGTTCTTCAATAGCTCTGAATTTCTCAGTGCCAATATCTATGGCACCAAAACAATTTTTTCTATGTATTTCCCAATGCAAAGCTCCATTTACAAGAACAGGAAGAACTGTCTTTAGCTCCAAGGTATCACGAACGTCTTCTACCCTTCTCCATTTATTAGAGCCAAGAGTACGTATCAGAACCCCAGTTTTAACTAAACTGTTGACATCCCCGAAACACCATAGGAAAACAACTTTGTACTTGTTGGTGGTTGCATCAAAGCCAAAACCATATTGATGGGGACGGATATATATATATTTTCGGGGATAAACACCAAGAGCGATTTCAAGTAGCTTGAAAAGTTTTCTTGTAATAGGATTACAGATATAAATAGAAGAAGAATTGGAAAAACGAAGACACATCAAGCCATTAGAAGAACCGATTATTCGTATTTTCTGTAATAGGTCAAAATTAGTATTATGAGCATCAAATGTTGTACCTTGATTAGGGGTGGGCAAAAAAACCGAAAAACGGAAAACCGAACCGAAATAACCGAGTCAAAACCGGTCAAAACCGAGTTGACTAAAAACCGGTCAAGACCGGACCGAAACCGAACCGAACTATATAGCTATTGGTCCGGTCTCGGTTCTTGTTTTTATAGAACCGAGAGAACCGAACTGAACCGAAATAAATAAAAAAACATTTTTTTTATTAGTAAATTACTAAACTAGACATAGGAATTAGGAAACCTATGGTGGATCCATGGTTGGTTCATTGGTTTTGGACCTTTTTCCTATTTAGTACTTGATTTGGTGTATGTCTTATTTTGTTTAAAGCCCAAAACTTAAGAAAAATCATTTAAATTGTAGTGGACTAAAGGCCCAATAAAAAAGCCCAGGACCGAGTTTCGGACCGAAACCGGACCGATTGTATTTGGTCCGGTTCGGTCCGGTTACATTCAAATAATTTTGGTCCATGGAACCGAAACCGAACCGATATTTTCAAGTCGGTTTGGTCCGGTCCTATTACATTTCCGGACCGGACCGGACCGTGCCCACCCCTAACCTTGATTCTCAAGATCTACCAAGTAAATACTACTAATTCGCGTATTCGTGCGCCATAAAATAAGAAAATCAAAATCATTATTGCATTTTATTCGCGAATCGTGCAATTTAACAAAAACTGGATCATTGATAATTTTGCCTACTAACTTATTCCAATCTTTGCATACATACCTACATTGAGAAAGACCTTGGACTGATAATCTAGCAAAGATATCAATCATGATATCTCTCGGTAAGCGAGACTCCGTACGCATTTCCTTACTCATTTCAAGATGAAGAAGGCTCTGAGAGAGAGAAAAAAAAAACAAGTTTCGAGATGAAAGATTTCCAGATGAAATGAGGGTTTGAAGATTAGGTTTAGGGTTTATTTTCTTGTTTTTTGTTTTTTTTTTTTTTCTGTTTAAATTACAATAGATTGGAAAATGGAAACCCCAAACATTTTATGGGCCTTAGTGTTGGTGATATTTTATCTCTAGGCCCAAACATTTTTCTTAGACTACTCATGGTTTGTGTCTGTGCAAGGTAGGCCTGTAAAAATGGCCCTTTGACCCTAAACCCGGCCCGGCCCGCCCGGCCCATTCAACGAAAAAAGCCCTTAAAACTTGACCCTTATAATTTTTAGGGTAGGGCCGGCCCGACCCTCTCCTTTTAAGGGTCGGGTTAGGGTTTAGCTTTGAAAATCTTAGACCCTACCCTTAGCCCGACCCTAATTAACCCTCTCAAAGCCCTCTTACGGCCCTCATAAATATATGTATAATTTTTAATATATTTCTCTATATATCAAAATTTGAACATTGTTTTAGAGTTTTAATCGTAAAGATTTTTCCAATTAGACATAGATGTCACCTTTGTTTAAGTTATATAATATTTATCAAATGTTTATCGAATATTTCCCGAACTAGTTGTTAAAAAACTATTATATAACTAAAAGAAATTGATTCTCAATAGAATATTTTTTTATTAACCATCTATTTCATTATTGAGCATGCAATAAACGGTAATTAGATTATTATTTTAAATATGTATTTTATACTTATTATGCTAGAATTTTATAAATTTAGGATTAAATTTCTAAAGTTTGAAATTTTAGTAATAAGATAACATCTAACTACGAGTTCTTTGTATTTATTAATTGTAATGCTCTTGGATAAAATAATATCATATACTATAACAAATTTTATGGTGAAAAAAATATATTTGTACATTTAAGAATTGAAACATATTATACGTATTTTTAAAAATATTAAAATGATATTAATAAAAACATGATCGCATATATTTTTTCAAGTAAAACATAATTCTATGTATCGACCCTATCAACCGGGCCCGTTAGCTCGGCCCTCACCCTTTTAAAATAAAGGGCCAAGGGTCGGGTGAGGTTTTCACAATTTTTGTGTTGGCCCGCCCTAACCCGACCCCCATCATCTTTTAGGGTAGGGTTGGCCCGACCCTTAAAGTGTGAGGGCTCGAGGGTTCAAGGGCCGGGCTAGCCCTACCCGGCCCATTTTACAGGCCTAGTGCAAGGTGATAACCAGAACATTTTGCAGGTCTTATATGGTCCTATAAATAGGGTATAATGAGTTTGCATGTCAAACAATTAGTCGTTACTTTTCGAAAGATGAACAATTGGGGCTTTGGAATCAAGCTCAAGTATTCATAAAACATTCCGTGTGTCAGTTTGAGGCCAGACTAGTTGTGTTGCCAAAACGAGAATTTGTCGCGTTGTGTGGTGTATACTTTGGCAACCGTAAGGACTAATTACTATATGAAGTACATTGCTTCACTAATTTGAAGCTCAAATGCAAAGTGCTAAGGGTCAGAAATGAAGGAAGAATGTGATTGAACACAGAGCTGTGTCCAATATGACTATATAAAACTTGCCAACAGTTTTCACGAGTAGAAATATCGCATGTACTGAAAAGTAAACCTTCCAAATTATTACCAACATAAATTTCTTGCAATAATACGAAAATGGTTTCTTTCTTAAACCAGCTTTGGATTCAGTTTTTCTCTAGCTTGCTAGTCATAGAGTTCAAGGCTAATTGAAACCGGCATTCGGTTGTTTGACATCATTTTGTGACTAGGTTAGGAGTGTCCGAGGTTATCTCGCCTTGATGTCATTATTAGGATGTACCTTGATGTGTGATTGTCATCCTGTGTCTTCTTACTCTCGTTCAAAGTCTGTCAGGTTATTGTTTGTTTCAGTACGTACGTAAAGTTGTGTAGAACTTTTCTCTTGTGTTGGAACGTACGTACCTAGTTAGGACGTACGTACGTAGAGGTGTCCAGATTACTTTTCGGTTCAGGGACGTACGTACCTAGTTAGGGCGTACGTACGTCATCGTGTGTTTTTTGTGTTTTCGGCCCATTTGCTCTCTTTGCTAAACCCCAAGTATAAATAAGTTTTCAATCAAAGAACAAACTAGTTCTTTTGGCCGTCGAATTTCCAAGTCTTCTTCTTGGGTTTGTTTTTGGTGATTGAACTCATTCTCTTCTTCCCATTCATATTATTCTCTTCTATATTGATTATTGAGATCGGCTTCGAGTCTTCTTGTGTGTTCATCAAGAAGTCGAGTGTCTTGTGCGTACATCAAGGTACTCTGGTGAAGTCAAGGTGTTAGAGATAACCATGCAGTAGTGTCAACTCGAATTGATTGCAGGTAGTTGATAGGTTTGTACATCTCTTTTCATCAAGAAGTCGAGTGTCTTGTGCGTACATCAAGGTACTCTGGTGAAGTCAAGGTGTTAGAGATAACCATGCAGTAGTGTCAACTCGAATTGATTGCAGGTAGTTGATAGGTTTGTACATCTCTTTTCATCTAGTGGATTTATTTGTTGTCGCGAGGACAACCGTGGACGTTTCCCATATTGGGTTTTACCACGTTAAAAATATCGTGTGTTCATTTTCTTTCTGTTGATTATTTTGCTTGTTAGATTAAGTAATCTGTGGTAATAGCACTATTTGTGGAGTTTCACTAATGGGGTTTTCAACCTAAACACTGTCTGTACCAGCAATGCTTTTACGCTTATTAGCTGAAATGAAGCTGCCAACATGAACACCGCAGAAACCCTTGGATTTTTGTGTGCCTGAATTCCTCTGTTGTTTCTAAGTCATAAACTTGAATTTCAAGTATAGCTGGCTGAGTGGCTGTCAATTGATTGTTTTGGCCTTTTAGGTCCAAGTTGTCTATGAGAATGAGTATATGGAATGAGTTTATTTGCTTGATTTTTATTTTTTGCTTAATTTGATTCACTTCTCCAGTTCTCCATGACAGAATAATGTTTATAGGCAAAGTTGACTTGAATAGTTGTTAAGCATATTGGCTGTTTTACAATAAGGCAGGAAGGGATGCCAAGGAATTAAAATAAAGCCACTTTCATTTTAAGAAAGCCCTAGTTTAGTGGCTTTCTTTTTGCTGTGCGTCAAACTGCAGGATCCAGATCACATTATCTAGCAACAATGACATTAGTCAATGAAATTCACTATGACAATTATTCTCGAAATTACAGAAACATTCTTGCATTTCATAGAATTTAGGAACACAGAATACATGGCATCCAGTTAACCAAATGCACACAATTATAATGCTAGGTTGTGGACTCAATACATAAATTTTGGAAGTTTATTGTGTAAGCCAATATACTAGAAAGTGAAAGTAATACGAAAGAAACATTTTTCCCATCAATCTAAATAAAAATACCATCTGAACTTCATTAAAAGTATAAACTACTGACATTCCAAAGAAACTTAAGAAAAGAACTATTGAAATAAATTTGTAACAGTTTGAGTAAGAGACCTTGGTACCGATTTGGTCCGGCAGGGGCACCTTTACCAGCGAGTCTTCTAGGTGGAACTGGGGGGCTGGTCTGTCGTCAGCCGTTAGCAAGTCTTCCTGGTGAAATGAGGCGTCCAACGTGAACAACTGCGTCCAAATTTACATACCTCGTATGCATCCAGTTGTAATTAATACCTCTGGACGGCAATGATACCTGAGATCTGGGGTTCAAACCGAGGCAATGCATATCTTGAGTTACTGATCTAATTAAAACAGGCTTTCCAATATACCCAAAAAGAAAGAAAGAAAGAAAAAAACAACATTTTACGTACCTCAGTGGTAATCCGCGAATGAGAATATGCTTCATACATTCATTTTTTGTTACATCATAGTAACCTTGACCATCAGGACCATGAAATAAGATCCTGTCATTCCTCACCGTTCCTAAAATTTGACAAAGAGGGGGCAATGGCCGAAGCAATTCTTTGTTAATAATATATTCTCTTGTCCATGATTCTTGAATTCCATAGTCCTTCATAATCCACACGACAGTCTGAAAAGTTGCATTCTCAACCGAACATAGACGCTCACCTAGCGAAGTCAAAGAATGTTGTCTCATGTTTGGCCCTTGCAATGCTCTGAAAGTTTCAGCTTCAATATCTATAGCAACAATCTGACAATTTTCAAATTCTTCACGCCCATCACGTATTTCCCAATGTAAAGCCCCACGTACAAATACCGCCCTATGTGTATATTTCCTTACAATAAACGAAGCAGGAATGTCATCGTTCTTCTTTCTCCATGTCCCCGACCCAAGGTTGTATATCTCAACTCCAGTTTGAAGCAATCTATTGCCATCACGGAAGCCGGAAGTATGAACGACTTTGTAAGTATTAGTACTTGCATCAAAGCCAAATCCAGTGCAACGAGGATAAGAGTTGTACAAGTAATCACTTTTTGGTAAAGTATCAACAATAGTAGCTTCTGGCAGCTTGAAAATCTCTCCTGTAATAGGATTACAGATATAGAAATATCCACAACACCATAAACAAATCAAACCATTACAAGAACCGATTACATCAATTTTCCCTGTTGGTAGTTGCGCATGAAGAGAAGTTTCCACAGCTGTTAGTTTATTAGTATCATGGTTTTCATGATTTACCAAGTAAACCTCACTTACACCTTCATCATCTATATCATTAGTAGTTTGACAAAGAACAAGGAAACTGGGATCATCTTTGTGTATTCTAGAATGATTTAATTCTATAAACAATGGATCAGTAAACAAGTTTTTCCAATCTTTTTGTACAAACCTGCATCGCGAGAGGTCTTGGACAGACAGTCTGGTGAAGATATCAACAAGTATTTCTCTAGGAAGGCAAGATATTGTACGCTTTTCCAGGTTCATATTGATCAATAATGCTACCAGTATAAGAATATAACTACTTAAAAAGAAGCAATGATTTGTGATGGTAAGAGCAAAATAAAACTAATAACATATGGAATATAGAGATGGAATTGTTGATCTATGAAGAAAAGAATTTTTGGGCTTAAAAACTTTATTTTGACTTGTAAAAATGAAAGGAAGTAAGAGAGGAGATTCGCGTGAGAGAAGGAAGGAAGGTATCTATTCCTAAAATATTAATGTAAAAATGTATAGAGTGCTTTTTCTTTCTTTTTTGCATCCTTGCTTTCCTTTCATTAATTCTTCCCATTTTTCCTGTATAAACATGATTGCAACTATCATTTTCATCTATTGATTTCTCTTTACAAATACATGTTCATCTTCATCTGTTGATCTCTCTTTACATTACTTTTTTATTTTTTTGCAAAAGCAAGTTGGGGTTAGGCAGACCCCTACCAGTTAATTAATCAAAACTGTGTTACAAACGGGAATAGACCTCTCCCCTTGAAGTTCAATAAGTGCTATTGCATGATGTGTAGATCATCCATATTCTATCTGTATTTAGGCACCACCATTCTTCAGAGTTACAGCTGAAACGTTGTTGCATTCCATAAAAATCAGGAACACAGAATTCACTACGTACACAGTTAACCAAATGCACGCAATATAAGATTTTGGTGATCGCCTTGTGTCGAGGTTGGCCTTACGGCTCTCATTAATTGCTACGTACTTCTAGGTGTTATACACCGTTAGGCAGCAGCATTGGGGAACCAAAGTGATAACTACTCCCGCACCTAGCCATAACAATGACCTCTATGCATACAACAACCTTTGCTTCAAACTGGCCGTTTGGGTGTGAAAGGTGTGAAAGTGCCATTGAAACAACCTTACACTGGTATACGAATACATTTTTGTGTCAGAAAATATCTACACATGATCGATGATTTCTAAAATGTCGGAAAGAAAATACAAAACAAATTGACGACTAGCAAAATCGGCGGAACTGGAAAAGAAATCCATGTGATAGATTATTAATTAGCTAACACCAAGTAATGAACACCTTCGAATAAAAAAAACAGTAACGTATAAAAAATTTCTACTGATCTAAGTAAAGATACCAAGATGTCATGTGACAGGGTAGGAAGAAGAATGTGATTGAACACAGAGCTGCATCCAATTTGTCAATATAAAATGTGCCATACGATAAATTCTAAAACGTTGAGAAAAAATACCAAAAGTTCTCTAGGCTAGTAGTATTGCCTGAACAGAAAAAATGCTTTCAAATAAACATGTCACCTTCAAAGGGAAAAAAAAGAAGAGTACCATATATTTAGAATAATACTGATCTAAGCAAAGATACTGAAGGACATCTTTGTTCTTAAACCAGCTCCGAAAGCCTAGCTTGGTGGTATATATTGGAGTTCTAGTTGATGGGGTTTTCACCCTGCGCACCGACTGTACCAGCAATGATTTTAGGTGAAATGAAGCTGCCAACATGAACAATAGTATTCATCACGTACGAACTCTGTCTAATCCCACGGATTTTAATGGACTTGAATTCCTCTGTTATTAAGTCATAATACCCTTGATCACCTGTTTCAGAATGAAGTATGACTACACTTCCATTTCCCATATTTCCTAGATTTTTAACAGAAAGCTTCCGCAATGGACCAAGCCTTTCTTTCTTAATAATATAGTCTTTAGACCAAGACTCTTTTTCTCCATAAACTTTCATAATCCATAGGACATGAGTACCATCTAATTTATCATCATGCACACACAGAAGCTCTCCCACGGACGTCAAAGTTCTCGTATTGGTTTTAGGTTCACAGGGAGGTTCTTCAATAGCTCTGAATTTCTCAGTGCCAATATCTATGGCACCAAAACAATTCTTTCTATGTATTTCCCAATGCAAAGCTCCATTTACAAGAACAGGAAGAACTGTCTTTAGCTCCAAGGTATCACGAACGTCTTCTACCCTTCTCCATTTATTAGAGCCAAGAGTACGTATCAGAACCCCAGTTTTAACTAAACTGTTGACATCCCCGAAACACCATAGGAAAACAACTTTGTACTTGTTGGTGGTTGCATCAAAGCCAAAACCATATTGATGGGGACGGATATATATATATTTTCGGGGATAAACACCAAGAGCGATTTCAGGTAGCTTGAAAAGTTTTCTTGTAATAGGATTACAGATATAAATAGAAGAAGAATTGGAAAAACGAAGACACATCAAGCCATTAGAAGAACCGATTATTCGTATTTTCTGTAATAGGTCAAAATTAGTATTATGAGCATCAAATGTTGTACCTTGATTAGGGGTGGGCAAAAAAACCGAAAAACCGAAAACCGAACCGAAAAAACCGAGTCAAAACCGGTCAAAACCGAGTTGACTAAAAACCGGTCAAGACCGGACCGAAACCGAACCGAACTATATAGCTATTGGTCCGGTCTCGGTTCTTGTTTTTATAGAACCGAGAGAACCGAACCGAACCGAAATAAAAAAAAAACATTTTTTTTATTAGTAAATTACTAAACTAGACATAGGAATTAGGAAACCTATGGTGGATCCATGGTTGGTTCATTGGTTTTGGACCTTTTTCCTATTTAGTACTTGATTTGGTGTATGTCTTATTTTGTTTAAAGCCCAAAACTTAAGAAAAATCATTTAAATTGTAGTGGACTAAAGGCCCAATAAAAAAGCCCAGGACCGAGTTTCGGACCGAAACCGGACCGAATTTATTTGGTCCGGTTCGGTCCGGTTACATTCAAATAATTTCGGTCCATGGAACCGAAACCGAACCGATATTTTCAAGTCGGTTTGGTCCCGGTCCTATTACATTTCCGGACCGGACCGTGCCCACCCCTAACCTTGATTCTCAAGATCTACCAAGTAAATACTACTAATTCACGTATTCGTGCGCCATAAAATAAGAAAATCAAAATCATTATTGCATTTTATTCGCGAATCGTGCAATTTAACAAAAACTGGATCATTGATAATTTTGCCTACTAACTTATTCCAATCTTTGCATACATACCTACATTGATAAAGACCTTGGACTGATAATCTAGCAAAGATATCAATCATGATATCTCTCGGTAAGCGAAACTCCGTACACATTTCCTTACTCATTTTCAAGATGAAGAAGGCTCTGAGAGAGAGAGAGAAAAAAAAAACAAGTTTCGAGATGAAAGATTTCCAGATGAAATGAGGGTTTGAAGATTAGGTTTAGGGTTTATTTCCTTGTTTTTTTTTTCGTTCTTTTTAAATTACAATAGATTGGAAAATGGAAACCCAAACATTTTATGGGCCTTAGTATTGGTGATATTTTATCTCTAGGCCCAAACATTTTCTTAGACTACTCATGGTTTGTGTCTGTGCAAAGTGATAACCAGAACATTTTGCAGGTCTTATATGGTCCTATAAATAGGACATAATGAGTTTGCATGTCAAACAATTAGTCGTTACTTTTCGAAAGATGAACAATTGGGGCTTTGGAATCAAGCTCAAGTATTCATAAAACATTCCGTGTGTCAGTTTGAGGCCAGACTAGTTGTGTTGCCAAAACGAGAATTTGTCGCGTTGTGTGGTGTATACTTTGGCAACCGTAAGGACTAATTACTATATGAAGTACATTGCTTCACTAATTTGAAGCTCAAATGCAAAGTGCTAAGGGTCAGAAATGAAGGAAGAATGTGATTGAACACAGAGCTGTGTCCAATATGACTATATAAAACTTGCCAACAGTTTTCACGAGTAGAAATATCGCATGTACTGAAAAGTAAACCTTCCAAATTATTACCAACATAAATTTCTTGCAATAATACGAAAATGGTTTCTTTCTTAAACCAGCTTTGGATTCAGTTTTTCTCTAGCTTGCTGGTCATAGAGTTCAAGGCTAATTGAAACCGGCATTCGGTTGTTTGACATCATTTTGTGACTAGGTTAGGAGTGTCCGAGGTTATCTCGCCTTGATGTCATTATTAGGATGTACCTTGATGTGTGATTGTCATCCCGTGTCTTCTTACTCTCGTTCAAAGTCTGTCAGGTTATTGTTTGTTCCAGTACGTACGTAAAGTTGTGTAGAACTTTTCGCTTGTGTTGGAACGTACGTACCTAGTTAGGACGTACGTACGTAGAGGTGTCCAGATTACTTTTCGGTTCAGGGACGTACGTACCTAGTTAGGGCGTACGTACGTCATCGTGTGTTTTTTGTGTTTTCGGCCCATTTGCTCTCTTTGCTAAACCCCAAGTATAGATAAGTTTTCAATCAAAGAACAAACTAGTTCTTTTGGCCGTCGAATTTCCAAGTCTTCTTCTTGGGTTTGTTTTTGGTGATTGAACTCATTCTCTTCTTCCCATTCATATTATTCTCTTCTATATTGATTATTGAGATCGGCTTCGAGTCTTCTTGTGTGTTCATCAAGAAGTCGAGTGTCTTGTGCGTACATCAAGGTACTCTGGTGAAGTCAAGGTGTTAGAGATAACCATGCAGTAGTGTCAACTCGAATTGATTGCAGTTAGTTGATAGGTTTGTACATCTCTTTTCATCTAGTGGATTTATTTGTTGTCGCGAGGACAACCGTGGACGTTTCCCATATTGGGTTTTACCACGTTAAAAATATCGTGTATTCATTTTCTTTCTGTTGATTATTTTGCTTGTTAGATTAAGTAATCTGTGGTAATAGCACTATTTGTGGAGTTTCACAAATGGGGTTTTCAACCTGCACACTGTCTGTACCAGCAATGCTTTTACGATTATTAGCTGAAATGAGGCTGCCAACATGAACACCGCAGAAACCCTTGGATTTTTGTGTGCCTGAATTCCTCTGTTGTTTCTAAGTCATAAACTTGAATTTCAAGTATAGCTGGCTGAGTGGCTGTCAATTGATTGTTTTGGCCTTTTAGGTCCAAGTTGTCTATGAGAATGAGTATATGGAATGAGTTTATTTGCTTGATTTTTATTTTTTGCTTAATTTGATTCACTTCTCCAGTTCTCCATGACAGAATAATGTTTATAGGCAAAGTTGACTTGAATAGTTGTTAAGCATATTGGCTGTTTTACAATAAGGCAGGAAGGGATGCCAAGGAATTAAAATAAAGCCACTTTCATTTTAAGAAAGCCCTAGTTTAGTGGCTTTCTTTTTGCTGTGCGTCAAACTGCAGGATCCAGATCACATTATCTAGCAACAATGACATTAGTCAATGAAATTCACTATGACAATTATTCTCGAAATTACAGAAACATTCTTGCATTTCATAGAATTTAGGAACACAGAATACATGGCATCCAGTTAACCAAATGCACACAATTATAATGCTAGGTTGTGGACTCAATACATAAATTTTGGAAGTTTATTGTGTAAGCCAATATACTAGAAAGTGAAAGTAATACGAAAGAAACATTTTTCCCATCAATCTAAATAAAAATACCATCTGAACTTCATTAAAAGTCTAAACTACTGACATTCCAAAGAAACTTAAGAAAAGAACTATTGAAATAAATTTGTAACAGTTTGAGTAAGAGACCTTGGTACCGATTTGGTCCGGCAGGGGCACCTTTACCAGCGAGTCTTCTAGGTGCAACTGGGGGGCTGGTCTGGCGTCAGCCGTTAGCAAGTCTTCCTGGTGAAATGAGGCTTCCAACGTGAACAACTGCGTCCAAATTTATATACCTCGTATGCATCCAGTTGTTAATACCTCTGGACGGCGATGATACCCGAGATCTGGGGTTCAAACCCAGGCAGTGCATATCTTGAGTTACTGATCTAATTAAAACAGGCATTCCAATATACCCAAAAAAAAAGAAAGAAAGAAAAAAACAACATTTTACGTACCTCAGTGGTAATCCGCGAATGAGAATATGCTTCATACGTTTAATTTTTGTTACATCATAGTAACCTTGACCATCAGGACCATGAAATAAGATCCTGTCATTCCTCACCATTCCTAAAATTTGACAAAGAGGGGGCAATGGCCGAAGCAATTCTTTGTTAATAATATATTCTTTTGTCCATGATTCTTGAGTTCCATAGTCCTTCATAATCCACACGACAGTCTGAAAAGTTGCATTCTCAACCAAACATAGACGCTCACCTAGCGAAGTCAAAGAATGTTTGCTCATGATAGGCCTTTGCAATGCTCTGAAAGTTTCAGCTTCAATATCTATAGCAACAATCTGACGATTTTCAAATTCTTCACGCCCATCACGTATTTCCCAATGTAAAGCCCCACGTACAAATACCGCCCGATGTGTATATTTCCTTACAATAAACGAAGCAGGAATGTCATCATTCTTCTTTCTCCATGTCCCCGACCCAAGGTTGTATATCTCAACTCCAGTTTGAAACAATCTATTGCCATCACGGAAGCCGGAAGTATGAACGACTTTGTAAGTATTAGTACTTGCATCAAAGCCAAATCCAGTGCAACGAGGATAAGAGTTGTACAAGTAATCACTTTTTGGTAAAGTATCAACAATAGTAGCTTCTGGCAGCTTGAAAATCTCTCCTGTAATAGGATTACAGATATAGAAATATCCACAGCACCATAAACAAATCAAACCATTACAAGAACCGATTACATCAATTTTCCCTGTTGGTAGTTGCGCATGAAGAGAAGTTTCCACAGCTGTTAGTTTATTAGTATCATGGTTTTCATGATTTACCAAGTAAACCTCACTTACACCTTCATCATCTATATCATTAGTAGTTTGACAAAGAACAAGGAAACTGGGATCATCTTTGTGTATTCTAGAATGATTTAATTCTATAAACAATGGATCAGTAAACAAGTTTTTCCAATCTTTTTGTACAAACCTGCATCGCGAGAGGTCTTGGATAGACAGTCTGGTGAAGATATCAACAAGTATTTCTCTAGGAAGGCAAGATATTGTACGCTTTTCCAGGTTCATATTGATCAATAATGCTACCAGTATAAGAATAGAACTACTTAAAAAGAAGCAATGATTTGTGATGGTAAGAGCAAAATAAAACTAATAACATATGGAATATAGAGATGGAATTGTTGATCTATGAAGAAAAGAATTTTTGGGCTTAAAAACTTAATTTTGACTTGTAAAAATGAAAGGAAGTGAGAGAGGAGATTCGCGTGAGAGAAGGAAGGAAGGTATCTATTCCTAAAATATTAATGTAAAAAGGTATAGAGTGCGTCTTACTCTCCATTCAACTATTTACTTTTTCAACTTTTGCTTTTTTTTTCTTTTTTGCATCCTCGCTTTCCCTTCATTAATTCTTCCCATTTTTCCTGTATAAACATGATTGCATCTATCATTTTCATCTATTGATTTCTCTTTACAAATACATGTTCATCTTCATCTGTTGATCTCTCTTTACATTACTTTTTTTATTTTTTTGCAAAAGCAAGTTGGGGTTAGGAAGACCCTGAAACCGGCATTCGGTTGTTTGACATTATTTTGTGACTATATGTGTACTCGGTTATCTCACCTTGAGTTCATTGTTAAGAAAATCTTGATGTATGAGCGTCGTCCCGAGTCTTTCGTTTCGCGTCATATTTGTGAGGTTGAAGTTTGGTATAGGACGTACGTACCTAGTGTTAGTCAGCAAGTATTGCGAAGGTCTGGACGTACGTACCTAGTTAGGACGTACGTACAATAAGTTGGGCAACAACGAATTTAGTGTCTTGGACGTACGTACCAAGTTAAGGCGTACGTACGTCGTATGAGGCAGCAAACAATTTATGACTCAGGGACGTACGTACCTTGTTTCGACGTACGTACGTCCACGGTGTTTTTTCTCTATTCCGGCCCATCTCTTTCCTCTTTGAAACCCTAACTATATAAGGTTTTTCTAATATAGAGAAAACTAGTTCTTTGGCTGTTCAATCAAGTTCTTCTACTAGAGTTTGTGTAGGTTGTGTTTGTGGTGATTGAACTCAATCCTTTTCCTCCATTCATTCTCCTTCTTCTGTATTGAGTATATATTGAAATCGGCTTCGAGTCCTATTGTGTGTTCATCAAGAGGTCAAGTGTCTTGTGCGTACATCAAGGTGCTCTGGTGAAGTCAAGGTGTTAGAGATAACCGGTAGTGTCAACTCGCAGTGATTGCAGGTAGTTGATAGGTTTGTATATCTTTTTCATCTAGTGGATTCTTTTGTTGTCGTGAGGACAACCGTGGACGTTTCCCATATTGGGTTTTACCACGTTAAAAATCTTGAGTGTTCTTTTACTCTATGCTTATTACTTTCATTGATTAATTAGTGATAACTTAGAGAATAGCACTATTTGTGGAGTTTCAATTGGTATCAGTCGCAGGGCGCTAGTTATGGAGCGTAATGGCTCACGCATAGATCCATTAAGTGCTCAGTCTTACTCTGTGCCATTTTATACTTCGCTTGTGGCTCGATTGTCTGATGAACAATCGACTTGTAGCCAAAATTGCTCTAGTGATGGTGATAAGGAATTGATTCTTGTTGAAAATGATGATTGGGCTACTCTATATCGTTTATCTAGAAAGGAATGTCTATGGTTGGAAGCGACAAGTAGCATTCTTCAAGAGATACTTGATTCACTATCTTGTAGCTCGTCCTCCATTTTAGCTATGGATAAGGAGATTGATTCTTGGCGTATTGAAAAGGTCAAATTGCTAAGCAATCTAGCTGCTCTTGAACACGACAATGTTGAATGGGAAGCTCGGTGTAGGATCTTGACTAGTGAATTAGAGGATGTGAAAAAGGAACTTCTTCGTCTTAGGTCCTCTGTACGTTGCAATGGGCTGTCATCTTCTGAACTACCGCCGTTACTACCCATTCCTCCGATCACAAAGTCGGGTGTTGCTTCAACCAAGGCTGTGGTGGGCACTCGAAATAAGTGGAAACCTTTTCGACGTGCTTCTCGACAAAGTAGTGGACGGGGGATAGTTTGTTTCTCTTGTGGTCAGCCTGGGCATTGGTGTGATGCGTTAAATCTTGTATCTCACTCTTGGCCATCTCTCTCACAGCCGTCCCATTTTTATCCACCTTTCCAATATTCATCTTATTCTTGTTTGTGTAGTTTTGCAGGCAACTCTTCCAATGTGGCTATTACTGCTCTCCACGTTTCTAGCTCAGACAGTGAATGGCTACTTGATAGTGGTGCGTCGAAACATATGTCAGATAATGCCAAAATTTTCTCCTCTGCCACTGCAATTGATGGTGCCAGTGTCATGTTTGGAAATGGAAAGCATGCGGCTGTGATTAGTAAAGGTTTTATTGATGGGATTGGTTTATCCTCGAATGATGTTTGTTTACTCGTTGATGGTTTGCGTGTTAATTTGATTAGCATTAGCCAACTATGTGACACTAATCATACTGTCAATTTCTCTAAAAATGTCTGTATTGTTCTTGATGGTTATGGCAAGTGCGTCATGACAGGTAAACGCACCACGGATAATTGTTATGCTATACAACCAATTACACCTCCTATTGGTTGTCTAACTAGCAAACTGAATGAGGTTCAGCTGTGGCACCAACGTCTTGGACATGTCAACTTTGAACTCCTGGACAACTTAACACGGAATGAATTCATGAGGGGTGTTCCTAAACTTGGCAGAGTTCGTGACATGGTATGTGGGGGATGTCAAATAGGTAAGCAAATACGCAGTCCCCATTCCAAGAAAAAGTCTATCACCACATCCTCTCCATTGGAGCTCATTCACATGGACCTCATGGGTCCCACTCAGACTCCAAGCTTAGGGGGTAAACGGTACATTTTAGTCATGGTTGATGATTTTACTCGTTTTACCTGGGTGTCCTTTTTCCGTGAAAAGTCTGATGTGTTTCTTGAGTTTCAGGGGATATGTCTTTGTATCCAAAATGAGAAAGACACTCAAATTAAACATGTTCGTAGTGACAGGGGTGGTGAATTTACAAACACAGGTGTTATAGAATATTGCATTGCCAACGGTACTTGGCAAGAATTCTCTGCTCCTTCCACTCCACAGCACAATGGGGTTGCGGAATGAAAAAATCGTGTCATTCAGAAAATGGCTCGTGCTATGCTACACGCCAAGAATGTCCCTAAAACGTTTTGGGCTGAGGTGGTCCATACTGCATGTTATATTATAAACCGTGTTTATCTACGGTCTGGTACTACTCAAACTGCCTATGAATTATGGTATGGTAAAAAACCGAACCTCAAATATATGCGTGTGTTTGGTAGTATTTGCTATGTGTGCAAGGACTGACAAAGTCTTTCCAAGTTTGATAGTCGAGGTGATGTTGCTCTTTTGCTTGGTTACTCTTCAAACAGTAGAGCTTTTCGAGTATTTAACTATAACACTCTCAAAGTCATGGAATCGTTCAATGTTGTTGTTGATGACATTATTCTTTCTAACTCTTCTGTTGTTACTGGTGCTCAGGACTCTGCGGTTCTTTCGCCTCTATCAGAGTCTGTGGACGTTTCCCCAATTCCCCCACCTCTGATTGATGACTCTGTAAGTCCACATGCTGCTTCGGATGACCTGCCCACTGTGGACAGTAATGTGCAAACATCTGATGATTCAGTAACACCGGGAGCACTTGACGTCCCTCAGGATCCCCCTGCAGTAACTGTTGAGCCTGATGAGTTGTTTGAGAAAGCCTCGGCTCGTGTCAAACAACATCACTCTATTGGTGATGTCATTGGCGATATTAATGATCAGCGCCTGACTCGTAGACAGGCCAAGGAGACCAACTGTGCTCATTATGTTTGTTATGTTTCTTCTATTGAACCTAAAAATGTTACTGAAGCTCTTACTGATGATGATTGGCTAGTTGCTATCCAGGAGGAACTTGGTTAGTTTAAGCGTAGTGATGTCTGGACACTTGTTCCTAGATCGACTCATACTAATGTTGTTGGCACTAAGTGGATTTTCAAAAATAAACTGGATGAATATGGACAGATTGTGCGAAACAAGGCTAGGCTGGTAGCTCAGGGGTATAGTCAGATTGAAGGTATTGACTTCGGTGAACCTCTGCGCTTGTGGCTAGGTTGGAGTCTGTGAGGCTACTTCTTGCGATGGGCTGTCATTTAAAGTTTAAATTGTACCAGATGGATGTCAAGAGTGCATTTCTAAATGGCTTTCTCAATGAAGAAGTGTATGTAGAACAACCAAAGGGTTTTGTTGATCACCATTTTCCGAATCATGTCTTCAAATTAAAGAAAGCTTTGTATGGTCTCAAACAAGCACCTCGTGCGTGGTATGAACGTTTGACATCTTTCTTATTAGGGAAAGGTTTTGCTCGTGGGAGTGTTGACCGCACTCTGTTCATTCAGAAGAGGGAGAAAGATGTCTTTTTGGCACAAGTCTATGTTGATGATATTGTGTTTGGATCCACCTGTCTCTCTCTATCTGAGTCCTTCTCTAGGTTAATGTGCTCTGAATTCGAAATGAGTTTAATGGGTGAACTAACCTTCTTTCTTGGTTTGCAGGTGAAGCAATTCAATCATGAGGCATTCATCTCTCAGACCAAGTATGCCAAAGAACTTGTCAAGAAGTTTGGTCTTAGCTTTTCTAGTGGCCATGATACTCCCATGGGTGAAAATGTGGGCCTTGGTAAGGACGTCCTGGGTAAGTCAGTTGATATCCGTGAGTATCGTAGTATGATTGGCAGTCTTCTGTACCTCATTGCTAGTCGTCCAAATATTGCTTATAGTGTTGGTGTATGTGCTAGATTTCAGGCTAATCCTAAAGAGTCTCATCTCACTGCTGTTAAACGTATCATTCGGTATGTTGGTAGCACACTTGATCATGGCTTGTGGTTTACCAGAGACACTAATAGTATTGTGGCAGGTTATTGTGATGTTGATTGGGGTGGTAATCTTGATGATCGTCATAGTATGAGTGGTGGTTGTTTTTATGTTGGGAATAATCTTGTTTCTCGGCATAGCAAGAAACAAACATCCGTCTCTATTTCCACCTGTGAAGCTGAATATATAGCTGCTGCTAGTGCATGTACACAGCTTCTTTGGATGCGTCAAATGCTTAGGGACTATGGTATTCAACAGCAGACGATGGATTTGTTTTGTGACAACACCAGCACAATTAGCATCTCAAAGAACCCTGCTCAACATTCTCGCACCAAGCATATTGATATTAGTCATCACTTCCTTCGAGAGGTTGTTGAGAAACGTGACATCGCAATGGAATTCATTCCTACCGAGCATCAGTTAGCGGACATTCTCACTAAACCCCTTGATGCAGCTCGCTTTCACTCTCTACGTAAGTCCATTGGGGTTGTTCCTCTTCATTGAGTATTCCCTGGTATCTTCTCTCTTTCTCTTTCCTTATCGTCTGTTTGTGTTTGTCTCTTCTCCTATTGGTTATTACTGTTTTTAAGTTGTGGGCTCTTTATATCTTGTCTAGTTTGTCCTAGTAGGTTTGGTTTGTTGGTTACTGGTATATTGTTGAAAGCATTTTTTTCTGATCATTTTCTTGGTTCTCTTCTTTGAATAAGGTGTAATATTTTGGAGCATTCTCTATTTGTTCTTGAAAGGTCATTGGTGTGTCTCTTGGTTTATCTTGCACACTGTTTGGCATACAGGCATGAATGTGATGTTGGTATATCCATGTTCCTTTTTTTTGGTTGTATTCAGGGTGCGAGCTCTCTCTCTCTTTTGTTGAGTGTGAGGTTTGGTCATGATTATCCTTGTGTTTTTTTTGGCCTTTTGTTCCTCATCTTCTTCACCTCTTGTAAGTGGTCAATAACTAACAAAATCCCCAGCCATTTGAATGTCTTGTGAGCTTAATCATTTGGCTAAGAACCCGTTGGGGCTGTGAGGGTCATGCTATGACGGCTGCACTCAAGAGATGTTAGTTCTTGTGTTGCACGTTATCATGGTATTGCACTTCTGGAGTGTGTTTTTGCCAAAAAGATGTAGGCTACACCCTACCCTCGTGTATTGGTTGAGGATGGAGGTCATTAATTCCTCCCACACGGGAATGGCATTGTGTTTCCCCTACTCCGTCAATCTCATCATTGAAAGGGAAGGATCGGGTAATTTTTCGAACAAAAAAAAAAAAAAAAAAAAAAAAATTCTTTTGCTATTGTTATTTATTCAAATTTCTTGTAAGTGGTTCTGACATCCCTAAGTTGGTTCTTCCCTACTCCATGGGATTGATTCTGTGTGATCATAAGGGTCTTGTATTTTGAGTTATTTATCTCTTCCGTTAATTATGATCCTTGCACATAGTTGTCTACGATTCTGGTTTTGGGACATACCATCACTCTGTTCTTGCATGTTTTGGCTCCAGTGTTCATCATTTGTTTTGGAACATGATCCATCTCAATCCTTTGAACTATTTTGATTGCTACTCCATATTGCTCTTTATTTTCTTGGATTGGAATTAGGATGATTTTTAGAAATCATGTAGTGCTGCTCAGTGATTGTAGTTCGTGTGTTTTCCTGCCTCTCTATCGTTTCAAAAAAAAAAAAAAAAGGGTGGAGAGTACGAACGTCGGGTTAGGGGGAACGAACGTTCAGTGGGTCAGATCGTTTTCCATGTTGAAACGTACGAACGTCGTTAGACAGTACTGACGTTCAGTGAGGCAGCAGTGTTCTTATTGTGTCCCGACGTACGTCCGCTGTTAGGCAGTACGTACGTCTTGGTTGCAGTTGATCCACTACGTGGTTTGGTTTTAAGCCCATTTAACTCAACCATTGGTCCTTGCTATATTAACATGGTGTTTTTGGTGTCAACCACTCACTACATGTTGGATTCTCTTGATCCTTTTAGGGTTTGGTTGTGTTTGTATGTCTTCTGATCTCTCTCTAATGGCCTCTTCTTCTTCTTCTTCTTCTTCTTACCCATTTCCTTCTAAGTCATTGTCTCAGACTGCAGTGGGTTCCCGATTTCATGATTCCTTGCCCTATCGCTTTTCTTCGAATCGGTTGTTGTTCAATCCTATTCTTCGTCTCAATGATAGTATGGGAGTGGATTATGATTTTCTTGAGTATAAGAAGAAATCTCCAGCTTGTGGCGTCTGCAAGGCAACTCATGGATTCAATTATCTCAACAAGTCGAGTGTGGATTCGAATATGGTTCGTATCAATCTTTGGGAACGGTTGCCCTTTGATCTTCAAGTTTACATTCTGCAGTTGGTTGGTTATCCATTATTTGGGCATCTCTCTGGCTCTGCTCACTTCATCCTAACTGATTGCTTTCTAGATCGATGGATCGAAGAACTGTTTTCTTCGGAATCTTGTGTGTTGCAGTAGGTTATTGGTGCTACTTAAGCTTGCTTGAGGGTTCTGTTTATTTTTTTTAGGTTTTTGTTTTTCTTCTAAGATGCCTATTTTTTTTATGGACTACTGTTTATGGTTGGTATTTCTTGAGTAATGATTAAGGTGTTTTTCCTTCTTGTTTTCATACTTGGTATTATGTTTGGATCTTTTGTCCTTTCTCCTCGTTTTCTTTCTTCACTCTTTGTGACAAAAAGGGGGAGATTTATGACTCCAATACTAACACCTCTCTCTTCCTCTGTTAGTATATTTTTGGGTCATGTTTCAGGTATGCTCCATACATGGGGGAGTGAAAGCGATGATGATTGGAGGTTGTACAGTTTTGGGGGAGCTCGAGTATCAAACTTCGGAGCTCATGAAGTATGGGGGAGTTGTTCGAGAAACTTCCGTTGGCTCTCTGACTGATTCAGACCTCTTTGTTACTTCTATCTCGTCTCTAATGATTAAAGCCTCTTACTCAAGCTAAACATCAAGTGTTGGTGACTTGGTATGTATTTCCTATGAGTGCTCGTGTAGGCATGTTGTATAAGTGCCAATGGGTTTGGGTTTGTACGCACGTTTTATAAGTACTTCTAGAGTCATAGGTTTTTGTCACAAAATAAATGTCAAAGGGGGAGATTGAAACTGGCATTTGGTTGTTTGACATTATTTTGTGACTATATGTGTCCTCGGTTATCTCGCCTTGAGTTCATTGTTAAGAAAATCTTGATGTATGAGCGTCGTCCCGATTCTTTCGTTTCGCGTCATATTTTTGAGGTTGCAGTTTGGTATAGGACGTACATACCTAGTGTTAGTCAACAAGTACTGCGAAGGCCTGGACGTACGTACCTAGTTAGGACGTACGTACCATAAGTTGGGCACCAGCGAATTTAGTGTCTTGGACGTATGTACCAAGTTAAGGCGTACGTACGTCGTATGAGGCAGCAAACAATTTATGACTCAGGGACGTACGTACCTTGTTTCGACGTATGTACGTCCACGGAGTTTTTCTCTATTCCGGCCCATCTCTTTCCTCTTTGAAACCCTAACTATATAAGGTTTTTCTAATATAGAGAAAACTAGTTCTTTGGCTGTTTAATCAAGTTCTTGTACTAGAGTTTGTGTAGGTTGTGTTTGTGGTGATTGAACTCAATCCTTTTCCTCCATTCATTCTCCTTCTTCTGTATTGAGTATTGAAATCGGCTTCAAATCCTCTTGTGTGTTCATCAAGAGGTCGAGTGTCTTGTGCGTACATCAAGGTGCTCTGGTGAAGTCAAGGTGTTAGAGATAACCGGTAGTGTCAACTCGCAGTGATTGCAGGTAGTTGATAGGTTTGTATATCTTTTTCATGTAGTGGATTATTTTGTTGTCGCGAGGACAACCGTGGACGTTTTCCATATTGGGTTTTACCACGTTAAAAATCTTGCGTGTTCTTTTACTTTCTGCTTATTACTTTGTTTGATTAATTGGTGATAACTTAGAGAATAGCACTATTTGTGGAGTTTCAGACCCCTACCAGTTAATTGATCAAAACTGTGTTACAAACGGGCATAGACCTCTCCCCTTGTAGTTCAATAAGTGCTATTGCATGATGTGTAGATCCTCCATATTCTATCTGTATTTAGGCACCACCATTCTTCAGAGTTACAGCTGAAACGTTGTTGCATTCCATAAAAATTAGGAACACAGAATTCACTACGTACACAGTTAACCAAATGCACGCAATATAAGATTTTGGTGATCGCCTTGTGTCGAGGTTGGGCTTACGGCTCTCATTAATTGCTACGTACTTTTAGGTGTTATACACCGTTAGGCAGCAGCATTGGGGGACCAAAGTGATAACAACTCCCGCACTTAGCCGTAACAATGACCTCTATGCATATAACAACCTTTGCTTCAAACTGGCCGTTTGGGTGTGAAAGGTGTGAAAGTGCCATTAAGGTAGTGTTTGTTTCATTAAGCATTAAGCATTAAGCGCTTCTTAAATGGTGGACCATGTTAAAATTCAGAAATAAGTGTTTTTAAGGTTGTTTGTTTGGAACAAGCATTAAGAACTAATTGGGATATTTCAGCGATTTTGGCCCAGCGAAAATCTCACGCTTAATTTAACTTCTTAATGCTTGTTGTATTATTTAGACAATTCTATCCTTGTAAAAACCTTTTTATTATCATTCATGTCTTTTATGTCATATTAACTGCTAGGGCTTTCACTTTCTTCTAAAAAAAAAAAAAAAAAAAAAAAAACAACCTGTGCGGCCAGCCAAGCTTCTTCCTCCTGGTAAGCTATTTTTAATAGTTTCTGTTATATTTTAAATTCAACTGAGTATAGGTTTATACGTATACTTCCGAGATTAATGGTTAGTGGTTAGCATAGTAGTGTTGTTGTTTTTTTATGTATGTTACTGTACAAGATATCTAATCTATGGTCAAACAATGTGAAGCAACCAATTAATAGGTTAAAAGCAACATATTTTAATTTCTATGTACCCTTTCTACAAGTTAACCCAGTCGTATATTGTGTTTTTTAAAAGTTATATTAGATAACCATTCTGGGTTAACATAGATTAGCATTGGTAAGTATCACAAGCATACACTAGGTATAGCAGTGTAGCGGTCTGCCACGCTGGTTTTCTGCCCATAAAGTGTCTATTGAAGCTTGAGCGAAGGGAAAGCATTTACAATGGATGCACAGCTAGGTCCTTGATCTTTGTCTATATTGTAAATGTTTTGGGGGTTTCTTTTACCACCTAACGGTGTTGGTTCAAGCATGCTGATCAGGCTGTAATAGTTTGTGGATGAATACAATTATATTGTGTTTTTAAAGTTATCGTACTTGTGCTAATAATTGCTCTTACACTTGTATGTTTATAGTAAAAGTAACCTTCAAAATATGCTCTCATCAATTTATATCAAATTTTGCAATAAATATCTAATGTTTATCTAAAGAGCATGCCCAAATATCCATCTAAAAAGCCTGCCCAACTATAGATAAAGGCATAAAAATACAATTGCATGTTGCAATATGTATGTACAGTGACTCAAATCTTATTTCTAAAGTGTGCATACAAGTTTCAAAATTTATTTTATTTACAACAATATAGTGTAGATATTTGTATTTGTTGTCGTCGCCGAAATTGATATTTGAACTTAGTACAGTATAGATGTATTAGTTATCATAAAATTAACATTCCACATATACTTTGAATAGGTATGGCTAAGAGAGTTCTGAAAAGAAAATCACAAAATGAAGAAATTAACTCTAACGAGGATAGGGCTAGTTTTTCCAAGCAGCCAGAAAAGAAGAAGCACTTCCTTGAATTATGTTTGAGAGAGGTCCTTGCCGAAGGGCATAAAGGAGTATCTCTGACAAAAGATTCATGGAAAAGACTTGAGAAAGAATTCAATGAGAAGTGGAAGGTGAATTATATACACAAGACGTTCAGAAACTATTACGATTACTTGAGAATTGATTATGGTATCTGGAGAAAAATTGTTGGATTATCCGGGCATGGTTATAGTGAGGACACCAATATGTTAACTTGGCCTCCAGAGAAATGGAATGAGGTTATCCAGGCAAGTATATTAGCTTGATTATAAATATATATATATTAACTAGTACGATAATGCATGTGTTTGACATTATAATTTTCCCTCGTTTTATACAGACACACCCAGAAGCTAAAAAGTTTAGGTATGCGCCTCTTGAAGACATTGATACATTGAAGGTAATTTTTGAGACCACTCTTTTGCAAGATTCATGGACCCCACGATCATCGCAGCCTCGACCCACAAATCAAAATCCTGAGAACGTGGTTATAGAGGATGGGGAACAACTGGATAGTGACATACCTATTGGGACACAAGATGCTTACTTTTCAAATGTTATTATTGAAGATTTGACTAATACTGAGGTTATGAATAATGAGAAGGGAACCACTCACCGTGTTGAGAACATATGTTCTCGTCCAGAGCAGAAGCGACGCAAGAGATTAGGTGGTGATAATGAAGCAGGAAAACAAGTTGAAAAGCTCATTGATATTATCAGTGAACAAATCAATGAGGAAAAGGCTAGCAGTGGACCATCTTTTGCCCAAGTAGTAGAAGTTTTAAAGGATTTGAAGAATTTGGGGGTTATAACCAGTTCTACTTACAACCAGGCTCTAGTGAAGTTTTGTAAGCTACCAGAATTGAAGAAAGCTTTCATGGAGGCAGAGAATGAAGCGGAAAAAGTTCAACTTTTGGACATTATTTTAAGCGATTAGAGAAGCAGTTAGGATCTTAAATACATGAATTTATTTTTTGGATTTCGATTAGTATGTTTTAGATTAGAAAAAACTAATA
This sequence comes from Aquilegia eximia, assembly GCA_023053565.1. NCBI lineage: Eukaryota > Viridiplantae > Streptophyta > Magnoliopsida > Ranunculales > Ranunculaceae > Aquilegia > Aquilegia eximia. Next base: position 16,875,458 of record JALIGU010000005.1, read on the forward strand.
AATAAATAAAACTTGTATTAGTATGTGTTCGAGTTCAATATGTTTTGGTATTTTAATTAGTATGAATTTTGATGATTATATACTCTTGGAATTTTGTTTAGATGGTTTGGAAGTTATATTTTTTCCCCTTATTATTATTCTTTGATTTTATTCCTATTTTAAAGTGTTCTTGTATGTTTTAGAACAAAGATATATGCATTACATTTGTTTGTAGATTCATATTAATTTAATTTTTTTTTTATCTTTTCTTGGTTTTTAGTTACAATGACACCGAAGCAATGGTTGTTGGTAAGACTAGTGGCATTACTTATTTTGCTTAAGCTTAGGACTCCTTGTAGAAATGTTCCGCAAAAATTGTTAACTTCATCACGTTCTGGTAAAGACTATATGCGGAAGCTTTTGCAGGGCTCATCTACAGATATGTATGAAGTTTTTAGGATGAACAAGATGCCATTTATACAACTGTGTCAATATTTTCGACATAAAAAATGGCTTGGTGATAGCAAATACGTAGATGTAGAAGAGAAGATGGCAATGTTCTTAAAAACAATAGGCCATAATTCTCGAAATCGAGTGGTAAAATATGATTTTCAGCATTCAGGTGAAACAGTAAGCAGGTATTTTCACGAAGTTTTAAATGCTATGATGTGTTTTGCTCGTGAAATTATTGTACCTCCAACATTTGATCAACCAATGGGAGAAATTCGATCTCATGTTCATTTAAGAGAAGGAGCATTCAAAGGTGTTGTTGGAGCATTAGATGGCACGCTCATTGATGCACACATTCCAATTGGTGAACAAGTACCATTTAGAGGAAGGGGCCAAGGGAAATGCTACCAAAATGTTATGGCGCTATGTGATTTTGATATGAAGTTTATATATGTGATGGCTGGATGGGAAGGAATAGCACATGATGCGAGGGTGTTAAATGAAACGATACGAAATCCAGCAAAATTTTTTCCAATACCTCCACTAAGTAAGTATTTCTTGAATTATTTTCGTAAATTAATCTTACAATCTACTACCTGAACTTACGAATTATTTAATTGTTTTTGCAATAGATATGTACTACCTTTGTGATGCTGCATACACAAATACTAGGGGCTTTATGACTCCTTATCGAAATACACAGTATTGGTTGAAAACATATCGAAATAATCCTGCTGCAAGTAAAGAGGAAAAGTTCAACCATACTCATGCCCAATTGAGGAATGTCATCGAGAGAAGTTTTGGTGTTTTGAAGAAAAGGTTCCCAATTTTGAATAGCATGCCTTCATACAAGTTTTCAACTCAGCGAGATATAGTCATTGCATGCATGGCGATACATAATTTCTTGCGCCGTGTTTCCCTCCATGATGATTTATTTCGAGAATTTGAAGAAGATATTGATGAAGACACAAATAATTTGGCCAACTTCGATCCAACACAAGCTCCACCAAGTTATGGTTTAGTATTCTCATCTGAAGCACAACATTTTATGGTCAACTTGCGCAACCAGATTGCAAATCAACTTTAGGTTTTTGGGATTTGTGATAACGTACTTTGTATTGATAATAAAGATTTTGTGCTAAGTTATTTTGAAAATGTGAACTCTTTGGTGATGTCATTTTTATATTTTAGCAATAAAAATGTTATTTATTTTTATTGAGTTGGAATATAAAAAGGGTAATATAGTCAAAATCACAATTATACATAAACAAACAAATTCAAAACAAAACTTTTTAAAAATGATAAACAAACAACTTTTTCAGCATCCAGCATTCAGTATTCAGTATCCAGCATTCAGCATCCAACATTCAGCATCCAGCATCCAGCATTTTAAACAAACACACCCTAAAACAACCTTACACTGGTATACGAATACATTTTTGTGTCAGAAAATATCTACACATGATCGATGATTTCTAAAATGTCGGAAAGAAAATACAAAACAAATTGACGACTAGCAAAATCGGCGGAACTGGAAAAGAAAACCATGTGATAGATTATTAATTAGCTAACACCAAGTAATGAACACCTTCGAATAAAAAAAACAGAAAACGTATAAGAAATTTCTACTGATCTAAGTAAAGATACCAAGATGTCATGTGACAGGGTTGGAAGAAGAATGTGATTGAACACAGAGCTGCATCCAATTTGTCAATATAAAATGTGCCATACGATAAATTCTAAAACGTTGAGAAAAAATACCAAAAGTTCTCTAGGCTAGCAGTATCGCCTTAACAGAACAAAAAAGTTTCAAATAAACATGTCACCTTCAAAGGGAAAAAAGAAGAGTACCGTATATTTAGAATTCTACTGATCTAAGCAAAGATACTGAAGGACGTCTTTGTTCTCAAACCAGCTCCGAAAGCCTAGCTTGGTGGTATATATTGGAGTTCTAGTTGATGGGGTTTTCACCCTTCGCACCGACTGTACCAGCAATGATTTTGGGTGAAATGAAGCTGCCAACATGAACAATAGTATTCATCACGTACGAACTCTGTCTAATCCCACGGATTTTAATGGATTTGAATTCCTCTGTTATTAAGTCATAATACCCTTGATCACCTGTTTCAGAATGAAGTATGACTACACTAACATTTCCCATATTTCCTAGATTTTTAACAGAAAGCTTCCGCAATGGACCAAGCCTTTCTTTCTTAATAATATAGTCTTTAGACCAAGACTCTTTTTCTCCATAAACTTTCATAATCCATAGGACATGAGTACCATCTAATTTATCATCATGCACACACAGAAGCTCTCCCACGGACGTCAAAGTTCTCGTATTGGTTTTAGGTTCACAGGGAGGTTCTTCAATAGCTCTGAATTTCTCAGTGCCAATATCTATGGCACCAAAACAATTCTTTCTATGTATTTCCCAATGCAAAGCTCCATTTACAAGAACAGGAAGAACTGTCTTTAGCTCCAAGGTATCACGAACGTCTTCTACCCTTCTCCATTTATTAGAGCCAAGAGTACGTATCAGAACCCCAGTTTTAACTAAACTGTTGACATCCCCGAAATACCATAGGAAAACAACTTTGTACTTGTTGGTGGTTGCATCAAAGCCAAAACCATATTGATGGGGACGGATATATATATATATATTTTCGGGGACAAACATCAAATGTTGTACCTGTTGGGTTTTATGTGCAATATGGGCCTGTTTGGGCTCAAATTCGTGCTCCATTGTAAGGCTATACTATAAAGCCAAATAGAAGTGATACAAAACCTTAACTTTTCTGAAAGAGAGATTGTGAGAAGCCATTAGAGAGTTTGAGAGAACTTTTGTGAGGAAGAAGACTTCGGTTTCTTCATGAGGGCTTGTACAATTGTCTAGATAAGAAAAGCATCATCCTTTCTCCCCGTGGACGTAGGCATATTGCCGAACCACGTATATCTTGTGTCTTGTGTGTGGTTGCTTGTTTATTTTGTCGTTTTCGTTTTACTTTCATATATTAGTTCAATCATCATATTTGTGCATTAGTCTCCGCTGCACACAACAAGTGGCATCAGAGCTTCGGTTAGATCTTGAGCGTCTTGAAGGTGTTTGAAGAAATTCCGCAGTGAGTTTCTTAATTGTGTTTCAAGTCCAAGGTTCTACCTTTTGTTCGTGGGTTGCATAGAAGGTGTTTGTTGAAATTCCGGTGTGAATTTCAGATTTGTTTACCTTCGGTTGGTGATTGTTTAGTGCATAAAAGTTGGTGGTAAGATGACAAAAGAATTGAATTTGAAGGATTCGAAGGGGGAAACCAAGACAGTGGTTTACCATCAAGCAAAGATTGATGTAGAGAAGTTTACTGGCACCAATAACTTTGGCATGTGGAGGTGTGAGGTAATGGATGTTCTATGTCAACAAGACCTAGAAGATGTTCTGGAGGATAAGCCAGAAGGTGTGGAAGAGAAGGATTGGAAAAAGATGAACAAACGAGCTTGTGGAATCATAAGATCGTGTTTGGCACAAGACGTTAAATATCTTGTGATGAATGATGTTTCTGCAAAGGAGATGTGGCGAAAATTGGAGGAGAAGTACATGACAAAGACTATCCACAATAAAAACTATCTACTTCGAAAGTTTTATCGAATAGATATGAGAAGAGGTATTTCCATGGCGGAGCATCTTAATGATTTTACCAAGGTAATTGCCGACTTGGTGAATCTTGGAGCAGATGTAAGTGATGAAAGCAAGGCAGTGTGTCTCCTCAATTCGTTACCCGACGAATATGAACACTTGGCTATCACACTTACATATGGAAAAGACAAGTTGGTGTATAGTGAGATTTCTGCAGCATTGTTAAATCATGCGTGTATGAAGAAGGACAAAGAAGAGTCCAAAAGCTCAACACCAGAGGTCTTAGTGGCAAGGGGAAGCTACAATAGTAGGGTTGAGTCTCGTAGGAAGCCGAAGAGGGGGTTTCTAGCAAAAGATGAATGTTCCTTTTGTCATGAGAAAGGGCATTGGAAGAAAGATTGTCTTCAAGCCAAGGCAAAGGACAAGAAGAATAATTCTGAGGTAAATATTGCACGTAATAATAGAGATGAAGATGATGGTTTTGATTACTCTTTATTTGTTTCATCCATCGATTGTTCCACTAATGCTAAAGAGTGGATATTAGATTCGGCTGGTACTTTTCATGTGTGTCCCATAAGGGAATGGTTTTCTAGCTTTAAAAGGCTAGATAATGGTGCAGTAGTGATGGGGAATGATCAACCTTGTCATGTATTGGGGATAGGTACTATTCGATTGAAGATGTTTGATGGAAAGATAAAAGAGTTGAGGAATGTAAGATATGTTCCTAATTTGAAGAAGAATCTTATTTCACTTGGTACTTTAGAAGCCAAAGGTTACAAGGTAGTAGCTCAGAATGGTGTTCTAAAGGTTATGGTTGGTGCAATGGTATTACTAAAGGGTACTCGACGAAGTAACCTGTACTTCTTGCAGGGTAGTACAGTTACATGTGATGTGGCCATGTCAGAGGCTACAACGAAGTTTGCTAGAGAGACTACCAAATTGTGGCATATGCGGTTGACGCATAAATGTGAAAAATCTTTGCAGACAATGACGGAGCAAAGGTTTTTTATGGGTGCTATCGCCTGCAAGTTAGAGTTCGGTGAGCATTGTGATATGGGCAAGCAGACAAGAGCAAAGTTTGGCACAACTATCCATTGTATGAGTGGAGTTCTTGATTATGTTCACATGAATGTCTGGAGACCTACCAAGTACACAGCTTGGAGAGGTAAGTCTTATTTTGTGTCTTTAGTTGATGAGTTTTCTAGGCGTGCGTGGATGTACATCATGAAGCATAAGGATGAAGTCCTAGAAATATTGAAGTGGAAGAAGCTAGTTGAGGCCCGAATTGACAGAAAGATCATGGTATTGTGCTTAGATAATAGCATAGAGTACAAAGATGATCCGGTCTTGCAAGTATGTCAGACTGAGGGTATTGAGCGTCACTTCACTGTGAGAAAGACACTGCAACAGAATAGGGTGGCAGAACACATGTTGTCTATGGCTGGATTAGGCAAAGTGTTTCGGGTTGAGACATGTCATCTTATTAACAGGTTGCATTTGATTGTGATAAGTGGTAAAACTCTTATGGAGGTTTCTATGTTGAAGCCTGGGAGTTCTCAGCAGGTGGAGAACAAGACCAAAGAGGTTTTGCAGTGGGTGGAGATTTGCATAACTCCATATGTTCCAGTGGGTTCTGTATCTAATGTGGAAACTCTTGTAAGGGTTTTGGGTGTTTCAAATTCTGATGACATGACAGATGATGAGACGATTGGAGATGCAGAAAATGGTGATCCTATTGATGAGGGTCCAATTGCGACTAGATTACCTAAGAAGGAAGAAGAATCTCCAGGTAAAGATGTGCACTTGAAGGTAAACGTTTGCATCCTTATGGCCTTGGTAGTGCGATCTGATTGTGTATTAGTTCTGTTTGATGTGAAAACGGTTGTTTTACATGGTGAGCTAGATGAGGAGATATATATGTCTCAGCCTAGTGGTTTTGGAGTTGCAAAGTATGATGAGTTGGTGTGTTTCAAACCATATATTTCACGAGCAGTGGGCATTGTAGGTAGATACATGCATGATCCTGATATGAGACATTGGGAACCTATGAAATGGATGTTCCACTACATTCAAGGTAGTGTGGAGGATGGTTTGTTAGTTCAACATGGAAGGACTTTGAGTCTGGGGTGTGGTGGTTATGTGAATGTTGAGTATGATTGTCACTTTGATAGACGTTGGTCTACTCTTGGATATGTGTTTACATTGGCAGTGAGATCTATCAGCAGATTGTCAACATTACATTCTATGGTTGCTTTGTCTCCGACAGAAGCTTGGAATATTACCGTGACTAAAGTGGTGTATGGGACTAAGTTCTATTGGTTAGAATTGGTCCATATCATTCCTTCGAGTTGATAGTATATCTTGGAGTGAACTACGATGGCTTGTGAGAAACTACAAATAGTGCTAATATAACAATTGAATATTCAAACAATACGCAGAAAGTAAATAACACACAGAAATTTTTAACGTGGTAAAACCCAATACGGGAAACGTCCACGGTTGCCTGATGACAACAAATAATCCACTAGATGAATAGAGATGTACAAACCTATCAACTACCTGCACTCACTGCGAGTTGATACTCCTAGTTATCTCTAACACCTTGACTTCACCAGAGCACCTTGATGTACGCACAAGACACTCGACTTCTTGATGAACACACAAGAAGACTCGAAGCCGAATTCACAATGAAACTTGGAAGATAACAGATATATGAATTGAGAGAAGGGGGAAGGAAGGGAATTGAGTTCAATAACCAAAAACACTTTCAACACCAAAACCTAAACCAAAACTCCAGAACAAGAGGAATACTGGACGGCCAAAGAACTGGCATATCCTTTGGAAGAGAAACCCTATTTATACTTAGGGTTGGAAAACACAGAAAATGGGCCGAAATAGAGAAAATCCACATCGGACGTACGTACGTCGAAATGACGTTCGTACGTCTCCATACGAAACAAGCTTGCTGACTGCTTGGACGTATGAACGTCCTAACAAGGTACGTACGTCCAGACCAAAAACTATCTTGCTGACTAACCATACGTACGTACGCCCTAACATGGTACGTACGTTTAACATGATGAAAGTTTTGCTGCCTAACCTGACGTACGTACGTCCTAACAAGGTACCTACGTCCTGAACCAAAACACATACTTTTGACACAAGACGCGAAGACAAAGACACGGGATGACGCGCGTACAACAATGAACTCAAGGCGAAATAACCATGGACGACCAATGTCACAAAATTGATGTCAAACAACTTAGAGCCGGTTTCAGCTTGATCCCTTAGAAGAAGGGTACGTAGGCAACCATGAAGTGGTGCAGCCGAGGTGGTCTTTCGGGACATGTGTGGGAGTTTGTGACTTGTGTTTGTCGGCTTAGATTTATTGAATCTTCGCCGAGGTGGAGAATTGTTGGGTTTTATGTGCAATATGGGCCTGTTTGGGCCCAAATTCGTGGTCTATTGTAAGGCTATACTATAAAGCCAAATAGAAGTGATACAAAACCTTAACTTTTCTGAGAGAGAGATTGTGAGAAGCCATTAGAGAGTTTGAGAGAACTTTTGTGAGGAAGAAGACTTCGGTTTCTTCATGAGGGCTTGTACAATTGTCTAGATAAGAAAAGCATCATCCTTTCTCCCCGTGGACGTAGGCATATTGCCGAACCACGTATATCTTGTGTCTTGTGTGTGGTTGTTTATTTATTTTGTCGTTTTCTGTTTTACTTTCATACACTAGTTCAATCATATTTGTGAATTAGTTTCCGCTGCGCACAACAGTACCTTGATTCTCAAGATCTACCAAGTAAATACTACTAATTCGCGTATTCGTGCGCCATAAAATAAGAAAATCAAAATCATTATTGCATTTTATTCGCGAATCGTGCAATTTAACAAAAACTGGATCATTGATAATTTTGCCTACTAACTTATACCAATCTTTGCATACATACCTACATTGATAAAGACCTTGGGCTGATAATCTAGCAAAGATATCAATCATGATATCTCTCGGTAAGCGAAACTCCGTACGCATTTCCTTACTCATTTCAAGATGAAGAAGGCTCTGAGAGAGAGAGAAAAAAAAAACAAGTTTCGAGATGAAAGATTTCCAGATGAAATGAGGGTTTGAAGATTAGGTTTAGGGTTTATTTCCTTTTTTTTTTTTCTTTCTTTTTAAATTACAATAGATTGGAAAATGGAAACCCAAACATTTTATGGGCCTTAGTATTGGTGATATTTTATCTTTAGGCCCAAACATTTTCTTAGACTACTCATGGTTTGTGTCTGTGCAAGGTGATAACCAGAACATTTTGCAGGTCTTATATGGTCCTATAAATAGGGCATAATGAGTTTGCATGTCAAACAATTATTCATAAAACATTCCGTGTGTCAGTTTGAGGCCAGACTAGTTGTGTTGCCAAAACGAGAATTTGTCGCGTTGTGTGGTGTATACTTTGGCAACCGTAAGGACTAATTACTATATGAAGTACATTGCTTCACTAATTTGAAGCTCAAATGCAAAGTGCTAAGGGTCAGAAATGAAGGAAGAATGTCATTGAACACAGAGCTGTGTCCAATATGACTATATAAAACTTGCCAACAGTTTTCACGAGTAGAAATATCGCATGTACTGAAAAGTAAACCTTCCAAATTATTACCAACATAAATTTCTTGCAATAATACGAAAATGGTTTCTTTCTTAAACCAGCTTTGGATTCAGTTTTTCTCTAGCTTGCTGGTCATAGAGTTCAAGGCTAATTGAAACCGGCATTCGGTTGTTTGACATCATTTTGTGACTAGGTTAGGAGTGTCCGAGGTTATCTCGCCTTGATGTCATTATTAGGATGTACCTTGATGTGTGATTGTCATCCCGTGTCTTCTTACTCTCGTTCAAAGTCTGTCAGGTTATTGTTTGTTCCAGTACGTACGTAAAGTTGTGTAGAACTTTTCTCTTGTGTTGGAACGTACGTACCTAGTTAGGACGTACGTACGTAGAGGTGTCCAGATTACTTTTCGGTTCAGGGACGTACGTACCTAGTTAGGGCGTACGTACGTCATCGTGTGTTTTTTGTGTTTTCGGCCCATTTGCTCTCTTTGCTAAACCCCAAGTATAGATAAATTTTCAATCAAAGAACAAACTAGTTCTTTTGGCCGTCGAATTTCCAAGTCTTCTTCTTGGGTTTGTTTTTGGTGATTGAACTCATTCTCTTCTTCCCATTCATATTATTCTCTTCTATATTGATTATTGAGATCGGCTTCGAGTCTTCTTGTGTGTTCATCAAGAAGTCGAGTGTCTTGTGCGTACATCAAGGTACTCTGGTGAAGTCAAGGTGTTAGAGATAACCATGCAGTAGTGTCAACTCGAATTGATTGCAGTTAGTTGATAGGTTTGTACATCTCTTTTCATCTAGTGGATTTATTTGTTGTCGCGAGGACAACCGTGGACGTTTCACATATTGGGTTTTACCACGTTAAAAATATCGTGTATTCATTTTCTTTCTGTTGATTATTTTGCTTGTTAGATTAAGTAATCTGTGGTAATAGCACTATTTGTGGAGTTTCACAAATGGGGTTTTCAACCTGCACACTGTCTGTACCAGCAATGCTTTTACGCTTATTAGCTGAAATGAGGCTGCCAACATGAACACCGCAGAAACCCTTGGATTTTTGTGTGCCTGAATTCCTCTGTTGTTTCTAAGTCATAAACTTGAATTTCAAGTATAGCTGGCTGAGTGGCTGTCAATTGATTGTTTTGGCCTTTTATGTCCAAGTTGTCTATGAGAATGAGTATATGGAATGAGTTTATTTGCTTGATTTTTATTTTTTGCTTAATTTGATTCACTTCTCCAGTTCTCCATGACAGAATAATGTTTATAGGCAAAGTTGACTTGAATAGTTGTTAAGCATATTGGCTGTTTTACAATAAGGCAGGAAGGGATGCCAAGGAATTAAAATAAAGCCACTTTCATTTTAAGAAAGCCCTAGTTTAGTGGCTTTCTTTTTGCTGTGCGTCAAACAGGATCCAGATCACATTATCTAGCAACAATGACATTAGTCAATGAAATTCACTAAGACAATTATTCTCGAAATTACAGAAACATTCTTGCATTTCATAGAATTTAGGAACACAGAATACATGGCATCCAGTTAACCAAATGCACACAATTATAATGCTAGGTTGTGGACTCAATACATAAATTTTGGAAGTTTATTGTGTAAGCCAATATACTAGAAAGTGAAAGTAATACGAAAGAAACATTTTTCCCATCAATCTAAATAAAAATACCATCTGAACTTCATTAAAAGTATAAACTACTGACATTCCAAAGAAACTTAAGAAAAGAACTATTGAAATAAATTTGTAACAGTTTGAGTAAGAGACCTTGGTACCGATTTGGTGAAAAGAACTATTGAAATAAATTTGTAACAGTTTGAGTAAGAGACCTTGGTACCGATTTGGTCCGGCAGGGGCACCTTTACCAGCGAGTCTTCTAGGTGGAACTGCGGGGCTGGTCTGTCGTCAGCCGTTAGCAAGTCTTCCTGGTGAAATGAGGCTTCCAACGTGAACAACTGCGTCCAAATTTACATACCTCGTATGCATCCAGTTGTAATTAATACCTCTGGACGGCAATGATACCTGAGATCTGAGGTTCAAACCGAGGCAGTGCATATCTTGAGTTACTGATCTAATTAAAACAGGCTTTCCAATATACCCAAAAAGAAAGAAAGAAAGAAAAAAACAACATTTTACGTACCTCAGTGGTAATCCGCGAATGAGAATATGCTTCATACGTTCATTTTTTGTTACATCATAGTAACCTTGAACATCAGGACCATGAAATAAGATCCTGTCATTCCTCACCGTTCCTAAAATTTGACAAAGAGGGGGCAATGGCCGAAGCAATTCTTTGTTAATAATATATTCTCTTGTCCATGATTCTTGACTTCCATAGTCCTTCATAATCCACACGACAGTCTGAAAAGTTGCATTCTCAACCAAACATAGACTCTCACCTAGCGAAGTCAAAGAATGTTGGCTCATGATAGGCCTTTGCAATGCTCTGAAAGTTTCAGCTTCAATACCTATAGCAACAATCTGAAAATTTTCAAATTCTTCACGCCCATCACGTATTTCCCAATGTAAAGCCCCACGTACAAATACCGCCCTATGTGTATATTTCCTTACAATAAACGAAGCAGGAATGTCATCGTTCTTCTTTCTCCATGTCCCCGACCCAAGGTTGTATATCTCAACTCCAGTTTGAAGCAATCTATTGCCATCACGGAAGCCGGAAGTATGAACGACTTTGTAAGTATTAGTACTTGCATCAAAGCCAAATCCAGTGCAACGAGGATAAGAGTTGTACAAGTAATCACTTTTTGGTAAAGTATCAACAATAGTAGCTTCTGGCAGCTTGAAAATCTCTCCTGTAATAGGATTACAGATATAGAAATATCCACAACACCATAAACAAATCAAACCATTACAAGAACCGATTACATCAATTTTCCCTGTTGGTAGTTGCGCATGAAGAGAAGTTTCCACAGCTGTTAGTTTATTAGTATCATGGTTTTCATGATTTACCAAGTAAACCTCACTTACACCTTCATCATCTATATCATTAGTAGTTTGACAAAGAACAAGGAAACTGGGATCATCTTTGTGTATTCTAGAATGATTTAATTCTATAAACAATGGATCAGTAAACAAGTTTTTCCAATCTTTTTGTACAAACCTGCATCGCGAGAGGTCTTGGACAGACAGTCTGGTGAAGATATCAACAAGTATTTCTCTAGGAAGGCAAGATATTGTACGCTTTTCCAGGTTCATATTGATCAATAATGCTACCAGTATAAGAATATAACTACTTAAAAAGAAGCAATGATTTGTGATGGTAAGAGCAAAATAAAACTAATAACATATGGAATATAGAGATGGAATTGTTGATCTATGAAGAAAAGAATTTTTGGGCTTAAAAACTTAATTTTGACTTGTAAAAATGAAAGGAAGTAAGAGAGGAGATTCGCGTGAGAGAAGGAAGGAAGGTATCTATTCCTAAAATATTAATGTAAAAATGTATAGAGTGCTTTTTCTTTCTTTTTTGCATCCTTGCTTTCCTTTCATTAATTCTTCCCATTTTTCCTGTATAAACATGATTGCAACTATCATTTTCATCTATTGATTTCTCTTTACAAATACATGTTCATCTTCATCTGTTGATCTCTCTTTACATTACTTTTTTATTTTTTTGCAAAAGCAAGTTGGGGTTAGGCAGACCCCTACCAGTTAATTAATCAAAACTGTGTTACAAACGGGAATAGACCTCTCCCCTTGAAGTTCAATAAGTGCTATTGCATGATGTGTAGATCATCCATATTCTATCTGTATTTAGGCACCACCATTCTTCAGAGTTACAGCTGAAACGTTGTTGCATTCCATAAAAATCAGGAACACAGAATTCACTACGTACACAGTTAACCAAATGCACGCAATATAAGATTTTGGTGATCGCCTTGTGTCGAGGTTGGCCTTACGGCTCTCATTAATTGCTACGTACTTCTAGGTGTTATACACCGTTAGGCAGCAGCATTGGGGAACCAAAGTGATAACTACTCCCGCACCTAGCCATAACAATGACCTCTATGCATACAACAACCTTTGCTTCAAACTGGCCGTTTGGGTGTGAAAGGTGTGAAAGTGCCATTGAAACAACCTTACACTGGTATACGAATACATTTTTGTGTCAGAAAATATCTACACATGATCGATGATTTCTAAAATGTCGGAAAGAAAATACAAAACAAATTGACGACTAGCAAAATCGGCGGAACTGGAAAAGAAATCCATGTGATAGATTATTAATTAGCTAACACCAAGTAATGAACACCTTCGAATAAAAAAAACAGTAACGTATAAAAAATTTCTACTGATCTAAGTAAAGATACCAAGATGTCATGTGACAGGGTAGGAAGAAGAATGTGATTGAACACAGAGCTGCATCCAATTTGTCAATATAAAATGTGCCATACGATAAATTCTAAAACGTTGAGAAAAAATACCAAAAGTTCTCTAGGCTAGTAGTATTGCCTGAACAGAAAAAATGCTTTCAAATAAACATGTCACCTTCAAAGGGAAAAAAAAGAAGAGTACCATATATTTAGAATAATACTGATCTAAGCAAAGATACTGAAGGACATCTTTGTTCTTAAACCAGCTCCGAAAGCCTAGCTTGGTGGTATATATTGGAGTTCTAGTTGATGGGGTTTTCACCCTGCGCACCGACTGTACCAGCAATGATTTTAGGTGAAATGAAGCTGCCAACATGAACAATAGTATTCATCACGTACGAACTCTGTCTAATCCCACGGATTTTAATGGACTTGAATTCCTCTGTTATTAAGTCATAATACCCTTGATCACCTGTTTCAGAATGAAGTATGACTACACTTCCATTTCCCATATTTCCTAGATTTTTAACAGAAAGCTTCCGCAATGGACCAAGCCTTTCTTTCTTAATAATATAGTCTTTAGACCAAGACTCTTTTTCTCCATAAACTTTCATAATCCATAGGACATGAGTACCATCTAATTTATCATCATGCACACACAGAAGCTCTCCCACGGACGTCAAAGTTCTCGTATTGGTTTTAGGTTCACAGGGAGGTTCTTCAATAGCTCTGAATTTCTCAGTGCCAATATCTATGGCACCAAAACAATTCTTTCTATGTATTTCCCAATGCAAAGCTCCATTTACAAGAACAGGAAGAACTGTCTTTAGCTCCAAGGTATCACGAACGTCTTCTACCCTTCTCCATTTATTAGAGCCAAGAGTACGTATCAGAACCCCAGTTTTAACTAAACTGTTGACATCCCCGAAACACCATAGGAAAACAACTTTGTACTTGTTGGTGGTTGCATCAAAGCCAAAACCATATTGATGGGGACGGATATATATATATTTTCGGGGATAAACACCAAGAGCGATTTCAGGTAGCTTGAAAAGTTTTCTTGTAATAGGATTACAGATATAAATAGAAGAAGAATTGGAAAAACGAAGACACATCAAGCCATTAGAAGAACCGATTATTCGTATTTTCTGTAATAGGTCAAAATTAGTATTATGAGCATCAAATGTTGTACCTTGATTAGGGGTGGGCAAAAAAACCGAAAAACCGAAAACCGAACCGAAAAAACCGAGTCAAAACCGGTCAAAACCGAGTTGACTAAAAACCGGTCAAGACCGGACCGAAACCGAACCGAACTATATAGCTATTGGTCCGGTCTCGGTTCTTGTTTTTATAGAACCGAGAGAACCGAACCGAACCGAAATAAATAAAAAACATTTTTTTTATTAGTAAATTACTAAACTAGACATAGGAATTAGGAAACCTATGGTGGATCCATGGTTGGTTCATTGGTTTTGGACCTTTTTCCTATTTAGTACTTGATTTGGTGTATGTCTTATTTTGTTTAAAGCCCAAAACTTAAGAAAAATCATTTAAATTGTAGTGGACTAAAGGCCCAATAAAAAAGCCCAGGACCGAGTTTCGGACCGAAACCGGACCGAATTTATTTGGTCCGGTTCGGTCCGGTTACATTCAAATAATTTCGGTCCATGGAACCGAAACCGAACCGATATTTTCAAGTCGGTTTGGTCCCGGTCCTATTACATTTCCGGACCGGACCGTGCCCACCCCTAACCTTGATTCTCAAGATCTACCAAGTAAATACTACTAATTCGCGTATTCGTGCGCCATAAAATAAGAAAATCAAAATCATTATTGCATTTTATTCGCGAATCGTGCAATTTAACAAAAACTGGATCATTGATAATTTTGCCTACTAACTTATTCCAATCTTTGCATACATACCTACATTGATAAAGACCTTGGACTGATAATCTAGCAAAGATATCAATCATGATATCTCTCGGTAAGCGAAACTCCGTACACATTTCCTTACTCATTTTCAAGATGAAGAAGGCTCTGAGAGAGAGAGAGAAAAAAAAAAACAAGTTTCGAGATGAAAGATTTCCAGATGAAATGAGGGTTTGAAGATTAGGTTTAGGGTTTATTTCCTTGTTTTTTTTTTCGTTCTTTTTAAATTACAATAGATTGGAAAATGGAAACCCAAACATTTTATGGGCCTTAGTATTGGTGATATTTTATCTCTAGGCCCAAACATTTTCTTAGACTACTCATGGTTTGTGTCTGTGCAAAGTGATAACCAGAACATTTTGCAGGTCTTATATGGTCCTATAAATAGGGCATAATGAGTTTGCATGTCAAACAATTAGTCGTTACTTTTCGAAAGACGAACAATTGGGGCTTTGGAATCAAGCTCAAGTATTCATAAAACATTCCGTGTGTCAGTTTGAGGCCAGACTAGTTGTGTTGCCAAAACGAGAATTTGTCGCGTTGTGTGGTGTATACTTTGGCAACCGTAAGGACTAATTACTATATGAAGTACATTGCTTCACTAATTTGAAGCTCAAATGCAAAGTGCTAAGGGTCAGAAATGAAGGAAGAATGTCATTGAACACAGAGCTGTGTCCAATATGACTATATAAAACTTGCCAACAGTTTTCACGAGTAGAAATATCGCATGTACTGAAAAGTAAACCTTCCAAATTATTACCAACATAAATTTCTTGCAATAATACGAAAATGGTTTCTTTCTTAAACCAGCTTTGGATTCAGTTTTTCTCTAGCTTGCTGGTCATAGAGTTCAAGGCTAATTGAAACCGGCATTCGGTTGTTTGACATCATTTTGTGACTAGGTTAGGAGTGTCCGAGGTTATCTCGCCTTGATGTCATTATTAGGATGTACCTTGATGTGTGATTGTCATCCCGTGTCTTCTTACTCTCGTTCAAAGTCTGTCAGGTTATTGTTTGTTCCAGTACGTACGTAAAGTTGTGTAGAACTTTTCGCTTGTGTTGGAACGTACGTACCTAGTTAGGACGTACGTACGTAGAGGTGTCCAGATTACTTTTCGGTTCAGGGACGTACGTACCTAGTTAGGGCGTACGTACGTCATCGTGTGTTTTTTGTGTTTTCGGCCCATTTGCTCTCTTTGCTAAACCCCAAGTATAGATAAGTTTTCAATCAAAGAACAAACTAGTTCTTTTGGCCGTCGAATTTCCAAGTCTTCTTCTTGGGTTTGTTTTTGGTGATTGAACTCATTCTCTTCTTCCCATTCATATTATTCTCTTCTATATTGATTATTGAGATCGGCTTCGAGTCTTCTTGTGTGTTCATCAAGAAGTCGAGTGTCTTGTGCGTACATCAAGGTACTCTGGTGAAGTCAAGGTGTTAGAGATAACCATGCAGTAGTGTCAACTCGAATTGATTGCAGTTAGTTGATAGGTTTGTACATCTCTTTTCATCTAGTGGATTTATTTGTTGTCGCGAGGACAACCGTGGACGTTTCCCATATTGGGTTTTACCACGTTAAAAATATCGTGTATTCATTTTCTTTCTGTTGATTATTTTGCTTGTTAGATTAAGGGTGTGTTTGTTTAAAATGCTGAATGCTGGATGCTGAATGCTGGATGCTTAATGCTGGATACTTAATGCTGGATGCTGAACACTGAATGCTGGAAAAGTTGTTTGGTTATCATTTTTAAGAAGTTCTGTTTTTGATTTGTTTGTTTATGCATAAGTGTGATTTTGACCATGTTACCCTATTATTGGAAAAGTATTTTGACAATACACAGTACCTTATCACATAACCCAAAAACCTAAAGTTGATTTGCACTCTGGTTGCGCAAGTTGACCATTCAGTGTTGTGCTTCAGATGAGAATGTTTCACCCTTAGCCAAAATATTTGTGTAACTACACTATATTGTTACGTCGTACAAACAGAAAAATGTTCTAACAACAAAACTATACACGCCAATTTTTCTTCTAAAACATGATATTTAAAAAAAAAATCTTAACCTTTTAAACGGCTCGTCTAAAAATTTTAAATTTTGGATATGGTACAATAGAAATCGTCATGAATATATGGAAAATATTTCAAAGTGAACAAACAAAGGAAAGATCCCTTACTAAGCAAACGAATCTGACTGTAATTTTTCTTTTAAAACATGACAATCACAAAAAAATCTGTAACTTTCAAACGACTCGTTTAAAAATTCCAAATTTTGGATATGATACAATAGAAATCGTCAGGAACATATAGTAAAACTTTTAAAGTGATCAGACAAAAGAAAGTCTCCTTATTAAGCAAACGAATCTGACTGTAACGTAATTTTTTTTGTAAAACATAACAACCACAAAAAAATCTGTAACTTTCAAACCGATCGTCTAAAAATTCTAAATTTTAGATATGATATAACAGAAATCTTCAGGAACTTATGGTAAAAATTTCAAAGTGATCAGACAAAGGAAAGGCCATTAACTAAGCCAATGAATCTGACTGTAATATTACTTAATGGTTATGGATGATAAAAATAATTTTTATAAGGGTAGAATTGTCTAAATAATACAACAAGCATTAAGAAGTTAAATTAAGCGTGAGATTTTCGCTGGGCCAAAATCGCTGAAATATCCCAATTAGTTCTTAATGCTTGTTCTAAACAAACAACGTAAAAAAAACTTATTTCTGAATTTTAACCTGGTCCACCACTTAAGAAGCACTTAATGCTTAATGCTTAATGAAACAAACACTACCTAAGTAATCTGTGGTAATAGCACTATTTGTGGAGTTTCACAAATGGGGTTTTCAACCTGCACACTGTCTGTACCAGCAATGCTTTTACGATTATTAGCTGAAATGAGGCTGCCAACATGAACACCGCAGAAACCCTTGGATTTTTGTGTGCCTGAATTCCTCTGTTGTTTCTAAGTCATAAACTTGAATTTCAAGTATAGCTGGCTGAGTGGCTGTCAATTGATTGTTTTGGCCTTTTAGGTCCAAGTTGTCTATGAGAATGAGTATATGGAATGAGTTTATTTGCTTGATTTTTATTTTTTGCTTAATTTGATTCACTTCTCCAGTTCTCCATGACAGAATAATGTTTATAGGCAAAGTTGACTTGAATAGTTGTTAAGCATATTGGCTGTTTTACAATAAGGCAGGAAGGGATGCCAAGGAATTAAAATAAAGCCACTTTCATTTTAAGAAAGCCCTAGTTTAGTGGCTTTCTTTTTGCTGTGCGTCAAACAGGATCCAGATCACATTATCTAGCAACAATGACATTAGTCAATGAAATTCACTAAGACAATTATTCTCGAAATTACAGAAACATTCTTGCATTTCATAGAATTTAGGAACACAGAATACATGGCATCCAGTTAACCAAATGCACACAATTATAATGCTAGGTTGTGGACTCAATACATAAATTTTGGAAGTTTATTGTGTAAGCCAATATACTAGAAAGTGAAAGTAATACGAAAGAAACATTTTTCCCATCAATCTAAATAAAAATACCATCTGAACTTCATTAAAAGTCTAAACTACTGACATTCCAAAGAAACTTAAGAAAAGAACTATTGAAATAAATTTGTAACAGTTTGAGTAAGAGACCTTGGTACCGATTTGGTCCGGCAGGGGCACCTTTACCAGCGAGTCTTCTAGGTGCAACTGGGGGGCTGGTCTGGCGTCAGCCGTTAGCAAGTCTTCCTGGTGAAATGAGGCTTCCAACGTGAACAACTGCGTCCAAATTTATATACCTCGTATGCATCCAGTTGTTAATACCTCTGGACGGCGATGATACCCGAGATCTGGGGTTCAAACCCAGGCAGTGCATATCTTGAGTTACTGATCTAATTAAAACAGGCATTCCAATATACCCAAAAAAAAAGAAAGAAAGAAAAAAACAACATTTTACGTACCTCAGTGGTAATCCGCGAATGAGAATATGCTTCATACGTTTAATTTTTGTTACATCATAGTAACCTTGACCATCAGGACCATGAAATAAGATCCTGTCATTCCTCACCATTCCTAAAATTTGACAAAGAGGGGGCAATGGCCGAAGCAATTCTTTGTTAATAATATATTCTTTTGTCCATGATTCTTGAGTTCCATAGTCCTTCATAATCCACACGACAGTCTGAAAAGTTGCATTCTCAACCAAACATAGACGCTCACCTAGCGAAGTCAAAGAATGTTTGCTCATGATAGGCCTTTGCAATGCTCTGAAAGTTTCAGCTTCAATATCTATAGCAACAATCTGACGATTTTCAAATTCTTCACGCCCATCACGTATTTCCCAATGTAAAGCCCCACGTACAAATACCGCCCGATGTGTATATTTCCTTACAATAAACGAAGCAGGAATGTCATCATTCTTCTTTCTCCATGTCCCCGACCCAAGGTTGTATATCTCAACTCCAGTTTGAAACAATCTATTGCCATCACGGAAGCCGGAAGTATGAACGACTTTGTAAGTATTAGTACTTGCATCAAAGCCAAATCCAGTGCAACGAGGATAAGAGTTGTACAAGTAATCACTTTTTGGTAAAGTATCAACAATAGTAGCTTCTGGCAGCTTGAAAATCTCTCCTGTAATAGGATTACAGATATAGAAATATCCACAGCACCATAAACAAATCAAACCATTACAAGAACCGATTACATCAATTTTCCCTGTTGGTAGTTGCGCATGAAGAGAAGTTTCCACAGCTGTTAGTTTATTAGTATCATGGTTTTCATGATTTACCAAGTAAACCTCACTTACACCTTCATCATCTATATCATTAGTAGTTTGACAAAGAACAAGGAAACTGGGATCATCTTTGTGTATTCTAGAATGATTTAATTCTATAAACAATGGATCAGTAAACAAGTTTTTCCAATCTTTTTGTACAAACCTGCATCGCGAGAGGTCTTGGATAGACAGTCTGGTGAAGATATCAACAAGTATTTCTCTAGGAAGGCAAGATATTGTACGCTTTTCCAGGTTCATATTGATCAATAATGCTACCAGTATAAGAATAGAACTACTTAAAAAGAAGCAATGATTTGTGATGGTAAGAGCAAAATAAAACTAATAACATATGGAATATAGAGATGGAATTGTTGATCTATGAAGAAAAGAATTTTTGGGCTTAAAAACTTAATTTTGACTTGTAAAAATGAAAGGAAGTGAGAGAGGAGATTCGCGTGAGAGAAGGAAGGAAGGTATCTATTCCTAAAATATTAATGTAAAAAGGTATAGAGTGCGTCTTACTCTCCATTCAACTATTTACTTTTTCAACTTTTGCTTTTTTTTTCTTTTTTGCATCCTCGCTTTCCCTTCATTAATTCTTCCCATTTTTCCTGTATAAACATGATTGCATCTATCATTTTCATCTATTGATTTCTCTTTACAAATACATGTTCATCTTCATCTGTTGATCTCTCTTTACATTACTTTTTTTATTTTTTTGCAAAAGCAAGTTGGGGTTAGGAAGACCCTGAAACCGGCATTCGGTTGTTTGACATTATTTTGTGACTATATGTGTACTCGGTTATCTCACCTTGAGTTCATTGTTAAGAAAATCTTGATGTATGAGCGTCGTCCCGAGTCTTTCGTTTCGCGTCATATTTGTGAGGTTGCAGTTTGGTATAGGACGTACGTACCTAGTGTTAGTCAGCAAGTATTGCGAAGGTCTGGACGTACGTACCTAGTTAGGACGTACGTACAATAAGTTGGGCAACAACGAATTTAGTGTCTTGGACGTACGTACCAAGTTAAGGCGTACGTACGTCGTATGAGGCAGCAAACAATTTATGACTCAGGGACGTACGTACCTTGTTTCGACGTACGTACGTCCACGGTGTTTTTTCTCTATTCCGGCCCATCTCTTTCCTCTTTGAAACCCTAACTATATAAGGTTTTTCTAATATAGAGAAAACTAGTTCTTTGGTTGTTCAATCAAGTTCTTCTACTAGAGTTTGTGTAGGTTGTGTTTGTGGTGATTGAACTCAATCCTTTTCCTCCATTCATTCTCCTTCTTCTGTATTGAGTATATATTGAAATCGGCTTCGAGTCCTATTGTGTGTTCATCAAGAGGTCAAGTGTCTTGTGCGTACATCAAGGTGCTCTGGTGAAGTCAAGGTGTTAGAGATAACCGGTAGTGTCAACTCGCAGTGATTGCAGGTAGTTGATAGGTTTGTATATCTTTTTCATCTAGTGGATTCTTTTGTTGTCGTGAGGACAACCGTGGACGTTTCCCATATTGGGTTTTACCACGTTAAAAATCTTGAGTGTTCTTTTACTCTATGCTTATTACTTTCATTGATTAATTAGTGATAACTTAGAGAATAGCACTATTTGTGGAGTTTCAATTGGTATCAGTCGCAGGGCGCTAGTTATGGAGCGTAATGGCTCACGCATAGATCCATTAAGTGCTCAGTCTTACTCTGTGCCATTTTATACTTCGCTTGTGGCTCGATTGTCTGATGAACAATCGACTTGTAGCCAAAATTGCTCTAGTGATGGTGATAAGGAATTGATTCTTGTTGAAAATGATGATTGGGCTACTCTATATCGTTTATCTAGAAAGGAATGTCTATGGTTGGAAGCGACAAGTAGCATTCTTCAAGAGATACTTGATTCACTATCTTGTAGCTCGTCCTCCATTTTAGCTATGGATAAGGAGATTGATTCTTGGCGTATTGAAAAGGTCAAATTGCTAAGCAATCTAGCTGCTCTTGAACACGACAATGTTGAATGGGAAGCTCGGTGTAGGATCTTGACTAGTGAATTAGAGGATGTGAAAAAGGAACTTCTTCGTCTTAGGTCCTCTGTACGTTGCAATGGGCTGTCATCTTCTGAACTACCGCCGTTACTACCCATTCCTCCGATCACAAAGTCGGGTGTTGCTTCAACCAAGGCTGTGGTGGGCACTCGAAATAAGTGGAAACCTTTTCGACGTGCTTCTCGACAAAGTAGTGGACGGGGGATAGTTTGTTTCTCTTGTGGTCAGCCTGGGCATTGGTGTGATGCGTTAAATCTTGTATCTCACTCTTGGCCATCTCTCTCACAGCCGTCCCATTTTTATCCACCTTTCCAATATTCATCTTATTCTTGTTTGTGTAGTTTTGCAGGCAACTCTTCCAATGTGGCTATTACTGCTCTCCACGTTTCTAGCTCAGACAGTGAATGGCTACTTGATAGTGGTGCGTCGAAACATATGTCAGATAATGCCAAAATTTTCTCCTCTGCCACTGCAATTGATGGTGCCAGTGTCATGTTTGGAAATGGAAAGCATGCGGCTGTGATTAGTAAAGGTTTTATTGATGGGATTGGTTTATCCTCGAATGATGTTTGTTTACTCGTTGATGGTTTGCGTGTTAATTTGATTAGCATTAGCCAACTATGTGACACTAATCATACTGTCAATTTCTCTAAAAATGTCTGTATTGTTCTTGATGGTTATGGCAAGTGCGTCATGACAGGTAAACGCACCACGGATAATTGTTATGCTATACAACCAATTACACCTCCTATTGGTTGTCTAACTAGCAAACTGAATGAGGTTCAGCTGTGGCACCAACGTCTTGGACATGTCAACTTTGAACTCCTGGACAACTTAACACGGAATGAATTCATGAGGGGTGTTCCTAAACTTGGCAGAGTTCGTGACATGGTATGTGGGGGATGTCAAATAGGTAAGCAAATACGCAGTCCCCATTCCAAGAAAAAGTCTATCACCACATCCTCTCCATTGGAGCTCATTCACATGGACCTCATGGGTCCCACTCAGACTCCAAGCTTAGGGGGTAAACGGTACATTTTAGTCATGGTTGATGATTTTACTCGTTTTACCTGGGTGTCCTTTTTCCGTGAAAAGTCTGATGTGTTTCTTGAGTTTCAGGGGATATGTCTTTGTATCCAAAATGAGAAAGACACTCAAATTAAACATGTTCGTAGTGACAGGGGTGGTGAATTTACAAACACAGGTGTTATAGAATATTGCATTGCCAACGGTACTTGGCAAGAATTCTCTGCTCCTTCCACTCCACAGCACAATGGGGTTGCGGAATGAAAAAATCGTGTCATTCAGAAAATGGCTCGTGCTATGCTACACGCCAAGAATGTCCCTAAAACGTTTTGGGCTGAGGTGGTCCATACTGCATGTTATATTATAAACCGTGTTTATCTACGGTCTGGTACTACTCAAACTGCCTATGAATTATGGTATGGTAAAAAACCGAACCTCAAATATATGCGTGTGTTTGGTAGTATTTGCTATGTGTGCAAGGACTGACAAAGTCTTTCCAAGTTTGATAGTCGAGGTGATGTTGCTCTTTTGCTTGGTTACTCTTCAAACAGTAGAGCTTTTCGAGTATTTAACTATAACACTCTCAAAGTCATGGAATCGTTCAATGTTGTTGTTGATGACATTATTCTTTCTAACTCTTCTGTTGTTACTGGTGCTCAGGACTCTGCGATTCTTTCGCCTCTATCAGAGTCTGTGGACGTTTCCCCAATTCCCCCACCTCTGATTGATGACTCTGTAAGTCCACATGCTGCTTCGGATGACCTGCCCACTGTGGACAGTAATGTGCAAACATCTGATGATTCAGTAACACCGGGAGCACTTGACGTCCCTCAGGATCCCCCTGCAGTAACTGTTGAGCCTGATGAGTTGTTTGAGAAAGCCTCGGCTCGTGTCAAACAACATCACTCTATTGGTGATGTCATTGGCGATATTAATGATCAGCGCCTGACTCGTAGACATGCCAAGGAGACCAACTGTGCTCATTATGTTTGTTATGTTTCTTCTATTGAACCTAAAAATGTTACTGAAGCTCTTACTGATGATGATTGGCTAGTTGCTATCCAGGAGGAACTTGGTTAGTTTAAGCGTAGTGATGTCTGGACACTTGTTCCTAGATCGACTCATACTAATGTTGTTGGCACTAAGTGGATTTTCAAAAATAAACTGGATGAATATGGACAGATTGTGCGAAACAAGGCTAGGCTGGTAGCTCAGGGGTATAGTCAGATTGAAGGTATTGACTTCGGTGAACCTCTGCGCTTGTGGCTAGGTTGGAGTCTGTGAGGCTACTTCTTGCGATGGGCTGTCATTTAAAGTTTAAATTGTACCAGATGGATGTCAAGAGTGCATTTCTAAATGGCTTTCTCAATGAAGAAGTGTATGTAGAACAACCAAAGGGTTTTGTTGATCACCATTTTCCGAATCATGTCTTCAAATTAAAGAAAGCTTTGTATGGTCTCAAACAAGCACCTCGTGCGTGGTATGAACGTTTGACATCTTTCTTATTAGGGAAAGGTTTTGCTCGTGGGAGTGTTGACCGCACTCTGTTCATTCAGAAGAGGGAGAAAGATGTCTTTTTGGCACAAGTCTATGTTGATGATATTGTGTTTGGATCCACCTGTCCCTCTCTATCTGAGTCCTTCTCTAGGTTAATGTGCTCTGAATTCGAAATGAGTTTAATGGGTGAACTAACCTTCTTTCTTGGTTTGCAGGTGAAGCAATTCAATCATGAGGCATTCATCTCTCAGACCAAGTATGCCAAAGAACTTGTCAAGAAGTTTGGTCTTAGCTTTTCTAGTGGCCATGATACTCCCATGGGTGAAAATGTGGGCCTTGGTAAGGACGTCCTGGGTAAGTCAGTTGATATCCGTGAGTATCGTAGTATGATTGGCAGTCTTCTGTACCTCATTGCTAGTCGTCCAAATATTGCTTATAGTGTTGGTGTATGTGCTAGATTTCAGGCTAATCCTAAAGAGTCTCATCTCACTGCTGTTAAACGTATCATTCGGTATGTTGGTAGCACACTTGATCATGGCTTGTGGTTTACCAGAGACACTAATAGTATT
Organism: Aquilegia eximia; assembly: GCA_023053565.1. Lineage (NCBI taxonomy): Eukaryota > Viridiplantae > Streptophyta > Magnoliopsida > Ranunculales > Ranunculaceae > Aquilegia > Aquilegia eximia. The sequence continues at coordinate 16,900,305 of JALIGU010000005.1, forward strand.
GTGGCAGGTTATTGTGATGTTGATTGGGGTGGTAATCTTGATGATCGTCATAGTATGAGTGGTGGCTGTTTTTATGTTGGGAATAATCTTGTTTCTCGGCATAGCAAGAAACAAACATCCGTCTCTATTTCCACCTGTGAAGCTGAATATATAGCTGCTGCTAGTGCATGTACACAGCTTCTTTGGATGCGTCAAATGCTTAGGGACTATGGTATTCAACAGCAGACGATGGATTTGTTTTGTGACAACACCAGCACAATTAGCATCTCAAAGAACCCTGCTCAACATTCTCGCACCAAGCATATTGATATTAGTCATCACTTCCTTCGAGAGGTTGTTGAGAAACGTGACATCGCAATGGAATTCATTCCTACCGAGCATCAGTTAGCGGACATTCTCACTAAACCCCTTGATGCAGCTCGCTTTCACTCTCTACGTAAGTCCATTGGGGTTGTTCCTCTTCATTGAGTATTCCCTGGTATCTTCTCTCTTTCTCTTTCCTTATCGTCTGTTTGTGTTTGTCTCTTCTCCTATTGGTTATTACTGTTTTTAAGTTGTGGGCTCTTTATATCTTGTCTAGTTTGTCCTAGTAGGTTTGGTTTGTTGGTTACTGGTATATTGTTGAAAGCATTTTTTTCTGATCATTTTCTTGGTTCTCTTCTTTGAATAAGGTGTAATATTTTGGAGCATTCTCTATTTGTTCTTGAAAGGTCATTGGTGTGTCTCTTGGTTTATCTTGCACACTGTTTGGCATACAGGCATGAATGTGATGTTGGTATATCCATGTTCCTTTTTTTTGGTTGTATTCAGGGTGCGAGCTCTCTCTCTCTTTTGTTGAGTGTGAGGTTTGGTCATGATTATCCTTGTGTTTTTTTTGGCCTTTTGTTCCTCATCTTCTTCACCTCTTGTAAGTGGTCAATAACTAACAAAATCCCCAGCCATTTGAATGTCTTGTGAGCTTAATCATTTGGCTAAGAACCCGTTGGGGCTGTGAGGGTCATGCTATGACGGCTGCACTCAAGAGATGTTAGTTCTTGTGTTGCACGTTATCATGGTATTGCACTTCTGGAGTGTGTTTTTGCCAAAAAGATGTAGGCTACACCCTACCCTCGTGTATTGGTTGAGGATGGAGGTCATTAATTCCTCCCACACGGGAATGGCATTGTGTTTCCCCTACTCCGTCAATCTCATCATTGAAAGGGAAGGATCGGGTAATTTTTCGAACAAAAAAAAAAAAAAAAAAAAAAAAATTCTTTTGCTATTGTTATTTATTCAAATTTCTTGTAAGTGGTTCTGACATCCCTAAGTTGGTTCTTCCCTACTCCATGGGATTGATTCTGTGTGATCATAAGGGTCTTGTATTTTGAGTTATTTATCTCTTCCGTTAATTATGATCCTTGCACATAGTTGTCTACGATTCTGGTTTTGGGACATACCATCACTCTGTTCTTGCATGTTTTGGCTCCAGTGTTCATCATTTGTTTTGGAACATGATCCATCTCAATCCTTTGAACTATTTTGATTGCTACTCCATATTGCTCTTTATTTTCTTGGATTGGAATTAGGATGATTTTTAGAAATCATGTAGTGCTGCTCAGTGATTGTAGTTCGTGTGTTTTCCTGCCTCTCTATCGTTTCAAAAAAAAAAAAAAAAGGGTGGAGAGTACGAACGTCGGGTTAGGGGGAACGAACGTTCAGTGGGTCAGATCGTTTTCCATGTTGAAACGTACGAACGTCGTTAGACAGTACTGACGTTCAGTGAGGCAGCAGTGTTCTTATTGTGTCCCGACGTACGTCCGCTGTTAGGCAGTACGTACGTCTTGGTTGCAGTTGATCCACTACGTGGTTTGGTTTTAAGCCCATTTAACTCAACCATTGGTCCTTGCTATATTAACATGGTGTTTTTGGTGTCAACCACTCACTACATGTTGGATTCTCTTGATCCTTTTAGGGTTTGGTTGTGTTTGTATGTCTTCTGATCTCTCTCTAATGGCCTCTTCTTCTTCTTCTTCTTCTTACCCATTTCCTTCTAAGTCATTGTCTCAGACTGCAGTGGGTTCCCGATTTCATGATTCCTTGCCCTATCGCTTTTCTTCGAATCGGTTGTTGTTCAATCCTATTCTTCGTCTCAATGATAGTATGGGAGTGGATTATGATTTTCTTGAGTATAAGAAGAAATCTCCAGCTTGTGGCGTCTGCAAGGCAACTCATGGATTCAATTATCTCAACAAGTCGAGTGTGGATTCGAATATGGTTCGTATCAATCTTTGGGAACGGTTGCCCTTTGATCTTCAAGTTTACATTCTGCAGTTGGTTGGTTATCCATTATTTGGGCATCTCTCTGGCTCTGCTCACTTCATCCTAACTGATTGCTTTCTAGATCGATGGATCGAAGAACTGTTTTCTTCGGAATCTTGTGTGTTGCAGTAGGTTATTGGTGCTACTTAAGCTTGCTTGAGGGTTCTGTTTATTTTTTTTAGGTTTTTGTTTTTCTTCTAAGATGCCTATTTTTTTTATGGACTACTGTTTATGGTTGGTATTTCTTGAGTAATGATTAAGGTGTTTTTCCTTCTTGTTTTCATACTTGGTATTATGTTTGGATCTTTTGTCCTTTCTCCTCGTTTTCTTTCTTCACTCTTTGTGACAAAAAGGGGGAGATTTATGACTCCAATACTAACACCTCTCTCTTCCTCTGTTAGTATATTTTTGGGTCATGTTTCAGGTATGCTCCATACATGGGGGAGTGAAAGCGATGATGATTGGAGGTTGTACAGTTTTGGGGGAGCTCGAGTATCAAACTTCGGAGCTCATGAAGTATGGGGGAGTTGTTCGAGAAACTTCCGTTGGCTCTCTGACTGATTCAGACCTCTTTGTTACTTCTATCTCGTCTCTAATGATTAAAGCCTCTTACTCAAGCTAAACATCAAGTGTTGGTGACTTGGTATGTATTTCCTATGAGTGCTCGTGTAGGCATGTTGTATAAGTGCCAATGGGTTTGGGTTTGTACGCACGTTTTATAAGTACTTCTAGAGTCATAGGTTTTTGTCACAAAATAAATGTCAAAGGGGGAGATTGAAACTGGCATTTGGTTGTTTGACATTATTTTGTGACTATATGTGTCCTCGGTTATCTCGCCTTGAGTTCATTGTTAAGAAAATCTTGATGTATGAGCGTCGTCCCGATTCTTTCGTTTCGCGTCATATTTTTGAGGTTGCAGTTTGGTATAGGACGTACATACCTAGTGTTAGTCAACAAGTACTGCGAAGGCCTGGACGTACGTACCTAGTTAGGACGTACGTACCATAAGTTGGGCACCAGCGAATTTAGTGTCTTGGACGTATGTACCAAGTTAAGGCGTACGTACGTCGTATGAGGCAGCAAACAATTTATGACTCAGGGACGTACGTACCTTGTTTCGACGTATGTACGTCCACGGAGTTTTTCTCTATTCCGGCCCATCTCTTTCCTCTTTGAAACCCTAACTATATAAGGTTTTTCTAATATAGAGAAAACTAGTTCTTTGGCTGTTTAATCAAGTTCTTGTACTAGAGTTTGTGTAGGTTGTGTTTGTGGTGATTGAACTCAATCCTTTTCCTCCATTCATTCTCCTTCTTCTGTATTGAGTATTGAAATCGGCTTCAAATCCTCTTGTGTGTTCATCAAGAGGTCGAGTGTCTTGTGCGTACATCAAGGTGCTCTGGTGAAGTCAAGGTGTTAGAGATAACCGGTAGTGTCAACTCGCAGTGATTGCAGGTAGTTGATAGGTTTGTATATCTTTTTCATGTAGTGGATTATTTTGTTGTCGCGAGGACAACCGTGGACGTTTTCCATATTGGGTTTTACCACGTTAAAAATCTTGCGTGTTCTTTTACTTTCTGCTTATTACTTTGTTTGATTAATTGGTGATAACTTAGAGAATAGCACTATTTGTGGAGTTTCAGACCCCTACCAGTTAATTGATCAAAACTGTGTTACAAACGGGCATAGACCTCTCCCCTTGTAGTTCAATAAGTGCTATTGCATGATGTGTAGATCCTCCATATTCTATCTGTATTTAGGCACCACCATTCTTCAGAGTTACAGCTGAAACGTTGTTGCATTCCATAAAAATTAGGAACACAGAATTCACTACGTACACAGTTAACCAAATGCACGCAATATAAGATTTTGGTGATCGCCTTGTGTCGAGGTTGGGCTTACGGCTCTCATTAATTGCTACGTACTTTTAGGTGTTATACACCGTTAGGCAGCAGCATTGGGGGACCAAAGTGATAACAACTCCCGCACTTAGCCGTAACAATGACCTCTATGCATATAACAACCTTTGCTTCAAACTGGCCGTTTGGGTGTGAAAGGTGTGAAAGTGCCATTAAGGTAGTGTTTGTTTCATTAAGCATTAAGCATTAAGCGCTTCTTAAATGGTGGACCATGTTAAAATTCAGAAATAAGTGTTTTTAAGGTTGTTTGTTTGGAACAAGCATTAAGAACTAATTGGGATATTTCAGCGATTTTGGCCCAGCGAAAATCTCACGCTTAATTTAACTTCTTAATGCTTGTTGTATTATTTAGACAATTCTATCCTTGTAAAAACCTTTTTATTATCATTCATGTCCTTTATGTCATATTAACTGCTAGGGCTTTCACTTTTTTCTAAAAAAAAAAAAAAAAAAAAAAAAAACAACCTGTGCGGCCAGCCAAGCTTCTTCCTCCTGGTAAGCTATTTTTAATAGTTTCTGTTATATTTTAAATTCAACTGAGTATAGGTTTATACGTATACTTCCGAGATTAATGGTTAGTGGTTAGCATAGTAGTGTTGTTGTTTTTTTATGTATGTTACTGTACAAGATATCTAATCTATGGTCAAACAATGTGAAGCAACCAATTAATAGGTTAAAAGCAACATATTTTAATTTCTATGTACCCTTTCTACAAGTTAACCCAGTCGTATATTGTGTTTTTTAAAAGTTATATTAGATAACCATTCTGGGTTAACATAGATTAGCATTGGTAAGTATCACAAGCATACACTAGGTATAGCAGTGTAGCGGTCTGCCACGCTGGTTTTCTGCCCATAAAGTGTCTATTGAAGCTTGAGCGAAGGGAAAGCATTTACAATGGATGCACAGCTAGGTCCTTGATCTTTGTCTATATTGTAAATGTTTTGGGGGTTTCTTTTACCACCTAACGGTGTTGGTTCAAGCATGCTGATCAGGCTGTAATAGTTTGTGGATGAATACAATTATATTGTGTGTTTTTAAAGTTATCGTACTTGTGCTAATAATTGCTCTTACACTTGTATGTTTATAGTAAAAGTAACCTTCAAAATATGCTCTCATCAATTTATATCAAATTTTGCAATAAATATCTAATGTTTATCTAAAGAGCATGCCCAAATATCTATCTAAAAAGCCTGCCCAACTATAGATAAAGGCATAAAAATACAATTGCATGTTGCAATATGTATGTACAGTGACTCAAATCTTATTTCTAAAGTGTGCATACAAGTTTCAAAATTTATTTTATTTACAACAATATAGTGTAGATATTTGTATTTGTTGTCGTCGCCAAAATTGATATTTGAACTTAGTACAGTATAGATGTATTAGTTATCATAAAATTAACATTCCACATATACTTTGAATAGGTATGGCTAAGAGAGTTCTGAAAAGAAAATCACAAAATGAAGAAATTAACAATAACGAGGATAGGGCTAGTTTTTCCAAGCAGCCAGAAAAGAAGAAGCACTTCCTTGAATTATGTTTGAGAGAGGTCCTTGCCGAAGGGCATAAAGGAGTATCTCTGACAAAAGATTCATGGAAAAGACTTGAGAAAGAATTCAATGAGAAGTGGAAGGTGAATTATATACACAAGACGTTCAGAAACTATTACGATTACTTGAGAATTGATTATGGTATCTGGAGAAAAATTGTTGGATTATCCGGGCATGGTTATAGTGAGGACACCAATATGTTAACTTGGCCTCCAGAGAAATGGAATGAGGTTATCCAGGCAAGTATATTAGCTTGATTATAAATATATATATATATATTAACTAGTACGATAATGCATGTGTTTGACATTATAATTTTCCCTCGTTTTATACAGACACACCCAGAAGCTAAAAAGTTTAGGCATGCGCCTCTTGAAGACATTGATACATTGAAGGTAATTTTTGAGACCACTCTTGCAAAAGGGGAAGATTCATGGACCCCACGATCATCGCAGCCTCGACCCACAAATCAAAATCCTGAGAACGTGGTTATAGAGGATGGGGAACAACTGGATAGTAACATACCTATTGGGACACAAGATACTTACTTTTCAAATGTTATTATTGAAGATTTGACTAATACTGAGGTTATGAATAATGAGAAGGGAACCACTCACCGTGTTGAAAACATATGTTCTCGTCCAGAGCAGAAGCGACGCAAGAGATTAGGTGGTGATAATGAAGCAGGAAAACAAGTTGAAAAGCTCATTGATATTATCAGTGAACAAATCAATGAGGAAAAGGCTAGTAGTGGACCATCTTTTGCCCAAGTAGTAGAAGTTTTAAAGGATTTGAAGAATTTGGGGGTTATAACCAGTTCTACTTACAACCAGGCTCTAGTGAAGTTTTGTAAGCTACCAGAATTGAAGAAAGCTTTCATGGAGGCAGAGAATGAAGCGGAAAAAGTTCAACTTTTGGACATTATTTTAAGCGATTAGAGAAGCAGTTAGGATCTTAAGTACATGAATTTATTTTTTGGATTTCGATTAGTATGTTTTAGATTAGAAAAAACTAATAAATAAATAAAACTTGTATTAGTATGTGTTCGAGTTCAATATGTTTTGGTATTTTAATTAGTATGAATTTTGATGATTATATACTCTTGGAATTTTGTTTAGATGGTTTGGAAGTTATATTTTTTTCCCCTTATTATTATTCTTTGATTTTATTCCTATTTTAAAGTGTTCTTGTATGTTTTAGAACAAAGATATATGCATTACATTTGTTTGTAGATTCATATTAATTTAATTTTTTTTTTATCTTTTCTTGGTTTTTAGTTACAATGACACCGAAGCAATGGTTGTTGGTAAGACTAGTGGCATTACTTATTTTGCTTAAGCTTAGGACTCCTTGTAGAAATGTTCCGCAAAAATTGTTAACTTCATCACGTTCTGGTAAAGACTATATGCGGAAGCTTTTGCAGGGCTCATCTACAGATATGTATGAAGTTTTTAGGATGAACAAGATGCCATTTATACAACTGTGTCAATATTTTCGACATAAAAAATGGCTTGGTGATAGCAAATACGTAGATGTAGAAGAGAAGATGGCAATGTTCTTAAAAACAATAGGCCATAATTCTCGAAATCGAGTGGTAAAATATGATTTTCAGCATTCAGGTGAAACAGTAAGCAGGTATTTTCACGAAGTTTTAAATGCTATGATGTGTTTTGCTCGTGAAATTATTGTACCTCCAACATTTGATCAACCAATGGGAGAAATTCGATCTCATGTTCATTTAAGAGAAGGAGCATTCAAAGGTGTTGTTGGAGCATTAGATGGCACGCTCATTGATGCACACATTCCAATTGGTGAACAAGTACCATTTAGAGGAAGGGGCCAAGGGAAATGCTACCAAAATGTTATGGCGCTATGTGATTTTGATATGAAGTTTATATATGTGATGGCTGGATGGGAAGGAATAGCACATGACGCGAGGGTGTTAAATGAAACGATACGAAATCCAGCAAAAAATTTTCCAATACCTCCACTAAGTAAGTATTTCTTGAATTATTTTCGTAAATTAATTTTACAATCTACTACCTGAACTTACGAATTATTTAATTGTTTTTGCTCTAGATATGTACTACCTTTGTGATGCTGCATACACAAATACTAGGGGCTTTATGACTCCTTATCGAAATACACGGTATTGGTTGAAAACATATCGAAATAATCCTGCTGCAAGTAAAGAGGAAAAGTTCAACCATACTCATGCCCAATTGAGGAATGTCATCGAGAGAAGTTTTGGTGTTTTGAAGAAAAGGTTCCCAATTTTGAATAGCATGCCTTCATACAAGTTTTCAACTCAGCGAGATATAGTCATTGCATGCATGGCGATACATAATTTCTTGCGTCGTGTTTCCCTCCATGATGATTTATTTCGAGAATTTGAAGAAGATATTGATGAAGACACAAATAATTTGGCCAACTTCGATCCAACACAAGCTCCACCAAGTTATGGTTTAGTTTTCTCATCTGAAGCACAACATTTTATGGTCAACTTGCGCAACCAGATTGCAAATCAACTTTAGGTTTTTGGGATTTGTGATAAGGTACTTTGTATTGATAATAAAGATTTTGTGCTAAGTTATTTTGAAAATGTGACTCTTTGGTGATGTCATTTTTATATTTTAGCAATAAAAATGTTATTTATTTTTATTGAGTTGGAATATAAAAAGGGTAATATAGTCAAAATCACAATTATACATAAACAAACAAATTCAAAACAAAACTTTTTAAAAATGATAAACAAACAACTTTTTCAGCATCCAGCATTCAGCATTCAGTATCCAGCATTCAGCATCCAACATTCAGCATCCAGCATCCAGCATTTTAAACAAACACACCCTAAAACAACCTTACACTGGTATACGAATACATTTTTGTGTCAGGAAATATCTACACATGATCGATGATTTCTAAAATGTCGGAAAGAAAATACAAAACAAATTGACGACTAGCAAAATCGGCGGAACTGGAAAAGAAAACCATGTGATAGATTATTAATTAGCTTACACCAAGTAATGAACACCTTCGAATAAAAAAAACAGAAAACGTATACAAAATTTCTACTGATCTAAGTAAAGATACCAAGATGTCATGTGACAGGGTTGGAAGAAGAATGTGATTGAACACAGAGCTGCATCCAATTTGTCAATATAAAATGTGCCATACGATAAATTCTAAAACGTTGAGAAAAAATACCAAAAGTTCTCTAGGCTAGCAGTATCGCCTTAACAGAACAAAAAAGTTTCAAATAAACATGTCACCTTCAAAGGGAAAAAAGAAGAGTACCGTATATTTAGAATTCTACTGATCTAAGCAAAGATACTGAAGGACGTCTTTGTTCTCAAACCAGCTCCGAAAGCCTAGCTTGGTGGTATATATTGGAGTTCTAGTTGATGGGGTTTTCACCCTGCGCACCGACTGTACCAGCAATGATTTTAGGTGAAATGAAGCTGCCAACATGAACAATAGTATTCATCACGTACGAACTCTGTCTAATCCCACGGATTTTAATGGACTTGAATTCCTCTGTTATTAAGTCATAATACCCTTGATCACCTGTTTCAGAATGAAGTATGACTACACTTCCATTTCCCATATTTCCTAGATTTTTAACAGAAAGCTTCCGCAATGGACCAAGCCTTTCTTTCTTAATAATATAGTCTTTAGACCAAGACTCTTTTTCTCCATAAACTTTCATAATCCATAGGACATGAGTACCATCTAATTTATCATCATGCACACACAGAAGCTCTCCCACGGACGTCAAAGTTCTCGTATTGGTTTTAGGTTCACAGGGAGGTTCTTCAATAGCTCTGAATTTCTCAGTGCCAATATCTATGGCACCAAAACAATTCTTTCTATGTATTTCCCAATGCAAAGCTCCATTTACAAGAACAGGAAGAACTGTCTTTAGCTCCAAGGTATCACGAACGTCTTCTACCCTTCTCCATTTATTAGAGCCAAGAGTACGTATCAGAACCCCAGTTTTAACTAAACTGTTGACATCCCCGAAATACCATAGGAAAACAACTTTGTACTTGTTGGTGGTTGCATCAAAGCCAAAACCATATTGATGGGGACGGATATATATATATTTTCGGGGATAAACACCAAGAGCGATTTCAGGTAGCTTGAAAAGTTTTCTTGTAATAGGATTACAGATATAAATAGAAGAAGAATTGGAAAAACGAAGACACATCAAGCCATTAGAAGAACCGATTATTCGTATTTTCTGTAATAGGTCAAAATTAGTATTATGAGCATCAAATGTTGTACCTTGATTCTCAAGATCTACCAAGTAAATACTACTAATTCGCGTATTCGTGTGCCATAAAATAAGAAAATCAAAATCATTATTGCATTTTATTCGCGAATCGTACAATTTAACAAAAACTGGATCATTGATAATTTTGCCTACTAACTTATTCCAATCTTTGCATACATACCTACATTGATAAAGACCTTGGACTGATAATCTAGCAAAGATATCAATCATGATATCTCTCGGTAAGCGAAACTCCGTACGCATTTCCTTACTCATTTTGTTGTATAAACTGCACTAAACCTCTTTCAAGATGAAGAAGCTCTGAAAGAGAAAAAAAAAAAATCAAGTTTGTAGATGAAGATGAAATGAGGGTTTGAAGATTACGTTTAGGGTTTTCTTTATTTATTTTTTTTTGCTTTTTAAATTATAAGAGATTGTAAAATGGAAACCCAAACATTTTTTGGGCCTTAATATTGGTGAAATTTTATCAACAGGCCCATACATTTTCTTCAAGGGAATCACTATTGGGTTTGTTGAACTACATGCTATACAAGTAGGAATCAGACTTTGCATTGAGCTTGGTCTAAAGAAAGTTGAGGTAGCTTCATACTCAAAGGAATCAGTGGACAGTATCAAAGGTATTACACCATCAGTGGACAGTATCAAAGGTACCTACTTGGAGGAACAAGCGGCTGGCTAACACCATCAGGGAAATGACAAGAACTTTGGAGGAGTTTCAGTGCAAGCATGTTTTCAGGGAGTGCAATGTAGTAGCTGACTGGTTGAGCAAACAAGTCTGTCTGAGAGATAAGGGTATTTATGCTAGTAAACCTCTACAAAGAAAACTCAATGTAATTGTCTGCCGTGTTACTGATCTCATTAAAAACAGGCTTACCAAACCATTTTTCTTTTTAAGCAAATGAGCCTGTTGCTCAATGGTAGCACCCCTCTCACAAAGTGGAGAGGTCGTGGGTTCGAAACACGTCAACAGCTGATTGTTGATATAGGTTTCCACACGTAAATTAATGGGGTAAGGGTCCCCACAACCCTGCTTACCAATCAAAAAAAAAATGTAATTGTCTACAAAGACAAGGATGGCTTTTTGTACCAAAGACGTTAATTTTTTGAAATAACAGGTAGGGTCCATGCCAAACCCCAGCAAAATTTCTACAAAAAAAAAGAAAGAAAACCTTCAAAATTATTACAAACATAAATTTCTACCGATCTAAGCAATAATATGAAAATGGTTTCTTAAACGAGCTTTGAATTCAGTTTTTCTTTAGCTTGCTGGTCATAGAGTTCAAGGCTAATGGGGTTTTCACCCTGCGCACTGTCTGTACCAGCAATGCTTTTAGCTTAAATGAGGCTGCCAACATGAACAATGCCGAAACCCTTGGATATTTGTGGGCCTGAATTCCTCTGTTTCTAAGTCATAATCTAAGTTAATAAACTAGAACACCTTGATCAGTAGACTGAAGTAATACACTTCATTCTTCCATTAATAAAGACAAATATTTGTTTGCAAGAGTTAATGATCTTGTTTTTCGATGAACAAAACTGGCTTTTGGGAGCTTGAAGATCTCACCTTTTGATACAAATTACTAGGCAAATAAACTATTGAACGCGGAATTAAACAATAACAGTAAATAAGATAAACAAAACACAAGATTTCGAAACATGGGTTTATATACAAGTTAGTTTCTTGTCTACCAAGACACACTATTCTAAATACATAATATTCTAAATATATCCTAAATATATTGTTTCCTATTTAGAATATATATATATATATATATATATATATATATATATATATATATATATATATATATATATACTGCTTTCTACACTCCCCCTCAAGTTGGTGCATAGATGTCAATCATGCCCAACTTGACAACCGAGCTGTCAAAGCATTTTTTAGATACACCTTTTGTAAGAACATCAGTTAATTGCTCCTCCGAGGTTACGAAAGGAAAGCGAATAACCTTCCTGTCAAAATTTTCTTTAATAAAATGACAATAAACCTCCACATGCTTTGTTCAATCATGCTGAACTGGATTATGTGCAACTTGAATGGCGGCTTGATTATCACAATTTAAATCCATAGGCTTTTGAAGCTTGAATCCCAATTCCTTCAAGACATTACGCATCTACAACAATTCACATACTCCATGTGCCATACCTCGAAATTCAGCTTCTGCACTCGATATGGCAACAACTTTCTGCTTCTTACTACGCCAAGTTACAAGATTTCTACCGACAAAAGTAAAGTATCCTGATGTAGAACGTCTATCAATTTTATCACCAGCCCAATCTGCATTTGTGTGTCCAACAACATTCACTTCATCATCTGTGTATCCAACAACGTCCAATACATCATTCTTTCCAAACACTAAACATTTTCCAGGTGCCTTCTTCAAATACTTCAAGATACGAAAGACTGCATCCATATGTTCTTCACTAGGGGAATGCATAAACTGACTAACCACACTCACAACATAAGCAATATCAGGTCTAGTATGAGAGAGATAAATTAACCTTCCTACAAGATGCTGATACTTTCTTTTATCAGTAGGAACTTGGTCAGGATGAATGGCGAGTCCATGATTCATCTCAATGGGTGTCTTCATCGGTTTGCGGTCCAACATCCATGTTTCAGCGAGCAAATCAGGATATATATACTTCCTCTATAAAAGTGAAATCCCCTTTTTAGACCTTGCAACTTCAATACCCAGAAAATACTTCAGTTGTTCTAGATCCTTCATTTCAAATTCCTTCGACAAATACTTCTGTAATTCATTTATTTCCTTCGGATCATCCCCTGTAACGACCATGTTATTAACATACACAATTAGAGCTGTAATCTTACCAACCTTGTGTTTGATAAACAAGGTATGGTCAGAATTGTTCTGTTTGTATCCAAAAGCTCATGGACTTTGTAAATCTTCCAAACCAAGCTCTTGGAGACAGTTTCAGGCCATACAAAGACTTCTTTAGTTTACACACCTTCCCAACATCTTCAGGATGGTTCTTCACACCTGGAGGCATATCCATGTATACTTCTTCCTCCAAATTCCCATTCAGGAATTCATTCTTCACATCAAGCTGGTGCAAGACCCAATCTTTATTTGCTGCAAGAAAAATTAAAATTCGGACAATATTGATCTTTGCCACAGGTGCGAAACTCTCCTCATAATCAATTCCATAACGTTGTGTGTATCCCTTGGCAACCAATCTTGCCTTATATCTATCAATAGTTCCATCTGCATTAAGCTTCACGGTAAACACCCAACGACATCCAACAGTCTTCATTCCAACATGCATATGAACTACCTCCCATGTTACATTCTTCTGAAGGGCTTCCAATTCTGCATTCATTGCTATCTTTCATTTTGGATCTTTCAAAATATCTTGCACGTTACTAAAAATAGATACAGTAGATAATTGATTTATAACAAGTGCATGTGATTCAAAAAGCCTATGGTTAGACTTAGATATATAGTTAGAAATAGGATATTTAACATTGGCTTTAATGTCTGGTTGATATTGTTTCTTAGGAACTCCCTTACTAGCTCTTTGTGATTTTCTAGGTTCAAGACTTTCTAACCCAACAGACTCATTAAAGGTTATAGGAGGTACCTGAGGCGGATCATTCTGATCGAGATCTTCAGTTGTTGATGTAGAAGGGGAAATTTCGTGTGCTACAGGTTCAGATACATCCTGATCATGTGCTTCTGTCTGATCGCTGGGAACCAAATGGTTGATTGTCTGCTCATGATTATTCTCTACTGTTACAGGATCAATTTCTCCTGTAGGAACTTCAAATCGTTCCTCCAAGTGTTCTAATTCTTCAAAGACATTAAAGTTGTCAATAGACCAAGGATTCCCTTCACCGCCACTCTCCCCCTGAAGGGAAGACTGGAAAATTCCGCCTGAGTAATACGGGTCATATTTATGGAATGAGACATCAAGAGATATATGCATTTTGTCAGTAATTGGATCATAACACCTATACCCTTTCTGAAACTCTGCATAACCCACAAATTCTTCGCACGAGGATCAAGTTTACTTCGTTTTGGTTTTGGGATATGGACATAAGCTGTATATCCAAACACTCGAGGCTCCAAGTTAGGCATAGATGGGATGGACAAAAGTGTATGGAGTTTCTGATAAGGATTTTGGAACTCAATAACCCGTGAGGGAGTACGATTGATAACATATGCTGCTGATTTCCCTGTTTCACCCCAATAGGATCGAGGTACATTCATGGCAAACAAAGAAGAATGAATAACTTCCAACAACTGCATGTTCTTCCGTTCTGTTAAACTATTTTGTTGGGGGAGGGGGGGGGGGGGGGGGGGGGGTTACCAGAATTGGAGGTTTAATGACGAATTCCATTTGACTAGCCAAATTCAGACATAAGGCCATTCAGAAATTCTCCACCATTATCAAACTGAAAACCCTGATAGATTGTTGATACTGCGTCGCCACCATTTTGTAAAAATCAGTAAACATCTCATATACATCACTTTTATTTTTCAGTAATGACACCCAAGTCATGCGATTGCAATCATCAATAAAAGTCACATAATATCGAGCTCCGAAAAATGAAGAAACTTTTGCAGGATCCCAAACATCAGAGTGAATTTTCATAAAAGGAACAAGACATCTATTAATACTTGGTGAATATGAAATACGGTAACTCTTGGACAGTTCACAAATGTCACAATGAAATTCAGAATCACTAACAATTGAAAATAAATGAGGTTGCAACTTCTTATGATAACTAAAGGATAGATGACCTAAACATTGATGCCATAACCACATAACTTCTTTTGCATTCTCGACCCTATTGACCTGATTAGCTTGCCCTAGAAAATTCATCTGTTTCTCTCCAGTTTCTGTCAAATCCAGATAGTACAATTTTCCCCTTCTAACACCATAACTAAGTTCCTGTCTAGTCAGAATGTCCTGAAAAATATATAAAGATGGATAAAACGTCACAATACATGCAAGTGTTAGAATAATTTGACAAACAGACAATAGGTTAAGCAAGAGATGGAACAACTAAGACAGACTCAAAAGTTAGGGTATCAGATAACACAATAGAACCTTCTCTGCTAACCAGAGTTGGAGTACCATCAACAGTAGAAACAACATTTTGAGGTGAAGCTTTAAGACTTTCCACTAGGCTAGGGTCATTTGTCATATGGTCAGTTGCACCTGAATCGATTATCCATGTACTATTCGAAATAACCTTACCATTCATACCTGATTGCGCTACATTAGCCGAAGCATTGTCTAGATCTCCATTCACAACATTAGCAATGGAGGCCTTGCTTATATTATTTCGTGGCCTCCTTGCGAAGTCCCACCAATCAGGATAGCCAATCACTTCATAACATATTTTCTTGCTATGACTCAGTTCTCCACAAACACTGCACTTTTTATCTGCATAAGGATTTGATTTACCTTCAGGATGGCGTGAAGGACCAAATAAATCGGGAGGAGTAATTGTCTTGCTATGAACAGCCAAGACAGAGGATTCAGTTGATACAGAGCGCCCCATAGCCTATTTCTCAGATTGTACCTTGCAAATGTAAGCATAACTAAGGAAAATTTAGTTTCCTTGCGAAGGATCTCTCCATGCATCTGATCATACTCCGAATCTAGTTCACTCAAAAAAAATATGAACACGCAATCTGGACATTGTTGACGTTTCATGGACTACAGCTGCAACATTGTTATTCTGGAAGGTCACCCTTTGATCAATCTCCTGGAACATGGCCACCAATTCATTGTAATAGGTAGGAATAAGTCTCTTATTCTGCTTCTCTCCAAGCACTTCTTATTCAATTCAAAGATTCGAGTTTCATCAGAGTCATCATAGAAGGTCTTCTCCACGAACAGCCTCCCAAATGTCTTTTGCAGTAAGAAGATGAATATATCGGTTCATAAGAGAAGTCTTCATGGAATCAATAATCCAACTTTTCACCTTGTCATTATTTGTTGCCCAAACTTCATAATCTGGAGAATTCATATGCGGTAACATTTGCGCCAATCAAATAACCAATCTTTCCTTTTGCTCGAATACGCATCTACATGAGAGGAGCCTATATGGTATAGTTGGACTCATCTAATGAAATAGTTTTTGGAAACGCTGAGTTGTCTTGTGGGGTGTAGTGTGTTAGAGAAACAGGTCTGATAGACCCTGTCAGACCATTTCCTTAATTGAATGAACAAAGTGTGAAATACACTTAGTCCCACATGAGTTGTGGGAAGTGAGTAAAGATGTTGGAATACAAAATTATTACACTGAGGGTGTAGCCCTTTGGGTTGCCAAGTTTTCGCGCGATAGCGCAAGGCTATACACTTAGTGGTCCACCACACACACGTGCGCGCGCCGCCGCTGTCGCCCGATCGATCGGCCGGCTCGGCTCGGCTCGGTTCGGTTCGGTTCGTGTTCGGGATCGGGCTTGGGCTATGTGGTGGTTGATAAGTTATCTTATCTTTTTGGTCCACCGCTTACTTAGTTAAGTTGTGAACGGGTTCACAGGATCATGTTACATCTTTAGATTAACAGATGTGTCTATTCAAAATGAAACAGTACGTTCCTTGGGCCTTAAACCTTTCATTAAGTCTGCTAAGAGTTGTGCCTATTGAAAAAAGACGTTTTCCCAACAGGTGTGTGTCTGTTGCGAACAGGCACGACTTAGCCTATAAATTGGGTGTTGTTCTGGCCAGTAAGCACACAATTCATACAGACTAAGTCTGTTTCTGACCAAATCCAAGAACTCCAGATCATCTTACATGAAGTCCATGCTGAGGGCCATGTAATTGGTGAGTCTTTCCAAGTGGCAGCACTCATTGGGAAACTGCCTCCTTCTTGGAAAGATTTCAAGCATTATCTGAAACATAAGCGCAAGGAAATGAGTCTGGATGATCTGATAGTGCGACTGAAGATTGAAGAGGACAACAGGGGTACTGAAACCCGAAGTACTTTTAAGGCTAAGGCACATGTGGTGGAGACCTCAAAGCAAAGTAAGACTTCCTCTAAGAAGAGGAAGAAGAATCAGTCCAACAATGCACCCAAGGACAAAGGTCAGAAAAAGTTCAAGGGGGGTTGTTTTGCTTGTGGTAAAAAAGGTCATTTGGCCAAAGATTGCAGGCACCGCAAAGACGAAAAAGCTCCCGAGGCGAACATGACTGACATATCCAGGGAGATTGACAAGAGCCTCTTCTCTACCGACCAGAAGATGGAGCATGAAGAAAAACTCTTTATGGGCAATTCTGCAGTTTCAATGGTTGAAGGCTATGGGAAAGTAATTCTGAAATTCACTTCTGGACACAAAGTCACTCTCAATGACACTCTCCATGTACCTGACATCAGGAAGAACCTAGTTTCTGGTTTTGTCCTTAGTAAGAAAGGTTTTAAAATGGTCTTTGAGTCAGATAAGTTTATGCTGACCAAAGGTGGGGTGTATGTGGGAAAGGGGTATCTAAGTGATGGCCTCTTTAAGGCAAATGTAGCTGTTGTTGAAACCAACAAGGCAAAAATGTACTCTGATTCTATGAATAAGAATAATTCTTCTTACTTGCTTGAGTCACCACATTTATGGCATGATAGATTGTGTCATGTTAATTACAGAAAAATGAAGAAACTAGCAAGTTTATGATTAATTCCTAAATTTGACATAGAGAAAACACATAAGTGTGGGACTTGTGTGGAAGCAAAGTTTGCTAAACAACCTTTTCATTCGGTTGAGAGAAGTACTGAGCCATTAGGCTTAATACATACCGATTTATGTGATTTTAAATCTATTCCAACTCGAGGTGGGAAAAAGTATTTTATCACATATATTGATGACTGTACTCGCTACTGTTATGTATATTTACTTCACAGTAAAGACGAGGTTTTAAGTGCTTTCATATAGTACAAAACCGAAGTTGAGAATCAGTTAGAAAAGAAAATCAAGATCATAAGATCTGATAGAGGGGGTGAATACGAATCACCATTCGTACAAGTCTGTGCTGGAAATGGAATAATCCATCAAACCACAACACCCTACTCACCTCAGCAAAATGGTGTTGCTGAAAGGAAGAACAGAACTTTAAAAGATATGATTAATATCATGCTTATAACTTCTGGTCTACCTGAGAACTTG
Organism: Aquilegia eximia; assembly: GCA_023053565.1. Lineage (NCBI taxonomy): Eukaryota > Viridiplantae > Streptophyta > Magnoliopsida > Ranunculales > Ranunculaceae > Aquilegia > Aquilegia eximia. The sequence continues at coordinate 16,918,516 of JALIGU010000005.1, forward strand.
TGGGGGGAAGCTCTACATATGTCTAATCACATATTCAACAGAGTACCACACAAGAAAAATGAAACCATTCCATATGAGTTATGGAGTGGACGACAACCCAACTATAAATACCTTAAATTGTGGGGGTGTCTGGCCAAAGTAATGGTTCCACCACCGAAGAGAACTAAACTTGGGCCTAAAACAGTTGATTGCTATTTTTTGGGTTTTGCCCAAAACAGTAGTGCATACAGATTTTTGGTATTTAAATCTGAAAATAGTGACTTAAGTGTTAACACTATTATTGAATCTCGTGATACTATATTCTTTGAGAATGTCTTTCCTCATAGGAAAGATCACGTAGATAAACGGACACATGAGGTGTCTAATGGAACAAATGAACCAGATGACAATTCATATGAGCCTGAATTAGAAGAGCCCAGACGTAGTAAAGTGGCAAGAACTTCGAAGTCATATGGTCCAGATTTCTTAACTTATATGTTAGAAACTGAACCTAGGACATATAAAGAAGCAATGTCTTCTCCTGATGCTCCACTATGGAAGGAAGCAATTGCAAATGAGATTGAATCCATCCAAAACAACAATACTTCGGAATTGGTTGATCTTCCACCAGGAAGTATAACCATGGGGTATAAGTGGATATTCAAACGAAAACTGAAACCAGATGGTTCAGTTGATAAGTATAAAGCTAGACTAGTAGCAAAAAGGTATCGTCAAAAGGAGGGCTTACACTATTTTGACACATATTCACCAGTAACGAGGATAACATCAATTAGAATGTTAATCGCGATTGCAGCCATATTTAATATGAAAGTACATCAAATGGATGTCAAAACTGCATTCTTATATGGTGACTTAAAAGAGGAGATTTATTTGGAACAACCAGAAGGTTTTCAAGTCAAGGGAAAAGAAAACAAAGTGTGTAAACTGGTCAAATCCCTATATGGTCTTAAACAGGCTCCAAAACAATGGCACATAACCATTAATGGAGTCATGATAAAGAATGGGTTCCAAAGCAATGAATGTGACAAGTGTGTCTATTTCAAGAAAGTAGGCGAGGCTTACGTCATTGTCTGTTTATATGTCGATGACATGCTCATTTTCGGGACTAATAATGAAGTTATCAAGTCTACGAAAAAAACGTTCAAAAACAACTTTGAAGTGAAAGATCTAGGTGTGGCAGATGTTATCTTGGGAATTAAGATAATTCGAACACCTAATGGAATTGGGCTATCTCAAACTCATTATATTGAGAAAATGATAGAGAGGTTCAAACATCATGGAATTAAAAAGACAAATACACCTTTTGTTCCAAATATGGTGTTACATAAAAATCATGGTCCTATCATTGATCAACTCGAATACTCTCGAATCATTGGTAGTTTAATGTACGTCAAGAACTGTACAAGACCTGATATTGCCTATGCAGTTGGTAAACTAAGTCAGTTTACTAGTAATCCAGGCTAAAAACATTGGGCTGCTCTTCGGCGAGTATTAGGGTATTTAAAAGATACACCTAATTATACCTTACACTATGGAAGATATCCAGGTGTTATTGAAGGTTATACTGATGCAAACTGGATTTCTGATTCAGGAGAATCCAAGGCAACCAGTGGGTATGTGTTTACTTTGGGTGGTGGTGCAGTATCATGGAGATCTGCCAAACAAACTTGCATAGCAAGATCCACAATGGAATCTGAATTCATAGCTTTAGATAAAGCCGGTGAAGAAGCTGAGTGGCTTAGGGGTTTCTTAGAAGATATCCCATTATGGCCGAAACCTGTGTCGACCATATGTATCCATTGTGACAACCAAGCAGCTCTAAGCAGAGCTCAAAGCTTTATGTATAACGGTAAATCACGACATATACGTCGTAGACATAATACCGTGAGGCAGTTACTCTCACATGGAGTCATTTCCATTGATTTTGTGAAATCAAAAGATAACCTAGCGGATCCATTTACTAAAGGTTTATCTAGAGAGAAAATTGACTGCGCATCGAGGGAAATGGGGCTAACGCCTCAATAACCACGAGTTACCTTATACAGAAACCTAACCTAGCGACTGGAGATCCCACGGACTAGGTTCAACAGGACAACCAGTTCTGAGTAACTCACCAGGAGCACTTGGGAGAATTTTTTCTATCCCATTCCCATGATGCAACAAGTGCAACCTACAGTGTCGTACAGACTAAGTTATGCTTTTAATGACGCTTATATCTTATGAAATACAAGTGGGGTATAGTAGGATACCCTTAATAGGAGCGGTCACCTATGTTAGTGAGAGTAGGGGTGCAATTCGAGCCGCTCGAGCCGAGCTAAGGTATGCTCGAACTCGGCTCGTTACTAACCGAGCCGAGCTCGAGCCGAGCTCAAAATTAAGATCGAGCTTAACTATGAGCTCGAGCTCGGCTCGCGAGCCAACAGTAAAACTCGAGCTCGGCTTGTTTCGGCTCGCTGGCTCGTTTGGCTCGTTTCGGCTCGTTGGCTCGTTTCGGCTCGCTGGCTCGTTTGGCTCGTTTGGAGACACGTTAGTCAAAACCCCTTAATTTCACTTAACACATCTAAACAAACAGATCTAAGGTTAACTGAACCATATCTCACATCCATGAACCAACGGTCACAATTACTCCATCCACCACCACCATTACATTTTCTTCTTCTTCTTTTGTAGTTGGGAAACTGAGTTACTCAAAAACCCCATTCATCTTCTTCATGGTTGTCGTTTAAATCAAAGATTACAATCTGAACAAGGTTGTAAACATGATGTTTTAGATTATTTACAAAGTTTTCTCAAATGGGGTTTTGAAATTGAATGGAATGAAGAAGATGAAGACAACCCATATTTCTCTAATTGCAAGTCTTGTAAAGCTAAGAATGGTGTTTGTGGGTATAATTCATCTGACCTCCAAAAGCAATTTCTCTGTTTTCATTCACAATCTCATATAACCCAACCATGGATTCAACGCGATAACCCTAATCGAATAGTTCTGTTATGTACTGAGATTAATGGAAGAAAGAAGATGAAGAGAGAAGAGAAGAGATATGAGATTAATGGGCGGACCACAAATATTTTTTAAGCCCAAGCCCATAAGACCATAATAAATAAGGCTAAAGACCGGGGTAATATAGTAATTAATTAATAATTAACGAGCTGCTCGGCTCGGCTCGTTTAGAGCTCGAGCTCGGCTCGGGCTCGTGACGAGCTCAAAAACTGGCTCGAACTCGGCTCGTTTAGATAAATAAGCGAGCCGAGCCGAGCTTTTATCGAGCCGAGCCCGAGCCGCTCGGCTCAAATTGCACCCCTAAGTGAGAGTTGGGTCGGCTCTATGAGATTTCTTAAAGGCAGAATATCTCTAGTAGCACTCGCAGAACCTAAGATTGTTCAGGGCCAAAATGAACACAATCGAGAATTAAACAAGAATCGGGATAACATTGTGCATGGCTTATTGTCTTAGTTTACACCAACAGCTGACAGTTCAAGATGAAATATTTCACTGATTAGCTAAGTAAATCCGATAGGTCTATGCTACGGAAGGTTCAAAGTGAAATATCTACATATCCCGAGGCAATGTTGTTCCAACATACCCTTCGAAGAAGCTTTTTGAGAATTTGTAGACGGATTTCATTCAATGTAGGGGATTGTTAGAGAAACAGGTCTGACAGACCCTGTCAGACCATTTCCTTAATTGAATGAACAAAGTGTGAAATACACTTAGTCCCACATGAGTTGTGGGAAGTGAGTAAAGATGTTGAAATACAAAATTATTACACTAAGGGTGTAGCCCTTTGGGTTACAAGTTTTCGCGCGATAGCGCAATGCTATACACTTAGTGGTCCACCACACACACGCGCGCGCGCCGCCGCCACCGTCCGCTCGGCTCGTGTTCGGGCTTGGGCTTGGACTTGGGAACTCCCTTACTAGCTCTTTGTGATTTTCTAGGTTCAAGACTTTCTAACCCAACAGACTCATTAAAGGTTAATAGGAGGTACCTGAGGCGGATCATTCTGACCGAGATCTTCAGTTGTTGATGTAGAAGGGGAAATTTCGTGTGCTACAGGTTCAGATACATCCTGATCATGTGCTTTTGTCTGATCGTTGGGAACCAAATGGTTGATTGTCTGCTCATGATTATTCTTTACTACTACAGGATCAATTTCTCCTGTAGGAACTTCAAATCGTTCCTCCAAGTGTTCTAATTCTTCAAAGACATTAAAGTTGTCAATAGACCAAGGATTCCCTTCACCGCCACTCTCCCCATGAAGGGAAGACTGGAAAATTCCCCCTGACTAATACGGGTCATATTTATGGAATGAGACATCAAGAGATATATGCATTTTGCCAGTAATTGGATCATAACACCTATACCCTTTCTGAAACTCTGCATAACCCACAAATTCTTCGCACGAGGATCAAGTTTACTTCATTTTGGTTTTGGGATATGGACATAAGCTGTATATCCAAACACTCGAGGCTCCAAGTTAGGCATAGATGGGATGGACAAAAGTGTATGGAGTTTCTGATAAGGATTTTGGAACTCAATAACCCGTGAGGGAGTACGATTGATAACATATGCTGTTGATTTCCCTGTTTCACCCCAATAGGATCGAGGTACATTCATGGCAAATAAGGAAGAATGAATAACTTCCAACAACTGCATGTTCTTCCGTTCTGTTAAACTATTTTGTTGGGGGGGGAGGGGTACCAGAATTGGAGGTTTGATGACGAATTCCATTTGACTAGCCAAATTCAGACATAAGGCCATTCACAAATTCTCCACCATTTTCAAACTGAAAACCCTGATAGATTATTGATACCGCGTCGCCACCATTTTGTAAAAATCAGTAAACATCTCATATACATCACTTTTATTTTTCAGTAATGACACTCAAGTCATGCGATTGCAATCATCAATAAAAGTCACATAATATCGAGCTCCGGAAAATGAAGAAACTTTTGCAGGACCCCAAACATCAGAGTGAATTTTCAAAAGGAACAAGACATCTATTAATACTTGGTGAATATGAAATACGGTAACTCTTAGACAATTCACAAATGTCACAATGAAATTCAGAATCACTAACAATTGAAAATAAATGAGGTTGCAACTTCTTATGATAACTAAAGGATAGATGACCTAAACGTTGATGCCATAACCACATAACTTCTTTTGCATTCTCGACCCTATTGACCTGATTAGCTTGCCCTAGAAAATTCATCTGTTTCTCTCCAGTTTCTGTCAAATCCATATAGTACAGTTTTCCCCTTCTAACACCATAACTGAGGACCTGTCTAGTCAGAATGTCCTGAAAAATATATAAAGATGGATAAAACGTCACAATATGCAAGTGTTAGAATAATTTGACAAACAGACAATAGGTTAAGCAAGAGATGGAACAACTAAGACAGATTCAAAAGTTAGGGTATCAGATAACACAATAGAACCTTCTCCGCTAACCAGAGTTGGAGTACCATCAACACTAGAAACAACGTTTTGAGGTGAAGCTTTAAGACTTTCCACTAAGCTAGAGCCATTTGTCATATGGTCAGTTGCACCTGAATCGATTATCCATGTACTATTCGAAATAACCTTTCCATTCATACCTGATTGCGTTACATTAGCCGAATCATTGTCTAGATGTCCAATCACCACATTAGCAATGGCGGCCTTGCTTATATTCTTTCGTGGCCTCTTTGCGAAGTCCCACCAATCAGGATAACCAATCATTTCATAACATATTTTCTTGCTATGACTCAGTTCTCCACAAACACTACATTTTTTATCTGCATAAGGATTTGATGATTTACCTTCAGGATGGCGTGAAGGACCAAATAAATCGGGAGGAGTAATTGTCTTGCTATGAACAGCCAAGACAGAGGATTCAGTTGATACAGAGTGCCCCATAGCCTATTTCTCAGATTGTACCTTGCAAATGTAAGCATAACTAAGAAAAATTTAGTTTCCTTGCGAAGGATCTCTCCATGCACCTGATCATACTCCGAATCTAGTTCACTCAAAAAATATATGAACACGCAATCTGGACATTGTTGACGTTTCATGGACTACAGCTGCAACATTGTTATTCTGGGAGGTCACCCTTTGATCAATCTCCTAGAACATGGCCACCAATTCGTTGTAATAGGTAGGAATAAGTCTTTTATTCTGCTTCTCTCCAAGCTCTAAGCCAAGTCTTCGTGGTAAGGGAATCATTCAGAGTTGGTCTTGATGCACCACTAATGCCCAAAGCTTTTCGGTTTTTCCCAGTCACAATGCAAAACATGAATGCTTCATAACAGGTGACGACAATTTCTGCGCTATTCCTGAATGCAAAGAACAACTTGGTATGACCCGGGATGTTTAACACCAACTATTACACAACTACAAAAGTGTAAATTAAGAACATAATACTGGTACTAAAACGATAGCCTTATATTGTGGTGGGCTCAATATCAAGCTTGAGGTTCTTGGCGGGGGGCTCCACTACTAGGTCAGGAACATTAGAGGGAAGCCAGGAAAGGAAATAGTTATATCGAATTGGAATGTAAAACACCTTCAGCCAATCATGACTAGTTACAAAGTGGACAACAATTCCTCCTCTTTCACACCAAGCATTACGATAATTGTAGAGCACCATTGTTGAAGGCAGATCATAGTTAAGTACCCAGGGCACGTTCTTCGGGGGCTCAATAGGAAGGTCATGAGTAATGAGCATACAACAGCCTTCACACAGTCAAAATTCCGAATAACGGGGTTGGTGTTAATTTCATCAGTTGCTTGGCCAGCTGCCGGAGGGATGGTGGAGCTTTTCAATTGAGCGTTTTCAGATAGTAATTTGTTGATCTGCTCCTGTTGTTCATTGAGTTGTCGTTGGAATGTCTCAAATTGCTCTTGTGTGATTCCGGCCATGGTCTTCGTCAGGTTATGATTCGTTCACAGTCGGTTGGCGCCAATGTAAATGTGGTGTAAATTTGATACCGGAAAGTTGGGGAAGATGATCGAAAAAAGGGAAGGTTTGAGTGAAGAAGGGTGGCTGAACTATCTGAGCGGTGATAGGTGCCTACGTATCTGGAAGGGGTCGATCCAGAATCAAGCCAAACGTAGTTCCTTTTATAGGTGGCTTAGGTTGTGGATCAAATAATGACTCAACGTTCGAATCATAAAGTATGCGGATATTCAGGGATTCAATGAGATAGATTCGTAACTGTCGTATGATTTGGAGTTTGAATGTGTCGAACTCGGTGTTCAGAGTGAGTTAGCCCCAAGTCGGATGTGCTCGGATATTTTATGAGATTATGATTTGAACAGAAGTGAAGGAAATGTGGTTTTATACGAAGTCGGATGAAATAAGCATTAAGTCGGTGTTTTGTATACCGAGTTAGTGGGATTATGATTGAGTGGAGATGAGTGAAGTGTGACTAGATACGAGGTCGGGTGAAACAAGTGTGAAGTCGGTGTTTGGCATTCCGAGTAGCAGAACTCGGTAATGGGTATATACACTCAACATTTTTATTCAATCTCAACATCAGAAGTCTACCTTTGAGCAACTAGGGGTTTTCATTTTAGTTATGCCTTTAAATCACGCCACTTTTAACCGAAGGAAATACTTCGCTAGCTTGCTTTGTCTGCCACCACCGTGCGTGCTCATAGCCTCATAAGCTTCTACAGCAGAACTCAAGGTTATCTGTTTGTTTCAGATAACACCCATTCTCAATATCGTCAACATAAAATCTCCATTTATTCAAGATATATTTTTCGATAAAATTGTGAAGTGGAACTAATAAATAGATATAAAAAAATTGTTTGATTCGAGCAAGTCTAACCCTTTCCTTAAGATTATAATAAGGCCTTACAGCCTAATTCTTTGAAAAACTAGGGTTATCTGTACAACATTTGGTACTAATTTTCAAAGCCACATGACTAAAAAAAGTTGGCAATTGTCAAAAAGAACACCCCCACTAGTTAGGCATCATTTTTTTTAACCAGCAATGGTGTTCGAGTCGTCGATCCCTAACTGTCAGGAAATTAAGTGAAGGGCAAGGTGGCAGCAACTGAGATAAGATTTGAGCAAGCTGAGGAAAGGCAGAGTTTCCAAGCAAACGAGGCCAAAGACTATAAGGCAGGTCACAGGTGCAGAGCAGACTAGATCTATAAATCACTTGGTGGGTGAAAATGTGAAATGATGTTTTGGTTTGCTCCAACTGAGTAAAAAAAACAGGGCAATTTACATGAAGCTGCCTTGAGTACACCGTTTCATGAAATAAAGAGAACTTGTTTACGCGGAATATATTTGTCCCACATTAACATACTTTTACAAATAAAATTGTCTAAATCATTAAGATGAACAAGAACAAACAATCCGTGAATACTGAGTAGCCCACTTCATCCAAAATAAATACATTTCTCCAATGAAGTCAGTAAAAAATTCCTGCTCCACAAAATAATTACATTTCTCCATAAAATTGTCTAAATAATTAGAGTATTACTATGGAGTGATCATTACACATTTCGATATTGTGTGCATGGTTGGGTTGCAACCAGAAAAATAAATTACACATACTAAGCTAATAGATTATTACAATACCCAAATACTGACTAGCCATATACACTTCAGTCAACCTAATAAGAGAATTTAGTTGTTTAATGACCTTTTTTTCTGGATCAGATTACATTAATTACACTAATCACTACAAAGAGTAGAGAGAACCACAACAGTAGTATGCTTCAACTTGTTCATAACTCAACGAAGGGTCGAAACTGCAAGTATAATTTTACCATTAGCAAGAGAAAAAGAGCAGATTTTTCCGGCGGCTCAGGTTGGTTCTTCTTCTAACAAATCAGATGTCCAACTTGAACAGACGCCCCACTCCCTCATTTTTTCCGATACCACCCATTCCCATACTCTAGAGTTGAAACTGTGTAGTAGTGGTTGAACGGCCATATTCTTTTTTTGTGTTTGGAGAGAAAACTAGGGTTTTACTTGTGTTTTTATATAGTTTTACTAATGACCTAAAATTACAATCTGCCCCATCTTATCAGAATTGGCATGATTCTGGAATTGATCGATCTGGTTCTAATTTCCAAAGCCATATATGACTAGAAATTGGCAATGGTCACAGGGTAACATTGTTACATACTTACATGACCACTTCAAGGCTGGAGAATGGGAGGCATCATTTTTCTAACCAACAATGTCGTCGCACCACAAGGCCATGTGTCCACTAATTTTTCAGCAGCTGACCACCAAAATCTCAGGTACGGCACTGACCACGGCCACGTTGTTGTTGTGCTGCCAATAAAAATGTCTAAGTAATTATATATCTCTCTTAAAACATCTTTATTTTGCATTCGATTCAATCCAATTGCCATATTTATGTGCCTTACAACTTCACAAGGAGGATAGTGATGTTATTACACAATCTGCTTATCCAGTAATTTATGAGAAGCAGGGCAAAGTGTCTGGTTATAGGCTATCCATTAAGAGTGATTCAAGTGAGCGTATGATAAAGCCAATCTATGTATGAACTATGAACTAATCTGATGGAGAGAAATGTTAGCTCATTACATATACATAAAGCTAAGATAACATAACTTTTAAGCAAGTAAGAAAAAAAAAATTGGTAGATTTCGAGCAATTGTATCAGGACCATGGTAAAGAACAGATAGGCCAAATACTGTTGTTTCGTGGCAATTCCGAGTTACAACAATCGCTTCACATCTTTAGGTACTGGTTCCGATAACTACTCTATTCATTCATCTCTTCATGTTATCCTATCGTATCAATTATTAGTTCTTGAAGTTCATGTTATCCTAACACACGCAGACTCATTGCTACTTGCAGATTTATTTACCAGCAATTCACTAATATGTGTGGCATTTGTTCCTTTTCCAGATTTTTATATACATCTGCTCTGCTCGCAGAACGTTTGATAATTGTTTGTCTGCTTTTCAATTCATTTATAACTTTCTATCAGGATTGTAAAGTTTAACTATTCTAACTATTGAATTTAATCGACCGACGTTAGGAGGTCCCTTTAGAGTCAGGTGGAACTCAAACTTGTGTCTGTCCCATTTTTTCTATTTTTAATTTTCAATTTTCTGTCTGTCGGTTTTTTTTTGTTTTTTGAAATCTCTCTTCTTTTCTCTTGCTCTCTCTTTCCCCAACGTCGGTCTCCACCATATCACAGTTCTATATTTATAGAATTCACAAGACAAGTTAAGACATCTTTCAGCGTAATAGCCTTTCTTGAACAATTTCCTTAGACATCTTCTTATTTTTCTTTCCTTTCAGGATTTTATTAGAAATTCTGTTTATTTCTGGAAAATACTACCAGGAAACAGTCGCCCAAACCTGTTTATTTCCGATACCACCCATTCTCACCTTACAATCAAGTAAAATCTGTTTAAACAGTTGCCCAAATCTATTTTTCTATAACCATTGAGAAACTGTGAAAAGATTGAAAAAATTTAGTCGCCCATTCAGTCATTCTCCTCAGATAACTAGCGTTTTAGTGCCTTTATATCAACTGCTGCCAAGGATAGTTCATAGTTGTGAGTTGTCATTCAAATCAAGCAAAAGATGTGAAGGTTGTCATGTATTCCAGGTGAACAATCATACTGTAGTGACCAAAGCCAATTTAAACATGCCAAACTATCTTAGCCCTTCAATACACCATTTCAGACAATTACAGCTAACACGAGAGACACAGGAAATACTTGTCCAACATGTCTTTATTATGGCCTAGAAATAAGGTATATATTATTACGAAAACAAAAGCACTGCGATAGACAATCCCAGAATACTGAGTATGCCATCGACTTCTATTAAAATAAATACCTCTCTCTCAGATCAAGAAGCAGCAGAACATTGCTGCCTCAAGAAACATATCAATTAGGCAAAATAAATACCAATTTGTGGATAACCAAGTCTTAACTACTGTTCCTACTCTTAACTCAATGAAGGGTCGAAATAGCATATATATCAAACAAAAATAATGAGTAACCATAGACTTCTTCCAAAATAAATATATATCTCTGATCAAGAAGCATATGAACATTGCTGCTAAAAATACATCCTAATCAGGCAATTGGTTTGTCCATATGTACTGCATCTAACACTAGGACCCCACTTTCGATTCTAATCAGGAAGAGAGTAGATTGATTATCATATGTTCTGTAAGGGCCTGATTACAAAACCGCTAAAAAGTGTGGAAAGAACCACCTTCAACGAACTCAGCTCTTACGGTGGCCTGCTTCATCTTTTGCTCCCACTCTTCATAACTCAACGAAGGGTCGAAACTGCAAGCATTATATCAAGAAAGGTTAGTAAACCTTGCAGAATTGTTTATAGCACAACTTGGAAGGATATTTTTTGGTTTAGACAGTGTGCAAGGCTAGTGATACTTCTACACATTCAACCACCACATGTCGTAAGCATATAGTACCTAAATCGATGCCTACAAGTATTTCAGAGAGACCTAGTACTGCCAGTCAACAGAGAACATACTATTACAGCCTTACACGTTACAACAATGTTAGTGATAGCAACCCAGCAGGTGTTAGACTAAACACAGTGGTGCAGATCCTAGTAGTATAAGAATGTTAGAGACTTAGAGGTGACCATGTTGTTTCATTGAAGAATAATACAAATTCCTCCGTGCACCTAGACCTGCTTGGAAGAAATCGTAGAGCATTAGTCCAGAAAAGATTTTCTCTTGACTAGTCCACATGTAAAACTTTATCAAACACACGAGTATGTTTAGTAGTAAATCCCATAGTACAAAATATCGTGATATATCGCGATATTTATCGGTTTTCTAAGAAAACGATACGATATATTCCCGATATTTACACCTTAAAGTTTCTGTAAAATATCAGCCGATATTTTTTCGATCTTTCCGATATTTACTGATATTTTCCGATATTTTCTGGAAATTTTTTTTTTAGAAATAATTTGTTTATTCCATTTTTAGTAGATATGATATTTTTTAGGTAAATACTATGATAATATACTTCCAAATTTGATTTTATATATATTTTATATAACAAATTGATATATTAATCGATACATTCGATGTAAAATAACCACCGATAGATTCCAATATATCCCGATATATCTATTTTTTTGGAGATCGATAGATTAGTCGATACCGATATTTTGTACTATGGTAAATCCTCAGGAATATTGTCAATATCATAACAACAACTTACCATCTTAGCTTTTTCTCCTATAACAAGCTAGCTATCACAAACCCTAATTATTAGTAACGTAGCTTGCTTTATAGCGCTAGTCAAAATTGTGCTCCGACTTGTGACTTTGCAGGTACCTGAAAATTGAAAATCCAATTTTCACTAACAAAGAAATCATATAGGATTTAATATACCTTAAATCTTGTCATACCAAGTGAGTAGTAGACAGTTATATACGTAGCTTGATTATTTTGAGCATGTATTATATAGATAATATACACAACACTACATTGGAGTAGCCTATATAGCTGGCTGTGAAGCTAATTTTTGCCAGCATATACACTTCATTTAATGGTATACTAAAATTTCTTTTTAATTTTCAAGTCTTTCCAACCTTTTCTTAAATCACAAATAATTTCAGCAGTACAGTCAATGGATCTATATATGTTGAAAATATATATGGTCATGCCAGTGAACAGTATACTAAAGAACTAAGAATATTTTAAGTCCTTGAAACAGCTTAATTACCTTAGTGCGTGAACTCCACCCTCCATCATCAATATTTTGCCCGTTGAAATTTTCCGATACCACGATTTGATATGGGGTATGTGAAGACAGATTTAAGATCCACAGTCGTGATTTGAACTCTTTTTCAGTTGAATCCCACAAAATAAAGTGAAATCCTTCCCTTCGAAAGGAGTGCAAAGCAGAATGGAATGAAATCTAGCCCCACAAAATATTTCCGACACCACCCATTCCCACTTATATATTCTGATAACACTATTTTCTCATCTTCATCACTACATCGCATTTGAAGTAAACACACTCCATGGATTCCTGAGCTTTTCCTATAAGATCTTGCACGAACAAAGCTCTGACAGTGGCCTTCTTCATCTTTTTCTCCCGCTCTCGTAACTTGACGAAGGGTCAAAACTGCAGGTATTAGATGAATAACAGTTAGAAAAACTTCTAGATTTTGAAATATTTTTTAAAACATGAACTTGAAATTATATTAGGGGCCCATTATATTATAACCTTGTTGGACTTATATTATGACAGTACCTATATTGTTTTCCGCATGTTCCTTAACATGATCTTCATCCTGGGTAGTCCTATTTAAATTGAGATCTTCCACTGAATTGTAATTTGCACGGTTGCACCCTACATGATTCTTGAGTATAGGTACTGCCTCCATTGATGACGGAAAGAAGGGTGATTTGGGCTTTAATTTTGGTCCATAAAATATATTTTTGTTTATTTTATTTAGGGTTATTTTGTATTTGGTCCCTCTAGAAGACGGATAATTAGCATGTGGTATAGAGTTTTTAGTTTATTAGTGTTTGGTCATATTTCTGTCAGTTGACTGTTAGTCAATCAGGTTGACTGGGGTCAAACCATCCAATTTTTTTAAATACCTATAATACCCTTTGATATGAATTTTTATAAAACAACCACTAGATATATCATTATCTATGCTTGATCCAATTGTCCAAAACTAAATTAATTAAACATATAAAAATTAAAATAAATAATCAAAATAATAAAATTTAAAATTAAAAGATAGAGTGATAGACAATAATATCCCATTTTTACCATCACCATTAATATACCAATCTATACATCAACAAAAAAAAAAGTTGAAGAAAAATTCTAACAACCCTCAAATCCTCGATACAAAATCAACAAAATCCAACCTCAAAATCATCAAGATTGAAACCCATTTTTCATGTCAAGCAATTGAAATTAAAAAGTCATTCTTCTTGTAAAACATTAAAAACACATTCTTCTTGTCAAACAATTGAAATTGAAAACCCAAAACCCATTGTTCTTCTTTAACAATTTGAAAATCTAATAGCATTGTTTTTATCAAGCAATTAATTGAAAACCCAATACCCATTGTTCTTCACTAACAATTTGAAAACCTAATACCAATTATGTTCTTGTCAAGCAATAGAAATTGAAATACAATACCAAAATAATATGAATAAAGGGAAGAAAAAAAAAGAGTTGAAATATGAGGTTGGTGATGATGGAGTTTAAATTGGAAGAGAAAGTACAGGAAGTTAGGGTTTTGCCATTTAGTCCCTTTGATCAAATCAAGATCCTCGATTGACGTAGTAAACCATGTGGCTTAATATCTAACTTTGGATTGAGTCAACCAATGAAGCAATGACATGTGGAAAGCAAAAATTCAGTTTTTTGAGTTTTAAGTTGTGTCACATGAAAAACACGTGAAAGGGCAGTATGGACATTAAAAAAATATGAATGGTTTGACTCAAGTCAACTGCGTTGACTAACAGTAAAGTAACGCTTTTGGGACTATTTGCTAATTAACGAAAAACTCTATACCACATACTAATTAGCCATCTTCTATAGGGACCAAATATAAAATAGCCCTTATTTATTAAGTTTAGGATTTTGGATAAATTGATAATTTTATTATGAGTATAGGGTTTTGGGTGAATTGATAATTTTATTAGGAGTTTAGGGTTGTTGAAAAACTATATAATTGATTTTATTGTAGTAGAGAGATGGTTTTTTGAGTTTTAATTAATTATTGAAAGAAGTGTGTCTTCTTTACGAGGGAGTACCTCATTTATCTCTGTTGTTTAATTCATTAGTTATTTTTTAATTCGCTCCTCTGCATCATCTATTCATTCATTTCTTCATTTTATCCTATCCTATCTATTATTGTTCTTGAAATTTTTCTTTATTAAAACACACGCAGACTCGTTGCTACTTGCTGATTATAAAACCAGCAATTCACTAATACGTGTGGCATTCATTCGTTTCCAAATGTTTATATACATCTGCTCTGCTCGCAGAACATTTGACAATTGTTTGTTCGTTTTTTCATTCAATTATAACATTCTATCAGGATTGTAAAGACTAATCATCATCATAATAAAGGTTTAAAATTCAATCAGGCTTGTAAAGTTTAACTATTCTAACTATTGAATTTAATTATATAATTAACAAGAAAAGTTAATCCCACTATACAGTACTATACACCATGGTTGAGTTGAAAACATCATGTAGGGGCAAATTTTATTAGATTTTTTTTTTGTTGGAAATAATCCCAATATTATTCATAGCTTATTTTTTGCAAAGATGGTTGTAAATTTGTACAGTAGAACGAACCTCTTTAAATTAATACTTGATTCGTTAATATCTCTCTAAGTTGATAGAAATCATTAATAGAATTTTTTGGTCCCAATGGACCTTGTAAGTAGCTAAATCAACGCTCGGTATGTTAGTAATCTCTCTAAGTTCAAAAAATTACTTACCTGAAGCTATTAATTTAAAGAGGTTATACCGTGGAAAGACAAAGAATTATGACCCAAACTGAAAGTGCTCACAAGTCTCTGCGCATTTTGACTGGGCGAGATTGCCGGTTAGAGTGGATGTGTAACTGGGCGGCTCATGTAAAATCTCTGCAGAAGATTGGTATACTTTTTATTCATGGGTCGCCCTGCCATGGGGTCTTGAACAAATTCTGCCATATACTAGTTGAAGTCGGCTTCCTATCTCTAGTTTAAAAACAACTCTTATAGTATTAGAAATCTATAAATAGGTGAACAAAAAGTTATAAATATGTATGCTTAGAGCATCTCTAATGGGTCTGCTAAAATCCAAATTATAGGAATACCGAAAAAAAACATTCCCTAACGCGTCGTCTATAATTTTAGCAGCCGGCTATCCACGTAGGATGTGGTGGGCCGGTCTGCTAAAACTTCGTCCAAAATCGAACCAGCGTGCAAAATTTTTTTTTTTTTTTTTTATTCCACGCAGGTCAAACCGGCGTGGAACCTTTTTTTTTTTTAATTAATTAAAATTATGATTAATTAGAGATGATTAACATGTTTAATGTTTAATTACCAAATCAACATTTTTTTTTTTTTTTTTTTTTTATTCCACGCAGGTCAAACCGGCGTGGAACCTTTTTTTTTTTTTTTAATTAATTAAAATTATGATTAATTAGAGATGATTAACATGTTTAATGTTTAATTACCAAATCAACATTTTTTTTTTTTTTTTTTTTTATTCCACGCAGGTCAAACCGGCGTGGAACATTTTTTTTAATTTTTTTTAATTCCAAGCCCAGCCCAGCTACTGCCCCCAAGCCCAACCACGCGAAGCCCAAGTCTTCCACGCTGGTTGGACCAGCGTGGAACAGAAAAACATTTCCACGCTGGTGCAACCAGCGTGGAAGATAAAAATTTGGCAAAAAAAATAGGAAACGCGTTAGGGATACCCCTGATATAGGTATGGAAGACCTGCTAAAAAAAGCGATAGAAAAGGAGGTGGCACCGACGTGGAGGCTAAATCGTCCCATGTGTAGGCTAAATATGGCAGACCCATTAGAGATGCTCTTAGTAGTTGTAATAGATTATACATACAATTGTAGTTTTTGGTTTTTATAAGATTAATAAAAGATGACAGATCTTGATGAAGAGATTATCGAATTTGAAGGAGTCGAAATCATTAAGAATGGAATCGCAAAGTTTATTGATTTACAAGAAAATTTTCCAAAGGAAAAGCTCACTCCAAGGGAGTTAATGAAGCTCTATTCATGTATTTACGATTTATGCGCCATTCACTCATACAGCCCACAATTTTACGACTTGTATGAACAAACTATTAAAGAATATATCAAAGGAATAGTTTTGTCATCTTAAGAGAAAAGCATGATGTGTGTTTTTTTATCAGAACTTGTAAAAAGATGGAAGAATTACAAAGTTATGTGCAGTTGGATGTCGTCGCATTTATTCCAATATCTTGATCGATATTATACCTCCGACGAAAGGTGGCTGCCAAGCCTTGCTAAAGTTGGTTTTACTTATATGATGCAGTTTCTCAAGATATTAATATGAAGGCTAGAGATATTGTCATCTCTTTGATTGAAAAAGAACGAGAAGGCACACAAATTGACAGGGTTTTATTGAAGAATGTTACGGATTATTTTGTTGAGGTTGGAGCAGGATGGGATAATTATTTCTTTAAGCATGGACCAGGATTTTACTATGAAAAACACTATGAAGAAGGTATACTTAGTAATACTGCTTCTTATTACTTAGGGAAAGCAATGAGTTGGATTAGTGAAGAAGATAATGGTGATCAATATTACATAGAGAGAGCTAAAGAGTGTTTGAAAAGGGAGGAAGAAAATGTTTCTCATTACTTAACTTCTGTCAGCAAAGACAAGTTATTGGCCACAGTGCAACAACAATTGTTATCAGTGTATGAGAAACACCAGCTTGACAAGGCCAAGGTGGAGGAGCTATCAAGGAATTTATCATTTAGTTAAAATCATAGCTAGGTTTAATTTATAAGGAATTGTTAATTATTAGGGTTTCTTTAATTTTGATTCATTGAAGTGATTCTTTAATCAATTTTTTTGTTTCCAGAAATTATTTATTTTTATTTTAGTTTATTACAATGCTACTGCACTCAGTTCCAATTTTCGCGTCCAGTGTGTTGGCAGCTCCGATAGTGTTTCCCTACGTTCCATGAACATAAGTTAGGGTCGTAGCCTCCTGGAATGGAGACCTTCCACTGAATTGAATTGTATATGAATCGGTCGATGATTTCATAACTGCAACCTATTGTTTTGGTTGACATAATATAACTTCAAGAGAAGTATCCAATTGACAACATGAGACACTATTTATCACAGTGAAGTTAAATGAAATATAAAAGACTGCCATATGGACTTCCATGTAGACCATATTGTAAGCAAGTATTCGCGTTATATTTGAGCATGCAACGTGTCCTCTTTGCCCTAAGTATGATAACAATCTACTCATATTTTCCGATGTTAACCAAAGCCTGTAAGCCTGGGAGGGTGCATTCCCTTTATCAATTGGGTTGACCTGCTTGTCTCGATTAGAAAGCACAATTTATGCAATGTTTTTGGTTAATAGGCTGTCCATTAAGAGTGATCCGAGCCATTAAGGATAACAACACACTAATGTGATGGAGAGAAAATACTAAACTTCAATGAAATCATTACTTTATTTGTATCACAAAAATTAAAATCATCAGCTACATGCCTGCATGAAAGTTTCACGCACAACTATTTATTGAAGTGGAACTAGTAAATAAAAGCAGCAGAACATTGTTGCCCCAAGAAACACAACAATTAGGCAAAATGGGTTGCCCATATCTATAGCATTTGACACCAAAGACCCATTTCAGCATCTTTTAAGGGAGAGAGTAGATCAATTACCATATGTTTGTGGTTCGTTATAAAAGCTTGATTACACTAATCGCTAAAAAGCGTGGAAAGAAGCAGGTCTTGAACAAAGCCAGCTCCTACAGTGTCCTGCTAACCTGCTCCATCTTCTGTTCCCATTGTTCATAACTCAATGAAGGACCAAAACTGCTGCATGTATTAGATCGAGAAAGACAAAATTCGCATAAATAAACATTGATTTCATCTCACTTTTATGTCTAAAACATACTTAAAATTTAGAACAGTAATGAAGCTCTCTCAGATGGGTTGACAAAGACAAAATTCTACTTAGCCAAGTGACTGGAAGAACATAATGAAGCAACACTAGGGAGTAGGGAACCAGGTTTTATTAATTGACTGCGAGCAATGAGCACACATCTAGAAGTTGGGCAGTAATCTACAGCAACCATATGTGAACCATTGAGCAGAAATCTTTGTTTCCGATACCACCCATTCTCAATCTAAGTATCTAAGTAAAATCTGATTCATTGCTTCAAGATATATTTTATCTATAAAATTTCTAGATCTTGTAGCTGTGAAGATATTGTAAAATTTCTAGATCTTGTAGCTGTGAAGATATTGAACCTCCATTCTTTCCTTTGGAAAAACTAGGGTTTTAGTTGTGCACTTGTGCCTTTATATCATATTGCTTTTGACCTAAAATTACAATCCTACCCCATAATATGGTGTGAAACATTATCATGCCATGCCACCACCACACCACCACATCTATGTAACAGGATGGTCAATTTCTATTGCTATTTTCTGTATTTTGAGGAACATGATTTTGCTCCTTGTTTGTGGTTCAACACATAGTTCGCAAATGTGTTTGTGCAAAGTAGCATGTAGATGTGGCTATAAAGACCTTAAACAATTATGCTTGTTGGGGCCAATTTTCACATTCGCAAAACACCATTCAGAGAGAACATGTCTATGCAGAAAATATTTGTCCAACATGTCTTTTTTATGGCCTAGAAATTTTATCACTTCCACATCTGGCACAAGTAATTTCAACTGGCACAAGTTATGACCCTTTAGTATTGCAGTTTCTTCAGTGCTGCCACGAGGTTCGGCAAACTTAGCCCTGACAGAACTATTACTTCTTTCAACATAAATACATCTCTCTGATAATGCAGCAGCAGAACATCGCTGCCTCTAGAAACATACTAATTTGGCAAATGGGTTGTCCATATAAAACACTAAGGACCCCATTTCTGCCTCTTATCAGGAACAGAGTAGATACATTACAATATGTTCGCAAAGCCTAATTACAGTAATTGCTAAAAAGGGTGGAGAGAACCAGGTGTTGCACGAACCCAGCTCTTATAGTGGCCTACTTCATCTTTTGTTCCCGCTCTTTATAACTCAACGAAGGGACAAAACTGCAAGTTTTACATCAAGAAAGGTTAGAAAAAACTCGCAGCCATGACCTATTATGACCAATTAGATGAGGATGCCAGTTTCTCATAAGCTATACACCTATACAAATGGGAAACAGAAAGAAACTATTCTACAGCCTAGATAGAAGGCATTGGTTTCAGAGAATAAAAAATACGAATTCTCCGAATTCACCATTTTTACCGGTGAGTACTATACAAATTATATAGGAACTAGTTGAAAACCTACAAGGTCAGCTCCTTGCATGTATGACAAGATTAAGAGTCAAAACACAAACAAAAACCGAGAAATGAAAAACTAGAATCTATAACAAAATGAATATCGACATGATCTACATGATGAAATTTGACAATCATAAAGTTGACTGAGTGGTCTATACTAGAATCTTATATTATGGCTGCGCCTACATTGTATTCCTCATGTTCCTTACATGATCATCATCCTGGGTAGCCCTATTGGAACAGTGATGCAACCTTCCACGGAATCTTATTTGAATGGTTGCACCCTACATGATTCCTGAGCAAGACATTGTTTTGGTTGACATCAACATTTTGTTTTGGTTAACAACCTCAAAGACAATTTGTCACAGTGAAATCAAATGAATTAGTCAAGACTATGAGCATGTAGTTCAACAATACCTTGCAAGCAAGTATTTGTGGTCATTTTGTGCATGAAAATAAGAGACTCCACCGCCCTTAAAACTTTCCGATACCACCCATTCTCGCAATCAAAGAAGGCCTCAAGTTCTCTCATGGAACTACAAGAAAGAAAAGGTATTTGATCTCAAACATATTAGAAATTCAGACAAATTCTACTTCGTCAAGCAGCTGGAAGCCTGGAAGAACAAAACCAGTAATTATCTAAAGATACATTGTTGCAAAGACACTTTAAAATGGCTGACCCTTGTGTCAGACATCTCATTTGAATAAATACGGTAGCATACACTTGATATGGATGACCCTAGTACACATAAAATTGACAGGCTAATTGTAAAATCTAGCACAATTTCGACGCCAAATAAACAAAATTGGTAAAAGGCGTTGATATGTTGATTATTACATATACGTCTACCAAGGCCGTCATAGATCCAAACAAGCCACTCTTGGATCAAGCACCATAAATATTGTAAACTAGTAATAAAATTGGCCATTCAAATTGGCAATTGCTTCTCGAAATGTAATAAATTGTAGAAACAAAATAGCATCACTAGTAGGAGAGGGTCGTACCAACGAGTTTGGTTGATGGTATAATCAAGTTTGGTTGATGGTATAATCAAGTTATCGTTGTGAGTGATAAGCCCAAATGGGGTTAAGGGTAGGTAAATAACCGTCACTTTCTCTTTATAAGTTCTTAACATACTAAAGAATGATACCATATCCTAGTTTACAATGGTCCATGTTATACTATGTGAACATGCACGTTTGTGCGTGCATAAAGGTATTATTGGGCATGGGCATTCATACAGCCTGCTTATATAAATAAGGTAAAGGTAAAACCAAAACCGGAATTATCATTTTGTTTGTGATGGTGACACGTCAGGCTTCGCAAACCACCTCCTTTTGGGGTGTCAAGTAATAGAGATATCATATCTTAACTACTTTATAAGACGCCCCTAAAACGAGGTGGTTTGCAAAACCTAACGTGACGCTATCACCGTCACAAACATACTAATAATTCCGGTTTTACCCTTACCTTATTTATATATATAAGGCCCAGGCACCATACCTAATAATACCTCCACTTGTGCAGCGCATACTCACATAATGAACAAGAAAAAAAATACGTCCTATGGATCATTCTAGTAGATATCACAGTTGGACACTTCCTATGGATCATTCTATTTCTAGGATCAAGCTAGATAAATGTTTATTTCCCAACCAAACTGAAAACAAATACATATATCAAAATATTTCTGGAGAGATTTAGTACATACTGAAGAGGAGGAGCTGCTATTCCATTGGACTCTTCTTGTACTTGACAGAAGACCCGAAACTCCTGTATGGAAACACTATTACTCTCTTTCTTTCAGGGAAATACCATAAGAAGAACTATGTTATCAAATAAATAATCAAATATCCAACTCACTACTTCAGCTGAAAAGAAAGCTAGCAACCCAAAGCAACACAGATCTGCCTCCATTGAGCTAGCTCAAACAGCTGAAAAGAACGCTAGCAACCCAAAGCAACACAGATTTGCCTCAGCTAGCTCAAACTGCTTTTGGAAGAAACAGATGAAAGCGCTTTTGGAAGAAACAGATGAAAGCGCATCATCTGCAAAGTAATCTGTATGTTTCCGATACCACCCATTCTCAACATACTCAACATAGGATCAAAGTATCTAAGTAAAATCTCCATTGTTTGAAGATATATTTTTCTAAATTTCTAGATCTTAAACACTATTTTTTCTCTTTGGAACTGTGAAGATATTGAATGGCCACACTTCTTTTAAGATAAAACCAGGGTTTTAGTTGTGCACTTTATATGATGTTGCTCTTGAACAAAATTACAATCTGCCCCCACATTGTATGAATATTGTTATCATATGCCACTTTCAACAATGTCAGTGGTTGGGGTAACTGGGTTCATGGGTTCTCCACAGTACACACCATTGGTTGAGTTGAAAACATCATTCATAGCTAACTTGTTGTGTTGTAAATTTTAATTGGAAGTATGGTTATAACTTTTGTCATTCAAAAATCTAGTATGAAGAATGTATGTGTCCAAAAGGAAGGATTCATAAGTCTCTGGGCATTTTCACTCACAAGTGACAAGTGGGTAGATGATTTGCGTCAGTTTGTGATCACATATGGTTCGCAACACAGATGTGTTTGTTCTAATAAGGCAGCAAGTGGCTACAAAAAGAAAAGGAAAAAAAATGATCCTAAAGGTCTTCCCGTTCACGTCAATAGTGGCCAATTTATACATACCAAGCTGCCTTAGTGTCATCTCAGAATTACAACTTTACATGAGAGCCTGTTTACGCAGAAATTCATTGTCCAACATATCTTTATTATGGCCTAATAATTCAATTGTCTAAAAGCATAAGATAGATTATTATGAAAACATAAGCATTACGATGGACAATCGCAGAATACTGAGTCGCCATCGACTTCTTTCAAAATAAATACATCTCTCTGATCAAGAAGCAGCCTATGATGGGTTGTCCATATGTATTGCATTTAACACTAAGGACCCCATTTCCGCCTCTTATCAGGAACAGAGTAGATCGATTACCATTACCATATGTTCGCTATAAAAGCCTGATTACACTAATCGCTAAAAAGGGTGGAGAGAACCAGGTCTTGCACGAACCCAGCTCTTACAGTGGCCTGCTTCATCTTCTGTTCCCGCTCTTCATAACTCAACGAAGGGTCGAAACTGCAAGTATTAGATTGATACAGGTTAGAACTTGATGATTCCGAATCATCTTGTAGAGCAAGACTTTGGACATTTATTATAACCAGTTAGCCATAAGCTATAGTAATGGAAAAGAGAAGACATGGAAAAAGTATTAGTCACAAGACATTACTTGGTTTAACCGGTCTCTGTATACCAACAATTATAACTACTACTTTAAGAATTACGAGGTCAACTCTTATGAGTATTACAACATGAATTGAGAAAAACACATTAAAACACTCGCCTCCAATAATGAACAAAAAAACAAACGGGAAATGAAAAATCGGCATCTAAAACAAAAGGACATCTTCTGCTAGATCAAATTGATACTACGAGTCTACAAGAAGATATAGAACCATCAAAGTAGAATTAGTGTTCCGCAAAAAGATACCACGAGTATTAGTGTGTCACAAGAGTTGTACTCAACAATTATTACAAAAATTTAGTTTCTAAAGCAAAAGAGGTGTCAGAAATAAAGTGTATCCTCCAGAGTCTAAAACGCAAAGTTTAATTTTTCTGTAGCTGCAAGGAGAACCCTAGGACCAGCAGATTTTGGGCTAATTACTTGGCTAACAGTTTGCAGAAGTAGAAATTACTGAATTGCCAATTGACATTGGAAAGAAGTTTTTGAAATGCTTCATTTCAAGCACTTTGTGAGAAACTAACTTTGCAGCTGATCATGGTGCAAATCAAGATTCAAGAATGAGTAACTAGACTATGAATGTGTGATAGGAAACCTCCCTGAATGTGTAAAGTTTCTATTCTTACCTACTATCAGTTCAAGTGATGTGTTCAATGAAGTGAACTTCCTGCCAATTTGCCTTTCATTTGTAAGACTTTGAACTCATTTGGTATTATCAAATGCAAATGTGGCTCACCCAGCATCCAAAAGATAACTCAACCTATAATCTCAAGCAATTTGAACCTATCTTTATAGATAGGGTAACAGAAACCCCGCTTCACAACTGTGAAGTGGGAAGCTTAGTTATTGCAAGTATTTGGCCGGCTAGCATATTCTAAAGCGGCTACCTTGCTCTTTGTTTAAAATCATCCTAAAGAAACAGTGGAATATCAAAGGAGACATGGTGGCTGATAAAGACCTGTTTTAATTACGAACCTTTGGTAAGAAGATCAAAATATGGTCCTTAAATAAATCGTTATCTTTGGGTTGTATTTTTGTTGGTGGAACGTGGTCTGAAGAGATCAAAAAGCACAGGCCAATAATGTGGTAGAGATACCTATACCAGTGACTCAATAAAATACGTATAGATACTTCCCTGTCCTGGTGCGCCTCTTTCTTAAAATAAGACCAAACTTGACCATTTAAGCAGTTTGAACCCACCAAATTGGGAACAAGGGTTTTAGGTGTGGATAGATTATTTTGCTCGCCTATTTTTATTCAGAAAACCTAGATAACCCTTTAATAAAGAACATGCTGGAGAAAGTTGGAATATCATAGGAGGATATGCAATGGTTTAAATTCTCGGACAAAGAAAATAAAAAGAGGGATCTTGAAAAAGGTCCCATCTTCATTGTGACTCGTATCTTGTGGAGACAATGGTCTAATAAGATCGAAAAGCAGAGGATACAAGGGAAATTCTTTTCTATATAGTTGAAGCTAGATGATGTGCCAAAACTTTAGAAAAGGGACGACCGAGCTCCCTAGCTAGTATGATTGGAGTACCAATATATTTGATGGATGATCACTGAACCATTGCCATTGATGTGGACTTTTTGGTACCAACTGGCAACTGTGTGCAAGACAAGAGATATTTTTGGAAATCCAACCATCGCATGTCCTAAGCATATAGTGCCTAAAATTGATGCCTACAAGTATTTCAGAGAGACCTTGTACTGCAGTTCGAAGTTGATATAGAACATACTATTGCAGCCTTACAACACTGGTAGATCTAACATCCCAGCAGGCGTTAGACTAAACACAGTGGTGGTCTGGTGGAGGTCCTAGTAGTATAAGAATGTCATGGTTAACCCTGTCGTTTCTTTGCCAAAGAACATAAATTCACGTGTCCCTAGACCCGCTAAAAAGAAGGAGATAGTACCCTGTAGTGTTGATCAGCTACAACTAGTCCAGGAAAAATTCTCTTCCGATAGACTGTTTTCCACCAGTTGGAAAAGGAGGGAGGGAGGTGAGGTTTATTCCTCAAGAAAATAGCTTTAATAAAGTTGCCTTAGTTAGCCCATTTCATGACCTGGGAGTACAGGTGGAGTTGGATATGCCCATTTTGTGGTAGCTGAGTCCCATGGGAAAATTTTGGAGTTAGAAGTCGCTCCTCTTTCAAGATGTACAAGATGTTTCTTCCCATTACCTTGGTGTAAAATGAAGCTGTGAAAAAGAAACACTAATTGACCACTATCAAGCAGTCAATGTAAACTTCTTCACCCCTGAGGCCCTGACAAAGAGGATTGTGAAGTGGGGATTCTAGGGCAATGGTTAAGAGAAGGTTTTGTATATCAATAAAATATATATTGTAGCTTCTTTATAGTCAAACACGGTAAGATACAGATGATACCACATACCAGACCCCTTAAGGAAGACACTAAAGAGAATATGGTCCCCATTGCACCACAAAGCAATTCATCTTGATCAGTAGACTATCCCAATTTCACATGAAATATTTCCACCTAAGAATAACCAAGAGACTTAAATTCAAATTGAGAAGCGCGGATGATGCATATGGGTGGATCTATGGTTGTGGATCATGTGACAGCTTGCTAGATTTTGCGTGAGTGTTAGTGCTTAAGGATGAACAAGGAACACCAGAGAATTCTGAAAAAGGTATCAAAAGGTGTGAGCGTTCAAAGTCGAAGCTCGATGCAACCGGAATTATTCAGTTCTAGAAGTCCAAGTTTCAACTTATTTGTTATCCGGCGCAAAATCCAATAGATTATATTCATACACTGAGCACAGATCTTAAAGACACGAGCGAGAGAATTCTGAAGGGCATATTTTTATCTCAAACATGTTTTGTTTGAACCTGGCTTCGATCCAAGGCATACTGCCATACTGGTGTTGGCTACAACCCAACATTCGAATGGTAGCTTTAAAGTGTTCGAACAACAACTGAACACAATATCTGAATGTTGGCCATGTGAGTTCGATTGCTGCGCGGCTAAATAGAGTTTTAACGGAGGGTCTCAAATGTGCACATGGTACTGCAGGATCGAGTAAATCTGTTTGTCTAACTGGATAACTTGGCCTCCACTTGTGATGTCGTGTAAGCTTTACGTATGTAACTACAATTTGAACCAAATTTTTAACTTAAAGGTGAGAATACACAACTTTCTTAACTATGAGTACGCTTGTAAGACAGAAACTTAAACATTCATCAATCATCGGAACTCCTGAAAGAATTTGGACGTAGGTACAACTGTACAACGTCAGGTCACATAAAGTTAATGTTCTTTTCTTTTGTTCTCTTAATTATTATCTTATATGCATTTTTTATGGTTTTCTACACTGAGTACTTACTATTGTTTGTATCAGTGATTTCGAATAAAGTGCCACAAGCACAATTATTATCATGCATTATCTAAAAACCATATGCATAAAGCCATAAACACTATGTTAGTGGTAAACATCAAAAACAGGGCATAAAATAGTAAAGGCAAATAACAAAACTAAAATTTAGTACCTAGTTTTCCAAATTGGTTTTGAGGTCACATTCTTTGCAGAATTGTCCTCAGCACCCAAGACCGCAGATTTTGAGATGTCCTCTACTTCAGATGATGGGAAGTTCATCACAAGTGATGAGAGAAAGGAATCAGTAGCTGCATTAGTCGCATTCACATTTGCATTCCCACTACTTGAGCGGAATCCACCACCACCCAAAAGCACCTGTAAATGAGCCTCGCGAAGATCCCGACCCAGAAGAGACAATGCCTGGCTGTTAGGAAGAGCAACTCTGCGTAACCTTCGACGCCTCTGCAAGTAATATTTAGTCAAAGAAAACAGCTAGAAAAATAAAATTCTTTTGATAATATGAACATTCATGAGCCGGCCTATTAATATCAAAGTGTAATGCTGCTCATTTGTACCTAAAAACTGGAAAGAGATAAATGAAACAACAAATGCATGCTTTTGCAAGTTATAAATAGAAAGGATATCTTAAATAAGTGCCCGTGTTGCAGCGTTATATGATTTAGCATGTCTCTTGTAACCTTAACGGAGCAAATAGGACATACCTGCAAGCCAAAAAATGGAACAAATTATGGAAATTTCCATCCAAGGTAATGAGAAGAATTTCTCAACACATAAACCCCATTTAAAGGAAAAACAAGATCCATTCAAAGAAAATATCTTCTATCAAGGAGTGCAAAAGCTGCAGTCAGGCAGCCAGAAAGAAATAAAAAATTAAATGGCAAGGAAGAAGACTGGAGTAGTTACTTAAATGGTTTTTTTATCCCCTTTTTTTATCCTCTCTCTTCATCAATCAGTACCTGGCACGACCTTATTTTTGTGTATGTACTTGAAAGGAGGGGGGACGTATATTTTATTATTTCCAAAATAGTTGTACCACAGCAGCAAACAAAATCTTATACCATTCATCCAAAGGTCTGCAATCTACAATAAAGTCTGTGAATCTACTATCGGTTTCAGATCCATACTAGTGGCTCTTGCATCCATTGTTTCTCTTATTTTGTAAGATGTTTGGAAGAAAAGTACTCTATGTTTGATGGAGATGAAATAATGGAATGAGATAGAGAATTAGAGAGCACAAAGATTATTTGTTGGGGGCGGGATTCTAATAAACAACCACTTAAAGATGAATTACTATAGCTATTGAATTGGGACTATGCTCTACTTTGTGATCAAAGAATTTGATATCAACTCAATATGGAAGCGGGATCGAGGAGAACACTACCGTTTTAAATTACATGTGGAAACTTAAACCAACAATCAGTTGTTGACGTGTTTTGAACCGACAACCTCTCCACTTCGTGAGATGGGTGTGACCATTGAGCCACAAGCTCATTCGCAATATGAAGTTTAACATACGATATAACATAGTTAACAGAACTCGCTAACAATAGCTTTCTTAAACCAACCCCAAACAAGTAAGCCACGTTCTAGATGGAAGAATAACATCTCCTTCCTTCGCCTTTCCTCTTCTTTTTTCTTCCAACTATAACCAAATGAAAGAGATCTTCTTCATGACCCTCATTGTTTCTCCCAACTTACTTCCTCCTCTTCTTAATGGCTATAAAGCCTATAAGTCTATAACAGCATGCAGAAAGGGTTCAAACATAGCCCGAAGGTTCACACTAATGGTTTGGATTAAAAATTATAAACTCTTTTGTTTTACAGCTTGTTAAATAATATGGATGATCAAGAATGATATTCTTTTCAGAATGCCTCAACATGCTGTACTAAATGCTATACAAATAGATTAGGGGACATCGGTTTCATTGATTGATTTGCGGCTAGAAAACATGTCAAATAGGGTCTGCAAATTTCTGTTCTGAATATGTATCTGGCGTAGATGAGGCTCATACTCACAGTCCTACCTACATCATGAGGGTCCATTATATCCATAAAAATTTTATTTGTCTTGATTGGTATCTAAGTCTGCCTAACCTAACTTATTTTTCAAAACAAGGGATCAGTTTGCGATAAATTAACAGCATAGAAGGCAAATTCCTTATCAAATGAAAAATTACATGTAGGTTATTTCGAATTAGATACACAAGAACTGACAAATCTATATATAAAATTAAAACAGATGATCGCCAATTTAAACAGATGATTTACGTCATTTCAACTATATGATATCAAAACAAGCTAATAATACACCTCCCAATCTCAAGAAATTGATTGAATTAGCCAACTTACAGTGACTTTCGACTCGAATGGATGTTCATCCTCGAGATGTGAACACAGAGATGCAATATCATAATCTTCAAAACAATAAGGACAAGCAAAATCTGGTCGAACCTCTTCTTCTACCTCAAAATCATCAATACTCAATCGATCTAAAAAATCACAAATTCAATCAAAACAATTACAAAAATCAAAAATTAAAGACTACCCATCACATAAAAACTTGAAATAAAACTAAAAAAATCAAAATTATAAAGATCAGATCAATACCCAATTGAGAATTATGATGATGTTGCAAATTGTATTGACGTTTAGCTGCAGCAAGACGAGATGTCCAGAGATCGGAATCCATTGAAGAAGAAGAAAATTAATAAAATTAAAGTAAAAGGGTATTAATAATTTTGATTAAAAAGATTGAAATTATATTAAAAATCAAATCTTTTTCTTCTTTCTTCTTCTCTCAAATTTTTTTTATTTTTTTTTTAAAATGATTTGTGTTGACTTTTTCTTGTTTTTCTGTTTAGATTGATTTCTTTTTTAAAAAATAAATAAAAAAGAAATGAAAAAGATTTCAATTTGAGAGAAGAAGAATGGATATAAGAAAGAGAGAGAAGTGGTGGGCGGTTATGTTGTCTGGTTATGTGGGTGAGACTTGTTGTCTGAAGAAGATGATGTGGAAGTTGATAATAATAATAATAAAAAGAAGATCAGATGCTACTTGTAATAATTTTTCATGGTTTACTTCCACTCTAATTTAATGTCAAGCGGCAAATATTCTTTTGGATTTTTGTTTTCTTAATTTTAGAAAAAAAATTAATTTAATTTAGAATTTGGATTGTGTTTATCTGGTTTTGCTAATTTATATGTTATTGTGGGTTTGTGAGACCAATGGAACATTGTCACGTGTCTTCGAATCTTATTAGGGTTAACAACACCGATATGGGACAGTGTTTTATTAGTCTCATAAAATTTATTACTGATTAATACAAAAAAAAAAAAAAAATTATTTGTGTCTCCTTCAGTCCTTTGTGTGTGGTTCGTGTGGTCTCAATCACAACATACCACATGTCTATAAAATAGTTGGGTAACTAATTCAATCCCACTGGAGCTAACTACACACATACATAGGTTATATTTGTATGAATATGTGGCGTTTTATTATTGGAACCACATGACTTACCTACAAAAGGAGACAGATAAAATTTATTATTTGTTAATGTACTTTAGCCATTTGATGTCTGTTTTAGGGGGGAAAAATGTGGGGTTCAACCCCGTTGCCTGAATTACTGATTTGGTTAAAAATAAACTTGGGCTCATGTACAACGAGTAAATTGTAACACCCCGGGTCGGCAAGTGGTTTGCCGAGGGGGTGGATCCTATGGCACCTAAGAGGGGATGTCCTGACATTGGAATATAAGTATAAATCCGTCAAATATTATCACCGAGGCTTTTCGGGCTCACTTGGCTCCAGAGTTCTAAAGAACTCCGAAGTTAAAGCGTGCTCGGGTGGGAGTAGTCTCGGGATGGGTGACCTCTTGGAAAACAGGTTGTTGCCCATAAAACCCAACACTGTTAGACGTCCCCAGTGGCTAAGTTGGGACTTTCTTCTCATTGTTCATATTATAGTTTCTATCAAAATGAATAGTTATGAATATCATGTTTTAAACTAGAGTTGTTAAAGCAGGATATAAATTGATTAGTTTATAAACGAAAAAGCTATTGAAGTTTTTATTGCATCTATTTTTTAAGATGGGAAAAGGGAGTTAGATTTTGTATGTGGGATGTGGGATCACAGTTGTATGTTGGTATGGTGTGAGGTCCTTGGGTTGGGAAAAAAATTATGATCTGGGTGCTTACACGAACATATTATTACAGATCGGATTATAAATCCCTTCGACTAATACCCGTGTCTGGTAGCCGTGAATAGGGGATAGTTCCTTCGGCTAGTACCTGTGTCTGGTAGTCGTGAATAGGGAACTGGTTTGATGGTTGATAAGTTCAGGGACTCGTCACACATGCCAGATTAAATTAATTAGTATTAAAAGACACGAGGCGGTCTGGCAAGGGATCTGTGAATTCCTACAAAGAAAATATTGTTGTCATAATCCGGAGATGACAGTTTTTTCTAAGATTACATATGTGTTGTTCACCTTTAGACGGTGAATGGGCACTTTCTAGAGGCGAACTCTGTATGATGTTTGTGGGAATTCCTCTTGTACCTTCGTAGATTGCCATGCTTTTAGTGGTACGTTGTTGGTGCTAAGTGTGCTGTTAGGATACATGTTACTTCGAAGAGGTTTGGACGCAAGGGGTGAGAGTTAGTCCACTCATGTGCAGTCTGCAGTCATCACACGGTTGACCACCGTGATAGGTGATTCTCCCTCTGGAGCGTCATGGTCAAAGGGCCCACCTGAGTCCTAAAAGAGAGCTAGTGTTATCGAGACATAAAACGGTAATCACCAGACCAAAAAATCAGGAATAACGGTGCAACTTCACACTGGTAAGTAATGAGCCAAGATATTGCCTGAGACTGAGGCTGAGTTCCAGTCGTATTCTCACCCGTCTAATAAGATGCAACTACCCGACTTATTGTATGATGGTGGGATGTGAATGGTCTTAATTATGAAATGATTACAGATGAGACTAGGGAATGATCATCCTAACTTTACGATTTATTTTTAGATAAGAAACCTAGAGGGTTAGGGCAATATTGATTTGATTCCTTTGTAGTCAAACATTTATTAATGATATATATTTTGGCCAAATACCTGAAATGATATTTGGTCGTTTAACATGTGAACGTTAGTTTAAATAGTCTTTGGCTCTTTAATTTTATTGGTTTCATGGGTATTACATAAATTGAGCTCAATTGTCTTACCAATTACCATTTGCATTCGACATTTCTATGTTTCTATTATACATTTGTATGAAGAACCCAAATTATAAAGTAGGTAATAATCTATATAACAACATTACCAACCTAATTTCTTCCACATTCTCCTCCTATGATCATAGTCATATGAATCATATAACAACATTACCAACCTAATTTCTTCTACATTCTCCTCCTATGATCATAGTCATATGAATCATCGTATGAATCATATTTCACGAGCATTGCTGCTACATTTATTTAGTGGTATAATATGTAAGTAGTCATAGTACACAAAAAGAGTACTCCATGGATCAAATATTTGAATGTGAATGCCAAAAAATAAAGAAAAAATTTCAACGATCGGTGTTTCTTCAAAATATTGGATGATTTCGAGCGCTCCATGGATCTAGTATTCGAATGTGAAAGTTATTTTTTATTTGACGATCATTCGATTCATTCCCATAAACCACTCTTAACGTAGATTATATATCCAAAACACGCCCTTTTCCATACACTGTCCATGGACTTAAAATGCTTATGTACTAGAAAAATGAGCCCATACCTCCATCATTGTTAGACCTTTTGGCCTTGAGCACTTCTGACAAGCTTGAGGGCATGTCAGAATGCAGCCCCGGTGCGGGCATTGTCAGATTACAAGGAACCAAGGCGCGGTAGGCAGTACCGTGCTGCATTCTTGTCAGGCGGCAAGGTAGATCATGCTGGTGCATTGATGATGGTTCGTTTGGCTAAGTGATTGGGAATACATGAGGCAGTGTGCTGGACATTGTCTTGAGTCCAGATGGCTTGGGAGCGGTTATGACGGTTACGGCAGTTATATAACCGCTCACACGTGGCAAGCATGCGTTGGCTAGGCTTGACAAGTATTGAGAGATGTTTGCTGGGCAAACAAGTGTGCAACACATCAGCAGGGAGTTGCCAACAGATCTGGGTAGGTACTAGCGGTTAGATAACTGCCACACATGGCAAGGAGAGAGTGTTTGGTGGAACACTTGTAATAAGGCTAGGTGTGGGCTTGTCACACCATGACATGTGTATAGTTGTTGGTCTATAAAACCAGACTTGGTCTGATTTGGGAGGACAGACTTGAGTGAGTGTATTTCCCCAAGTGTAAAGAAATAAAATGGTTGTGGCCTTGTAAACCAGTTCAGTAGTCTAAATTGCGTGTGTATTAGCTGAGACTAGAGAGAGTTCTAGTGGCTCAACAGGGCAGAAAAACTTGTCAGAAATTAACCCTGTTACAGTTGGTATCAGAGCATAGGTTTTGAAGATGGCGGGTGGTAACAATCTGATGGCAGAAAGGGTTACACGAATCGAACAAACCTTGACAGAACTGGCTGGTGTTGGAGGAGATGTCCAGTCTGACGGACAGACTCCGCTGGTCCCTTTGATGGCACGTCTTGAAGCCATTGAAAGGAAGCAAACTGAGTTGTCGTCGCTGTTCGACAACTTGTCCCATGACATGGAGCAATTGGCACAGAATTCTTCTGACGAATTGAGTGTTTTGAAGCGGGCTTTGAATGGTGGAACTCATATGAATGTTCTCAAGAAAGTGCCCGAACCTAAGGCATTTTCTGGTGCTCGTGATGCGAAGGAACTGGAGAACTTTCTGTGGGATATGGAGCAATATTTTGCTGTTGTTAATACCCCAATCGAGCAACAAGTCACTCTGACCAGCATGTACTTGTCTGGTGATGCTAAATTGTGGTGGCGATCTCGGGTAGATGATGATGCATCTGCTGGCAGACCCAAGATCGTGATGTGGGATGCACTGAAGAAGGAACTCAAGGAGCAGTTCCTGCCAAGCAATGCAGCGTGGTTGGCGAGGGAAGCCTTGCGAAAGTTGAAACAATCTGGTACAGTTCGGGAGTATGTGAAGGCGTTCACATCCTTGATGCTCGACATCAAGAATATGTCCGAAGAAGACAAGTTGTTCAACTTCACAACTGGTCTCCAATCATGGGCTCAAGCAGAGTTGATGAGGCAAGATGTGAAAGACTTACCCTCGGCCATAGCAGCAGCGGATGCTTTGGTTGATTTCAAGACCATTTCTTCTACTTCCGGTGAGAGTAATAGGAAATACAAGAAGGACAAAGGCAAGGAACCTGACGGCAAAAGAGAGCAGTACAGGAAGTACAACAAGGAGGGGAAGACGCAGACCAAACATGGTGAAAAGCCTAAGGATGGCCAAAACAAAGGCTGTTTCATATGTGATGGTCTGCATCGTGCTAGAGATTGCCCGAAGAAGGAAACGCTTAATGCTTTAGTTGCTGATGGGGATAATGCTGTGGTGGAGTTACCTCGTTGCAATCCCCTTGTCCGTTTGCATGCAATTGTGGCAGAGGCGCCTCCGTCTCTTGTCCATTTGAATGCTGCCACACATTTAAAGAAGAGTGCGCAGTTGATGTTTGTAGATGCAAGGATTACCGTTGGTTATATGTTGACTAACAGCGGTAAAGTAAGGGCCATGGTGGACTCTGGTGCCACTCATTCCTTCATCTCAGAATCTGCGTCCGAAAGCTTGAAGATCAAACTAAGTCATGACCCGAGTCAAGTGAAAGTGGTGAACCATGACCCAATCGGAAGCAAAGGTATGGCTACTGTTGGAATACAACTTGGTTATTGGTCTGGTTCTATTGATCTACTTGCTATTCGTTTAGATGATTTCCAGGTTATACTTGGATTTGACTTCTTGTTGGATAATATGATGGCGATCGTACCTCACATGAATGGTCTCATGGTGATGGATCCAACAAAACCAGGATTTATACCTGCTGTTCCTTCGGTACAAATCAAGGATGAAATGAAGTCAGAATCAAAGAGTGATGTTAGTATGTTGTCCGTTGTTCAAGTAAAGCGAGGATTGCGTAAAGGGGTTGAAACTTTTCTGGCTGCCTTGGTAGAAATCAAACCAGGCAAGCAGATGGAAGTTCCAGATTCGGTGGTTAGTGTTCTTGACGAGTTCGTGGATATCATGCCTGCTGAATTGCCAAAGAAGTTGCCTCCCAGACGCAATATCGATCATCAGATCGAACTGGTTCCTGGTGCACGCCCTCCTGCCCAGGCTCCTTACCGCATGGCCCCCAAAGAACTTGAAGAAATGCGAAGGCAATTGACTGAATTACTCGAGGCTGGGTATATACAGCCCTCAAAGGCTCCCTATGGCGCACCTGTGCTCTTTCAGAAGAAACAAGATGGGTCTCTTCGAATGTGTGTAGACTATAGAGCACTGAACAAACTGACTGTGAAGAACAAGTATCCAATTCCATTGGTGGCAGACTTGTTCGACCGACTGTCCAAGGCGAAATATTTTACCAAGTTGGACCTTCGTTCAGGCTACTATCAGGTGCGTATTGCCCCAGGAGATGAGGTAAAGACTGCTATGGTGACTCGGTATGGGTCATATGAATATCTAGTAATGCCATTCGGCTTAACTAATGCACCAGCGACCTTTTGTAATTTAATGAATGATGTTCTTTCTGATTACATTGATCGTTTTGTTGTGGTGTATTTAGATGATATTGTAGTCTATAGTCAGACTTTAGAAGAACACAAAGAACACCTTCAAAAAGTTCTGACCAGACTTAGGGAGTATGAATTGTATGTAAAGAAGGAAAAGTGTGAATTCGCCCAAGAGACTATCTCGTTTTTGGGGCATGTAATCACACATGGTCAGGTCTGTATGGAAGAACGGAAGATCAAGGCTATTGTGGAATGGCCTGCGCCATCTAAGGTGGCCGAACTTCGCTCATTTTTGGGCTTAGCCAATTATTATCGCAAATTTATCATGGGCTACTCTAATAGGGTGGCGGTACTGACAGATTTGTTGAGAAAAGACAGGAAATGGACATGGACAGCAGATTGTCAAAGGGCGTTCGATGACCTGAAGAAGGCAGTTTCATCCGAACCGGTATTGCATTTGCCAGATTTTTCGGTTCCATTTGAGGTGCACACTGATGCGTCAGACCAGGCTATTGGAGGAGTGCTGGTTCAAATGGGGCATCCTATTGCCTATGAAAGCCGAAAGTTAAATGGTGCGGAGCAGCGATACACTATCCATGAGAAGGAAATGGCAGCGGTCATTCATTGCTTGCGTGTATGGCGTCATTACCTACTTGGTACGACGTTTGTGGTGCGGACTGACAATGTGGCGATAACGTTCTTCACTACACAGAAAAAGTTGTCACCCAAGCAAGCACGCTGGCTGGAGTTCTTGGCTGAGTTTGATGTGTCTATTGAGCATAGACCTGGTCGGTGCAACCAGGTTGCTGATGCATTAAGTAGAAAAGTCGTGGAGATGGTGAATGCTCTCATGACGATTGAAACAGATTTTCTACCCAAAATCAAGAAAGAGATGGAGAAGGACGTAACAGCAATGAAGTTGCTTCAACAGGTGCGTGAGGGCACTGTCCGTAAGTTTTGGGAGGATGAGGGCATCCTCTATGCTAAAGGGGGGAGACTCTATGTCCCTAGCAGCGATTTGCGCAGAAAATTGATGAAAGAAACTCATGATTCTCGCTGGGCTGGTCATCCAGGAAGAGAAAGGATGTTGGCTCTATTGGCTAGAAGTTACTATTGGCCAAAGATGGAGGACGACGTTGAGTTATATGTGAGGACATGTCTTGTGTGTCAACAAGACAAGACCGAGAAGAAGAAAGCAGCGGGTTTACTTCAACCATTACCCATTCCAGAGAAGCCTTAGTGCAGCGTATCCATGGATTTCATTAGTGGCTTCCCAAAAGTCCAAGGATACAAGTCGATAATGGTAGTTGTTGATCGCCTTTCTAAGTATGCTACATTTATCCCTGCCCCTAACAATTGCGATGCAGATACAACAGCGGAGTTGTTCTTTAAATATGTGGTGAAGTATTGGGGGATACCCGAGGATATTGTAAGCGACCGTGACACACGGTTTACTGGCAGATTCTGGACTGCCTTGTTCGGATTGCTGGGATCCGAATTGAAGTTTAGTACAGCCAATCACCCTCAGACTGACGGTCAGACGGAGAGATTGAATGGCTTGCTAGAAGAGTATTTGAGGCACTATGTGACAGCGAACCAGCAGAATTGGGTGGAATTGCTAGACACAACGCAATTTTGTTACAATCTGCACAAAAGTGCTTCAACCGGGTTGAGTCCCTTTGAGTTGGCTACAGGCCAACAACCTCTAACTCCTCATGAAGTGGCAAAAACAAAGTCTCAAGGAAGTTGTCCTGCGGCTTACAAATTTGCTCGTTCGAAGCAAGAGTTGCTTGAGGATGCTATGGATAGTCTTGCAAAGGCCCAGAAGCGTATGAAGAAGTATGCTGACCAGGGGCGACGTGATGTTGAGTTTCAAATTGGAGATAAGGTAATGTTAAAACTTACTCCACAGATTTGGAAGAAGGTCAGTAGTAAGACAGTTCATAGAGGTTTAATTCCGAGGTATGATGGACCTTTTGAGGTCATGAAGCGAGTTGGGAAGGTTGCCTATAGGTTGATCTTGCTGGACAGACTGAAAGTTCACCCAACCTTTCATGTAAGCTACTTAAAGCCGTATCATCCTGACTTGGTGGACAAGGGCAGACATGGGTCAAAGAAGAGAGCTCCGCCTACTGTTCAGAAGCACTTCGACAAGATGATTGAGAAGATACTTGATCACAGGACGGAGGGCCAGAGTAGACAGAACAGACGGACGTCATATTTGATTCAATGGTAGGGTACATCGGAGGCAGACGCTACATGGGAAAAGGATGTGACTTTGTGGCAGTTTGAGAAGGAGATCCAGGCCTATTTGGCTAAGTGTTGATGAGGACATCAGGCTTTAAAGGCGGGAGGGTTTGTTAGACCTTTTGGCCTTGAGCACTTCTGACAAGCTTGAGGGCATGTCAGAATGTAGCCCCGGTGCGGGCATTGTCAGATTACAAGGAACCAAGGCGCGGTAGGCAGTACCGTGCTGCATTCTTGTCAGGCGGCAAGGTAGATCATGCTGGTGCATTGATGATGGTTCGTTTGGCTAAGTGATTGGGAATACATAAGGCAATGTGCTGGACATTGTCTTGAGTCCAGATGGCTTGGGAGCGGTTATGACGGTTACGACAGTTATATAACCGCTCACACGTGGCAAGCATGCGTTGGCTAGGCTTGACAAGTATTGAGAGATGTTTGCTGGGCAAACAAGTGTGCAACACATCAGTAGGGAGTTGCCAACAGATCTGGGTAGGTACTGGCGGTTAGATAACTGCCACACATGGCAAGGAAAGAGTGTTTGGTGGAACACCTGTAATAAGGCTAGGTGTGGGCTTGTCACACCATGACATGTGTATAGTTGCTGGTCTATAAAACCAGACTTGGTTTGATTTGGGAGGACAGACTTGAGTGAGTGTATTTCCCCAAGTGTAAAGAAATAAAATGGCTGTGGCCTTGTAAACCAGTTCAATAGTCTAAATTGCGTGTGTATTGCCTGAGACTAGAGAGTTCTAGTGGCATAACAGGGCAAAAAAACTTGTCAAAAATTAACCCTGTTACAATCACCATGGTTAACATTCATAGTAGTTGGTTGTTTATAAAACTTCAATATCTCCAGTCTCCACATTTTCCCCAACCTGTGCTTTGGGTATTTTCTTTTGTCGTTCGATGCACACAACCTGTCTGCCATTCTCACATCCTCAGAAAATGGCAGGATCCTGTGCAGTCTGCAGTCGTCAACAACTACCATTCAACTGAGAATGGACTCCACAATGCATACAAAGCCCATCATTCCAATGGACCAACGATACCATCAAACATCTCAGTCATTCAGTCAAACCAAAGAAAACCCAATTCCATTTCCCCAATTCTCATTCAACACATTCCAATTCCCAAAGCTACCACTTACACAAACTCCAAGACCAAAACAAAAAGAGTTAACTCAGTGAACACAAATCGGCATCAAACCTCCCCCAAATAAAAACCCTACTCTCTTTGTTTCTATTCATCTCTTTCAATCTTCTTTCCTCTAAAATTAACAAAAAGAGAAAAAAAAATTAGGGTTAGGGTTTTGGTTTTTTTATTAACAATGGCAACTACCCAAAACCAAACTACTAGTAATACTACAGATTCATCAACTGGTCAAACTGTGAAACGAAAAGCAGTGTTTATTAAGGTAGATGAATTGAAACCAGGAACAAATGGTCATAATTTAACTGTTAAAATTGTTACTTGTAAAACTGTTTTACAGAAAGGTCGTGCTGCTTCACAACATCTTCGTCAAACTAGGATTGCTGAATGTCTTGTTGGTGATGAAACTGGTACTATTGTTTTCACTGCTCGTAATGAACAAGGTATATTAATAAACCCCTTTCATTTTCTTATTTTTTTTAAAGTTTTAGTGAAGTGGGTATTTGGTTTTGAGTTGGGGGTTTTGGTTTTGGGGTTTTTTTTGTGTTGAAATAGGGGGTTTTGAGGATGTGGGGTGTTTTAATTTTTGTGTTGAAATGTTGGGTTTGTTTCAAAATCTAATGATGAACAAGGTTTAAGATTATAATTTTTGAGTTTAAAATGGTTTTTGATGAGTTTTTTTTTTTTTTTTTGAGGTTTTTTGTGTTGAAATGGGGTTTTTGGAGAATGTTTTGATGTATATTTTTTGTGTTTTGCTGAAGTTGGGGGTTTTGTTTTTGGGGCCTTTTTTGTGTTGAAATGGGGGTTTGAAAGAAATGGGTTGTTTTGATTTTGTCTAAAAATGTTGGGTTGGTTTCAAAATCTAGTGATAAACAAGGTTTAAGCTTTTAATTTTTGAGTTTAAAATGGTTTTGGATGAGGTGTTTTTGGGGGTTTTTGTGTTGAAAGGGGGGGGGGGTGTTGAGGAATGTTTTGATGTAAATTTATTTGGTTTGTTTGCAAATCTAGTGATGAACAAGGTATAAGCTTTTTTAATCTTTGAGATAGTTTTTGATGTGATTGGGGTTTTTGTGTTTTAAATGGTTTTTGTTGAGCTGGTTTTTTGGGGATTTTATGTTTTGTGAAATGTTGTAATTTTTGAGTTCTGATGAAGTGGGGTTTAGGGATTTTGTGCTTTTTTGCTAGAAAATGTTGGGGTTGTGTAATATTTTGTTACAGATGGTAGATTTGTGTTGAAAATCAGTTTTGTTGAAGTGGGTTTTGGGGTTTTTCTATTTTGTCTGAGAAAATGTGGGGAATGTGTGAGATTTTGTTAGAGAAGGAAGTTATGTGGTGAAGATCTGTATTGGTGAATTGGGTTTTGCGGATTATTTGTTATGTGTTAGAAATACTGGGGTTGTGAGATTTTTTTGTTAGAGAAGGGAGTCTGAAGTTTGAGGTAGGTTTTCTGATTAGAAATAGCTCATGTTTCTGTTATGGATATGGTATATTGAAATAAATTTTAGGGATATTTTTTATATGTTGTTTGACTGAGAATTGCATTTTCTGTTGAGAATCGTTCAGGGATATGACTATATCATCAGTTTTATGTATGTTGTTTTTGTTTAAATCTACCATTAGGTTCTGTTTTTGATTTTTGGAGTGAAATGGTGTTTGAGGAAGTGGGTTTAGGAATCTATAGTTTGTCTGCTAGTCATGTTGGATTTGTTTGGGGATGGTGTCCTTGCTTTGGATATAGTTCTTGTAAGATATGGATATATAGATTTTATTTGTGTTTGATTTTACATATGTTGGATATGCTTCCTTTTTTGTCAAAAGTAAATATTAGTGCAATGAGCATGAAGTGAGGCTTGATCATGTATAAATTTGATGTTTCAGTACTATACTGTTATGACTATCTTTTCTAGATCATATGCAGAGGATTATGCTGTGAAGGGTTGTATTGATTTCCCCTTGATGTTATAAATGTTGGAACTCCTTAATAATCTAACGGAAAATGGGCATGCATGAAACTTCCCTTGATTTTCTGACCTCACAATATACTTAAGGCTCATCTTATAAAATTTTGTCTTGCATCAGGGTCTATAATATGCATTGAAGTTTGTGTGACTAGGAAATTAGGCTGGCCTCTTTCTTATCTATTTCAAGAGCTGTAAGGGTCATATGAAAATGCACTTGCTAGTTTAGACACATTCTGATTTAACTCATGTTTCAAACTCTTGGTGTTTGCTTACATAGAATATGCAACTAATACATATTCTGTATTACTTTGTTTTCCTTATTTTTATCAAAACCTAAAATCTTCTAAACTTGTTTTTTAGATTAGAATGACTTTACGCTCTGCATTCCTGTTTAAAATGTATCTTGGGATGATGTCACATTATCTATCTTGTGGTTTGATGTCAGATTATCTCTTCGTTAGTGTCACATTATCCATTTTTGGAGATACCTATGATTCTTATTGTTGAACATTCATGTTATAGTTGTGTTTGAGTATGGCTGTTTTCATCTAGTTAGTCTATTTTGTTGTTGTTGGTTCCGCTTGCGTGATTAACCATGTGTTGTTTTCAACATCTGGGCAGTTGACATGATGAAGCCAGGTGCTACTGTGAATCTGAGGAATGCAAAGATAGACATGTTCAAAGGTTCCATGAGGGTGGCTGTTGACAAATGGGGTCTTGTGGAGGTAACTGAACCTGCTAAGTTTGTGGTGAATGAGGAGAACAATCTTTCTTTGGTTGAGTATGAACTGGTGAATGTTGTGGAGGAATGATTCAGAGTTTTCAGTGAATATTAAATATTGGAAGCACAGAAGGTTTTAAAGTGTTAAAGCATGGAGGGTTAATTTATTCTTGTTCTTTTATCACTGATCTGTTAATGAAGTAAAGTGTTTCCATTTTGCTGGTGAAAGAACAGTTGGAGTTGGTATACAAATTTCACTGGAGTTAGTCCCTTAATTTTACTACAAACAGTTAGGTTTGTTTAGTGTAGCTTTTGGGTTTTGGTTGGATGTAAAAAGGATTATATTTACTTGCTTCAACCATATTATCGTACAGGACCTTTGAACTGAAATTGTCATTGTCAATAATTAACTTCACATAGTTTCCTTAAGTTTTATATGCTCTTCATTTTTCTGATACTGTAATTAGCTGCCAACAGGAGTTCATAAGTTTCCATAACATATGAATAGTCCCTTTGTGCTTGTGAAATGTGAAGTTAGTAACATTAGTTAGTTTCAGGAGCCTGCTGTGCCTATAAAGTGTTGACGTGTTTTGGATTGATATTACATTGAAATGTTTGTATCTGTTAAGTTTGATTGATGTTGCATTGATATGCCTTTTATCTGTGAAGTATTAGAGCAGTTTTGACCAGGGACTTTGGCTTTTGTTGCATCTAGTCTCACGTGTTTTTGGTTGATGTGTTGTTGATCGTACATTGATATGCGAGTATCTGTTAAATATTAGGGCAGTTTTTACCTGGGGACTTGGCCGTTGGTTCATCTAGTCCCCTATTTTGAGTCCCCTATTTTGAGTCCCCTATTTTGAGAGCTGCTACCTTTATGATTCAATAATTCATCAGTTCAAGTTATTGACAAGCCTGGTCTACTGTTGGATGAAAACAATTGTTTGTTTTGGTTAAGTTCATGAGCTGTATATTGCTGTTTAGTTGTGCAATAGATAGGGATTGTAATGTCTGATGCTCCTATCTTATTGCAAGTGTTGTATATTGGTATATCACATGTGCTATCTATAATTTTCCTGCTCTTGAAATCTTCTTTTAGTTTGTGTTAAATGTTCATCAAGAAATCAGATTAAGCTGTTAAATTTGAACTACTCTGAGAATTTTAAGAGAAGATTTTTTTTTAGGGTGCATAGGGTAAGTGCCTAAAAGTGCCAAATTAAAAAATGTACCATTTGTTTGAAGAATGTTGGTTGCTTTTTATGTTACAGTTACAGTAGTTCAAATTACCGTTGACTGCAAATCTACAATGCAACCTTAATTTATTCTGATCTTTCTTTTGGATATTTGTTGGACATGATGGATAAAATGTTTATTTTGGTCAGTGTACTTGTTCATTTTGGTCATTAAACTTTAAAAATGTGTCATTAAAATTACATTTTATACCATAGTATTTTGGTTATAAATGTTTTTTTATTGTCATATTTATCTCAAATTTTGAATTAATTTGTGACCAAAGTGCAAAGAAAATGCAACTTTGATGATTAAACTGATAGTTTTAAAATTTTGGAACAAATAGCTATTTTGGTCCCCTAACTTTGCGAAAAAAATAGATATTTTGTGACAAGTGAAAAAATGGACTACCAGATTTGTATATTAGAAGAGACACTACCAGAATCTATAATGAACTGAAAATGGTCAATCGAAAAACTTAATTTGGTTATCTGAACCGAAAATGGTCAATTGAGAAACTTGATTTGGTACACCGGCTTGGACTGAATGAATCGTTCACTGCAGGCAATGGTATGCCTTGATCATCAGTTTCTATTGCCTTCCATTCAGATTTATTCGTTGGTAGTACATGAACCTTATCACCAAACTCACAGTTTTGTGAGTAGCAATCATCTACACAAACAATACACTCAATGAAGGATACCCTCACTTGCGAGAGAGAGGTCCTCACAACAGCAGAAAGTTGCACGAGGCTGCTGGTGCTACTATAGCCATGTTTCTTCTTGCGTTACATGTTCTGTTTTCCATATTTGCCATTATTCTGGCCATCTGCAACATACGTTGTATATAGGCATGACCTGGACATTGTCTGAAACTCTGAATCATGAACTGGTGTTCCAATTTGCAGAATTAAGGTTTCTTGAACTACATGTCTGACAAGAGTTTGGCATGGTAATACGCACTAGGAATGGTCTACACCCAATTGGTTTTGCTGATGACAATAACATATACGAAGAAAGTAAAATTTACTTTCTTCTTTCTTCAGTATAGGTGATTGGATGAACATAACTAAGAACAAACTAGCAAACTATCAGCATTTAGGGTTATCGAATGGTTTCTCCATTTCATATATGATTTTCTCCTCACCATCTCCAAACATTGAATCAAGGGATGCTAATGCAAAGGCAAACCCTAAAAATTAAATAGCCTACTTTGTTTTCAACTAGGTTGCAGTTTCTAGCCTATTTTGTTGCCAATTCTCCTATATAGAATAAAAATGGTGTATATATCATCACATATTCTAGATGTCAAGCCACACAAGTTTCTGAACTGCTTCCAAATACACATCAAGTTCCGCTAACTGGGATCTACGTTCTACTCTTAGAGGTCGACTTTTACACAAGCTCTCAAGGGCAATAGAGTATAGTGGAAGCTTTCCCAATTGGAATGACATTACGACCCTACAATAATGCGGAAGAAAGAAAAACTTCAACAAAAAAAGAATAAAAGAAGACAAGGGAAAACTATATTCTAGAGGAAAGACTCCTCAGCAACATAAGATAACAAAACCAGGATTTATCGTAGAACTAGTGATCTAGGTATTACAGGAAAACAAATAACATAACAAAGTTCGAAAAATTCTATTTGGTTCACATTTTTTTTGGTGAAGAATAAGATCAAGCCTACTCTACCAATATTTCTAACACTCAGCTACATATTTCCACACCCAATTGACATCCATGGATTTGGAATGTACCCTTCAATACGCATAGCAGCAACCAACAGAATATGAATCATCCATCTACAATACAAGAAAAGAAATACATGCTGCTATTCAGATTCATATAAAACTTAAACACACAATCATGGTTGAAGAGAAGTCATTAACGGTTTTCATAGCATTATTTCAGTTTTGGCTACATAGAT
Source organism: Aquilegia eximia (assembly GCA_023053565.1). Lineage (NCBI taxonomy): Eukaryota > Viridiplantae > Streptophyta > Magnoliopsida > Ranunculales > Ranunculaceae > Aquilegia > Aquilegia eximia. Next base: position 16,963,159 of record JALIGU010000005.1, read on the forward strand.
AGCCTCTTTTACAAACCATAAGCTCAACTCATACATTAATAGAATAAAAGGAGATGTAGGCTCTTCAGTCAGCAGTCTCGGCAATGAAGAGGTAAATCACAGTCCTATACAAGCAAAATTCAAGTCAACAACCACATAACCATGGAGATGAAGACAGTTACAGATGAGTTTATCTATCCAATTCAGGTGTGTTTCTCATTGTTCAGTTTATTTAGTTATATAATCTTCAATGACAAAATAAACTTGCTCAAAAACGAAAATCTGCCATGAACGTGTTTAAGTTTATGTTGTACTAGGACTAGGAGCACAAGGGTCTGGCTGCAAATCTAATAAAAGGAACCACACAATGAAAGACAAAGGACACTCAGATTTCCACCAAAGAAAAAACAAAACGACACTCAGAAAATGAAGATAAATATAATAAAAGCCTTATAGACACTGAATACCTTGAGGGTTAAATCTCACAAGTCCTAGTATTATTAAAAAAAAAACCTCTCACAAGTCCAATAATCACAATAAAAAATGCTAACAAATTATTAGGATTCTGTCATAGATTGTAGGGAATCTCGTGCATAATACGTCGCTTGAATCAGTTGAAAAGCTGAAGTAGTCATACATCATCAATGGTCACTGCACACTGGTGAAGTCCTCAGATCAGCATTTGATTTTAAGCAATCATATGAAGACAAATATCACATTAAATTAGCAAATTTAATATAGCCATAGGTCTCACATTTCCGTTTAATGTCTCAGATTTAGAAAATATCTATTTAAAGGATAACAAAAACAAGCCAAGGCCAAAACTAATTTACAGGTTCTTGGACAGAGAACTCACAAAACTAACTCAGATGTCTTGCACCTCATTAGGTCTAACTGTCTAAGTTCTAACAATGCAGTTCATAGATAATTCCACAAGCTTGCATCAACCATCGTCATTACAATCTGATTATACAAAGTGAATCAGAACAAAGCTGTCCTAGGTTTTTTTTACTAGGAATCAATGAAGTATCTCCAAAAAATGTATAAATCTACACATCCACTAAGGCACCAAAATAGGAACAAAACACGATTTACCATTCATTCCTTCATCCATTTCCACACATACATATTTTAAGTTCCTACAATGCTGATTTTTAAGAATTGTGTACAAGTTAATAGGATCATGTATGTTGCTGTCCAGATGTCATACAAGCTGGAAGCCCGGAAGCCAAGTAAGACACCGTCCTATCGACTAACCTAAAAAAGCATAACAAGATGGAACGACATCTTATTTGGTTTCCTGTGCATTTGAAGAATGGAATGGCATGATATAGCAAAAGATGATATTCAAAGGAAGGGGAGGTTTTATTATTTAAGATCTGCTCACACTGATACTTAGTTACATGAATATGCCTTTTTAATCGTTAGGGAATACCATCAATCAACACCACATATGTATATGAAGAAGAATGCAATATCGACTAATAGATGATAACAAAAAATGGGAGTAGAAGGTCAGAGCATCATTCCAGTATACACAACTTCATTCATACTTCTAACAAAGATGTCTTGAAAAAGGTCAGATGCTTAGTGACGGGCCAGCACAGTCATGCATCACAGTTACTAATTAGAAGCTAGTTCTGTTTCACATAACTGCTGAGCTGGCTTCTGAACAAAACATGAAGACACAGGACTAATGTCTAAATTAAGGTGGGTTTGCCATAAACCTTGCCTTCTTATAATAGAAAAAACTGACAGATCATGGCAAATAAGTATAAATCTGTTCAAGACACATACATCATGCAAGAAAATCCCGGAACAGCTAATGCATTTGCCCTTATTTTCCTAGGAGTTTTTTTTCTTTTTTTTTTTTTTTTTCAGAAGCAACTAAGCGTCAGTTATTTTTTTTTAAGCAATAAACTTTATTTAAGGACGCAACTATAGAACCTTCAAATAGAGAATAATAACCTTCAAGGTTAACTTGATAAACCTGATGACTATACAGTCCTTCAGAAACTAGAATTCCAAATTTCCAACAATATTAAGGCAAGGAAACCCATAAAATCCATTGCACTAACAATACCTTCAACAAGATCAATAAATCCAATTGGGTTCTTCATTATGTTCAGTTTACATGACATTGCGTGATAACAAGCTTATTGTCCTCACATTTGTAACATAAAACAAAAAATAAACATCTCTCTCAGTGATCCACTTGTGGTTGCACTTCAGCTAGTCTCGTCAAGGCCTACAAGAGGAAAAGTAGTATGGATCCTTCTATCATAAGATAACAGAGGAGGAAAAGGAGATCAACAGACTCCACACGAGAAAACAGATCTTTTATGGATATGTATTAATTCATTAGCTCAAGTGACTATGTTCATATTGACTATCGACCATTTTGTAAAGCGTAAAAATTGTCGGGTCCTCAAAGTAGTGATTGTATTATTAAGGTACATTATTAAGATAGATCATATTGTCCATACAAAGTATGCAACTACAGCTTAAATTTGGGAGCGACAAAGTAAATAAAGATTTTCATTATTAAAATACAGAGGCTCATATCTGCCTCGCCTGGTCACTAAGCTATTCAAACTCATATTATAAGATGCAACTTTAATAAAATGAAAGGGGGAATATGATTCATTCGGGCAACCTCAAGGACTCAACAATTTAGAGGCAGTCTTCAAATGCAAATAAGACGCAAAAATTCACAAAAATGAAAATTACCGACTAACCAACCAATCTAATCCCAACTCCATTTATCATAATGGAACCCACACAAGTGCTCGATTTCAAAGAAGACTCACAATCTAATCCAAATGATCTTAATTTAATCAATCCAAAAAACATGCTACCAATCCAACACCAATTTCACATCAATTTAGAACCGCGCAAAATATAAATGAAAATAAGAATTAGATAGTACCGTCAAGAAGCCAAGAAGAACGCCGAGAAACAGCAATCATTGAAGTCAACAAAGCAGATGAAGTAGCAGTATGAAATGGCATTAATGAATCCACACAACAACTCAATTCAACAGGTGACCTTCAAATCAAACACCAAAAAAAAACCCAAAATAATTAACAAAAAAAAAAAATCTCAAAATATATGAAATAATACAATAAACCCCAGAAACCCAAACCTGAGAAAGCGGGAAGAGAGAGATGGGTTTTGCTTAGGAAGACCAAAAGGGGAGGAAGTTGTGGATTTGGGTTTGGCATTAGTAGCAAATTTGGAAGCAGCAGAACGGAAAGAAGAAGACCTGAAAGCAGATCTAATGGTGGAAGAAGCCATGGAGATTGATGAAAGCTTTAATGGGTTTTCTTTAGATTTTTGTTTTGGGTGAGATTTGTTTCAAGATTGAAAGTGAAATGGTTTTTGAGGTTTTTTTCGGGGGTTTATTTAGGGTTTAAGGAAATGGAGGACTTTTTAGTGGTGCATCCTTATAGTTGTAATAATTTTATAATGTAACCCAAATGTTTATAAATATTTGTATTATGTCCTTATATTTGGAGTGGGGTATAAAATTTTGAATCAGTAAATTAAAATGGATTATAAAATGGATTATTATAAAGTATTTAAATTAAGAAAAATTCTCCAAGATTATGAGAAACTTGAGTGGTAAAAAATGAAGCTCTGAGAAGCAATGTTGTTATTAGGGAAGCGTGAATGAGAGAGAAAAAACCAAGAATACATTTTTGGTTTTGGAGAAACCTTGTTACCTATTTCCATTTACTAAATTTCATTTGGTGTGAACACAAAAAAATAGTAAATAGCAAAAGCTTTTCTGATACAACCCATTCCAATAAGTTTCTGAACTCTTTACACAATGCAATTATCTCAAAATCCGTTGTGAATTGTGCTACTGAACTCAATCTAACAGTAGCCATTCGCCATTTCGTAGAAGTGTTGTATAAATAAGTAGCGCAAATCTCTCATATTTCACAAATGACTACAATCTAATCATCTTTTCTGCATGATGTTGCCACAATAAACTTACCTTCCACTTACTTTCAATGAGGTTTGTTCAACCGGCCGGCTATAGTGACTCCTTTAGAATGACTCCTATCTAACTTCAAATCCCAACTCCTTTAGAATGACTCCTATCTAACTTCAAATCCCAACGACCCAGCGCCTTACACTAGGTGAGCAAAAAAACCGGTAAACCGAAAAACCGAACCGAACCGAACCGGTATATGCGGTTCGGTTTTCAACGGTTTTTGGAAGTATCGGTTCGGTTTGCGGTTTTAAAAATTATAGAACTGGTAAGGTTCGGTTTACGGTTTCTTTCTACAAAATTTTCGGTTAACCGAACCGAACCGAAAATAGTAGTTAACATGTTAATATATGTTGGCCCAATGGATTTTTTGGATTTAATATTAAGTAAAGTCCGAAAGCCCACAATATATTAAGGTTGTAGGCTCAAAATCTTAAAAAACCCAAACTGTAGAACCGAATCGAACCGAACCGTGAAAATCGGTTCGGTTTATGACCGGTTCCTAAATTGTACAGTTCAGTTTCGGTTCTAAAAAATTAGAAACCGTGTTCCACGGTTCAGTTTCCGATTTCACCTAAATGTGACCGGTTCCGAACCGAACTCACCCCTACCTTACACAAAATCCCAGCCCTTACACACGTGTATAAATATCAAGAATTAAGACCTATATGTCTACTTTAGCAGGATATTAGTTTTTTTCTTCTACTAATTTTTGTTGGTTTTTTTGAAAGTTCCAAGAATGTGGATTTTAGCTACTTGTTATGCATAGGTATACTTTTATGGTAAGATTGTCAAATAGTAGATTGTTCAGAAGAAATATTAAAAAGGGATTTGAAGTTTTTTTTGATGTACCCCAATCCCAAATGTACTTCAACAGATCCAGAACTTGTATAGTTATTATGCATGCATTTGTGAAACTAGGTCCTTGAATTTTATGATTTTGTAAATTTCGGGCTATGTGGAGTGGAAGCCATGGAGCCAATATAGAAGGGTTAAGTCGGCAGGTTACGATGTAATGGATTCATATCAGGCTGAAAGGCTCACAGTGACTAAATGTATAAATGAAGATCATTGGTCGCCATCTACGCTGGTGGATTAGAACTTACAAGCTAATTAATCATATATCTACATGAATACATTGGCCATGTTTGAGATAGTACTGATTGAAACCGGCACTCAGTTATTTGCCATTAATTTTGTTCATTGTTAGGAAAACCAAGTTGTACGCGCATCGTCCCGAGTCTGTGTCCTCGCGTCCTTTTGTCAAAAGTAAGTTTTTGGGTTTAGGACGTACGTACCTAGTTAGGGCGTACGTACGTCATGTTAGACAACAAACATGTTTTGGTCAGGACGTACGTACCTAGTTAGGACGTACGTACGTCCAAGCAGGCAGCGAACTATTTCCGTGTGGGGACGTACGTACGCTGTTTCGACGTACGTACGTCCAATGTAAAATCTGCAAAGTCCGGCCCATTTTCTATGTTTCCAAACCCTAACTATATATAGGGTTTCTCTACCCAATGAACAAACGAGTTCTTTGGCCGTCCAATTCATCTCTAGTCTTGGAGTTTGTTTAGGTTTTGGTTTTAGGTTGTTTTGGTGATTGAACTCATCTTCTTCTTCCCCATTCATCTTCTTCTTCCTTATTAAATATTGAGATCAGCTTCGAGTCTTCTTGTGTGTTCATCAAGGAACTCTGGTGTAAGCTTGCTACATAGATCGGCTTCGAGTCTTCTTGTGTGTTCATCAAGAAATCGAGTGTCTTGTGCGTACATCAAGGTACTCTAGTGAAGTCAAGGTGTTAGAGATAACCAGTAGTGTCAACTCGCAGTGATTGCAGGTAGTTGATAGGTTTGTACATCTCTTTTCATCTAGTGGATTTATTTGTTGTCACGAGGACAACCGTGGACGTTTCCCATATTGGGTTTTACCACGTTAAAAATTCCTGAGTGTTATTTACTTTCTGCTTATCGTTTGATTTGTTTGAATATTAAACTGTGAGATTAGCACTATCTGTGTTCTTCACTGATGGGCGATGACTTTCAGGCCTTGTTGTAATATATGCTTACTATGTGAAAGTGCACGTCGTTGCCGTGCAACAGAAGAGAGAAGTCCGCACAATTTTGTAAAAACTAGGGGTGGGCACGGTCCGGTCCGGTCCTAAAAAGTAATAGGACCATGACCAAACCGACTTTAAAGTCTTGGTTCGGTTTCGGTTCATGGACCGAAAATATTTGAATATAACCGACCCGAGCCAGACCAAATACAGTCGGTCCGGTTTCGGTTCGAAACTCAGTCTTGGGCTTTTGTTATTGTGCCTTTAGTCCAGTAAAATATTAAAGATTATTCTTAAGTTTTGGGCTTTAAACAAAATAAGACATGCACCCAATCAAACCAAATCAAGTACTAAATAGAAGAAAAGGTCCAATGTCTATGTAGTTCGGTTCGGTTTGGTTCCCTCGGTTCTATAAAAACAGAAACCGAGACCGGACCAATATCTATGCAGTTCGTTTCGGTTTCGGTTCGGTCTTGACCGGTTTCTAGCCAACTCGGTTTTTTCAGTTCGATTTTCGGTTTTCGATTTTTTTGCCCACCCCTAGTAAAAACAGCTCAGCCCAATCTTTAGCCTAGCCCAGTTTAACAGCTTTGTATGTCGGGATCATGTACTGTGTTGGGAAGGAAATTTTGAATTTTTTTATCTGATATTTGATTCCATAAAATCTGGGCCCACCATAAACTATTTTTTTTTACTTGGTGAAAGAACTATTTATAGTCACATGTCACAATTGGATAGGATGGACTGCAGTTGAACCAAAAATTTATATATTTTTTTATTTTCTATCCAATCACTTGCTGCCACATACTCTATTCACTATTCATTAACACTGCTCTCTTCTAAAGTAGTAAAGATATGCCTCATTAATCTTGAGATTTGCGTTATTTAATGGTTGTGCTTGTTTTTCAGGAAAAAAATCGGAATGTAAAACCACATCAGCGATTTGATGATTTTTTTATTTTTTCTGGGTGCTTGGTGATCCGAGTTTGTATGGGTCCTACTGTAAAATAGATTTCTAAAACGTAAAACATGTAAGCCAATATTACAATTTTGATGAATTGGGAAATCTAGGAAAAACAGAAAATCACGCCTCTCATTCGTGGTCCCCACTGGTTCTATGAATTTCTAATCTTGCCACATCTCTATTTTCCGTTTTATTAATGAAGCAACAATGGTTGTGCTTGTTTCTCGGGAAATCTGGCAGAAAGCAAATCCAAGTCAGATTTTTCCGGTTTATTTCTTTTTACATATGTTTGGTTGGTTATTAGAATTTGTAGGGCCTACTAAATTTTTTTGCAAAACAGTAAACCAGGTCAGATTTTTTCATGGGTTTAAAATTATGAGAATTCTTTAGTCTTTACAACTCATGGTCTCCGCTCTCTCTCTCTCTTCTCTTTCTTCTAACTAAACCGTGGTCCTCACTTTTTTCTCTGTCACCACATGTCTGTTTCTGTTTTAATTACAATGCTTAACCAAGCACTCAATACTGAAATAAATGAAAACTTTTAGAATTTTTTTTCTAAATATTTTTTTATACCTACTAATTACTTAATTTTTCCAAGTAAACAAGCACAACCAATAAGGAAATAAATAGAAAGTTTTGAAAATTTGTTAACTTCTTTATAAATTGAAAATTTTCCATTTCCGTTTCCCCAAAAGTTCTAGAGAAACAAGCACAGCCAATATATACAAGATTTTCTTTTTTTTCGATAAATAAGACAAGAAATGTTTTTCTGATACAATCCATTCCAAGTAGCTAATGTATGATTTTCTATGGGGTAATATCCCAAAAAAGCCCCATGTTTAGATTCCTTTTCCTCAATAGGCCCTCACATGGGGTCATCTTCTCAAACAAGCCCTTAGACTACTTTATAATTTTTAGACAGTTAAAATTACCCTTGTATTACATCCTCTAAAATGTACCTTTTATTCTCTAAAATTATAACGATACAAAAAACTTTAGTATAAAGAAAAAAACCATCCGTGAACCCTAATTTATACTAAAGTTTGGTGACCAAAACCTAAATCACCCAAAAAACTCAGAAAAAATAAAAAACAGGAAAAAGACAAAAAAATAGTTGATGCAGGGGCGGATCTAAAGGTGGGCTCACCAGGGCTGAAGCCCGGGGTGACTTTTGAAAAAAAAATTACTACTATGAATAGTAGTAACTGATATATTAGGAAAATCCAATATATTTGAGATATTATCAAGGGATTGAAATATATATTAGCCTATTAATTAAGAAAATATATACATTTGGTAAAGACCAAATCAATCAAACAAAATTACACTTAATTTAGAATTTAATTACGGTTAGTTTCATTTTCTTTGTTGTAGCTAATATTTTATTTTTTAACCACAATTATCACTATTATTACAAAGAAAAAAAAAGTGGTGTAACTGTGAAATCCTCGTATAGAAGAAGCAAGACTTAAGAACTTATCCATGTACTAAGACCAATTTTGATTTCCAGTAAATTGTTCTTCCCCATCTGTTTGTGTTGCATACGCGATTAGACATTTAGCAATACAGTTTACTGCATGACATCTAATTCTCCATACATCTAACCCTGAACCTTCGTACTTTTATTTGCATTAATGTAATTACATTTGCTCTTTGTAGGAATATGTGGATTTTTAACTAGCAGTTGTTCTATAGTATGATCAACTTGGATTTACAAGGTCGATTTCCTCTATAATGCATATCTACAAAAAAAATAAAAAAATTCTCTACCTTATTCAAGCACCCCCTAATATAAATTCCTGGATCCGCCATTGAGTTGATGTATAACCAACAGAAATTATTTTAATTTGCACAATCTTTCTATAGATGCATTTTTCTTATGGCATCCATCAGTGTATGGATATTATTAAGAGAGCACCCAAAGTGTTTTGATGTGTGTTCCTTGCACTTGATTTGAGCTAGTTGGCATGGATGCAGTTCTTTATAAAATGGGTTGCTTATAAGCACCCTAGAGTCAGAGATAGATTTACAACAGAATCAAAGATGACATAGCTAAAGATCATGCATGTACTCCTCCTTAGAAAAAAGGCTGAAACATCTCTGAATTCTGAACATCACAAAGACTTATTCATGAAAAGCTTTAGCTACTGTTACTGTATTAGTCTTGTATACCTTAGTTACATGCATGCAATCAAATAATAATTAAACATATAGATTATGTAGTTTGGCCATTTTACAAAGTTTTGCAAATTGCAATCAAATAATAATTAAATTCAAATTTTTAAACACCACCACTAGAATCATTTACATTTTGGTAAACAGGGACTTATACACTTTGAGCTAGCTCAGTTGGCATGCACAGATGCAATTTTTTTTTTTAAAATGGTTTGCTTATTAGCATTCCAAAGTCAAAGATACTAATGTACAACAGAATCAAAAGTGATGTAGTAAGGTCAGGTATTCTCTGCAAAAAGCCTGTAACAATAGTTTTGAATTCTGAACATAACAATGACACAAGAAGATCAGATTTGAGATTATGGTGTTTGACTGTTTGTCATGTACACCTTAGCTTAGTTACATACAAAGTTGCTTGACAGGTAAACATTAAACAGGTGTAGGAACAGAATTCACAAACACAGCTTATATGTATTTTAGCAAAGCATAAGTGATGAAGAGGCAGCAAGAGTAAATATATAAGACTACAAATTAGTCCAAAGTTCAGAGTGATAAAACTCTACTTGTTACCTTCATTTTATTATCTTCTCCTGCTTTCATTTTGAAGTCTACCTCAGCTCCCCTCTCAATTCCATCTCCCTATAATATGTTTTCGAACCTCCATTGTTCGCAACACGATTTAGCCGTGTTCCTTGAATGTAAAAACGTAAAGTTTTCTATCATAGTCATTTTTCTTTTAACCTATAAACTTAGGTTTAATGCTTTGTTTTATGGTCTTAAACAGGAATTTGTTTTATAATGATCTACCCTCTCAAATCCTACTCTCAGGTCTTTGTGTAAGTATTTTTTTTTTTATATATACATCTAAAGTATGTTGTTAATTGTCTTTTAACTTTTTAGTATGTTGAAGCTAATTAAATTTTGTATGGATAACTTTATTTTAGAAATTTGCTTGAACGGAGGCGGTTAAGGGTACAACTTTATTTTGATCATGGAAGCTTTGACATTTATGAACCCTGTACAAGATAATGTAGATGGAAATTTGGGACCAAAAACACGTGCTCAATGGGCAGTTTCGATCATGAAGGACAACCTAAGGTGTTGGACTGAAGAATATCAAGATCTTATGGATAAAAGACTTACTTTAAAGAAGTTGTAAATTAGCTTAGGGGCTTCATATATACTGTTTGGGAGGTTCATAACTGTTAAAAATTATCTTGTGTGTATAGCTAGCTGAAATCAAAATGTTACATTTGTATAAGCGAATATCCATGATCATCATCTTGCACAGCAAGTCCTCCTTGTAAGATCAGATGCTGCCTCTTTGGAATCTATGTTCGGAAAACTGTGATGATACAACATGCATTTCTCAAACTGTATGTCGTTTTTTTCAATCAAGTCATCAAGGGTTTATTAGGTCTACTCGCTCAACATATCATTGTAAAAAATTTAAAAATACCAACGAATGATCGTAAATAATTGTTCTGCATAACTGAAAGTGCCCCAAGAGGCATTGTAAATAATTGTTATCCTGGTGTTGGTCATTCGATATAATAAATTGAAATATTTGTCAAAAAAATTAATCCTCTCTGTCACTCTTAATCACTGTAATACTAACGAATGAACACGTTTGTATAAGAAAAGAAGTAATTGATATGTATATTTTTAAAGTTCCGCTGTATAAAGTTCTACTGCGAAAAAATAAAACCTAAATTTTTTATGGCATCCATAAAATTACATGGCGCAAATTGCAAATTATTTATATTAATTGATTATATTTAGCAAAAATTGCAAATTGTTTTATGGCTGGTTATATATATGACAGTACATCTGAATCTAGCTAGCTTCATCGTAGTCACATTTTCTCTTTGATTTTATACCCCTATCTCCACTCTAGTTGTGATCTTTCTTCTCCTTCAACTGAAAATTCTGATTTTCAGGCAATCCAAGGTGAACCAGAGACGTTGCCAGAATCTCCTGAAGTTCCCCTGGCGCGCTCAAAGCTTTCTGGTCCGACCATTCCGAGAGTGAAGAGAGCCAAAAGGGCTGAAGCTTCTGCTCCACTCCCGGAGTCTTCCTCTACTCCCTCCAACAATTCGATGGAACTACCTGACCAACCAGATTTTAGTGGAGTCAAGGTTTCCGTGAACCTTGATGATCTTGGATTTGATGATGGTGGTCTCGAATTTGGAGATACCGGCATGGAAGACGTCGTCCAACCAGGTTCAACTTCTCACCCTTCATCTTCTCGCCTTTGGGAATTTTTCATGGCTCTCCTTGATCCAAATGAGCCCCCTGCTGTCGGTGTGGTGCCTCCACCATTACCTGTTGATCATGACATTTTTGATGTTGCTACATTTGTTGCACCCATCCGTGAAGCGCCTAGGTACGTCTTCCACCGTACTTTTAACTATTCTTCATCTGGATCAGGTGATCGAGCTAGGGATGACCATCAATTCCCTCTAACCTCTGATGTTGCTCCTACTCCCGGTTCTGTTCCAGACTCCACCACTGAGATTTATCCGGGAACAACTGCCGGAGAGGCTTCCAAACTTCATGCCGGTGTTGCTTCGCAACTTCCTCCTCTCTCCATACCGGTCCCAGACCCTGACAAGGTTGGCTCCTCTTATCGTGGTAACTCATCTCCTGGTCCTCTGCCTCCCCAATCTCCAAGCAAGGCTCCTTTTGTTCCTCCTCCTTGCGGCCCCTCTGATTTAGCCTTCGACAACGGAGCAACTGCTTTCTCTGTTCTCCATCGTTCTATTCTGCCTTCTGATCAAGCTAGAATTGATCAGATGAGCTTCGATGAATGCAGAGATGTTTTTTTCCGGGGTCTGGCTCTCGTAAGTTTTTTTTTTTTTTTTTTTTTAAGCTCTAATTCCTCTATTTGAATTGCAGGTTAACGGTCTCTCCGTCAGGTCTACTTCACACGTTTCTAGCTTGGCAAATGAGCAAGAAATTTTTTTAAAAGAGAAGCATGACCTTACGGTGGAGAAGAACCGGCTGATCCACGAGAAATGGGCTCTTCAAGCCGAGATTGAACAACTTAAGATTCAACGCAAGGAAGCAGCCGCATCTCGTGAGGCCGAGATCGAGAAGAACCGAGCAAGGCTGGAGGGTGAGCACTACGAGCACATTGCTGCACATGAGTCTGCTCATGCCACAGAGATAGCGATGTGGCAGGAAAAATACCATGGCGAAATAATCAAGATAGCTGAACTAAATGCCAGCCACGAAGTTGACTATGAGCAGTGGCGGCACGAAGTAAAGGAGCAAGAGGAAACTCTCAAAGGAGAGAAAGATGAAGCCATCCTCGCCATCACGGCTGAGTACAAAGCCAAATATGACGAGTTGGTGGTGAAATCTAAAGAGCAGATCGCCATGCAAGTGAAGGCTCAGGTGAAAGAGAACTTGTCCTCCATTCTTGCTGCCAAGAGAATGAGGATGACGCCTTCATCTCCAAGTGTCTCCTCTCCAAATCCCCAGCCTTGAGGTGTAATCCGATTAATTTTCCGGCAACGTTCTTATGCAGTTGTAAAACTTTTATATTAGCATTTTGATCTTCTAGTAAAACTTTTATATTTGTTATATCAACTTTATGCTCTCTTTCTGTTGCCGGTTTCTCATGTGTTAACATTAAGCTATACTTCTACTGATCCCGTCGTCACGGTTCAGCAAGTGCAACCCCGTTAACACATTAGCACTATTGCTCTTCTCACTTAGAGGCACCCCACTGTATTGTCTAAACCAAACTCAGTGGGGGAAGAGATAATCATATAGAGACTTTAACATTTAGTTAACGGCATGCCCCGCCAAGTCTACACTTATGTTATCTCTCACCAACCTTAGTTGGATTTCTATTTTGCCTGACATTTGGCCTGGTCTCAGACAATATATACTATATTGATATATGTACCTGGATAAATCAAAATCAACAGAAATAAACTTCTACTATTTCATTAAAACTTTAACAAGTTACTACTTTCAACTTTTGGCGATTGTCTCTTAATAACGTCTACTGTCTTGTTGAACTAATACATTTCTGCCTCCTAGGCATAGTATTTCTTTAAATTGCTGATACTCCATGGCTTGTCAAGTGGGGTACCGTTTTGGTAGGTCAAGTAGTATGCTCCATTCGTTCCCACCTTGTCTACCATAAAAGGCCCTTCCCAGTTTGGCTCTAGCTTGGCTGGAGGCGGATTCTGCTTCCTTAGCACGAGATCCCCTAGAACAAGCCTTCTTGGCTTGACCTTTCTGTTGTAAGCTTCTCTACTTGCCGGTGATAGTTCTCCAATCTGATCTTGGCGCGCTCCCGGACCTCTACTGCTAAAACCAACTCTCTTTCTATTATCTCGTTGTTTGTTCCAAGGTTGACTACCATCCTCCTAGCCGTATGCACCAACATCTCTTGTGGGATCACGGCTTCCATGCCATAGGTGAGAGAAAATGGAGTCGCCCCTGTTGACCTTTTTGGTGTCGTCCGGTAGGCCCGTAGCACTTCCCAAAAAATTTCATACCATTTTTCTTTCCTATCTTCCAGCTTCTTTTTCAACACCTCCAGTATGGCTTTGTTTGATGCTTCAGCTTGCCCATTTCCTTGCGGGTGAAATGGTGTTGCGAAGAGTTGCTTTATGTTATAGCTTGCCAGAAACTGTTTCAACTCGTCTCCACGGAATTGCGCACCATTATCCGCCACTATAGCCCTTGGTAACCCAAATCTGCAGATGATGTTGGTCCAGATAAATTTTTTGACTTTTGTCTCCGTAATCCTTCGTAACGGTTCTGCTTCAATCCATTTTGTAAAGTAATCTGTGGCCACTATTAGATATTCTCTTCCCTGTGACTTCTCCAATTTTCCTACAATATCAATCCCCCACATCGAAAAGGGCCACGGGTTACTAATGAAATAGAGGTTCTCGGCTGGGGTATGTATCAGTCTCCCATGAATTTGACAACCGCGACACTTCTTAGCATAGTTGCAGCAATCTTTGTACATGCTTGGCCAGTAATGCCCATGTATCATTATCCTGTGCGCCATGGCTCATCCCGGTGAATGACTCCCGCAACTTCCGCTGTGACATTCCGCCATGATCCCTTCTTTTTGGGATGGGTGTACACACTTCAATAACGGCCCAGTTGGTGATCTTCTATATAGGTCTTCCCCTATCATTGCATACCTTTTGGACTGTTCCAAAATAGATCTGGCTTCTGTTTTTTCTTCCGGAAGAGAACCATTCTTTTAGTAGGTTGCAATAGGATCCATCCAGCTTGCTCCCAAACTCTGAATGAGGTTGATAGTCACCTCCTCCACCTCTATCATTGGCTGAGATCTCTGCATGAAAGTTATAGTTTTAGTTGAGTTTTCTTCTGTTGCCGTTGCCAGGTAAGCCAAGGCATCAGCATGTCGATTCTCTCCTCTAAACAGATGCACAATTTCTACCTTTGAAAATTTAGCCACACTCTTCTTTAATGCCTCCAAGTACAGCGTCATCTTCCCAGTTAGAGCTCTATATGCCCCATTGAACTGTTCCACCACCAGTTTTGAGTCCGTGAAAACCGTTACCTCCTTTGCCTCTAGCTTCAGCAACACTCCCAAGCCTTTCAGTACTGCCTCATACTCTGTCTCATTATTGGTAGCCGGAAAAGCTAAGTTTTCTGCAATCTCAATCTTGGTGTCCTCTGGCGTTACCACTACTATCCCGATTGCCGATCTCCCTTTATTTACTGATCCATCTGTGAACACCTTCCATCCCTTCACGTTTTTCTAACCGGTATCCTGAGTTTCTAGAGTCTCAAGCTGCTCCTCCCCTTGCATTTCTGTATCCCCAGTTGCGTCCTCCACTGGAAAATCTGCCAAGAAATCCTCCAGTACTTGGGATTTTTCCGCCTTCTTCGGTTCATACTGAATGTGATACTTACTCATTGAAACTGCCCATTTCTCCATTCTTCCAGAACGCTCGATCTTAGGCATCACTTGATTGAGTGGGAGGATTGAAACCACTGTGAGACTATAGGCTTCGAAATAAGGTCTTAACCTTTGTGCCGCAAAGAGTAAGGCGAGAGCATACTTTTGAACTCTTGAGTACCTTGTTTCTGGGGAAGTCATCTTTTTGCTGAGGAAATAGACCGGGTTCTCCTTTGCGGCCTCTCTTCTAGTTAGAACTGCACTTACTGCAATGTCGGATATTGCAAGGTAGACGTAGAGTGTCTCCCCTGGTGATGGCTTTGATAGAACTGGTGGCCTACTCAAGTATTCTTTCAATTTCTGGAAAGCTTCTTCGCATTCATCGTTCCAGGTAAAGGATAAATTCTTTTTTAAGAGCTTCAGAATTGGCTTGCATTTATCTGTGGACCTTGATATGAATCTTCCCAACACCGTAATTCGGCCAGCTAGTACCTGTACTTCTTTCTGTGTCCTTGGTGACGCCATATCTATGAGTGCCCTGATCTGCTCCTGACTAACCTCTATTCCTCTCTTGGTAACAATGTAACCAAGGAAATTTCCCGACCGTACCCCGAACGTGCATTTTTCTGGATTGAGTTTCATATTAAATTGACGCAATGTTTGGAAGGTTTCTCCCAGATCTTTCAGATGGTCATCCGGCTCCTCGGACTTGACCAACATGTCGTCAATGTATACTTCTACCGTTTTCTTCAGCTGATTTTCGAACATCATCTCTACTAGTCTCTGGTAAGTGGCACTTGCATTCTTCAAGCCAAATGGCATTTTGGTATAACATAATGTTTTCTTACCAGCATAGAAGGCGGTTTTCTCCTGATCTGGGCAATAAAGTGGGATCTGGTTGTAACCAGAATAGCCATCCATGAACGACAGTAACCCAAAGCCTGCTGTCCTGTCCACGAGCTCATCTACCCTTGGCATGACGTATCTATCTTTGGGGCATGCTTTGTTTAAGTTTGTGAAGTCTATGCAGATCCGAACCTTTCCATTCTTCTTAGGTACCGCTACTATATTAGATACCCATTCTGGATACTGAACTTCTCATGTTATTCCAGCTACCTCCATTTTCTCAATCTCCTTTTGTACCGCGTCTGCCAGTGTAGGTTTCATAGTTCTCACCTTTTGTGCAACTGGTTTGAAATTTGGATTGACATTTAATTTGTGACACGCTATATCTGGATCGATCCCTGTCATATCTTTCATAGACCAAGCAAACACATCTATATTAACTTTCAAGAACTGTAAAAGATCATGTCTCACCTTCGGATCCAAGCTTGTTCCCATGTAGGTGATCTGTTGACCCCCTACTTCATTGAGGTTGACGGGTTCCGTTTGTTCTTCTGTCTTTAAAGCTTCACGTGAGAACCCGTCATCCTCCTTATGTCGTTGCTATACAAGGACAGATGACGGCCCAACACCTGTTGTGCCTTGCCTCATGCTTTTGACTGTTGCTATCTTCAAATTCTTGGCCATAGCTTGATTACTCCTTATCTCATATTACCCGTCTTCAGTCGGGAATCGGATTTTCTGGTAGTAACTTGACGGGATCGCCTTCATTAGATGAATCCACTCTCTCCCCAAGATTGCATTGTACTCTGTTGGCGCATCTATGACCACAAACCTTGACATGACAGTTCTAGTGTGTGCTGTAACCGGTAAAACTATCTCTCCCACTGGCTGCACTGCTCCCCCATTGAATCCGTAAATGTCTCCAGGTGAATTTACCAAGCTGTTTCTTTCTAGTTT
This sequence comes from Aquilegia eximia, assembly GCA_023053565.1. Lineage (NCBI taxonomy): Eukaryota > Viridiplantae > Streptophyta > Magnoliopsida > Ranunculales > Ranunculaceae > Aquilegia > Aquilegia eximia. The sequence continues at coordinate 16,980,041 of JALIGU010000005.1, forward strand.
CATTTGATCCAAGCCCCTGGTGAACAAAACGTCTACTTCACTTCCACAATCTACTAGCACTTTGGTGATATTCCAATTTCCAATGAGTATGGAAATGACTAATGGGTCATTATGTGGCGTGACTACTCCTTTGAGGTCTTCCTCTGAAAACCCGATCGGATCATTCTGATACACTGGCCTGCCGTTTCGCATGACTGGTACGGCTCCTACCGTTTGCAGGTCTTCTCTTATCTGCATCACTCTTCGTATCTTCCTCCTTACCTCGTTCATGGACTCTCTAGCTCCTTTCTAAGATCATGTTAATGGTCCCTCTGACCTGTATTTCTGCTTTAGCTTCCTCCCTGTTCTTTTTCACTATAAATTCTCTTAAATGGCCCTCCTCAATCCATTTCCAGATCAAGGATTTGAACTCATAACAATCCCCAGTAGGGTGGTTGTAAGTCTGATGATACTCACAGATTCCCCTGACCGTCCTGCATCTTACCGACGGCTCCTGGAAGTACTTTCTTCCTCTTATTCTCTTCAAGATTTCGTCCAGTGACATGGTGAGTTGCGGTAGCGGTTTCGGTGGTGTCTGCTTTCTTGGCGAAGTATCTCTATCCTCCCTCCTTTCTCTTTTGTCCTAACCTCTCGATCCATCTCTCTTTCTCCTGCTGCCGAAATCTCTTGGTGGTGTATCACTTCGTTAGCTAGCTTCTCCTTTCTTTCTTTTTTCCGCCACTGTGTTAACGGTAGCTGACAACACCTTGGGAGCTCTCCATGATGCTATATCTTCTAGTCTGATGTACTTCTCTGTCTTCTGAAAAAGCTCATCTAGAGTCGCCATCCGTGATGACACAATTGAGTCATATGCCGGAGATTTCTTATTTATGCCTTTCTGAAATGCTACCACCGCTGTTCTTTCATCTACTCCGCCATCTGTTATCAAAATCTCATTTTTGAAGTTAGTAACAAATTTCCTAAGAGACTCACCTGTAGCTTGTTCCAAATCAAACAATGATGCTATATCTGCAGCCTGCCTCTTCTGATGAATATAGTGTTTCACAAACATCTCACTTAGTTGAGCAAAGCTTGACACACTCCCTAGTGATAAACTGAGATACCAGTCCGTAGCGTTGTCCTTCAGACTGCTAGGAAATAATCGACACCACATCCCGTCATACTGACTACCTTCCCAAGCCGCCATCTTTTGTTTGAAATTGTTCAAGTGCTGCACAGGGTCAGTTGTTCCATCATACTCATTAAACTTAGGGGGTTGAAACTTACTTGGGAACCCATGACGGTAGCATATTTCAGCTAATGGCCTCTTGCCCAATCTCTCCAAGTCTTGAGTCACCTTTATGTTTTTTCCTTTAGTCTGCGCCCTCATGTCCTCTTGGACCTTGCATATCATATCGAAAAGTCTGGGGTACGGGTCAGCCGCTGGAATCTTTTCATCGTTCACCCCTTCCTTTTGATTCCCTTCACGAGCTCTTACTCCTGATTCACCTGACCTTTTTCTTCATTTACCCTTGGGCCTGGAATCCGATGCCTTGTTCCTCCTTCCCCTTCTCCTATTATTACTCCTTCCATAGGTCTCCGTAGGTTTTCATTTCTGACCACCTCATTCTCTCCCTCCTGGAGGTTTTGACATTCCATCTCCAACATTCTTCCTAGTTGCTCCCTCAACCTTAAGTTTTCTTCCCTCAACCTGCTTGTCTCATCTTCTCCTTCCTGGAGGGGTTGTGGATGGCCAGCCTGAGGAGCTCCTCCACCAGCTGCACCTCCAGGATATGTGGACGATCTAGTTTGTGTCACCATCGTTCCCTGTTTGTTTCCCTCAACCTTTTTCTCAAAACCCTAGATCTAGAAGCCCTTCTTCTAGCGCCAAATGTAAGCCCTTTTCTTGATGAGCTTTGCTGTGATTCAAAGGGTTGAGTCTCCTGTGTTCTTTAGCTGCTTCACTCCTAGTACCTGCAATGACCACCGGACAATGACCGGTGGATAAAGCTCCAACGATCAAGTCAGTAAAGTGGCTGGGTTTAGAAAATAAGTTTTAGCAAGAATGAACAGTTACCTTATGCGAACCCTAACTTTTTCTTTATATAGCGGTACTCACCGCCTTCCTTCAGCCATAAGATCCTTCTATGCATCCTATGGTTCTCCCATCTCCTACGTGTTTCATTTTCCATCACATGCTATGGGGTAAATGCTTGACAGCCAGTCATCACGTGTTTTATCCGTGATACTCTAGAATGTTCCGTGTTCCGATTGGGTACTTCACGGTTTGCTCTCCCTATCTGACTCCTATGTTCTCAGTGCTCCACCTGGCACAGTTTGGTGCTTACAATATCTATATGGTTGTTATGGTTATTAAAATGTTACCAGATGGAGAGAGACTATCCTTGTCACATACCCTAAGGCAAGTTTTCAGATCACAAAAAATAAAAATAAATAGAGGGTCAAGAACATTGTCATGCACAAATCAACAATCAAAGCATCGACGACTTCCTTGACTTAAATAATAACAGAACCTTTAATAAAAGATCTATCCAAAAGATCTTCATTGACCACTTCACTCATCTTTTCTGCCCTCATGTCATCCCTCTCTCCTCAACACAAATTGACTATCTCTGAATTTTTCCCTAATTGCCTTTCCCTGGAAGATAAGGAAATGCTCAGCAGAGATATCACTCCTGAGGAAATTAAATCCTATATGTTCAGTATTGGTCCTCTAAAGGCTCCTGGCCCAGATGGCTTCACTAGCCTTTTCTATCAAATATCTTAGAGCACTGTTCAACCTGAACTATATAAACTTGTTATAGATTTCTAAAAAAATTATAAAACTATTGAGCACATTAATCACACAAACATTGCCTTAATCCCTAAATGTGACTTTCCAAATCACCCTTCTGAATTTAGACTCATTAGCCTTTGCAATGTGACATACAGTTCTATCCAAATTGTTGGCAGATAGGCTTAGGAAACTTCTACCAAAAATTATCTCCCCTCTTCAATGTGCCTTTGTCCCCAACAGACAAATTTCTGATAATGTGTTATTGGCCCATGAGATAATCCACACTCTAAGAAAGAAACAGGGAAAAAGTGGGGTCATGGCCGTAAAAATTAACATGTCCAAAGCTTTTGATAGAGTGAACTGGGAATGTCTTATGGAAATTCTTAGATGTTTAGGTCTCCCCCAAAAATTCATGGATCTTCTTCATAATTGTATCTCTTGTATCCACTCCTCTGTCATTATCAATGGAACCCCCCATGGTTATTTCAAACCCACTAATGGGCTCAGACAAGGGGATCCCATATCCCCTTCCCTCTTTATCATTTGCATGGAGCTTCTTTCTAGACTAATTCAATAAAAATGTAACCGGAAACAAATAAATGGTATCAAAGTCTCTAGAAATAGCCAACCTATCTCTCATTTGTTATTTGCTGATGATATCTTCATTTTCTGTAATGCAAATATAGATGAAGCTCTTGAGTTACTCCAAACTCTTCAACTTTTCACTTCTATCTGGCCAAGAGATAAACTTCTCCAAATCGGGCATTCTATTCAGTAGAAACACTCCCAACCAAATTCAAACTGCTCTCCATATGTTTCAGTTGAATAAAAAGGATCTATACCTTGGGACTCCCCACTTCCTTGGCCAAAAGAAATCCTTCCTCTTCAAAAATCTCATCTTTAGGGTTGAGAAAAGACTAGCAGGATAGAAAAGTAAAGTGTTATCCCAGGCTGGTAGAACTATTTTGATCAACTCAGTCACTTTTGCCATTCCCTCTTACCAAATGACTTGCTTCAAAATCCCAAAATCCATCACTGATAGACTCATTCAACTCCAAAGAGATTTTTGGTGGGGACAATTGGAAAATAACCAGAGGAAAATACATCTTAGTTGGACAAAATGATGCCAACCCAAATGCAAATGAGGTTTTGGAATTAAAGACCTAAACAATCAAAATGATGCCCTCCTTAGTAGGATTGCCTGGAGAGTCATCACTCAACCTGAGAATCTATGCTCTAGCATCCTAAGATCCAAATATTATCCTCTTAACTCTCCTCTTGATCACCATATTTACCACTCCCCCTCCTGGACCTAGAAGTCCATCTTTAATGTTATTAAAAAAACACCAATGTCATGTGTTGGGACATTGGCAATGGCTTTTCCATCCCCATTTGGGACTCTAACTGGATTCCTTCCAGCCCAAATTTCAAGCCGGTACCCCTGCCCAACATCAACTCCCTCCTTGATTCTAATATCCATTCTGTTGAACACCTTCTTCTTCCAAACACTAATCAGAGGAATAGTAATCTTCTGGACCAACTATTCACTCCATGTACAGTTCACCATGTCAAAAACACCCCTGTTATAGGCCATCATAGCATTGATAGACTTAAATGGATAGGAACAAAAAATGGTCTTTTTAGTGTTAAATCTTCTTATAAGTATTTATCTAGGAATGAATCTAACCCATCCTTCATTGCTAAAACTCACCTTAAAATGTGAAAAACTATTGCTACTCCGAGAGCAATTCTCTTTGCTTGGAAATGCCTTTTTCAAGGAGTTCCAACTAGAGAAAGAATTGGAAGACATATTCCCTTACCTTCCAAACTTTGCCCAATGTGTAGCCATCCTAGTGAGACTCTAAAACACATGCTCCTTGATTGTCCCTATACTCAAGCAGTGTGGTTTCTCTCACATTGGAATTTCAAATTAAACCACTTCTAAACTTTAAATGAAATTCAATGGATTAAAATATGGTTTGACCCTCCCAAAGATTGGCTTGTTACTATTAATGATTGAAGCTCTTTTTGTGTGACCATTACATAGGCTATCTGGAAAAGCAGATGTGATAAAGTGTTCAATGGAACTCTGTTGGACCCTATCACTTTGGCAAAAAAAGTGGATGCTCATCTAAGCAAGACTATCAGAAATAGGGTGACCACTGGTGACTCTCAGTCTATACCGCCATCAGGGCCGGCTCTGGCTTTTTGATGGCCCTGTGTAACTTAATAAACGGCCCTTTGTATAACAAGTCATACCTTTTGCTATGGCAGGTGAAAATCTGCTTCACTCCTATGTTTCCACTCAACCAATTTTTAGCAAGCAATTACCAGATGACTACACCACACAAACACAAATAAAAAAAAGAAAAAAATACAAAAAATAAACTAACACATGCAATATTTAAATTACTAAAAATTAATCAAATGTGGCAGTAAGACTATGATCTAAAAATTGTCCTATTTGCGTTTTTAGTTGCAAAATCACTAATAACTTGTTTAACATCAATTTTTTCTAGAAAACCATTCTCAATAGATATCAAAGCAAGTCTATTTAGTCTCTCTTGTGACATAGTCGATCTTTAATTAGAGATGATTCAAGTAATAATATTTGATATAAAATTCTCAAAGGAACAAAAAAAAATATCTATGGTACTTACTTCTTGAGTTGTTGAGAATATAAATGAAGAATTTGAAGTTGGAATTGAAATAAAGAAATAGAGAAAAAGATTTGGAGAAAGAAATCTAATACTTAGAAAAAAAAAAATTATATATACTAGGATGAGTTTTTAATGCTGTAGTTGCACTTGTTTGTTGAATTGATGAATTCTTTTGGAATAAATATAAGGAAAAAATAAAATTACCGTTGATTAACCTATTAACAAAGAAGAATTTTTTCCATAAATAATGGAGATACTTAAGGAACTTAATTAAAATCCCAAAATTTTCTCTTTCTTCCTTACATATGTCAATTAATTATTGGCGAACTTAATTCCTAAACAAAAATCATAAAGCAAATCTATTTTTTTTCCTCGCGTACCTATCTATTGGTTCCAAAAAAATAGGGCCTCATTAACTCTTGAGGGCCCTGTGCAGTTGAACACTCTGCACACCCCAAGAGCTGGCCCTGACTGCCATCTCCATGCTCATTATGGATACCACCTTCAGATGGCTATAGCAAAATAAATGTGGATATTGCTTTTCAAATTGTCGATACGAACATAGGGATTGAAATTCTAATCAGAGATACATATGGAGCTTTTCTATTTGCAGGGATCAAACATGCAAGGCAGGCTCTCCAGCTGAGGCAGAATGTGCAGGCATCTTATCTGCCTGCAAAACAGGACTTCAACAACATCCGAGCAAGGTGGTGATAGAAACTGATAACCTGTCAGCAACAAACTACATGAACAGAAAACCTGCAAACTTAACTTGGGTGGCTTCAAACATATTGGACGAGGCCATATTTATATCTAAGTCTTTTTCTTCTATTTATTTTACGCACTGTAACAGGAGTGGGAACTGCTCGGCTCATATCATTGCGCAGCATACTGATAAAAGCTGTTTGGTTCCCACTACCTTTTCCATTCCTCCAATCTGGCTGTTAGAACAGCTTAAGGTTGACTTTGTGTTCTGTAATAAGCAAACTTTCTAGCTTCTAATATAAGTATGATTATTAAAAGAAAAAAAAAAACATCGACAACGTCTAATTCAAAATTTTTCAGGTTAAAATTTTGTTTCCACCAACATATTGTTGCCTCCATGGTATCCTAAAATGCTACATTCTTGAACAGCTCCATGAAAGCAATGCTAATGCTAAAAGTATCACCTCGACTTTTATCAGCAAATCATTAAAAATCTAATTTAAAACATTTTCAGGTTAATAATATGAGAAAAGTTTTTGAGACTTACCATTGATGAAATGATGGTCCATGCATATCATTAGATTTTCGAGCTCCATTTTTAGATACACAATCCGCAACCGAATTCCCTTCATGAATATGGGATCAGGCCCGTATTTGGGCCTAGGCGAGCTAGGCAAGTGTTTAGGGCCACCAAACCATGGCCCATGGGGGCATCTTAGTTCTTCAACCCATCTAGCTTTTATCTGTTAGGTTTTTGCTTTTTTTGTAAGCCCCTCTTTTTTAATCAAACAAAAAGGATTTGAACCTATTGTAATAAGCCCAAGTGCCCAACTTCGCAAGCCCATGTTTTAATCAGAAACACATTCAATGCCTCCTTTCAATATCTCTATTTTTTTTTTCGGCAGAAAAACCTAAGTTTAATTGCAAATAGAAAATTTCCTTGCAATTCTAATGTAGCTTCAAATATTATATTACCTTTTCCTTTATAGTTTTAATTAGGGCTATTTTGTATTTGGTCCCTCTAGAAGACGGATAATTAGCATGTGGTATAGAGTTTTTAGTTTATTAGTGTTTGGTCTTTTTTCTGTCAGTTGACTGTTAGTCAATCAGGTTGACTGAGGTCAAACCATCCAATTTTTTTAAATACCTATAATACCCTTTGATATGAATTTTTATAAAACAACCACTAGATATATCATCATCTATGCTTGATCCAATGCTCCAAAACTAAATTAATTAAACATATAAAAATTAAAATAAATAATCAAAATAATAAAATTTAAAAGATAGAGTGATAGACAATAATATCCCATTTTTACCATCACCATTAATATACCAATCTATACATCAAAAAAAAAAAAAAGTTGAAGAAAAATTCTAACAACCCTCAAATCCTCGATACAAAATCAACAAAATCCAACCTCAAAATCATCAAGATTGAAACCCATTTTTCATGTCAAGCAATTGAAATTAAAAAGTCATTCTTCTTGTAAAAAATTAAAAACACATTCTTCTTGTCAAACAATTGAAATTGAAAACCCAAAACCCATTGTTCTTCTTTAACAATTTGAAAATCTAATACCATTGTTTTTATCAAGCAATTAATTGAAAACCCAATACCCATTGTTCTTCACTAACAATTTGAAAACCTAATAACAATTATGTTCTTGTCAAGCAATAGAAATTGAAATACAATACCAAAATAATATGAATAAAGGAAAATAAAAAAGAGTTGAAATATGAGGTTGGTGATGATGGAGTTTAAATTGGAAGAGAAAGTAAAGTTAGGGTTTTGCCATTTAGTCCCTTTGATCAAATCAAGATCCTCGATTGACGTAGTAAACCATGTGGCTTAATATCTAACTTTGGATTTAGTCAACCAATGAAGCAGTGACATCTGGAGAGCAAAAATTCAGTTTTTTGAGTTTTAAGTTGTGTCACATGAAAAACACGTGAAAAGGCAGTATGGACATTAAAAAAATATGAATGGTTTGACTCAAGTCAACTGCGTTGACTAACAGTAAAGTAAGGCTTTTGGGACTATTTGCTAATTAACGAAAAACTCTATATCACGTACTAATTAACCATCTTCTAGAGGGACCAAATACAAAATAGCCCTTTTAATTATGTACTTCAAGTTTATCGATATCATGTATAAGTTTTTTCATATTATTTCATACGAATGCAAAGGGCCTCACTGAGTCACTGCCAAGTGCGTTCCAGTATATAAAAAAAATTCTAGGGCCACTAAAATCTCCGATACGACATTGATGGGATATTCTCCAAGAACTAAACCTTGAAAGAACTCTTCTGAACTTTGTCTGACCATCCATGAAATATTAACTTGTTGAAATGCTTGACATGCGGCATTCAAATCTGTTTCCCCAAATTTTAAAATCAAAGGTCAGACTGATTATTCTTGCATGGAAATATGCACTGGTGCAATTTTTCCAGTCATGAGAATGTATTGGGTCTGTTCATCATATCATTGTAAATATAGTGTGTTTTTCAAGTATTGTGGATTAACGTAATTAACAGAGAAACTACATATGTCAGCTTTTGATTATCAAAACACTCAAATAATAAAATGTTTAGTGGAAGAATTATATTAATGTCAGCATACTAGTCCTATTGGCTCAGGTATATATTGACCAACATGAGGGAGATCCTCAAAAGTGAATGAAATGTAATGAGGGGTAGCTAGTGCCAATGAGGGGTTCGAGTAGCGCGCTAGCAATGCATTCCAGTCATCCCTGATCGATAAATAACGACTGCCCTTTCACACTGTCAGTCATCTTCATAACCAACCAAAATTATTTCAATGGATACCATTGTATTCTTGTACGTGCTTCCAAACCAGCAAGAGATCGAAGTAGAGAACCAGAGTGTTATGAATCTCAAAACACAATGTTGCACTTGAAGTCTTGACTTGTGCTAGTTGGCATGGATGCAGTTCATTTTAAAGTGGGTTGCTTCTAAGCACCCTAGAGTCAGAGATACTATGGTACAACGGAATGAAAGATGACATAGGTATGATCAACTTCGATTCGTAACAAAGACTTGTACATAAGCATGAAAACTTGTAGTGTTCCTGTGTTAGTCTTGTATACCATACTTGCATACATGAAAGTATGCATAAGAGCAATCCCAATAGGAGGGCATTTGAGAAAGGCGGTAGTATGAAATGTCCTCTTAGCCAAAATTCCTTCTCCAATGAAACGGTGGGTCAAATATTCAAAGGTGGTTAGAAGTTCCAATGTCATTTGAGAGGGGAATAGAGTGCCATCCAAAATGTCATGTTAATTGCATAAGACGGAACACAGTATTCCGGTTCAACGCTTTTTCGAAACTCACAGTTCCGTCTTATACACTTTATCTCATATGGAACTTGAAGTTCCGGTTTGTACACTTTAAAAAAAAAAAAACAGAATACAAAGTTCCATCTTATATTTAGTAAAATTATCGGAATAGCCATTTAATTTTTTTAAACTAACATTTCCAAAAATTTTCATTGGCACCACTTCGCGTAAGGTTTTAACTACCATGGATAAAGAGCGATTTCGAAGGTGGTTTTTACTTATGTGGCACCCATGTGGAGGGCACCAAACTGCCCTCCGATTGGGATTGCTCTAATGCATCCCTTCCACCTACTACTCCTACCACACAATTGTCTAAGATCAGGTAATTAACAGATGTCAGGTTTTAGAATAGACAGGTCATAAATGGATTGGTACAAACAGGTCACGAGGTAATAGGTACTCCCTGCAAAAGCCATCTCAGATTCTCGTGTTTGAACTGACAAAAACCATTTCGTGAAGCAATAGATAAAAAGTCAAGAAACAAACAGTGACTGGCAGAAAATATAACAATTAAAAGAAGTTAAAACAATGTTTGTCATGCACATGCACACTCTTCGATGAAGAATAAATAGAACGAGCTAGCTAGCTCTTTTTGAATAACTTCAGTACATCTTTCTTTCTTCCTTTTTCTTTTTCTTCTCTCTCGGGTAGATTTGTTGCAGTTGAAACCGGCTCTAAGTTGTTTGACATCAATTTTGTGACATTGGTCGTGCATGGTTATTTCGCCTTGAGTTCATTGTTAGGAAAACCTTGTTGTACGCATGCCATCCCGTGTCTTTGTCTTCGCGTCTTGTGTCTCAAGTATGTTTTTGGTTTAGGACGTACGTACCTTGTTAGGACGTACGTACGTTAGGTTAGGCAGCAGAACTTTCATAGTGTTAGACGTACGTACCATGTTAGGACGTACGTACGTATAGTGAGGCAGCAGGAGAGTTTTTGGTCTGGACGTACGTACCTTGTTAGGGCGTTCGTACGTCCAAGTAGGCAGCAAGCTTGTTTCGGATGGAGACGTACGAACGTCATATCGACGTACGTACGTCCAATGTGGATTTCTTCTATTTCGGCCCATTTCTTGTGTTCTCCAACCCTATGTATAAATAGGGTTTCTCTTCCATAAAACAAGTTAGTTCTTTGGCCGTCCAGTATTCTTCTTGTTCTGGAGTTTTGGTTTAGGTTTTGGTGTTGAAAGTATTTGTGGTTATTGAACTCAATTCCCTTCCTTCCTCTCTCTCTTAATTCATAAATCTGTCATCTTCCAAGTTACTTTGTGAATTCGGCTTCAGGTCTTCTTGTGTGTTCATCAAGAAGTCGAGTGTTTTGTGCGTACATCAAGGTGCTCTGGTGAAGTCAAGGTGTTAGAGATAACCAGGAGTGTCAACTCGCAGTGATTGTAGGTAGTTGATAGGTTTGTACATCTCTTTTCATCTAGTGGATTATTTGTTGTCAAAAGGACAACCGTGGACGTTTCCCATATTGGGTTTTACCACGTTAAAAATTTCTTTGTGTTATTTACTTTCTGCGTATTGTTTGATTTGTTTGAACTGTTATATTAGCACTATTTGTAGTTTCTCAATTGGTATCAGTCGCTGGGGGCTGGTTAAGGAGCGTAAAGACTCACGCTAACGATCAATAGTGCTTTATGGAACCTCACAAGTTTGCTAGTACAAGTCTTCCTCCACAATTCAGTGGAAAAGACTTTGGTCATTGGAAAGTACGGATGCGAGCTTATCTCCAAGCATTAGGAGAAGAAGTCTGGCTTTCTGTTGTCACAGGGTGGAAAGAACCTCTGACTACTACAGGTACTGATGATACTGCTGTTACATCACTGACGCCACGTGAAAAGTGGACATCTGAACAGAAGTTGTTGGCAAATTATAACAACAAGGCACTAAATGCTATTTTCATGGCATTAAATGCCAGTGAGTTTCGTCGTGTGCAAGGCTGTGAAGAGGCTAAAGATGCATGGAACAGGCTTATCTGTACACATGAAGGTGACGAAACTGTCAAAGAAAGCAAGCTGGAACTGTTAACATCTCAGTTTGAGAATCTACGGATGGATAATTCTGAGACTTTTGATGATTTCTTTATTCGTCTCCAAGACATTATAGACTGCAGTGCTGCTATTGGTCATGCATATACTGACACACAAGTGGTACGTAAGATATTGCGTGCTTTGCCTCCTCGGTTTCGTTCTCGTAAGGATGCCATTACGGAGAGTAATGTGATTAAGAATATGTCAATTGAGACACTTGCTGGGAAACTAAGGACGTGTGAGATGGAACAGGCCTTGGAAGAACCTTTGAAGAACAAGTCTGTGGCATTCAAGGCTACATCGTCTAAAGATACTTCCACAGGACTTTCTGATGATGAAGAACAGGCTGTGGATGATAACTATGCATTTCTGTCACGTAGCTTTCAGAAGATTCTGAAATATCAACTGAATCGAGATCCTCAGAAGCGATTTCCTGACTCCTCAAATGCTCCTAGGAGTCGTGGTTTTGAGCGATTCTCTGTGGATGGAAGAAGAGCTCGAGTTGATCGTAAAGATGTCCAATGTTACAAGTGTCGTGAATATGGACACTTTGCTAATGAATGTGACAAGAAGGTGGATCGCAAACCTGGTGATAATTCCAAAGCGAATCTCACAGTGACATGGGATGATTCAGATGAAGATGAGGATGGCAATCTCTCAAATGTTGTCTCCAACTATGTGGTCTTTAGTGCATCCCTGGATGAGCATCCAGGAGGTATTGTATCCTCTACTGATGATATTAATGTTTCAGATTCTGGTGTTCATCCTAGTACTGGTGAATTATGTGATATGTATAAGTTTTCCATGCAACAAGTAAAGTTGCTTGAAAAAACTAACACTGTCTTGCAGGAACAAGTAGATAGTCTTGGGCAGGATATTTGTAATCTTGCAGGTGACTCCAACATGTTGAAGGAAGAATTTGTAAAGGAAAAAGAGGATTTCCGAGTGCGTATTGCCACTCTGAAAAAACAGATTAATGATCTGGAGACACGGTATCGATCTCTTGTATTGGAACATGAGAAAGTAAAAGCTGAGTTGTTTGCTGCTAACAAACAATTGGTTGGGTTTGGTAAAGCTAGTGATAGTCTAAACTCTCTGTTGGGAATTGGTAAATCCCATTCAGATAAATCTGGCTTAGGTTATGACACATCTGTTCCGCTTTCTACTGCTAGCACCTCCCATACTACTTTTGTCCGACCAACAGGTGTCGCTTTTCCTGCTCCTGTGCAGGTGTCTGGTGTGGTTTCCTCACCCAAGGTTACTCGTGTTAAGTATGTCCCGAAAAAGAATCTTAGACACAAAGGCTTTAAATGTTTAACCTGTGGTCGCATGGGTCACACTTCTGCTTTTTGTTGGAACAATTTGTATCCTGCTCACCATTCTTCTTTTGCAGGTAATTCATATTGGAACAAGTCTTCCACCTTCTCCATGCAGGCTCCATACATGTGGAATGGCTATGCTCCGTGGGGCTTACCCAGGACTTCTCCTTATGGTAATCGCCCTCAAACAACACCCATGCCTACTCCACCACCACATTTCTGGGATAGGAGTATGGATGCGTCCAGGAAAATGGTATCTCACATGGCTCGCTTGGTTGAACCAATGCCTTCATCATGGTATCTTGACAGCGGTTGTTCGCGTCATATGACAGGTGATAAGACTCTAATTGATAATCTGACTCTTGGTTATGGAGGTAAGGTTACCTTTGGAAATGGTAAAATGCTTCCGGTTGAAGGTAAAGGTACTTTTTCTGAGGTTGGATCGCTCAATAGTCATGAGCTTCTTTTTGTTAAGGGTCTTAAGTCCAATCTTTTGAGTATTAGTCAGTTATGTGATGCTAAGTTTAAGGTTGTGTTTGAGGATGATAAGTGTGACGTTTTTGATTCAAATCATGTCTTGCTGTTAACTGGTAGTCGCTCACCTGATAACTGTTTCATTGTCACTACACCCCTTCCGCATCTATATACCTAATTTGTCTTTGGAACTGTTTGTGTTTAGGATGTTTAGGTTAGGTTATTCTTTTGCTTCCTTTCTATTGTTGTGGGTATTGAGGATATACTACTTTCTTTATTGTGTGGATTCCATTTTACAGATATTTCTAGTTTGGCATCTTCAACTGTGGTTTTTCTGTCATGCATAATTGTAGGGTTACATCATACTCTTTTCACCTTGGTAGTTTCTTACATGATGCATTTACATGTAGTTGGATTGTCATTTTGAATACCTGTATATCTCCTGTCTTATATGGTTTCCTTTCATGGTCATCGTTTTTTTTATATATATACCTCTTGTAAGTGGTCAATGACTCACAAAATCCCCAGCCATTTGAATGTCTTGAGAGCATACTCATTTGCCTAAGAACCCGTTGGGGCTGTGAGGGTCATGCTCTGACGGATGCACTCAGGAGATGTTAGTTCTTGTGTTGCACGTTACCATGGTATTGCACTTCTTGAGTGTGTCTTGCCGAAAAGATGTAGGCTACACCCTACCCTCGTGTTTTGGTACAAGATGGAGATGTTATATACTCCCACACGGGAATGGCATTTGTCTCACATGGCTATAAAAAAAAAAAAAAAAAAAAAAAAATTCGTGTTTCCTTGGTTTTGTTGTGATCTGGTTCACTTTCGCATTGGTATAGTTGCAAGTGACTTTCAATATATTCAATGATCATGTTTTTAGTCTGTTTTCGGAGGTGGGTATAGGTCTATCTGGTTCTTCTGCATGCTTGCATCATCCTAGTAAGTACCATGGCTTGGTGTATGATGTCGTTCTTCGATTTTGCATTTTCTTGTGGTTGAGGTTTGTTTAAATTGTATTCTGCTATAATTGGAATCCTTACAATAAGTAGAAATGTTTACTTGTGATGTCTCTCAATATTTGTTTTGGGTTGTTATTCGGTTTGTTTTCTGGTTTTAAGGTTGGTTCTTCATTCATAATAAAAAAAAAAAAAAATAAAAAAAATTGGGTAGTACGTACGTTGTTATGTCGTTCGTACGTTTAGACTGGCAGATCTTTTTATACGTACGAACGTTTACATAACGTACGAACGTATGTCCAGGCAGTTGTTTTGTTTGGGGTCCCGACGTACGAACGTCTTTAGAACGTACGTACGTTTCTGGTACAGACTCGGCCCATATATACCTTTTAAACTTATATGTTTAACAGTTTTTGGCTCGTCTGTTACATTCAAATCGTGCCTCCTCTTCTCTCTCGCACGAACATAAGGGAGTTTTATTTTTTTTCTTCTTTTCCTTCTCTCCACGCTGGTTTTCGACGATCTTATTCTTGTTCTTCCTCTCTTCAATTGTTGTTGTTCTTCCATAGTGGTACTTGTCGTTGTTCTCTTTCCTGCTAGTAAGTTTTTCTTTTTGCAATCTTCTTGGTTCCTTTCTCTCTGATGTTTTAATAAGTGATGGTTGTTTTTTTTTATGGTTGTGGATGTTTGTGGGTTTCTTGGGGATGTTTTTCTATCACCTTGGTTTGCTCATGTTGTGTTTTTCGTCTATATGTACTGTCTTGCTCACCAAGTGTTTGGTGAAATGCCTGAGTGAAATTTCATAAGATTTTCTTGTGTGGTTTGGTGGTTTTTCTTACTTGTGCGATGTTCACTATGTTGTGTGTGCAGGACATGCCTCCTAAGCGTGCTCGCACTACACTTGCTAAGGGCACACCTGGCTCGAAGGGTGCATCTACTTCCCGCGTCTCAATGGGTAGAGGTTCCACTCCGGACCTGTCGCTCCATCCCACATCCCTTGGTGCTCATCCTCGAGCCAAGGCTATTGTACCTAAGCGCTTCTTCGACTTGGGAGACATCGCTGCCACCCCTCTTGGGGCTACCCAACTCGGCAACATATCCTCATTCTTTGAGACTCGGAATTGGTTAAGGGTGGCTCAACCAATCACTAAGTACTCGGTTGAGCACACGATTGCCTTCTATGAGACGAAGAGACCCTCACAGAATCGCTCGTGTTTCTCAGTCTTGATTGACGGTCGGAGATACGTGAGGCATTGGGGATCGATGATAATCGTCTCTCAGAGGATGCTGTTCATGTTAGGTGGCCCATTCCGGATTCGATTCAAATTGCCTTTGTCGATCAAGTTCAGAGGATGTTCATCGATGGTGTCACGGAAAGATATCATGCCAAGTCGTACAACGCCATCCTCTTGCACATGGTTGCCCATTCCAACATCTATCCTACCAAGGGCAACAAGATAATCATGACCGATGACATGGTCAAATTAGTGGTGTGTATGTCGGTGCATCATCTTCATCTCTCTGAGGTCATCTATACACGGATGCTTCAAATCGATGCATCTAAGGGTACTCTTCCTTTCCCTAGCATTATAATGACAATACTCAAGCACTTGGGTTTTCAGGGACAATATATGGAGGTGAGCCCTCCAAGGTTTGTTGGTCATGACTGGGTCAATGCCATCAAGAAGGGCTGCCAGTCCAGGAAGTCTGCTTTTGAGTCCGTGGGAGCGCGTCTGACGCATCACCTAATTTGGGGAGGTCGGGCTCTTGATAGTCATGATAATTTTGAGCGGGCTTTGATCCCTGGACGCCCTCCATTGGCCTCAGTTAGGAGCAACCGGGCAGTTGCTGCAGTTGATGCTCGGGTTTTCTCTCTTCGGCGTCATCAAGATCATACGGACGCTCGTTTGGATCGTTTTGGTGTCATTCTTGCTCAGCATGATGCGATGCTCCGTGATCTACATAGGATGAACGTTGCCCAGATGCGTCATCTTCAGCTAGACTTCACTCCCATCGACTTGCCTACATTTCCGGAAGAGGTACCTCCAGTTCCAGGTGACATTGATGGTGCTGACTCTGATAGAGAGAGTGAGGACGAAGGTCTGGTTGGTACTTCGGGCGATGACCATAGTGATGGTGACTCGGAGTCCGAGTAGTTCTTGGTCGGGTTTATTTTCTGTACTTCTGTACTTATAAGTTACTCTTTTGCTATCTCATATTTGTTTCTACATTTTGATGTTGAGTATGTTATTGGATATTGATATTTTGATATTAGTTCTAGTTGCTTTCTGTTTTGCAGTAAATTTCTGTTACTTAGGTAATGGAACTTCCTAATTGGCACCACTTCGCAGAGGGTTTTAACTACCATAGATAAAGAGCGATTTCGAAGGTGATTTTACTTACGTGGCACCTATGTAGAGGGCACCCAACTGCCTTCCCATTGGGATTGCTCTAATGCATCCCTTCCACCAACTACTCCTACCACACAATGGTCTAAGATCAGGTAATTAATAGATGTCAGGTTTTAGAATGGACAGGTCATAAATAGATTGGTACAAATAGGTCATGAGGTAATAGGTACTCCCTGCAAAAGCCATTTCAGATTCTCGTGTTTGAACTGACAAAAACCATTTCGTGAAGCAATGGATAAAAAGTCAAGAAACAAACAGTGACTGGCAGAAAATATAACAAATTAAAAAAAAGTTAAAACAATGTTTGTCATGCACATGCACACTCTTCGATGAAGAATAAATAGAACGAGCTAGCTAGCTCTTTTTGAATAACTTCAGTACATCTTTCTTTCTTCCTTTTTCTTTTTCTTCTCTCTCTCGGGTAGATTTGTTGCAGTGATGCTCACACTTTTGGGTCTGTTAAAGACACATATCAGTAAGTTATATTGATCTTCTAATGTTATCTATAATTGTCCAGTTTTAAATTTTTATGGTTTTTTTTTTCTGTATTTGTTTTGACAGGATGGAAGAATTGCTGTTATAATGATCTTTCCTCTCAAAGAAGTAAGTATAAAACTTCATCAGGTTGGATTCCCTGTAACCGCAGTTCATAAGTTGCAATTTGTGCTCTCGATTAATTAACTGCCACCATAATTTAAGAGATCTTCTTTTTAATAACATCCATCTGCCAAACATATATTTGTAAATCAAATCTGTTGACACTATTATAATTTGCAAAAATAAAAAAGAAATACTATAGTACAGGGTTCCTAACTTTTATTCAATGCGAAAAAACTTAGTACTTATGGTGCGAAATCCATTCTCAGCCACACACCTATTTATGTATTACTTGGTAACCGGTTAGAAAGGTTTACATAATAAACTTTTTCTTCTCTAGTCAAACTGACATAATGCTGACTGTATTGGGACAATATGATGACTGTACCAATAGCATCTATCTTCTTCTTCCTTCTTTCTCTCTTGGGCTGGAAAGGCCCAAGTACCTTGTGCTGGAAAAAAACAAACAAACTATTCTGACTCCACAATGTGAGCAGATCGCTGTGATTCGAATTCCGATGAGTCAAAGGTTTTTAATCATGTGCTTTTGTTTTTAATCATGTACATTTTTAATCAACTACTTTGCTTTTCTTTTTTAATCATGTGCTTTTTTTTTTTTTAATCATTTTATGAAATTAGAAATTTTGGTAAGACTATTAAATACCATGATTAAACACAATACCGTGATTAAACACAATTTAAAAAATAAATTAATTCAAGTTACTAGAAAAAAAAAAAACAATTTACCAAAAATAAAAAAAAAATTTACTATTCAGAAAGGACTTGCCGCGCAGTTTGTAGTGTGTTTGTCCTCTACTTTTGTGTAATTTGTTGAGCTTATCAATAAAATTTACAATTAATTCAAAAAAAAAAAAAAAAAAAAGAGAAAAGAAAAGAAAACAATATAAATAATCAAGGTTTAACTGTCTGATATAAAAGTTAATAGGAGAGACAGTTTCTAATTCTTAAGGGGAGAAAAAAAAAGACTAGAAAATGAGTTTGAGTTTGTTTCACTAAGTAGAAAATGTAAAAAGTAAAATGAAGAGATAGTGGGCTTACTAAATATTTGATAGGGCTTAAGAGTTGGGCTTAAAATGAAGAGATAATAGGCTTACTAAATTAGACATCTTAATATACCAAAGACAAAAAATATGGGCCTTGTAACTTTTGGTGGTCTTAATCGGTCGCCTATATGGAGATCCGGCCCTTGCTTGTTTTCTTGCTGCTTTGTTGCATGTTTTCTTGTAGTGTGTTGTGATGTTGTACCAAGGTCTTGGACTAGCCTGCAATAGTTCAATGCAGGATGTATGCAGGTTTATAGGTCATTTGTTGAACAACTGAAACAGGAAGAGGTAGAGGTGTGTTTGGGTCTTGGGTTTGGATCTTGGAATAGGGCTTGATTTGAGAGTAATTAATTGGCTTCAGTTTGAAAACAACAAAGTGAAAATGGGCCTTAAAGTAATTAATGGGCTACACAAAATCAGGCCCAAAATAAGAGGTGTGTTTGGGTAATATTATTGGTTCATATACACCTATCTAACCATACATGAAACCTATCTGACCATACATGAAACCATCCCCTCTTACCAACTCAGGAGCACATTTTGTATATATCTGAACTGAACCACAAGGTCTCCATTTTTCGCATCACATAAACACAATCAACCAATAAAATAATCTAACACTAACACATCAAAAACATCAAAACAATCAACCAATAACATCAAAATAATCTAACACTAACACAATCAACCAATAACATCAAAACTAATTCTAATAACAAACACAATAAATTAAACCAGAATCAATATAAACAGATTAAAACACCATAACTACACAAGCTATTAAGTTAATAAATCCTTACTACTATGAATTGTATATCAGAAATAAAAACTAACACAAAAACAAAAAGACTCCAACTCCAGCTTTGATAAGCGAGACCACCACCATCATCATCAGCTCTACTTGGATCTCTGCCTCATCTTTCGACACTTTCTCTTCAACCTCCTCATACGCTTCTTCTTTCACTACACATAAACAAAAACCAAAACAAATTATGGGAGCTGGCAGGGGGTCTTAACATCCAAATCAAACACACCTACAGAGAAGGTAATGTTGCAGCTGACCAGCTTGCCAGCCTAGGTTTACACTATAAAGCAGATGGAGCCGCAAACATCTCTCTAGACAGGACACTCAGACAAATTGTCAATGGCGACAACCTCAACATTCCTATATCAGACTCCAATCCTAACATCTACCTTCAACAATCTACTCAGGGAAGTTTCCTGCAACCTTTTACTCTATAACTTACTCTATCTATCATCATGCAGATTATCATATTATCTCATATCATTTTAATCCACAACACACATTCACATACTTCTATGATTTCAAACATCATTATCTCTAATGGTAATTTTACTTGCAGAAGTTAACATTAACATACATCATTAGCATAACTATTTCAATGAGTTCACTCTCTCATAATTTTACTCTAATGGTAATTTTACTTCCAGAAGTTAAGATTAATACCAACCTATTTCCTTCCATAGTAGCTCTAGTCCTCCTTTGCGTTGAAATCAGTAGGCTCATACTCCTCGACCTCCCCAGTTTCATCTTCCATCTCCCCATCCCAATGCCTCCTCCCCAGCTCTTCATAATATTTTTCCTCCTCGTTAGTAAACATGTCTAAACCGAACATATCTTCATCAACACAATTCTGCTGCTTCTTCTTCTTCATCTTCTCATATCCAGAATCGGAAGAATTTTCCATCTCCTCATTTTCTTCTTCTTCATCTTCATCTGCAATTACACAGGGACGTTAAACCTCACTCACATAAAAGCAATTTAGGGTTGTTTAATTAAAACTAAATTAAATAGATCATCTATTTATCTGCAGATCTTAACATGCATTAAAGCCACATCAAGGAATCTTACCAGCTTCATCATCAGCCTCTCCATCAACTTGATACTGGTCCTGGATACCCTGATCTTCATCTGGTTCATCAAAAAAGCCTCCGTACTCAGCTTCATCTGCATCTTCATCAACTGCTTCATCCTTCACCTCCTTTTTAGGGATTTGAACCTCCATTGGTTCTGGCTTTGGTACAAGCATTGGCTTCTCCTCATCTTTCACTTCAAGTTTCACCTCAAGCTTGGGAATTTTGTTGGTTGTAGACGCAAATTTCATCATCCCATTGCTGCATGTGGAACAAGTGATCAACTTCTTTCGGATCAAATCTTGGACCTCCTTCTGGTCTTCAGGACAGAGCATACCTTGCAACAAAGAATACACCCTCTTCATCATCTCATCCAGATTAGTCTAATCCAACTCCTGCTTCTTCACTTGGACAACAGAAGAGATTCCTTGCTCCATCTGAATTGCAGAAATCTCTGTGGCCCTCTCTCTTCTCCTGCACAATCTTCTAAACACTATTTGGAAAAACCAGACAGAATATTGATGATAAGCTTGCTTTGTGCGCGCACCAACTTCCTAGGCAGTTTCCAAACTGATGCTAAAGTCAAAAGTCTTTTCTAGGATTTCAGTTTATTTTCCAGCAAATTTCTCCACTGGGCCTGCTCCAGGCCTGTTGGACGAGCTGCATTTCTGTACTTTATACTTTATGGACCTCATGTATTCTGGGCTTTTACCCACCTTCTTAACTTCAGGTAGAGGTCCATGCCAAACCTCATTTATTAAGAAAAAAAAAAAAAAAAAAAAAAAAAAAATTAGTGTTACTAATCTATTTATCAATGCATCAGCATTAAGCTCCATCCAAATACACAAATATATACCAGTTGAAGTCTTACAAAAGCTCAAAGCCATCATGGAATCTTACCAACAGTAGATAGTGGTATTTGGTTCACTAGATTTCAACCACCGAGTCTGAAAGGTGAAGCTCTCCTTCATTTCTGCTATCATGCTCGATCAAGTGGGACGATTCACCTCTAACTGAATCTTCGATGGATTCCAACCCAACCCACTCCTCCGGATTATTTTCTGAATGATTAACAGGGGGGGTGCAACATCAATAGTAGGGGCACCACGAGGAAGGCGTCGAGAACGAGCAACTGACGGGACAACCACTGGAGGATCGTGTTGGGCAGGACCAAGAGAAAGTCCTCGCGCACGTGCACGAGTACAAACCCTGAGAACTAGTGCGGCAGCCGGAATAGTAGTGTGTGGTCTACCTTGCACGGCGGCCTCGCTACGGTTAGTCTTAGCCACCCTCAACCCAAATCTGGTCGTCGTCTTCGTATTTCCAAGCACTTCCATTAGCACGTAATCTCCGATGCTTAAATCCAGGGTTCGCATAATTTCTGCCCAGCATTTATGGTTGATGGTGTAGCCGTGCCAACCATCGTGCGTAATAAAGCCGTGCCGCTGGTTGTTCCCCAGGAATGAGATAATCGCAATCTTCTTGTGGTGGATATATTGATGAAGCCTTTTTGGAATGGGCTGCAAGTTATACCATAACATGATAAATTGCTAGTTCATATTTTACAAACTATAAAATTCAGTGATCACGTATATTTACCATTCTCCTAGGCCGTTGCACATTCCACCAAACTAGCTTTCTTATCCACCACTTATCAGAACTGGCAATGAGAGGATGTAGAGCATGAGGAGGCATCTGCATAAATGGAAGAATGCATTGTCTAATTATTTGAAAACAATGACTTGTTACCTAGCTATATAGCATTATATCTTTTGATTGAACTAAAAAAATATTTCATTATTTTTTATCGTGAAGATTAAATAGCTAGCTACTAATCAATAAATTTCTTGCAGTCTAACATATATGATGATAAAGAGTAAATATAAATATTAATATAGTTAATTTATTTTTTTGGTCGATAAAAAAGTTTTATTATTTGATGTAAAAATACATCTTCGACCGCATTACAGTAGCATTTCAAGTTCAAGTTGAAAACCTAAAAACATCCCCCCTTTCCCTTACAATCAGAAAACAATCAAAAGAAGAAAGGAAAATGAAAAAAATAAAATAAAACACATGTCATCAAGACAAAGCCCACTCCCGTTAGAATGATACCCCAATTATTCAACATTTCCCAATTAAAATAGTTTCCTAATTATAATAAATGCTTAGTTTTAATCTTACAATGATACAAACAAAGGTTGTTGCAAAATTATGAGAAAATTTGTGATTTACATCCCCCAAAAGTGACGACAAAACCAAAACTTGGTCTAAACCCCAACCTGAACCAATAAAATAACTTGTTTAAAACCCAATAATACATTTAACTTTAACCCTAACTCTAATCAAGCCTTTAACTTCTAACATAAACCTGCAACCATCTAACCAATCTAACAATGAAGAACAGGCAAAACAGAGTAAGAGAAACACCTTTAGTACAAAGTAGATCTGTTAGGAGACAAATAACAAGTAAAAAAGAAGAGCAAATGGCTGTTGTCATGTAGCTTTTTCATCATTTTCTCTTTCTCTCTCAGTAGTCTCAAAAATGATAGATTCTTTTCCTTTAACCAATTGTTAGATCTAGGAATACCTAAACCAAAGGAGAAAGAAAGTAACTTTTATTCAATGGTTACTTGAAGCATTTAAGGTTACAAAAATGGACTGCTAAAAGTCCTAACCTTTGTTTTCAAGGTCCACACTGACATGACATGATAGGGTTCCAAAGCAGGATAGGATGTCTGCCATGGTTATGAATGTGTCCAAAGCAAGTAACCAACCAACTGTTTTGCCCTCATGGGAACATGGCTACTTGGGTGATTTGCAAGTAACCTTGGTTAGTGATTGACTGCCTTCATTTTAATAATTATTAGTTGTGTGATTGAACCACATGATGTATGTGAATTTGAATGTTTTTTGGTTTTCTTTATTTTGTGGGTTTTTTTTTTATTATTTTATTCCTAACTTAACCATATATGAATCCCATTCCAAGGCAAGCAAAAGTCACTAGATAAAACTTAAAAGCCCTTTCAATAGATAGATCTAGTAGCAATAATCCTTCATTAGGTAACAACAAACAATGTTTTGAAATAAATTCATTGCAAACAAAATGTGTTCAATGAATATATTATCCCCCAAAGACCATTGTCAGATCTAAAGCATAAAAAAAAATATATCATCATTACATAACAGGCCTGAACCGGCAAGGGTAGAAATCAAAACAACTACCACTTGCCCAAATAATGCACCCAAACCAAAAGCAAGAAATATTTGGATATGATTCCAGGCGACCCAAAAAGATGACTTATATCCCATGACTTAACACCTCCCAAAGACAAGTCTCAACCGTACCGGCCAAATATAGTGTCACCAAGGTAAAACTGCAGATCATCTTCAACATAATTTGGGTCGGCAGGGCAGTAGTATTTGACCCTGTTCTCTTTTGCCATGATGATATCAACTGCCAACTGCTGTCTATAGAACGGGATCTCCTCCTGGCCAAACAAGAAGAGCGAATCAATTATGTTGGCCTATATATAACTCTATTGAATTGACTATATTCTTGTTACCTAGGTGATAACGGACGTGAGCATACTTCCGTTCCAAGACTCCATAAATTTCATAACAAAGATTCCGCAGTCATGCCTGTTCCATAAAAGGGGTAGTTTTATAAATAAAGAATGAAATCAGAAAAATAAAGCTAGCACCAGTATAAAGGGAAAGCTCACTGAAAGTTCAAAAATAAAATTGCGTTATCCATGTTGCTTCTGGTCAGTGGTCATTAACGTACCCATTAATTTGCTGCGTGCAATCAGGAATTTGCCGAATCAACCATGCAGTTGCCGATTTTCCTTGAGCTGCTTGACAACCAAGTTGTTGTAGTACAACATGCACGTTTCGAACCTACGAAATCAAGAAGACAATGTTACGATTAATATTTAGTAGATAATACCAATGAAAAAACAAGGATAAACCACACAAGTTGCTCAATTTGCACACCATGTTGGAAACAAATGGAAAAGTTCCGGATAGTTGAGACTTATCAAAGTGATTGGAGTCAAGGATTGCTAATTGGAGCTCTTTTATGTCGAACACATACAACATCCAATGTTTAGCTTTCAGCACCGGCATAACTAGCTGTGCATGCACCCCCCCCCCCCCCCCCCCCCCCCCCCCACCCAAAAAAATAAAATAAAAATAATATAAGGATAAACCCACCATAAGAAAAATCTATAAAGAATATACCATGAACAATGTACATACTCTTGTGTAGTCCCCAATCACACCCTCGAGCCTTAAACTGCGGATTGCAACTAAAATATTGAACTCATCATGGTTGCAAGAGAAGATATGCTGCAGAGTCATAACTTCATTAATATTAAAAAAAAAAAAAGGTTTGGTTGTGCTATAAATCAGAAATATAATAAACCATGTATATCAAGTATGCTAAACCATCGTTTCAGAATGTGAGTTAGTGTGATAGTGAGTTCGTCTCCCACGTGGCGTTGCCCTTTGTCGAGCATTTAACAAGGCACACCACACATCCATCATCTACAACCAGACACACAATAATTGTAATAATTTAAAGTACTGTAGAAGAAAGTAGTTCACAAATACAATATGGGTGAATCACTGGCACATGTAACCTGATATGTTGAATCAATATATATTCACAGTTTATTGGCAAGAAAAATCATGGGGAAACTTCATGCTTACGGTTGGCTCAAAGTAGACAAGGAAGGTAAAAAAATTGGAACTTATCCAGTTGCACAACCAATGGTTACCATGAATTGACGAGAATGTACTGCGAGGTACTCTTTCATGCAAGATTTCTGCAATTATGCAACTACCAAGAAAGACATTTAATATTAATATATACCATAAGAAATATTTAACATTTTATTTGCTATACAAGGCACAAGCCATGTTTGTTTATAACACTTACTCTGTGCAGGTTTCCTCAATGATATATTTGAAAGTCTATTTTTCTTGTTTCGTAAATCGTTTACTTGGTGTCTTCGGTGCCTTAGAAATCTCATCCACAAAAGCTTTTGTGGTGCTCGCATGAGAAATATCTTTCTGATTTGGAGTATTCAACAACACCGGTGAATCGACATAACTTTCCATAGGTCTGAACTCGTGAACTTTATTTTTCTTTGGAGTGTGCAGAAAGGGGGATTGATTGGCCTTTCGAACGTCGGTAATTATAACTGAATCCCCATCGTCAGAATCAACATGGTTCATATCTAGTTTGGACACACTGTCGAAAAGCTCTTCCAGTCGAGCTACTTGAAGTACCCCCTCTTGGAGAGCAACAGACAAACGATTCTGAAGCTTTTTCACATCCATCTGATGAGAATAAACTACTTTAATTCAGAAAATTTATAGCACAATATGATTGTAGCACAGGGATTACAAACACAATGTTGTATTCTATTCAATAAAGTAGACCAACAAAAAACTAGATCATGATTTAAAGTTAAGAAAATTTAATATTGGATAACTATTTCCAGCCACTCAGACTCTTAAATTAGAATATTTCTGAAAGAAAATACATATACAAGAAGAACATGGGCAATTTTAACTAGTCATTTTTATTTTCTTTGTAGTATGAAGAACAATGTGTACACATTGAACATTTAGTTTTATTTGATTGTTGAAACAAAAAAAAAAGGTAAAAAAAAATAATGAATATACACATTGAACATTTAGTTTTATTTGATTGCTGAAAAATCTACATATACAGAAACATTCAATCAAGTATATATATAATTTTATATAAATATCCAGGTGAACTTGTTTTTTTATGGCCTTCCTTAATTAGTAGAAATAACCATTATTCAAAAAAAAAAAAAAAAAAAAAAACATTAGTTCTTGAAGGTTTCAAGTTGCAAGTTCCTACAAAATAAAAACAAACCTTGACGATCCTAGTTTTGAGTACGTCAAAAGACCAAATGAACCACCAGTGCTGTTATTTCGCTGCAACTGTTTCTTCCTCTGGAGTTTGTAGCAAACTATTAGACCCAACTTAATCAAGAATCATGAAGAAGATCTTGATGACTGATGAGCATATCTGAACAAAATCTTTTTACCAATGGTGCGCGGCTCGAAATAAGTACAATGATGACTATATGGTGTTGTGCAATAGCTGTAATCTGTCTGCGCCATATAGTTAGATATTAACCTGTTTGGACAATCTAGTTAGGTATTAACCAAATTGGGCCAGTGGGCCATCTAGTTAGTAGTTATGTAATAATATTTTGCAATATCTTACTATAAATAAAAATATGGTTTTATTGCAATAAAAATAAATTAAACAATGGTTCACAAATCAAATATTTACATTAAATCTTATTGGTAAACTTATTCTTAATTAAGTTCAAAACACGTAAATATGAACTAACCCAAGTGAGTCGAATAAGGTAATATACGATGCATATATAGACATGCATGATTCCAAATTTTAGGTATAGTGAAGATTGAGATCATAATTAGGTCGAACTTTGGTCATAACATTTTAGCCTAGTCTAAATGAAAACAATACCGAATGGCCGAATTACTGATATATACTTTTAAATTATTCACACAATGATATTGTTCGATGTTGGTGATCAAGAATCGTTTTGGTGGTTTATAACTTATAAGTATCGACTTTCTTTCACCAATATAAGATGCATAGACGTGCATGCATGATTCCAACAATTACGTAAAGTGCGTTACTTGAGAGTTAATTAGGTCAAACTTAAGTGGTCATAGCATTTTACCCTACGCTATATGAAAACAATATACTCAATGGTCGAATTGTACTTTTATATCAGGGTTGACGTTGTGCGTCTACCCGACGATATTGTTTGATGTTGGTGATCAACAAGTATTGGGTGACTTATAAGTATCGACTTTCTTTCACCAATATAAGATGCATAGACGTGCATGCATGATTCCAACAATTACGTAAAGTGCGCTGCTTGAGAGAATAATTAATTAGGTCAAACTTAGGTGGTCATAGCATTTTACTCTACGCTATATGAAAACAATATACCGAATAGCCGAATTGTACTTTTATATTAGGGTTGAGGTTGTGCATCTACCCGACGATATTGTTTGATGTTGGTGATCAACAAGTATTGGGTGATTTACAAGTTTCGATTTTCTTTCACCAATATAAGATGCATAGACGTGCATGCATGATTCCAACAATTACGTAAACTGCACTGCTTGAGAGAATAACTAATTAGGTCAAACTTAAGTGGTCATAGCATTTTACTCTAGGCTATATGAAAACAATATATCGAATGGCAGAATTGTTTAGGTAAATATTAGGGTTGACGTTATGCGTCTACCCGACGATATTGTTCGATGGTAGGCAACAATAGTTTTGGGCTTTGGGTGATTCATTGAAAGAATTAAAAACGGATTTTGGTCTTTTTATGTAACATTTTTGCCTTTCTAATTAATTGAGCTAGCTAGGGCAACTAAGCTCAACATGGGACACCCACATGGCCACACCCACACAGACCACTTTCAATTTGTGGTTTCTAACTTCAGAACCACCTTTAATTTCATAAATTGAATATCTGAAAGAGAGTTGACAGGGATCATAAAGGTGAAGTATTTGTTAGACTAGAGTCATGGTTAAGTTTGGTTTACATAAAAAGACAGTTGGGATGTAGGCGAGAAGAGAAGATGTGAATGCACATGTCTCGTCTAATAAAGTCTGATATTTTGAAGTACTACACATGCTCTAGACACCTATGTACTGAGAGTGTATAACCTACCTACATCATAGCCCATCAAACTATTAACTATCCACACACGCTACCTCATCAAGTACCAATTCTGGTTTTCAAGCCTCAACCTTTTCTTTTCTACTCTGGTTTTGGTAATCGAAGAAACATTAATATATACAATTATATAGCTAAGTAAATTAAATATTTGTTGCTTCTTAAATATCAATTTGATGTCAAAATTCAAAACACTAGCTAGTGTCATGATGTCATCCACAAATAGGTCAAAATTCTCTACTATATTTGAGTTTCTTTAAACATTATTTATTAAATTAGGTATTTATCTTTATTATAATTTATATTTATTTATTTAAAAATTCAATTAAAACAAAACAAAAGAGAAAAAAAATGTGATTTCAATGTAGTTTACCATTTCGCCCAATGATTTAAGCTGCATGATTTCAATAATTTTTATTTTTAACATTACCAATTAAATGATGTAATTTTTTTTGTAATTGTTTTTGTTAATTTTTTAAGGGGACCAAAGTCCAAAGGTATGATCTGCTATAGAACCCCAAGAAATAGTGTTGATTCTGGTGAAGAAACTAGAAAGAGACAATTAACATAGAAAACGAAACAAAATTAACACAGATTCCAGCATTCAGCCATTCAGGTGCACTACTACCTAACAAAGTGCCTTCAACATGATACAGATAACAATGGATGATTTAACAGATTTTTCTCTTCTTCTCTTCATTCAACTCAGCTTTCAATTCCTTCACTTGTTTCTGCAAATCTTCGATGATAAGCATTGTTTGCCCTTCATGTTTTTTAAACTTTTGGTATAGTTCATACCATTCTAACTTGATTTTCATGAACTCATTTCGAATCAAAGAACCATCACTTATTGATTTTTCTATGTCTTCAAAATCATTCATTGTTTTGATGAACTTTTGGACCTTTTGAGTAATGGTTAAAGATGAGGGTTCATCCATCTGAGCTGAAAGTGGAAATGGATTTGTGTATGATGGTGAAGCCATTCGAAAAAGATGGTGGATGGGAGATAAGAAGGCTTGTTGAGACTTGAGAGAGAGAGGTGACCATAAAGACTGAGAAGAAGTATATAGTATAGTTAGTTGGTCTAAAGTTACTTAAAGCACTCTTGGGAACTTCCTACTTAGCTACTAGCTAGGTAGGATAGGATAGTAGAGGTAGACTGGTGGTAATGTAATGTGTATAGTATGGGGAAGTTCTCAGACAAGTCAAGTCCAGTCATGTCATACACATCTCCCAAAGACACCAACTGTCTCTCTCTTTAATGGGTAAACTTTGAACCATGACTCCAGTCCAAACAACAAACACTGTCCAAGCCTCTCTCAAGTGTTGAATTTGAATGTGATCTCATATGACATAATCTCGGTACCCAAAGGTCATATGTTTGGTCATCAACTGATCACCACCATAGTCCCATACCAAGAAGAACGAGATTTGACCAAAATCTAGGTTTTCCTACCCCATTTGACTATAATGGCTGGCCTCAAATCATTCAATCCAAATTGACTAATGTCGTAGCCGTATTATTCACGAAGATTTAGCAGTGTGGCCGCACCCACACCATTGACTAATGTCGACTAATTTGTATGTATTTTTTTACTTATCTTTAATTACACAAAATAAATTAATTATAAAAATTAATTAATAAAAATTAATTAATTTATAAGGGTAGATAGGTCTTTTATATTAGACAAATATTAATTAACGGTACAATGTTACTAATTTATTACTAATTTAATGAATAATATTTATTGCTTCTTAAAGTCCATATATAGAAATTACATAATATGTTTATATTAATTAATTAAATATTAACATATATTTATTAATTAAATAAATTTTAAAGCTAGACTTGTCAACACTTGTGGGATCGTCGTGGATAAATGGGTGATTAAAATTAAATTGTTTATATTTTTTTTTAATATGTTTTTTTTTATATTGTACCACATGTGATCAAATTTTTGATTTTTAATTTATTTAATTTAATAAATTAGTAACATTGTACCGTTAATTACTATTTATTTAATATAATAAAAAAAATTATGTAAACTATGTGATTATACTTATTAATAATTAAGCAGGGTAAAAATGGAAAGAAAAATAAAAATAATGGAGGGTAAACCATCTCCAACCATTCCTCTATAATTTTCCTCTATTTCATTGATTTTGGAGGGAAAATAGATTTTCCTCCATTTCCACCTCCAAAAGACAAGATATGAAGGAAAATTTGGAGGAACCACTGGAGATGGTCTTATGGAGGTGGAGGACCACGGGAGATGAAAATAGATGAATAGTGATTGTTTTATAGAGGAATGGAAGACAACTGGAGATCCTTATTACAGTAAATGAATAATATATTACTTGATCAATATATTAATATTTATTATTTTAGAGGGAGATTTTGAATCTATGTATGTCGTCAAAGAAAAAAAATCAAATGAATAATAGATACTTTAAATGAGCTTGAGCAATAGATACTTTAAATGAGCTTGAGCAATAGATACTTTAAATGAGCTTGAAGAATAAATACTTTCAATGAGCCGACCTTGAATAAAAAGTTTTGCTCTTATTCAAGTTCAAGCCGAGCTTCAGGACACGCTATAAATTTACGAGTCGAGCTTGAACATTTAAACCTCATAAAGCTCGGTTCAATAGCCACCCTTGTCTATGTGAAAAAGTTAAACTTACATATATAATTAATTTAGATCATTTAGTTTGTTGTTAATTTGGTAATAATTTGTTTGGTAAATGCCACCTACTTTTACTTCAACAATACATTGGAATATAGGTATGTTTCTGTCATATATTATCATCGAGGCATTTTGGGAGTCAAGCGTGCTTCGGGTGGGAGTAATTCTCAGGATGGGTGACCTCCTGGGAACAAGGCTGCTGCCCAATAAAACCCTACACTGTCGGATGTCCGTAGTGGGAAAATGGGGAGCATATGAACTTGGACAGAAGTCAACTATCGTCAGCCAAAATGTCAAATTTAGTCCTTGTGTCAAACTGAAAACATGCCATTTTTTGTAGGCCAAATCCCACACATTCCACAAGAATGTTCTTTAGAAAGTATCTGGAAATAGAAACTATCTTTCCTATTTTTTGTCTTATTATTACAAGGAATCTATGAAACTGCTACTTGCCTTATCTTCTTGCCCCACCAAAATAGGTAAACAAAATACCAAATTCAGCCCTCTCATCAAAAGTTTGATCAATTATTACACCACCAACCCATCTTCTTACCTTAAAACAAGACAAGAAGATAGTAACAGTATAACCCTATCTTTCTACTACTAGTGCTCTGTTCTCCACTTCTCCTTCCCTCCGACACTAAGGTACCCTTACCTCTCTTCCTCTCTCCTTTCCCCTTTAATCACAATCTTAGCTTTTTTTCGCAGTTAAATTGAGCATCTTCTCCTATAATATCTTCTCTCTCTATCTCTTTATTGTATTGTGTTGGTTTTAATTTTTCTACTAAATTTGAATTTATATATTGTTTTTTTTTTTTTGATCTGATCGGAATGAAGGATTTGGTGTCTACTTGCTAAGGTTGTCTAATCATATCAGGATTTGGTGTCAACATTTTCAATTTTGTTTTTCATTGCAGCCATATTTGAGAAAATTGGTGCTAGACGTTTAGGGTTAGGGTTAAAATTGGTTTGCATGTTAGTAGATTTAGTTTATCTCCTACAAATTGATTTTATTTGGTAGTGTTATTGAGAAGAAAATGGTTATTATGGTTAATGTTGTTGTTAATGGCGGGGAACAGATTATCAAGAAGACAATTCAAAATGTGACTTCGAACTTGTAGGAATTCCTAAAAGTATTTATGAGATAGACATCATCAGTAATAGAAAGTTATAAGACAAAAGTGAATGAATGTTATGTAGACAATATTCAAGAATTGAATAGCCTTATCAGTTTATGACGTGGTGTGCTTCCATATAATTGGTATATTCTACTATTTTCTTGTAATTGAACCTACTTGTCGTTCTACCACAAAATTTACCACCAATGAAAATGAAAATTAAATTTGTGTTTATTTTTTGTTATGGTTGGACTTGTTATTCAGATGGATGCCCCTCCGCTACAACAACGTGTGCCCAATGCTCAGTGGTTTACCAGGGTTCTTAAGGATTATCATGTCCAGCGGCCCCGACGATTTGTAAGTTTTCATCAGTTAGTAATCTTAATTTCTATATTTAAGAAAAAATTACAAGTTTTTACGATTAATGTTGGGTACTTGTCAATTCCCGATAATGCAGTCATTTCCAGCTCAGTTTAAGTGGAGACTTAGACGTGCAAAGATCTTAGAAATGCTTCGTGAGTACGGTGGACGCTGGATTGGACGGAGGGTATATGACCACCATCGCCACTATGCTATTCACCATGGACTTTGGAGGACAATTGTGGAAGATAATAACTTGCAAATTGGCGACTATGTAGGGTTTGAGCTGAGGGGTTGGGGTATTGACTTCACGACCTGGGTGATCCGGATTAGTAGAGCTAGTGGTGATGAAGAAGAATTTCTCCCAGATGATGGAGTTATTGATATGTGTAACAACAACGATGATGATTCTGGTAGTGATGACGATGCAACCCCCCCCCCCCCCCCCCCCCCCCCCCCCGGATTTAATTTGATCAATCCAGTGCATGTGCAAGAACCTGAGGTAATTGTGTCGAGCGACTCCGATTAGTGAAGTGATGGGTATGGTTATTAAGTTTGGTATTTTAGCTCTTTAGTGGATGGTACATCTTGTACTGTACATATTGGATGATAGGTTATTTCTAGCTAGGGCTTTATATGAGATGCAGTATGATTATTGGATTATGCAGCCAGATTCTAAGCTAGGCTATCTTTTGTTTATGGACTCCCTGTAATATGTCCTTTGATGCATTATGTTTAAATATTTACCCTACTAAGTAGTAATGTGATGGTGTACGTCTACATTTATTTTTCTAGCCTGGAATCGTTTTGGTTTGGTTTAGATGTTTGGAGCATATAAATAAATAGTAATGTTTGAAATATAATCGTTTTTGTTTATAATCCTAAAAGTGGGTTGGAGGAACACATGGGAGAAGGTAGGGTCGTCTGGACAAGTGTTTGCAGACAAAGTGCTACTGGGGTGCACCACATAAAAATAAATTATAAACAACAATGTTTTCTGAGTACTTGGTTTCTGTTGAGATGGATGTGAAAATAAAAGTTGTAGGACACGATCTATTATAGATACACTATATCAGGCACTTGCACTTGATCAGGCACCAGTCCAAACTCCAAACAATTGCACCTTTTCAACACACTAACCTTTGAACAAGTGTCAGTACCCCCCAAAATACCTTTTCAAACGTATAACACATGTCTTTCTGGATCAGATTCACCTTTTCATTCTATTTTAAAACTTTTCAAACATATAAAACACCTTTTTATTCAAAATTTGAATATTTATATTTTTCAGGTTCAAACAAAAAGTTTAATGGGTGGAGCCGTGGAGGGTACACACAAACTTTGACATGACAACGATTATTTGGATTTTGGACACAAGTGTCGGAATGGAGAATCCACTTTGAAATCTACCTCGTGGGAGAAAAAAAAACAAAAAAGACGGCATGTGAGATGCCGTCCGAATTTCTGACATAGTCTTATCCGCCAGAAACTGTGGGATAATTATCTGATAGATTAAATTTTTGTAGAACTGTGTTAGGACCCTAAATTATGTTAGTACGCACCATAATGGACCAATTCATATTAATATCCAAGTTGTACATCTAGTTTGTAGTGAATAGTGATTGATGTAATATTCTTAGTTAATATGTCATAATAGATTTGATTTTGAACTATCTTGCAGTTGTATTATTGACTTAATAAATATTCATAATGATGTGATAATGCAATAAAGGTGCACAAATTATGTGTTAAAATGTCATTACATAGTACCCTTATATCTTAAAATTTCATTAAAAGCAAAAACGTAGAAAACAATTTTAGGGTTGCATATAAATCAAGAGTCTCCCAGTTGAGAGTGTGGATGAGGTAAAGCGATTCGTTAGTCATTCATAAATCGCACATCTACTTGAGTATGGATTGCCTTGCCTTCTCAGTTAATTCAGGAGCATCACAATCAACGTCTGCAACTAAAAAAAAATGTTCATATCAAATTCAATAAAAAAAAAATAGCTAATAGGTGAAATACAAACTATAAACTAACTACGTCATCACATTTTGTCCTAAAAAGTACATACAAATAAAAAGAAAATAATAATTAATTATATATAAACTAACTACCTCACCTTCATGTTCTTCTTTAGCCGTGTCCTTTTTAGGAAAATCATGACCATTGTTTTTCATATCATCACTAATCTTAGGAGAAAAAATAGCCCTCTTCACTTTAGGGCTAACTTCTATTTAGGTCAAACACAAAATCATCATTTATTTTATACAATATCTTATAACTGATTTTTTTTTTTTTTTAATAACAAAGAATATCCATAGTAATAGTACCATACCTTCTACATCTTGAAACAAATTCCAAGCAAAAGCAGCACCTTGACATTTTTCGCAAGTTTTCTTCCATTGTGCCGCTTGTATTTCCAAATCAGACTCAGTCTTTGAAGCATCCATACTCTCCAAATGTTCCTCACAGATCGTAAACACAGTTTCATTCAAGTTTGTGACCTCACTCTTTCTTTCAGCCATAGAAGATTGTCGGGTTCTTTTGTTCATCTTTATAGAACCTGAATTGAATTTTAGAAACCCCCACCTACTACTAAAATTAATTGGACCTGCCAAGACCACTTGGAATTTTAGAAACCACCATCTACCATCTACTACTAAAATTAATTGAATTGGACTTGCCAAGACCACTTGTCTATGTACTTTCACAAGGCTACCTTGACCACATGTGTATGTACTTTATGAGGCTGCCTGGACCACTTGTGTATATATTTATATAATGTTAATAAGCCTGTCTGGAGTCTGGACCACTTGTGTCTTGTTAAAAAACAAAAGGCCTTTTAATAAACAGACAAAACCCTAGAGAATATATAAGTTTAGAACTTCTCTTTTCAGTAACCTAATTAAACATTTGGTCGAAACAGTGAGAAAGCGACAACGGCGGTAATGACGACGATTATTGCTTGATTTCTAGCCGGTTTTGAAGCACTTTTCACACTTTCAAACTATAAGTACCTTCTTGCTTGTTTTTATGTTTAGTTTTCTGTTCAATTTTCCCATCACAGTTGCGATTGTTTGATGGAAAATAGCAAACTTATCATATATCTTGCATGTTTGTGGGTTAGGGTTTCTACTTGTTGTTTTATTGTGAACATGTGGTAGAATTTGCTTGTGCAGATTAGGGTTTTATAAAAATCAAGTTTTGAGGTTTAGGGCTAGGGTTTTAGAGAGGGGAAATATGGTCGAATATGGGGGCTAAGGTTAGGGTTTATAAAAATCAAGTTTTGGGATTTAATTTAAAGGTGTTTTAATAGTTGCATTTGTTTTAATCCTTGGGTTGAACTCAAAAACCCCCCCTTTCAAGCATTAAAATCTGGTCTATCTATTTAATCAAGTTATTTTTGGTTTTTAACCAAAAATCTTATGACCAAACTCATAAAGGTTTTATTTTTATTTTGTGCTGAAGTAGGAATTTTTTTTGTAGATTCAATACATTTTCAACTTTGTTTTGAACTTGAACGAAGTGCGTGTTTTTATTTATGAACATGATCTGTCTTATTAATCTTATCAAAATTTTATATATATGAAATATGTATTATTAAGTTATATATGTGAACATGATCATGATTAGGGTTAGTAGCTAAAGAATTGTATATTCTCTGTTTTTATTCCTTGTGCGAAATTTGATCAATCATGTATTTTTTTTGTTTCTCAAACTTGCAAAACGTTCGTTCGTATGCTTGAGATAGTTCTCTGCGGTTGATACAGCGTGGACAAACAACTTCTCCTCCTGTTTGTATCTGAACTCTAAAGGTATTCAACTTATTATTGTCTATTTTACTTATATAACACGCAAGTAATTTAATTATATGTTTTTTCTAGAGCTAAGTGATCTATCTTTGATTCGTTCGTATACATAATTATATGTTCACCATGGTTTAAAAAGGCGTTTTTGAGGGGAGCCTTGAGGCGCGCCTCGAAGTGAGGTGGTAATATAAGGCACTGAGGCATATGCCTCTAATGCATATGCCTGTCAACATGATCATATTCTAAAAATGATTTGATTTTGTGATGGAGATTTTGTTAAGAATGAAAAAACTTACAAATTAATTATTCTACTTCCAGATTTGGCATTATAATTAATAGATTTTGTAACTTCACAATTCGGAAACCCAAGAATAAGATCCTCGATTTGTCAATGAGATTTGTACTTCCTATAATCCTATTCTTAGTTCGTTTTACTGAAGGTCAATTACCTATCATTACACTTTTAACAGACTTTTTATTAGGTGAAGTGTATAAACTTTTTAATTAAAAGCTTTGTGTACTGATTGTTACCAAATGGTACTATATGTCTTAACATGTTCTGAATTGTTATGATTTCATTCTTTCTGGATTTATTATTTTATTTAATAAAAACTGAGGCTTACGCCTCATTCCGCTTTAAGGTGTATGACCTCGCTTCAATTAATTGAACTGCCTCAGTTCTCAAAATATCTTTTTAAAACATTGATGTTAACTTATATTACTATTATATTTTCAATAGTAGGGTTATTTGATTGTGTGGATATGATCCAAATGTGCATACTACAATTCTATTGTCTGCCAATTTATTATGAACTACCATTTTCATCTACACACTAGCTAGCTAGGCAGGTGGATATGTTCCTGACATCGAATTCATTTATTGCTTACGCGTATACAAAATTAGAGATCATATATTCATATGTATAATAGAACTAGGAGTGATCTGTTTTTACTTTGGATTAATAAAAAATTGTACAGTAGAATTATAATTAAATGATACTTGGATTTAGTTGTTTTAGTCTAATAAAGCACAAACTACTATGTATATACAGAAAAATGGGTAAATATCCATTCTATGTTGTTAAACGAGGGAAGCGTCCAGGTATCTATCGTACCTGGGAGTCGTGTGAAGAAACAACCAAAGGGTTTAAGAATCCTCTATTCTGGGGTGTTCATTCTCTAGAAGAAGCTATGCGTGCCTTCAGTGGCAACGAATGCCGAGACAGTCGATTTAGGGGAACGGATGACTCCGGAAGGCCTAGTGATCACATTGAACCAAAAGAATTGCTTGTGTCCACTGCTCAAGAAAGTAGTCTTCTGGTTCCTTGTGTTGTGGACGGCGGCAGTTGGTTGAAGTGGGTGAAGTCATTTATCATTGTACTGCTAGTTTTGATGATTGTTGTTTTACTTAAACTTTTGTTTGTACTTTGATGTTGGTTGTATTTATGAAACCTATGAATTTCATTCGTGGGGAATCTATTTTGCTTTGTACTTAACACAAACAATATGGGATAATGTTGTTGTGTACACCCATGAGGGTTATTATCTGATTTTTGCGCATTGTGTTTTAACAAAACCCGAGTACATATAATTGTAAGGTTGGATCTACAATTATTTTTTTTTTGTCTTTTTTATATCAAATAAAATACGCAGATGCCTCGACCACCAGAAACGCTGCATCCAGTGTTCTTTCCCCATGATCCTGAAAGGTGGTGGTCCGTAATACTGAAACGTTGGAATGTTGGATACCACTGTAGGAACACGAGGATGGTAATAAAAAATATTATTGTTGTTTGTATCGTAATTGATTTTCATTTTTAATATTAAAAATACATCATTTAAATTGTGGTTATTATCCTTTTAATTAAATAATTGCAGGCCTTCCCCAAAAAATTGCAAAAACATCTCAGGGATGGACAGAATCTCATTATCTCAGGGATGGACAGAGGTTCTGTCCACTATGATAACAACCACAACTGGTACATCAATGGTGCATGCTGGAGTAAGGTTGTCAGGGACTTGGATCTCAGGGTTGGGGATCGCGTGCTTTTTCAACATATGAGAAGGGAACAAAAACTGGCAAAACTGCCACCCGGCGTCACCATTTTCAAACTCCAGGTAATTTGTTTTTTGGTAGATTAATTTGAGATCTATTTAATTATTATTAAATATGGCACCACACCTTTAAACTGCAGGTAGCACGCAAACCCAGGCATGGGCATAGGCAAGGTTTCCCTTCCCCTTCCCCTTTCCCTCCTCTTCCCCTACCTCCTACCTTCATGATACGCATACGCACTCGTGCTGATCTGAGGAGCGTTGTTCTAGAGGAAGTTGGTCCTTCTACTCGTCGTCATGGTACTCCACGCTGTCATCAAACATCAACTTCAGCACCACGATCCCCTGGTGTTGGTCGAGGCCGTCCAAGCTTTGTGCAAGCTGCTGCACCGCGGGCACCGCCATCCAATCATCGTGCCCAAGAACACCACCAGGCACCACCTTATGCTTCTCTTCGCCATGGTCGTCCGAGGTAGGTTGCTCAAGAGGCAGTTGGTCCATCTACTCGTCGTCATCTTCGACAACCTGCTACTGCACCTCCAACTTCTCGAGGTAGTCCACACTGTCGCCAACCTTCATCTTCAGCACGACGAGCCACCGATGGTGGCCGAGGTCGTCAAGTTCATGCTTCTAGTTATGTGGAATATGTGTCATCGGAATGGACCAATGAAGAAGATGAGGTGTTATCTAGTGAGGATCAAGAGAACCCGGTCGATCTTAATTCGGATTTTGACAGTGACGATCCAAGTTTGTCAGTTGAAAACAGTGACGACACTGATTTTGTAAGTGATGAATACATTTCCGGTGATGGTTCGGATGGATCGACAGACTCGATGTGTTGATAAGTCTTGCTTCGATGAATTTTAAAGTTGCATGATGGATATATTGTTGTTTTGTTTGTTTGTGCATGGACATATTATTTGTGCAGGTTAGACATGTTTATGTTTTATTTTGGTGGAAAAGTGTTGGACCGGGTTGTGTGTAGGCATGAACTTATTGTGATTTATTATATATATTATTTCACATCTCTTAATGAGTACACAAAAAATGTAAAACCAAAAATTTAGATGGATTTAATCTAAAAATTAAGTGGGGGTTGGCACCTTTTTTCAAGTCCACTCCTCTGATGCTAAGTAAGTGGGGGTTGGCACCTTTTTTCAAGTCCACTCCTCTGATCCGTCAGGCCTAGACTAGGCTAGGGCGCTAGGCTATAGATAGGTTGTTGGAAAGGCCCTGGTTGTTTGCCTTTGGGCCTTACACTGGCCTCAGGCCCTTTCTCTGTTTTTAAGGGTTAGGCTTTATGTCCCCTCCTCCCCCGTTTTATTAATGCACAGGTAGGGGTCCATGCCAAACCCCCATTTGGAAATTAAAAAAAAAATAAAAATAAAAAAAGTAAAAAATTTACTCTAACCACAATCAATATTTTGACGGTGAAGACTATGCATAGTGCGCAATGACAAGAAGAAGTATGAAATTAAATTTAAGAATACATAAGTCTCAAATATTTCTTAATTACTAATTGAAAACTTAAAACCATTGTTTCATCGTCAGTGTTTAAGACTCCAAAAACATCCCCATTTGGTTGAGTGTGCAAATACGCGTCACCCATATCCGTAACGACAACACCCGCAATGGGTGAATCGGTACCTATAGACAAATGAAAAGAAAATAAGATATTAAAATCCTCAATATAGCATCGCAAATTAGTCATTCACTAAATAAAGGACCCAAACCCTATAGACATACAAGTTAGTTATTTAGTACAGTAACAAAATATCTTACTTTGGTGTTTACGTCTACGCGGACAAGCATTGCACCTATGACCCACTTCATTGCAAAAGCTACATGTTGGAGCTTTTCTAGACGATGTTACTTCTGGGGGCACATCAGCAAACACTCCCGTTGTTTCACCTGTCTCATTCATGTTATGAACAAGGCTAAAAAATCAGAGATACAAAGCAAAAATGCTGATAGCCACGGTCAAACAAATAAATAATACCTCCTTCAGAACCATATTCATGATCAGTGACCTCATCATCACTAAGTAGACCTACACATCACAAAATTGATAAAACACAACAAATGACGTGTAAGTAGTTGTACATATCAGATACATAATGTAATCATATGACTACACTACTGTGTACTCTAAACTACAAACAAACAAGACCCAAATTAAGAAAATCTAGAGAGAGATAATTACTAGGGCATGTCCTCCTTGAATGGCCAACAATATGACAAATTCCACACCTTGTGGATGTACGTTGGTGGAACATCTTGCGCTTTGCCTTTCTTGGGCCACCTCTTCTTCCTAGATCGCGTTGTTGATCAACAATATTGCCAGGGGGGAAGGACTGTTGAGGAGTAGACGCAACCGCCTCCTCCTCAAAACCCAAAGGATTTTCCGGGACTGGTGTTTCATCAAACCCTTGTGCTACCTCTTCCGGCTCACCTTTGTCAAAAGCTGCAATGTGGGCTTTAACCATAGTACAATGCTGTACTGATTCACATCCCCACATAAACAGGTCACGACTATATTCCTCAAGCTCCTTTAAACGAAGTCCAAAACCAAGCCTGCTTGAAGTTGTTGGGTTTGTTCCAAAATCTATACTTGATGATTTAGCTTCTCGGGTCCACCTGTGCAGAATGCAGCTTTTGGGCAATGCTTTGACATGTGTATTCTTTAAAACTGCAAGTATGTGTCTACATAGAAAGCCAACTCTCTCAAATAGCTTGCACGTGCAATTGTATGCATCATTTTCTCTGTTGTATTCGACAGTCGCCAGGGCATTAGGATGCATATGACGGTTCACCAAGTATTTGATTATGTCCTCTTCATCCTCATATGACTCATTTACAACATACGACCGCTCACGCAACAATTGCTTAAAAAGATATTCATAACCTGCTCGAGTATACAATGCTTCAGCTTGTTCCCCAATGAGAGTCAAGTTGGGAATCTGTGCTGACCTGGTCATGGTAGTATTAACCTCTGCTTCAAAGTTACGGTAGCGAATATGCCTAATTTTCTGCAGCAATTTATCTACAAGCTCAATCAAGGTTAGGCCAGACTTTACGGATAGCCGCACAACAGAGTTAATACTTTTGCACAGCTGGTTGCTTCTACACCCGACGAAAAAAATACTCTCTTAAATAGCCCTCTGCCCACATTTCCTTTTTCTCATATATATTGTGCACCCACTTCTGCTCAGCGACAGTCTTGTATTCAATTAACAATTCTGCCCACTTTTTCTCAAAAGCATCTGGAGGACCCTTACAAACATTGCCTCAACAAAGCCTTTGACAAATCCATCAGTCCAAACATTAGTTGCATTCTGGACAACGTGCCACACACACAACCGATGTTTACTCTTAGGAAACACATTTTCAATAGCATTGCGAATGACCGCATCACCATCCGTGATCACCGATTTAGGAGCGATACCGTCCATTGCTGCAAGAAAGGTTTTCAAGGCCCATTCATAAGAATCTATCGTCTCATTATTCATCAGTGCAAGGGCATAGATGACAGTATGTCGGTGGTTATTCACTCCAGCAAATACAACAAGGGGTATGTCATACCGATTGGTATGGTAGGTTGAGTCAAACATAAGCACATCACCGAAGAGCTTGTAATCCTCTTGCGACTGGGAATCAGACCAAAACAATTTAGTTAACTGCTTTTTTTCACTAACTTGGATCTTTTTGAAAAACCCAGGATCACGCACATTCATATCCTCCAAAAAAGAATTCACTAGATTGGCATCCCCATCGATAATGCGTTCAACTCTTGCTCTGTTCATTTGATTGTACAAGTCTCTGGCAGTACAACCGGCTGCTGCATGACTGCCAGACTTTGAGATGATAACATCCATAACTAATTTTTTACTCACTCCCAATGCATAAAGGTTTTGGGCTAAAACTGCATTGCTTAGACTCACTTTTCTATGGGATCTTAAGAAATGTGAACCACCAGGTGGTGCCAAAACATGGTTGTGCTGGGATATAAACCCACGCACTGTCCACATGTTTAATTCATCATCATAAACTATGTTCATTGCTGCAGGACAATTGCATCGGGTTAACCGACGTGCTTTTTTTCTTCGCTTGTGCAGATTCGTCCATTTACCTGCTCTAACACCTGGGCATGAACAGATAAATCTTCTTCTGCGGGTTCTACCATCTATTACCGTCTTGTGGTCCTTGCGCACACTAAACCCTTTAAACTTGGCATACTCGTTATAAAAAAAGTACGCATCCTCATCTGTATTGAATCGTGCCCTTAACATATCTTCATCAGAAATCTCACCCATATCGTCATGAATTTCATCTTGCAGCCTTAAACCCACTTTATATAGAAAATCTGCATTCCTTCTCCTAGGATTGTCACCCTCAGCCTCACTATCATCACTAAAATCTTCAACAAGACGAAGGCCGACATAGCAATGTGATCGATCCCTGAAAGATGTCTAGTTATTTTTATATTACACACACATTGTTTGGCTTCTTCAATTATATCTAATCTAATAAAAGCTAATATTGGGGCTTAATAGGTCTGAAAAGCTGGAAAATTTGTGCATTTAAAGGATTAGGCTTGTATTCAAAACCCAGACACAACAAAACGTACAATGGTTTGTGTATTTCCCTCAAGGAATTCATTCACTAGCAAGATCATCTTATCACACCAACCCAGACACCAATAGACTTTTTTTCACACGGGATACGTTATTATTATCTACGTATCTATCTATTTTATCTAACCCCTAAAATGGCTAGTTAAGGCAATTGTTGAGTCAGTCAAGATGTTTACAGATCATTAGCCAAAAAAAAAAAAAAAAAAT
This sequence comes from Aquilegia eximia, assembly GCA_023053565.1. Classification (NCBI taxonomy): domain Eukaryota; kingdom Viridiplantae; phylum Streptophyta; class Magnoliopsida; order Ranunculales; family Ranunculaceae; genus Aquilegia; species Aquilegia eximia. The sequence continues at coordinate 17,022,927 of JALIGU010000005.1, forward strand.
TGAATTTGAATTTGAAGTACCACATCATCAAGCCATAAAAACAATTAAAACCATACAAACTTGAAATAATGTGATCGATCCCTAAAAGCCTGAAAGATGCCTAGTTAGTTTTGTTTTTATTTCTATATTACACATTGTTTAGATGAATTTAAATCTAACAAGATTTTGTTCTTGATCTTGGTTTGTCTGAAATCCTGATTGAACTTGAAGTAGTAAAATAAAGCCTTCAAAAACGAAATGCAAAACAGATCTCACTAACCTTAACTTCAATCTTGAATTAGTAGACAAAGATGGAAATCCCCGTTGATATACTGGCAAGAGCAAGAAGGGTAGACGCGCCGCTCAAAGCTTGAACTGTAGTTAAGTTTCAGACAACATTAGTTTTTGGGAAGACAATGAAATAAAGATCTGATAATTAATTCTTTCTACACGTCGGAATTTGGACAGCAAAGTGGTAGTTGCGTTTTCTGGAGTCCACACCTGTTAAAATAATATTTTTTATAAAATGTTGTTGACTTTAAGCTAACAGGTAACAGGTTGCTAAGTTTCTACACGTGGAAAAATGCTTGGTCCATATTTGTCCCCACCGTAATGTACCAAACCATTTCGCACGAAATAACGGCTACAGGGTTCAATAGCGCCATCTATTTAACTCTTTTAATGCATATCTATTTGGTATGTGCATCTTGTCAAATCAAATCTGTTGACACTGTTGTCTTCAATCAACAGTGTTCTTTGCATTCTGTGAATTGATTGTCTAGTTTAATTTATCACATTCTCTCTTCGGTTTTCGATCAGCTCAGTTGGTTGGGAACATGGATACTATTCGACTCGGTCTTTTTGCTATGAGTCAGATGTACCCAAATGGGACAGTTGCTCCCCCTGCTGGATGTCCTAATGACACGGCACTTGAGAACTTCATTCAACAAAGCTTTTTAGCTTTTGACAATGTGTAGGATCTGCGTGCCAGTTTGGAGATTGTTGATAACTACACCGGTTAGGAATGGAGGGGTCATCGCCATTTTCAGGAAGAGACACAACTGGGTCTATTGTGGATCGAGGATGATGATGCAAGAGATCCCTGGGTCATTCAAAACCCTCTTGCACCCCTGCCACCCAATGTTTCACTTCTTGACAATTATTAATGTAAGAATCTCAATTATACTGTATTTAGGACTAATCACCTTGGAGGTCTGCAATATCTTGTGTGAAGCCTCGTATAGCAACTGGTAGAGAGATACGTGGAAGGGAGTCTATTTTATTTTTCTTCTAATAATAATTCACTGTTGTAACGTTTTAAGTGTCGGTACTACTAAAACAAGTGCAACGCTTTAATAACAGTAAATTGTGTTGCTATTATTTGGACTATTGCAACAATAAATTACGTTGATATTGATGTATTGGTAATTGTAACGTCGCAATTGATAATACTTTTAACTCAATTGTGACGCCATTAATGTTGCAATACTACTGCACGCTAATTGCCAAGCTTAAAACGTGGTTACTGTATTTCAATATTATTTAATAATAAGTTTTTATCCAAATTCTAGTTGCAACGGCAGAAGCGTTGCAGAAAGACTAGCCATCAATTGCAATGGTAGCAACGTTGCTAATGACAAAGTACTAGCAACGATAAGCCGCGTTGCTAATCAATAATAATAAAAACTAAAAAATAAATGTCTTGGCGGAAGCATGTCTTGGCGGAAGCATACTACAGCAAGATTAGTTCTGGTCTTGAGAGGGAATTTGAGTTGTCAGCTAGACAAAAAGCCGTGATTGGATGTGTGCAAGCAGAACATGCCAAAGATTTTCTCCTTGCCATCCCGATGGAAGGGCTTGGACAACGCATGACCCCGGTAGAATATCGTGCCATTCTTCGTTATCGATTGATGATCCCTCTTTATTCAGATGGTGAACTTTGTCCAGTGTGCAAGAAGAGCAGACTTGATGCTTTTGGGGACCATGCGGCCCATTGTAAGCATTACCCCGGCTTCAAGTACAGGCATGACCACGTTAGAGATATCTTGTGTGATGTGTTCTGGCGGGCTGGAGTACAGGTTAAGAAGGAGGCTCCTGTTAACTTTCTTACTGATCCTAAGGAAGGAAGATCGACATTACGTCCTGCTGATATTCTGGTCTATAACTGGTCTGAAGGTAAACATGCGTGTGTTGATGTTACAGGGGCGTCTCCGATGGTTGGGCTGGGTGCTGGGATTTTTGAGGTGGGGCTAGCAGCTAGCAATGCAGCAACAGCAAAAGTGGAGAAACATGACGGAGCTTGTAGGGCTAACCAACATAGCTTCATCCCCTTTGCATTTGACACATTTGGATTGCTAGGCTCAGAAGCAGTTGAGCTCCTCAGGAGAGTGCAGAAGGTAATGGATAGCAACGTGATGACTGCGGGTTCGAACGAATATGTATTTAGGAGAATCGGGTTTGCTATCCAGAAAGGACTTGCCGCGCAGTTTGTAGCGCGTTTGTCCTCTACGTTTGTGTAATTTGTTGAGCTTATCAATAAAATCTTATTTTTTGTGTTAAAAAAAAAAAAAAAATTCTAAAAAAAATATTTTTGCAACATTATTAAGTGTTGCAAATATAATTTTCTTATTTGCAATGTACAAAGTGTTGCAAATGTTATTTTTAAGTTTTAAAATTATTTTTTAAAGAAAAAATATATTGATAAATATATTTGCAATGCTTGTAAACGTTGCTAAATTAGTTGCTCAAAGATATTTTTGAATATGACGATTTTGATCAGGCGTTGCAACAACGAACAACTAACAACACTCTCGGAGCGTTGCAAATAATAATGTTGCAAAAGAGCAATTCTTTTTTTTTTTTTTTGCACTACTAATATCAGTGAACAAATTGACCATTGAATCCCATCATTCTGCTCCACCATTGTATCTCCAAAAAGGCCGCGACAATGCTTCTTTTTAATTGGGATTGAATTATTGGAAGCTTAAATGAAGTACGAGTTGGTATGATAATCAATTTTCTATCCGCATATCATCTATACACTACTACATGCATTATTACATGCATGACTGTTTGATCAATTTTTGATGTTATACATAATTGTTGAAACGATATGATCGACTTGCTAACAAAATAAAACTTGTAATGCAAACCCAAACATATTAATTAGAGAAATTTTATTTAATGTCATTTTAGAACATAAGTTTTCGATTTATATAGGCGGAAGGATAAAGAAAAAAAAACTTGGACAAGCATGTATATACCTATTCACACAACTCGTCGTGAACCCAATTATATTCGACTCTACTCGACGTAACACTACTCTCACTCGAGCTCACCTCGTGACCACAAATACAAATCCAATTCGACCTTAAAACTCCTTCATTCGGCACAGGCCTATTTTTATCCGACCTCACCCGACGTGAGACTACCCTTATTCGACCTACACCGTCTTCGTTCAAACATTATACGTTTCGATCCTCTGCTGTTACAATATATTTCCAAATCCAAAATATCCGCCCATTAATTGACCATTCCGTTGGGCAATTAATGAGCTATCCGTTGTCCCATTCACCTATATAATGAACTACGTGGGCTTGATTCTGGGACGGGGTCACTCTCAGATAAATAGGCAACTATCTAAATCAGATAGCTCAGCCATTTCCACAACTTCATCTCCTTCCCCCTCTAAATTCCGATCATCTTCTCCGACTTGTTCTAAAATCAAATTCACTTACATTTACATTGGCGCCGACTGATTTGTGAACGGACAATAACCTGACAACCGACCATGGCAACAATTACTAACGAGCAATTTGAACAACTCCAGAAGCAGATGGCTGATCAACAAGAACAGATCAACAGGTTGGTGGCTGAAAACAATCACCTCAAGAGCACCACCGCCACCACTAATGGCACACCACTCAACGGAGTTGCTGCAAATGCGCTCAACGCTGAAGAAGTCACAACAACTGTCAACAACCCTGCCCTACCCACCTCCAGTAACACCGCCGCCCCCACCATGGCTGACCTTCAAGCTGCTCACGACAGAATACTACAGCTGTCGGAAAAGCTTGATAAAAATCATCAAGACTCACTTAAGGCCAACACAGCCCAAAAGGTAGCCTCAACAACCCTAGAACGTTATAAGATAGAACCCCTTCACGAAGACCTCCTCCAACAGGAACCCCCCCCCCCCCCCCCCCAAACTTCATACCTCCAAAGTTCACCACTTACGACGGAAGTGGAGACCCAATGGACCACGTCCTACAGTTCAAGACAAGCATGGCCCTATGGCCAAAGTACAAAGACATTTTCTGCCGATTGTTTTCTGCATCACTCCGTGGGAGTGCAATAGACTGGTATCATCGACTACCAGAAAGATCCATTACCTCGTACGACCAACTAGAGTCACTTTTTGTCACCCAATATATCCACAACAAAAGGAGAAGAATCGAGGTTACGGCCCTTTTTCGTCTCAAACAGGATGAAACTGAAACAACAAAGAAGTTCATGGCAAGATTCAAAAAGGAATGCCTGCGAGCCTGAAACCGGCACGAAGTTGTTTGACATCAATTTTGTGACAAAGTGTCTTTGGTTATTTCGCCTTGAGTTCATTGTTAAGAAAACCGTGTTGTACGCGCGTCGTCCCGTGTCCTTGTCTTCGCGTCGTGTGTCTCAAGTATGATGTTTGTTTCAGGACGTACGTACCTCTTAAGGACGTTCGTACGTATGGTTAGGCAGCAGAGAAGTTTGTGTTCTGGACGTACGTACCTCTTAAGGACGTTCGTACGTATGGTTAGGCAACAGAGAAGTTTGTGTTCTGGACGTACGTACCTTTACAGGACGTTCGTACGTCCAAGTAGACAGCAGGCTTATTTTTGTTTGTAGACGTACGAACGTCATATCGACGTACGTACGTCCAAAGTGGGTTTTCTCTATTTCGGCCCATTTTCCTTGGTTTCCAACCCTAAGTATAAATAGGGTTTCTCTTCCAAAGAACAAGTTAGTTCTTTGGCCGTCCAATTCATCTAGGATTGGAGTTTGTTTAGGTTTTGGTTTGAGGTTGTTTTTCGGTGATTGAACTCATCTTCTTCTTCCCCATTCATCTTCTTCTTTCTTCTTCCCCATTCATCTTCTCCTTCATTATTGAATAGTGATTTAGCTTCGAGTCTTCTTGTGTGTTCATCAAGAAGTCGAGTTTCCTTGTGTGTTCATCAAGGAACTCTGGTGTAAGCTTGTTTCATAGTTCGGCTTCGAGTCTTCTTGTGTGTTCATCAAGAAGTCGAGTGTCTTGTGCGTACATCAAGGTGCTCTGGTGAAGTCAAGGTGTTAGAGATAACCAGGAATATCAACTCGCAGTGAGTGCAGGTAGTTGATAGGTTTGTACATCTCTTTTCATCTAGTGGATTATTTTGTTGTCGCGAGGACAACCGTGGACGTTTCCCAGTTTGGGTTTTACCACGTTAAAAATTTCTGTGTGTTATTTACTTTCTGCATATTGTTTGATCTGCTTGAATATTCAACTGTCATATTAGCACTATTTGTAGTTTCTCAATTGGTATCAGTCGCTGGGGGCTGGTTAAGGAGCGTCATGGCTCACGCTAACGATCCTATGAGTGCAATGATGGTTCATGAGTCTGGTCATAATAATTTTATTGCTAAATCGTCTAAATCTACAAAACCAAAATCTGATTTTGAAAAGGATGATAATTTGTATGTTGTTAGCAATAGTGATTGGGTTCTTCTTTACAGACTTTCTGCAAAAGAATGTGAAAGATTACAAAAAGCTAATATTGATTTGCAGGAAAAATTTAATAAAGCTAATTGTAATGTGTCTACTATTTCTGATAATGTTTGTTTTGAAGATAATGGTGTTTTGCAGACTAAGGTTGATTCTCTAGAACAACGACTCAGACATTGTGCAGAGGACTATATGCTTCAAGGGGAAGTTTATGAATCCAAAATTGAAAATTTGGAAAAGGCTAATCTTTCTTTGCAGGATAAAATTGAGATTCTTGAAAAACAGATTTCTCTTGCTGCAGATGATACAATTTCTATTTCTCAATTATTTGACAAAGAAAAACTTGACTTGTTATGTAGAATTGCAGCTTTAGAGAAGGCCAATCAGGAGGTCGATGAGAAATACAAATCTCTATTGGTGGAGTATGAGGTAACAAAGAACGATTTAACGTCTACTCAACTCCAATTGCAGGTTTTGGACAAAACTAGATTTGATTCTCCTATTGATAGTTCCACTAGTTCATCTAGTGTGATTACTCCTGTAAAATCTACTAGTTTGCCTGCCCTTTTGCCTACCCTGCCTATTGAGACTAGACTTAATACTAATAGTTTTCAGCATGTTTCTTGCACAAAGTTTAAGTCTAAGGCTAATGATAAGGTTGTTTTTGCTGGTAAGCCATCTTGTTCTAATAGGGGAGGTATGGGTTTTGTTAAGGGACAATGTCATAAACCAAATAGTGACATACATGGTTTATCCACCACTACCACATCTTCTTATAAGAATTCTTTGAGTAAGTCTAATGTTTTTCATTGTTCTTATTGTGGTAGGGTTGGTCATTTGGATATTTTTTGTTGGGATTTTAATCAACATGATGCATCCTATTCTCGTGTTCCTAATCATTATAATCATGTTGATTCTAATGTTTCTTCTTGTGCATTTTCTAGACCTTGGAATTATAGTGGTGTTCGTCACAGGTTTAAGAAAAACAGGTATTCCAACAAAAGGAAGTCAAAGACTAAGGTGGAATTAGTTAAGGACAAGTCTATTGAAAAATTTGTTAAGGAGAAATCTCATACCTTTTCAACTTCCAAGGTGTGCACGCCTAGTGTTAAACATGTATGGGTAAGAAAGGATAAGTTGAAGGTTTTTCTGGACTTGCAAAGGTCTGGTGGTGTCCCACAGTTGGGATGATGTAGTTTGTTTCTAGTCTTGTGTTATTTGAATTGCATATTTCTCTTATCACATAGGCTATTTGTTTGGTGCTTCTATTTTTTTATGTTTTGTTTGTTTAGCTTGCAGATCATGTTGCATGTCTGAGTATATTGTTAATAAAAAAAAAAAGGGGGGGTTGTAGGTATTTCTTCTATTTTTTGTTTTATTTATTTATTCCATGTATGTGTTGTTGGATGCATCTTTTCTGAGATATTGGTTTAATTCAATTGTCTTAAATAAGTTGCAATATGTTTGGGTGTTTTCTCTTTCTGAACTCTTAAGTATGTTTTGGTATGTATCATGCATTTTTCCTCGCTTGTTTGCACAGTGCACGGCATGGTTGCATGATGGGAGTTCTTGGAAACCACTTACATATTCTTTGAGCTCATAGAACTTCTCTATCTCTCGAGTATTTATGTGATCTTGAGCTATCTCTCCTTTGTTTTGGTTAATGTTCATCTTGTTGTTCGTGTTATTGAGCATTCTTATCTTCCTATTACAACTCTTGTTAGTGGTCAATGACTCACTTTATCCCCAGCCATTTGATTGTCTTTGAAGCAATATCAGTTGGCTAAGAACCCGTTGGGGTTGTGAGGGTCATGCTCTGACGGATGCACTCAAGAGATGTTAGTTCTTGTGTTGCACGTTATCATGGTATTGCACTTCTTGAGTTTGTGTTTGTCAAAAAGATGTAGGCTACACCCTACCCTCGTGTATTTGAAAAGATGGAGGCAAAAATCCCTCCCACGCGGGAATGACATTAGAGTGATGTAGACTAAACTCCACCACATGCGGCAAAATAAAAATCCAAGCGCATATTCATTGTTTTTTTATGTAAGGCATACAAAGTTTATATTCCTTTGCCTTTTTACTGTCTTGGTTTTCACTTGAAATATCATATTTATATTCGTTTGCCTTCTACTCATAACGCTTGTTTCAAAGGGGGTTGAAGTTTGTTTCTTCTATGCTCACTTACTAATCTAATCGTATGTCTCTTGTTGATGGTTCTATATTCTAGGTCTTCAAAGGGTGTGTTCTAGTGGTGAACTTTCTCTCTCTTTATGCATTGCATTGCATCTACACACACCGAGGTTTAGTTTATGATGCACTTCAATTCTCTTATTTGCTCAATCTTTTGCTTATCACCATATATTGCCTCTTATTTTTGTACGGATTAGGATTGGCTACTGTTTTTGGAAGTTCATGATGTATTCCTCTTCACTTCTATGGTACATCGGTTCTTTTCCTTTTATCTTCTTATTATGGTTTGTGTTGTTAGTTATTAGGTTTGTTTTTCTGCTATTAAAGTTAGTCCTTAAGGTTAGTCTTCACATGGTTGGATATGGGTTGTTAGTTTTGTCGTTAAAATTGATTCTTAGATATGGTGCAGCCTCTATTTGCTATTGTTTGTGTTTGGTTCTTCATTATCCTAGTCTAACAAGTTTAGTGCGATTCTCATTGCTTGGTTGTTATCGTGTGCACACTTCATGATTCTGCACACCATGTGTTCGATAAAATGTCTACATGGGTATTCTCACATTTCTTGTGCTAGGTTCGCCATTTCTCTTACATTTGTTAGTTTGGTTAATGTTGTGTTTATGCAGGACATGCCTCCTAAGCGCGCTCGGACTACTCCCACCAAAGAAACACCCGGTTCCAAGGGTGCTTCGTCATCGGGCACACGTCCTCCTCGTGCTTAAAGGAGTAGAGGCGCCATTCCTTTGGATTCTTGTAGATGTTCTTGCTGAAAGTGTTTATGGCTTACTCTATTTTGGTTCTATTCCTTGGTAATTCTTTTCAGTCGGTGGTTCATTGACATACTAAGGTCAGATTGTTAGTATTATTTGGTTTTACACTTCATGCTTTCTATTTTTGTCATTGGATCACATGTGTTTGATGTGATTTCTCAAGGTAATAGTTCTCAATTTGTTTTAAGAAGGCTACAAGGTATGCATAAGCATATTTTGGTGATGAAATCATGTTATTGGTGTATTCGGTTGTCATGATTTATATTGATTCATGTTTTCTCATAGGTTCTCATCATCTTGGGCTAATATTCTTGAATTACCTTGTTAGCTAGCTGGTGTTTGATTAAATGCTTATGAAACTTGCCTATCCTCTTATTGTTGCTTCTTGTGCCTGGTTGATCCTATTTTTTTTCCTGCAATAGGTTTGATTAGATGTGTTCTTGGTAGTCTTCTGCAATAATCCTCATGCAATGGTTTTGGGCTACCACTGTTCTACTTTGGGATGCATATGCTCAGTTTGGTCATCTATTGTTAGCAATTCTCTTCTATTGACTCTCTAATCTTTCTGACAATGTATGGCATGTCATCGGAGTCTTAGTGTTCTGGCAGGAAATTTGCTCTGAAGTTAGATTGTTGTTCTGTGACTTGGTGACATCGATAATCCTTGCTCATTCTTCAGTTACAGCATTTTTTTTATGAGCTTGATGATTGCTTATCTTGTTTGGCATATGTTGAACTAATTTCTGGGTTTCACTAGGGGTGGGCTTACAGGTTTATTCCTTTTATGTCTCTATTCCGTTGTGTTTGGGATAATATTTTCTTCTCCTTGTTTATAAAATTCTCTAATTCTTTTTTGTGGTTGAATGAGTTGTTTCAGGAACATGTACAGATTGGATTTCCCCATGGATTCTCAATGGATTTTCTTATACTTTACGTATCTCTTCCTGCAGATACTCATATTCCTGTAGTTTTGTCATGGGATATTGTTGGATGTGTCTAATATGCTTGGTTTCCCTATTCTCTTTCATATCTCCTACTAACTATTGTTTATCTCTTCTTCTTTCTCTTTTTGCATATTCTTTTCTTGCACATTTCTCACAGGTTTGACTATTTGGTTCTTGGTCATTATTGTACCTTCCCAATTTCATCAGGTATGATATTTCTTCCTTTTTGTTTGTTTGCTCTTTTTCTCTAGATATCTTGCTACTATGAAGTCGGTTCTCTGGTATCTATCTCAGGTGGTTATGGTCGGTTGTTTAAAGTGATATTCTAGTGAATCATTTGTTCCGATTGTTGGTGTCCTGACTCTTTCTTCTATGTATAGAATTCTCTTGGTTTCTATCAGGGATTCATGTTATGTTTTTCTTTTCTTCCCTCTGTTACCTATATAAGTATTTAGTGTCTTTTCACTATCTCCTTCTTATCTCGTTTTGGGTCTTATCTAATCTTCCTTCTTGTGTCTGTGTTGGTATTCCTTCTTCCTCATTTATATGCCTAGATCTCTCTCATGTTTTTTTTTAGTTTTGTGTGTCATGGATTCCAGATCTATGGTATTGTTTTCTCTTTACTCTCTTCTACCCTTGTATGCTTGGTTCTGTGTGTGTTTCAAATATCCTTATTTGGTTTGTTTGTTCTAGGTGCATCTTTTTCATATGCATTGCATTTAGGTGAAGATTTTGTTTAGGGGGAGAATTCTTTGTATTGACATCGTGTTAACAAGTGTTTATTTTATGATTTCTGTTGCATATCCTTTTTGTTGTTAACATGATTGTTCTCTTACTTTTCTTCTTTAATCTTATTTGTTATGGTTTGGTATTTATCTTTTCTCTTTCTTTTGTTACCTTGCTTCATTTGTGACAAAAAGGGGGAGATTTATGACTCTAATACTAACACCTTCTTCTTCCTTGTTAGTGTATTTTTGGGTTATGTTTCAGGTATGCTACACGTATGGGGGAGTGAACGTGTTGATGTTTAGAGGTTGTACAGTTTTGGGTCATGTTTCAAGTATGCTACAGTTGGCTCTTTGATTGTTTCAGAATTTCTTGTTGCTTCCGTTCGGTCTCTGATGGTTAAAGCGTATTACTCAAGCTGGATATTATGTGTTGGTGACTCGGTATGTATTCTACTATGAGTGTTTTTGTAGGCATGTTTTATAAATGCCATGGTTTGGGTTTGTAAGCACGTTTTATAAGTGCTATTAGAGTCATAGGTTTTTGTCACAAAATCAATGTCAAAGGGGGAGATTGAAACCGGCACGAAGTTGTTTGACATCAATTTTGTGACAAAGTGTCCTTGGTTATTTCGCCTTGAGTTCATTGTTAAGAAAACCGTGTTGTACGCGCGTCGTCCCGTGTCCTTGTCTTCGCGTCGTGTGTCTCAAGTATGATGTTTGTTTCAGGACGTACGTACCTCTTAAGGACGTTCGTACGTATGGTTAGGCAGCAGAGAAGTTTGTGTTCTAGACGTACGTACCTCTTAAGGACGTTCGTACGTATGGTTAGGCAGCAGAGAAGTTTGTGTTCTGGACGTACGTACCTTTACAGGACGTTCGTACGTCCAAGTAGACAGCAGGCTTATTTTTGTTTGTAGACGTACGAACGTCATATCGACGTACGTACGTCCAAAGTGGGTTTTCTCTATTTCGGCCCATTTTCCTTGGTTTCCAACCCTAAGTATAAATAGGGTTTCTCTTCCAAAGAACAAGTTAGTTCTTTGGCCGTCCAATTCATCTAGGATTGGAGTTTGTTTAGGTTTTGGTTTGAGGTTGTTTTTCGGTGATTGAACTCATCTTCTTCTTCCCCATTCATCTTCTTCTTTCTTCTTCCCCATTCATCTTCTCCTTCATTATTGAATAGTGATTTAGCTTCGAGTCTTCTTGTGTGTTCATCAAGAAGTCGAGTTTCCTTGTGTGTTCATCAAGGAACTCTGGTGTAAGCTTGTTTCATAGTTCGGCTTCGAGTCTTCTTGTGTGTTCATCAAGAAGTCGAGTGTCTTGTGCGTACATCAAGGTGCTCTGGTGAAGTCAAGGTGTTAGAGATAACCAGGAATATCAACTCGCAGTGAGTGCAGGTAGTTGATAGGTTTGTACATCTCTTTTCATCTAGTGGATTATTTTGTTGTCGCGAGGACAACCGTGGACGTTTCCCAGTTTGGGTTTTACCACGTTAAAAATTTCTGTGTGTTATTTACTTTCTGCATATTGTTTGATCTGCTTGAATATTCAACTGTCATATTAGCACTATTTGTAGTTTCTCAGAGCCGAGAATCCAGATGAATACTCATGTCTCTTGGCCTTCATATCTGCTGTCAACCCCAATACAGCACTAGGAAAGAATATTATCCTAGATGCCCCTGCAACGTTGGAAGACTTGTATGTACGTGCAGACAAGTACATCAAACTGAAGGAAGCCCTCACAAAATCCAAGGAACGAGTGGCTGTTGTCCAAACAACAGAGTCCACTCACTCAAAACCAAAGCCGAATCGATCAGAATACAAAGGAAAGAACACATCCAATGCCAAATCCAAAATTCCGAATTCCTTCAAGTGCTCATATAATCAGCTCTTCGACCTCATAAAAGATGAGGATTACTTCCAGCCTCAAGTTCACGACCTAGAACCAATCGAAGGGAAACCATACTGCAAGTTACATAAGTGCCGCCACCATCTCACTGAAGATTGCCGTATTCTGCGAGCTTACTGTCACAAGCTCAAGGAAGAGGGTCACCTCGATGACTTCCTCTCCGAAAATGAACCCGACCTCCGCAGCAAACTAGATGCCAAACGACAAAAGACCTCAACAGAGAAAGGTAAGAAGCCTAAGGGAACCATCAACATGATCATGGATGCCCGACCTCCCGAATGGTCAGCTCGTTCAAAGAAACAGAAGATTCATCATATCCACCATACCTTCCACTTGACTCACAAAGCAATCGTGGCTAAACAAGTCACAGGTAACAATGCTTTGATCTTCTCTGACTTCGACCTTAAAAAAGTATGTCTCCCGCATAATGACGCATTGGTAGTCCACATCAACATTGGGGGATGGATAATGAAAAAAGTGCTTATCGACCCCGGAAGTTCTTGTGACGTAATATTCAACAAGGCATACAGTCAGATGCAGATGCCCGACTCGGTCCTTCAGAAACCACAAGTCACCCTTTTTGCATTCAACTCAACTGAAACTGAAGCAAAAGGTGAAATTTGCCTCCCTGTAGCAACTGGTACAAATGAAGACGAAGTAACTGTGTATTGCACCTTTTTCGTCCTTGATGTCCCCGCTCAATTCATTGCAATTCTGGGACGGAAATGGATTCATAAAATGAAAGCAGTACCATCGACATATCATCAGGTCATCAAGTTTCCTGGCCCTAGAGGCATCATGGAATTACGAGGTGACCAAATCGAAGCACATGGTTGCCATGCAATACCCGAGGTCATCCCACTCCCTAATAAAGTGGATACCCCCACAACGGTGGCGAGCTCATCTAAGCCCACTGTCAATATGATCGCTGCAATTTGCAAGGCAGTCGAAGCATCTACTCAACCCACTGAGAATGAGATATCACAAGCTGAAAACGGCAAGGAAATTGTTCATCCATCCGACCCACCTGTCATTGAACAAGGTAAAAAGGTCAACATAGGATCGGATGATGATCCTAAATATGTCTATGTAGGGGCTAACTTGGACCCCATTGTAAAAGAGCAACTTATTGCTACTCTTAAAATGAATAAAAATGTCTTTGCTTTTGCTTATACCGACATGCCAGGGATCAATCCCACTATTGCTTGTCACAGGTTAAATGTAGATACCAACAAAAAGCCTGTGAAACAAAAAGCTCGCAAGCTAGCAGCTCATCTCGCCAATGCAGTTAACGCAGAGATACAAAAGCTAAAAAATGCAAAATTCATTCGTGAGGTCGCATACCCTGACTGGCTCTCCAATATTGTCGCAGTCATAAAACCTAACGGTAAAGTCAGAGTATGTATCGACTTCACGGACCTTAACAAAGCTTGCCCGAAAGATAGCTTTCCTCTCCCTCGAATAGACAAGCTCGTTGACTCAACAGCAGGTCACGAACTAATTTCCTTAATGGATGGCTATTCAGGCTACAATCAAATAAAACTAGCAGACGAAGATCAAGAGAAAACCGCGTTCATCACTGAGCAAGGTACCTTTTGTTACACAGTCATGCCATTTGGATTAAGAAATGCAGGAGCCACGTACCAACGACTCGCAACCAAAATGTTCCATGATATGATTGGCAACACAATGGAAGTGTATGTTGATGATATGATTGTCAAAAGCAAGCACAAAGCTACCCATGTCACCGACCTCGAAAAAACATTCCTCCGACTTAATGAGTACAACATGAAGCTCAATCCGGAAAAATGTTTATTCGGCGTAGCATCTGGAAAATTCTTGGGTTACCTCATCACACAAAGAGGTATCGAAGCCAACCCAGAAAAAATCAAAGCCATACTTGAGATGCCGAGCCCAAAAACCAAGAAACAAGTTCAAAAGCTTAACGGCATGATAGCAGCCTTAAACAGGTTCATAGCCCGGGCATCAGACAAACAACGCCCATTACTTCAACTACTAAAGAAAGGGTCAACCTATAACTGGACACCTGAATGCCAGCAAGCATTCGACGAGCTCAAGTTATACTTGGCTACTCCACCAGTCATCACGGTACCACAAGATGGCGACGTCCTGGGGCTCTACCTTGGCACGTCTGAACACGCAATTAGTGGAGTATTGTTCCGAGATGAGAGAGGTATAGAACGACCAATATACTTCATCAGTAAGACATTGATGTCTTCCGAAGCGCGGTATTCAAGCCTCGAGAAGGTAGGTTTAGCTTTACTATTCGCCTCACTAAAGTTGAAGCCATATTTCCAATCACACAAAATAAGAGTCCTCACAGATGCACCTCTTCGGCAAGTTTTGGAAAGCAGAAACAAATCTACACGAATGGCAAAATGGGCCCAAGAACTCGGAGACCACGAGCTCATTTTCACTCCGCGAAGTAGCAGAAAAGGGCAAATCGTAGCCGACCTCCTGGTGGATTACGCCATCGACGACAACTCATGGATACCCGATAATGAGGTCATCAACCAACCAATAACAAAGATTCCAATATGGAAACTCTATGTCGATGGCTCCAAAAACCTCAACGGCTCAGGAGTAGGAGCCACGCTAATCTCACCAGAAGACGCCATCATAGAAAAGTCAGTCAGACTAAATTTCACCTCAAGCAACAATGATGCAGAATACGAGGCACTCCACACAGGCATACAAATGGCCATAGCTTTACAGGTAAAGGAATTGCGAATCCTAAGTGACTCACAATTGGTAGTCAGCCAAATTCTAGGCGACTACGAAATAAGGGAAAAGACTCTAAAGCTATACTTGGAGCATACCAAAAAATTACTAAGCTATTTCAACAAATGGGAAATTCAGCATGTCGCACGGGATGACAACCGTCACGCCGATAGCTTGGCATATCTAGCCTCACAAATCGACACCGATTCACCACGGACAATACAAATTGACATACAGTTAGCCCCGGCATATGAGGCACAGGTACATCAAGTAAATGAAGTGTCAGACTTCATAGATATCCCACCAAGTGAAATAGAAAATTCCTGGATGGGACCAATCATCAATTACTTAAAGGGAACATACCCAGATGATGATTTCGAATTACGTAAACTCGAGCGAAAGGCTAAAAGCTACATTCTACCCGACAAAAGACTCTACCGAAAGTCAACTCGAGGGCCATACTTGAGGTGCCTCCCACCAAAGCAAGCGCACACAATTCTCGCTGAGATCCACCATGGGGAATGCGGAAACCATGCAGGGGCTAGGTCTTTAGCCCAAAAAGCAAGAAATCAAGGTTACTTTTGGCCATACATGCAGTCAGATGCAGACAAGTTTGTCCAACACTGTGACAAGTGCCAAAGATTTGCTCCATTAATTCACCAGCCAGCTCGTGACCTCAAGACAATCTCAAGCCCTTGGCCTTTTGCAATATGGGGGCTCGATATTGTGGGTCCCATCTTGAGAGACAGATCCAAAAAACGATTCTTACTTGTGGCAACAGACTACTTCACCAAATGGGTCGAAGCAATACCTCTACGACGAATACGCCAACAAGATGTTAAAAGCTTCATCTGGAAGTTTATTATCACCAGATTCGGACTACCACATACTCTAGTCACCGACAATGGTCAACAATTCTGTGGAACTTTAATCGATGAATTCTACCTCGATTGGAGAATCAACCACGCACTCTCAACACCTCGCTACGCTCAAAGCAACGGTCAGGTTGAAGCCACCAACAAGACCATCATGAATAATCTTAAGAAAAAACTTGAAGCACACAAAGAGAAGTGGATAGAGGAACTCGATAGGGTACTATGGGCGTACAGAACGACACCGCGCACATCTACAGGAATGTCTCCATTTGCCTTATGTTATGGCACAGAAGCTATCATACCAACTGAACTAAATTTCCTCACTACTCGATCTGAGCTCGTACAATCCAAGGAAAATGAAGATTAATGGGCCCACGAAGTCGACATGCTCGAAGAAAAATGAGACCAAACCTTAATCACCACTGCTCGTTACCAACAAGTTTTAAAAAGAAACTACAACCAAAAGGTCCGATCAAGGGAATTTCAAAGTGGAGACCTCGTCCTCAGACAAGTTTTTTCAAATACAAAGAAGCCTGGGGACGGAAAGCTAAATCCTAATTGGGAAGGACCATACATCGTCAAAACCAACTTAGGAAATGGCGCATACACACTCATTGATGCCGAAGGGGAACAGGTGCCTCGACCTTGGAACTCGAAATTTCTAAAAATCTATCTACCTTGATCACTTTCAAGTGTTGACATCCCCATTTCCCTCACAACAAGGTTAAGTAATAAAACCACATGGAGCTCGTACTACAAATCAACTTATTTCGAGCTACACTGAACAACAAGTTGTAATGAGAACCAAACATTTTCAATTCAACATACAAACATAAAGTCAAAATAGTTGGATTGCAAAATATAACGGATGTAAGGCCAACCGAAGTCGGAATTCCTTACTCATGTTTTACAACATCAAAAGAAAACCTCACAGCTCTCAACAGAATTGCAAATACAACAATAGCTATCAAGTTTGCTCCTCAGGAGTATCTGGGGTCGCTGCACCAGAATTCTCTCCAGCGCGGGGAGAGGGTTCCTTCTCAGTCTCCACAGTCGAAGCAGCAGCCGTGGCGTTATTCTCCTCTTCTGTGTCAAGACGAAAACGCTCAAGAGCGGCAACTTTTATTGTGTCCTTATCCGCAGATGCATCAAAGTTTTCTACTAATGACGCAAGATGAGCCTCACGGCGAAGGCACCTCTCCTCCCAGGCATAAGATATCTGCCGCCAGCCCGCGATGCTCTTAACAGACTTTTGGGCATCAGCTTCCCAGCTCGCATTCACATCAGCAAGCCGACCTTGAAGAGTCATCACAAAACTTTGGGCCTCATCCAGATTCGCACCGTATTCGGCACACTCTTTCTGGGAAGCCTCGAGCTTACCCTTCAGACTCTGGACTTCAGCTCGCAATGCCTTGTTCTCAGCATTGGCCTTTTGCAGAGCTTCAGCCTTCTTCCTTGCATTCTCGAGCTTTGTAATCCATTTGTTATGGATCACATTCATCTGGCATACAGCAGGGGAAGAATCAAAAAACCAACTACATGATAGGTAAAAGGATAAACCAAATCATAGCTGGGTAAGTAAAGCTCACCCTATACGCGCAAGGCGCAAATTCTTGGGAATCCTCCACAAGAGACCGGGGTTGAACCTTCTTTGCATCCTCAAAGAGAAAGCAATTCTCCATCAGCGAAAGGCTGATCTCCTTGTCATCCCAAGCCGAGTCATCAGCCTTCACATAGCCCTCACGACAAGGAAACACCGGCGAAAACCTATTCGCCTCACCGGCGGCAAAATCTTCACTCACGTCAACAGCCAATGGCTTAGTCGACTTAGAGGAAGGGGCGTGTGCTTTACCTTTCCCCGTATCCTGAGCTGGCTTATCGACCTTAGAGGTGGTCCCAGGCTCAGATCCCCTAGCTGGGGCTTTCCTCTTCTTAGATTGAGGAGCAGGTTCGATTGACCTCGACCCAAAAAAGTCACTCAGATTCGGTGCATTCGGGACCTTACTATCCAGATGAGTAGATCCACCGGTCAGGGGAAATTCAGCAGACTTCTTTGGTGGAGCCATGGGTAAAGCAACCACAGCCTCGATGGGCAAATCTCCTGGTCGACCTGAGACCAACTCCGCAACTAGCAGAGCTATAGCAAGCTCCACTTTCTTTCTTCTGACTCTCTTTGGCACGGGAGCACTGGAGGCACCGACTTCCACTTCGGTACCTTTGTTAAATTTAACTCGGGGCTCACAAAAGAAACGTGCCAGATGAGGTAACAACTTCCTTTTCTCTGCCCAAGATTTCTCAGCAAAATCAGTTATATTGCTCGGATGCAAACGCCCGTCGATATGCTCGTTATAATCTTTTGTTTGACCTACGAAACGCACAAGGCAAGTCAGCAAAAACTCAACTTTGTATATAAGATAAAGTTACAAGACATACGTTCACCTATGCTCGGAATCGCATATCGACATAGGAACGCACTGGGCTGGACAAACTGACCCCGGATTCTATACACAGGGGAGTTTTTCCAACCATCATTCGAGGTCAGAGGATTGAACAGCTTTGCTGGGCCACAACTCCGTCTCCTATTTAAGGAGCAAACGTAATCCCCACTCCGACCAGTCACACACATGAAATATGCAACGACATCAGACTTTACGATATCGACTGGCCTTATACAGCCTGTTCAATTCCTCGAAAATCAACATCGATGTCCAAAAACTGGTGGGCATCATAATCGGAGCTACGTCGTAGTGATTTAACACATCACATACGAACTTGCTAAATGGAAGGCGCATGCCACCCCTCAGCTGGCCAAGACAGATTAACGTCGAGGTTGTATCCCCACATAAGTCGAAAAGCCTATCGGGTACCCTATACATTTCAAGGTCGGGTATCCTAATGTTAAACTCAGCTCGAATTTCCGGAAACGATCTCCGAGCCTCCTCCATACTAAGGACCCTACCACTAGTAGTCTCATCATCATTTGCTTCAACTCGACTACCACTTACACTAGACTGAACATCTTCATCGTTCTCACTTATACTTTCCGACCCCCTATCACTCATTTTTCCCGATGGATATACAACTACCAATTACAGACACAGAAAGCTTCAAAAGCTTCAACAATGGAGGAAATAATCAAAAGCAGCACTCAAGCAACAGAAATTTCAACAGATAAACAAAGAAATCGAACAGGTACAAAAGGAAAATGAAATAACTCAAGCACCAAGTGAAGAAAAGAGGATAAACAAATAAAAATGATGAAGAACAGCAATGGAGATACGAAAGAGAAGAAATGAAGAAGAAGACCAAAAGAGAAAAAGAACAAGTTACCTTGCGCCGTGCAGATGCAGAAGTCTTAAATCCCAAGTAAAAGAAACCCTTGGTTTTCTAACCTTGCGGTTAGGTTTTATAAAACCCAACCACTTCATCGTAACCGTCCAAACCAACTTCAATCAAGGGCCAGATACGTTGCGAGAAATCCAACCACCGAAACTATTGGTTTCCCTCCCATTTCGGTTACTGTTTGAAAATCAAAATTCAAAATACATTCCACGTGGCTAGAATAGCACATCCCCCAATAACCGCAATCATTTCTCTTCCCTCGAAAATACAAAGTCACTTACTGCAGCACGCAATGGAATCATTCCTTGCATCGTAAATCGAGAGAAAACAACCCACCAAACCATGATTATCTTCTACATTTTTTATTTCGACTTCAGTCTACCACATCCAAAAACTTACTTCCTCTCCTCAACTCAAAATAAAAAAGGGGCTATGTATATACCTATTCACACAACTCGTCGTGAACCCAATTATATTCGACTCTACTCGACGTAACACTACTCTCACTCGAGCTCACCTCGTGACCACAAATACAAATCCAATTCGACCTTAAAACTCCTTCATTCGGCACAGGCCTATTTTTATCCGACCTCACCCGACGTGAGACTACCCTTATTCAACCCACACCGTCTTCGTTCAAACATTATACGTTTCGATCCTCTGCCGTTACAATATATTTCCAGATCCAAAATATCCGCCCATTAATTGACCATTCCGTTGGGCAATTAATGAGCTATCCGTTGTCCCATTCACCTATATAATGAACTACGTGGGCTTGATTCTGGGACGGGGTCACTCTCAGATACGTAGGCAACTATCTAAATCCGATAGCTCAGCCATTTCCACAACTTCATCTCCTTCCCCCTCTAAATTCCGATCATCTTCTCCGACTTGTTCTAAAATCAAATTCACTTACATTTACAAAGCAGAGAGAGAGGTGGGAAGTTTTACCTTTTCGGGTCTTGTTTCCAAAAGAATTATTAGAATTTTTGAAAGAAAATAGAAAAAAATAAAAAATAAAAAAAAAAAGAGAAAAAAGAAAAACATGTTAACAAAGACATAACTACTGTTAAGTGGGCATTTAATTGGTGATAGGTGGGATAAAAATTAACATAGCCTCAGAGAATTGTCCGCTATATCCGGACTCAAGTATATAGGCTTGCTCACTTTCGAGTAGATCTAGATCACGCTTCACAGTATTAAATGATGTTTATTAGAAACATCAACTACAATCTACATTTGGCAACATGGAACAAGCTGTAGCAAAAAAATTATATTTATAACAACAAAAGTTATCATGATTCTATGATGAACCGTTAAGAAAGTCAAAAGAAATTAATAGTCCAAATAAACTTTATCAAAAATGCCTACTCCATGAATACTAGATTATAACTACCTAACCGAAGATCCCTACCTACATTATAGCACAAGTATACTTATGCGTTATAAGTGTCAAATACTGATGTAGGACATAACACATACACCAATTGGTTTTCTATTTGGGTTTATGATTTATTTAGAAGCCTATATAATATTTCTAAATTGTTATTTTCGTTTTTATTATTTAGAGTGTCTAAAAGGCTTATTTTAAGTCCTATTAGATTTAGGAAGTTGCTAAAAGATAATACATATCTTATGGATAAGTAATTCAAGTTCTATTAGGTTTAATACTTGTGTCAATTAAGTTATCTTTATAAAAAGCTCCAAAACCGAATTTCTTAGCTAAAATTGATGATCGAAAAATTTATTATTTAATTTAGTGTCTTTCAATGTAGAAGCAGAGGAGAGGGGGCAAAGTCCAAACTTGGATAAATGAGGGGGTTTATTTAAAACGTGACCATAAAAGGGGTGGGGGAGGGTTAAGTCTAAAATTCCCATAAGAGAATTTTTTTTTTTTTTTCGTTTCTTTTTTATCGAAGTGGACGGACTGACACTTTTTTTTTTCCAACTAAGTATAATGGAACTCCTAACGTCGATCGATTAGTTGTTGTATTACTATTTTCTAATAAAGGATTCTAAATACTTTCATTGGCTCTGAATGTATACCTTATCATGGTAACATGCGCCACAGACAGTATCATCAAATCGTATGTAGTTTTGGCCATTTTGTTCTACATAATTTTGCAAGTTGCATTAGCTCAACAATTTCAATAAAGTTTGAATTAGGTTCAAATTTAAAACAACAATGCATGTTAGCTTTTGAGATAGGTTGGTACAAGAGTGTAACAAAGTCAAAGATAGAATGGTACAAGTAGGGGTGCTGAACTTGCCCTGTGACCCTGACCCGCCCTGGTCCCTGTCCCGTTTTTTATCTCCTCGCCCCGCCCCAGGTGGTAGTAGGGTAGGGATAGGTTTCATACTATAGATTGAAACCCCACCCCGTTCCCCGCCCCATATCTCCGTCTAAATCCCTAGTCTAAAATCTAAATCCCCAATCTTCCCTAGTTACTGAACATGTTCTTGAATTTGACAGGATAATATGAAGGTGATTATTGAGAATTAGTGTAAATACAATGTGTTACTTTACATTTAAATTTTTAGTTACCTGCATGAGCCTTCAGTATCATATGTAAATATGTAATGTATCAGTGTCACAGTGGATGTCACTCCCATGTTTACATCTGTGGATGTTTTTTATGTGAATGGGAAAGAATTTACAAAGTATTTTTTCTTACCGAGTTATATGTTGGGCAATATGTTAGTAATGCATAAGTATAATTCTAAGTGAAACAGAATAAATAAAGTATGCAAACCAGAACTGTAATTAAGGACAGTATGATGTGATCGAGTCGAGAAAATCTCTGTCCTTAAGACATAATTTGCCCCAACAGGTGTTGTATGGGTGTAATGCAAACTGTCTCCCAGGATACAACGATCAATACCTTCGTCGTGTAGCAGCACTTCAGTGATGTAACTCTCTCAAGGACACAAACACAGACAATGAATATGATGTTTTCGAATGAATGATGCAGACAGAAAACTAAGTGAACAGACACTTGGGCCGAAACAGTTCATTGAACAGGCACACCTAATGGGCCGAAACAGTTCATTGAACAGACACACCCATCTAGGCTTAACAGACACTTTGGGCTTGAAACAGTTTCATCAAGGGACACAACTTTTGGGCCCGAAACAGTTTTATGAAAGGTTGCACCTATCTGGGCCGAACCAGTAGCAAACCGGTTCGGAATAGGTATGCACCTATTGGGATTTATTCCAATGGACCTTTCGACCAAAAAGATTATGTTGGATCACCAAGACCCAAACCCAAGCCGAGCCGGGTCGGTCGGACGGCACGCGTGTGTGTGTTTTTCAAGCCCAAGCCCATGTAAGGTTACGCCCAACGTGCGAAAACATTGTAACCCCAAGGGCCACACCCTTATTGTACATGAGGGGTTTTTCTAGACAAAACCTTATCTACATGGGTCAAATGTGGGACTATCACATTTTCCTTGCTTTGTCTCAAGTTGTTTGGAACTTGGGACACCAATTTCTCATTCAATATGGAACAGTTTTAGACGTATGAATATTCTGCGAGCATCTACTCGGAACGAGGATTCCATACGTACCAATATCTAGCTCAATGAAGCTCTAGAACACATCGAAATGTCCAGCCAAAGACCTTGTCAGATTTCTGTCAGATTTCTGACAGAATCTGTTCAAACTGTTTCCAACATTATACACTTATACCAAAATCATTATATGTATGTAGAAACACTCAACTTCCCTACAGAGCTGCAGGCTTTTTTTTGAATGATGAGAATTTTTTTTCTTGCATGATGAGAATTTTATGATATGCCTTGGGACCTTCTCCCCGTCCCCGGACCGCCCCACTACCTATACAGGGCAGGGATGGGGTGAACCTTCTTACAACCAACCGTTCCCCGCCCCATCTAAGAACGGGGCTTATTTGACCCCGTCCCACCCCGCACATTGTTCCCCCACCCCAATCAGCACCCCTAGGTACAAGAGTGTACAACAGAATCAAAGGTGGTGTCAGGTAACAGGTCTGAATTTTGCATGTACATCACAAAGACTCATTCACAAAGCATGAAAATAAAGAATCAAGAAGAGCAGATTTTATATAATGGTGTATTGGTGTTTGTCACATGCAAGTTCAAGCAGTACACTAGGTTGTTTGGGATTTTCACAAACACAAGTCTACTTCCCTACCACTGTGGCACTGTCTTCTAGTTTATCTGCTTACTACCAACCAAACCTCAATGCTGTGACATCTGACAGAAATTTTTGTTGAACTCCCTTACCTTAAATTCCATGCCGTTGTAGCCTTCGTTGTTGTCTTGTTGAAGAGACGACATGGTCATACTGTATGGCTGTAGCTTGTTGCATGTCTTCGTTATAATGATCTTTCCTCTCAATTGAAGTAAGTATAAACTTAATTTTGTTTTTCTTAATCAATTTTGTTTACCCTTTAGCTTATAATATATATGTCTGTTTTGAAAGATCCATACATCTAATAGTAACAAATAGTATCATATAATGCACAATTGTTCAAAACATTTTTATGTTGATGGATCTGATAAGTTAGTTTTGAATTTGTTACAATTTCATTACATCAAAATAAATCATAAAGAAACAGTTTTCCTCAAAACTTTTGAAATTTTCATCAAGAATATAAATATTTGATAAATTAGTTTTGAATTTATTGCAATTACATTTACAACAAAATATGTAGATCATCAACAAACATTTGAAATTTTCAGGAAGAAGATAAATAAATAAATGCCAGGAACACTATCAATTAATTACAATCTATCTATACACAATATATCTGTACACATCATAGTTTTTCTACTGACTGCAGTTCAAGCTGCTCCTGTCCTCAACCCCTTCAAGCCGCGCCACTCAACGGAGCTGCCCCATGTCCGAACTAGTTTGTTCGGCATTTTTCTGGTACAGTGAATGATGCATCTGCTGGTACCAGGGGCGGAGCCAGGGGGGGTTCAGCGTTCGCAATTGCGGACCCTCAAATTTTGAAAAAAAAAATATTTTTTTTCCTTCGTAGACGGAAAGAGTTATATTCCAAACTGCTATCTATAATCTACGTGATCTTTTATTCTCTTGGTAATATTCCTAATATGTAGGAGATATTAATAAGAGTGGATTTAGGAGAGATCTTTTGTTTGAATTTGACTATTGTTTTACGCAAAATAAAAAATAAAAATAACAATTGAAACCCAAAAATAGATTTCTACTGTGTATTGTTGTTCTTCGTCTCCTTCTTATTTGTTTTGGTCAAGTACTCAAACCGAATAATCAAGGTATTATTAACTTTCAATTTTTTTTCAATAAACATGTAAATTAGTAGAATTCTTTGATTAATTAAATTAAATTACATTATTAAAGTTTTTGTTTGTTCAATTACTTTAACCCTAAGTGTATATAGATATTAGATAAAGATTTTTGCACACTTTACACAATACTAGTGTCATTATCCACTTTCGATTACAATTCAAGTTTTAAGTTATTAATTTTATTAAATATTACAAATTAGACTAATTTATTAAATCTTATGAAATAATTATTTCATAAATAAATTTGGGTAGTTTCATTTTTTCTTAATATTTTATAGGAGTTTATTATATTTTTTTTTATTAAACTTTTGCTTCTAAATAAAAATCCAGTCCATAAATAAAAATATATTAAATTACGTTAAAACCATTATTTAAAGGGTATTATGTAAATTTACAAAAAAAAAAAATCATGACTAAAAGCGTATTTTAGTTAAAATTCTATAGCTCATTTCTCATTAACCGGGACTTACCCCTGAATTTTATTCAGCTTTATAATAGTAGTATAAAACTATAGATACACGGAATTGATTTTTTTTTTTTTTTCAAAAAATAAAATAAAATTGATCAATTATATAAAAATTGATAGATAACATATCAATTTATGTGAATTTAATTGATCAATTATATAAAAATTGATAGGTAACCTATCAATATTAGATAAAAAATGATTTTGTTACCTATCAATTTTTATGTGAATTTAAACTATCAATTAATAGCTGTTTTGAACATTGCTAATGATAAATTGCTCCCCCTGGAAGAAATTCCTGGCTACGCCACTGGCTGGTACAGTGAATGAGCTCCTCCTAAAGGAGCTCAGTGCACTAGATTATTGTTCGGTATTTTGCCATGTCGAATAAATGTAACTAAGTGTAGGAACACAAATTCACAAACACAGCTAATATGTAATTAGGGCAAAGCAATAAGCCAATAAGACTGCAAATGCTCAATGTGAATAGTCTACTTCCCTACCAGTCCACCACTGTCTTCTTTTATTTATTATCTTCGTCTGCTCTCTACCAACCAAAACTCAATAATGGTACTCACACATCAAGGTTCAACCTAACAATTTAGTCAAGATAACTACAAACACTTCTAAACTAGTTACAAAATGATGTCAAACAACCGAATGCCAGTTTCAGATAAGGCAAGAACAAATAAGACTAACACATGTATAGTCCAACTCCTTCGCCGCTGGCTCAAGGGATGAATGACTCTTTTCATGGAGTTGAAGCTCAGTCTACACTAATTGAAGGAGAATTCACCTCAGAGACGATAAAGGTGGGATCTTTAGAGGTGAAATTGCCAGATCTGGACCATGCTTTTGTGGAGAAGCAAGATAAAGAGACTAATACTTCATGGAACTCAATTTTGAAAACTAAACCACCATCTGCAGGAGTGGACAAACTTAGCTATTGTATACCCAATCTTGTTGATGGAGTGTTACAAATTGATGAAGAAGTGTGTGAACAAGGTGCTAAAGAATGGGAGAACATGGTCGTTGGCTTCTTCCTCGACAAGAAACTCCCATACTCAATGGTTAAATCCATGCTCGAGAAGAAATGGAATACTAAAGGTCAGTTTGAAATTTTATTAGATGGTGATCTATTTTATTTCAATTTCGATGACATTGAGGATCAAACACTTATCTTAGATGAGGGCTCTTTCCATCTCATGGGAAAGCTTTTCATAATTCAGCCATGGAATAGACAAATTGAAGAAGATAGAGGGCAAATCCAAGCCATTCCACTTTGGGTTAAATTTCATAAAGTCCCCAAATACCTTTGGAATCTTAAGGGGTTGAGTTTGATAGCAAGTACCATTGGCAAACCTTTGTTCTCAGATAAGAACACAGAGAGCAAGAAAATGTTGTCTTTTGCTCGTGTATGCATCGAAGTGAAAGCGGAAACTGATTTACCTCAATCTGTACCTATTAATGTGGGGGCTAAAACTATTACTGTGGAGGCTGAGTATGCTTGGAAGCCTTTAATTTGTATAATCTGCAAATCTTTTGGACATGCTAAAGGAAAGTGCATTCTAAACACCACCATTTCAGCTGCTACAACCAAAACTCAACAACAAAACTAGATTTTACCGAAGAAGACACATAGAGAGAAGAATCTTAAAGATAGAGAAGTCAGGCTAGCTAACAAAAATGTGAATGTAGCCAAAATAAGTCCCACGACGGGTGTGGATCCAGTCTTGCCACTTAGTAACCATTTCGAGGTCATCCAAGATGAAAACACACATGATTTCTCCTTCCAAACAGCAGCACATTGTCCTAAAGAGGGAAATGCAGATACTTCATCACGTAAGAGAGATGCTGAGGCAGATTCTAGTTGTTCTAGAGTCATGGAATCTATGAATCAAGAAACGGTAGAAGAAGGTGAAATATCAGATAAGATTGCAATTGGGGATGTAACTGTAGACAAACTCATGAAAAAGAAAACGAAGAAGATGAAGAAAATAGAAAATCATAGTCGTCAGCCTTCGCTAAAAAGGGATTACCCTCCTGGTTTCGAGAGTTTGATGGAGCAACAACAACAACACTCTGCTAAAATGTCGGTAATTGCTACTAGCTTGATAGGAAGTGATTTCGAGGTGGATCAAAATTTTGTGGATTATCTTGTGGTTCCTTTAGCTAAGGAAATGGGCTTGACGGGCATGAGTACAGAAGGGCAACAAAAACTCTTTAAAGAGTTGGCGGTCGTAAACCCGGCTGAGTTAGCTAAAGGTTTTCTTAAAAAGAGTTGTCTTTTCTTAGTTTGTTTGCCTCATATTAAGGCATGTAGCTTTTAGCTTGTTGATCTAGTATCACATCTAATGTGCTAATGTGCCGATTGATTGGGTTTTGTAATCTGTTTTTTTTTTCTTTTATTAATAAAATTTTATTTATCAAAAAAAAAAAAGTATAGTCCAAAATGAATTACAAGTCTACTTCCCCACTGTTTTCTTTGATTGATTATTTTTTTTTTTCTCTCTACAAACCAAAACTCGATCATGCATGTTGGTTCTGACATTTGACAGAAATGGATTTATAATGATATATCCTCTCAATTACTACACCCTAAATGGCTAAATAACCTCATTATAACTTATGTACAGATGAAGAACTCATACTGGATAATCCTACTTCACACAGTGTGAATCCATAACTCCACTTCCCTCAATTCTAAACCATAACCTTAAAAACCTTAAAACAAGGAACGCAACTGTTATAACGAACACACTACTTAGATTGATGACATGGACTTCTAACCTGGACAAATAACTTACTGGGAGACTGACATGGACAAACTAATCTGACATGGACAATGATGACCCATCCCTCAACATTTGTACAAGTACTTTTGTACAATTACTTTTGTTGATTAAAGAGCTTGAGGTGTTGTTTGTTTTTCCACTTTTCTAGTAGCTAGTAGCTTATAAGCTACTGGATCAGCCAAAAGCCCGTTTGTTTTTTTGGGCTTATAAGATTTTCTAGTAAAAAATCACTAGTTAGTAGGCGGTTACTATAAGCTCCAGAATGGAGCTTATAGCTAGTAGAAATATCTGATAAGATATAAAATTACATCTAAAACCCTTCATAATAATTAAAATTACTATTCAAACCAAAATCAAAACTGAAAATTTACATGGGTTATGTTTGTTCTATTTTCGCGGTCTTTTTCTATTATTTTAAAAATTATTTTATTGTATTCATTCATTAAGAGATACATTTATTTATTATACTGTAATATTATTTCATTAGAATTTTTCTATGTGTAGTAAAATAAAATAATTATAGAACATAAGTCCATTTTTTTAACGAGGGTATATTAGTAAAAAAAGAATATATAAATAGATTCAGAAGTGGTTAAAACAAACAGGTAGAGCTTATAAGAAGAGCTTATAAGAAATTATTCAAAATAAAAACAAACAACATATCTTATAAGGTATTAGACATCTAATAGCTTATAAGCTACTAGCTATTAGAACTTGAAAAAACAAACAGCACCTAAATATCATCAAATGCTTGTTACTCCTGCTGGCTCAGTTGATTTGGTACTCCTCTCAAACACTCCCACGAGGGAGAGGTTGTGAGGTCAATTCCCACCAAGAGCGTTTGAGGGAATTTTTCATGTAATCCTTAGGTGGGTCAAAGCCTTTGGGCCTGGTTCGTGATTAGGAAATCCATGCTCCCATGATGACATGATGTGGCGGTCTGGTGTTCTTCAGCGAAAGCTTAGGTGGCAGCAATAGTAGTATTTCTAGCCTTCAGGCCTTATCTTTATAAGCCCTCGGGCCCTATCCTTGTAAGCCTCCGGGCCATGAATATTAACAATTTTTTTTTTTTAATTTGTAAAAAAAGTATCATCAAATGCTACATTAATACTTTGCAATACAGTAGAACCTCTTTAAATTAATACTCAATTCATTAATATCTCTCTAAGTTAATAAAATTCTCTGGTCCCAATGTACATAGTAAGTAGCTAAATCAACACTCGGTAAGTTAATAATCTCTCTAAGTTAATAAATTTTAGAGATTTTTGGACATACCCACCATTTGAAAGTCGAAATTTGAGATACCCCATTTGAATTTTTTTTTTGAGATACCCCCATTTCAAGATATGGTGTTATCTTAGCCGTCCCTCATAAAACTAATCTACGGCTGTAAATCTCTTCTGTCTTGAAATGGGGTATCTCAATTTTTTTTCAAAAATGGGGTATGTCCCAAAATCTCTAAATTTTAATAAAATTGCATAAGTCCCGACACTATTAATTTAAAGAGATTCTACTGTATATCGTGATGATGTAGTTTGGCCATTTTGTTCTACACAGTTTTGCAAACTGCTGTAGTGTAGCTTACAATCAAATACTGTGAAATAAATCCAAATGAAAAAACAACAAACTTGAGAGTTCGAGAATGGAGAATGGACTTGGACTTTGGTTTGCATGCACAGATGCAACTCTTTTAAAAATGGGTTGCTTATTAGCAACCCAAAGTCAAAGATAATATGCAACCCAAAGTCAAAGATAATATGTACAACAGAATCAAAGGTGAAGTACTGATGTAAGAAAGTCAGTTTACTCTCTGAAAAGTCTTAAACAGTGAAACAGCTCTGAATTCTGAACTTGAAAAGTGAGCAAAATTTGAGATTATGTATCCACTAAAATGGTGAAGTCTAGCTATTTCTCATGACTCATTCTGTCTTCTTCTGCTTTCATTTAATTTGAAGTCGAGCTACATTGTTTCTGAACCAGCATGACTTGCTGTTGTTGTCCCCATCTTCATTGCCATAACATGCATCTCTTCTTTCTATCCCCTTTTTTTTTTCTTTTCTGTTCTATTGTTTTATAATGATCTACCCTCTCAATTCCAACTCACCTTGCTGCCTATATATGTTGTGTTCATGCTGCCTTTTCAACTTTTGGTATGTTGAAGCTGATTGAATTTATATGTGTGTGTGTCTTTATCTTAAAAGGTTTTGTGGATGGATAATCA
Source organism: Aquilegia eximia (assembly GCA_023053565.1). Lineage (NCBI taxonomy): Eukaryota > Viridiplantae > Streptophyta > Magnoliopsida > Ranunculales > Ranunculaceae > Aquilegia > Aquilegia eximia. The sequence continues at coordinate 17,052,946 of JALIGU010000005.1, forward strand.
TTGTTAGATCAGATGCTGCAGAGAGTTGAGGATACAACAAATCAAAATGTTACGATAATCATTCTTGCACAAGCGGTCCTCCTTCTCCTTATTTTCATATATAAGATGCAAAAAGCTTTTGGTGGGGAAGTTTTTGGTGCAGCCGTGCAAGGATTAATATTGATCACACTTCTTCTCAAAATGTTGTTTGTTTTTTACAAGTCCACAGGGGTTGATTAGGTCTGTGCGCTCAATTAGTCTGGTGGCACTTTGCTAGTGTTGGGAGCCCAAAGAAGCCTTGTATGTTTTTAGATTTGGGTCATAGGTTAATGTACGTAATTAGGCTTTAGTCATAAGAAAGGTTTTTATTAGACTTTAATCACGATTTCTGGTTGAGTCATGATCTGAGTTAAAAAAAAACGATCTAGTTGAATCAAAAAATTTGTCATATTACCAATATTACCCTTACTTTTCCCTCTTCCTTCATCTATTTATACTTTATATAACTAGGGAACCTACTCATATGAAAATTTTCTCTCTCCTAATTGATAGTCTAATTGAAGAGAATTGAGTCTAATTTTAATTAAAAAAAGGTTAAATTCGTATTTTCACAAGTGGACCACAACTTAAAGAGAATTAAACGGGCCACAATCTCAAGGCCCATGCATTGCAGACCTCTCAAGCTCTCAGCTATCACAAATGATCACAAGCTAATCATTTTTTGTGTGTTTGTGACCACAACAAGCTTGTATGACCCACTCACGTAAATTCTATGAGCACCTTTCATCAACACATTGAAGTTTGAGTCATTGATCATTTTTCAGTGTGTCGTTCGAATTGAATGACGATTGATCCTATGATCCTATGGATCAATTGTAATCTGGTTTGATTGTTTGAATACCACATTATTTTTGACTGAAATCTGACAATCTCTTTGTATTTTTAGTTTTTATTGAGCGGGGTTTCAGGGACTCAGGAAATGTGACTCAATTCTATTTAGGGTACTTGTACATGTTGGATTGGCATGATTTTTTGTAGGATGAATGTTCTCATTATGTACGACATCTTCACCAAAAATTTATCATAATCTGAATTTTCTAACCCTATGAAAATCATATTACAAGTTAATGTATTGTGGAACGTTCATTTTTACCGTTGAATTTAATATTACATTTGATGGATCTAAATATATTCAAATGAGCTGATTTTTTATGTAGTAGATCTTTATAGTAAGGAGATCATATCTACCAAAAAATCATATCAATCCAATATATACAATTACCCTAAATATGACTGAGTCAAAATTGAGTCAAACATTTCCTGAGTCCCTGGAACCCCATTACTATTGATGACAGTTTTTGCACATTTTTGTCTGCAGGTTCATGTTTGTTCAATCTTTGACAATGCTTATTTGCTGCAGCAAATATTTTACTACCTTAAGCAATCTTGGATGAATGGTGTCACTGCATGTGCCGGTTGGGCTCAATCGGTAAATCCTTTGGGTGATGATACCAGAGGTCTGGGGTTTGAATCCCGCCAGCATTACCGAGTTACTGATCTCATAAAAAACAGGCTTACCACAACATTTTTTGCGAACGAGCTTGTGGCTCGATGGTAGCACCCTCTCTCACTAAATGGAGAAGTTGTGGGTTCGAAACACGTAAACCGCTGATTGTTGATATAAATTTTGACACGTAATTTAAAAGGGGTAGATCCCCTCAACCTCGCTTGCCAACCCAAAAAATAAAAATAAAAAAAATGGTGTCACTTGGTTTTTCAAGTTAGATAAATTAGCTATTTTGGTCCACAAACTTTGACCAAATTTTCATTTGAGTCTACAAAGTTGTATCTGGTCAATTTGGTCTCCAAAGTTTCATTTTGTTTGTAATTTGGTCTCAGGTTAAGTCTTTGTTTCGAATCACATAACATAGAATGTGATTTGGCAGTTAAAATCGTATATGCTCAGTTAAATTTAAAATCCTACGAACTTCTCATATGTTGACCTATCACAAAATACAATAAAAGAAAATTTAACATAGAATTTTTAACTGCCAAATCACCCTACGTTAAGTGATCCAAAACAGAAACTTAACCTGAGACCAAATTGCAAACAAAATGAAACTTTACGGACCAAATTGACCAAATACAACTTTGTGGACTCAAGTGAAAATTTGGTAAAAGTTTGTGGACCAAAATAGCTAATTTATCGTACATTGGTTTGCGCAGATGCAATTCTTCTTAAATGGGTTGCTTATAAGCATTCTAAGGTCAAAGATACTCACTATGTACAACAGAATCAAAGGTGATATAGCTATGGTCAGATTCAGAGATACTCTCTGCAAAAGCCAGAAATACAGGTCTGAATTCCTGATAGCTTTGAAATTGTCAAACACAACTTATATATATGCAACCTTGAACAAGAATAGATAAGACCTATTCCAAAATGAAGTCTACTTCTTCAGTCCTCTTCTTGTTTTTTTTTTCCATCCTTTTGTTTTATACTTTTGTATCATGTTCTATCACTCCATGAGTGTAGTAACAACTAACCAGGGTAAGTTCTCTTTGAAAACTCTAATGATATTGCTGAAACTTATGGGTGTTTTGAAATTTACAAAAAATTGCTTCAACAGGAATTTGTGTTATAATGATCTATCCTCTCAAATCCAACTCGCCCTTTGATGAAACTCCAGATTCTCTTTCATTTAGTTCCCTTTGATCTATTTGTATAGCCACCGTATGATTAGTCGATGGAGCATCTGGGTCACTCTGTTTGGAGAACACACTTCACTCTCAGATATGTTGGAGAATTTGGGAGTTATAGTTGAGGGAAGTTGTTATCAACCTGACAGATTTGTAGGCTGGGACTGGGGCGGCTGTTGTACATGTTTTGACCAAAATCAATCCACTAAGATATTATTGGCCTATGGTTGGAAGATGTCGACCAATCCTCATGCATGGAACAAAGCCTCCAAAATCAAAAGTGAAGTGCACTTGTATTTGTGTCTTCTTTTCAAGCTTTTGATTTGCTTTAGGGCAAACAAAACCCTATTTCATCTTCAGGTCTTTGATGGTTTGCATCGATTTCTGAAGTGAGGATAGATATGGGATTAGGTGGTATCAGAAAATATTGAGCTATCGTTTTACGTTTATGCTCCATCCAATTAGGTGAAAAAAGTTCCATTCGATCTTCAATTATTATGTAAGTTTTCATTTAAAGTGATAAAATATTTATATATTTGTTGGTTATTTGAAAGTTTTGAGAATGTGGGTTTTAGCTGCTTTTTGGGCACACTAAGTAGGTTACAAAATGTTACAATGAATTTTATGTTTAGATTGTTAAAAGGGATTTTAAGTGACCATGCATGAACAATGTTAAGTAAGAAATAATACTCCAAAATGGTATATTTGCTTCGGAAGAAATATTGAAAAGGTGTTTGTTCTTGTTAATGTACCCCAAATGTTTGAACTGTGCAGACTTTCCATGGCTCTTGTGACTGCTTTCACCTCTGGGTGGGTATCTTGGCATCTTCTCGCACGATGGAAGCTGGCCACAACCCAGCTAGTCAGTTGGAGACTCACACACACTTGCACACACCTATAGGGAGGTTAATTTCGCAGTGGATGCAGTTTCAAAGCGTGGTGCTCAGTTGTAAATGGGGGATATACTATGGTCTTCTTAATGCCCTGACTTTGTACTTGCTATAGAATGTCCTGGCAATATCTATTACGGATTTGCTTAGCTTTGTTATTGATCTAAGCCAACATTTCTGCTGTAACATTCTTTTATTCTTAATATAATCTCCCTATTTGTTTGCAAAAAAAAAAAAATTAAACTGTGTAATTTGAAATGAGATTTCAACGTCCAGGGTGGTTATTCTTGATATTGCTTCTCTGTAAAGATTGGATTGTGTTCCTCATATTTGTTGTGATATTGACTGTTGCAGACAAATGTCCCTCTGAATATGAGTCTGTTCGTTGCGATCTGCACTGCTTAAGAAGTGATTATTTTGTACTAGTTATACCCGTGGTGTTGCCACGCTAGTTTCAACTAAATTTGTAAGCTAATACAGTATTATTAAAATTGTGGTGATCATACATTAACCTAATTAAAAAGGAGTTTAACAGTATTGCAGTCTTTAGCAAAAAAAAGGTATTGTAGTAATACTAAAATTGTGATGGGATGTACTAATATCAGTTGATGTCCAACATTCTATTTGAATGATCCCAAGTCCCTTCAATCGGATTCTCCATAACTTCCTACCATTTTTATCATCTATTTATTTGTCTGATGTAGAACAAATATGTCTTCTTTCATCTATTAATATCTAGCTTACGACAACTTCACTTTCATACGTCTCATTTCTTGTATTTGTATGGTTTGCAAGGGTCAATTTGACGGTATAATTTGAATGTTGCTCAGGATTGTGTGTTTTTTCGATCAAAAATCTATAAAATTTTACTTATAAAAAACAATTCCTATAATACTGACAACTTTAAAATAATTCTCTTTTTATCCTTGGTTATGTCAATGATATCAATCATCACACTCTTTGAGATAAATCATTAATAGTAAAATTCAACTTTTGCAATAGATTCTCCGATAAAACTGGGATCTATATGTGGTTGTTTTTCTTCTAGTTTAATCCCTTAATCTTCCAACCTACAGTGATGGATAGAATTGATAATACTATAAACATGCATATTATTAGGAAATCTTTGGAAAAAATATTATAATAATAAATAACATACCTGAATATATCTTGAAAAATGGATAACATAACAGTACTTGCTCATTACCTAAACATTGAAATCTGCATGATTATATGAATTTCTTTTATTGGTTTTCAAATCTCTAGAATACTTGATAAGTGGCTGAAACAGTACATAGAGAACTACCGCTATGTAATAAATTTAATCAGTTCTTCTTATGCCCTCCTCTCACCTTGATGTTGGCTGAAACAATACATAAAGAACTACCTCTATGTAATAAATTTAATCAGTTCTTTTCATGCCCTCCTCTCACAGTCTCACCTTGATGTTCGTTGAAACAGTACATGGTGAACTATTATTCGCATGTTTTTTCCCCTATGAAGTTCTGCCTATGAAATAAATTTGTAGTTAACTCTAGTAAATTCTCTTGAACACCACTATAATTTAGAAAACTATCTCAAATATATTTTTATTTGAAAAGACAAAATGAAAGTCCAGATACCAGATTTACTAATATAATAGGATTTTTACCCAGTTCCACGTATTGGTTCATCAAGAACATGGAATGTGATCTCTGATAGCCATTAGGCATCAACTCCAAATGCGGAATTTTGAACCTTAATCAAACTAAGTTTTACTGAATTGTGAATTTGGCATTATTATGCACAATGAACATTATGCTAAATGCCAAAACTATCTAAGAAAATGAAGGTGTTGAAGGAAGGGATTGAACCTTCGACCTTGTGCTTTGAAAGCCACACGCTCTAACCAACTGAGCTACTCCAGCTTATTGTGTATACTACACTAAATGTCAAATTTATAAAAGCACTTGACTTTGTTGTCCTACATATCATGACATTGCTTAATTACACTTCCAGTAAAAAAAAATGAAATAAGAGTTCTAACCACACTACTATATGATTTAAGAAAAAAAAATAATATGAGAATTAATCCTGAGTTTTAGAAGTCAGATGATGGTTGAGATATTGTGGATTTCTTATTCGCAACCAATATTAACTAATAACACTGTCAACAGAAAGCGTTGTCAGCAATATGGTTCAACCATATTGATGAATGGGAAAGACGATTCGTATATGGATTAAAAACCCCTAATTGGATTTGTACCTAGTGTTATCAATGGTATTAGCAGAGATAGTTGATGAATGTCTCTCTCCTGATCATTTAAAGAGGAGTTAGAACTGATGCTACTATATGATTTAGAGATATGGAACTGAAATTGATAAATTGAGTTTAAACCATTAAGTTCTCTAGAGTCCAAACTTAAAATAAATATTGGCTTGAAACAATCCTTTAAACGTGAAATCTATGCACCAAGAAAACATATATAACTCGTTTCCAGATCACTAACCAATGATGTTTAAAGTGTTGAACCCAAGTAGTGAGTGAGAAAACAAACTAACAGATACGGGAACATATATCTGGTAAAAGACAAAAGGCTATGGCATCTACCTGGATCAATGCAAAATCACTACTTTTGTTTTCTGGCCAGCTTTGCGGATATTTGATCGTAGATGACAGAGAGATATTTGTGGGCTCAGATTCTCGAGCCTGTTTGGATGCAGGAAAAAGTTTAAATTTGGTGTGGTGAAAGAAAATGAGACATGTAGATTAGGTTTTTCTTTCCCGTTAGTTAAAGAAGATGAGTGGGTGTTCTGCACGATTAAGTTTAAGATAATTATTCTAAATTATGCCATATATGATATTAATTAAACTAAATCACTTTACTTATATTACTGGCATAACTGAGTATGATAGGTTTTTAAGCATCGCCATGGGTCTCTCCATTGCAACTATGTTTTGTTGCCCTGGCCCTTCTTCATGCACTAAAGATAGTTAAAAGCATCAAATACTTGTGCTTGATAATGTAATAACAGAAATTTCAACATAAATGAACATAGATATACAAAAAATAAAGGAATTGTTATAGACAATACCTCAGGGGGCCTAGAGAGTGCATTCCTTTCTGGGCCTGTAATACGAAGATTTATCATCCCCTCGGCCCTTCAACAACACCGTCTCCATTTTTTTTGCATGAACCATGTCCAGGGCATCAAGAGACTTGCACTCTTTAAGGCCCTGCAGTAGAAGTTCACCACCGATCATAAGAAAATATACTGTAGAGTTCACCACCAATCATAAGAAAATATACTGTAGGATCGAAAAACCTTGAAAGAGTCGATACGTGTAAGTCAGTACTGAAACTCTAAGAAGTGTTTCAATGTAGAAAAGAAAGCTAGATCAAATATTCGATAAACAAACAACCAATACAATTTCAGTGCAATACTCAAGGTTCGCAAAATTCAAGATCAAAGTTTGAAATCATACATTATTAGGCACATATTAAATCATATGTCAGAAGACTTACTGTGACTTTACTTGCGTTTGCACGTACAATACTTTTAGAATACTGTCACGGTCTTGAACTTCCCAATCGTGAACAACCGAACAGGTTCCCTTAAATTAAGGCCCAATGTGACAACTTCACCATCTCTGATATAATATTGATCTGTAACTGATCCTTGCTTTCTTGTAGCATAATTGTCAATAGAATGAAACTGACTAATAAACTTAACAAAAGGATTCAACTTGATGGATAATATAAGAAAATATAAGAGCTGATCCTATCAATATACGCATAACTTTACTACTTCCCTTGGCCAAAACTTTAAAGAAAGTAGCTAGACTTAATAGAACACATGAAGCATATTCAGTTACAGGCAATGCAAAGGACAATGCCTAAAGATTACGATGAGAAATCTATTCGTATGAATCATTTAGAAAAATTGAAATCATAACCCAATTCTTTCTTAAATATATCCAAAGACAAATTAACATAAGAAGCATAGCATGCTTACGTAACAATATATAGATAAGGTTCATTCCAATTTTAAGATTAATGATCTTAAAAGATACGCACAAATCAGTAAAGAAAGGAAATGGTTTGGTTATGCACCTTCTATTATTTAGATCTATAAATGGTGTGGTAGTCTTGTTTGCTCCTAAAACCGAGAAACCAAATAGTTTGGCAGGTATAAGGGAGGTATAGAAATCCACCAATTCATCACTGATGAAGAGTTTTCATATTTAGAATTGCTTGAGCGTTCGCCCTTGTGGTTAACAGCCATACATTCCTACCTACTGATCTACTCAAGCTGGGTATGATTGGGCGAACTATAAATGGAGCAAGAGCTTGAGTCATTTGACATTAATATACTCATAGGTATGTAGATTAAGCTTAAGCATGATGTCATATTTAAGCTTAAGAATTATGTAGATTAAGCATAGCTTAAGCTTGGAATAAAAAAAAACATTTTTAAGAAAGGGTTAGTTACAGCAGGGTTTTGGGGTTTTTCTTTTTTGGTCTTTTATAAAATCAGTACTATGTCATAACTAAAGAAAACTTTGCTCCCACAGCCAACCTACAAAGATTTGTCATGAATTTGAAAAACCCCAACTCTGATATAGACCAACTTTCAAACATTTAACATAAGTAATAAAATTGTTTCGCTGTATATATCTTTATAAGAATATTTGTCTGGCAACTATTTTAAAAATCTTTTAGGTTGATCGTTGTTACCCATTATATTAGTACTTTGTTATCCATCACTGTTACCTTTTTTTTTTTTTTTTTGATAAATTCAAGCTTTATTAGAAATATCAAGAACAGAGAATACAAAGCGATTCAAACTACAGTGATAGAGAAGTTCACCTATTGTTTAAAGCACTCATACAATAGCACCCCAAACCTCATCACAGATCATGACTACTCACTCAACCAGGTAGTAATTGGTCCTCCCAATTGAGCATCATCTCTCTAAACCTATTACCATGTCTCTCTTCCCTATTAGAAACTCAGTGTCATATAGTACCCAACACTTCCAAACTTGCCTTTGCTGTAGTCTTCTCCTTTCCCTGAAAGACCCTTTCATTTCTGGATTTCCATGTTGTCCATAGGACTGCATAAGGTGCCACTTGCCATAACAATTTGCTTAACCCTGTACCTTGAACCTTTGGCCAGTTGATCAACCATTCTTCCACCGAAACATACCTACTTGGGTTGGGCATTTGCATCCCAAAGGCATTAAAATGTCTGCCCAAAGCTTCTGAACCCACACACAACCCAGAAACAAGTGTTTCTCCGTCTCTTCTTCGGCACCACACATAGGGCATAAAATGCTAACATTCATGCCTTTATCCACCAATCTGCTCCTCGTCTGCACACTGTTCCAAAACACACATCACATAAAAAAATTTACCTTCATTGTAATGTGTGGTTTCCAGATCAGTTTGTAGTTGAAATTTGGATTTCTTCCTGCATACTCTCTCTTTGCGAGCTCCTCGTACAAACTTTTGACACTAAACATCCCTTGTTTACCCCATTTCCAAACCCATTGATCATCCGCCTCTATCAGTACTTGGTTAGCCACACACTTCATCAGACTATTCACTGCAGGCCTTTCCCTATCATGAGGTTGTCTTCTAAAATTGAAATCCCAGGTGATTCCATCATTGCTCCTCACAAAGAAATGATGGAATCTTAATTTATAGTCGTTTTCCTGCGAGGCGGATGTCTTTGAATACTATGATCGACTGTAAACTCGCCAAGTGGTTTGTTATACATACCAGCCGTCTTAAGGGTATGTAAGTGAAAATTGCTCAGAAATTATTGAATTATATGTCAAAGTGTAATTACTCATCAAAAGTATCTGAGAAGTAGGAAGAAATTTGGAGGGAGTAGTCCCTTTGCTTCCTAATGAAAACACATATTAGATTGAGGTTGAGAGAAAAAGACCCAATTTGCTTTAAGCAACACAGATCTTTGTATCTTTTTTTTTTTTTTTTTTTTAATATATATATATAAATACATCTGAGTGTCAATGAATGAGGCTATAGCATTTATGTTTATAACAATATCTAACTGATCAAGCATGCCCATGATGTGTGACAGGATTCAGTTTATGCATGATAAGTCTCTGACGTGTGTGTGGGGTAGTGATGTGGTTCCATTTATTATAGGAACATCACCTAGGGGCACCATATATATGAAACAATGTTTTAGACCATATATAAGCATGTATTATCTTCTAAATATTTCAAATATCATGGCTATACCATCTCTCTAACTTTACGCAATACCTTTAATCAGAACAAAACCTAAAAATAAAAAAATCATATATTAAAAAACATTCAGAATTATATTGAATGTTTGAATGACTATATAATGCTCATCAATAAAGGGTGTCAATAGTTTGGATAAAGACAAGTCATTTGGTCACTTATTCCCTTTTATACCACTTCTTCTCTTCGGTTTTTTTCTATCTTCTTCTTCTCATCTCTCTCAATTCTCTTTTTCTCCTCTCTCAATTTTCAATTCTCCTTCTTCTCCCTCTTTTTTCTTCTCTCTCTCAATTCTCCTTCTTCTCCATCTTCTATATTCTACCTTCTTCCTCTCCCTCCCTCTCTTTCTCTCTCAATTCTCCTTCTTCTCTCTGTCTCTCTCCAATTTTTCTTTTAAAATCGGTCCCCACCGTGTCACGGTTGTATATTATAATTTAATGATAAAATCGGAATATTCATGCCATGTGGCCCTCACAACTGCCTTCTAATCAATTTTAATTTCTAAGATATATGAATTGTCTGTAATATATTTTAATACTGCGAAAGTTTGAATTAGTCTATTTGTCACAGCACTTGCGAAAGTTTAAATTTTGATTAAAAAAAACATCATAATAAAACTTCATATAGTACTAATAAAAAGAATTACAATATTAGTAATTAAAAATTACTCACCTGTTGGTTGGGATGCTTTCAATTCAAGAGAGACGATTGGAAGAACGAAAGAAAATGTAAAGATAATCGCTTGGAGAACCAAAGATTATCGCTTGGAGAACCAAAGATTATACGTTTTTATTATTACTGTAGAGTAAAACACAATAGCAGTAGATTAAGTATTTAATAAAAATCGAACACGATGGTGGATAGACTAATTGAAGAAGATGATGAATGAATGGAATAAAAAACCCGTAGTGAGGAAGACTTACAGTGAATCTGTGAATGAGTTCTGAGTGGAAGATGCAAGGGACGATTGTAAGTGAAGTGGACGATTGTAATGATCTCGGTTTTAGAGAAATATTTTTTTAGAGTTTAGTAGACAACAAAATTCTAAACCAAACTGTTGATCTTTAAGAACCTTGGACCTTTTAATAAATCCATAAGCCCATTTTAGAAGCCCATATTCTGTCTTTATGCAGTTATGTTTGTCTTCCCATGTTTGTGTGTCCACGCACAGTATAATATAGATGCTTTGAAATCACATTTGTAAAAATTATATGCTTTGATTTCTTTATTATACCCTTTTCGAATGGCTCAGAACTGCTGGAAATGCAAGAGTACTATGCTTGCGATAGTTTGTCATCCCTTTCTTCAGTACTAAAAATACAGAGAATGTCATTCCTGCATGTTGAATTGCTTTTAAACCTTCAATGACGAGAAACTTTCTTAAAAGGGGAAGCAAACACGATGCCTCTAGGGTCGAAATCAAAGAGCTCACCAGTCTTAACAGGTTTATGAAGGTACCATGTTCATGTTCATGTTCATGTTCAAATGCCCAACTTTGATGACAGCTTATTGTAAATTACTGTATTGCATTTCAACCGGTTGAGATGATTATTGCATTTCGACTAGTTCGTGTGATTGTATACAAAACTTGGCAAAAGTTGAACTTAAACAATGTTGTTTGCATGCTATTATGTGCTCAACATGGCGGTTACACCCTAGTTTTGGCGGTTTGTGGCTAAAGCCTTCTCCACATTATACTTTTAGAGGTTCCCTCTGCTGTTTAACTGGGTCAGAGCATTTTCCCCCACCCACATACTTCCTCCTGTTCAATCTATCACGCGAAATGAGAACCCCTTCCAAAAGGATAAAAAAAGAGCTCAAGAGCTCCTGCTCAGTCAATGACTGTTAAGTGAAGTTTGCTTCATTGTTTAGTTGCCGAACGCCATCTTAATTCTACAAATTTTCTTCCTTGAACCATTATACCATTTTCTTCTTTACATTTATTCATTTTGTGAACAAGGGGTTAAATTTGCTTAAGCAACTCACATTGTTCATAACCATAACTCCATAGTCCACTATAGATGGAAAAAAGATATAAATTGCCATTATGATATGGTCAAATTTGCTTAAGCAACTCACATTGTTCAACATTCTAAACCAATTGGCCTAAAACAAAGTATAAACATTATTAGTCATTAATGTATTTCACTATTTCTCTAATGGATTTAATTATAGTATTAATTATTGGTTCAATGTATGTTTAATAAAATTTCAAATACAACACTACTTCTCTTTCCCAGTTACATACATACAAGTACACAACCATTATATAAAGTCTTTATGCTATCACATTCTTCACAACCAGCCATGGCTTTTCATGCATTGAATCTAGCTTTTGTTTTTCTCTGTCTTCATCACTTCTTTTTACATCCTTGCCTTGTAGTTACTTCTGATCATGTTCTTAATATAAACTACATGACAGTTCCTTCATCAGTTTTCTTATCAGCAATCAATTCAACAATTGAAAATGTGAAGGTGGCACAAAATCTTGCTGTGTTGATGTTTGCCGATAAATCTAAAGATACTGGGATGATGAATGCGATTGGTGATTGCGTTGAATTGCTTAATGATACAATGGATGATCTTAGTATGTCCCAATCAGTAATACAGTACCTCGATTGTAAGTATAATCTTAGTAAAATTCGTTTTAGCACTATTTTCGTTTTGCTAATTCTAATGTCAGATTCACCCTAATAAAGTCGTAAGTATGACCTCTACTCATTCAAAAATTTGTGACAGGTGAATCTTGTGGCACTGGAAACAGGAATGCAGATTTAAAGACATGGTTAAGTGCAGCAATTTCAGACCAATATACATGCATTGAAGGGCTTCAAGGTGTGCAAGGTTTAGACAAAATAAACTTTATTAACAATCTCCAGTCAATAATCTTCCAGGTCTCAAACATTCTTGGCATGGTAAGTGATATTTCATTTGGTGATAATGGTAATTTTCAAACACGACAAAAGCCATCTGAAGAAATTCCAGTATCAACTTTTGTTGTTGTTGCTAAGGATGGATCAGGAGATTTCATTAGTATTATGGATGCTGTATTAGCTGCTCCTAGCAAGAGTAAGCAAAAATACCTTATTTACATTAAAAATGGTACATATAAAGAAAATGTAGAAATTAAAAAAGACAAATGGAATTTGATTTTGATTGGAGATGGAATGGACTCAACTATCATATCTGGTAATCGAAGCGTCATTGGAAGTAAACACAAATTGAAAACATATGCAACTGCTACCTTATGTGAGTATAATCTTATTTTTCAAAAAGAAATTAATCTTTACGTTTTTTGAGTGCTCATTAATTATTTAATCCATTGGGTTCATCTGCAGCTGTCAGTGGCCAGAGATTTATGGCGCACAATTTGACAATAGAGAACACAGCAGGGCCAAAGTTAGGTCAAGCTGTTGCACTCCGATCAAATTCAGATCTCTCAGTGTTCTACAAATGCCGCTTTCGTGGATATCAAGACACTTTGTATGTGCACTCCAATCGCCAATTCTACCGAGAATGTGAGATCACTGGGACTGTGGACTTCATCTTCGGAAAGGGAACTGCAGTCTTCCAAAACTGCACCATACTGGTTAGAAAACCTGGCAATTCATACATAACAGCCCATAGTCGTATCAGCTCGAATCTAACAACAGGGTTTTCAATCCAATTTAGTAATATTTCATCTGATTTTATACCAAGCAGTAAGAAGTCTGCATTCTTAGGCAGACCTTGGAGAGAGTATGCAAGAACAGTTTTCATGCAGTCTTATTTAGGTGACATTATTAGACCTGAAGGGTGGAAGCCTTGGAATGAGACAATGAGGTTGGATAAACTTTATTATGGGGAATACAGAAATATTGGACCTGGAGCCAATCTTGATAGAAGGGTTACATGGCCAGGTTACCATGTAATGAAATCATCAGAGGCTGAAACTTTCACTGTCGCTAATTTTATAAACGGAGATCTCTGGTTGCCATCCACGAGCGTTACATATGCTGGTGGATTAGAAGCCAATTAAATTATATCTACGTTCGCCATGTCCAAGATAGTACCAATAGCTTTCAGGTCTCGTTGTGTAATATAAGAAAAAAGGCTCTCAAATTGTTATTTTTTTTTTACTGCAGCCCTTAGAATAACGAGTTTTGAGTCATGTATAAGTAATATTTTCCAACTCGTAGACAAACAGAATGCCCTTGATTTCTTTTGTATCTTAGTTGGACAATTTGGATTTCGAGACCATCTTGAAACAGAGCACCCTGCTTTCTGTTGCGCATTCAACTGAATTCTATGCTTCCAACATCATTCTTTCTCTGCATCTAGTTTCATGGTTTGGGTACCTTATATGTTATGAAATGGACTCAATTTGTAGACCAATGCTGCAAGAAAAACCAAATAGCAGGAGTGTAGGACACAATATGTCCTAGCATGGATACACCAAATGTGTAGGATAAATTAGATATTAAAAAAATGGTAAAATGATCAAAAAATACAACGTACTTTCACAAATTTTTCACTTTATACAATATACTAAAAATCACGCCAAAATATCAATGTACTTTGAAAAAAATTTCACGTTATACAATCTGTCCAAAACTAGGTAACGGACTGCTTACGTGGCCAATAATTATCTACGTGTATTTTAAAAAAAAAAAAAATTAAACAACATTTCCAACACATTAAATGAGGCACATGTTTCTCACATGATTGACCTCCTTCTTCCCTATTTTAACAATTGAATTCAACAAATGTAAAAATCCCCAAATCTGTAAATCCCCAATTCAATTTCAAACCCTATCTTTTGTGTTTTCATCTTTTAGTGTTAAACTAATTACTAGTTATTATTTATTTGAAAGAGGATTTTTCTTTTACACACACAACAAGATTGTTCCACACCGATTCTTTCTTGAGATTCACCAATTCACTATACATTAGTGTTTTATTGGGGTTTTAGTTGTGAGAAAATGGTTAATTAAAATTAGGGTTTGAAGAATTAAAGAGAAGATTTAGGGTTCACATTTGCTATGAGAAAAAGAGATGGAAGAAATGTTGATTTAGGGGTTTCGATATAATGGAGTAATACATCTATATCACTAACATCTTGGGATTAATAGATGGTTTAGATGTAAACATTTGTTGATGATGACATGTTTTAAAGTAGATGTATTGGTTTTAATTTTACAATCAGCATTTCTTTAAAAAAAATAAAAATACATGTAGATAATTATTGGCCACGTAAGCAGTCCGTTAGTTAGTTTTAGACAGATTGTATAACGTGAAATTTTTTTTAAAGTACATTGATATTTTGGTGTGATTTTTAGTACATTGTATAAAATGAAAAATTTGTGAAAGTACATTGTATTTTTTGATCATTTTACCTAAAAAAATTAACTTGATATATTAAAGTTAATAATCTAACATATAGATTTCATTGGTGCTAATACGACCCTCAAAAGTAAACTTATTCTAACATTTCCCTAATGAAAGTTTTTAATTTTCTGGCGACGATGCTCTAGCCTCAACAAACAATGACAGAGAACTGAATTGAATCAAAAGCTCAACTTCTGGATTGTCCCAAGGCTCACAATATCACAGTAGCTAGCATATTCAGAAAGTTGCAAGCACAATATCACATAGTCACCTGGACTACACCTCCCTTCTTCGTTTTCGTGTTTTTTTCTTTGAAGTTTTGGCTGAAGTCTTCCTTGATTGTCTCAAATATGTACCTGATTTTAATGGAACTAGGCTCGCAACATGAGGCACTATCGCTTCTATTTTACTCCAATACACACCTTGTAATCCATATAGGTAAATGTTTTTTTCTTTGGGTCATACACAATGAGTTTTCTTCCATTCCTCAATACAATGTTACCACTTTGAGCAAAACACAATGCCGTAGTAGGAAGTAGAGCTAATGGAAGAACATTTTTCCCTATGAAAAATAATTTATACCACGAGTCATTTGCATATATTATAAGTTTTCATCGCCCATATATCGATAAACTCACCACAAAACCTACCAAGATAACATAATTTTCCTTCTAGCACACCCAGAGTAGTGTCAGCAGTATATTTAGCAACAGGTGGCAACATCTCACGAAACGTGTTCTCCTTAATATCAAAACAGATTATTATTAGGGCTGAATCACTGTAGGGGTACTATATACAACATACATGTGGCACCATCTCTACCGTCCATCATAGTGCCACATGTCAACATTTAATGGGCTCCCTCTTGATGGCACAAGTTACAAAGTTAAGCCTTATTATTACAAAGATATTTTCTCCATTATTACCCTATTAATTGTTAAGAATGGAGTTATATTGTAGCCTATAAATATAAAGGCAAACTACTCATCTTCTCATGGTCTCATAGTAAATCATACACAAGACCTCAACACTCTCTCATGAGACCTCACCTCTCAGGTCTCATCTCTCTCTTGAGCTCTCTCCATTATCGAGCTCCCATTTTGTATCACCACTACTATAATAAAGTTCATTCTCTCTCTCCGTGGATGTAGGCACAATTGCCGAACCACGTATACAATGGTGTTCACGTCTCTACTTTATTATTGGTCATATCATACACATCATCATCTTTCATTAATGTATTGACCAACTTCACAAAAATGGTTAATACAATCACATTTTCTTTTAGCAAGTTTAAGAGAAATCGAGCACACAACCTTATTTAGTGAGTAAACCAGGACTTGATCAGAATGCCTATAATCCCAACCTTAAAGAAGAAATTTAAACTGCACCAGTTTGTAATCTTCAATAGTTTGATCATACCTAAATCCATAAACATGTGAGTGAAAGGAACCATATGTATCAAGCTCATCTGTATCAGACATATCTACAATCTTGTATTCTCTTGTAGATGGATTCAATAAACATATAGAAAAACTCTGACCTAAACAAACTATAGCTGGTCATTTGCCCATTCTCACTGCATATAATAGCTGGTCATGCATGGAGTGACAGACACAGTATTCTATAAAGCACACACTGAAACACGACACCAGCATTGGAGGCTGGATTTGTGACTACTAACATCGATCATTGCAGTCATCTATCTGCTGAAAATGGTAGTTGCAAGATCCAAAATATGATCCCTCTAGAGTCTAGTCATAAGAAGCACTGATCCAAGAGATGATCCCTCTAGTCACCGGCGATGTAGTATATCACCATAAGCGATGTAGAACTTCATTTCTATGATGGCAGTTTGGCACAAATGCTATTCTTATTAAATGGGTTGCTTATTAAGTTATTAGCAACCTATAGACTAGTCAAAAGATACTATGTTCTATGTACAACAGAATCAAAGGTGATGTAGCTATCAGATACAGAGGTACTCTGAAAAAGCCAGAACCATGGTCTGAATTCTGAAAATAACATTATTAACAAAGACTCATTCAGAAAAGAAATTTTCAAACATGAAAGCCTATATATATAGAGGCAACATGGAACAAGAATAGGTAAGACTATACTCCAAAGTGAAGTCTACTAATCTCTCTCTTAAACTTTCTTTCATTCATCATTTTGATTTGTACCATGTTCCATGAGTGTAGCCTTAGAAGAAATAACGGTAAACTTTCTTATGTCTTGACAGGAATTTGTGTTATGATGATCTATCCTCTCAAAATCCAACTTGCGTTTCTGAAAAAATAATCTGGTAAGTAACATTCATATATCATCTGATCTGTAAACAAGAAATTATCTCTTAACAATTTTTAAGTAGACCAAGCAAAGAAATGGATTGAACATATACTAAAGTAATACAATATTGACCAAGATTTCTTGATCATGTCTGCAGTGTTTTAATGACAAGTGTGGCTGGTGTGGATAAAATGGATGGATGTGTCCTTATCATTTTATTTACTTGGAAACCGCTGGCTCAATGATCTTGATGGCTTGGAACGATGATAACACTTCTCGATAGAGTTCAGCCCCTGATCAGCTTCACAACAACATTATGATCAGGACTGCAAGACAACATTTTTTATAGGTTATCTAATATGTACCGGAGAACTGATTTGTAATTTTGCCATCATTAAGAAAATTGTCCCATTAACACAAACAGGGGCCTGGCGAAAAAAGAAGGCAAGCGCCAGCATTATGAATTTCATCATCAAAATTTTAATAGGGTTACACCAGATGGGAAAGTGAGTGTAGTTGTGTAACATAGATTCAATTTTCCATAGTATTATTGTCATGGTTTCGGAATCCATAACTTTTTCCAACTATTGAAGATGATTTTTAGCTACTTTACATGAACTTTTATTAATCAAGCCTTGTTGCAGCAAATATTACACAACACTTATTTAATTTCGATGAATGCATTGCACTTGTGAAAAAACAATACATAGAGCAACACATTACTAGGTTTGATCATACTTATCCTCTGCTCTCCATCTCACTCTCTAAGGGCATCGATCTCCAATGGTTAGGCTAAGTGTATAATAGCATTTGGTTTACACTTTTTGCTACTTAATGGTGGCTTGTCAAATAACAGATTTTTAGCATTGGCCTCATTCTGTTAGGTAAAGGGGTAAATCATAAACATACACGTTAGAATGAGGTCAAGGTAAAATTACCTACCATACCATAACTCTCTTACGGTATCATGAATAAATGTTTCAGATCATAGGCGAAAAAATCGTTTTAGTCCGGATATCCGATCTCCAAAAAACCGGATTATTCCGCGAATATCCGACCTCCCATGTCGGATTTTTGAGGTTTGGTAAATTCCAATGTACCGGAATTTTTCTCGGATATTCGCGAATATTCGCGAAAAATTCGGAAAATTGGGAGGTTTTCTGCACTTTTCGTGTTTTTCTTCTGATTTCGATATATAAACTTATAATTAAAAGAAAAACATACATTACAAATTAAACACACGACAAATCATACAAGGAAGCTAAGACGGAACTATTACACAAGATAGTTTTACTCATAGGTGAAAAATGCCGACCGTCTATTCACTACACAAAAACAAACCTTGGATACAAACAGACAACAAGTGAATGAAAACTTTATAAAAGTGAGAGAGAACTTCACTTTGGCATGGGCGTGCTTTTTTTTTCGTTTCTTTCTGATATATTGCTCTTGGAGGGCCATGAAGTTCGTCGCGAAAGTTTCCAAACGTCTAGTGCCTTTTGGACCTTTTTTTGATAATCTCATCGAAAATTCTAGTTCGGGGGGATTAAAAATAAATGTGTTAATTTTATAATCGAAAATTTCATAAATTTCGATATATATCGGTTTTTGCCGAATATTTCGTGAATATCCGATAAATGCCGACCGGCATGGGGTGTTTTAAATTCCGTTTATATGCCATATGCCGTACCGATCCGATCTCCAAAAAAACGGAATATTTCGTGAATATCCGGTCGGCAAAAACGATTTTTTCACCTATGTTTCAGATCACACCTCTCTTACGGTTTCGAATTAAGATTTTACCAGACTGCAACTCTCTTGCGGTACGATAGAAGCCACACCCAAGTTACTGGACCGCAACTCTAACTGGACTGCAACTTACTTGTTGTTTCATTTTTAAATATTAACCAGACCGCAACTTACTTAGGGTTTGGGTTTGGGCTTTATAAAACCACAACTCAGATGTTGTACATTATATTTAATGTAAAACAGTTTGGATATGGTTCATGCATGAAGTTTTAATTTGGGTTTGGATCCGGATCTGGTTTGAAGTAAATAAATATGGTTCGCATCATTTACATTACTACCTCCATGGTTATCAAAAGAATGAACTTTATTGAGGTCTATATCCATTATCATAAAGGTGTGATGTGATATTTGGAAGACTAATTATTTGATCATTTAGGAGACAGAAACTACTATGTCGTGTGTTCTTCGTGATGAAAAATCTATTTTGTGTTCATTATCTACCAAAACCTTATAATTATATTTGAAACTTTTTTCATTAAACTCTGTAATTAGGTAGTGGGCTTTCTCCTAACACACTGGGTTTTTTCTCCTAATATATAGTGTTCATTTTCTTCTTGGATTTTTGGACAAATTTTGTTATTATATTTACGCTACATCATTGGGCTCTTTTTTAGCTTGTATAATAAGACATTGTATAATACTATAATGTACACTTTGAAGGTTTAAAAGATGAGTTGGGGCTTCTATTTTAGCCCAACCATTGGAGATGCTTCCGTAATGGATTTAATGGCAGTTTAGCTGTATATATTTATGCAATTAATGGACTTAATGGCAGTTTAGCTGTCCACAATGGATTTAATGGCAGTTTAGCTGTATATATTTATGCCATTAATGGATTTAATGGCAGTTTAGCTGTATATATTCTGTCTGCAGTTATAATTTGGGGCAATTTGTGATCTCCATGAGTGAATTTTTTTTTTTTTCTCAAGTGAGGATGATGGGATTAGGTGGTATCGGAAAACAATGAGCCATGAGACTTTCTTGATTGATTGGTTTTTTCTTGGTAAATTTTGGGATAACGTTCAGCAATTTTGCCTTCTAAACTCCTTTGTTCCATTTCTTTTACTCCTTTGTTCCATTTCTTTTTGTGGTTAAGAAGATCTTGTAGATGAGAAATGATTTGTAAGAGATGGTCTTGGGAAATCCGGACGTGACAGATCTCTTTCCAGCAAAAGAATGATTGGATTGGGTATTATTAGAAAACATTGACTTGATTGTTTCATTCATCAATCGTTATGTAAGTATTCATTTGAACCGTAGTATGTGTTTTTTTTTAAATAATTTTGTTTGGTTGTTTGAAAGTTTTGAGAATGTGGGTTGTTTGGGATTAGGTGGTATCGGAAAACAATGAGTCATGGGGCTTTCTTGATTGAGTTTATTTTTCTTCTGGTTATTTGGGAAATTTTAGTGGACAGTCCTCTAAGAGAGATTGTTGGCCTCTTTTTCTCTCATATAGTTATACAACCCATAACCTTGTCTTCAAGAAGAAGCTCCTCAGTCCTCACATGCATTCATGGGTTGATTGGCTTCCTATTAAGACAGATTTTGGTCGACAGTCCTGTAATGGTTATTTAGAAGATATACTACAACCACTGCCTAGAAAAAGAAAGACGACGATGGATGGCTTTCTTCCTTATCTGTTGCTTAGCAATGATACCTTTCCTCAGTGGTATAATGACAGGCATCAACAAAGCCCTTCAGAAGAATTTAGTCATATATCTCAACAATCTGATATGTATAAATTCAAAGGAGATTCTGGTATACAGTTGTCTACTGCCTTATCAGAAGATATTCAAAAGATTGATGGCTCGCTTCCTTATCTGTCTTCTAAAGAAAACTTTCGACAAGGGGATGATGACATGATTCAACCTCACCATCCAGCAGAAGATCCCCATATGTATCAGCAATTGGATGTGCTTCCTTTTGATGGAGATTCTGATGAGCAGTGCGATACAGGTTTATTAGATGATATGATACACCCTCTTCCAGAACAACCAAAGATTGTGAAGCATCTTTCTATACCTAATTTATATGATAATGAGACGTCTCAAGCATCGGACGATGTCATGCAATTACTTGACACTCCACATCAAACTCCAGTCGTGGATGAAGGGCTTCATGTGTCTGTCTTGGTTGAAAAGGAGGATACGGAGCCAAAAATTGCAGATAATGTGGCAGGAACTTATTTTGGAAAACGAAAGACAAAGTGTATGACTGATCTTTTGACTGCAGAACAAGTTGAGGAACGTATCAAAAATGTAAGGCAGCAATTCGGGCAGGTTAGTCCCTTTGTCATGACTCATGGGCAATGCAATTATTTTAAGCTGAACATATATCCTGCATTTAATAATTTGGTTGGTTGTTTGAAAGTTTTGAGAATGTGGGTTGTAGCTCCTTTGTGTGTACTCCAAGTATGTGACAAAATGTTGCAATAAGTTTTTATATAGGTATACATTTATTTAAAAAAATCAGTAGTGATGTTTCCCCTTTGGATGGATCAACATATTGGTAGACGAGAGATCATTAAACATCTGTGTTGGTTTGTAACGTAGTTGTTCTTGAACTAGTAACATTGTTATATACTCTATCACTATGAAATATTATCTGATAATATCATAATATTATATGTAATAGCTACTTTCAGTAACGAAAACAAACTAGGTTTAGACGAATCAATTAGGTTCGTCTATCGTTTACTTAGACATGTGAGTTTATCCGAATCTGATGTGAGCCCAATGAACATTTGCTAGCTGAATTAATTCACTGGTTTCCTGTCAATGTTCCCTAGCTCAAATGTGTTTAACTGTTTGTTTATTTTTCAGTCTTTTTTGTTAAATCATATAGTTCGTGGGAGAGAGTTTGTGTCTTGAGATATCCGGAACAAATAGATCATAATTCAAGAGTATTTGTCGGTATATGCCAAATATGCCATTGTAAGTAGCATATAGTTCATGTTTATCCTAGTACATCATATAGTTCAGTTTAGGGCATGATTCTGTTTTAGTATCACTCTGTTTTTTATTGCTTTACCATGGCTTGAGAATTTTGCTTAACAGTGTTCTGTCTGCAAAGAAATGGAGTAATTTGTTATTCGTTAATTGCAGGAAAGTTGTCTATGAATCTGAACTGAAGACAGAGGACAATGATGACGAACTTGAGTCTCCTAAAAGCAGAAATATCTACGTTTACACACGGCGTTCTTCGAGCATGTTTTGATGACAACAAACATGAGTTCTGTGGTCCTGTTCTCATCCAGAAAGTTAAAGAAGACATTGTTATTAGAAAAATTCAAAGACGGGTTCTTTTCAGCCTGTTTTTGCTTCGATTTCTGGAGTGGGGATGATGGGATTAGGTGGTATCGGAAAATATTGAGCTACGAGTTTTTCTCTTAGTGAGCTTATGTTTCTTAAAATTTGGGATGATGGCATTTGGTAACTTGTTCATTTTTATCCAAGTACATCAATTTACAATACTATAATGAAAGTGGGGAGATGGCATTAGGTACCATCTACCCCGATCTATTGGGATTGGATTGAGTATGCTTTGAGCCGTTTCATTAAATCTGATCCGTTTTACAGTACCATAATGAAAGAATGTAAATCAGGGAACCCAAATTTATGCGAGGACCGGATATTCACGAAATATTCTGTTTTTTTGGAGATCGGATCGGTACGGCATACGACATATAAACGGAATTTAAAACACCCCATGTCGGTCGGCATTTATCGGATATTCACGAAATATTCGGCAAAAACCGATATTTATGAAATTTATGAAATTTTCGATTATAAAATTAACACATTTATTTTTAATCCCCCCGAACTAGAATTTTCGATGAGATTATCAAAAACGGCATTTAAAGGAGAAAATTAAGAAAACAAAAAAATACCCAAAATGGTGTTTGGATTTGATAGAACGCAGATGGGAAAAGCAATTGTCCCACACACTGCATAAAGCTGGTAAGATCGATTAAATCATTTTGTCATTTAATAGTACAAAACTTTTGGAAACGTTAATAAAATATTCGTATAAACAGCATACTGGTTGAATCCGGCTATCTTGTATGGACCCGACTCAGGAGACATCGCTTATAACTCTGATCTTATGAATGCCCTAAAAAAAGCTATCGAAAGGTTAGTCAGCAACGAAGACAAACAAGCTGTCTGTATGAATGAGGTATAATCAATTGCAAATTACAAAAATACAACTATTGATATGTAAGTTAGTAGAAGTCTATCTAACCAAATTGGCAATGTGTTTATGTAGTTGAGGATATTTCGAGAGCGAACAGGTTCCTTTGGTACTGTTTTGGCGCAAAAGTCTATTTTTCGCCAATAACCTGGTGAGTTATTAAAAGTCTTGAAATAAAATTTGGAAATTATAAAACGAGATGACATATATTGACACTACTATTTTGTATGTTATCAGCTGAGTGGTGGGTAAACTTTGGCACTGATACTCCAAGCTTGAGGTTTTTAGCAGTACGAATCCTCTCGCAAACGGTTGCATCCTCTGGATGTGAACGGAACTGGAGCACATTTGGCATGCTACATTCCAATAGGCGAGCAACAGTTACAATGCAACATTTGCATGACCTGGTGTACGTCCACTACAATTTGAGGCTGAAAGCAAAACATGCAAGAAGGGTGGCAGAAATTGACAAAGATTTAGTTGACCTGACTGAATTGTATCCCGCTGACTATAAGGATGATGCACCGATGGATTGGATCGTTAACGAAGATGAACTTGATCTTGAACTGGATCAAGCACCTCGGATCCCAAACGCGGAAATTGCTGCGAGGCTTAATGTAAGGGTCGAAGACAATATTTTGCCCGAAGAACCACGACACACAATGTTTGACGTCCGTGATTCTCCTGATGACCCCGTTGGGGACCATCCTAATATTCTTGGTGATGGTAGTGACCTGTTCAGAAGTAAATCAGTTCTACGTTCACGTTCACCTTCCGATGATGATGATGGAGATGGTGACCAAAACCTAGATGTTGGTTGTCAAAGGGGAAGATCAGAAGCCAGTGATTCACTAAGAGAGCGCACCCCAGAAGCGATTCATTTTACGGGGGAGTCTCAATTTCTTTTTGCCACCCAAGATGAAGACCATGCTGGATGGCAACAACCAAGAGAAGGAAAACGACCTCGACAGAAAAGACCGCATCCTAAAACGGAAACAGAATCATCTAGGGTATCTTCCCAAGGTTCATGGAACATTCCTGACCAGTTTTCTTCCTAAGGTTCGTGGAACCTCCCTTATTCTCAAACCAACATCCAACCTACCTATGTTTACCCTCATTTTTCTTATGGTAACATGGGAACCTCCCAAAGTGATGATTCCAGTGTACCATCCTACCAAACCCAACCAGATGACAGTGGTTCTTGGTTTCCTAATATAGGGAGTTGGTTAGCCCTAATGACAAGTGGGTCGGACGTGCAGTCAGCCGATACATTAATGCCGGTTCAACAATACTCGAGATTTCGAATCATTTACTCTGTATTGTATGGATCAAGATGCATATGATATGCATATTGACCAATTCAGGTCATACGAGCAAACAATGTCATGGGAATATTACTGTACTGAGTTCGTCCCCACACGTATGCGACTCGAAGCTCATCGGTTTGACAGGGGGCGTCTATCATTCTGGGGTTAGCATGTCTTTTATTTTGATTATTAAAATAAAACTATGGGTTGAGTTGTAATGAGGTTGTTTGTGTTTAGTTCTTGTATTGTAAACATATAAAAGTTCTATGAATATCCGCCCGATATTTACGATTTTTTCACCTATGAGTAAAACTATCTTGTGTAATAGTTCCGTTTTAGCTTCCTTGTATGATTTGTCGTGTGTTTAATTTGTAATGTATGTTTTTCTTTTAATTATAAGTTTATATATCGAAATCAGAAGAAAAACACGAAAAGTGCAGAAAACCTCCTAATTTTCCGAATTTTTCGCGAATATCCACGAAAAATTCCGGTACATTTCAATTTACCAAACCTCAAAAATCCGACATGGGAGGTCGGATATTCGCGGAATAATCCGGTTTTTTGGAGATCGGATATCCGGACTAAAACGATTTTTTCACCTATGGTTTAAACAACCCAATAGATGTTTACAACTACAGTATTGGGTTGTTTAAAATTTTGTGGAGGTGGATGTTGTATAAAACCCAATAGATGTTTACAAAATGTTGCAACGAATTTTAATGTAGGTATACTTTTATGGTTAGATTGTCAAAATGGTACAGTATTTGGTATAGAAATTTTTTTTTTATTGAATCGCGGTCTGAATCTGAGTCTTAGTCGCGATCTGCACTGTTAGGAAGTGAAAATTTTGTATGCGATGATCCTTAGAAGTCGATAGTTGTCTCCAAAAATGAGGTAGTTCATATAGCGTATATTTATATGCTTTGAAATCATATTTGTATTGGATTATGTCTCTAGGTTTCTTGTGGGCAGTTTGGCACAGATGCAATTCTTCTTAAACCTAGAGTCAAAGATATTCACTCTGTACAACAAAATCAAAGATGATGTAGTTAAAGTCAGATAGATGCAGAGATACTCTGTGAATAACCCAGAAACAGGTCTGATTTCTGAATATAACAAAGACTCAGTCATGATGCATGGAAGTGAAGAATCAAACTAAGCAAGTTTGAGATTATCTTTCAATACATGACATGAGAATACAATTAGTAGATTATTTGAGATTTTCAACTTAAATCTGAGGCATGATGCATAAATAAATTTTAATGTAGTGTTAACTGTTGATACCTCTCAGGACTCAGGCTAATCTCGATCATGCCTCAGATTTGACAGTACATGCCATAACCAAAAACTCTGTTGTTTTTCGTAAAAATAAGCGATTAACTCAGTCCGCTGCACAGTTTGGGATGACTCACAGAGGAACTCGCGGAACACAATTTGCTAGGAAACAACGGCGAAAGGTTGTCACCTGCGTCGCTGCGTGCATAGTGTAAATAGCACTCGGACATCCTTTTATCACAATAGCGACCTATATGAGTAGCCGAAAAACACCCACATACATGTGCATGTGCAAGGAAGGCTCAAATAATAGTAGGGTAAAGTAGTCAGCTTACCAGGTTGGGTATCAACTAGCATATTGTTGGCCAATCCTCATGTTTGGTGTCACTTGGTTTGCACAGATGCAATTCTTCTTTAATGGTTTGCTTATTTAGCAACCTATAGTCAAAGAAAGATACTCACTATATGTACAACAGAATCAAAGGTGATGTAGTAGCCTACTTCTCTCTCTGCCATTTTCTTCTTTATCTCATTTTGATTTAAATCATGTTTCATGACTGTAGACTTAAAAAAGTATTAAAGCTAAGTTTTTTTATATGGTTTGACAAGAATTTGTGTTATAATGATCTATCCTCTCAACTTTCAAGAGCTTGAGTTTCTTCAGCGCAGGTTTAGTAGAATCCCTAGCGTTCCTGCCAGGGCTTTCTTCGCAGTAGAAAGGTCTTCCTAGTTCTTCACCTTGTTTGCAGCTTCTTCACAAGTTCAAAGACTTTATAAGCTGGACTTCCTTCTCATCGCTAGCCTTTAGAAAACATTTCAGTTATACTCTGAACTGTTTGCACAAGTTCAAGTATATGCTCTCCCACATCAGACAGCTGAGAAGATATTATTCTATGAATGTATTGCATTTAATTAAAGATGATCGATCAAGTCACGGAATTACCCAACCTGCCTATTGACTAGTTGGAAATTTCCACTCAATCCTTCAAACTCAGTCTTTAAGATCTCTTCTAGTAGCTTGGCCATCTCTTTCACAAATACAAATAGTAACTAAGCACATGTGATATATACATAATGTTAAAAATTTCCGTCAGTTTTGTACATCTAATGTTGTTCAAATGTGATATATAGTTCAGTTGTAAATATTCACAGTTCATCTCTCAATATTGTTCAAACTGATTACACAATCTGTAGGTAATCAGTTCTTGCAAGTTTAATTTATATTAACCGAACATATATTAATAGCGATGACAGTTTTTGCTCATTTTCATCACGTTAATTTTTGTTTGAGTTGTTCAATCGTTGACAATACTTTGCTGCAGCAAATATTTCACTACCTTAAGTGATCTTAGACGAATGTATTGCATTTAATTAAAAACGGTGGATCAAGCTCATTCTCTCCCTTATGTTATGTGCTACTCCTAAAACCCTTTTACTACTAGGAATGCTCTTAGATAAGTTATTATTTGATCATACTAATTTATCCACCTAGAGGTTAACTCAAATTAATACTTCAAGTGAAAACTTCATGTTTCCCCAGGAGATGATTCTAAATTTAGGGAAGTATTGCTAGCATATGGTTGGTCACTTGGTCCTAGTCAGAAAGCATGTTGTCTTGAAGTTCTCCTCCTCTCACTCTCTCAGTCTATCATCAGGAGACTCGACGCGTTCTCTTCAACAACTACTTTTCGGGTAAAGTAATTGTTTCCACATTAGTTGTGTGAAAGTTCTGGTACTAACCAAATACTACAGGAGCGATTTGGATTTGAGTATTTGAGAGGATAGATCATTATAAAACATATTCCTGTCCATAACACAAAAAGAATAATCATTATGTTTTCTAAATTTAAAAACCAAAAATAAAATTTCAATGAAATCATGAGAGTTTTCAAAGCAAACTTAATATACCCTTGTTTTCCTTGTATGTATATATATCATGGAGCATGATACAAATCAAAAGGATGCAAGAAGACAGAGATGTAGCTAGGCTTCACTTTGGAGTAGTCTTACTCTTATCTATTCCATGATGCATATATATATAATGTGTGTTTCTGTTCTTACACTTTCTAAGTTTAATGAATGAGTCTTTGTTTTGTTCAGAATTCAGACCTGTTTTTTCAGAGAGTATCTCTGCATATCTGAACTTAGCTACATCACCTTTGATTCTGTTGTAAATAGCGAGTATCTTTAACTTTAGGTTGCTTATAAGTTTTATTGTGGCCACAACATACATAAAAGATGAATAGATTGTGATTTTTTTGTAAGATATGAGTGTTATCCTCAAGGTATGCAGGGATGTGAACGAGTTTAATTAAAACCTAGGAGCTAGGAGGCAACGTTTATTAACTAAGGATGCAGTAATGTTCATGTATAAATGTAAAAATCCTTTCATAGTTACAATATAAGTATATAACAGAGAATCCAAACGGTGTAGAAGCACACATTTATTTGTGAGGTTTAACTCGTGCAACTACTGTCCTTCTCAAGGAGTCAAATTTGTTCAAAACTTAGTTTAGTTTTCAGTTAGGGGTGGTGAGCTTTGCACTAATATCTAGACCTGCATTCCTCGCGTAGTGCTGCCAATGAGAACAGAAGGAAAATTTGATCCTTCTTTATGGGAATGTGAAAGCTCAATATTTTCCGATACCACCTAATCCCATCATCCCCTCATCGAATCTTATGATCGGAGAGTCACAGACATCAAGATGAACTAGGGTTTTGTTTGGAGTAAATAAAAAGCATGGAAACTGTGTTACCTATGTATATAAACTGTGTTACCTATGTATCTAATCTATTCTTGCTCCATTGTGTTACCTATGTATATAAACTGTGTTTGACAATAATTTCATAGTTTGATTCTTTTTTCTAGTCTTTGTTATGTTCAGAATTCAGACCTGTTTCTGACATTTTCAGAGAATCTCTGTATCTGACCATACCTACATCACCTTTGATTCTGTTGTACATATACAGCATAGTGAGTAT
Source organism: Aquilegia eximia (assembly GCA_023053565.1). NCBI lineage: Eukaryota > Viridiplantae > Streptophyta > Magnoliopsida > Ranunculales > Ranunculaceae > Aquilegia > Aquilegia eximia. Next base: position 17,081,994 of record JALIGU010000005.1, read on the forward strand.
CTTTGACTTTAGATTGCTATTAAGCAACCCATTTAAGAGAATTGCATTTGTGCAAACTAAGTTCACTGGCATAATATCTTAATCTTCCTGGTGATTCAAAGAAAAAGCAACTGACTATTTAAAATGTAACAGTAACAAGCCACTCTACTACTAATTAGTACTAAGCCACTAATACCCAAGCTTACCAAAACTTGTCAACAGTTTTCAAACCAACACCTTCTTTTTGAGTATGAATCACAGTCTTGGCAGCAGCCACAGCACACGGGATGGAATACTTCTTGGCCTTAGTTGCTATTTCAAAACCTCTCGGATCTTCTAAATTATAAGTTTATAACAATCTAATCATCTTTAAACACATTAATTTGTAGTTTGGCACAGATGCAACTCATCTTAGTAACAGGTACAACAGAATCAAAGCTGATGCTGCTAAAGGTCAGATAGATGCAGAGATATTCTCTGAAAAGCCAGAAACATATCATAAAGACTTATCACAAAAGAAAGAATCAAAAAGAGCAGGTTTGAAATTATGGTGTCAGTCTTGTGTATACCTTATACGCAAATGTAGATTATTCGAAATTTTGCCATGTGGAAATATACTTACAAGTGTAGGAACATATAAACTCACAGCTTTATATATAGGCATTATGGAACAAGTGTAGGAATAAACTTACAAGTCTACTTATCTCTCTTTCATTTTCTATCTTCTTCTTTTTCTTTTTGTATCATTTATGTTCCATCACTTCAATGAGTGTAGCCTTAGTGGTAATAAGATGAGTAAGTTTTTCTTTGAATACTCTCAATTCATTTAATCTGTGTTTTTACATTCCAAAAACACAAATTTAATTTAGTTTTATTGTACAGGCAGGAATATTTTTAATTTATAATGATCTATCCTCTCAAATCGAACTCGCGAATGGTAGTGTTTTTTCGGGATGGTAAGTACCTAATATTCATAGGTCTATGTTGTTAATGTCTTTCCTGTACGTCTAACCCTTTAACTGGATTTTAACTTTTGTAAACAAGAAATTATCTCATGACAATCTCTGCAAAGAGTTACGTTGGATTTAAAATTACTTTAGTAATCAAATATTGACCAACATTTCTTCATCTTGTGTGCAGTATTTTCACAGGAAGTGGCCAGAGACCGCTGAGCGAGAAGCAGAAGATTAAGGCTATAACCTTGCCTGGGTAAGACTATAACCTCTTTATTATTTTGTTTGTAAGAAAACCAAAGCTGGTAACATGATATCACGATAGTTGTCCTTGATAACATCATTTTATGAGCTCTTTTTTGTTTGTAAGGAATTTACAATAAAATAACTTAACTCTTATTTTTATGATTATGAAGACATATTTGAGGGACTCCCCGGAATCTCAACAATCAGACATCAATACACCAATTGAAAACATGGACATTGATGTAGACTTGATCTTCATCCCCATCCTATCTGATTACCTAATATTCATAGGTCTATGTTGTTATCAGGGTAAAAGTAAAACCTACTTACCGATATTTCGTGTTAGTTCCTCTTCTGGTTCATTTTAATGGTGGTGTGTTTATTTATTTTTCCAATTTTTATTTATTAGTATCTAGTCCTTTTACTTATTTAATTATTTGTCTATTATCCTTATTATTGATAGATATTATAGTCAAAACCCTATTTGACGAAAAATTGAGTGCGCATATTAAGGAGGAGGTTTTGATTATGCCATTTTATAAGGAGAAAATTATAAAAACTACAAGTTTAATTTAATTCAAAACGAACTCAGAAGAGAAATTTAGTGAAAAAAAAATGGCGGTAAACATTGAAAAATCCTCCGAAGAATCCAAATTAGATTCGCAGAAGAAAAATGACGATTGTGAATTTCAATAACGTTTTTTTTATTTATTTTAATTAGGGTTTAAATTGACGAATTAGAAAGATAGTTTAATTTAGATTTTAGGGTTTTGTGAGTTATTTTGAATCTCTATATATGTTAAAAGGATTTGGAAATTGGTTGAATTACTTATTTACTGATCAGATTGTGGGTTTTGGGTTTATGCGTTTACATAAACTGTAATATTAACTTATTAATGGATACACAGTGAAATCATTAATCCATAAATCAAACATTTGATATAGATTATAATAATTATGATCGCGATGTTTAATAGAATAAAGAAGTTGAAAAGCGTAGGGATATATAACTACTGGAAGGTGAAACCGTGAAAGAAAAGATAAAACTGTTATGTAGTTATGAGTAGAAGAGTTGTGCATACTTGTGTATAGGTTTCCCTGATAACATGATGTTATCAGTTTTGGTATCTTATCAGATACCATCATGTTATCAGTCACTATGGCCAATTTAGGTTTCACTGATTACTATGTCCAGTGTATAGGTTTCCCTGATAACATACACTGGTTTCCCTGATAACATGATGTTATCAGTTTTGGTTTCCCTGATAACATCATGTTATCAGTCACTATGTCCAGTGTAGGTTTATGTTGATAACATATTGATTTGTGTTTATAATTTTATTTTTCTAAGAAAACAAAAGTTGATAACATATTAATTTTGCTTGAAAAACAGAAGAACCATCTTGTTCTCCTAATCAACAAAAGATTTAAGATGGAGCTGGAAAACGAACCACTAAGGTTGGATCTGCCATTGGAAGAAGCTATAACACCACGACAGGGTCAAACTAATGATTGTACTATTTATGTTGGCTTGATCATGGAAGCTTTGACATTTATGAACCCTGTACAAGATAATGTAGATGGAAATTTGGGACCAAAAACACGTGCTCAATGGGCAGTTTCGATCATGAAGGACAACCTAAGGTGTTAGACTGAAGAATATCAAGATCTTGTGGATAAAAGACTTACTTTAGAGAAGTTGTAGTGTTTTGATAAGAACTTTGATTATTATAAATTGTTGATAGAAGACTTTATGCTTTTGATAAGTACATGTAAATTGTTTTAGCTATTGCTAACTTCATGAATGTTAAATTTCTTCTACCACACTACTAGATCTTGTTATCATATTTTTTTTATTATTGCTTCCATTTCAACTTTAGTATTATTAGTACTTTCACATCCTATACTCTATTATTGCTTTCATTTCAGCTTTATTATCAATGCTTTCGCATCCTATACTCCACTATGTTTTTCGCATCCTATACTCCACTATGTTTGTGATTATTGACATCCATGAATTCACATACGTTTCTTTGGACGAAGAACAACACCTTTCATTAGAAGACCGGACTTCCAATTTCCTCCTTGGTATTCACAGAGAGAAAAACAAATATGTTTCTTTATAGAAAAACAATGGTCTGTATAGATTTCTCCAGCTACAAGTTCAATCCATTGGCCTCGAGGTTTGTTCATAAGACTTGCTTTTCGCATTTTTATATCAGGTTCTCCGTCTCTCACATGAGCTTCAATCCATTGTTCTTGAAATTTAGGCAATACACTCAATTTCCGTATCACTTCTTGAAAATTTGTGCATGCTGTGTTGTGAACTTGTTCTATTTTCATTCATTATTTTGGTTCTCTGTCCCATGGTTGTTGATCTGTTGACTTGGAATTTATTTTTCTGGTAGAATAAGACTACTATACAGTCACTGTTGAAGACACTACATTTCTCGGACCAGTAATCCGTTTGTGTTGAATATGTTTACAGTTTTTATAGGCTGTCCCCCATGTAACTAACCAACTATCATTCCTAGCTTTCCAGACAGTCCATAAGATATAGAGAAGTTGTAGTGTTTTGATAAGAACTTTGATTGTTATAAATTGTTGATAGAAGATTTTATGCTTTTGCTAAGTACATGTAAATTGTTTTAGCTATTGCTAACTTCATGAATGTTAAATTTCTTCTACGACACTACCAGATCTTGTTATCATATTTTTTTTTTAGTATTTTACGTTTACATATGATACATCTAAAACACTACCACGTATGGGTGCTGTTAACCATAGTGGAACTAATTTTACGTACACCTATGATACATCTAAAACACTACCACGTATGGGTGCTGTTAACCCTAGTGGAACTAATTTTATGTACACATATGACATCATGTTATCATAAATCTTAAACTGATAACATCATGTTATCATATATCTAAAACTGATAACATCATGTTATCATATATTTGGAGCTCATGTTATAAACGGCAAGTGTAGTGATAACATCATGTTATCATAAATCTTAAACTGATAACATCATATTATCATATATCTAAAACTGATAACATCATGTTATCATATATCTGATAACATTATATACTCTCTAATCACAAATAATTAACAGCAAAGAAGTAAGTTCTTTTATCCTCTACTTTTGGATTTTTAGTTTGGTTCTTTTCTTCTTCATTCTCTTTGTCACTACTTAAAACTTATTTTTAATACGTAACTTTTATTGGAATTCTAAAACATTGTTGTGATAACATGATGTTATCAAATATAAGTCAACTGATAACACTATCACACATGTTCAGTGATAACATCATGTTATCAAGGACAAATTCAGTAATAACATCATGTTATCATATATCGGAAGCTGAAATCATCATGTTATCATATACTGTGAAAACTAATATAATCCACAACTAAGAACAAAAAGAAAAAAAAAACTTCCAAAACACCATTGTAAAAATGTATCCAATTATTTATTTAAAAATTAAAATCCGACTTCACTAAGTTTCCAATTATTGAAACTAAAAACAAACTGAAATAATAGAAAAAAAAAAAACTAGCTTCCATTTCAAACATGAGTGCACGTCCTACGGTTGTGATGACCCAACTTCTTGCAATTACCACAAAATATAAACCTTGTGGTTCTCACTCCAATGCTTTCAATCCTTTTAGTCCTTGGCCTTCCAGCTGATGTAGATGTATCAGGTGGTATGAGGTCAGCATCTTCATCTACTACTCTTGGCATATCAATGTTAGGGATGGGCTGAATAGCATGACGATACTGTTGCTGGAAATCACACACTGACCAACATGAATCTATGTAAGTGTATACTGCTTCATCTTTAGAAAGAATAGCAGCAATAGCATGAGAACATGGAAACTTATACACAGTCCACTTATACACAGCTTCCCATCGCAGTTCACTTCAAACACAAACTCACTTGACCTAGCAACCCTCATTGTTCTAGATTTTTGAACTTTTTTAGCTAAATGCTTTTCCACCATTGGGCATAAAGGTGACAACCATTTCTTAGACTCAGAAAGTCTACCAAACATCCGATCCATCAAACGTGACCTAATACGGTCAAGCATGGCAGTAATAGGCAAATGCCTCTCCTCAAGAATCCAATTGTTAAAACTTTCTGAGATATTTGAACGCATATTACCATATCTACATCCTTCAAAGTAAGCATTAGACCAATTCTCATAGGGAGCTCTTAATAGAAACTCGTTAACAACATTCCCACCTAGTCTTCTCAACTCAGTTACTTTTTCCTGAAATTCTGGGTGAGTACACGCATAAGCACACTCCTTAAAAAGATTTAAAATCTCAGCTCGATATATATGTCTACCCAAAGCAGCAGTAAGATTATTTCCATATGACTATGGAAATAACAATAGCCATGGTGAGAGTTGGGGAAAACCTTGGGTATGTTATTAACCAGGCCATAGTGTCGATCAGACAGAAAAGTAATCTCTCTTTCGGATGAAACAACCTCCCTCAAATGCTTCAGAAACCATTCCCAATTATCATCATTTTCCTTTTCAACAACAGCATAGGCAACAGGAAACATACCTAGAAAAAAAAAAAACAAAAAAAACATCATGCTATCATTCTTATTAATATTTGTAAGAATATTGAAGGTGATAACATGATGTTATCACTTTGGTTGTCCTTGATAACATCATGTTATCAGTCTTGTCTTTTTATATAAATCTGATAATATCATACTATATTATCAATGTGATCACAATATTTTTTTTCATATTAATAACCTAAGAATCCTAAATGAATACACTAAATGTAAACCTTAAAAACCTTAAACAATAAACGATCCCTAAATGAAAACAAAATATAACATTTAAATGAAAAGATTATAAACATAATCCTAAAATCCCTAAACACATAACATATACAACACAAAATTCATCAAATGTTTTTACAAATAAAAAAAAAAATATACAAATGTATAATGAGTTTAATTTACCTTGATTAGCATCTTTAGCATTCGCAGCAAACAAGGTATTCTTGAACTTTGTCTTTAAAAAAGTACCATCCAGGGACAACATATGGCGGCAGAACTGAAAACCCTGAATACAAGCCTCAAACGCAATAAAAATTCTCTTAAACTTGTTTGTTACAGGTTCAACTTCCAAAACCTGGTTGAAAAAAAAAACTACTTGGGCATAAGTTAAACGTACTTGGGCTTGGTTAGTTAATTAAGTCCAGCCCCCCGCAAAATACTTTCACGCTGGTTGAACCTGCATGGAAGATAGAATTATAGCAAAAAAAAATCAAGCGCGTTAGGGATGCCTCTGATATAGGTTTGAACGACGTGCTAAATATTATTTTGGGAAACGACGTGGCACCTATGTGTCATCCATAACTGTCTATGTGTCGTTCAAATTTAGGAGACCCATTTGAGATGCTCTTAGTAACCTAAAGTCAAAGATACTCACTGTATATATGTACAACAGAATCAAAAGGTGATGTAGCTATGGTCAGATTCAGAGATTCTCTCTGTAAAAGCCAGAAACAGGTCTGATTTCTGAACATAACAAAGACTCATTCATGAAGCATGAGAAGAAAGAATCAAGGACAAGCAGGTTTGAAATTATGGTGTTAGTCTTGTACAACAGAATCAAAGGTGATGTAGCTAAGTTCAGAGATACTCTCTGCAAAAGCCAAAAACTAACGGGTTGAGATACAAATACAAGAAAAGATATTTTTAAACAAATCTTATATAAAGTGAAGTTTTCATGTCTTCATTATAAAGTAGTTTTAGCCAGATTATTGTTTGAGATTTTGCAATGAACTTAACAAGTATATAGGGCAACAATAGTGAAGTCCACTTCTATATATTTCCATCCTTTTGATTTGCTTTAAGGCAAACTGGAAACACATTGGTGCAAACAAAACCCCAGTTCACCTGATGAAGAACAAATACTTTTTGGCCCTTCAACTTCAAGGGATGATGGGATTAGGTGGTATCAGAAAATTGAGCTACATTCTTTTGTTTAATTTGCTTTACAAAGAAATTGAGAACGGTTCGTTCCTTTGTTTTAGAAGAACCACTGAGATTAGTTGATCCCACTGGACGATCAAGTTGCTGCAACAACAACGCTGGAGATTGTTTGAGATTGTCAATTTCATCACTATGTTTTGTTACCACTTCCTTTTATATTTATCTTTATATTTATCTTTTTTTTTGAAAAAATGATGTGTAATAGAAGATCTTGAAAATCAGAAACGTTAAGGTTAGATTGTCAAGTGTTGCAATGAATTTTAATGTAGGTATACTTTTATAGTTAGATCATCTTTAAAGTGCTGTATGATTCAGAAGAAATATTGAAAAGGGATTTGAAGTGTTTTTTATGTACCCCAAATGTTTAAACTGAAATGTGGGTACTCAATGCATACAAGCTAAATAAAATTTTGATTTAAATAATTTTGGTCATGCGGTCCATTCTCGTCAAATGTTCTTATTTATCATCTTTAGAATTTTCGTCAGTTGTAATTTGTAAATATTCACAGTTCATATATCTCTCAATGGGGTCATCCACAGATTGTGTAATAAGTTGTGTACTTAATTTGGAATCACATTTGAAAACTATATTCTTTCATTTCTTTATCATACCCTTTGGAATGCCACGGAACTGCTGGAAATGGAGAGTTACTTGCGATTGACTGTCTGGAAAGCTAGGAATGATAGCCGGTAAAATCCACTATTATAAATGATTGTTAACTATATGGAGGACACAACCTATAAAAACCTCCTTTTAGATATAGTATCTTTAATCGAATAATTCTACGTTTACAAACTTTGCCCACAAACAACTTCTACAAAATGACGTGGCTAGTCCACATCATCAAATAATTCTCTCTCTCCTTTCCTCTATTGTTCTCTTATTTCTCCATTTCTCCATTTAAATTGGGTATCTGTAACGCCCCTGAAATCCGATCCTAGCTGGCCAGGCCAAAATCGGGCAACAGAGTCATAATGATCTCCATATGTCCTCCATGGGCCGTAGGGTCATACTACTGTCACGTGATATCACATCTCTAGACCACAGAAGAACATAATAAAATAAACAACAAATACTAAATTAACAGCGGAAGACTAAACAAAATATAAACTATATAAATATAAATATACATCAGAGTCATGCCCGAAGGTTACAACTCATCAAACTCCAACTAGACCTACGAGCAACTCAAGACAACCTCCACCAAGCTCTTATCGAATACTTCATCTCTAAAACACTTGTATCCTGAAAAGGGAAAAGGGAAGACGTTAAACGCCAGCAAGTTACAGAACTTGAAGTTCGATCTTAATTCCCAGAAAAGGAATCCGCGCATCCTAAAGATGAACAATTATAAATAATAATTAATTTATTTTAACATTTAACACAGTGATCAATAAATCAACAAGATCATTCTCTGGTAATCCGCAATGTCAATCATATTTCCAGTTCCAATAATCAAATAATCAAAATCTATTTCAATCAATCAATTAATCAGTCTGCAATATCAGATCAAGTCCTTATCCAGTAATTCCAATCCATCATATTATATCAATCCAAATCCATCAATTTCAGTCCATGAAATTCATATATAAAGTTGTGCAGTAGCACCGAGTCGTACGCATCATCGCCATACACTCACATGAAATTCATATATAAAGTTGTGCAGTAGCACCGAGTCGTACGCTTTACGCCATACATTCACATGTAATTCAAATATAAAGTTGTGCAGTAGCACCGAGTCGTACGCTTCACGCCATACACTCATTGAGTTATGTCATGTGACAACACTCCGGGACGTCTCCCCATCATATGGGTCCGGTGTTAATTTGTTTAACACGCCCAAATCTAATCCAACACATGGTTCAATCCAACCATTCTATTCCAATAATTGTCCATATAAATATATATATGACGAAACAACAAAAACGTGTATGATGTCAAGTTCAGGAATTTCTAAAGTAAGAAAGTCCATAACCAATGGGTTCAATCAAACATTACAATACCAAGTCAAATATTCAAATCCAATAATAACATATTTTAAAATATAAATTTCAGCAATATTAATAACTAAATGTTAACAAGTTTGCATATTTATCAAATTCTAATTATTAAAACATGTATTTTTATGGGAATCAATTATAATTCTATTTTCTAAACATGCTAACCAAACTAACACTTCAACCTAATCTGAAAATTAAGAGAAAACATCAAGTAATATAACTTGCCTCATAAGAAGACTACCAAACATCAAATATACGAAGAACACAACTCAAAACCACCATACTGCAATCCAGTCACAGATTTTCTGACCTCCACAGAATCAGTTGTACAGATCACGTTCGGAAGATTCACATACTCTACTTTATATGCTCAGATGCGTATTTTCAATAGGGTTCTAATGACGTAAGATTCATGTCATTCCGAGTTCTGTAGAGAGAGTTATGGCCGAAATACTAACAGGGTGTTAACAAAAACGGGAATACATATATTTCTCTTCAAGTTTAAGATCTAGGGTTTTTCTTTCTTGATCTAATAACTAAGAATATTATATATACTAATATTTATTTATATGGACCTAAAGATGAGTTTAAAATAAAGCCCAAAGACATAATACTAATCTCATATATAAAACCTATTTATATAGTCAAAGAAGTCCAAATTGAAATCCAATTTCTATTAAGCACAAGCCTATCAAAATACCGGGTATTACATTCTACCCCCCTAAAAAGAGGAATCTCGTCCTCGAGATTCAAATCAAACATCAAAATAAAGCTAGGTAAACAATATATCGACTAAAAAAAAAAAAATGAATCATCATTGATTTAGATACTACAAATTGCTTGATATAAAACATTGTTGATACATATGCATCTAACAATATAACAAAGTGTCAGGAGAATGCCAGGGTACCATATGAAATGTGTCTCGATACAATCACGTGCATATCACCAATCTTGATATGTAAATAGTAATATACATACGTCCAATGATAATATCATATAAATGTCTATCGGAAAACTAAATAAAGGAGACAAGTCTCTATCAACCAGAATCCGTATATGCACAACATATTATGTGTAAAAAATTTATTGTCCAAACTTATAATCATTATCACAAGCATTAACTTAGTCAATACATTACTCCAATCATCTCTTGTGTTTCCTTGGGTACGCTACCCGCACACACTGAATAGCTACATATAGCCAACAACTCATAAGAGTATCCAAACAATTCCAAAACAATTCCAAATATCATAATATGACACTACCTTATCAAAAAACAATTCCAGTACACAGGTTATGTATCCAATCATGCTACAGCATCCACCACTCGTATCTAAAATACATCAACGTTTAATAGATAAACCGATAACGGGTCAAACTATCTCTAATATATCACATAATCATGCTAGAGTCAAGTAGCTCCTAGTAAAAGCAGTATCAGGTCTTAGGGAGTGCAGAGTGTGCAATTACACATGACCCTCCAAATCTTATAGCCGGCTCGAAGTTAAAGGGTTTACAACACTTCGAATCAAAAGAAAGGCAAGTAACATCAAGTTACATCTTTAATTCAATATTCAAAAGGATACCATAAACCACAATAAATATGCATTTATTAATATCTTTCAATATAACAAAGTCACTTCCAAACCAGGAACACCACCAAACCATTTACTCATGCATGAGCCATATCAATCAAAACAACCTTATTGTAATAATAATACATATCTGAATTTCTATTTTCTTTAATTGAAATTGTTATAAAAATAATCATACCTACATTAACCGTCTAACATAGATCCTTCTTATTTTATTTTTTTTTTCAAATAAATGAACTTTTCAAAGTAAGATTTAAAACGTATCGCAAACATACTAGCACAACCTAATAAGGTATCAAGTTCAAAACCTCAATTTAAATATATCCACTATAAGATTTCTATACACATTACAAACTAATAAACCTTTTTGGCATAATTAAAAATTTTATTCTTTTACCCAAGTTCGAATTCTTATCCAATTAAAGTGCATCATACTAGTACATAGTATTATCGTATACCATCCAGGAAAAATCTTCATGACAAATTCATAAAGAAAGACTAATACATTTATATTATCTATAACATGCGTATAAGGTGCATTAGCATAACTAAAAACATACAATAATTTGTATTTGAAAAGAATCCTCTAACCTGGTTATTCATGTATACAAAATGGATTACAAATTAAGAGCTTCCAGTTCATCATATCATTCTTGCGATTAAAAATAGTTTCAAAATATCCAATTTGCTTCTAGGCGCTAAGAATTCCAACTACCGAAAAAATGCTTAAATTTCTATGAAAATCATCAATATTCAAAATATTGCAAAAACATATTTCTTCTAATAAGTCAAAATTTTCAAATCATGGTTTGAACTGAATCATTAACAATACAATTTGCTACCAACATGTTAAGCTAACTAATCAAACTTTATTCATGCTTCTACACAAAACATGGAACATGATATCTAAACAGTTATCCGCAATTATCAAAATATCTACTTATGCATAAAACAAATATAATACAATTCTAAACCGAAATAAAACTATAAGAGAGCTAATTATTATTCTCTGCAAACTATATTATCAAATATATAACCCAACATTTATTTAATTATATGACATAACTATTAGATATTTTATACAATCAAAACCATGTCATGCTATGATAAAATTTATTATAAATAAATAAACTAGACACTATTCAGAGTTTTACATTGTCAATTTCATGAATATATTATTCCAAGCTCAACGATGCTTTAACATGCATATCATCAATTTTATCGTAAATGTGGCATAATATTCAAAAATTCATAACTCTCTAACCGAAATTTCAAATAAACCGAATTATATGTCCAAACGATGGTATCAAAGAACTCCACACAATCTAAAAGAAAGTTTTGAAAATTTCAGACAGTTTCGAGCAGAAAAGCTGAAATACTCGAATTACATTAAATGTATACAAGAAAAATCATATCTTTTTCCTGATTGATCCAATCAAGATATGTAATATATCAAAATGCTCATAATTAAATAATCTACAATCTAGCAGAAGAAAGTTTTTCCAAAAGACTGACGGATTTTCTGAAACCAACAATAATTAAAATTCAACCGAACTCAATAAAAATTCATATCTTAATAACTGCTAATCCAAACAACATATACAATATGTCAAAATGTTTGTAGAGATAAAGTCTACAATTCATCAGAAGAAAGTTTTTCTAAATTCATAACCAATTTTAATAAAAATTGTAATCCGTAAAATCTACGTAAGTTTTACGAGAAAAATCATAACTTTCCAACCAAATATCAAAACGATGTATACTATATATTAAAACGACCGTATTTGAATTATCTACAGACCATCAAAAGAAATTTTTCAAAAATTCATAACGGAAAACTCTGAAAAAAGATGAACAGTAACAATAACACGTAAAATGAATACCTTTTTCATATTTTCTACTAAAAATATATATACTAGCATGCTTTATAGATTTAACTCTACCTTAGCCAAATCTTACAACATGCAATCAAAACTTTATTCTATTAGAATTTTAATCTCGCTTCAATTTAATCGAGTCATTCCAAAGATTACAATAAACATATCGTATAAATCCAATTTATCTTTATTATTAATTCCACATGCAATACAACATATATCTTTGAATAAAGATATGTAATCACCAGAGCTACTAGCTTTAAAAAGATCACTCCAACTCAAACATCCTATCAATAACATAAGCAATTTATACATTTATGCTTAATCATCTTAAGAATATATTTATTCTAAAATCCTTTTGTAAAGAATTTTTTTCAATCAAATCAACCTATGTATGCTACATATATCTCATCAATAAACATGATCTCATAAACAATATTTATCATGCTTCCATCTTCCAAATTCAAGTATAATTTGTTTAACATAAAAAAAAAAAATACCCATATTTTCATATAACATATAACAATCCATGCTTTAAAATCAAGCAACAAATTTGAAATGTTTTAAGAACATTACGCTTACCAAATAAAAACTTATCTTTCAAGTTTGAGAATTTTGTTTTCCGAAAACAAATAATCATCAAGTATTTTCCATTCCAAAAAAAAAAAAAAAAAAAAAAAAATAAATATACACCTAAGCAATCATATCAAAAGTGATATAGAGTTCATCCAAATATCTCATAATCTCAAATGCATCAACATGCTCTAATCATGGTTAAACAAATAAAAGTAACAATATCAATTAAATCTTTCAACCATATTCGGCAACATCATTGCAACCAAACCTCGTTCCCTTACGGAATATCATCCTAAACAACATGGGCATCAACCAAACTATCCTCGCAAGGATCTAGTTCAACCATTCTTTCCAGAAGGTAAGTATCCGTACTGCATATATCCAAACATATGATTCACGAAGAAATATTAAACAAGGTAAACATGCACACAATATCTAGAAGCACCTCATCACAACAAACAATATAATATATCTATACGTATATAAACTCAACCAAAACAATCCTCACTCAAGTAGAGTCTAAAGTAAACTCTACCACTGGTTGCTCATACTCCTAAGAACTCAACTGGACTCCACAGGTACTCCCTAAAGGTCAAACGAACTCTAAGCTCTGATACCAACTGTAACGCCCCTGAAATCCGATCCTAGCTGGCCAGGCCAAAATCGGGCAACAGAGTCATAATGATCACCATATGTCCTCCATGGGCCGTAGGGTCACACTACTGTCACGTGATATCACACCTCTAGACCACAGAAGAACATAATAAAATAAACAACAAATACTAAATTAACAGCGGAAGAGTAAACAAAATACAAACTATATAAATATAAATATACATCAGAGTCATGCCCGAAGGTTACAACTCATCAAACTCCAACTAGACCTATGAGAAACTCAAGACAACCTCCACCAAGCTCTTATCGAATACTTCATCTCTAAAACACTTGTATCCTGAAAAGGGAAAAGGGAAGACGTTAAACGCCAGCAAGTTACAGAACTTGAGGTTCGATCTTAATTCCCAGAAAAAGAATCCGCGCATCCTAAAGATGAACAATTATAAATAATAATTAATTTATTTTAACATTTAACACAGTGATCAATAAATCAACAAGATCATTCTCTGGTAATCCGCAATGTCAATCATATTTCCAGTTCCAATAATCAAATAATCAAAATCTATTTCAATCAATCAATCAATCAATCAATTAATCAGTCTGCAATATCAGATCGAGTCCTTATCCAGTAATTCCAATCCATCATATTATATCAATCCATATCCATCAATTTCAGTCCATGAAATTCATATATAAAGTTGTGCAGTAGCACCGAGTCGTACGCTTCACGCCATACACTCAGATGAAATTCAAATATAAAGTTGTGCAGTAGCACCGAGTCGTACGCTTCACGCCATACACTCACATGCAATTCAAATATAAAGTTGTGCAGTAGCACCGAGTCGTACGCTTCACGCCATACACTCACATGCAATTCAAATATAAAGTTGTGCAGTAGCACCGAGTCGTACGCTTCACGCCATACACTCACATGAAATTCAAATATAAAGTTGTGCAGTAGCACCGAGTCGTACGCTTCACACCATACACTCATTGAGTTATGTCATGTGACAACACTCCGGGACGTCTCCCCATCATACGGGTCCGGTGTTAATTTGTTTAACACGCCCAAATCTAATCCAACACATGGTTCAATCCAACCATTCTATTCCAATCATTGTCCATATAAATATATATATGACGAAACAACAAAAACGTGTATGATGTCAAGTTCAGGAAGTTTTTTAAAGTAAGAAAGTCCATAACCAATGGGTTCAATCAAACATTACAATACCAAGTCAAATATTCAAATCCAATAATAACATATTTTAAAATATAAATTTCAGCAATATTAATAACTAAATATTAACAAGTTTGCATATTTATCAAATTCTAATTATTAAAACATGTATTTTTATGGGAATCAATTATAATTCTATTTTCTAAACATGCTAACCAAACTAACACTTCAACCTAATCTGAAAATTGAGAGAAAACATCAAGTAATATAACTTGCCTCATAAGAAGACCACCAAACATCAAATATACGAAGAACACAACTCAAAACCACCATACTGCAATCCAGTCACAGATTTTCTAACCTCCAAAGAATCAGTTGTACAGGTCACGTCCGGAAGATTCACATACTCTACTTTATATGCTCAGATGCGTATTTTCAATAGGGTTCTAATGACGTAAGATTCATGTCATTCCGAGTTCTGTAGAGAGAGAGTTATGGCCGAAATACTAACAGGGTGTTAACAAAAACGGGAATACATATATTTCTCTTCAAGTTTAAGATCTAGGTTTTTTCTTTCTTGATCTAATAACTAAGAATATTATATATACTAATATTTATTTATGTGGACCTAAAGATGAGTTTAAAATAAAGCCCAAAGGCATAATACTAATCTCATATATAAAATCTATTTATATAGTCAAAGAAGTCCAAATTGAAATCCAATTTCTATTAAGCACAAGCCTATCAAAATACCGGGTATTACAGTATCTAACTTCACCTTTGATTTAGAATTCAAAATAAATAAGTTAATGATTGAATTTAAAATTTATGCTCACCAATTTTAAATCTTTTATCTTTATAAATAAAGAGGAGTTTGCTTTACTTGAATGAATCTGTTTTTACTTGAATCAAATGATTCAAAATTCAATTTTTGTTATACAATTTGGGTTTTTTTCTAGATTTTTTTATTTTTTATTTTTGTTTATTATTTTATTTCTAAAACAAGCTTTAGATAGAAGAACTCAAATTGAAGAACTCACATTGAACATCAGTTTGAAGAATTTTATTTTTGGGGTTTTCTTTGGTAAAATTAGAGAAGAAGAAGATAGGAAGAAACATTAAAAGAAGAGAGAGAAAAAGGTTGAACTGGTCAACTTATGCTGATGTGGAGATAACACATCATCTGCCACATTAGTTTGTTGGTGGGGTTTGTGTGGAAATTCGGTCAGTGTAGAATCACTCTCTTTAATCTTCTCCTCATAAAATTAATAAATTCTAAATCATTTTCTTAATTATGAACACTTAATACACTTTTCAATATTTAGGAGAGAAATTATGAAAAAGAGAGAATCTGTCATAATATTTATCAACAAGACTGTTACACTTGCCACCAAGAAAATATTGGTGAGATAGAGAAATTTAATTAGGGTACCTAAAAAAATGAAACTGGTGATACCACAAGAATTCCGACCTCTATTATCCCATTTGGATTCTTTTGGTTGTATTCCATTTTGTTGCTTGCCTTTTTGTCAAATGTATGGTTTTGTTTTAGTAAAATATTTTTCACTAATACATTTATTAGAATTAATTTGCACCATTTCATTAAGGTGAGTCATTTTTTCCTTTTTTTTTTCTTTGTAGATTTTCAGAAATAGATTCGTTACTTATTCTGAAGAAGTATATAGTTATTCTATCAAATTAATTTGGAGACTGTATAGTTTTTGGTTGGACAATACACTTGAGTATATTGGTTGTTCCACTAATTTCTATATCAATTTTATTGTTTTATTGGTTGTTGATTTCTTTATTGTACTATCGTAGATGGTTCAGCCACGCCCGGTGCCACGAAATAATTGAGAACTACGACGGGGTCGAAATTCATTTTCTTCTTTGTATTCAATAAGTATTGCATGACCGAATAATTTTCATTCAACATGCACTTTAGTAATTTTTTTTCAGTAGTTTTTTTGTAGGAATGATCACTGGTCACTCTCTTTCCTTAATCAATTATCATTAGCTATAATAACTTTAGATTCAACAAACATGGGTTATGCATATATAGTTATGCACCTTTGTAATCTTTTTGCAGGAATGGTCACAGGTCACTCTCTTCCCTCAACTTATCATCAATAGCTATATTATCTTTCTCCTCAATCTCTTTTCAACATACATTGTCACCTCTTTTATGCATAACAGGAGAAGAAAACGACGGTTGGGTGGCTAAAGTACAAACAAACACATAATAAAGTGTTCTATTGGTAGTGATGAAACATGACCATTGTATTCGACTTTTATTAATTGTTACGTCTAATGCTTTTTCTACGTTTTGAATTTCTTACATTTGATTTGCAAAAGATGTATCATTTTACATAAAAAGTTGTACTTGATACATAAATGAAAATGTTGTAAACAATTATACACTATCTATATTTTTTTATCAGATCCACTGCAAATGATCAGATTAAACAACTATGATGTCAAATGATCTAAACTTAAAAATGGTGTGTGATCTCAAAAAAATTATCGGTTAGATTCAACTTAACCTTCAAAAGTAGCTTGACTTTGCAACTTCTTTAGACTTCAAATATTCTTATATCTCTCACTACAAACACTTATATAATAGTTTTCGAATAATTTTTTTGCACAGTTCTATCAAACTTTTAAAATTATATCAAGGAATAGCCCCCCCCAATAAAATCATTATTATTTTATAATAATTTATTTCAATAATTTTTAAAAATAAAATTGAAATAATATTTTAAACATAAAATGTCTATGAAAACAATTGCATCGCCTATTACTGCATAAAAAATTAGTATGACAAGTATGACTCCAAAAAAATAAAATAAAATACTATTGCATCACCTACTTTTTTATGCAAAATAAAATACCATTTAATTGTATTCGTTTCAATAATTTTTGAAAACTATATTTTAAAATCAAAATAAAAATAATCGTGCTGTAGGCTCGGGTTATCACTAGTAAATGTATACAACATGTCAACATAGACCATCACTGGCCACAGAAATGTAGTGTCTTCAATTTGCGATCCCTAAGATCTTCAGGTGACTGTAGTCTATCTTATTCTCCCAAAAAAATAAGCCTAATTTGGTGTTTTGGTTAGTGAACTTTGGCCAAATTCACAATTTGGTCAGTCAACTTTTTTTTTCGTCAAGTTGGTCAGTAAATTTTTTTCTTTCAAACAATGTGGTCAGACGTTAGAACATTCCCAATGGTAGGTTTTAAATCACTTTTAGCAACTTTTAGTAAAAAACTCTCTTGCCAATAGTGGGTTTTAACACACTTTTCAAGCAAAACACTTTTATCTCCTTGACAAATTGGTCAAGGAGTTAAAAGTGCCACATAGGATTATTTTATTAATTAAGAATTAGATTTCATCACAATGTACACTATATTTTTTAGGAAAAGTGAAACCTTAAGTTTTCCAGGGAAAAAAAAAACGAACCCATTTAAGGTGTGGAAATATAAGATTGGACTAGTTAGGGAACTAATGGTGCCCAACCGCTGATTTTCGTGTCTTATGGACTAGTTTACCCTTCGAGTGATGCAAAGACTTGTTTGCATATCATAAACATATAAACATACTTATTTATATCAGTCACAATACAAATATAAAATGCAAAGACTTGCTTGCATACTTGCAAACAACAACATAAACCATAAACATTAAATGCAGAAAATTGTTTGCATACTCGAAACGACAACAAGATAAACTAGAAAATGTAAAGACTTGTTTGCATCAGTCACAACACATAAAGATTAAATACAAAAACTTGTTTGCATACTCGAAACAATGACATACCATAAATGCAAACATTTGTTTGCATAAACCAGAAGGGTATTATCGGTAGTGAAAGGGCCATTTTTACAATATCAACGTTAAATGGGTCTTTTCTTATTTTACAAATACTTAATGAGGGCCAATATTATAAACCACTTCCATGTAAGTTTTCACACTTATTTTAAAACCATTGTTTGTTATCTGCAAATCGGGCAAAAAATGGGTCAAACCAGGTCAAAGAGATGGTATTAATGGGTTAAAAGAGATGGCGTATATCATGTGGTATTTATTTTTTCTAGGTGGCCAAAATATTGTTGTTTTAATTATTTAACTGCCACATCAGGGAGTTAATAAAATTTAGATGGTAGCTTAATGTCTGACCACATTGTATGAAATTAAGAAGTTCACTGACCAAATTGATAAGAAAAAAATTTCACTGGTCACTGACCAAAACAACAAATTTTCCAAAAAATAAATTCCAAGTCGACCGATCAACAACCATGACACAGATAACCACGAAAAAGAATGAAAATATAGAACAAGTTCGCAAGACAGCATGCACAAAAAAAATTTCTTCTCTGTTGACTGTTGTCCTTCTGTTCTAGTTGGCAACACCATGTGAGAGATACAAGTCTAGACATTAGTGCAAAGCTCACCACCCCTACTGGGAATTAGCAAATATACAATTATTCTTAAATAGGTTGCTAATCAGCAACCTAAGGTCAAAGATACTCACTGTGTGTAAGTACTTAAACCCGTTATGACACATGTAAACCGTGAGCGTCGTGGATTACGAGATAAAAATGATAACAAGAAGTACTAGATAAGCACATGAGAGGCATATGAGGATAGTGGTAGTATACTATATGATAAGTTGATAAGGAATACTAGGCTTAGAGGATGCCAGATGACAGAAGAAGAAACCTAGGATCTTATTACATCCAATGGTAGAAATGAACTCACACACTAGGTTAGTATAAAAGGGTAAGATAAACCCAAAGAAAGGTATTAGTTTTAGCCTCCATACTATCTCTTCTCTCATCTTCTTCTTTTTACTTCTTGGTTCGTGTAAAGAGATAACTTAGGCATTGGAGGGTTTTCCACCAGTCACAAGACCAGTGGGCTTTTGCAGGTATGGAGGAGATGAAAAGCTAAAGGAAGCTGATGGGTCTTTTAGGTTCACGAATCTCGAGGGAGAATAGGAAACCACTTTTACATATACTCACAGTGTACAACAAAATCAAAGGTGGTGTAGCTATGTTCAGATTCAGAGATTCTCTGAGAAACAGGTCAGAATTCAGAACATTAACTTTGATTGATACACACAAGACTTGAAAGGAAGTATCGAACACAACTTTTTATATATAGTAAACAAACAAGAAAGATTCACACAAGACTTCAAAACATTTTATTAGGTTTCTGATGAGAGGAAGAAAGATTTTAGAAAGATTTCTGAAGTGTGGATGATGGGGTTAGGTGGTATCGGAAAACATTCACCACGTACTCTTCAGATTTTCTTCGCCTTGAAATTTCCTTCTTCTAGTAATCCCCTTAGCAGTTCAACAATTATCTTATTTGCAAACCCAAATTACCTAGTCTCTCTCCGATTTTTTCAAGTAATCCCAATATCGCCTAAGATTTCTGTATCTTTTTTGCAGCGGTACTAGTGCAACAGGAAGATCAGGTTGGAGATGTCCTAACATTTGTTTAGCTGGAAAATCTCCATGTTAGCACCCTGGTTGTTCAAGTCACATTATAAGAATTACGTAATTGCAGCATCTAAAATCAAAAGATGAGAATGAAAGTGCACGCAATGTGAGGTTCATTATGAAAATTTTGATGAGAAGTAAAGTTTTTCTTCAAAATATTTCAGGGCCATTTTACCTACGACCTCTCTAGCTCCTGAAGTTTGTTCTCTTTCGTGTAAACTTTTATCGGTGAATTTGTGTATTTTGGACAGTGAGCATCATTGTGTATTTGTGTAAGCCTTGGACTCAAATTTTCCATAGTTTTATGGCCATGATTTTGAAATCCATTATTTTTCTATTAAGATGGTTTCGAGTTACTTTCCACAAAATTACAAGAAGAATTGCATCTTTGCTAAACATATAGAAAAAGTCTGACCTAAACAAACTATTCCATTGCAACAACCAAGTACCGTCAAAATCATTCTTCATAGGGTTTTTGATCTCTACAGTTTCAACAAATGAATCGCCTTCAACACCGTAAAGAGGTATATTGACAACACGTAGTTCACCAACCAGTAAAAGATTTACATTTTCGCTTTCGATAGCTTGATCAAGGTGCATTTTGATAAACGTAGAATCAGATATTAAATTGCACCACCGTTTTGAAACGCTCTTGAATCGAATGAGAGACTTTACAAGCACTCTTGAGAGGATCTCAGTGATGATATCATAAGGAAGATTAACCATTCCTCCTTACCAATTGAGAAATGAATTAGGGTTTAGGGTTTATAAACAAACCAGTCTTTAATCTTTATATATAAAAAACAAGTTGTTGAACCCGTGCTACCCACCAGGATTTGTGTTATCCGATAAACGGAGAATCACTTATATGCATGGTACCCAAAGGATTTCTATTACCTTATTAGATCGTTGCAATTGTGTGATTGTCGAATCGAGCATTTTTTAATATCCTTCTCAACTTAAATTTGTAGAGGTTTATAATTAATAAGTTTTGTATTTAGTATGGTTTTTATGAAAGAATTAAAGACTTTAAATAGAAGAATAATTTAGTAGACAAAAAGATTTAGAAGTCGGTGAGTTCTAGAAGGTTTTAAGGTTTCTATAAATCTCTGCTGACACGAAGGTGGTCACTTTTTAAATTGGGCTCTCACCAAATTTATGTTTTATTCTAAAGCCTCTAAAATAATCGCCATGTGGCACCTGCTGTCTACAACTATAAATCTTTGCTGACACGAAGGTGGTTCCCTTTTTAAATTGGGCTCTCACCAAATTTATGTTTTATTCTAAAGTCTCTAAAATAATCGCCGTGTGGCACTTGCTGTCTACAACTATAAATCTCTGCTGACACAAAGGTGGTTCCCTTTTTAAATTGGGCTCTCACCAAATTTATGTTTTATTCTAAAGTCTCTAAATAATCGCCATGTGGCACTTGCTGTCTACAACTATAAATCCCTGAGTGCAGAACAAGTTGAGGAACGTATCAAAAATGTAAGGCAGCAATTCGGGCAGGTTTGTCCCTTTGTCATGACTCATGGGCAATGCAATTATTTTAAGGTGAACATACATCCTGCATTTACCTGTTGTTCTGAACTTATTGACATTTGAAATTACTTGCTGAGATCTAATAGCTGAAACTGACTTTCTTTCATTTCAAAACTGAAACATTTATTATTGCAATAGGTATACATTTATTCAAAAAATCGGTAGTGATGTTCCCCTTGGAGTTTGGATGGATCAACATATTGGTACACGAGAGATCATTAAACATCTGTGTTGCTTTGTAACGTAGTTGTTCTTGAACTAGTAATATTGTTATATACTCTAACATCACTATGAAGTATCATCTGATAATATCATAATATTATCAATTAAAGCATTAAGTCATATTATATGTAATAGTTACTTTCAGTAATGAAAACAAACTAGGTTTAGACGAATCAATTAGGTTCGTCTATCGTTTGCTTAGACAAGTGAGTTTATCCAAATCTGATGTAAGCCCAATGAACATTTGCTAGCTGACTTGATTCACTGGTTTCCTGTCAATGTTCCCTAGCTCAAATGTGTTTAGCTGTTTGTTCTTTTTTCAGTATTTTTTTGTTAAATCATACAGTTCGTGGGAGAGAGTTTGTGTCTTGAGATATCCGGAACAAATAGATCATAATTCAAAAGTATTTGTCGGTATATGCCAAATATGCCATTGCAAGTAGCATATAGTTCATGTTTATCCTAGTACATCATATAGTTCAGTTTAGGGCATGATTCTGTTTTAGTATCACAGTTTTTTGTTGCTTTACCATGGCCTGAGAATTTTGTTTGCAAAGCAATGGGGTAATTTGTTATTCATGAATTGCAGGAAAGTTGTCTATGAATCTGAACTGAAGACAGAGGACAGTGATGACGAACTTAAGTCTCTAAAAGCAGAAATTTGTACGTTTACAACACAGCGTTCTTCGAGCATGTTTTAATTTAAAGCAGAAATTGAACTCCTGAATCTTTGGCCGAAAGGGTTACAGGTGTTGTGCGCAGCGGAAATGTTGTGCGCTGCGGAAACTTATGCACCAATACCCAAGATTGGAATAGTGTATGAATTAAACAAAACAAAAAGAGAAGATGAAACTCCTACTACTATCAAACAAACCCACACAAAACACAAGATTTACGTGGTTCGGCTAATATTGCCTACGTCCACGGACAAACAAATAGAACTTTTACTATTGGAGAAGATAGTACAAAGCTCTCAAACAAATGGAGAAACCCTAGGTTTCCTCCCTTATCAAATCCTCACCAAATCTCTCAAAGAGACAATCACAAATTGAGGATACAAACTCTCTCTCACATCCAAGATCCTCACAACTCTCACAAGGAGACAAACAACAAATATGGATTGAGGATACTAAACCAATCCCTAAGACCTTATATTTATAGCCTTTAGGGTGTACAAAACAAATTCCTAATAGGAATAGACCACTTAATCAAATTGGAAGTCATATTCCAATACCAAATTTTAAATCCTTAATATGGACTTAGAAATCCAAATATGAAACGGATTCCCTTATAGAACCAGTTTCCCAACAATTCTCCACCTCGGTGAAGATTTCCCAAATTTGAGCCGATCTTCAAAAAAAACCGACGAACAACCAAACCAAAGCGGCCGGACCATCAACTGGCTGCCTACGTACCCTCCATGGGATCAAGCCATCGTAGTTCTTCCAAACGGATATCTTTCGATGCCCACAATGCCCCGAAAGGCCAAATCCCCCTACGGGGCCAAATCAAAACCAAATGCCCACCAATGCCCTATAGGGCTCACAAACAACTTCAACACAATGGGGTCCAAGCTACCAAATACCATCTCCATCTCAACAAAGTTCTCCATCGAAGATGATCCAATGCCCCGAAAAACTAACCTCTCAAGAGTTTTTCCTATGAAGTTCAACCAAGTGGGGTACAAATTCAAATCACTATGCATAGATTTACCAAATACGTCTTCCTTACTAAGCGCCAAACAAACATCACGTGAGAGATTACCAACAATAGGAAGTACGTACACAAAACCCCCAAACAAAGGTTTCACGGCTTCATAAGGTTCTTGGGCGATAACCTTGCTACTAACAATGGTGGCTTCAACTTTCTTCTTTGCCGTGTCACCTAACAAACCAATCAAATGTGGAGCGACATCAATCTCCACCCGAACAAATGACGCTTCAACAAAATGCCTACCAACTATGCATGCCTTGCCACCCGCAAACAAATCTGTCTTCACTTGCATAGTACCATCAACGGCATGCCCCATATTACTATACAATTCCTTGGTAGAATCGACAGACAAATCAACAACTGAACTATGCAAACCACATATAATTGCACTTCCTTTCAAGTAGTATAACTTACCCTTTCTAATGCCTTTCATAACAACTCGTGCACCTACAACAACTTTTAGAGCTCCACCAATACATGTAATTTTTATACCATCGGACTCTAGAACACCCAATGAGATTTGATTCGTAGTCAACTCTGGTACATACCAAACATCTTCTAACTTTCGAGTGCATCCATCTTCCAACTTCAATCGAACTGTACCTATCCCAAAAGTTTTGCAAGTATGATCATTACCAAGCAAAACACAAGCATCTAGCTCCTGAAAGCTATCAAATAACTCCCTATTGGGACATATATGATAGGAACAACCCGAATCCAAAATCCACTCATTAGTAGAATGACTAACTGAAGATGAAGCCAACAACGAAACACCAGCACATGAATCTTCATCTCTTCGATGTACACGAACAATCTTCTTCTGCAACTTTGGACAATTAATTTTCCAATGTCCCCAACAATGACAATAGGCACATTCATTCTTTGTAAGAGTTCTTCGACTTCTCAATTTACATTGAGAACCAACCAATCTACCAATACTATCATCAACCATATAGAGTCGGTCCTCTGTATTTTTCAAAGCGTACTTGTCTTCCAACTTGGACAACATAACTATTACAATGGTTTCCAATTTGACAATGTACCACAAATCTTCTACCAAACAATACCGGACAAATTCACAAGCCTTTAAATTTAGAGTTAACCATTCATCATCATTCATATTTCTCGATTTATCATCAAGAACATCCACATAGCCATTAATGGCTAACCAATCTTGTACCTCCGTCTTCCACATAGCAAAGTCGAGGTTACCATCATATCTATGAATGTCAACATCTAACAACAAGGTTTGATCAAACAAACTATCAACCTCCTTTCCAAATTCACTTGAATCCAAAATATGATCCGACATGATACCAATCAATTTCATACACCAGAAAACCAAACAAACAAACTAAACCAAAGGAGTTCACCAAGTACCACAAGAAAAATCCAAGATTGGATTTTTACCGAAATTGAGAAAACAAAACCGTCAACTTCAAAGAATTACTGCGAACAGAATACTTTGAAACAGAAAACGTACCATACACCGTTGGAAAGCCTGAAGAGTCTTCTTTCCAACCCAAAAAAAGGATCAACGTTTCGATATCCGAGAACAGAGTTATGGCCGTTTTACCACAGAGTATCGAATCTGGACAGATTCCTCAAAACCCTTTAACCAATGTTATGCAATCCCTCTTTAACCCAATGAACTAACCTTCGGCTCTGATGCCACTTGTTGTGCGCAGCGGAAACTTATGCACCAATACCCAAGATTGGAATAGTGTATGAATTAAACAAAACAAAAAGAGAAGATGAAACTCCTACTACTATCAAACAAACCCACACAAAACACAAGATTTACGTGGTTCGGCTAATATTGCCTACGTCCACGGACAAACAAATAGAACTTTTACTATTGGAGAAGATAGTACAAAGCTCTCAAACAAATGGAGAAACCCTAGGTTTCCTCCCTTCTCAAATCCTCACCAAATCTCTCAAAGAGACAATCACAAATTGAGGATACAAACTCTCTCTCACATCCAAGATCCTCACAACTCTCACAAGGAGACAAACAACAAATATGGATTGAGGATACTAAACCAATCCCTAAGACCTTATATTTATAGCCTTTAGGGTGTACAAAACAAATTCCTAATAGGAATACACCACTTAATCAAATTGGAAGTCATATTCCAATACCAAATTCTAAAGCCTTAATATGGACTTAGAAATCCAAATATGAAACGGATTCCCTTATAGAACCAGTTTCCCAACAGGAAACTTATGCACCAAAACCCAAGATTGAAATAGTGTATGAATTAAACAAAACAAAATAGAGAAGATGAAACTCCTACTACTATCAAACAAACCCACACAAATCACAAGATTTACGTGGTTCGGCTAATATTGCTTACGTCCACGGACAAACAAATAATCTTTCTTATAGAGACGATTATACAAGCCCTCACGAAGAAACCAAAGTGTTCTTCCTCACAAAAGTTCTCTCAAACTCTCTAATGGCTTCTCACAATCTCTCTCACATCAAGATTATGTTTTTTCTTCTTCTAATTGGCTTTATAACACAGCCTTACAATAGAAACCGAATTGGGGTTAAACAAGGCCCATATGCAGCAAACACAATGAGGACGTACGTACGCCCTAACTACGTACGTACGTTCTATATCCTGAAAGTTATTTGTGATACAGGACGTACGTACGCCCTAACTGCATACGTACGTTCCTGAAAGAAAAACTTCCCTATGTCCTCTTTTTTCACAAAAAACCCAACAATTCTCCACCTCGGCGAAGATTTAATAAATCTAAGCTGACACCAAGAATAAACCAAGTCCCAAACTCCCACACATGTCCCGAAGGACCAAAACGGCTGCACCACCTCATGGTTGTATACGTACCCTTCTCCTAAGGGATCAAGCTATCGTAGTTCACTCCAATGACATCTATACGATGCCCACCATACCCCGTAGGGTCAACTTTCCACAAGGGGCCAAATCAAAACCAAATGCCCACCAATGCCCTATAGGGCTCACAAACAACTTCAACACAATGGGTCCAAGCTACCAAATACCATCTCCACCTCAACAAAGTTCTCCATCAAAGATGATCCAATGCCCCGAAAAACTAACCTCTCAAGAGTTTCTCCTATGAAGTTCAACCGAGTGGGGTACAAATTCAAATCACTATGCATAGATTTACCAAATACGTCTTCCTTACTAAGCGCCAAACAAACATCACATGAGAGATTACCAACAATAGGAAGTACGTACACAAAACCCCCAAACAAAGGTTTCACGGCTTCATAAGGTTTTTGGGCGATAACCTTGCTACTAACAATGGTGGCTTCAACTTTATTCTTCGCCGTGTCACCTAACAAACCAATCAAATGTGGAGCGACATCAATCTCCACCCGAACAAATGACGCTTCAACAAAATGCATACCAACTATGCATGCCTTGCCACCCGCAAACAAATCTATCTTCACTTGCATAGTACCATCAACGACATGCCCCATATTACTATGGAATTCCTTGGTAGAATCGACAGATAAATCAACAACTGAACTATGCAAACCACATGTAATTGCACTTCCTTTCAAGTAGTACAACTTACCCTTTCTAATGCCTTTCATAACAACTCGTGCACCTACAACAACTTTTAGAGCTCCACCAATACATGTAATTTTCATACCATCGGACTCTAAAACACCCAATGAGATTTGATTCGTAGTCAACTCTGGTACATACCAAACATCTTCTAACTTTCGAGTGCATCTATCTTCCAACTTCAATCGAACTGTACCTATCCCAAAAGTTTTGCAAGTATGATCATTACCAAGCAAAACACAAGCATCTAGCTCCTGAAAGCTATCAAATATCTTCCTATCACTACACCAAAACAGGTATTTTCTAACGGCAAAATGCTGTTAGTATATTTTTTACTAACGGTTTTTCTCCGTTAGCAAATTGGCGTTAGTATTTAGTAACAGGTCGTGTTGTAACGGTTATTAGCCGTTAGAACAAAAAAACTTCTAATGGCAATAAGACGTTAGAAACTACTAACGACATACTTGTGTTAGAACATTTTGTTAGGAATTTGTAACATCGACCTGGTTCTAACAACAGGTAGGCGTTAGTAAATTCTAACGTTTGAAACAGATGTGTAGTCTTTGTTAGTATTTTGTAACATCAGTCAACTTCTAACAGTATTTTAGCGTTAGTAAGTGGTAACACTTATATATTTACTAACAGTATTTTACCGTTACAAATCTTAAAATTAATTGAAAAAATAAATCTGCCCTCCTAGTTTCGTGCAATATATAATTTCTACAGCCTGCACATATACATATTTCAAATTTGTCCTGGAATAATGCCACTGCAATCCAATGAGTAAGAAAAGCACGAGGAACAACACATAGATGACGTGCAGATTTGCAGATAAATCCAGGTGCAGTTTTGATGTTCACGTCAAGCAACAAGCGCATGTAGTAAAGCAAAGATGCAGATAAACCGATGTTCAGTTAAGTAGCAGAAAAGTCTGATTGGTGCCATTTTAGCAGAACTGCACCTCACAACAAACAAAAGGTATAAGTATTAAGTAAGATTACTAAAGCATTACTCCAAATCACTTATTATCCTGAAAGTTGTATATGCCACAGGTATATATAGCAGACAATAGAAATATTAAGAAAGAAGGTAACCTCTCCAAGTCAACAGTAGAGGAGAGCATGCCCAGACAAAAGTGAGTTATAGACTCTTTTGAAGAAGCCACTTACCCAAGTCAAAAGCCAATGGTCTAAACATTCCATGTTTCAAACACCAACAAATATAACATCCTTCTGTGAATCAATCCTACTAAGACCAGAATGTTTTGATGATGCATGCATTCTGCTGCCAACAAAGACTTCTTTAGCTCCTGCTCTGATAACGATCTCTGTCAATCAAGACATGGAATATGAGGATAAACGCGTAGGTAAAAAAGAATTAAGTTTTAAACTATAAGTCTAGAATACACAATGAATGAGACACCGAAAGGTGAAAACTAATTTTCCATGTAAAAGCCCTACATTGAAGTCCCAATTTACGACAAACATGTGGTTCTACAATGGCTTATTGTCAAATGTCAACAGACAATGAACAGACATGATTGTTGCATTGAGGGCAATACCAGACTTGGAGCCTGGAAAAGTTGTCTCTTTCAAATTGGGTTGAAGTTCAAACTTTACAATATTTTTAGAACTCTGCCACTTTGGGATACATGTTCAGGGCTGACAGGGGATATTCTCAGTACAGTTCTGTATATAAAATGCTTTATCCAAAAGCCATGTGATTAGTAGGTAAAAATACATTAGCCAAAAGAATGGGAAGGAAAAGAAAAAGTTCTAAAACACATGAAGCAAAACCATACCCGTTTGCAGAAGGCGATTCACGACGTGCATGCCTATATGGTAGAAAATAACTCTGCTTGTTAACACAACACATAGACCAGGTTCTGCAAAGACAATGTCTGAAGTGCTTAGAGCAGCATAAGTAGCAACTTGGCACCTAATTAACAAAGGTAAAAAAACTGTTCGTCACTTCCAGATATGACCATACCTGGAAAGAATCCTGTAATGTACAACACTGTACATGCATTGCAATGAATTAGTACCATCCACTACTCACGCTTGTATCTTGTACCATGTGCAGTCTGTGTAAGAAACAAAGCCAAGTTAGTTTTTAATACAATTAGACTACAATATTACAATTCAACTAAATACTTATTTAGCAATAATATTACGCTTTTCCCTCTTCCTTTGTCCGGGCTTGGGACCGGCAAAGCAATGGTTTTCATAAGTTTGCTTTGGCGGAGTTAAAAAGGGATTAGATAAATTAAAAAAAAACATACCAAGTCTGCCATGCCCTCCATCATCAATGACATCTTCCTCAATGTTTTCATTTTCTACTACTCGATGTTGATCGGATGTTGTTTCACCATGAAAATACCATATAGTATATATTGGGTCTACACGTTTCTTATCAAATGGGTATTTAAATCTGTAAACTTCACCTTAGTCCCATTGCAATATTTCTTACAGGGGCATGTACATGTAGTTAGGTTCTCAGTGTTGTGTGCTAGTGCAAATTCTACGAACTCTTCAACTCCATTTAAATACACATCACTCAATCTATTGGTTTCACGCATACAATCTTTTTTAGGTGGTAACGACATTCTGCAATACTATATATATACACATGCACACACAAAATAATTAATATTAATAACAAAATAATTCAATATATCAAATTAATATGCAACACCTAGCAGAAAAATCCAGATCACACAACCCAACCCATATAAAGACAATAGACCTAGCAGTCCAGGGTTAGGGCACAAAAAAAAAAAATGTTCAGAGAAAGAAAGTCTATGTACTACATTTAACAGAGTTTTAATAGTGTACATGACCATTCATCATTGATATGATAAAAAAAAAACTAGATTTACCAAAAACCTTAATAACTACTACGTGATACAACAAAACCAAGTGCAACTAGAGAAAAGAACATTTAGATTAATAGTACACTGCCAAGCATAAGATTCAGTTGAGGTAGTGAAGAATTCTATATATGCCACATATTTTTCAGGTATGGATTTAAAGTCAAATTTAAATGGGAAAATAAGACTTGTTAAGTTAAACTCAAAAATATACGATATGCACTATATGAAAAGATCAATATTAATGAATTGGTAACCATTAGACATACCTTACTCGTCTTACTGAGATGCAGAGCTCCACCATCAGTCCTTTCCCTTAATGCATTATCATAATTAATCATGTCCTAATCAATTGACGTGCCGTGTTGAGGCTCGGTTTAGCCACCTTGGCACTTAGAGCTTTCTTTATCGAAATAGCTCACAGGTCATGTATAATTCTATAAACTTTTCTTTAATGCAGGATAAAGAGAAATTCCCATGCGTGCAATGCAATATTATCTTTGTACATATCATAAAAACGAAATAATTCCCTTAAAGTAACAAATCATGAATAGATTATCAATGAGTATCATATCAACTACTTGATAGCAACAACACCAAGTACAACTACAGCAAAGAATAACGAACTTTCAAAATTAAATTTTCATCACAAACAACAGTATAGCAGGTTTATATAACAAATTTTGTGTCAAACTAAGATGAACAAACAACCATTATAGAGGAAATAATTTGATTAAAATGGAAGCACAGAAAGCAACCTATCTTAATAACTTGAACAACAATCTAATTGATTTATTTTGGTAAGGAATATAATAGAATCACAGTAGATACTTCTAAAAGTGGTTGAATCAACTCATTTTTTTTTCCAATGGTAACAATAATATGATTATATTCTTCTACTAACAAATAAAATGCAGGTTGGGAATAAAATGATGAAATTGAAATAAGAAATTACCTTACGAAGCACAACAAACCCCAATTGATTAAATCTAACCCCAATTGAAGAAATCCAACTGAATTTTCTACAACAAATTAGAACAACGGATTAAAGTCCAATCTTCATAGAAAACCCTACAGAAAATCCCCACCCTTACAAAAACTCTCGAAAAATAATAAAATTAACAAGATACAATAAGAAAACAAAAAAAAAAAGAAAAAAAAATCACCTTTGATTCTAGATACCTGGTTCTTTTCTTCAATCTTTAATATGAAACCTTGATTTTGATTTCATTTTGATAAGAAGGAGAGAGAAAGAAAGAGCAAGCACTGAATCATAGAGAGCAATTAAGAGATGGATGAGAGAAGGATTTATGGAGTTGTAGAGACGATGAGAGAGTAAAGTTCTTTTCATGTTGGAAGAGGAAGAAGAGAGGTAGAGTGGATCGGGGAAGTTTTAATTCGTGATTTAGTTTTATTTTCTACTAACACTTTACTTCTCACGTGATAAACACATGGAATAAATTTATATTTACCTAACCTAACTATTTACACTATTTTGCCGTTAGGATAATATTTTTATTCGGTTAGCAAATAAATAAAAAAATAATTTAATTAATACTAACAGAATTGAGGTGCTACTAACACCATCATACTGTTACAAGTGTTCTAACATCATTTTGTTGTTACAATTAATAAAATGGCTGCGTTAGTAAAATTCAGTTTTGGTGTAGTGTATTGGGACACATATGATAGGAACAACCCGAATCCAAAATTCACTCATTAGTAGAATGACTAACTGAAGATGAAGCCAACAGCGAAACACCAACGCATGAATCCTCATCTCTTCGATGTACACGAACAATCTTCTTCTGCAAATTTGGACAATTAATTTTCCAATGTCCCCAACAATGACAATAGGCACATTCATTCTTTGCAAGAGTTCTTCGACTTCTCAATTTACATTGAGAACCAACCAATCTACCAATACTATCATCAACCACATAGAGCCGGTCCTCTGTATTTTTCAAAGCGTACTTGTCTTCCAACTTGGACAACATAACTATTACAATGGTTTCCAATTTGACAATGTACCACAAATCTTCTACCAAACAATACCGGACAAATTCACAAGCCTTTAAATTTAGAGTTAACCATTCATCATCATTCATATTTCTCGATTTATCATCAAGAACATCTACATAGCCATTAATGGCTAACCAATCTTGTACCTCCGTATTCCACATAGCAAAATCGAGGTTACCATCAAATTTATGAATGTCAACATCTAACAACAAGGTTTGACCAAACAAACTATCAACCTCCTTTCCAAATTCACTCGAATCCGAAATATGATTCGACATGATACCAATCAATTTCATACACCAAAAAATCACCAAACGAAGGTAAAAAAATTTGAAAATTCACACAGGAATTTCAACAAACACCTTCTTGACAACCCACGGATAAAAGGTAGAACTTTTGGCTTGAAACACAAATAAGAAACTCACTACGGAATTTCTTCAAACACCTTCAAGACACTCAAGATCTAGCCCGCAGCTCTGATACCACTTGTTGTGCACAGCGGAAACTTATGCACCAATACCCAAGATTGAAATAGTGTATGAATTAAACAAAACAAAATAGAGAAGATGAAACTCCTACTACTATCCAACAAACCCACACAAAACACAAGATTTACGTGGTTCGGCTAATATTGCCTACGTCCACGGACAAACAAATAATCTTTCTTATAGAGACGATTATACAAGCCCTCACGAAGAAACCAAAGTGTTCTTCCGCACAAAAGTTCTCTCAAACTCTCTAATGGCTTCTCACAATCTCTCTCACATCAAGATTATGTTTTTTCTTCTTCTAATTGGCTTTATAACATAGCCTTACAATAGAAACCGAATTGGGCTTAAACAGGGCCCATATACAGCAAACACAATGAGGACGTACGTTCTATCTCCTGAAAGTTATCTGTAATACAGGACGTACGTACGCCTTAACTGCGTACGTACGTTCCTAAAAGAAAAACTTCCCTCCGTCCTCTTTTTCCACAAAAAACCCAACAACAGGTTATTATAACTGTGTTAATGACAACAGGTTAGTATGCTTGGAGCCATTTCATTAAATCGGATCAGTTTTACAATATCATAATGAAAGAATGTAAATCAGGGAAACCAAATTTATGCGAGGACACTTTAAGCAACCCAATAGATGTTTACAAGGGGAAATTTTGACTTAACCCCCTTTATTTTGTCCATGTTTTGAATAAACCCCCCCATTTGTCCAAGTTTTGACTTTACCCCCTCTCCGTCAGCTTCTATCCAAGTTAACGCTTATTTGTATTTTTTTCTTTCTAAAATACCCCTCATTCGTTCTTTAGATTTAACCCCTCCAAAAAAACGAGGGAAGGGTATTTTCGAAAAAAAATATATAAACAAGTGTTAACTTGGACGGGAGCTGACAGAGGAGGGGTAAAGTCCAAACTTGGACAAATAGGGGGTTATTCAAAATGTGGACAAAATAGGGGGGTTAAGTCTAATTTTCCCTTACAACTATTGGGTTGTTAATTAAAAGTATATTTGTATGCTTTGAAATCACATTTGTATTGGATTATGTCTCTAGGTTTCATAGAAGATATGTTAGTATCCACCTAATATGACACATTAAGCTCAATTTCTAATGTGGGCAGCTTGGCACAGATGCAATTCTTCTTAAACCTAAAGCCAAAGATATTGGCTATGTACAACAAAATCAAAGCTGATGTAGTTAAAGTCAGATAGATACAGCGATACTCTGTAAATAAGCCAGAAACAGGTCTGATTTCTGAACAAAACAAAGACTCATGCATGAAGCTTGGAAAGAAAGAATTTTTTGAGATTTTGCCATTGATCTGATGCCCGTCATGATGTATAAATAAACTTGACAGTACATGCCATGACCAAAACTCTTTTGTTTTTCGTAAAAATAAGCCATTAACTCAGTCCGCTGCACAGTTTGGGATGACTCAGAGAGGAACTCAGGAACACAATTTGCTAGGAAACAATGGCACAATGTTGTCACCTGCACTCTGACATCCTTTTATCACAATAGGGGCCTATATGAAAAGCCGAAAAAGCCCATATACATGTGCATGTGCATGTGCGAGGAAGGCTCAAATAATAGTAGGGTTAGGGCATCCCTAATGGACCATCAAACATGGTATCAAACCTATATTTGGTGAAAAAAGGAAAAAATCCATCTCTAATGGACCATCAAATTTGAGTTGGTACCAAAGTTTCATCAAATTTTCACTAAATTTGGTGAAAATTTAGTGTTTTCATCAAATTTGATATCACACTTGAGCGGGCAAGAGAGGACCGCTCAGATCAGCTGGGCGGGCATAGAAGAACCGCTCAAATATAAATTAACTTAAAAGTAGAATAATGTCCAGTCAGCTCAATTGGTGTTTTGTTTAGTTTTCATAAGAGCATTCCCAATGCAGGGTGGATAAATCCACCTCCACGTAGGCGCCACGTAGGTCCACCTAGGCAAAATCCACCTTGTTGATTCAAGGTGAAACTCTACAAAGTGGAGAGTTCCCAAGGGAAGGTGGACTCTTGTATAAGAGAAAGTGGATTTTTAGAAAAACCGGACGGCATGTGACATGCCGTTGCCGTCTCCCTATTTTTTTGCAGCCGTCCGAGAGTCCAAAACTTTTAAAACACTACGTAATACCTAAAAAGAAAACAGACGGCATGTCACATGCCGTCCGGTTCTACCACCCACAGGTGGATTTGAAAGTGGATTCTCCCACCTTCAAATCCACCTGTGGGCAGCCACTTTTCAAAATCCACCTCCCCTTGGGACATTGTTTTAGGTTTCAAGGTGGATTTATCCACCCCACCCCCAAAATCCACCTTGCATTGGGAATGCTCTAAGGGCATCCCTAATGGTTTTTTTGTTTTGGTGGTCTACCTAAGCACATTTGATACCCATTTTGTGTTTTATTTGCTTCCAAAAATCGTTTTCTCTAATGGTTCATCAAACTTGAGCGGGCAACAGAGAACCGCTTTGGTTAAACGGTCATTTAAAACCCGCTTATTTGGGACGGGCTTTTAACACCCGCTTGCATATTATGGAGCGGACAAAAGAGAGCCGCTCATATTCCTAGTAAAAAAATCATGTTATAGGACGGGCAATGGGGTGCCGCTCAACATAATGTTTGGTTAAGTTGGACTTGAGCGGGCAACCAAGAGCCGCTTAAGTTAGTTTAAACTTGAGGGGGTAATGAACGACCGCTCAAAGCGGGTGTAAACTTGAGCGGGTAATGAAGGACAACTCAAAGCGGGTGTTCATGAGCCGCTTAACTTGAGCGGTTCTTTCTTGCCCGCTGTAGGGGTACTACATACAACATACATGTGGCACCATCTCTACCGTCCATCATGGTGCCACATGTCAACATCTAATGGGCTCTCTCTTGATGGCACAAGTTACAAAGTTAAAGCCAATTACTACAAAGATATTCTCTCATCATTACCTCATTAAATGCTAGGAATGGAGTTACATTGTAGCCTATAAATATGAAGGCAAGCTACTAATTCTAGGCATGTTCTCATCTCTGCTCAGATGGTCTGATGGCCTAATGCTCCCAACACGACCTCATGGTGAGATCTCAATATCAACGACCTCCCCAATCTCTCATGATGAGACCTCACCTCTCAGGCACAATTGCCGAACCACGTATACAATGGTGTTCATGTCTCTACTTTATTATTATTGTTCATATCATACACATCATCATCTTTCATTAATGTATTGACCAACCTCACAAATATGGTTAATACATTTGGCGCCGACTACAGGGACTTGGGATTTTCTCAAGCGAATTCCACCCACCAACCCCACCGAACACCATTGTTCTAAGGTTCTCAGATGGTGATTTTCAAGAAATTCATTGAATTTGAAAAGACAGAATTGCAACTCACAGTTGGGGGCTTGAAGCAAATAAAGATAAGTATCAATTTACTATGATATTTGTTTATGTTTACCCACTCGAAGAGACCTCCATTTCTTACTGTTCATTCTATTTTGTCTCCCACAAATTGACTATTATATGCATCTATGTAACATATATTCTCATAACTCGATCAAGATTTTATATCATCAGTTACATTCTTAATGGCCACATGTTCAGGTCTTGCAGAGACCTCTCAGGTCCCTAAGCCAACGACCTCTCAGGTCTCTAAGCCAACGACCTCTCAGGTCCCTAAGCCAACGACCTATCAGGTCCCTAAGCCAACGACCTCTCAGGTCCCTAAGCCAACGACCTCTCAGGTCCCTAAGCCAACGACCTATCAGGTCCCTAAGCTAACGACCTCTCAGGTCCCTAAGCCAACGACCTCTCAGGTCCCTAAGCCAACGACCTATCAGGTCCCTAAGCTAACGACCTCTCAGGTCCCTAATCCAACGACCTCTCAGGTCCTTCATACCAGGTCCTTCATGCCAGGTCCCTCATACCAGGTCCTCAAATTACAGGTCCTTCAACGACCTCAAGAATATTTATGCCATACAGGAGGCTATTCTCACTTTATCTAATGAAGTTAACTTATTATTAGCACAATTATCTATTAATGATATTTTTTGTAGCTCTCTCTATGTGCAGGTCACATGAACACGACCTCACTCCCCATGAGCTATTTTTGCACAAATGTGCCACATTGCTTTCACTTAACTCTTTACAAGTGAAATGCTTGATATACAATACGGCCACCCTCATTGACTAGTGAGTCACTCGTATGCGGGACGACCTCAAACACAATTCTCTAGCCACACGCCTGGTCGGACGCATTCACTCTCAACGCAATGCAGACCCACAAAGGCCACATGCCCGAGAATTGTCAAACAGGTCTCCACGCTACGACCATTCACTAGATCGGGCACCAAAAGGTTCCAAGTAACTCTCAAAACACTTGGTCAACCAATGCTCTTTCTCAAACGAGCTACATTGCACTCCAAAGTGCCATATCTATCGAAGCGTCCAGTCACAAGGCGACAAAGATAGTACATACAAGTCATAAGGAAGACGTACAATTCCATGTAAGTCTTTTATTGAATTTTATAATGTTTCACATGCTAACATTATCAGGTCTATGCAACTCGACCACAAAAAGGCGACCACCTTAAAGCATGACCGAGACCAACAACCCATGCATACAAGAAGACCCACTTCAGTACGACCTGCTTGCAGCTGTCCATCTCGTCTACATGCCTTCTGAACGAGCTACCAAGTCTCCCTGAAAGTAACTAGCTCGCTATACACAAATTCATGATCGAGTTGCCATAACCACAAGGGACCTTCATCGCGTCCTGCAAATCTCAATGATCAAGCTCATCAAAATTTGGGGCGGATCGACTTCGTTAAAGACCCCCACATTTCATTCATCTTGGGGGCTGGATCGGTTCGATTACTTCTTTTCAGCCTGAACTTCGTTCAACCTAAAAAGAGGGGGCTTATGTAGGGGTACTACATACAACATACATGTGGCACCATCTCTACCGTCCATCATGGTGCCACATGTCAACATCTAATGGGCTCTCTCTTGATGGCACAAGTTACAAAGTTAAAGCCAATTACTACAAAGATATTCTCTCATCATTACCTCATTAAATGCTAGGAATGGAGTTACATTGTAGCCTATAAATATGAAGGCAAGCTACTAATTCTAGGCATGTTCTCATCTCTGCTCAGATGGTCTGATGGCCTAATGCTCCCAACACGACCTCATGGTGAGATCTCAATATCAACGACCTCCCCAATCTCTCATGATGAGACCTCACCTCTCAGGCACAATTGCCGAACCACGTATACAATGGTGTTCATGTCTCTACTTTATTATTATTGTTCATATCATACACATCATCATCTTTCATTAATGTATTGACCAACCTCACAAATATGGTTAATACACCCGCTCAAGTGTGGTATCAAATTTCTTCAAAAAAACACCAAATTTTCACCAAATTTAGTGAAAATTTGATAAAAATTTGCTACCAACTCAAATTTGATGGTCCATTAGAGATGAGTTTTGTTGTTTTTTTACCAAATTTGAGTTTGATACCAGATTTGATGGTCCATTAGGGATGCCCTTAGGTTTTTGATTTTTTTTCCTATTGTATCTTTTGCTAAAAGAGCGGGTGACACTAAAACGTGGGCGGACAATCGCGGGGAAACGTAAATAATTTAGGATTTTAATTTTGTAAAACGAAAAAAACATTATTAATGGATTTTTGAGAATTAAAAAAAACACTTCAAGCCACGACAACTAAACCATCGACTCCAAAAGTGGAGTTATAGCCACAACTACTCTTAAACGTGGCGACAACATGTCCTTGTAGCCACGCACAATCTACGGTCGCAGCTAAAAATTAACTTTTTGCCACGGACGAAATTTATGTTGTGGCTAAAAACAATTTTTCGCCACAACTAAGAAAAGGCGTGGCAACAACACATATTTAACAACACAATAAGTGGTCGTGGCAAAATCTTCCGTAGCGAAAAACTCTTTTTTTGGTAGTGACATTTTACCGTCTAGAGGCAATAAACCTGTCAGAATTGTTGTCCAGAGGCATTTTTCCTGTCAGAACTTTGGAGCCATTTTCCTTCCAAAATACATATCTCCAGACGACGTGCCATATACAATTGGAAAGATGAGAGAGTCCTCTTTCCAATCTAAAAGATAGATCGCCATTTGGAATACCGAGCACAAAGTTATAACTGTTTTTCTACAACGTATCAAAACTGAACATAGCAAAAACTGAACAACAATAACTTTATAAGTACTGATAATTTTTTTTCAAAAACACCCTGGGCTTGGAAGCCCCTTCTTAGATCCGCCTCTAATGTTAAACAACTATGTTCTTTATTGCTTTTCATAGTTAGTTTATTTCTATTATTGTTTATTAGATTATTGCACTATCTGGGGGTTTATTGCTTCGAGTTAATTTGTTGTATGTTAGGTTGGGATCATTTATGAGCAATAAAACAAGCTATTGAACAAAGAAAAGACGGTACTCACTGCCGAACCTAATGGTCCACCACTTCTATTGCTTTCCTAGTCCCCTCCTCGTAACCTTTACTTTGATATCATCCCTTGAGACCTAAACCCTTCCAACATGGTTGATTCTTGAATCTCGATTTTAACGTGGTTGATGATTACAGCGATCG
This sequence comes from Aquilegia eximia, assembly GCA_023053565.1. NCBI lineage: Eukaryota > Viridiplantae > Streptophyta > Magnoliopsida > Ranunculales > Ranunculaceae > Aquilegia > Aquilegia eximia. The sequence continues at coordinate 17,121,622 of JALIGU010000005.1, forward strand.
ACAACTTGCAGACAGGGACACTTTATTATTGTTTCCATTTCAACTTTCACATCCTATACTCTATTATTATTGCTTCCATTTCAACTTTAGTATTATTAGTACTTTCACATCCTATACTCTATTATTGCTTTCATTTCAGTTTTATTATCAATGCTTTCGCATCCTATACTCTATTATTATTGCGCGTTTTCATTTCAGTTTTATTATCAATGCTTTCGCATCCTAACTCCACTATCTTTATGGCCTAATATAAAAAGTTTGTTACTGGAGACGGTGACGTCACTGAAAGAATTGAATTATTTCATACCAACTTATCACCAGTTTGTCTTTGTAAAATCTTATTACATTCTATTAAAATCTTCTTACAAGCTAGATTTTGTTGATCAACTTGAAATATTTTTCTCTTTTCATTTACTGATTACAATGGCTGAAGCTTTGGTATGATCTGTTGTCTTGGAGTAATTGACATCCATGAATTCATGTACGTTTCTTTGGACGAAGAACAACACCTTTCATTAGAAGACCGGACTTCCAATCTCCTCGTTGGTATGCACAGAGAGAAAAACAAATATGTTTCTTTATAGAAAAACAATGGTCTGTATAAAATTCTCCAGCTACAAGTTCAATCCATTGGCCTCGAGGTTTGTTCAAAAGATTTGCTTTTCGCATGTTTATATCAGGTTCTCCGTCTCCCACTTGAGCGTCAATCCATTGTTCTTGAAATTTAGGCAATAGACTCAATTTCCGTATTACTTCTTCCTCAGTAAAACGAGTCTTGAGAGTCACCGGAAATTCCCAGCCCTTTGCTTGTTCATACAGCTTGAATATATACACAATTTCATACATAGTCTTTGGAGACAGAAGAGCTGGGTCTAGTGAGCCATTTACTTCAAGCGCATAGACTTTGAGAAGTTCAGGCATCTCAAGCGTCCCTCTGGATGTAATGTACGTATGTCAAACATAAATAAGTATACAATTAGATTCTAATAATGGTTACATAATTAAATGAATAAAATGAAAAGAAGATCTGTGTTTACTCCTCCGGGTCCTCGAATGTATGCCAAGACCAGTATCGCTCATCATTCACCCAATTGATCGATAAACCCTTTGAAAACAGCATATAGCAATTAAGTCCAGATTCTTTGTCAATCCAGTACTTCTGTATGATCGAAAAAAGAAGAAGAAAATAAACAAATTTATCTATCTATTAAATGGAAACATGCATATAAACTTCAATTCCTTGCTTCAATGATTTTATAAGAGTGAGACCTGCACCTGAACCATAGAGAACCTACAAGCATCGTCTTCCAAATAATACTAATAATAAATAAGTGATATATATGGATGAACTGATGAACATATTTTGATAGACTTGCCTGTTTCTTTTGATGCAAGTACACTCCGGAGTGAAGTTGAGCAAACAGCTTCTCTTTAGATGATCGGTCAATTGGTGCATCGGCAGCCTTGATTATATCTTCGTAGTTGTGGGATACTACGGGCTCAATAGGCGACCCTGCAACCAACCCTGCTTTAAGCTCTGTACCAGCTAACTTCAACGCAGCTGCCTTCGTGTCTGCATCAGCTAAATTCAACGGTGTTTTTGGGTCTGAATCAGCTAAGTTGGCGCTAGACTGAAATCCCAATGCACATTGCCCCATTGTGTTAGTTCACTTGGTTGGGCCAGGGGGCTATATAATGTTTGTACAGATTTATATACAGTTCCACACAAGGCACTGCCAGATTTAGAATCATTTTCAATGCTTTACTGGTTTACTGTTTGAATTCACTAATTATGAAAATCAACACTAATTAAATGCACGTTTTTACCATACAAAAAAAAAAAAAAAAAATACAGAGTTAAGTCCCAGTTAATGAGAATTGAGCTTTAGAATTTTGTCACCTCATTCTGACTTAAATACACTTTCAATCATGGTTTTTTGGTAAATTTATATAATACCCTTTAAATTATGGTTTTATCGTAAGTTAACATATTCTTATTTATGGGTTGGATATTTATTTACGAGCAAAAAGTCCAATAATTAAAAAAAAATTAAATTAAATTAAAAAAATATAATGAACTCCTATAAAATATTAAGAAAAACTACCCAAATTTACTTAAGAAATAATTATTTCGTAAGATTTAATAAATTAGTATAATTTGTAATATTTAAAAAAATTAATAACTTCAAATTTGAATGGTAATCGAAAATGGATAAGTTAAAATTAACGCACCGGCTAAGACACTAGTAAGTCCAAATCAAGAAAAACTGATTGATTGCAAAACTGATTGAAATGATTCTTGTGGTATAAATGTGTAAAGATTCATATTATCCAGATTGTGACATTCTCTGTATTGATAGTATTGAAGAAAAGGGATAACAAACAATCACAGCCAAGCACAATACTCTATATTTCCAGCAGTTTTGCGCCCTTGGAAAGTGTAGAACCAAGAAAATGAAAGCATATTGTTTAATAATGTGATTTCAAAGTATACAAATATACATTACATGACCAATTCATATCCAAGACAATTATCAACTTGTGTAGATCGTCATATACAAAAGAGTTAATTAGCGATTGCCCCCAGATTTGGAAGCCAAAGTTGCGAATCCTTCCAGATTTTTTTTGGTTTAGTGATGCCCCCTAGATTTGCTTCATTTTTCTTTTAATACCAAAACTACCCCTCTATTTTATTAGCCTTTGCCCCTAACTCTATAAAACTATCTTAACTGCCATGTATGCAAGAAATTGGTGGTTTTATTTCCAACTATAGATCTAAAATCCATCTCTAGGTTAATCTAACAGCAAACAACATAAAGATCTATCCACACAAATCTCAAGGTCAATCGTATGTCTATCAAAATGTTCAATTAGTAGAGATTTATGGGTTTAATTTAGTAAAGTAAAACACTTTACATGTGACATCATGTTATGTTATTGGTTGTTTTTGTTTTATTATCATAGGATAAACCTCGAGAATTGAGAAGCTAAGGGGAAAGAAGAAGATGAAGTGATTACCCTTAAGACCAAGAAGATGATCGAGAAGAAGAAGATTATTAGAGATGAAGAGGAGATTTGAGTTGCTCGAATTCGAATCGCTGCAATTATTAAAGGAAAAAATGAAGGTTTGTTTCTTTTTCTATATTTTTTTTTCAATAATAATAAAATTTTATTGATAAGCTCAACGAATTACACAAAAGTAGAGGACAAACGCGCTACAAACTGCGCGGCAAGTCCTTTCTGGATAGCAAACCCGATTCTCCTAAATACATATTCGTTCGAACCTGCAGTCATCACGTTGCTATCCATTATCTTCTGCACTCTCCTGAGGAGCTCAACTGCTTCTGAGCCTAGCAATCCAAATGTGTCAAATGCAAAGGGGATGAAACTATGTTGGTTAGCCCTACAAGCTCCGTCATGTTTCTCCACTTTTGCCGCTGCTGCATTGCTAGCTGCTAGCCCCACCTCAAAAATCCCAGCACTCAGCCCAACCATCGGAGACGCCCCTGTAACATCAACACACGCATGTTTACCTTCCGACCAGTTGTAGACCAGAATATCAGCAGGACGTAGTGTCGATCTTCCTTCCTTAGGATCAGTAAGAAAGTTAACAGGAGCCTCCTTCTTAACCTGTACGCCAGCCCGCCAGAACACATCACACAAGATATCTCTAACGTGGTCATGCCTGTACTTGAAGCCGGGGTAATGCTTACAATGGGCCGCATGGTCCCCGAAAGCATCAAGTCTACTCTTCTTACACACTGGACAAAGCTCACCATCTGAATATAGAGGGATCATCAATCGATAACGAAGAATGACACGATACTCTACAGGCGTCATGCGTTGTCCAAGCCCTTCCATCGGGATAGCAAGAAGAAAATCTTTGGCATGTTCTGACTGTACACATCCAATCACGGCTTTTTGTCTAGCTGACAACTCAAATTCCCTCTCAAGACCAGAACTAATCTTGTTGTAGTATGCTTCCGCCAAGACATGTTGGGGTCTGAAGGGGACGGTAGCAGTTGGAGCAAGATTACTGAGATCAAAATCAGGTATAGAAAGATGTAAACTAGCAATGGCAGTATCGAAAACATTACCCATAGGTGGAGTGTCACAACCTCGAAGAATGTGGTCCTGGAGATCCTTGGTTTGCGTACGTGAAGCTACGAAAGCAAACTTCAGAACATCAGTGGCACAATAGATACCAAGTCCACCCATACGCAATGGGAGGGTTGCCATACGCCACTGTAAATCGCCAAAACCAGGGCCATCGGAAACCACAATATTTTGAAGGGCTGCACGAAGCTTGTGGTCAAACCATTCGGCTGTGTCCTGAACATAATCAGGGGGGCAAGTACGGAGAGCAAAGGTGAGTTTGGATAATCCCATACAAGAACGTAAAAGTGCCAACTCACACTGCGGATCCTTTAGCTGTGGTAATAAGTCCATAAGTTGAAGTGTCTTATCCACTCGTTGACGAACATTACCCACAATAAATGATGCATCAGTACTTACAGCCCCTCCAAGCAACTTAACCCCTCGCTGAGGACATGATATACCAACCGGAAAGATATCTGGATAGGAGCAGTCAGGATCAACAGAAGGCCAGAACAACTCTGTCTTAGACACATTAAGCACGAGCCCAAGAGATGGTCCTCTTTCCTGAATGATACGAATAGCTCTAGCCACATGTTCTGTGCTACCAATCAGAGTACCATCATCTAAGTACCATGCCTGCAACTCCAAGTGGCATTCTGACCGAATACGGTGTATCAATGGATGCAAGACCAAAGCAAAGAGAAGAGGCCCCAAAGGGTCCCCCTGCTGTATCCCAGCTGCTGACCAGATATGAGTAGACCCTAGATACAATCGACCAGATTTGTGTAATTCTATATTTACTTTCAATTTTTTTTTTCTGATTTCGTGTGGGGATTTTAAGCCTTGTTATTATCTTTTACAGACTTATTGATTTTTTTTTTTTTTTTTTTTTTTTTTTTTTTTTTTTGAGAAGTGTTGCATTTTGTTCAAAATTTTAGAGTTTTTGAGAAGTAGTTGGCTTTCTACTTCTCAAGGAGAGTTGGCAATATAATGGCTAGATTAAAACTGGGTTGACATTGTGTATGAGTGTAACAGTAATCAATTGAATACTTGATAGGCAAGTAGAGAAGGATTGTTGTTGGGTATAATTACTTGTTACCATTTTGTTTGGATGGTTTGGAAGCTGAATTGTCTTTTTATTCTATCAAAGCATGTGTATGTTTTTGCTCATTTATTCTATCAAAGAATGTGTATGCTTTTGCTTTCTTAGACATCTGAACTGTGGGAACAAGACATGAAGATTTGAGGTACACAGTTGCTAGGGGTAATTATATCGGTTGACAGTTGAGTGCAATCCACTATTCTGCACTTGTTTTTATCCATCTTTTATGGCTTCATGGTAGTTAATCGATCACTTTTAAACGAGATGAGGATGAAAATATAAAATATGGATCCTTACCTTCAATGACATTGTTTCCATTTACCCAAACGAGAAACGAAAAGTGAGAGAACCAGAAGGAAATATAAGCACCTCGTACATTGTTTCCATTTTTATCTTCAAACAAAGAAACGGTAATATATCTTTTTATTTGATTACCTAATTTTATTTCTAGGGTTCTTAATTTTGTTTCTTCATATAAAATTTGTAAAGAGGATACCATTGAACAACTTACAGAATCATCTTTGGTTATCATCTAACCTCTTCTTGGATCATGTAGAATCTTGAATCTAAAACATCATCTCTTGTTCAGGTCTGCCTATATTGAATTCACGCGCAAAGGGGTAGCAGAGCTTGCACTTTCACTTAATGGCACTTCTTTCATGTCGCATATTCTCAAGGTATAATCTCCAACTATGACTGTTAACTAGTCATACCCAGTCAATTAACTAGAGCTCACCATCTGCTTGCAAACATGTGTGTAGTGTTCTATTAGTACAAAACTTTTCCGGCATAAATCATGTTATGTAAGTTGTTTGAAACCTTTTAGGTTGTGTGTTGTATGATTGTGGCTTACCAACTGGTGTCTAAATATGTGTTTCCTTGGAAGGAATTCAGTAAATGAGCTGTAAATTAAGTTGATGGGATGATGCAGAGCATATGGATCATTGTTTGCTAGTCATTGTTTGGTACAGTTGAATGATAGACACCACTCTTGAGTCGAAGCGAGGAACTAGTTTAATCATAAATTAATTTAGTTACCTTTCAGGGGTCATGCACCTGAGTTGCATAGGTGTACTAGCTATTGGAAGGCCATGTACTATTTTTTTAAGAAAATATATTTTCAGGAGGTTGACATTGGAACCATAGTGTATCACTATATCCATTCCTCGCAAACCCTGATATTCTTGTGTAGAACAATCGCTTAATTAATTATTTAACATGTTGAGCCATAGAAAACTTGAAGAGAAAAGAAAAGAAAGGAGTGTAAAAAATGAGGGCCTTGCGTAGGGCGAAATACGTGGATTTACATTCTCAAAAAATAAAATCAAGAGAGGAGAGATTTTGGGAGAGTGAGGAGAAGAGCAAGGAAAATTTGTTTGTGAGTGATTTTAGTGAGAGGAGTCTGGCAGCAAGTTCGAGTTTTGGTTCTTATCAACAAAGTGGTCAAAAGATAACATATACTCGAAGGGAAACTGTCACAGATAAAGGCATGGAAATGATGACCAACGAAGGAGAAGGGAGCGCAAACAAAAAAGAGGAGATGATGGAAGAACTAGAGATGGCATTCAACAAGAAGTGGATGCAGAACAAGGGTGTGGCGGCGGTGGATTTGGGAGACATACAAGAAGCAGATGAAGAGAGATGGAGCAGAACTTTAATAGGGAAGCTGCAAACTAAACGCTGGTTTGATGGAGATGATATTAAAAGGGAGCTGGTTAGGAACTGGTGTCTCAAGAGTAAATTTGAATTCACTATGGTGGCGGATGGAATTTGCACAGTAACCTTCAAGAAGGAGATTGATTATATGTTTGTTCTGGAGAACGGTCCTTGGGACATCCATGGATACATCATATCCTTTAAACCTTGGTCAAAGGATATAAACCTCGAGGAGTTTGATTTTCCGTTCTTCCCAATGTGGATACAAATATTTGGGCTCCCCCTAGAGAGACATGGTGCAGCAAATGTTTGGAAGATAGGAGCCATATTTGGTGAAGTACCGATGGTCGACCCAGTTGGAGGAGCAGAAGGAAGAATTCCATATGTACGAGCACAAGTTATGTTCAATATACACAAACCAATTATCAAGGAGGCGGAAGCTACTTTAAATAATACCAAAACAACTCGAGTTACCTTCAAGTATGAGAAACTCCCAGTGTTTTGTTTCTTTTGTGGTCTAATTGAGCATGATCATGGTGTTTGCAAGGAGTTCAAGGAATATCAAAGAAAATTTCACAGGGAGATAACTAGGGATGAAGTAAGGAGAATTCTTAATTTCTCACATCTACAAAAAGCTAAAACCTTCAAGTTTGGAGCAGGTATTCAGGTTAAGCATGTCATAGAAGTAGACACAGAGGCTGAAATGGACTTTGAGGATAAAAGAGTCAAGGAATGGCAGTCAGAAAGGTTGAAGGAAGAGGAGAGGAAGAAGAAACAGTTGACCCAGTCAACTTTGAGGAGTCAAAGTTGGCTGACCGAGAAGGGTACGGTCGTAATTTCCGGAGAAGACAACATAGCCACAGGCGTAATGGATGCTAATCTGAAGGAGAGTGAAGGAGGGAAAATAGGAGGGGTTTTAGAATTAGGAGTGATAGTAGGATCGAGTCATGATTTGGAGGAAGATACGGGGAGGTTTAGAGGGAATCTTGGAGAGAATCTTGGAAGGACTCAACGGCTAGATGTTCTGATGGGGGAGGAGAGTGGATCGTGTGGTACCAGGAGCATGGAGATCTCCCCTATAAACCTACAGAATGTTGAAGGTAGAGGTATTGGGAGTGTTAACATCGAGGATGTAAGTGGAGCCTACGGTTCAGCTTATGGGCCTAAGCCCACTTTAGGGGGGATAGAAGGTCCTGGTTGCAAAAGAGCTTTGTTCCAACCTGCTATAGCCTAAGAAGAAAAAGCCCAGATAAATCTAACACCTGAAATCCCTTGTAAGACTGAAGCCCAAAACACCTACCTGTTCACGTTCACCCAAGAAGCTATCAAAACACAACCTAAAACTTTTGACCATAAAACCATGTCAAAGCCCAATATCCTACACTATTCTCGTTTTCTACCCACCCTAGCAAACACTAATCCGCATTCTCCATCTCCGACCATCAAACAACTACCTCCCCAACAGTCAACCATAACCCTTGAGAAAAGTGAAGCCACCGACAACTTTCGAATTGAGACCAATGGACTGGAACCAGAGATATCGAAGGAAGACAATGAAGTCGATTTCAAGGCAATTTTCTGGAATCCTAGTTTCAAGGAAAAAAAGCAGCAAGACCATTAAACAAATTATAGCCCTAAAGCAGAAAGGCAAGCAAGCTACGGAGATTCAAAGTAAGAAAAGAGGGAGACAAGAGGTGGAAGAGAGTAAGAAGGAAGATAAAGATTTCAAGATAGAAATTATGGAGGCTGACGTATTCACCTGCAATGCAAGGAATGGGAGTGGGGAAATGAAGGAGGAGGATAGAAACATTATCACACAATGGAAAATCGACCATATTGTGGAACGATTGAGGAAGCTGAAAGCAAGGAAGCTCTCTGTTACCCAGAGGAAGGAGCTTGCTGATGATATGAGGGAGTTAAAGGAAAAAGAGTTCTCATGGGGGAAGGGGCTTATGATGAATGGAGAGCCATCAGGTGAGGATACTGATGATGACTATGCTATTTACTTGCTGACTAATGGAATAACAGAACCTAAGGATGCAGAAGAGGTTAGTAAGGAGAGAAACCTTAATGCTGCATATGAAGCTGAGATGAATGAGGCTGAAGGAAAGGAGGGAGAAAGCTCCAGCTGTAAGAGGAGGAAGGTAGCAGGAAAAGAGAAAGGGAGTGAGAAGAATGTTAGAAGTGCAGGGTTTGCGGTGGTTCCCAAAAAACCACCTCCTTCCCAATGATCGCCTGGAACTGCCGAGGTTTAGGCTCATCCGGAGTAGTTCAAATTTTAAAAAGCCTCATCCGACAACACCAGCCGGATGTAATGTTTTTGTCCGAAACGAAAGCAAGTGAGAAAAGAATGGAAGTGATTAAAAAAAAAATAAAGTTTCCAGGCAGTATTGTAGTCCCAGCAGCTGGAAAATGTGGTGGATTGGCTCTCTTCTGGAAAGAAGGGCTACAGATAGATATTCTGGCAACCTCCAGACATTGGATCACAGGTAAAATTTCTAAATACCCTGACAATAAAGATTGGTTTTTTACTTTCGTATATGGTCATCCTGTTACTGCTAAAAGGAAAAATATTTGGGATGAATTACGAGTCATGGCTACTATGTGTCCTGGTCCCTGGCTACTTTATGGTGACTTTAATGCTATTAGTGCTTCAAATGAGAAAGTGGGAGGGAACTCTAGCTTAGAAAGAAGCATGATAGAGTTTAATGAGTTAATTCATGACTTGGGATTGTTTGACCTGGGGTACAAGGGACCTAAATTTACATGGTATAACCAGAGAAAGTTTGGCAGCCATGTGTTAGAAAGACTGGATAGGGCCTTAGCCAACGCTGAATGGGTTAATCTTTTCCCTACTAGCATTGTCAGAAGTCACTCCATCTCTAAATCGGACCATCTGTACCTGTCCTTATCTATTCAACAGATTGAGAAGCCTAGAGTCAAACCTTTCCGTTTCTTTGATATGTGGCTAAAGGAGGAATCATGTCTGCCACAAATCAAAGAGGCCTGGGAGATAGAGGTAGGAGGATCACCAGGCCATAAGTTCCTCAATAGGATGAGAAACACCCAGAAAAAACTCAAAACCTGGAATAGAAGTGTATTTGGCAACATTTTTCGTATGATTAGAGGGGTACAGGATGAGCTGGATGGGATGTATGAGGGGGTGATTAATGAAGATATGTTGAGTAAAATTAAGACGAAGAGGGAAGAGTTGGAGGATTTATTTAAAAAGGAGGAGAGTTTTTGGATGCAAAAATCTGGGCAGGAGTGGTTAAGACTTGGTGGAAGGAACACTCGGTTCTTCCATTTGTCAACTGTGTATAGAAGGAGAAGAAGTTATATATCTAAAATTAAGACAACAACGGAGTATGGAGAAAGGGTAATAAGGAAGTAGGGGAGGTCTTTAAGAACTACTTCAATGACCTATTCTTGTCATCTAACCCTGACCGTGATCAAGACCTGCTGAACCATTTTGAACCTGTGATCTCTCATGAAGAAAACCTTCTTATTGTGACTATACCTAGTGCGGATGAGATATTTCAAGTGGTCAAGTCCTTGGGGAGTCTTAAGGCACCTGGGCCAGATGGCTTTCAGGGGGTATTCTATAAGGCTAGCTGGGAGATTGTGGGGGCAGACATGGTCAACATGGTACAAGCTTTCTTCAATACTGGCTGGATCCCTTCCAAACTAAACGAAACCTATATCACCCTCATTCCTAAAACCAACAACCCTTTGTGCCCAACTAAATTCAGACCTATTAGCCTGTGCAACTTTGCCTATAAAGTTATCTCCAAAATTCTCGCCACCAGGCTAAAACCTTTCCTAGATAGGTTTATCTCCCCCTTCCAAGGTGCCTTTGTCAAAGGTAGACATATAGGTGATAACACCTCCCTTGCCCATGAAATATTCCATAATATGAGGAGGATGAAGAAGAAGAAACAGGGATGGATGGCTGTGAAGATGGATATGTCCAAGGCTTATGATAGAGTGGAATGGAAACTGATATACGATATTTTTGAAAGGTTAGGATTCTGTAGGAAGTGGATACATATGATCGGGCAATGTCTATCAACTGTCCACTTCAATGTCCTTATCAATGGTGAACCAAGTGTTGAAGTACACGCTGAAAGGGGATTAAGACAGGGCGACCCCTTGTCCCCCTATTTGTTTATCCTGATTTCTGAAGCTCTATCCAGACTTATTAATAAAGCAGAAGAAGGAAAAAAGATAAGTGGAATTAAAGTGAGAAGAAGAGCCCCTCCTATTACCAACTTACTGTATGCTGATGAACTGATATTGTTTTGTAAGGCAGATTTAGAACAGGCTGGAAACCTCCTAAATGTGTTGAACAGATACTGTAACGCTTCAGGACAACTATTTAACTTTGAGAAATCTTCTGCGTACTTCAGTGCAATGATATCCATGCCAGACATCAAAAGATGATCATGAGATTATGGAAGGTTAAGAAGTTCCAAGAAAACGAGAAATACTTGGGAATCCCTGTGATGTTAGGAAGATCAAAGGTGAAAGACTTTGAATTCCTGGTGGATAAGGTGAGGAAAAAGGTGGTTGGTTGGAAGTCTAAGCTTTTGTCCCAAGTAGGAAGAGTTGTCATGATTAAACACGTGGTCCAAGCCACACCTGTATATGTTATGTCTTCCTATGTTCTGCCATACACCACTTGCCAAAGGATAGAAGCGATCTGCAGGAACCTTTTCTGGAATGGGGCTATGGAAAGTACATACTATAGCATGGGATAAGTTGTGTAAAGGAAAAGCTGAAGGGGGAATAGGCTTTAGATTGCTTAAATACATGAATCTTGCAATTATGGCTAAACAATGGTGGAAATTGGTTAATGAGGAAACCTCGCTGTGGGGAACTTTTTTTAGGGCTGTCTACCCAAACTGGAAGGAGAATCTGCTCGAGCTGAGAGAAGCTAAGGATGTGGACTCACAGTTCTGGAAAGGGGTGTGTAAAACTGCACATGTGTTCAGAGAGGGGTTCATAATGGGGATTGGAGATGGGAAGAAGGCATCATTCTGGAATTATCCTTGGATTGAGTGGCAGGGTTCACCAAGGTGCATAAAAAATCTGCTTGATAGTGCCCAGGAGAGGAGGGAGATGAAAGTAAGTGACTGTTTTAGAGAGGAGACTAGGTCTTGGGATATAGAGAAACTGAATGAATTAGTGCCTGAACCTATTAGAATTGCTATTGTCCAAACTCCACTAAGACAGGTGAATATTCCTGACAAGCCTAGATGGACTCGAGAGAACAAAGGTATGTTCTCTGTTAAATCTGCCTATAGACTAGCAGTACCAAGTAGTGGCACATCTAGTTCCATGCAGTATGATAAGAAGGTATATAAAACTTTGTGGAAGCTAAATATACCTGCCTCTATCCAACTTTTTATCTGGAAGGTTTTTAAAAAAGCTTTACCGACGGGAAGCACCCTTACAGAACACAAACTAGTTGGAGACTTTAGTTGTCCGTGGTGCGGTAAGGAGCTGGAGACTCATGTCCACTGCTTCTTTAACTGCGAGTGGGTCCAAAGGGTTTGGTGCAGGTCACATATAAATCTGTCTGTCAGGGGTTAAGGTGAATGGGATATTAGAAGGTGGATAAGTACTCTCTTACAATGGGCTGAGTCTGATGAAAAGAAAAAGGAGTTCCATCTATCGGTTGGGATTTTTATTATGCATGAATTGTGGAAGGTTAGAAATAGGATCAAGATGGAGCATTTAGACTTTAGACATGATAGCATGCTTGAGTCAGTCCTGCAGCAAAGTAGTTTTAGATGGAAACAATGGCATCAGGATCTAGTCATAATAGCTGATCCTATAAGCTCTTTATATGCTGTTTCAGGAAAATTGCCTATGATACACCATAGTCTTCAGAATATGATTCTTATTAATACTGATGCAGCTTTTGATGGGTGTTACAGCAAGGGTGTAGCAGGATTGGTGGTTCTTGATCAAGAAGGCGGCATGTTGGTGGCTGGATACAGGAGATTTGCAACAAATGGGGCGGTGGAAGCTGAGCTACTGGCTGTGGAAACTGCAGTAATGATGGCAAGATCCAAAGGCTTTGATAAAATTCATATTCGAGGGGACTGCAAAATTGTTATGGAGGCCCTTGCTGCAAGAAGTCCTGATATTAGTTGGCAATCTATGCCTATCTTTTTTAATGTTCTAAACCTTTGTAACTATTTTAATTCTGTTAGTTTTTCTTGGATTCCTAGACTACAGAATGAGATGGCACATGATATTGCTAAGTGGGCTATGAGCCATTTAGCCATGGGACCATATCCTGATTGTGTAATCGCAAACAATGTAGACCTTATTTCAGTTAAATAATGTTTTTAGAGTGTTCTGAGCGGAAAAAAAAAACATGTTTAGCCATATTTTCAGGATGTTGACATTCTCAATTTTGCTTTCTTGTTTTCATGTACTTTTAAATTTTAATTTCGAATCGATTTGTTTATCTATTTGTAGTGCCTATCTCGTTTACATTTTATGCATAATACTTGTCTATCTGTTCGTAGTGCCTATCTTCTCTATGTTTTAGGTTTATATTTTAAATGGGCCATGTTGTTTGGTTTTCGTTGTATTGGAAATGTTACCATTTAAATTGTGAATATGGTGTTGTTGGATGGATCCATAAGCTCTAAATGGTAAGAGCGCTCACTAAATGAGAGGTTGATGGTTCGAATCCATCTGGATCCAATTTGCATCTACTATTAATATGATAATCAATTTGTTGAGTTGATTAATGTACTAATCATCTAGTATTTTAGTACATTAATCATCTACTAAAGAAAAATATAAATTTCTAAGTTGATTAATGTACTAATCAACTATTGTTGAGTTGATTAATGTAGTAATCAACTCGTGTTTTAGTTGATTAATATACTAATCAACTAAATAGAAAGGAGAATATATTTCTTAATTGATTAATGTACTAATCAACTAGCGTTTTTGTTGATTAATATACTAATCAACTAAATAGAAAGAAAAATATAAATTTTTTTAGTTGATTAATGAATAAATTAAATATTGCTGAGTTGATTAATGTACTAATCAAGTATTATTTTAGTTGATTAATATACTAATCAACTAAACAAACAGAAAGGAAAAAAAAATAAGTTTTTTACTTGATTAATGTACTAATAAACTATTGTTGAGTTGATTAATATACTAATCAACTAGTGTTAGTTAAGTGTGAAAAAGACTTGATTAATGTGCTAATCAATTAAAATAAGAGTTGATTAATGCGTTGATCAATTAGATTAACATGTTAATCAACTTTTGTAATAAGCTCTTCATATATTTCTTTTGTTCAACAGGGAGTTAAGGGTTTAGAATTTAGTTACATTGCATTATGGTTGCATAAGATCATATTCTAACTAGGGTTCAGTTGTGTAAGGTCTTACATTGCATTGAAGTTACATACGATCATATTCCAACTAGGATTCAAAAAAATATTGATTATCGTACTAATAAAGAACAAATGGAACTAAGTAATGTTCTAATAAGTTTTTATTGATTAATGTGTTAATCAACTTACTGATTTATGGGGGTTTGTACATTCATTCTAACTTTTGGTTAAGTCTTTCTATCAATTGTAAACCAAGATGTAATAGAAAATATACAATCAGATATCAACAACCCATATGAATATATGTTTAAGGAATTGGTATTATGATTTGAATTCACTTTAATTGAAAAAAAAATTAATTTCAAAAACAAGCTTTTATACGTTGAGTTCGATTATACATACAAATTATTAGATTCATTAGTAATAGTTGTAAGAAAGATATTAGATTTATAAATAATAAAAAAAGATATTACATGACGGAGCTTGTAGGGCTAACCAACATAGTTTCATCCCTTTTGCATTTGACACATTTGGATTGCTAGGCTCAGAAGCAGTTGAGCTCCTCAGGAGAGTGCAGAAGATAATGGATAGCAACGTGATGACTGCAGGTTCGAACGAATATGTATTTAGGAGAATCGGGTTTGCTATCCAGAAAGGACTTGCCGCGCAGTTTGTAGCGCGTTTGTCCTCTACGTTTGTGTAATTTGTTGAGGTTATCAATAAATAAAAAAAAAAAAAAAAAAAAAAAAAAAAAAATTAAAAGATTTGTGGTATTGGAGTCTTTTTCCATAAGAATTTTTGATTTTGGAGATCAAACTAAGAGTAGAACAAAAAATTTGTGAAATCTAAAGAAAGAACTACAACAATTAGAGGAGAAGATGATAAATTAGTTAATTAAAAGAAATATAGTGGTGGAGAGAGACAACGAGAGAGATCGCGGATTCGCGGAAGAAGAGATTGTCAAGTTAGTTCAGAGAGAGATGGCGGAGAGAGAAATCACCGAAGATGAGTAATGAAGAGAAAGAAACTAAAGAAGGCAGGGTATCTTCGTCATTACATGTTGTTGTCCTAAACTCTAAACAAATGTTTCTATTGTCCTTGGACCTTATAAAACTAGTAATCTGGTCCTTTGACCCAAAACACTGTTAATATTATATATAGAGTGCCACGTAAGAAAGAGAGTGTGGGATCCATTGGGTCTAGCTATTATATAGATACTAGTTGTGGACCCCGTGCTACGCACCGGGATTGGAGATTTTGCATGAGAAATTTCTTATAAGTTTTAAATTTATGATCATCAACCTCTCACAAATTTTCTCCCATAAAATAAATAAAAAAAAAAAAAAAATTTATACTAATTGGTTTTATAACTAAATTTTGTATTTCTCTACATTTTTCCCCATTTTCCACTAAACCTAAAAAAATCTCTACCCACTTTCTCTACTCTTTTAATAAAGTATAAACACAAACATTTCAATAAAAATAAAATCAAAACAACAAATATACTCAAAACACAAATTAATAATTAAATATAACCAAACATAATAATTTATTATATGTACATATAAATAAAAAAAATTAATACAGATAAATTTAAAATTATATAAATTTAAAATTTATAAAAAATTTCTCTTGCAAAATCTCTAATCCCGGTGCATAGCACGGGGTCCACAACTAGTGTATTAAACACAAATGTACAAGAATACATTGTGTTGGTGGACGGTAACAGACTACCCTCACCTGTCAAAACTTGATTTGCAGCATACATATCAGTTAAATCTATAATAGATAGTGTCTGGTGCTTCCCAACTTGAGAGCCAAGTTGGTCTTCCATCAAAAATGTTGATCGCCTGAGAGTTCATCCTTAACCCAACTGTAGAAGCTTTGTCAGATTTCAGTCCCTTGTAAAATTGTAATATGAATTGAAGAGTTGCGCATCATAACATTATGTCAAAACAATCATCTGGTAGAATATTTGAAATTTCTTTTGTGAGAGAGCAATTCCCTTTCATTCTAATCTTTTCCTGGCAACGAATATTGGCAATGGAAGACACACATTCTTGGGTTTAGGAATATTTTGCTGCTTCAAACATTATATTAGATCTCATACAACAGTTGGATTTGAAATTATACTAGTAATAACAAACATATCAAATTCCACAAAGAAAATAAGATTTCAAACAATTTGTTAGATTTAACAAAGGGTAATTTCCCGAATAAGTACAACATTAGGCACAACATTCCCAAATAAGCAACAAGTCTAAAGTTTTTCCCAAACAAGCACAAAGACTTTTTTGTTTCCTTTTCTACCCTTCTTACACATTCTCTCTCTTAAGGACATAACTTTTAAACATCACCATCATTCTCTCTCTTAAGTACTTCAACATTAAACATGATAATGACATGCAAACAAACACTATCCCTTAGATCTTCTTTTTTCATCTCAACCGTCCATCTCTTTTGCAAACAAACAAGGATCTTCTTCTTCTTCTTCTTCTTCTTCACTGATTTTTCTGTTGTTCTACATCTGCTAATATATAAAAAAGGTTTTTCTATTTCAAGGTTTTAATCTATCACTTAGTTGTTAGGTTGTTGTGTTATTATCACCTACAATTTCGGTTTTTCCGTGGTACCATCACCAACATAAAGACACTTTGGTACTGTTTTAATGGGGAAACAAAAGACAACCAAAAAGAAAGTTAATGTTCTCGACGAAATACCCATACCTGGTATGCATTTAAACCCTTAATGTAATGATTGATATTTAAGATGGCTTGCTATTCAATTTCATACTGTTTTCGAATTAAATTCGCATTAAATTCCTCATGGTTTGGTAACCCTTGGTATTGTTTAAGTTAGTTTGTATTTGTTCATTTTGAAAGGTTTGATTTTGAAATATTTGAAGATGAAAGCTTTGATTTTGAAAGATTTTAATTGATTTTTAAAGTTGGCCGGGCCAAGATGCAAGATGCAAGCTTTGCTGTTGAATTGATTTGATTTCTAAGTTTGTTATAGATGCAAGCTTTGTTGTTGGAGATGCAATTTGGTTTAAAGATACAAACTTTCATTTTTAAAGATTTTAAGATTTCAGTTTGTAGGTAGCAGATAGATTGTCTATGTAAAGCAACAGTTCTTGCCAGTAGCAGATACAATAGAAGCATGTAGCAGATACATTTTAGAATGCATGAAACACTTTGAATAACTACTATAACACTGTGATACTAATCAACATTATTAACATGTGGATACTTTCAGCGAATACTTTCAATGCAATTTATCGATTTGGTGGTCTGTTGGAGGTCACAACTGAGGGGGGAGAGGTTGGATATGTGGATGGAGAGTCAAGAATAAGGATTGTTTTTTTCTTGAAAGAAACATACATGGAAACGTACAAGGAAGAATGGATTCCCACTCCTGGAAAGGAGTCATGGCCAACTGCACGACCGACAAGAAAAATATTGCCACCACTTAAAGTTTGCATGCCAGGTCGACCTAAAGTGGTCAGGAAGAGAGGTAAAGCTGAAGGTGTCCCAGTCCAGAGTAGGAGATGCTCAAGGTGTAAACGGAAAGGTCACAACAAAAAAACTTGCACTGAATTCATAGATGACTATGATCTTTTCACTCCAATGCAGTTTGGAGAAGGACCTCATCTCTCTCCTCTCAATCAAACAACATAGTAGGTGGAAGAATATTTGGCTATGTATACACTTTTGCTATCTTTTGCTATGTATATAGTTTAGACTTCACATATTATCTGCTATTAAGAGCAGTCTATCTACTAGACTGATTCTACTATCTGTTATTTAAAATCTTAGAATCCGTACTAACATGTTCAACAGAGTTAAGAAGAGGGTAATCCAATATACTAAACAAGGTGTCTACCATAAGTTAAAAGGATCATAAGTTTTAGAATACAATAAATTCAGAATACAAACCAAGAAATAGGTTCATAAACAAGAAATAGGTTCATAAGTCTTCACAAAACATGTCAATAGGTTCATAAATCAGGTCTTTCTCTTTGGTGGTAGCTCTCCACAATCAATTAGGTCTCTAGCAATGCGGTAGCGCATCTGCAAATGATCTGCCTCAAATTTCGGTGGTATTCCTCGAAGAACACATTCGACGAATGCAAGAAGGAATGCCCCACAGGTACAAAAGTCTGGTTGTGTAACACAGGATACATACTCACGCTTCCACTTCCTTTCCAAATCAAGATGAATCTGCGATGGGTCTGCAGCATAAATAACATAGGACAACATCTTCTCCATGTTTCTCAGTTTTTTAGTTGCCCTTTTGTAGCCCAACGAATCATCTTCTCCA
This sequence comes from Aquilegia eximia, assembly GCA_023053565.1. NCBI lineage: Eukaryota > Viridiplantae > Streptophyta > Magnoliopsida > Ranunculales > Ranunculaceae > Aquilegia > Aquilegia eximia. Next base: position 17,140,173 of record JALIGU010000005.1, read on the forward strand.
TTTTAAGATTTCAGTTTGTAGGTAGCAGATAGATTGTCTATGTAAAGCAACAGGTCTTGCCAGTACCAGATACGATAGAATCATATAGCAGATACATAAAAATGGAAAAAAAATTTGTAGCAAACAACATACCTTCTGAGTCATGCATGCCGTCACTACTCTACATCTCACAATTTTTGTGATAACGGATGTTATCATGTGAACATGTTCGGAATTGAAATCGAGAAATTGACCGAAGGGCGAAGTTCTAAATGATTCTAACCTTTCGGTGGAATTTTATCACTTGGATGTTGAAAGTGTTCAAAAAATTTAGTTGTTGAACACCTAACTGTGAGAATAAATCGCCTACCTTTTTCGATTTCATCATCTCTAGTTTGCTGTTGCTTCTTCTTAATTTTCTTCATGTTTTGTCGAATTAGAACTTTGAGAACTTTGGGTTATAAATTGAGGTTATGACGGTTGGGGAAGAAGAAGATGAGAGGAAGAGTGGCGACGGTTGAGGAAGAAGAAGATGAGAGGAAGAGTGGCGACAGTTGAGGAAGGAGAAGATGAGAGGGAAGCGTTTGCTGTGCGAAATTGAAATCCCTAATTTTTGTTTTCCCCAACTAAAAGCCCGCCTCTTTGTTACCTAAACAACTTCTGCCACGTGTATCAGATTAGCAGATAATTTCGGTTTTCTTACATATTAGCCCAACTAAACTCTACATCCACCGGTCACAGTTCATCATACAAATCCAATGGTCCTTATTTAAAGAAGAATCCTTTTCTCACATGTCACATCGGTCATTCAAACAAAAAAATTAAACAAAAAGTATTATTTAAGTACTAAGGGTAATATAGGAAGAAAAATTAGCTAAAAGACAAAAACAAAATTTTAAAGAGAATCTTTGTGCTTGTTTGGGAAAAACTTTAGACTTGTTGCTTATTTGGGAATGTTGTGCCTAATGTTGTACTTATTCGGGAAATTACCCTTTAACAAATGTAGTATCACGTATGAGTAGGTGGTTTTTAACCATGTTGTTGTCGCGGATTTCATAACGTATATGAAGCGATATCTTCATCAGCCAAAGTTCTCCCAGTTGTCTTTGCTGCCGGATATGATTTAACTAATGCCTTCTACCTGTGCCACAAGTTTCAATTGTGAATCCATATTTGAAAATCTGAGAAAATATGCAAGAAATAGGTCAAATTTGACTAGGTCCATATCCATATCAAATATCCTGATCAAAATTTTCTTATTGGACTTCTATCCAAATCATATCTAGCCTGACAAACACAAAAATGACAAACTTGGCAGACAACTCCTTCATTTCTTTGTGTATACATTCTCGAGATACCTACCAACAATCATTTGAATGTGTTTGAACGGTGAATAATGGATTTGTTAAATCAATTAGATCTACTGATAAATTTGTATGTATCTCAGGGCAAGAAATATGTATGAAATCAAAAAGATTAAAATTATAAGTGAAATTTAAAAAAAAAAAAAAAAAAAAAAAAAATGTTGTACTAAAAGTCATCGAACACAAAATTGCGAAACTCGCACCTCCATGGATTCGAAAACATTTAGAGTTTAATGAGTTGGTGGGAGTTAATTATAAGGGATATGATTTATAATCTTTCCAATAAAATCATTTATTAATCTACTTTTAACAAGTTTATTATTAAAACAAAATGTTGAATGTGATGCTCTACTTGGACAATTTCTAAGTTGACAAAATTTTGCGAATTTACTTTGAGTTGAAACAAAATTTAAAAACTTGGCCATTTTGATTTATTGCCGAATCCGTATTTTGGTACTATCCATGTCAAGTTTTGAAAATAAAAATTATATTTTCATTACTTCAAGAAAAGATCACACTACCATAGATCAAAAATCTGTTTTCCTAGAATTTGTATTTTGGTACTGTGGTTCCATGTCACGATTTGAAGATAAAAATTATGTTTTCATTACCTCAAGAAAAGATCACACTACCATACATCACAAATCTATTTTCCTCGAAAAAAGGAGATTCCCTTTTATCATACATAATGACTTTGATATATTGTGTTTGATGTAGTGTATCCACGTACGATATGCGTTGAAATGTTTAGTCCCATATCCGACAATTTCGGATCTTCACACACCTACACAAAAACAAGCATGAAACATTTATTCAATCTCAAAATGTAGGCATTAAACTTTTTAAAAAAAACGAAAATGCTTCATTGAAGTTTGACACAACTAAATTTAAAAGAAAAAAGAAGTAAATCAATCCTTACATCACTCCATAGCCTATTGAAGAACTAACTAACTCAACTACAACAGAAATGGGTTTTTGCGACCTAAAATCTCATCACAAATGAAATATTTATAATCGTAAATATTTATTCGTGACACGATTGAATGGTTGAAAATAACAAGTTTTTTTTGCAACGATTTTTACTGTCGCGAAAGAAAATTTAAATCACAAATTTATTTGTGGGATTTTAATTGATTATTTTTTAAATTGGTATTTGTGACAACAATATCGTCGCAAAAAAATTGACATTTATATGCGTCGCAAATGTTTATTTATTTTTGACAATAATTTCTTGTCTAAAATAATTTATTATTTTTGACATAAATATTAACGTCGCAAATACCCTACCTACTATCACCAATGATTTATTATTTCCAATGCTATGTTATTTGCGACAATAATTTGACATCACAAATAGTTCTTTCTTTGTAGTTGATTTTTTTTTTTTTTTTTTTGACAAAAATCAATTGTTGCAATTGCCTACTTTTTCCAACAAAGTTCAGTAGTCACAATTGTTTTATTTTTAATATTATTTTTGACAACAACTACGTCGCTAATATTAAAAACCATTAACGTCGGAAAAGATCTATTTTTCCTTATTTTTTCAAATAATGAAAACCATATTGTGGCTCGATCTCACAAGGCAACTTTGGAATCATTACACCGGAGTCATCGCAATATTTCCAGATCAACCGTACCAGCTTCGGGAGCATCGTGTAGTCCAACAACTCAAAGTAAGTTTTCCATGCCTTAATTTAGTCAATCTGCAATACATCCATGCAATAATTACTCAGAAATGGCCAGTGGAAGTTCTCACTCAAGTGGGGCTAGTTCTTCAACTCCAATAAGGAAGCTAACCTCTCAAGAGATGAAAACTAGAAGGGATAAAGGTTTATGCTATAACCAGAGGCGGATTTGTGAAGGGGCTCCCCTGGGCTAAAGCCCAGGGTGTTTTTGGGAAAAAAAAAAACTAGTACTTCTACTTACTAACCAGCTTACCAACCCCAACCCACACCATTTCCCTTACCAAGCCCAACCCACACCATTTCCTTTATAATATCAACCTTCAGCCCACACCATTTCTTCTTCTCTACCAAGGGTATTTAGTTAATTATTAAATATTATGCTTTGATATAGATTGATTTCATTACATTTGAATCAAATTTAGTTAGTTTTCAAATTTTAATTATCAATATTGTAATTTGGGTTTTTATTGTTCAAAACTAACAAAAGTACTTATTTAGTCCTCGATAATTTAATACAAACAATTCTTGTAATTTTAAGATTCTCTTGATGGTGTTTAGTTAGTATGAATTACGGATGTCTTTTTATATATGTCAGATGTCTAGAGAACGACGTCATTTTTTTTTTTTTTTTTTTTTAATTTTCGTCCAAACCCACCCCAACTTGAATTCCTGGATCCGCCACTGGCTATAACTGTGATGAGATGTATTCCTATGGTCATAAATGTAAACAAAATCAACTCTTATGCTTATTGGAAACAATGAAGATGAAGACACTCCAGACCCTAGTCATGAACAAAACTCTCTACAAGTAGCAGATAAGCTCGATCGACGACATTTTAGATGTCTTAATTTCTCTCAATGCCTTAACATTGGTGACTTCCTATGAAACTATTAGGATCAAGGCTAGAGTAGGCCAGACTTACATTACGATCTTAATTGATTCTGGAACCACACATAATTTCATGGATGTGGATACCATACGGAATTTGGGACATGCCTTGATTGAAGCTTCACGTTTGTTGGTTAATGTTGCCAATGGACAGAAGATTCTTAATAATGAAATTTGTCCTGCTTTTGAATGATAGATGCAAGGTCATAAATTTGTTTCAGAAGTTAGGATACTTCCATTAGGACGGTCTGATCTAGTGTGAGGGAGTGCAGTGGCTTAAATCTGTAAGTCCTATCACTATGGATTTCAATAACTTACAACTATCATTTCAGTTGGAAGGAAAGACCATAGTATTGCAAGGCATTCAAGATCCAGCTGAATTGAAGATCATTAGGGCCAAATCTACCCAAACGTTATGTGATCGACACCCTCACCCTCAAGTGTGATGGGCATGTTATACTCACATTGTGTCCACAGCTACTGCAGCCACATCACATGCCAACGAAGACACACCATCAGAAATTCAAGCAATCCTGCAAGAATTCACAGAAAATTTTGAAGAACCAGTTGGTCTACCTCCAGTCAGATCAGTGCACCATAAAATTTGTCCAAAGGAGGGTGCTGAACCTGTAAATTTTGAAGAACCAATTGGTCTACCTCCAGTCATGGTCAGTTCCTGGTTTCCCCTGTTTCAGTTCTCGACCGAAAGATGGTGCCACATAAGCTGTGACTCAATGATTAGTGCAATGGTTCCATACTGACCCCATTGCCACTTCATGGGAGGATATCTCAGGGCTGTCTAGGTGTCACGCAAAAAAATACCTGACATATCTTAAAAGAATTATTGCAGAACTGTTCTTGCACACTCCCTCCAAGGCCTGCCTCAAAATGTGGACTTGTTGCTCCATATTGCCTATATATAAGCTGTATTTGCATCTCAAACCTGCTGCCTTTTGTTTCTGCCTTTTTCAGAGACTATCTCGGAATCTGACCTTAGCTACGTCACCTTTGATACTAGAACCGCTTAAGGATAAGCGGGCTTCTATTATCCGCTTAAAGATAAGCGGGCTTCTATTGCCCGCCCAACTTGAAAAACCATTAGAGATGAATTTTTTTTGCACCAATTAAAGTACCAATTGAGGTACCAAATGTCTTATGTGGACCACCAAATCAAAAAACCCATTAGGGATGCCCTTAAGTAGCCAGCTTACCAGGTTGTGTATCAACTAGCATATTGTTGGCCAATCCTCATGTTTGGTGTCACTTGGTTTGCACAGATGCAATTCTTCTTTAATGGGCTGTATAGTCAAAGAAAGATACTCACTATCTACAACAGAATCAAAGGTGATGTAGTCTATTGTCAGATATACAGTGATACTCTCTGCAAAATCCTGAAACAGGACAAAGACTCATGAATGAAGCATGAAAAGTGAGAATCAGAGACAACAGGTTTGATATTATGGTGATAGTCATATACAGCTTAAATGAAAGGGCCATTTTGCTGATACACCCAGATTGTACCAGCCGATTTATCAATACCACCTATGTTTGCAAAGAATTGGTCCATCCACCTTTTAACTGTTTGACTCAGTTAAAGACCACAGTCATCAGCATTTGACCAATTCATAATTTCGAAACTTACAATAATACCCTTATTTTTTAAAATTCCAAAACTGCCCTTTTTTAATCTAAACCGTAGATCTACATTAAATATCAAGATGTAATCTGTACCGTCGATCTAATAGCTGCTGGGTTATCATCTTCTCTTTTTAAAAACTTAACTTTTTTCCCCAAATCAAAAACACAAAATTGAAGGTGATTAATGGCGTCTTCAAGTTCTTCGAAGGTTTTGAAACAATTGATTAGCTTTGTTACTACAATTTTGAGTTTTAATTTGTCAAACTGTTATCATTTTGAATTTGCTTTTTTTTTTTGCAGGTGATTTCAAGATGTTTTTTTTGCGGCGAGAACGATCATTGGAAGCATGACTGCTCTTGGAATAATTACCAATGTGTGAGGTGCAAACAACATCCTATGAAGCTTTTCGTAAGTGGTCAAGAAAACAGTAAAGGGGACAAATTTTTTAGGTGTTCAAACCAACCAATTTGTGGTGGTTTTGAATGGTTTGAGAAAGCAAAGAAGAAGAAGAAGAAGGAAAAGGAAGAGAAGATGAAGACTGAGAAGGAGAAAATTGAAGAGAAACCTACTACTTCAACTATAAAGCTTCGAATTGATGGAACTGTACCTATGACAGCTGAAGGAAATCCAGATGAAATGGCAGCTTTGATTCTCAAATTGCAAAATATGTAATGTGCAAAATGTTATGTTTCCATCTAGTAATTTGTGTGTGCAAAATGTTATGTTTCTATCTGGTAATTTGAAGTTCTTCAATGAAATAAACTTGTTCTCTATTTGACTGTAACAACAGAGCATACCATGTTTAATAAGAGCATAAACTGTAACAACAAACAAGTTTTGGTCTGGACGTACGTACCTAGTTAGGACGTACGTACATCCAAACAGGCAGCAAACTATTCTCGTCCAGGGACGTACGTACGCTGTTTTGACGTACGTACGTCCAATGTAAAAAAAAAAAACTTTAACAGCATACCAACTTTAACAGTATAAAAAACTGTAACAGCATACCAACTTTGAACACTCTTAAATGATGAATCTAACAAGTATTCATCACTAACAACAGATTCACTATTAGATTCGAAGAATATGCATCATGATTTAAACATGCAAGATGGGTATAACAAGGGTAAGTGTGTTACCGGAATCGATGCGAAATTGAGTGTTGGTGCGCGTAAGCTTAATTATCAAGTAAGAAAATACTTTAAACTTCAAGGATTAGTAACAATTGTTGAAATCCCCAAATTTAATTGTACAAAACCCTAGAATTCTATGGTTTTATTGGCGGGAAGAACAGAGCATTGGAGGGAGAGAGATAACTAGCTAAGTGAAGAAGAAGATGAATGGGGTGTATTCTAAGTTTTATTTCAGTAAGGGTAAAATGGTATATTCCTACCAACCATCGACGGCACAGATTACATCTTGATATTTAATGTAGATCTACGGTTTAGATTAAAAAAGGGCAGTTTTGGAATTTTAAAAAATGAGGGTATTATTGTAAGTTCCGAAATTATGAATTGGTCAAATGTTGTTGACTGTGGTCTTTAACTGAGTCAAACAGTTAAAAGGTGGATGGACCAATTCTTTGCAAACATAGGTGGTATTGACAAATCGGCTGGTACAATCTGGGTGTATCAGCAAAATGGCCCTAAATGAAAATACAAGTTAATAAGTGTGAAATGGTCAAATTCAGCTTATATATAGGTATATAACATGGAGCAAGAATAGATAAGACTACCCCCAATGTGAAGTCTACTTCTCTGTCTCCCATTTTCTTGTTTACCTCATTTTGATTTAAATCATGTTCCATGAGTAGTCTTAAAGGTAATATGGGTGATTTATCTTTAAAAACTTTCATGATCATAATGGTTATCAATGACATTTATTATCTGTTTTGAAATTTAGAAACATAATGATTCTCTTTTTTTTTTTTGTGTTGTTATATGATTTTGACAGGATTTTGTGTTATAATGATCTATCCTCTCAAATCCAACTCCCGAAACGCCTTTTTTTGTAAGTATAATGTTCATATATCTATATTTTTTTTTCCTTAACAAATAACAACAGTAGATTTCATACCCTGGATTCTTCTGTTCACGTTCAGTAGCATTCATGCTTGCCTCAGATTCAGCCAGGGCTTTGTTCGCAGTAGAGAGTCTTCCTTCAAGACCTTGTTATCAGCTTCTTCATCCGCCAGATAGATCTTCATCGTCTGGAGTTCTTTCTCAGTCAGCCAAGTGTTGGTTCAAAACCACGATTTTGAACTTCAATCTGTGATTTCTTGAGAAGCCTTGTTCAAACGCCCCACATCGACTTTATAAGCTGGACTTCCTTCTCATAGCCTTCAGAAACTTTTCACTTATACACTGAGTACTGTTTGCACAGGTTCAAGTATATGCTCTGCCACACCAGTCAGCCGAGAAGATATTACTGTTCCACACATCAGGATCAAATGTCCTTACAATATGTAGCTTTAAACCCTAGAAATCAACTCAACTGCATGCAAGGTGTAGTGTTGGTATGGTGAGTTGTCAACAAGAAATTATCTCATAACAATTTTAACTAGACCAAGCCTCTCTAATTTGAGCATCTCTGGTTTGCTAACCCAAATTATGCTTGACTGAAATCATTGTAATTTATTCATTGGCAGTTGGTCAATGTTTCTAGAGCAACGTCTGGTTTTGGAGACTACCAGGGCAGCTTCATAATCATTCACGTTGAAAGAAAGCCACAAGGAAGATATAACGATGGATGCTTACGTACATATGGTGAACATAGAAGCTAGCAGATCTTGCTGCAAAGCATGGAGTTCATCTTGTCTGCAGTGATTTTGGTACTCTATGGACAAAACAGTAACAGTGTTGCATATAAGATTCAATCATGGAGCGGTGGTTGAAATGTCTCCACTTCAAAATCTCTGCCAGCAGCATCATTTTAAATGAACTGTTCATGTAAACCGAGGAATTTTTAGTGATGCATCCTTGAAGTTGTGATAAATATAACCCCTATATTGGTTTAATTTGCACAGATGCAATTCCTCTTTAATAGGTTGGTAAGTAATTGTTGTTCAGTATCAAAGGTGACGTAGCTAAGGTCAGATTCCGAGATAGTCTCTGAAAAAGCCAAAAACAAAAGGCAGCAGGTTTGAGATGCAAATACAGCTTATATATAGGCAATATGGAGCAACAAGTCCACATTTTGAGGTAGGCCTTGGAGGGAGTGTGCAAGAACAGTTCTGCAATAATTCTTTTAAGATATGTCAGGTATTTTTTTGCGTGACACCTAGACAGCCCTGAGATATCCTCCCATGAAGTGGCAATGGGGTCAGTATGGGACAATTGCACTAATCATTGAGTCACAGCTTATGTGGCACCATCTTTCGGTCGAGAACTGAAACAGGGGAAACCAGGAACTGACCATGACTGGAGGTAGACCAATTGGTTCTTCAAAATTTACAGGTTCAGTACCCTCCTTTAAACTTCAATTTGTTTTACAACGATATTGTGTTAGCAAATACCAAATTAACAATAAAAATCAAGTAAAATCCCACAAATAAATTTGTGACGTTAGATTTTCTTTGCGAGAGTAAAAACTGTCTAGGGTTTAGGGTTTAGGGTTCGACAATTCAAACCTTTTGCGAATAAATATTTGCGATTATAAATATTTCATCTGTGACGAGATTTTACGTCGCAAAAACCCATTTTTGTTGTATTTGAGTTAGTTAGTTCTTCAATCTATTTAGGCTATGGAGTGATGTAAGGATTGATTTACTTGTTTTCTCTTTTAAATTTAGTTGTGTCAAACTTAAATGAAGCATTTTCTTTTTTTTTTTAAAGATTAATGCCTACATTTTAGAATTGAATAAATGTTTCATGTTTGTTTATGTTTAGGTGTGTTAAGGCCCGAAATGGTCCGATATGGGACTAAACATTTCAACACATATTGTACATGGCCACACTACATCCAAAAATTTTTATATGTGTAGCCAACTTCTATGTGGGTGTGTACACCCAATCATATGATGCCACGTGTCTATAAAGTAGTTGGAAAACTGATCAAACCCACTAGGGTTAACTAAACCCATACTAGGTTATATTATTATTGCCACATGGCATTTTGTGATTGGGTGTACACACCCACATACAAGTAAGCTACACATATAAAATTCTCTGCACTACATCAAAGGCAATATATCAAAGTTATTATGTATGATAAAAGGGACTTTCCTTTTTTCGAGGAAAATAGATTTGTGATCTATGGTTGTGTGATCTTTTCTTGAGGTAATTAATGAAAACATAATTTTTATCTTCAAATCGTGACATGGAACCATAGTACCAAAATACAAATTCAAGGAAAACAGATTTGTGATATACGGCGGTGTGATCTTTTATTGAGGTAATGAAAACATAATTTTTATTTTCAAAACTTGACATGGAACCCTAGTACCAAAATACGGATTCGGCAATAAATCAAGATGGCCAAATTTGTAAAATTTTGTTTCAACTCAAAGGAAATTCGCAGATTTTGTCAAAACTAATTTTTCTTTTTACATTATATATATAATATTATAAAGCGGTCTTATAAACACAGCCGTTGGATGTCTATTGAGACAACCATAACCATTGGATGTATATCTATATTATAACCAGCACTTATAAATTTGGTAAAAAGACAAACAAGGGTCAAGATTTGCACATGAGATTATAGAGATTGGGTTTTAATGAGATTATAGAGATGGGGTTATTTAACCCGTGCAATACACGGGTATTATTTTATATGTAAGTTTTACATGTTATAATTTGATTTTGATTTTTGCTATTGATATTGAAATTGATTGAAAGTAGAATTTTATTACGTATATGTATATTTATTTTATAATTCCTCCATAAAATTATTGTTGTCATGATTTAAAGGTTTTATTTTTAAGATTTAGATCAAATTAATTTAAATTGTATATTCTCATTTTTTGTGTAGTCATCGAAGATTTAATGTGAAATAATAAATAATAATAATAATAATAATAATAATAATAATAATAATAATAATAATTAATTACTATCATTTTATAATATTTTTGAGGATTTATTTACTGTATTTGTTTACCAATATAATTTTGTTAACAATTTAAATAATATAAATTGACGTTTTTAATTTGGATTGTAAATTATATCTCCAAGCTCACAATCCAAATTCTTGACATTATTTTGCTTATGTTACTATATTATTATTTTTTTTAACAAAATCTTTAATTTTAACTTTTGACAAAATACCAATATTTTGGATAAGATTTAATTTCAATTGATTTGGTTTGTAAACATATTGATTTAACCAACTTATAATGTTTATTTGTTTTGATTTTTGAATATATTTTGGATAAATTTTAGTTATGTGATTTTAATAAATAATCTTTTAATTTTGGTTTAACAAAATTCTCTTCAATTAAAGCATCAGTTTTTTCATATGGATCAACTTTTGATGTTTACAAATTAGTGTTTATCTTATATTGGTTAACTTTAAATATTTAATTTGGAGTGAAATTACTTAACTAGACTTACTAATTAACTATTGCGTAAAAGTTCTAAAATGACCTTTCAAATCTAAATTTTAATCAAATTCTCTTCAATTAGAGCATCAATTTTTCTATAATTTAGAGAGAGAATATTTGCTTAAGGGCATGCCTAACTTTAATAGAGAGTATAGATTCTATCATACAACTCTATCTGTCTCATACGTCTGTCCATGTTATCAATCAGTTTTAGCTTATCATCAAACCTCTATCACCTCTGTACTCTTATATTTTCATGAATAAACACTTTGTTTTTTTTTTTTTTCAACAAAGTAAAATTTAAAATTCAAGTTTTTTGTGTTTAATTTTATTTTTATTTTCAGTATCTATAGCCAAAGTCAATTATACAAATAATACATACAACCCATCCTTAAACCTGGACTATATGAGCTTTATACAATTAAATAATATTTCTATTTTTAATTTGATATTTGACTAACGATTCTATTAGTGATTTCAACCTAATACTGTCGTTGTTGCTTTCATGTCAATGCTTCAAATTTTAGAAGCGAATAGTTTTAATTTCATCTATACATTTTCAGAAAAATTAAAATTTTCGCAAACAGCAAATTTTGTTTTATGGATATAATGGTGTGTTGAGGTGATAGCAAGGACTATCACTAATGTAAGTACTTACTTTTCAACAATATTTTTTGTTTTGTTGAATTGCTAGAAATTTAAGGACCAAACTAGTGTGGAACTGGATGTTTCTATCGAAGAAAAACTACTATGGATTATCATCTAACAAAACTAAGTTTCAATTCAAAAATCATGTCTTCACAAATGGTAAATGTTGATTGATTACTTAGATATATTTTTTCTTTATATACAAATGGTTGAATGAATGCCGTAACTTCTTTGTTGCAGCCACACAAAATCAGGAAGTAATAAAACCGATATTTAGGAATTCAATGGTGCTTATGAGATCAGCGGAACAACTATTCTGAGTGATAAATGAACCATCAGATTCACCAAACAATCTTTCAAGCTCTTTGAAACGGCCTTGGAAATTTTTGACTATAGCTATGAATCTAATAAACAATGAATCACAAAGGTCAGCCAGTTCACTTTTGCCCATAGTATAAATAGTCTTTCACAACCTCTACAAAGTTTTATCAGAATATGATTAATTGAATACTTTCAGTGCCACAGGTTGGTTGGGCCTGCATGCAAATACGTTCTCAGTAGCTAACTGAGATTGATTTTGAATTTAGTGTCTACAAATTCTACTTTGTTGTTTATACAATTTAATCAAAAAACACCTCTATTTTACTATCACTTTACTATAAGTACCAGAATTACCGGCCATTTGGCTTAATTACTATCATTTTGTTCCTTAATTAAACATTATATTTCAGCGTATGTAGCAAGGGGTGGGTGGTACTGACATACTGTCAAAGAAATCCAAGGAATTGTGTGGCATTGTTTTGAAAGTTCATAGGATCAGAAAATATACTGGTTTAAAGGATGCATACTAAATTATGACAGAATGATTGTATCCTTCAAGATGATTGGGTGGTAAAAATATATTCTACAGATAGATCTGATATAGAAATAATACTGTAGAGCAAATTGTTTTGTAGGGAAGAACGAATGATTGGACGAGCAGGTCGTAAACAGTTTACTAAAGTTGGTTTACGGTTGTTATTTTCCTTTATATTTTGCTCATTGGGTCATACCTGATGGTGCTCAATCATGTTGACCAAGAACTGCATCATGCTTTGATGAGATTAATGTTATACGTACCATCAGTGTAAAGTTGAGACTGATGACAATTATAGATAGGCGTTTCTGAGTTTGTGGATATATAGTTATGCTCCTTAATATAAGTGACAGTAAACATCTTTAGCACAAAATTTGTAAGAGTAAAGTTAAATTCGTGCTTCATGGGTCTATGTTACAATGGTATTATGATGATTCAGAAGAAGCCTAAAAGTAGACAAAGTAGCAGTCTAAGATTGTATGTGTTGAATGCATACATGTACAACAATAGATAAAACAAGAGAATAACCTAACTGAGCAACCAAAGCAAATAGGTACTAAATATCTCGCACGTAGTGGAAATTATGATGGAGATTTGGAATAACAGAAACATGGCATTAGAACCTTGAATTCAACTTTGTCAATGTAAAGTTGAGACTTACGACAATTATAGATAGGTGTTTCTGAGTTTGTAGATATATGATTATGCTCCTTAATATAAGTGACAGTAAACATCTTTAGCACAAAATTTGTAAGAGTAAAGTTAAATCTGTGCTTCATGGGTTTATGCTACAATGGTATTATGATGATTCAGAAGAAGCCTAAAAGTAGACAAAGTAACAGTCTAAGACTGTATGTGTTGAATGCATACATGTACAACAATAGATAAAGCAAGAGAATAACCTAACCGAGCAACGAAATCAAATAGGTACTAAATATTTCGCACGTAATAGAAATTATGATGGAGATTTGGAATAACAGAAACATGGCATTAGAACCTTGAATTCAACTTCGTCAGAATGACGAATACCAATTTTAATTTTGTTGTGCAATGTGAAGATAGTTTATGGGGAACTCAATCATTTCAGTTAGGCTTCTAGCTATGGTTTAGAAAATTACAAAAGGTGGGACTAAAAAATATACAGGGAATCCAACAAGGTGACTGACACCTTGCAAAGAATGATATCCATGAACCACTTCTTATTCGAACTTTTACATCATTAAACCATAATATGAGGACTATTCTATCGTACAATGTGATGAGGGTTGCTTGACCAAGTTGATCAACCTTCATATATGGAATATGACATGAGGACTATTCTATCAAACAGTTGTACACGCCATACTTGGAGGTATATTTTCCAGATTTTTCAAAGAAGATAACACCTACACATTCTTTCATTAATTATGGCATAGGAAATGACCTTCAAAATGTATCTAGGAAATAGAATGACTATGCAAACATCACAATAAAACGTTGCAAATGGTGTAAAGGTGATCCACATATATCCTATGCTATGGTTTAGGGTCAAATGCTCAACTCAGGAATTTTCTTGACAAAAAATGAAGTCCAAAAATGGTCTAACAACTATTTTCAAGAAAGAATGGAATATGTGAAACTAATAGAAAAGATTCGTGCAGCTGCAATTGAAAATATCAATTCAAAAGACTGAAGCCACGAAGATGAAGCTATGGAAATTTAATATATTCTTTATTTTATTTCTGTTAAATTTATTTCTGTCTACAACAAATAATAGTATAGGATTTATTTTTCAGTAACACAGAAGTTTAATTATCTCTATGATTTACATATAGAGGACTTTGCAAATTATGTTAGAGAAATCACAATTTTTTCGTTTTTATTATCATTGAGTTACTCAATACAAGTATAAAAATAAATTCAAATTAACTATTTTAATCAATTTTACTATCAATTGTCTATTTTAATCATTTAGATTTTAGATTTGTGTCCAGATATAAAAATTAATAATTTAAATATAATTAAAAATAAGCGTCCCGGAGGGACGGGTCATACCTAGTTAAATTATATAATCGATGTAATAATAGCCCTTAGATGTGGAAAATCGATCCTAACCTTTAGTTGTTTATTGAGACAATCGTAGCCATAAGATTAACATTATTTAAGTAATTTTCATTTAATGTACCAAATATAACCTATAGTGTAGTAATTAATAACTCCACAAATTAATTATTACATAATAACATCATTATACTTTACTTAGAATATAGAATTAAATTAAAGAATGTTTATGCATAATATCAAAAATGTAATATATACATTTAAATAGAAATGAATGCTTCTATTCATGTTATATATTTTTTTTGTTTCATCTCTCCACCCACTTAAAACCAGTCCATTTTCACGCATAGGTTTTCTGGTAATATATATGTTAGTGATACAAAATGCTAAAAAGTTTTCCGATTGTTGTCAATTCCTTCTTCATTAGATGTACTTTTTTGCCTTCCTCTTTTTTTGGGCAGGTACAAAGCTCTGCTTGCAATGGCTGCAATAAAATTATTTTTTTTGGCTTCCAATTATAAATAATTTTACTTTTATTTTTTTTCCAATTTCATATAATGTATGATTTAAAAGTTTAAGACAAATATATAATGTATTCCAGGGACTGTCAGTGTATAGGAAGTAAGGTTGTGATTTATTGATTCTTACATTTCGCTTTCTAGGTGAATTTTCTTCCATTCACAACTGAATTGACACATGTCTTTGATTTCTGGAAAATAAGATGAAAACATGAGAAACTTTTGTGTATACATCGGCAGACAATGTATATATCGATGCAAACCAATCCGAGTATGTGAATTTATATCCTACTGATCGAATTCTTGAACTCACTTAATCCGCATGGATTCCCACCATTCTCTTTCATGGTCAAATCAGGTTCAAGGCTTATACTCTTAAGAGATCTTGCCCCTATAGATGGGATGCGCACTAGAACTCGATTGATGGTGACACAATGTGCAAATCAATACATTTAAGTAAGAATTCTTACTGAAGATAAACCAGGTGAAATAATGGTCTACCACAAATAACATTAACTTCATCGTTTTCTAATGCTCCGTTCCAAATTACAAGGACACATTTCCCTGTTATACTTGATGGTGATGATGAGCAAATCGACAATTGCGGACGATTACAATTGAGATTTCTTTGTGCAGTTTTCTTCAAAAATTTATTTTGCTCAGAACTATATATATATATGCGACATAGTAGTTTTTTGCCACCATTTCATTAAGGTGAGTCATTTTTTCTTTTCTTTTTTTTTCTTTGTAGATTTTCAGGAATAGATTCGCTACTTATTCTGAAAAAGTATATGGTTGTTCTATCAAATTAGTTTGGAGACTGTATAGTTTTTGGTAGGACAATAACCTTGAGTATATTGGTTGTTGATCTTTTTGTTGTATATTCAACATGTAACTTAGTAATCTTTTTGCGGGAATGGTCACTGGTTACTCTCTTCCCTTAATTTATTATCATTAGTTATATATATTATCTTTAGATTCAACAGACATGGGCTATTCATATATAGTTATGCACCTTAAGTAATCTTTTTGCAGGAATAATGGTCACAAATCACTCTCTTCCCTCAGTCTATTATCAATAGCTATATTATCTTTCTCCTTTTTTGGGGGTGAAGATATTGTTATATTATCTTTCTCCGCAATCTCTTTTCAACATACATCTTCACCTCTTTTATGCATAACGGGAGAAAAAAGCAACGGTTGGGTGGCTAAAATACAAACGAACACATAATAAAGTGTTCTATTGGTAGTGATGAAGCATGATCATTGTATTCAACTTTTGTTAATTGTTACGCCTAATGCCTTTTTCACCTTTTCAACTTCTTATATTTGATTTGTATAAGATGTACTCCCTCCGTCCCAAATTATAAGTACTATACCTTTTGGAATCTTCTATTTATTAAGGGAACATCATTTATTGTTTGTCTACTAACTATACTTCCAAATTTATCCCTCTATTTAATACCAATTATAATGCCTAATTATTTTTATTAGAATAATTACTCTAATTTCAAAACAAGAGTAATATAGACTAATACGTGTTCAAATATAAAAAAGGACATATATTTTGGGACAACCCAAAAAGGAATAAGGTACTTATAATTTGGGACGGAGGGAGTATCTTTTTACATAAAAAGTTATACTTTATGCATAGATAAAAATGTTGTACAAAATTATACACTATTTATATTTTTTTTTATTAGATCCATTACAAATGATCAAATTAAACAACTATGATGTCAAATGAACCAAACTTAAAAATGGCGTGTGATCTCAATAAATTTATCAGTTAGATTCAACTTAACCTTCAAAGTAGTTTGACTTTGCAACTTCTTTAAACTTTGCAACTAGAAAAACACTTAATAAATTGTTGCAAAGGTATTCAATATTCGTATACCTCTCATTACAAACACTTATATAATAGTTTTCTGAACAATTATTTTGCACAGTTCTATCAAAAGCTTAAAATTATATCAAGGAATAGCCCCCCAATAAAATCATTATTATTTTACAATAATTCATTTCAATAATTTTTAAAATCAAAATTAAATAATATCGCCTTAAACATAAAATGTCTATGAAAACAATTGCATCACCTATTACTGCATAAAACATTAATGTGACAACTGTGACTCCAAAAAATATAAAATACTATTGCATCACCTACTTTAATTACGAAAAATAAAATACCATATAATTGTATTTGTTTCAATAATTTTTGAAAAGAAAATTTTAAAATAAAGATAAAAATAACCGTGCTGTAGGGACGGGTTATCACTAGTGTATATATATATGTTAATATGTTAAAAGGTGTAATATTACGTTTAAAATCATAAATAACTATATGAGGCAAAAAATTTAGGGATTGCCCCAGATTTCAAGTTTTCAACGTGTTGAAAAGGTGTAATATTAACATGTTTAAAAGGTGTAATTAGCGATTGCACCCAAATTTGTTGTGATACCTCTCCCGCACCCCACCCCATTTACACTAATTCTATTTTAATGCCAACTTTACCATTCCTTTAGTGTTTAGCTTTGCCCCTACCTTAGCAAAACCACCTAAATTGTGATGTAGGCAACATACTGTGGTATTATTGATGCTTGTCACGATGTTAATCCTACAGTGCAAAAAACACTAAAAATAACCAATAAATGTGTAAAGTAATTTACGTTACCGAATTAAAGTTACAAAGTCTATGAACATCTTGTTCATGGTTCCAACATCAAAACCCTTGTCTTCATCTCATCATCTTCACCCCCATTTTCGGGTTGGACTCAGATTGAGTTCTTGCGATGAAATCCCAATTTTGTTTGGCCCAAAACAAAATTGTCCAAGTAGAGCATCACATTCAAGATTTTGTTATAATAAATTTGTTAAAAGTAGATTAATAAATGATTTCATCATTGGAAAAGATTATAAATCATATCCCTTATAATTAACTCCCACCAACTCATTAAACTCTATATAATCCACGGAAATGTAGCATATTCATCAAAGTGAAAAACAAAAAACTAGCAGTTTACAAAGATTTCTCACTGAGCAACATATTTGTTCTTGTCCTGAAATGTCATCACGCTCAAGTTCGTCTTCGCTTCCTCTTAACCTCAAAAAGAAGGTTAAACTCGCTTGGATGCGTGATCATGTTGCACGTAAAAATTCATATAGAAGAAAAAAGAATAACTTAGTGAAGAAAGTGGATGAATTGAGCAAGCTATGTGTCGTAAAAGCTTGTGCCATCTACACTCCATATGATCCCATTCCTTCTGTTTGGCCCTCCAATGATGAGGCTCGTCGCTTGTTTTTACAGTTTTTGACTTTGCCAGATAATATGCAAACTGAAAAACTGTTTAATTTAGAGTTATTCCTAAAGCAAGAGATTGTGAAGTTGGAAGGGAAGCTTGAGAGAGCTGAAGAAAGTGAGCGCGAAGAGGAGATGGTAGACTTAATAATGCGAAGCGCAAATGGTGAGGTTCTCCATGGTTTAAAGCATGAGGATGTGCAAGACATGGAACGTTACATCGAACAGAGGATGAAGAATATTTATGAGAGAGGTAATGAACAATCAAATCGTGGTTACTATTGTAGGATGGTGAAGGACCCCATTGAGGCTAACCAGTTTCAACCAGTGTTAGTGGACATGACAATGGACCATTCTCATGTTCAAGAACCTCGTTCTTAATATGGAGCATACCCGACCGAACCGGTTTCATCGTATCTTTGATCCACAACCTTTTTCTTACAATGGTGGCGATCTAATCATCCCAATGCAAGCACTTCAGCCCAGATCGCCCAACAGTTTCTTTCTTTGAAGAAATTTATTATTATTATTATTATTATTATTATTATTATTATTATTATTATTATTTTCCTGTGTGTGTGTCTTTTCTTAAATAGTTGCTCGATGTTTGATATCTTCTACTTTTCTATTTTGAGTCAATCCTGTTCTTCTATTTATTTAGGCTATATGGAGTCATTTAAGGATGGATTTACTTGTTTTCTCCCTTTAATTTAGTTGTGCCAAACTTAAATGAATCATTTTCTCGTTCAAAAGATGAATGCCTACATTTTAGAATTATATCAATGTTTTATGGTTGTTTATGTGTGTCAAGACCTGGAATTGTCCAAAGGCAATATATAAAATGTTAAGTATGATGAACGAACAATCACATTTTTTGAAGAAAATAGATTCGTGATTTATAGTAGTGTGATCTTTTCTCAATTCTTAAGGTAATAAAAACATACTTTTTCTTCAAAACGTGATCTTTGTGATAAAAAGATCTCAATCTGGGATTAAATATCTCAATACCAAATACGTGGATTCAATAAACGGGTCACATGGAAAGTATGGAACAACCGTGGGCTTTTGCGGTTTTCCACCAAAATAAAAACCCGTTCTTATACTTTCTGGGGTCCACTCAAAACTAATTAACAAGGTCCAACTCTAAACTAATTAGCAATGAGTAATATAACCCATGAACAAATATATTATGGGAAATCATATTGACATGCTGACTGTTGCCAAGAACTATCCCGAAGTCTAAATACCACTAAACAAATTTTATATGCACCTAGATGATAAGAGCTACCCGTCTTATTGCGGCAGAGTTGTCGCGCGGTTCAACATACTAGACTGAAACAGTTTTCATCGTTTCTTTTGATCCACAACTTTTTGCTTACAATGGAGGCGATCTAATTATTCAAAGCAAGCACTTCAGCCTGGATAGCCCAACAATTTCCTGTTTTAAACAGACTTAATCTTTGTTGGTTGTGTTTTGTGTGTGTTTTAAAATAGTTGCTGGTTGTTTGGATTTCATCAGCTTTTCTGTTTGAGTTTGATAGTTCTTCAATCTATCTATTTAGGCTATGGAGTAGGCTTGTGAAATGGGCCGGGCTAGGGCTAGCCCGACCCTTCAACACTTAAGCCCTATAGTCTTAAGTGCCGGGTCAGCCCTACCCTTACTATTCATGAGGGCCGGGATAGGGCCGGGTTGACATCAAAATACATAAGCCCTTACCTTACTCTTACCCTTTTCTAAAGGGTTGAGGGTCGGGCTCATAGGTCGGGTCTTAAAGCCCGACAATTTTTAACTGTGTATTTTATTAAATATAAATGAATTTACAATGTAATTCTAATAAAAAAAAAAAAAAAATTAACTAAAAATTGTTTGTAGGTAACTATAGGTACATTCCCAAAATAAATGTCTACCATTATTACATAAACAATATCATCACATCTACATAAACAAGATCAACATTACATTATACTATCCATATATGTAATTACAATAAAATAAAGGGGGTACATCATCATTTGGAAGCACAAGATTTGGATATCCTTAATAAGGGTTTCATTAAAATTGGGTGTGAGCTAACGGTAGTAATGAATTTAACTATAAAATATGAAAGGGCTTAATTAGGGCTTAATAAGGGTCGGGCTTAGGGCCGGGTTACACATTTTAAATATTGGCTCTGGCCCTACCCTTATATACATCAGGGCCTGGCCGGGCCGACCCTTAAAATTGGGAGGGCTTGACTTAGAGGGCTTTTTCATCGAAAAGGTCGGGCCGAACAGGGTCGGGCCAAGGGCCGTTTGAACAGGCCTACTATGGAGTGATGTAAGGATTGATTTATTTGTTTTCTCTTTCTAATTTGTGTCAAAGTTAAATGAAGAATTTTCTTTTTTTAACAGATTAATGCCTACATTTTGGAATTGAATTAACGTTTCATGTCTGTTTATGTGTAGGTGTGTCAAGTCCCGAAATTGTCCAATGTGGGACTTGAAACCGGCACTCGGTTATTTGACATTAATTTTGTGACATTAGTTATCTCGGTTATCTCGCCTTGAAATCCTTGTTAGGAAAACCAAGATGTACGCACGTTCGTCTCGTGTCCGTGTCCTTATGTCTTTTGTCAAAGTCAGTTTTGGGTACTGGACGTACATATCTAGTTAGGACGTACGTACGTCCATTGAGGCAGCAAACATGTTTTGGTCAGGACGTACATACGTAGTTAGGACGTTCGTACGTCCAAGCAGGCAGCGAACTTTTCCGGGTAAGGACGTACGTACGCTGTTTCGACGTACGTACGTCCAATGTAAATTTTGTTCTATCCGGCCCATTTTGTCTTGTTTTAAACCCTAGGTATAAATAGGGTTTCTCTCCCAAAGAACAGATTAGTTCTTTGGCCGTCCAATTCATCTCTAGTCTTGGAGTTTGTTTAGGTTTTGGTTTAGGTTGTTTTGGTGATTGAACTCATCTTCTTCTTCCCCATTCATTTTCTTCTTCCTTATTGAATATTGAGATCAGCTTCGAGTCTTCTTGTGTGTTCATCAAGAAGTCGAGTATCCTTGTGTGTTCATCAAGGAACTCTGGTGTAAACTTGCTTCATAGATCGGCTTCGAGTCTTGTTGTGTGTTCATCAAGAAGTCGAGTGTCTTGTGCGTACATCAAGGTACTCTGGTGAAGTCAAGGTGTTAGAGATAACCAGTAGTGTCAACTCGCAATGATTGCAGGTAGTTGATAGGTTTGTATATCTCTTTTCATCTAGTGGATTTATTTGTTGTCGCAAGGACAACCGTGGACGTTTCCCATATTGGGTTTTACCACGTTAAAAATATCGTGTGTTCTTTACTTGTTTACTGCTTTATTGCTTGCTCTACTATTGTTATATTGCACATATTGGGTTTTCAATTGGTATCAGTCGCAGGGCGCTTGTTATGG
Source organism: Aquilegia eximia (assembly GCA_023053565.1). NCBI lineage: Eukaryota > Viridiplantae > Streptophyta > Magnoliopsida > Ranunculales > Ranunculaceae > Aquilegia > Aquilegia eximia. Next base: position 17,162,052 of record JALIGU010000005.1, read on the forward strand.
AGCGTAATGGCTTACGCGTAGATCCTATGAGTGCAATAATGGTTCATGAGTCTGGTCATAATAATTTTATTGCTAAATCGTCTAAATCCACAAAACTGAAATCTGATTTTGAAAAGGATGATAATTTGTATGTTGTTAGCAATAGTGATTGGGCTCTTCTTTACAGGCTTTCTGCAAAAGAATGTGAAAGGTTACAAAAAGCTAATATTGATTTGCAGGAACAGTTCAATAAAGCTAATTGTAATTTGTCTACTATTTCTGATAATTTTTGTTTTGAAGATAATGGTGTTTTGCAGACTAAGGTTGATTCTCTAGAACAACGACTCAGATATTGTGCAGAAGACTATATGCTTCAAAGGGAAGTTTATGATTCCAAAATCAAAAAATTGGAAAAGGTTAATCTTACTTTGCAGGATAAAATTGAGACTCTTGAAAAACAAATTCTTTCTGCTGCAGATGATGCAATTTCTATTTCTCAATTATTTGACAAAGAAAAACTTGATTTGTTATGTAGAATTGCAGCTTTAGAGAAGGCCAATCAGGAGGTCGGTGAGAAATACAAATATCTATTGGTGGAGTATGAGGTAACAAATAATGATCTAACTTCTACTCAACTCCAATTGCAGGTTTTGGACAAAACTAGATTTGACTCTCCTATTGTTAGTTCTACTAGACCATCTAGTGTGACTAGTTCTGTAAAATCTACTTTACCTGACCTTTTGCCTACCCCACCTATTGAGACTAGACTTAATGCTACTAATTTTCAGCATGTTTCTCGTAAGAATTTTAAGTCTAAGATTAATGGTAAGGCTGTTTTTACTGATAAGCCATATTGTTCTCATAATGGAGGTATAGGTCTTGTTAAGGCACCATGTCACAAATACAATGGTGACATACATGTTTCATCTTCTAGTACCACATCTTCTTATAAGAATTCTTTGAGTAAGTCTAATGTTTTTCATTGTTCTTATTGTGGTAGAGTTGGTCATTTGGATATCTTTTGTTGGGATTTTGATCAACATGTTTAATCCTATTCTCGTGTTCCTCATCGTTATAATCATGTTGATTCTAATGTTCCTTCTTGTGCATTTTCTAGACCTTGGAATTATAATGGTTCTCGTCACAGGTTTAAGAAAAACAGGTATTGCAACAAAAGGAAGTCTAAGACTAAGGTGGAATTACTTAAGGACAAGTGTATTGCAAAGCTTGTTTAAGGGAAAATCTCATATCTTTTCAACTCCCAAGGTGTGCACGGCTAGTGTTAAACAAGTATGGGTAAGAAAAGATAAGTTACAGGTTTTTCTGGACTTGCAAAAGTCTGGTGGTGTCCCATATTTGGGATGATGTAGTTTGTTTCTAGTCTTGTGTTATTTTAATTTCATATTTTTCTAACCACATAGGCTATTTGTTTGGTGTTTTTTGTTCTTCTGTTTATCCATGCGTTAATTAATCTTTCATTTATTCTATGTATGTGTTGTTGGATGCATCTTTTCTGAGATATTGGTTTAATTCAATTGTCTTAAATAAGTTGCAATATGTTTGGGTGTTTTCTCTTTCTGAACTCTTAAGTATATTTTGGTATGTATCATGCATTTTTCCTCGCTTGTTTGCACAGTGCACGGTATGCTTTCATGATGGGAGTTTTTGGAAACCACTTACATATTCTTTGAGCTCATAGAACTTCTCTATCTCTCGAGTATTTATGTTATCTTGAGCTATCTCTCCTTTGTTTTGGTTAATGTTCATCTTGTTGTTCGTGTTATTGAGCATTCTTATCTTCCTCTTACAACTCTTGTTAGTGGTCAATGACTCACTTTATCCCCAACCATTTGATTGTCTTTAAAGCAATATCAGTTGGCTAAGAACCCGTTGGGGTTGTGAGGGTCATGATCTGACGGATGCACTCAAAAGATGTTTGTTCTTGTGTTGCACGTTATCATGGTATTGCACTTCTTGAGTTTGTGATTGTCAAAAAGATGTAGGCTACACCCTACACTCGTGTATTTGAAAATATGGAGGCAAAAATCCCTCCCACGCGGGAATGGCATTAGAGTGATGTAGACTAAACTCCACCACATGCGGCAAAATAAAAATCCAAGCGCATGTTCATTGTTTTTATGTAAGACATACGAAGTTTATATTCCTTTGCCTTTTGGATGTCTTGGTTTTCGTTTGAAAGATCATATTTATATTCGTTTGTCTTCTACTCATAACGTTTGTTTCAAAGGGGGTTGAAGTTTATTTCTTCTACACTTACTAATCGTATGTCTCTTGTTGATGGTTCTATATTCTAGGTCTTCAAAGGGTGTGTTCTAGTGGTGAACTTTCTCTCTCTTTATGCATTGCATTGCATCTACACACCGAGGTTTAGTTTATGATGCACTTCAATTCTCTTATTTGTTCAATCTTTTGTTTATCCCCATATATTGCCTCTTATTTTTGTACGGATTGGGATTGTCTACTATTTTGGGAATTACGTGATGCATTCCTCTTCAGTTTTATGGTACATATATTCTTTTCTCTTTATCTTCTTGTTAAGGTTTGTGACGTTGTTTTAGTTAAGGATTTTTTTTCCCTCATATTGATGGTGTTTGTGTTGTGTTGACAGGAGTTTGTTCTATATCTTCTGTTCAATATCTATTTCTTGTTAACATGTTTTATTCTTCTCTTCTTTTCTTTATTATGGTTTAGTTTTTCTTACTTCTTTTCTTTGTCACATTGCTTCTTTTGTGACAAAAAGGGGGAGATTTATGACTCTAATACTAACACTCTTCTCTTTTCTGTTAGTGTATTTTTGGGTCATGTTTCAGGTATGCTACACGTATGGGGGAGTGAACGTGTTGATGTTTAGAGCTTGTACAGTTATGGGGGAGCTCGAGTATCTATGATTGGAGCTCATAAAGTATGGGGGAGTTATTTTAAATTCTTAGTCGCTTCCGTTCGGTCTCTGATGATTAAAGCGTCTTGATCAAGATGAACGTCAAGAATTGGTGACTTGGTATGTGTTCTAACTTGAGTGTTTTTGTAGGCATGATTTATAAATGCCATGGTTTGGGTTTGTAAGCACATTTTATAAGTGCTATTAGAGTCATAGGTTTTTATCACAAAATCAATGTCAAAGGGGGAGATTGAAATCGGCACTCTGTTATTTGACATTAATTTTGTGACATTAGTTATCTCGGTTATCTCGCCTTGAAATCATTGTTAGGAAAACCAAGATGTACGCACGTTCGTCTCGTGTCTGTGTCCTTATGTCTTTTGTCAAAGTCAGTTTTGGGTACTGGACATACGTAACTAGTTAGGACGTACGTACGTCCATTGAGGCATCAAACATGTTTTGGTCAGGACGTACGTACGTAGTTAGGACGTTCGTACGTCCAAGCAGGCAGCGAACTTTTCCGGGTAAGGACGTACGTACGCTGTTTCGACGTATGTACGTCCAATGTAAATTTTGTTCTATTCGGCCCATTTTGTCTTGTTTCAAACCCTAGGTATAGGGTTTCTCTCCCAAAGAACAGATTAGTTCTTTGGACGTCCAATTCATCTCTAGTCTTGGAGTTTGTTTAGGTTTTGGTTTAGGTTGTTTTGGTGATTGAACTCATCTTCTTCTTCCCCATTCATCTTCTTCTTCCTTATTGAATATTGAGATCAGCTTCGAGTCTTCTTGTGTGTTCATCAAGAAGTCGAGTATCCTTGTGTGTTCATCAAGGAACTCTGGTGTAAGCTTGCTTCATAGATCGGCTTCGAGTCTTCTTGTGTGTTCATCAAGAAGTCGAGTGTCTTGTGCGTACATCAAGGTACTCTGGTGAAGTCAAGGTGTTAGAGATAACCAGTAGTGTCAATTCGCAGTGATTGCAGGTAGTTGATAGGTTTGTATATCTCTTTTCATCTAGTGAATTTATTTGTTGTCGCAAGGACAACCATGGACGTTTCCGATATTGGGTTTTACCACGTTAAAAATATCGTGTGTTCTTTACTTGTTTACTGCTTTATTGTTTGCTCTACTATTGTTATATTGCACATATTGGGTTTTCAAGACTAAACATTTCAACACATATTGTACGTAGCCAGTAGGCCACTAGCCTATTTTCTAGGTCACTAGGCCTAAAATTGTCCAATGTGGCTCTCAAGTTGGGAAACACCAGACACTATCTATTATAGATTTAACTGATATGTATGCTGCAAATCAAGTTTTGACAGGTGAGGGGTAGTCTGTTACCGCCACCAACACAGTGTATTCTTGTACATTTGTTTTTAATACATTACATACAACTTACCCAGCAAAAAAAAATCTGACACTTACTAAGGCTTGAGACTGGCCTAACCCAGTCATGCCCAAACCAAAATCCTTTTTTGGGTTGGACTCGGATCAAATTCTTGCATTAAAATCCCATCCATAGCAGATGGGATTTCGTCCAAAAACAAATTGTCCAAGTAGAGCATCACATTGAAGATTTTGGTTTAATTAACTTGCTAAAAGTAGATTAATAATTGATTTCATTGCAAAAGAGAATTTGTCAAAAAGAAGATGGTAGATAATCACATTGAAGATTTTGTTTTGATTAATTTTCTTAAAGTAGATTAATAAATGATTTCATTGTAAAAGATTACAAATAATATCCCTGATAATTAACTCCCACCAACTAATTAAACTCTATATAATTCACTTGAAATGTAGCATTTCCTGCAAAGTGAAAAACCGAAACTAGCAGTTTACAAAGGTTTCTCACAGAGCAACATACTTAGCTTGTTTTTGTACTAAAAATGTCATCAGGCTCGCGCTCATCTTCGCTTCCTCATAACCCCAGAAAGAAGGTTAAACTCGGTTGGATGCAAGATCATGTTGCTCGTAAAAATTCATATAGGAAAAGAAAAACTAACTTAGTGAAGAAAATGGATGAGCTAACTAAGTTATGTGATGTAAAAGCTTGTTCCATCATCTACAATCCATATGATCTCGAACCTTCTGTTTGGCCCTCCAGTGATGAGGCTCGTCGCTTGGTTTTACGATTCTTGACTTTCCCAGATTATAAGCAAACAAGAAAACTTTTTAATCTAGAGTATTTCCTAAAGCAACAGATTGTGAAGTTGGAGGGGAAGCTTAAGAGAGTAACAAAGAGTAAGCGCGAAGAGGAGATTATAGACTTGATAATGCGGAGCGCAAATGGACAGGTACTAGATGGTTTAAAATATGAGGATGTGCTAGGCATGGAGTGTTATATCGGACGGAAGATGAAAGAAATTTATGAGAGAGGTTATGAACAACCAAATCATGGTTACTATGGTAGGATGGTTAATGACCCCATGGATGGATGACCATGGATGACCATTCACGTGTTCAAGAAGGGGTTGTTGGACATGACAATGGATGATCATTCACGTGTTCAAGAACCTCCTTCTTGAGCATTACTATGGAGTACATTGGCTTATAATGGAAGCAATCTAACCATCCTGATGCATGCACTTAATCCTGGATGGCCCAACTATTTTTTTTTTTTGAGAAACTTAATCTTTCATGTGTGTGTGTTTGTGTTTGTGTTTCACCAAAAAAATTTATCTATGTTCTTTAATTATATTTAATTATATGTGGGTGTGTACACCCAATTATAAGACGTCATGTGTTTATAAAGTCGTTGGGTCATTAATCAAGCCCACTAGGATTAATTAAACCCATACATAGATTATATTATTATTGACACATGGCGTTTTGTGATTGGATGTACACACCCACATGCAATTAAGCTACACAGATAAAATTCCCTGGTGTTTCACATGTTTCTATTTGAGTTAAATAATTGTTCCATCTATTTAGGCTAGAGTAAAGATGGATTACTTGTATTCTCTTTTTAATTTAGTTGTGTGAAACTCAATCAATGAATCAATTTTTCGTTCAAAAGATTAATGCAAACATTTTAGAATTGAATCAATGATTTGTGTTTGTTTATCTGTATTTGTATCATGACCCAAAATTGTCTGTATCTGCAAAAATAAAAATGCTTACAATTATACTACCTCAAGTCCTTATAATATTAATTATTATTATTATTTTATGGATCATAATATTAAATTTGATAAATATATAAAAACACAATGAAGAGCAATGTGATGATCTTTAGGGCTAGTAATGATTATCAATTCTAATTAGTATGTATCCATAGGATTGGATACACACTATTTTTTACCGAAGTTTAGTATATTTTTATTCGGGTCAAGCTAATAATATTGTAAGTTCAAAATCACCATCATTTACTAAAATATCCACAGTATTTTTGCCATCAAAACTTTAGGAACAAACTAACATAGTCTAATTAATATTTGGTAGATTTCAAATATATTACAACAAATTTAACAATAAATCTTGTTTTAGTTAGAGCATCACATTGAAGATTGTTGTGCGCAGCGGAAACTAGAGGCACAAATAATATGATTGAACTAGTGTATGAAAGTAAAACAAAAACGACAAAACAAACAAGCAACCACACAAGACACAAGATATACGTGGTTCGGCAATATGCCTACGTCCACGGGGAGAAAGGATGATGCTTTTCTTCTTGAGACAATTGTACAAGCCCTCACAAAGAAAACCGTAGTCTTCTTCCTCACAAAAGTTCTCAAAACTCTCTAATGGCTTCTCACAATCTCTCTGTTAGAAAAGTTAGGTTTTGTTCTCTTCTATTTGGCTTTTATAACATAGCCTTACAATAGACCACGAATTGGGCTTAAACAGGCCCATATTGCACAAAGCAAAGGAGGACGTACGTACGTCAAAATTAAATCACGTTCGTACGTCGAGCCACGGAGAAGTCATCTGTGATACGGGACGTACATACGCCCTAACTATGTACGTACGTTCCCTGAACAAATACAACGTTCGTACGTCGAATTGACGTTCGTACGTTTCTTCCCGTCAAAGTTATCTGTGATGCTGAACCTACGAACGCCTTAACTGCGTACGTACGTTCCTGTACAAAAAACTTCCCTCCGTCCTGTTTTTCACAAAAAACCCAACAAAGATCTTGTTTTAATTAACATGCAATACATAATTTCATTGCAAAATCTTTTAAATCATACTCCATCGAAAAATTTAGGGTATGGCCCCATTTTGTATGTGGTCATGATGGGCCAATCATAAAATGTCACGTGTCATTTGGGTTACTAATTGAAGCCCACAAGGGTTCACTGCACCCATACATAGGTGATATTTTAGTAATTAAACAATATTTTAGTGACACATGGCGTATTATGACTTGCCCTTATGACCACATACAAAATGGAGCCATAGCAAAAAAAGATTTGGCACTCCACTAAGAGTTTTTTCGCTGTGGCCCCATTTTATATGTGGGCATGAGGGGCGGAGAGGCCAATAAGATAATACCATAGTGTATATATAAATTACTTGGGTAACTAGTTAAAACCCATAGGGTTCACTGCACCCAAACATAGGTTATATTGGTCATAAGAGACACGCATTATAAATGAATGTTACAAATAAAAAGATTCTTGTTGGTCTATTAATAGTGCAGAAGGGGTAACAGTTTGGCCAATGGGGTCACTTATTATGACAAGCGAAAAAGACTATTTCGTAATATAGTTCCCTGTTACACGAAGTGAGGAAGGTGATTTTATGAGGGGGGTTTAGTTCCCTTTTTTTACGCATGTATTATTCGCCCAAAAGTCACTACACTGGCTGTATATGCCATTACCTTGCAATTTTAAATGTTAATATATTGGTCATATACCAAGTTGGCATGCATCCAATTGATATTCTCAAAACATTTATGGGACTAAAAATAAATATTTTTGCTTTGGTTGCATTTGTTCATCAAATTACAAAAATGTGTTAGTCTCAATAACATATAGGATTAATTTAGAATTCCATCAAATCATTCATGTTTTTTGGAAATGTTGAAATATATGGTAAGAGCTCAAAAATTTATTATCAAGAATATTCGATGACGTGTATAGATAATGATGACTTCAAATATATATTGTCACGCGTAAATAGTTAGCATGATAGATTTGTATACTATATGAATACATATGGTGTGTTCATCCTTTCTTTAAGACCAAAATGTTTAGTGAATAGTTCTTCGATCATTTCTTAGTTTTTAGTCTTAATTTGTTCGTCATTTCTTAGTTTTCGGTCTGAATTCATGGAGGCTGGTGTGGAGCTTACCTATTTTATGTTCAATTACTTTGAGGTCACAGGACTGATCCTAGTTCTATCATAGCATAAGTAAGGCTTTTGTCTAACATTTATTTTTTTTACAAAAAAAAAATCACTTATTATATTGCTTTTTTTTTTTTTGTAGTTCGTAAATTATTGTTTTATATCTTCATATGAGATAGATGTTGGAAAACAGGTTCTTGTAGAATCTGCTCTGGATTTGGATTTCTAAGTCCATCAAGGATTTAGAAAGTGTGGTTTTGGAATACGACTTCCAATTTGATTAGTAATTGTGTTCCTATTAGTAATCGGTTTTGTACACTAGTAATTGTGTTCCTATTAGTAATCGGTTTTGTACACCCTAAAGGCTATAAATATAAGGTCGTAGGGAATTGTTTAGTATCCTCAATAATTGTGTATCTCCTTGAGAGATGTGAGATTCAGATCTGTGTGTGACGAAAACCAAAATCTTGGTTCTCATGCATGTGTTGTTCTTCGTCTTCTCTATATTAATAAAAACTCTTTACTTTGTTCTGTGGACGTAGGCAAACGTCGAACCACGTAATTTTCTTGTGTTTTTGTTATTTGCATTGTTTATTATTCTCAATTGTGGTGTGTGTGTTATTTTCTATTCAATTATCAACGGTGTTTAGTGGTTAATTACGTTTCCGCGAGGCGCAACAAATTGGTATCAGACCTGAAGGTTAAACCCTTGGGTTGTGTTTGTTGGTGATTGGTTTAGAAAATTCTGAAGAATATGACGAATTCTACAGATTCAAGTTCAAATTCTAAGGTGGCTACAGTTGGAAAATTCGACGTCGAAAAGTTCAATGGCAAGAACAATTTCGGCATGTGGCAATCCGAAGTTATGGATGTATTAGCTAAAGAAAATTTGGAGTAAGCTTTAGGTGACAAGCCGAATACGATGAAAGCAGAAGATTGGAAGAAATTGAATCGGCAATGATGTAGCGAAAGCTAAAATAAACTTAATCTAAGAATTTAGATTGCAAGGAATTGAAATGGCGGAAAGGATTTGTAATAAGTAAAAGCTGAAATTTAAATAACTTGAAGGTAAATTACGGAAAATAAAGAACTTGAAGTAAAAACTAAATTGAAAGACAATAAATTAAATAATAAACTCTTCAATCATCAATCTTGGCTAAGAAGTTCATTTTTGGAGCTCTTTATATAGATAACTCCCTTGACACAACTCGGAAACCTACTAGAACTTGAATTACTACTTTCCTAGACACTTCCTAAGTCTATTAGAACTCAAAATAAGACTTCTAAACACTTCTAAAGACACTCTAAATAATAAAAACAAAAATAACAATTTAAAAATACTAACCAGGCTCCTAAATAAATCATAAACCCAAATAGGAAACCAATTGATGTATGTTGTGTTTGGCAAAGGAACAAAAGTACTTTGTTATGAAGGAAACCTATGCAAAGGACCTCTAAAAGAAGTTGGAAGATAAGTATATGACAAAAAGTATTCAAAATGAATTCTTCTTGATCAAACAACTTTCTGGATGAATTTGAGACCATGTATTAGTTTGTCTGAACATATTGATGAATTCAACAACCTACTTGCTGATTTATTGAATCTCGATGAGAAAGTCCCTGAGAATTATCAGGCTTTGTGTTTACTACATTCCCTTCCAGAAGAATATGAACATCTCGTTACTTTTTTGTTAACGGGAAAAGAAGAGTTGGAGTATTATGTGGTCGCTACAGCTTTGCTTAATTATGAGTACAGGAGAAAGGATGTGAAGATCAATAGGGATGCATCGTCTGAAGCGTTGACTGTAAGGTGAATAAGTATAGACCGTAAACCTAGTGGTAAGAGAAGTAAATCTCGATCTAAATCGAGAGGTAGTTCAAAAATTTTGGCTGATGAATGTGCCTTCCGTCATCAAAAGGGACATTGGGTTAAAGATTGTCCCAAAGCGAAAGATAAACACAAGAAAAACACCACTACCAACGTTGCTAAGAGTAGTGATGAAGATTTTGATGAATATTCCTTTTCAATGTCATCGTTGATTTGTTCTACAGACATATGGATTGTTGATTCAGCTTGCAGTTATCATATGTGTCCAAATCGGAATTGGTTTTCTAGTTTTTCAAAGTTGGAAGGTGGATCTGTTTATTTGGGTGATAATCATCCTTTAGCAGTCAAAGGGATTTGTAAAATCCGATTGACGATGTTTGATGGTATGGTTCGGGAATTGTGTGATGTTAGGTATGTTCCTAACTTGAAAAAAAAAACTCATCTCGATCTGCGGGTGACTTGGATACCAAAGGTTATAAAGTAACTATCGAACAAGGTATTGTCAAAGTTTTGTCTGGCGCGATGGTTGTGATGAAGGCAGTGAAAGAAGGTAACTTGTACTTCTTAAAGGGGGAGTACTATTACAGGTGATGCTGCAATTACTGAGTCTGCAGGTGATTCTCTCAATACTACTATGTTGTGGCACATGCCTTTAGGGCATGTTAATGAGAAATCTTTGCAAAATCTAGCCAAGCAAGGATTGTTGAAAGGTGTCAAGACCTGCACGTTAGATTTCTGTGAACATTGTGTTATGGGCAAGAAAACAAGAGTTAAATTTGGCACTGCTATCCATCGTACTCGTGGGACTCTTGATTATGTTCACTCGGACGTGTGGGGACTTTCCAAGCAAACATCATTGGGAGGTATCTCTTATTACGTCACTTTTGCAGATGATTATTCAAGACGTGTATGGGTGTACACCATGAAGCATAAAGGTGAGGTCTTGAATGTGTTCATGAAGTGGAAGAAGATGATTGAAACTCAAACTGGCAGAAAGATCAAAACGCTCCATACAGATAATGGAGGTGAGTACAAATCTGATCCGTTCTTGCAAGTATGTCAGGATGAATGTATTATGAGATACTTCGCGGTTAGAGGTATGCCGTAACAAAATGGGGTGGTAGAGTGCAAGAATCGTACATTACTGGAGAGGGTACGATGTATGTTGTCTAATGCAGGGTTAGGCAAGGCGTTTTAGGCTGTGGTTGTGACATATGCTTGCCATCTCATTAATAGGTTGCCTTCAGCTGCAATTGATGGAAAAACTCCAATGGACGGATGTGACTTTTGATAAGGCTTCCATGTTGAAGTCGAAGAACTCTCGGCAGGTGGAGAGTAATAGACAATAGAGGATTTGCAGCGGGTGGAGTTTGATGTTACTTCATGTGATCTAGATGGTATTGTATCTGCAGATGAGGTACCTACTGATTCAACAGTAAGTACAGATGTTTCAGGTGATCATGAAGACACAGATGATGAGACTGCGACAGATACAAATAATAATGTGGAGACTCCAATGCAAGAGTCAATTGCAACACATAAGGGAAAACGAAATGTTTCAATTTCTCCAAGGCTAAGAGATTGTGTGGCCTATGCATTTTCAGTAGTTGAAGTAGATGTTCCTTCTACCTATAGAGAAACAATACAAAGTACCGAATGTGAACAATAGAAGAAGGCTATGAGTGAGGAGATGCATTCTCTTCATAAGAATAATACTTGGGAGCTATGTGTGTTACCGAAAAGTAAGAAAGCTATTGGGTGCAAATGGGTCTACACAAAGAAAGAATGATCTCCTAGTGATGGTGTATGTTTCAAGGCGAGGTTAGTTGCGAAAGGTTATGCCCAGAAGAAATGTATTGATTATAATGAGGTTTTTTCTCCAGTTGTGAAAAATTCTTCCATTCGTATTATCTTGGCCTTGGTTGCACAGTTTGATCTTGAGTTAGCTCAACTTGATGTCAAAACTACGTTTTTGCATGGTGATTTAAAAAAGAAGATCTATATGACTCAGCCAAATGGGTATAAGGTTGCAGAGAAAGAAGATTGTGTGTGTAAACTGAAAAAAGTCCTTGTATGGGTTGAAGCAGTCTCCTAGACAGTGGTACAAGAGATTTGATGGGTTTATGCTAGGGCAGCAGTACACTCGAAGCCAATATGATCTGTGTGTCTACTTCCGTAAGCTTCATGATGGTTCTTTATATATTTGCTCTTATATGTTGATGACATGCTAATAGAATCTAAGAGCAAGTGTGAGATTGATAAGTTGAAGAGCAAGATGAGTACTCAGTTTGAGATGAAAGATCTAGGTGAAGCTAAGAAGATCCTTGGCATGGAAATCAAGAGAGACAGGGTGAATTGCACTGTGAGCTTGTCTCAACAAGCATATTTGAAGAAGGTGTTATAACGTTTTGGGATCAATGGTGACACTAAGTCTTAGGAAGCTTAATGTAGGCGATGGTGTGTACGTGGCCTGATATTTCACAGGTAGTCAGTATGGTTAGTCAGTACAGGCATGATCCCGGTAAAGGGCACTGGCAAACGGTGAAACGGATTCTACGATTATGCAGGAGATCTGGATAAGAGGCGTTCTACTACTGGTTATGTGTTCACTATTGGTGGAGGACCAGTATTGCAATCTGGGGCGCTAAATTCTATTGCAACTAAGCGTTATTGAATATAAGTTCATTCAATCAACTTAATTTAGTGTACAAAGGACTGAAAGCTGACACTAATTACTAAGGAAATACACCGACCCGGCCTAATAAGGCCCAAACCTAAGTCATTTTCGGGTTGGACTCGAATTGAATTCTTGCGATGAAATCCCAATTAGCCCTTGGGTTGGGTGTTTTCCACATGTTTGGCCCAAAATAAAATTGTCCAAGTAGAGCATCACATTGAAGATTTTGTTATAATTAACTTGCTAAAAGTAGATTAATAAATAATTTCAATGCAAAAGATTATAAATCTGATGTAGGACAGAACACATACTCCAATTGGTTTCCTATTTGGGTTTATGATTTATTTATAAGCTTAAATAGTATTTATAAATTATTATTTTCGTTTTTATTAATTATAGTATCTTTAGAAATGTCTAGAAGTCTTATTTTGAGTCCTAATAGACTTAGAAAGTTGCCAAAAGTTAATACATACCTTAGGAAACAAGTAATTCAAGTTCTAGTAAGTTTCCTAGTTGTGTCAAGGGAGTTATCTATATAAAGAGCTCTAAAAACGAATTTCTTAGCCAAGATTGATGATTGAAGAGTTTATTATTTAGTTTATTGTCTTTCAATTTCGTTTTTACTTCAAGTTCTTTATTTTCCGCAATTTACATTCAAGTTATTTAAATTTCAGCTTTTACTTATTGCAATTTCTTTTCGTTATTTCAATTCCTTGCAATCTTAATTCTTATATTAAGTTTATTTTAGCTTCCGCTGCATCAATATTCGAGGGTGTATTAATTGGTTCTTCATGAATGTCTTCGAGGGTGTGCGCCTTCACTTCTTCAAGATTCTTGGTGGTTGATGTTTTATGTATACCAAAGGTGTTATCTATCATAGCAGTAAAATCGGATAGTTGTTGAGCAAATAAATTTCTAAGGAAAGCTTTGTCTTCATCACTAAGAACCATGGTGGAAAACAAACTTAAAGGTGGTGGTGGGGAGGTGGTGGATCGATTTTAGATAAGAATATAAAACTAACGCTCTTGATACCAATTGATGCAGCGAAAGCTAAAATAAACTTAATCTAAGAATTAAGATTGCAAGGAATTGAAATAACGGAAAGGAATTGCAATAAGCTAAAATTTAAATAACTTGAATGTAAATTGCGGAAAATAAAGAACTTGAAGTAAAAACTAAATTGAAAGACAATAAACTAAATAATAAACTCTTCAATCATCAATCTTGGCTAAGAAATTCGTTTTTGGAGCTCTTTATATAGATAACTCCCTTGACACAACTAGGAAACCTACTAGAACTTGAATTACTTGCTTCCTAAGGTATGTATTAACTTTTGGTAACTTTCTAACTCTATTAGGACTCAAAATAAGACTTCTAGATATTTCTAAAGATACTATAATTAATAAAAAAGAAAATAACAATTTATAAATACTATTTAAGTTTCTAAATAAATCATAAACCTAAATAGGAAACCAATTGGAGTATGTGTTCTGTCCTACATCAAAATCATATCTCTTATAATTAACTCCCACTAACTCATTAAACTCTATATAATCCACGGGAAATGTAGCATATTCATCAAAGTGAAAACCCAAAACTAGCAGTTTACAAAGGTTTCTCACTGAGCAACATATTTTTTCTTATCCTAAAAATGTCATCACGTTCACGTTCGTCTTCGCTTCTTGTTAGCCTCAAAAAGAAGGTTAAACTCACTTGGATGCGTGATCATGTTAGGCTTAAAAATTCATATAGAAAAAGAAAGAATAACTTAGTGAAGAAAGTGGATGAGGTGAGCAAGCTATGTGATGTAAAAGCTTGTGCCATCATCTACAGTCCATACGATCCCATTCCTTCTGTTTGGCCCTCTAATGATGAGGCTCGTCGCTTGATTTTACAGTTCTTGACTTTGCCAGATAATATGCAAACCAAAAACTTGTTTAATCTAGAATTTTTTCTAAAGCAACAAATTGTGAAGTTGGAGGGGAAGCTTAAGAGAGCTAAAGAAAATGAGCGTGAAGAGGAGATGATAGACTTAATAATGCGGAGCGCAAATGGTGAGGTTTTGCATGGTTTAAAGAATGAGGATGTGCTAGACATGGAACATTACATCGAACAAAAGGATGAAGAAAATTTATGAGAGAGGTAATGAACAACCAAATCTTGGTTACTATGGTAGGATGGTGAATGACGCCATTGAGGCTAACCAGTTTCAACCAATGTTAGTGAACATGACAATGGACCATTCTCATGTTCAAGAACCTCGTTGTTAGTATGGAGCATTCCAGACCGAACCAGGTTTTATCGTATCTCTTGATCCACAACCTTTGGCTTACAATGGAGACTATCTAATCATCCCAATGCAAGTACTTTAGCCTGGATCGCCCAACAATTTCCTTTTTTGAAGAAAGTTAATCTTTGTTGATTTGGTTTTGTGTGTGTGTCTTTTCTAAAATAGTTGCTCGATGTTTGGATTTCTTCTACTTTTCTATTTTGAGTCAATCTTGTTCTTCAATTTAGGCTATATGGAGTTCATGTAAGTATGGATTTACTTGTTTTCTCTTGTTAATTTAGTTGTGCCAAACTTAAATGAATCATATTCTCGTTCAAAAGATTAATGGCTACATTTAGAATTATATCAATGTTTTATGGTTGTTTATGTGTATTTGTGTCAAGACCAGGAATTGTCCAATGTGGTACTAAACATCTCAATACATACTATTGTACATAGCCAATATTACATAGAAAGCAATATATAAAGTTATTACGTAAGATCAACGACAATCATATTTTTTGAAGAAAATAGATTCGTGATTTATAGTAGTGTGATCTCTTCTCACTTCTAAAGGTAATAAAAACATTTGTTTTTCTTCAAAAACGTGATCTTTGTGATAAAAAGATCACAATTTGGAATTAAATATCTTAATACCAAACACGTGGATTCAATAAAACGGGTCACATGGAAGTATGGAACAAATATGGGCCTTTTGCTGTTTTGCACCTAATTAATTCTTATACTTTCTGGGGTCCAACTCAAAACTAATTAGCAATGATTGATATAGCCCATGAACAAATATATTATGGAAAATCATATTGACACCTCGGCAGTTTGCCAAGAACTATCTTGAAGTCTAAGAACCATTGAACAAATATTATATGCACCTAGATGATAAGAACTACCCGTCTTATTGCGGCAGAGTTGACGTTTTCTACAGACACTTTTCAAAGTTTTTTTTTTCTTTAATATTTATCTTTCTTCAACCTTAATCTTAACTTACATATTCTCTTTGTTATATTTGAATTGCGCTATATTATTAAGCCTATTAACTTGTTTATCTAATCAAATTTACCATGGTTTGATGAAGTTCTGTGAGGATTTTGAAGAGGGTGATTTAGGTTTTGGTCACCACTTTTTAGTATAAATTAGGGTTTGGAGCTGGTTTTTTTCTTTATTAGGGTTTAGAGCTGATTTTCGAAGCAACAACTAAAAAAACCCGGTTGAACCGAAAATATTTTCAAAATACCTAAGTTTACCCCTGAAACTCACGTGATCTGCACGTAATCACTAACCAAACCAATACACTGTTCTTAACTTAAAATATCACGTGACCTGCACGTGACCAAATTCAAATAGTGGGACAACTGTTATAATCTGGATGTAAGAAGATAATCCAACGGCTATAACAATAGAGCCGTTACAGAGCCGTTGGTCATCTTCCCCAACTGTCTTCTTCTGTATATAAGTACCTGCTGCAACAAAAACTGACATTCCCAGAAAAAATCTTTACCAAAAATCAAGCAAGACAAAGTGAAACACAAATTTAGCTATGGGTGGATGCAACTTATGGGTAAGTATTCTTTTCTTAAGTTCTCTAATGGCTGCCGTGAATGACCAAACTCTAATTATCACAAACAAAGAAATGCCTAAATTCTATGTAGACAGACAGGGCAGACAGCTAATTCTAATATGCATAACTAATTTTTTTTTTTTTTTTTTTTTGCTTTCTTTCTTTCTCCAACAGGATGACTGTCAACTATGTAGACAGACAGGGCACACAGCTAATGAATGTCCACTTCTATATGCTCCATGCATAATTCCAGGATGTCAAGGGATCATGAAGCTTTACACTGAACTAAATGATGACAAAGTTGAAGTGAAGCATCTAATTTGTCAGTTTGACCTTTGTCCTGGGCAAGTCTATCTACAGTCAATTCCTACTCCAATATGGGATTGCTACGAGTACGAGGAAGATGACCAGCCTAAAACTGGAAAATAAATTTTTCCTTGTTTCCCCATGCCGTAAGCTGTGTGTGCACTAGAGTTCTAAAGTGTTAATGTAATGTGTATACAAAATGTGTATGCACTAAGCAATAAAATGTTAGTTCAGAAGTCCATAAACACTGCAGCGTACAACTAGTTCTAAAACAATATCCAAAATATATCTTAAAACCATAACCATAACCATAACCATAACCACTGCAGCATATAAGCATAATCATATCTCCAAAATATACAGAATTTCATAAAATCCTTAACAACATATAGTTAGGTTACATTAAGTCCATGATACCATAACCACCGCAGAATTTCATAGAATTTCATAATATCTCCCAAAATACTGACTATAATACATGGCATAAAAGCAAAATATTGTCAAGCCATGCAAACCCCAAAATCACATGTTAATACTATAACTACAGTCCCAATCCACTGTAAACTATGCTGCAGTCCCAAAAGTTAATATCAGACTAACAAGACTTACCTCCAAGGTTTACCCCCTCTCATTCTCACTCCACCACCTCTACCAGTTTTTTTGGAGCCATTACCTCCATTGTTGCAGCCATTACCTCCATTGTTGCAGCCATCACCACCAGTTATGCCACCACCTCTACCTCTTGAGTTAGAACCACCAGTTGTGGCACCACCTCTACGTCTTTTGCTTGGGGCACCTCTTTCTACAGGATCTGTATCACCAATGCCTAGCATTTCATTCCTTTTGTATTTCTTAACTACATATATCAACACAAGTAGAAAACATGTTAGATTACTATTTTAACATTTCAGATTGTTATTTGAAGTTAAAAATGATTAACATGTCAGAATACTTACGCTTCCTTTTATACACCTGTTTTGGATCATTTCTTGCTTCACATGTCCTTTTGTTGTGGCCTACTTTCTTGCATTGGCTGCATATAATTTGTGTCCTACTAGCCTTCTCTGGTTCATCTACCCCCCTTATCCTTTGAGTCTTAGGCCTACCTGGTCCTCTTTCCTTTGGTGGAGGAAGTACGACATACTCAGGCTCCTAAACAAAACAACATCCATTATTTCCATTACTACTTATTAATTATAATGCAACATTCAATAAAATCAAAGAAACCTATCAAACCTGTCCCCAATCTTCAACATTATCAATAGGAACTATATATCCTTCATAAGCTGCTCTATATGCACTAACAGTAAACCATGGACTGCACCACCTGTAAAGCAACCTATTAGTTTAACACTTCACAATCATATTTCATCTTAAAATTAAAAAAAAAAAAAAAAAAAAAAAAAAAAAAACATTTTATACTTAATAAACACTTACTTCATCCATCCTTCTCTTCTTTCTCTCACCACGGCAATAGCATGCACACATGGTATACCTGAGATCTGCCATTCAATGCATTGACACTCATGCTTCTTTATGTTCACTTGCCACTTCTTGTCAGATTTATTGTGTGTCACCAAGAAAAGGTCAAAGCTAATACCTTGAACATTATACTTGAAATATTTCTTATCCAACTTGTCAATAATTTCTTGGACTCTAGGAACCAAAGTATCACCAACCAAATCCACACTACAAACTTTTCTGTCATAAAACTGTTTTGAAAGCATAAGCGTGTACTTGTTCACCAACTTCAGAATAGGCATGTGCCTTACATCCAACATCCATTTATTAAAGGATTCAGAGAAATTGTTATTGCTATACTCACACTTACTAGTTTGATCAAAAAAGCACCTTGCCCAAGTATGAACTGGTTCTTTCTCCAAATACTCCTTAGCCCTTATATTCTCATTCTTCAACATCTCCATGACCTTGACATGGTCAGTTTTTTTAAAAGCTTTTGCTGCAGCCCAGGCTAAGTTCACTAAGTGCTCACCTTTTAAACCATTGGACTTGTAGTTGGAGATCATATGTCTGAAACAGAACCTGTGATGAGCATTGGGAAATGCCATGTGTACAGCCTTCACTAACCCTTTTTGTCTGTCAGAAAAGAAAGTCAGGTAGTCTGGATCATCACTGCCAAGAGTTCTCTTCTTCAAGTCCTTCTCTAACAATGTCAGAAAGTCAAGCCATGTCTCGTGACACTCCCTTCTAGTGATGAAGATGGCAAGTGGATACAAACCATTATTACCATCTAAACCAACAGCTGAAAGACAAACTCCTTCATACTTTCCCTTCAGATGACATCCATCCAAACCTACTATTGGCCTACATCCATTGTTCCATCCTTCTAGACATGCCTTGTAAGCTACAAATAAACCTTCGAACTGATTTACTCCATCAACAAATACCTTAACAATAGAACCTGGATTACTATTTAGTATTTGCTTCTTTAACTCTGGACATAAAGCAAAAGACTCCTCATAAGATCCATTGATCTTCTCCATCATCATGTTCCGAGCTGCCCAAGCAGTCCAATATGAAATACTGGATCCAGTCATACTATATAATTCAGCCTTGAGTTGTCTGGGAGTTGACTCTGGATGTGCTCTGAAATAATCCAGTAACTTCGTAACTACCCATGGAGCTTTGGCATGCTTGTTTTTACTCTTCCCTAGACCATCACATGTGTGCTTGTCAACGAAAGACTTGAGAACAACTGTGCAGTCATCTTTTGGTCTCTTTCTACATGAACATTTCCATCCACAGCCTTGATCCTTATGTTTACACTTCAGCCTATACCTCAGAGTGTCATTACTTACTTGACTATACTGGAAATGCCTCTCGATGGCTAAACTTTTAAAATACTGCCTACACTCCTTCATGTTGGCCCAACACATACCCTTAGTCATATCAGGAACCCCTTCCTTCACTGGCTTGTCCCCAAATTTTCATTGTCTTCATCCTCAAACACATTATCATGTTGCATTACATGATCTGCCTGCAGTTCAGCTTCAATGTCAGTATCTTCATTTTCAGCCTCAGCCATGTCGCTGTCACTTTCTAAGTCACTCCCTTGAGGCTCATACTCACCATCTGTACTTACATAGTCTTCTCCATCATCATCATTTACAGTCATGCCAAACAAAGGATGTCCAAAATAATTT
The DNA here is from genome assembly GCA_023053565.1 of Aquilegia eximia. Lineage (NCBI taxonomy): Eukaryota > Viridiplantae > Streptophyta > Magnoliopsida > Ranunculales > Ranunculaceae > Aquilegia > Aquilegia eximia. The sequence goes on from JALIGU010000005.1 coordinate 17,182,042, forward strand.
GTCCTATCACTAAAGTCTTCATCTAACAATGAAGTCCTTTTATTGTGTCTAAGTTCTTCAAGGTCAACATAAACCTCAAAGTCTTTATCAGTTTGAGACTCAGATTGTGGAACCACAGAAGTTGGGAGTTGTTTGAGATGGTTAAGGATCTGACTCTGGGATTGAGTGAGAAACTGAGATGGGTCTTGAGAAAGTAATTGACTTTCAGGTAATTGACTACTACCCTCCCAAGAACTCAGACTATTTGCTGCAGTTACATTGTTTGGTGGAGGGGGTGGACTCACAAACCTAGGAGATCTTCTAGGTGTTTGGCTGAAGTTGGACTTGGGTGAAAGACTTGGTAATGGACTGAGATGTTCAACGGGGTTATCATTGTTTAGTGATGAGGGTGGACTCACAAACCTAGGTGATCTTCTAGATGTTTGGCTCTCCTTAGACTTGGGTGAAAGACTTGGTAATGGACTGACATGTTCAACGGGGTTATCATTGTTTAGTGATGAGGGTGGACTCACAAACCTAGGTGATCTTCTAAGTGTTTGGCTGAAGTTGGACTTGGGTGAAAGACTTGGACCTGGACTGAGATGTTCAACAGGGTTAGACTTGGGACGATATGGTAATAGAGTGCCTTCATCATCAATATCAAAGATCACTCTCTTAGACTTGGGACTATGTGGTTTAGGATTCCTAGAAACTCTATTTGATCTCCATACTAAACCAAGTGTACCTTTTGCCACTGCAGGAACAACAGTTGATACAAAGATGTGATATTTTTTGTCCCCGAGCTTTTTCATTGCAGCCCACATTTGCATTAAATGACCATCTGTCGAGAGTTGATACCTTTCACCATCCAGAATGTAAGCCACATACATATCTTTGTCTGCCATATTTGGTCTCTCAATCATCTTCTTTATATCATCACTGAAATCAAGCCACATTAACTTCTCACCATCAATATCCCACACCATCTTATGCCCACCTTTGTAATCTCTTAAATTCACACTCCCTGGTTTAACAACCCCCCACATTCCACCATGATGCATAACAACACTTTTAATATCATCATCAGCCATTACACTGCAGAAAAGGATATAACATAGCCATCATGGTGGCATTACATTCAAAGCAATTCCATTAATCTCTTTGACAAAAAAATAACATAGATAGCATTCTAACATAGCAAGGATATAGCATTGTAAAAAACAAAGTAAAATAAAGCATGGATATGTTAGTCGGAGACTACAAGTAGTCCAACGCGAACGATTTATGTGACACAACTAGATACTATCAACTATTTCATAACTTAACCAGAGTATAGATAATATTACCAACAAGATTTGGAGCAATAGAGGTCGATTTACACGTAAGTGCACAGACCCTCATTACTGCTACTGCTAGAGGCTATCAATAATAGCTTGACAATTGATTCCCCATATAAATGGGTTGCAGTACTCCAAAGGAGTTGCTTCCTTTTTTTTAGGAATATTCTCCATTTCTCCATGAATAATGGACATTTTCCAAAGATTAAGACATCAAAAAAAAATCAATAAAAAGGAAATCAATTCTTTTCATAACTTTTACAGACAGTTGCGATGCCCAACTTTTTCTTGCACTTTCCTTGCCTAATATTCCCTGGAAAATGTCCCCAAATTTCTCAAGTTTTGGTATTATTTGATACATACAATAAAACTTATAACTACAAGTTGGATATATAATTTTTTTTTCTTGTTTTGGAAATTTAATGTTGGTTAAAAATTAAAATGTTAAATTTTTTGTGTAACCCCTTTTAGTTAATTACACTCTTTAAACATCTAATACATGGTATTTTTTTACGCGAAACCTATGGTTTATGACCCAAAACCTATCTACCTATGTACCTATAAGAACTCGATCACCTTTTGCATAAACAGAGTCGGTTAGGTGAAACTGCTGATTAGTGTCATTTCTGCAGAAAATTCTAAATTTCTAGAAAAGTGTTTTGTTTAGTTTAAGTTCTTTACACATAATCTAAAACAAACTTCAAGATTTTTTGTAATGAAACTTCAAGATTATGACAGATTTTATTACAATGACAGATTTTCTGCAGAACTTGTTTTTAACATCATCAAAGATTCAACTTTTTCACATAATCTAAACCAAACTTCAAGATTTCAGCCATTCAAACCAAAGTCCATGAGTTTTCTAAAAAAAAAAAGTTAAAGCTTTCATTTTTTTACACTTTAAAACTTAGAATTTTGACAAAGCTTTGATCTTTCAAACAAGCAACCCCATAACAGATTCAACAAAGTCAAATCAAGAAGAAATCCCAAATTAATTCCAAACTATTAACCACACAAATGGTGTATTATATAAAAACATGAAAATTACCTATTTTTTCAACAGATAGTTAAAAACAAACATATACCCCTTTTTGATCATGAAGAGAGAGATTTTATGAGTACAAAAGAGTAAGTGTTTACATACCTTAACTTGATCGATGACTCCTAAATCCTTATGCAACAAACAGCAACAATAAAACCCCTTTTCTCTTTAATTAAAACTTGTTCTTCAAGAACAAATCAACAAGAAATTATCTTAAGTTAAGAACATCTTCCATTAAAATGTAAAAATTGAGAGAAATAAACCCTAACTTTTCTTTTGCAGAGGAGTGCAGAGGAGAGGAACGAAGAGAGATGGAGAGACGGAGAGATAGAGATGATATAAATGTTTGGTGGTTGGTTGTGCTATTGGTTTTCGCGCGAAAAAAATCTCGAGATTTGTGATCAGACACGATGGACGCACAGATCTAACTATCAGGGATCGAGAACTTTCTAAAACGCCACGTGCCTCTGTCATGTCTGAAAAGTAACCCTCGTGCAAATCACGTGCAGTTTTGATCAGGGGTATTTTGGCCATTATCAACAATTACTTGGTTCAAGTGTCGGTTCAGCTCTAAGCCCTAATAAAGAAAAAAACCAGCTCCAAACCCTAATTTATACTAAAAAGTGGTGACCAAAACCTAAATCACCCTTTTGAAGATGAAGAAGAATACAGTACCATACCCAAGGCCATTTGACTAGAAAAAAATAAGCCACGCGAGATCTCTTCTCTCTCTTATAAACGTCAACCCTTCCCCGTGGACGCACAGATTTCGACCTTTAGAAATTTTTAAATTTAATTACTATATTACCCTTTATACAGGTGTTGTAAAATCTCGCGACTACTTGAAACACGACGATTCCACTCCATTCAACTTTTTATAATAGTTCGTCATGCAAATCTTAATTCTACAAAAAAGAAATTCGACTTTGTTCTCCCAAATCATTTCTCCTGGGTATCCGTTGTTCAATTCGAGGCATTCTTTTCTTGTCTTTCTTCTTCGACAACATCAACATGACTTTCTTCATCAGTCTTTTGCTTTAATTCCAATCTCAATCTCAAACTCTAATCTAAGTGCCAAATTCCTCATTCAACTGGTGCAGGTTCTTTTGACCCTCTGTTCTCCGACGACATACTAATACGTCCAGGTTATACACCTTTATCTTTTTATTATCAATTTTTTTTTGGTGGGGTGTTCAATTTTCAACAGAAACCACTGTTGTACACTCAGTTGGAAGTATTTAGAATTTTTGTTGGGCTTCAAACTTTGAAACTTTCAGAGCTTATATTTTCAAATAAAGCTCAATATTTTTTAAAAATAAAAAATAAAAAATTGTGTCGCATAAACCATTTTATATTCAATTGGGTACACCATGTTCGTTCATGCATGAAGCTTAATTGGTTCCAGACAATAAAGCTTAATTGCCTCAATGAATTTTTGCAAAGCAAAGAATGGTTTAATTTTGGAAATTTTTTTGCCTATCCAATTGTTTGGCCAAACCTTTTTGTGTCAGAAAGTGTTGGACACTGGAATTTTTTGAGTTTCAATAATAGTCCTATTGTATAGTTGCGGCAATGGTTGATAGAACTTAACAAACTTTAATGAGTTTCAATGATCCACACAACTTTCATTTAATTGATTTCTTTGGTTAGTTTTAATGTATTTTTTTTTTTTTTTTTTTTTTATTTATTTCATAATTGGGGATCTCTGTCATCAACACTCTAAAACATGTGTGTCTGTTGTCGAAGGACAATTGCTCTCACATCCTTCAATTGCTTTAACTTGAATCAATTCCTGCTTTAACGGAATACTTTGTTCAGGTCAGTATTGGTTCTTCTATGTATTGAAATTTTGTTCCTATCGTCAGAAAAGTGAGTATTCATATGTTAATATGCATATCTATATTATAATCTACAAAGGGTACATAAAATAGACAAGTTGGGGTTATAAGTAGCGGTCCAGATTCTCTCGAGTTTGGAGTTGTAGATTAGGTCTGCGGCTGTGATTGGATTAGAGATAAATTGATTTATTAGTCCTTGGATTAGATTGGGTCCAAAGTTAAGTTGTGTTTGCTGGTTGTGATTGGATTAGATGATTATGATTGGATTAGATTTTACTAATCCTTCCTCACCGTCTCCTTGAGCAGCAAACCTAAATTTTTGCAAGTAGGTTTCATCTACTCTGTCATTAAACCATACCAAATCTCTACACATCATCTACTTCATCATCTTCTTTGATTTCCACCTTCAAGGTATGTTGTTTTCATCTTCAATTTTACATTAGAAATAGTGGTTATCATATCTACATGAACAAGAATTGAATTGCACATCTTCATGAACAAGAATCGAATTCGCCCTTAATCAATTTCTTAAAAGTAGAAATTGATTTCATTATTACATGAATTCGCACATTAGGAGGCCCATCATCTATTGTTGGTTGTTGATTTTTTTCCAGTAAAACATGTTTGCTGCTGCCTGATGATTTTACCGATTGGCAATTCCCTTACAGTTAACCACAAAGTTTACCTCCTTGACAAAAGGTCTTGCTGCTGAAAGATTAATTCTGTTCCACTTCCACTTATAATTTGTGAAGAACCTGAGTTGTTCCTGCGACTGTAAAGCATCGATCTGTTGTCATAACATACATTATATAAGCATGGTCTATAAAATGTATATAATTGGATCGTTTTAATCACTTATATATATATATATATATTTGGTCAGGTCCACTTATCATAATTTATTCAGAATTTTTCTTCATTTTCATTAAGAATATTGTGGACTATGGAGACACAGAAAACATCAAAGATACACTAACGTTACATAGCTCTTTTGGTTTAGAATAAACTTAGCTACTGGCTAAAGTTTTTAAATTGATTAATTTTTTAAAAGTTTAATTAAACAGCCAGCAGCCCAGCAGGCATTGGAATCCATTGAAGGAATGAATGGTTCATAGAGTCACGCCAAAGGGGACCAAAATGAGTGCGCCAGGCCATCTGCAGGTGTATAAAGGAGATCAAAATGATTGAATGCATTTTATTCCAAACATATATATAAGGGTCTTAAACCTATAGTTTAGTGTAAAGTAGCTATGTGCTGAGAAGAAGAAACCAAATGGAACAGTGTTGCAGGTATTAACCAGATCAGGAAACCTAACTCTATCGTTGAGATCAGGAAACAATATACTTCTCTGCCTCTTCATCATCTCCATCATTAAACCAATATCTCTGCCTCTTCATCATCTTCATCATTCTGCTTCTCCTTCTCTCTAATTCAATCTCTCCACGCTTCAACACTCTCTTTCTTTTCTACTTTGATTAACTTCTCTCCCTTCTCAAAAAAAAAAAAAATCAATTTTTTTGGGTGATTTTAGAAGAAGAAGTAGCAGCTTTTTCACCTTCAATCAGCAGCACTAACAAGCTTTTTTACCTTCAATCAGCAGCAATAGCAAGTTTTTTTTGCTGAATTCATTGTCGATTTTGCAGGGTTTAGTGTCCATTGGTATTTGATTCTATCAGTGACTTCTAAAAAATCAGTCACAAGGTTTTGTCACAACAACTTCTGAATCTTCCTCTTATTTTGAAAATCACTACTTTTTTCAGCCACAATTGAATTAATTTTCTTTCTTCTGTGTGTGTTAGGAGCAGTAGAATATGATGAAGAATATGATGGTAGTGATGAGGCTTCTGAAGATTCACACAAAGTTGCCCCTTCAATAGGGTCAGCGTATAGGTTACTTACGCCTTCATCTGTAAAGGTGTGTAATTTTCATATTAATATCTATTTTCATATTGAAGTAGCTTTAAAAAAACATATAGGACAACAACAAACTGTCATATCTTAACCACCATACTCCATGAATTTTACAATTGGGTTATGAATCATAAGTCATAACTGTGAATGAAATAGCCCTCGCCCTGTGAAAATATGAATTGGATTTTAACGTAAATTTCTGTTATGGATGCAACATATGTATACCGAAGCATCTTGGTCTTATAGTGGAATAATTGTTGGAAATCGAGTTTCATGATACATTCATTTATTGATGCACTTAGATGACTTATATTAACATTTAACAGTACCGTGAGATACTAAAAATACCATCCACTTCCGAGCTGCTTCTTATGTCTCATTGAAATAATTACATGCAATTATTTGTTTCTTCTGCGGATGATTGTCCAAACCCTAGAGAAAAACTCTACAAAAAATTGGGTTCGATATTCAATAAGATAGGCAGACGCTAAAACCTGTAAGTAGCATCATTACTGGTATTGAAGCACAACTTAAGGCGTTAAGGACCTTGGTACTATCAAAAATTCAAAACCTGTATGAAAAAATGCTTGATACTAGATAGGTTTTGCCATGTTGGAATGGTTTAATAAGACTTACTCCAGTTATGAGTTATTTTCTTATGATTTTCCTACCCAATACATGTCTCTCAGAATTGGAGATTGTGACATAGATTCTGGTACTACCATATTTCAATGGCCCATAACATTTATTAGATTCGTAGTTGTATTATCATATTTCTATATATCACAACTGAAATTGGGTTTATGTTTGGGATTTTGTAATGTATGCAGAAGGAATAGATTAGTTTATGGTCAGATCATATCAACCGATGGTTGAGATCAGCAAACCATTTCCCCTCTCTCTTTCTCTCTCTAGCAGCAAAACCTTAATTCCTCCATAGCAATCGAACTCAAAACCTTAATTCCTCCATCAGCAATCGAACTCTCTAAAATCTGCATAAATTTCGAATAGATTAGTTTTAGTCAATCTGCAGCAATTTCGCCAAACCAATTTCGAGATCCAATCAACGATTCTTTCGAGCAGCAGCAGCATCGTTAAAAGTAGCAGCAGCAGGTTCTTCTTCTTCATTAGAATTTATTTGATTTTACAGTATGCATCTTTACAAATTGATGTCCAACCAATGTTAAATTCATCAATTAAAAGTAGCATCAGCAGCAGCAGCAGGTTCTTCTTCTTCATTACAAATTAATGTTAGTATACCTTACATAGAGAAACATGAAGTCATTAGAACTTTGGCCCAAAAGCTAACAATAGTTTCAGTGTATTTTCTATGCTCTAGATGTAACCAATGCTATTGTGATGGATCAATAGAATTCCAAAAAACATTCATATAACAATGTCTTTTCTATTAATTTTATTGGATTTTCTGCTTAAATTATGGATTAATTTTAATTTAAAATTTGTGCTATTAATGATCACAGGTCGTCATTTTGAAGGGTATTTATTGATTTGTTAGTGACCAAATACAAGGTAATTTTTCTTATTGCTTTCTTCAACATTTTATTGTACCTACAGTATATATGTATTCAGCTATAGAACTGGACGTCCGGTACGCAGATTTTTCCCTTCACTTTTAATTTTTAGGGTGTAATACTTTCAAGGTTTTGTATCGTTTTATAAGTATTCAAATAGATACCAATAGTTTTCGATTGATGTATTTATCTAAAAATAATAATAATCATCGTTTGATCTTTCATAAATCGGAGTTCAGAAAGGGAATTGATGTATTTATCTAATAAATTCCAGGTCCTCTTTAATAGCAATCGTATGTTCTTCTTCTTCAGTATCATTGGGGATTGATGTATTATTATTATTATCAATAGAAAGGGGATTGATGTATTTATCTAAAAATAATAATAATCATCGTTTACAAAACCAGAGTTCAGATCAACACAAACTTATCTATTCAATTCCATTCATTACTGTTTCCAAATTATAGAGTCCGCCCACAGTATAAATGTCGGTACCCTGTATAACACTTTTTACATTAGTATTTATGTCTGGTGTACGTCCAAACATCGGACGAGCCCCATTGTCTTTCCAAAAGTAGAGTCTTTCCAACCAGATTTTTCCGCATTTAATAGCTTTTTGAATGTTATAGAGTATAAACCTAGCAGAACAGTAGTAGGTTAATTGAAAGGGCACCGCCCGATGTTTACTGTTGTTATTAGCCGGGACGAGCCGGGAATATGCTTCTTTTTTTGTCAAATTTGAAATTTCGTCCGAATTTGGAATTCCATTCACAGTAACATGAATGCCTGTAACACTTTTTACATTAGTATTTATGTCTGGTGTATGTCCAAGCATCGGATGAGCCTCATTGACTTTCCAAAAGTAGTCTTTCCAACCAGATTTTTTCGCATTTCATAGCTTTTTGAATGTTATAGAGTACCTAAAGGGGATTAGTGAATTCTGCAGCAATTTTGAATTCAAAAGAGATTAATTCCTCTCTCTCTAGCAGCAAAACCTTAATTCGAATTCAAAGGAGGCAGCAATTTCGAATAGATTGGAAGAGAGCAGCAAAATCTTAATTCTTGGAAGAGAGATTAAGCAAAACCAGTTTCTTATAAGCAGGTTCTTCTTCTTCTTCTTCTTCTTCTTCTTCTTCTTCTTCTTCTTCTTCTTCTTCTTCAGTAGTAATTCTAATCTAAGATTAATTTTGATTGCTGCTGCTATTTTAATTTTTTTTATTTCTTTTGCCTTCTGTTCTAATCTCTGCAAATTGTTGTTTGATTGTCCAATCTCCAATATCTCCAATCTAACTAGCGGCGACAGCAGCAACAGTAGCACCAGCAGCAACAGGTTCTTCTTCTTCTTCTTCTTCAATGACACGATTGAATACAATTAGTAAGCAATTAATCTGTTTCACACTACTCCTTTGTTAGTATACAATTAGTCTGTTTATTGTTCAAAAAAATCTCTATATATTGGTATCCAATGTTAGTATACCTTACATAGAAAAACATGAAGTGATAACCTTTTCCAGAATAATCAACTCATTAGAACTTTGGCCCAAAAGCTAACAATAGTTTCAGCGAATAGGTTCATCACTTTCGCTAATCTACCCATCATCTCTACTCCAAATAACATAAATGCCGGTACCCTGTATAACACTTTTTACATTAGTATTTATGTCTGGTGTACGTCCAAACATCGGACAAGTCCTATTGGCTTTCCAAAAGTAGAGTCTTTCCAACCAGATTTTTCCGCATTTCATAGCTTTTTGAATGTTATAGAGTATAAACCTAGCATAACAGTAGTAGGTTATATTGAAAGAGCACCGCCCAATGTTTACTGTAGGTGTTAGCCGGGACGACTAGCCAAATCGAGTAAAAGTCTTGGACTTGGACTTTAGTGTCAAGCCAAACCGAGTAAAAGTCTGCTGACAGTCCACAAGCCTAACCAAGTCAATGGAATTACAGAGTTTCATACCATATGCTATATCAATGCCATAGGTCAATATTCAAGTTTATTTGTCATTACCTTTAAAGATATTCACAAGTACATTTACAAAGGCCATGATAGAACCACAATGGTGGTTGGGGCGGAAGATGATGAAATTCAACAGTATCTTGATGCTCGATATGTAGGTCCTACTGAAGATTATAGGATTTCGAATACATGAAGAACTACCATGTGTCACTAGACTTGCGCTTCATTTGAAAGGTATGCATGTGTGTGTCTTCAATCCTAACGACACGCCAGAACAAGTAAAAGAAAAGGCTGAAAATCAGAAATCATCTTTGACTGCATATTTCGATTGGTATGAAAAAAATCCTACTACTAAAGCTTATAGTTACCAACAATTCCCTGAACATTTTAGATGGTGCAAAGATAACAAAAAATTGACACCAAGAGTTACTTCAGCCTTTTCTATTTGTCGAATGTATTTTGCCAATCTGAATTCTGGTGAAAGGTTTTACCTTAGGTTACTATTAACCGTTGTGAAAGGACCATCTTTATTTGAATCCTTATATAGTGTGGATGGCATCGAACATAAGACATACAGAGAAGCATGCATTGCTCGTGGTCTTCTAGAAGATGACAATGAATGGGACAAATGCCTAGAAGAAGCTGTAATAATGAAAACTGGTCATCAGGTACTCGCAATTTATGTTTAAATTCTTTTTATATGTCTAAATATTAAAACTGTTTTATCTAAATATGGAAACTGTTTACTGTTGCATCTATAGCTATAAACACTATTGCATCTATAGCTACAGTGTAACATCTGGACATGTTTTCCAAGTGCACCGAGCTACTTTAAGATCTCGATACCCAGATAGACAACTCAATCCCATTGTTGTTGCTGTTAAAGTTACGCATCCTGGTATCAAGGAATCAATTAAGAGGGATTTTATTATTATCGAGTCCTTTGCCAACACACACCATAACAGTCCCTAATAATTTACCCTTCCACCTGCTGCACTGTAGCCTTCAGTTTCATTGAATAATATACTTACTGATATATTCCCTTGCTGTTTTACTTTGCAGAAAATAATTATTAAATTCCATATATTTTGTTTATTGAAAATCCGCCACTAATTCATAGTTTTTATATGGTAAACAGGTACCGAGATTATTCTGTTTGATCCTAACTGAATGTAATCCTTCTCGACCGGAAATTCTATGGGAGAAAAATGCTTTAAAAATATGTGACGAATTGCCGTACCAACTGAAAACAAAATTTGGCATTCAAGATCCCAGTGATAGTGATGTTTGTGACTATGGGTTGTTCTTAATGAACGACTACTTGCTGGAGAGTGGTAAGACATTATCAGATTTCCCAAACATGCATTTACCGTGTAAAACATGGAATGAAGTAGTTACCAATCGTCTCATTACAGAGCATCAGAATTTCGTGTATCAGGGATTATATGAAAAGGCTCAAGAAAAAGTTGCAAGATTTAATACTGAACAACTAAATGCCTATACAGAGATTACAAATTCTGTTCGTAATGATAGTGGACAAGAATTTTTCCTAAGTGGTCCGGCTGGAACAGGAAAAACGTTCGTCTATAATACTGTAGCAGATACATTGAGAAGTGAAGGTCATATTGTGATAATGGTTGCTTCATCAGGAATTGCATCTTTATTATTGACAGGAGGAAGAACAGCTCATTCTACATTCAAAATTCCATTTGAAGTTCTAGACGACTCTGTTTGTTCAGTCACAAAGCAAACAATCCATGCATAATTATTCAAGAGAGCGAAACTGATTATATGGGATGAAGTACCAATGCAACATAGGTTCTGCGTGGAAGCTGTTGATTGTACACTAAGGGATATTCGTGAAATTAAAGAACCGTTTGGAGGAGTTACAGTTGTTCTGGGCGGTGACTTCAAACAGACTCTCCCTGTCATTACTAAAGGAACTCGACAAGAAATTGTTCGTGCATGTCTAACAAAATCACATTTGTGGAGTGGTGTTAGACTCTTAACTTTGGTTAAAAATATGCGACTGAACAGTAGTGATACTGAAAATGTCAAGTTCGCAGATTATTTGATTGAGGTAATTTTTAAATTTCAACAATATTTGTTATTTTCATATCTAGGTAATTTTTAAATTTCAACAATAGTTCTTATGTTTATATCTACGTTTAAACCTTTGCTTATTATACCCTTAATATTATAATTTACAGATAGGAACAAATCCTAAAGAAGATGTGGAATTGCCTTCAGAGATCAAAAGGTGTAAGAGTACCATGGATCTTTTGTTTAAAGTTTACCCCAATCTGAATGTGGAAGAGGTAGCTACCGAGACCTACTTGCAAGAACGATCTATTCTCTCTGCTCGCAATGATGATGTAGCTACTCTTAATGAATTAGCAATAAATCATTTTCCCGGTGAATTACATGAGTACCTAGCTACTGATAAAGCCATTGAGGATGATCAAACAATCAAGAATAGGGGAAACAGTATATCAAACAAGAATATGCAAGCACTGGATCCTCCGAGTCTTCCACCATTCAAACTCCAACTTAAAGTTGGTTGTCCAATAATGTTGCTACGGAACCTTCAACCGAGAGATGGTTTATGTAATGGAACGCGTCTAATGGTTGTCCAGTTTGCTACAAGAGTTATAGAAGCAAAGATACTTAATGGTAGCCATGCTGGAAATTATGTATTCATACCACGTATAACTCTTCAACCATCTGTTTCAGAAACGCCTTTCCAAATGGCACGACGACAATTCCCAGTTCGATTGGCATTTGCAATGACTATTAATAAGTCACAAGGACAATCAGTTAAGTATGTGGGTATAGACTTGCGAAACCATGTCTTCAGTCTGTTCTCTAGGGAATGAAGATGATGGCAAAACAACCAATGTTGTTTATCCTGAAGTTCTTCTCTAATTGATTACAGGTATGACCAGATTACTCATTCGTAAAGTACTATTTTCCTCAATTTTATTACGTATTCTATCTCTCATTTCTATTTAAATCTTTCTCCAGTTTCTGGTTTGATAGCTTTAGAATTTAGATTTTTGCAATGACATTAAATGCTTGGTAACGGTGAGACCATTTTGCAAACGTTTCGAAAGATTTGGGACCAAATTGACCAATTTAAACTTTGGGGACTCAACTGAAAATTTGGACAAAGTTAGGGGACCAAAATAGCTAATTTATCGTTTTCAGTTGGATTCTCATTGTATCATCATGATTGTCCACTCTGGTATGATTAATTGTTGTGACACACTATTGGACTCCCAGACAAATATTGAATTTTAAATTCAAAAACTATACTTTGGAGGTGCCCCAATATTAAATAATCTGTAACGTGTTATGTGCTTGGGTTTGAATTTTATTTAGCACATACCCAAACCTCAGTTTAAACTCCTTCAATTATGTTGTTGACTGAATTATTTACATTTTGCCTTTTATTTTTTCAGTTGCAAATTATTCTAACTTTTCAGATTGTGGCAAAGATCATCAAACAGTAGACTACAGAAGAGACTCAACATCAAGAATGATTTCAGTCCAGAGCAAGAAAAGGTTAGGAAGGACAACCGGTGGGCCTTTGAATGAAGGACCGAGATAGAGTGTAATTTGAGTGGACGGGATCATCATTTTATTTTCATTGAAAATAGTTACTTTTGTCTAGAGTTTTGGGCTATTTCATAGATACTGGTTAGGGAAGAACTTTTAATACTCTGCCATTAGGTAAATATCTAATACTAATTTTATTTAGTTTATATTAATTGATATTGATGTGATATGATTCTGATATCAACTACCTAATGATAACTGCCCCTATTTTGTTCATATTTTTGTAATGTCTGTTGGTGTTAGTGCAGTTAATAACTCCACAAGGGATGTTTATTATATGTTTGTTCCATATGTCCCTGAGGAAGTATTTGTTTTGGTTTTGAATATATATGTTTAGTTTTAGTCATTCCGAATTTGGATGTTGGTCTTCAGTTTTGTTCTCTGGCTTCGTTCTGGGATGCATATTATTGTATTCATCAATCAACCTCTTATTATAGAACCTGCTACTATATGATCATTGAGATGTAATTTCAAAAACCTGAAAATATACAAATGATGTTTTTTTGTTAATCAAAAACAAAGTTAGAGGACAAACGAGCTACAAACTACGTTGTAAGCCTCTATTATTATTATTATTATTATTATTATTATTATTATTATTATTATTATTATTATTATTATTATTAGTAAGCGAGGTTAACTTAACGGGGGACCTCCCCCTAAATTGTTGGAAATACTAATTATGGCTGCTCAAAAGCTACAGAGACGACCTTCAATGCTTAGAGCAAATCAAAAAACATACATACGACAAAAATGCAATGTTATGTAAACTGTCAATACAAACTACAAACACGTTGCTCCGAGTTTGCGACTTGATATAGAATATTTTAAGTATAATGATATATCCAAGATTTAATTAATTTTTAATGCTTTCTTTCTTATTCTTCTAAAACATCCTTAACAGTAGTAGAATTTAGTAGAATTCACAGTACAATTATTACCAAGAGTGCAGACTACGGGATTGCAACTTCAAGTTCAACCAACTCTAAATTATATATCAACTAATAAAAAATAAAAAAAAAATAGTCAAATTTTAATCGAACAAACAAAATATTTTAATCTAAATTAAAATTTACTATGCAGTATAAAATTAATTGACAATCGTGGCAGCGCCACGGGTTTTACTAGTGTAGTAATAACCCATAATCTCTTGAAGACATAACATTGTTGTTTGTTTATCCAAACTCTTGATTTGAGATAATTGGTTAAGAATAAAAATCTAAACCCTCAATAATAATATATGTTTTCTATTTGATTGAAAATTTGATCTTTTTTTTACTTTTACCAACCAGATTTCCAACTACCTTTCTTCCACTATAACCTCTATTTTTTTAGGATCACTATTAAGCGGTACTCCACAATCAGATTAGCCAAAGAGAACAGGTTTGCATATACTAATTAAAAAAAGGTAGATAATATTATAGTTGTTTTATTTTTCTCTAATATTTTGTTTACTGTGCTTTTGGAACAAATTCTAGAAAGCTAACACATAGTCAAAATTGTCCAAAGTCGCAAACTAATAAAAAATTGGTTTAAAATATCCTTATTTGCCCAAAGATTTCTGTTTAACGCAGTATTATTCATATCACTGTGATCTAATGCCAATACCCCGCTCAGATCTATTGCCAATACGCCGCTCTCTGGCATAACATGCTGCCATAAACATTTTTAATGACTCACGCCTTTGCAGTTATTCTTAATGCCCCTTTTTGGAATTTTTACATAATACTTCTTTGTACTGTTAGATTTATTTGTGTTATTCTTGAAGAATAAATTCAAATTTTCTAAAAAGAGGTCCAAAATATGTTACATTGTGGAATCATGCATTGCTGTCTGTTCATTGTTTCTTCCTATTGAGGTTAATACTTATGGTTCAGTGTTTATAATCATTGCAATTAGATTAACCTAGACCTCACATGCAATTGTATGTTGCTGTTTCAAGAACTACATCACGTAAATGCTTAAAATATTGATTGAAAAGAAGGAAGACGAACTGGCGGGACATACAGTACCAAAAATGTACCATGAAATATTCAATGGTCTACCTACACGTTAGTATCTTCTCTTGGAATGTTTTCAAATGCTTATAGGTTTGAAACAGATGTAAATGTTGTATCAATAAAAAAACAGAATCCTCTACGAATGAAGATTGCTGAATGGGCGAGACTACAAACTGAATAACAGTCTTCCTCTGGCATATCATATCTCAGTGTGATCTTCTTCAAACTGAGGTGAGACCCAATTATTATTTCAACTTATTTTTTTATTTTTGTCATCAAATAAGAACTCATTAGGGTGGTCTACAATAGTGGAAATGGACTTTACTGAAACTTTGGAAGAACTCAATATTATTGCGGACTTTACTAGAACTTTGGAAGAACTCATTAGTTATTCTCATATTAGAGATGAAGTAAAGGCAGTAGTGATACCACAGCATAAGCAGGTAACTATATATATTCATCTTCTGATCAAATAAAGCTAGAACATTGTTATAACACGGTAATATTGTTTAATTTATCAAGTATAATCAAACTCCAGTTGAAATTAGATTTGCAGTACTTACAAAAACTAGAAATGTACTATCAATAATTATAGAGTAGATCTCTTGATTCCGTAATGTCCGTGTCTATTAGGCATACAACAAATCTACGATGCATTCTCAGGTAGAGACAATTGACCTTCCCATTGATGGAATCATCTCAAAATGGTGTATTCCTATTTTTCAATTGTTTTCTTTCTGTGATATATCGAATATGTCTTGCAGAGACTAGGGTTATTTGTCACCAGCCTGTCCGTCATATCTCACCAATAAGAAAACAAACTACTAAAACCAAGCACAACTGCCTCCCTCCAACTAGCTGAGATTGAGAGGCTTAATACAATACTACGAGAATGCATCATGTACACCATGGTCATTCCATTGCCTTTCTCTGTCTCAAGGCATGTATTTGCACTTGCTATCCTGATTATAGGTGGTGTTTCGTATAACATAACATATAACAATAGAGACTTAACTGATTTAATGATTATTGTTCAGACACAATAATACATAACTTGGTATGATGGTTTTGTCATTGAGTGTGAAAAAAAAATACCATTTACAAAGCATTTAACAGTTTGAGAAGTAGTATTTTCAGATGATATAACAGTGAAATCGATGGAAGCTAAATATTTGCCAGATTATGTACAAAGAACTATCAGACTGACTATGCATACTTACAAAGAACTTACCTCAACCAACGGGTTGAGCACTGATATTTGATATACACGCCATTGCTATGTAAGTGTGCCACACATATTCATTTCAGATTGCATGTGTCTATATAGTGTTGACACATGTATCCAATAGCACTGTAGTTGCACTTCTGATTGTTCTCATTCTTCTATAACATGTGCTTTTAAAGTATGGAATGATTCCAAATATTAATCATAGAATATATATATATATATATATATATAAAAGGGTGTTTATGAACTTGAGGACTGTACTATTTTAAGATCATAGTAAAATCATAGTTTGTTTTTCTCTATAAACTTTGAACAAAAGTAGAGTCACAGTATATAAGTACCACAGAGTTAACATGGATTATGCGTGAGGATGGAGCTTTGAGTAAAGAAGGTAAAAGAAGAAGCGTCAACAAAGCAGGTGCGACATGGTTCACATGCATGTGCTGCTCAAGCCCTTCACTGGTGAACTTTTCTGACTCTATCAAGGAAAACAAAACCAAATTAAGAGTAAGAAAAAGTATAATAATCACTATTTAAGATCAATGATGTATCCTAATATACTTGTTACAAGGAGTCGAGGATAGAAGATCCAAACAGGTGATCCAAACTCGCTTCAAGTATATCAAATATAAAATAGGAATTGTTTCTACTTTCTATCGAAGTATCAAACTCTAGCTGCACTGTTAAACAGGCGATATTGTATTATAGTTATTTAGAATTTTCCTTTCAACCAAATTTCCCTTTCAACTAAAATATGCCTTCTTGTAATTTTCAGCAACCTCCCATGTCTTCTTTTAATTATCACTTTCAAGTAGATGTCATATGCTTTTGCCTTTTGCGGGGTGTATTTCATTCATTGAAACGCCTTGGTACAGATGATCCAGTCAGTTTCTCACTTAATTGATCATGATCATGCAAATTCCCTTTCGAACCGCGGAGACAAATTCCCATGTTGGCAGAAGAAGTCATGAAGACCTCCAATTGGATGATGGGAGAGACTTCATATTAAGATGGAAGTTGTGTTAGTAATAGAACTGCCTATGTTTTAGAAATAATACACTGAATTGTAGACAGATTTTGCGGAGATAAATATCTCCCAAGGTCTGCTGAGCACCTTAAGACACTATATCAGATTCCACTTTCCATTGGTCAATGTTTTTCTTTTTCTTTTGTTCTTAGTTCCTCTAATAAACCTCAATAAAATGAAAATACAATTTGTAGACTATTCAAAAATAATTAAAATAAGACTATTTATTCTCAGCTGACATTGATAAATGTGTTCTAATAATGAAATGATTTATATGGAATTTGATAGGCAGTTACGTCAGAAACCGATTTGTTGATTGGAGGCAATGCAAGAAACTGTGATCATCGTTTCAACCAAGAAACTGTGACCATCATTTCAACCAAGAAACTGTGACCGTTGTTTCAACGAACTAATATGTGACTGGGTTCACATTCAAACTATGTCGTGATGTAGTCGTTTATTAATTTTTGTTTAATGATGTCATCTCAACTTCAATGTAATCTAGATCAAACAAAGCTGGTGCTAAACCAAAACATCATTTGCCTTGAAAAAATAGTGTGTTTAAAACAGGTGCAAAGCCAGAGGGTTGATACAAAATATCAATCATTCCCATGAAATAACTGAAGAAGAATATTAATTGCCGTCGTTGCAACAAAAATATAAAAGACTGGCAGAGAATTGATAGTTATAAATTTTTTTATTTCCAGTTGATGTGAAAATATTGTAACTAATTATACTATAATTTCAGAAAAATATTGTAGTTTAAATTTTACTGTATTTATATCTTAATAAATTAATTAAATAACTTACCATTATAATTGAAATTGGAATGAGGGATACTTCACCCTAACAAAATTCCGTCACACGAAAAATCTGTTTCTACTCACGAATAACCTGTCCACAGCACGGGCTCCGGTACTATTGGAAGAGGTCTGTGAATCCTTTATGTATAAAGGACAGTGATATCCAGTTTACTTTTATGGTTTGAGAGGAGAGGTCTGTGGATTGTGTGTGAGAGATAACATCACAATTGAAATGAAGAACCAATGTGGAGATTATTCATGTTAGCCTATTCTTCAACTGCAATTTCTTTACTTGAATAAGTTGCTATGAATTTAATCCTTTATGTATAAAGGACAGTGATATCCAGTTTACTTTTATGGTTTGAGAGGAGAGGTCTATGAATTGTGTGTGAGAGATAACATCACAATTGAAATGAAGAACCAATGTGGAGATTATTCATGTTAGCCTATTCTTCAACTGCAATTTCTTTACTTGAATAAGTTGCTATGAATTTAATCCTTGAATGGAGATGAGGACTTTGGATGCATGAACTTATGATGAAGCATTCAGTTAGTTTTGAACCAAAAATTCCTATGTATGGATTTGAGGTTAACAAATTAAATTATATGGTAAGAGTAATTAATACAACAAGGATGGAGTTATACTTTCCACATGCCACCACCTAAACACTTTCGTATTCACTTTGATGCTGACTTTGTGCAACAAATATAGGTCGCCGTGGGATGTAATAAAACTAAATAACCACTCTTATTTTTCCAGATTAACCCGTGTTAAATAACCACTCTTATTTTTCCAGATTAACCCGCGTGTAGCACGGTTCCCGCTACTAGTATATATATATATAGCTATAATCAAAAGAAAAAGCTAGAGCTGGTAGTTCAAATTTTTAAGCCACGCGAGATATAGTGTTTTGAATTACAAAGAATTGGGCCAAAAGGCCAAACTCCGAGCTCATTTGGTTAAAAGGACATTTTTAAAAAATTGGCTATCAAAAGGACAAACTTATAGATCTTATGTCAAGGACATAAGATTTTCTTAGGCCCAAGGACAAGCCCGTAATATCTGCCCGAAATATGATCCACCAACATTTTATAATGATCGTTTTACCCTTATATAGATATAGTATATACATCTTCAGATTTGAAAAGTTTCATTTGTTTGAAACTCTATTTCCTTTTCTCTCTCTCTTTCTAGATCTCTTGTAGATTTTTTTTCTACTTTCGTTGATCATCTCTCTCTTTCTCTCTCTCTTTCCATTTGAAAACTGAAGAAGTTTGATTTCGCAAAATCTCTCTTCGTTTGAAAACCAAAAAAGTTTAATTTCGCGAAATTCTTCAAGTTTGAGTTTTCGATTTGAAGATTTTTTATTTGAAATCTCTTTAGAAGTTCGATTTGTTTCACTTGAAGAACTTTGATTTGTTAATTGAAGAATTTTTCGTTCGAGTTGAAGAAAGTTTGATCTGATTCTGGTAAGTTTTTAGTTTAATTTGAAAGCTAAGTACAATTTAAGGTTTTTTTTTTTTGTAATTACGATCATTTTTATCATGTATTTGTTTTGTTTTGGTTGTAAGTTAAATAGAATATGAGGCTGATAGCATGATGTTATCAATGGACAACTCTTGTGATAACATTATGTTATCATATCATGTTATCTGCTTTAAGACTATGCTGCAAGTGATCACATCTTGTTATCAGCTCTATGATAACAAATGTTTTCAAATTTTTTTGTTTTTGAATTTATTGAAGTAGTATTGTTGTTTTTAACTATTAAGTTATATTTTATGGAAACCTCATTAGTTGATAACATGATGTCTTTAGAGAATAGTGATAACAAGATGGTAACATTATATTTTCAGAGAATAATGATAAGATCATGTTATCGAGACATCTACACTGATAACAAGATGATAACATGATGTCTTCAGAGAATAGTAATAACATCATCTTATGATGTATTTAACTATTAAATGATATTGTATTTATACATGTTTTTATGTGGAATTTGTTTTTGTAGAGATGGCGCAAACTAATGTTCTAGCTGTTCTTGTGCACGAGGGCGTGACAATTTCTTGCCGTATGACTACTTCTTCTACATTACTTGGTTTGAAACAATTTATTTGTCAGCGTTTGCGTTTGTTGAATCCTGGACTATTTAGTTTGGTTTTTTCTTTAGATGAAAAAATCAAACCTCTTGTGACTGATGCGGATGTTATGTGTATGGCATCGATTTTTTGTACTCGAAGCATTGCTACTGTTGATCTTTAGCTTTTGTTGAATAATAGTGCCAGAGGTATGATTTCTCATGATGATAATGGAGAATATTCAAGTGCAATAGTTGATAATCATATGGATGAAATATGTGAAGTGGTAGAACGTACGCCTTTTTCTATTCAACAAGGGTTGAAGTCTGCTGTTTGGGCAAATGTTTTTCAAACGGTTAGACAAGTCTTTGATGGTGGGGCTAAAGAGTTTAGGCAACTTTTGGTCCTTTACTCAATTGAGACTGGTTATGATTACATTTTCACAAAGAATCACCGTGAACGAGTAACTGTTATATGCAAGAAGA
Organism: Aquilegia eximia; assembly: GCA_023053565.1. Classification (NCBI taxonomy): domain Eukaryota; kingdom Viridiplantae; phylum Streptophyta; class Magnoliopsida; order Ranunculales; family Ranunculaceae; genus Aquilegia; species Aquilegia eximia. The sequence goes on from JALIGU010000005.1 coordinate 17,202,885, forward strand.
AGGTTGAAAAAAATTGTGGTTGGATGATCCATGCAACTTTGAAGGGTGACATTTTTGCGATTGAAAAGATGAATAAAGTGCACAGATGTATTCCATCTTATAGAAATTACAATAATCCTAAATTCACAAGCAAGACTGTGAAGTCATTGATTTTGAAAAGTATTTCTGCCAAGTCTCAACTTAAGACAAAAGATATCATTGATCGGTTTAAGGATGAGTATGGATTGACATTGAAATATTATTTTGCATATACTGGAAGAGAATTGGCATACGAGGATATTCATGGTACTGATGACTTATCTTACTACCAACTATGTTGGTATGTGAATGCTTTGATGGAAACCAACCCTGGAAGCCATGTGGTTTTGGAAGTTGAACCTGTAACAAACAAATTTAAGAGAATTTTTATTGCGTTTGAGGCTTGTATTCAGGGTTTTCAGTTCTGCCGCCCTATGTTGTCCCTGGATGGTATTTTTTTAAAGACAAAGTTCAAGAATACCTTGCTTGTTGCTAATGCTAAAGATGCTAATCAAGGTAAATTAAACTCATTATACATTTGTATATTTTTTTTGATTTGTAAAAACATTTGATGAATTTTGTGTTGTATATGTTATGTGTTTAGGGTTTTTAGGATTATGTTTATAATCTTTTCATTTAAATATTATATTTTGTTTTCATTTAGGGATCGTTTATTGTTTAAGGTTTTTAAGGTTTACATTTAGTGTATTCATTTAGGATTCTTAGGTTGTTAATAAGAAAAAAAATATTGTGATCACATTGATAATATAGTATGATATTATCAGATTTATATAAAAAGACAAGACTGATAACATGATGTTATCAAGGACAACCAAAGTGATAACATCATGTTATCACCTTCAATATTCTTACAAATATTAATAAGAATGATAGCATGATGTTTTTTTTGTTTTTTTTTTCTAGGTATGTTTCCTGTTGCCTATGCTGTTGTTGAAAAAGAAAATGATGATAATTGGGAATGGTTTCTGAAGCATTTGAGAGAGGTTGTTTCATCCGAAAGAGAGATTACTTTTCTGTCTGATCGACACTATGGCCTGGTTAATAACATACCCAAGGTTTTCCCCAACTCTCACCATGGCTATTGTTATTTCCATATGAAGAATAATCTTACTGCTGCTTTGGGTAGACATATATATATCGAGCTGAGATTTTAAATCTTTTTAAGGAGTGTGCTTATGCGTGTACTCACCCAGAATTTCAGGAGAAAGTAATTGAGTTGAGAAGACTAGGTGGGAATATTGTTAACGAGTTTCTATTAAGAGCTCCCTTTGAGAATTGGTCTAATGCTTACTTTGAAGGATGTAGATATGGTAATATGTGTTCAAATATCTCAGAAAGTTTTAACAATTGGATTCTTGAGGAGAGGCATTTGCCTATCACTGCCATGCTTGACCGTATTAGGTCACGTTTGTTGGATCGGATGTCTGGTAGACTTTCTGAGTCTAAGAAATGGTTGTCACCTTTATGCCCAGTGGTGGAAAAGCATTTAGCTAAAAAGGTTCAAAAATCTAGAACAATGAGGGTTGCTAGGTCAAGTGAGTTTGTGTTTGAAGTGAACTGCGATGGGAAGCTGCATGGAGTTAACCTAGAGAGTTTGATGTGCTCATGCAATAAGTGGACTGTGTATAAGTTTCCATGTTCTCATGCTATTGATGTTATTCTTTCTAAAGATGAAGCAGTATACACTTACATAGATTCATGTTGGTCAGTGCGTGATTTCCAGCAACAGTATCGTCATGCTATTCAGCCCATCCCTAACATTGATATGCCAAGAGTAGTAGATGAAGATGCTGACCTCATACCACCTGATACATCTACATCAGCTGGAAGGCCAAGGACTAAAAGGATTGAAAGCATTGGAGTGAGAACCACAAGGCTTATATTTTGTGGTAATTGCAAGAAGTTAGGTCATCACAACCGTAGGACGTGCACTCATGTTTGAAATGGAAGCTAGTTTTTTTTTTCTATTATATCAGTTTGTTTTTAGTTTCAATAATTGGAAACTTAGTGAAGTCGGATTTTAATTTTTAAATAAATAATTGGATACATTTTTACAATGGTGTTTTGGAAGTTTTTTTTTTCTTTTTGTTCTTTGTTGTGGATTATATTAGTTTTCACAGTGTATGATAACATGATGATTTCAGCTTCCGATATATGATAACATGATGTTATTACTGAATTTGTCCTTGATAACATGATGTTATCACTGAACATGTGTGATAGTGTTATCAGTTGACTTATATTTGATAACATCATGTTATCACAACAATGTTTTAGAATTCCAATAAAAGTTTACTTATTGAAAATAAGTTTTAAGTAGTGACAAAGAGAATGAAGAAGAAAAGAACCAAACCAAAAATCCACAAGTAGAGGATAAATGTAAACCCCCCTCTTTTATATTTTATGCTAATTTTAATTTGGAATTAAGGGTTATTGGCTACAAGTCCTTGGACCAAGGGTTTAAGCATAATTACTATAAAGTAGTGGACTATGGTTTAAATAACCCAAACTTGGAGAAAACATATCACGAACAGTTTGGTTTCCTCTTTGTTCGGAAATACGTCAACACGATCAAAGTCGGATTAAGCATGAACCGTTAGATCAGCCGACTAATTTCTCTATTTAGAGATTGAAACAACGGTTTTGTTTGCATAGTTTTTTTTTCTAAAAAAAATGAAGAGAAAGGTTTGCGATAAACAGCGAGAGAGAGAGAGAGAGAGAGAGAGAGAGAGAGAGAGAGAGAGAGAGATCGAGAGTGGCAGCACTGCGACTAGAGTGATCAAAATTGAAGAGAGAAATTGCAGTGACTGCTGACCGGAAGCTGCTGAGTTTAGAAGCAGTGTTTGGTGTCGGCAAATTGTGACAGGGAGTTGCAGACCTGTAGAGAAGAAGAACAGTAACAGTGAGTGGGCTTATTCCTTTTAAATATATATATACATAGTTATCAATCTAAGTATTTTGCTGCTGAAGGTATGAATAGGAAATAGATATGGGTAGTGATTACTGTACATACACTAGTCCATTCTGTTGGTATGTGAGTCCATTCTGTTGGTATGTGTAGCAGTAGTTAGAATGAGCATGGTTTAAAATAGAATGAGCAGTAGTTAGAATGTACATACTTTAACTGATATATATAAATAGATATTTTGCTTTACTAGATTGAGCATGGTTTTAAATGATTTTACAATAAACATGCTTGGTACTAAGTTGATATTTTAAAAATTGTTTTGACTGATCAGTTGTGGTATATATATGTTTTTGATTTTTAGACGTGTTATGATGGAACATTACTGTACATGGATCCAGATTGTCAAGTTTTCGAGATCGCTTTTGGATTATTATTCATATATTTGGACTAGAAATATATACACCGAAAGATATAATTTTAATGAAACTGGGGTTAAAGAAATTTATAGTTTTACTGGTACAGTAAATATTATTCGCTGTATGTATTTTGTTTATGGTTGTATAGTAGATAGCATTTTTATCTTGAAAGAAATATAATATGTGTTAATGTTAAATTCGTGGAATTTATTGTTGGATGCCTTGGAATGGCTTTATATACCATGGATGGTATTTGATTAATCTAGAAAATGCGAAAGGAAAACAAAATGGAATTGATGTGAAGTTGATGTGAAATTGTCTTGTCGAGGGTTGCTTGTTAGTTTTAGTTGTTGTAGTCGCCCAAGCATTAGTACATTTGCCGCACCTGTGGAATTAGGATTACAAAAAAAAGATTAGATATCACCCTAGACGGCTTAGCCTGCGAGTTGACACTTGGAATATATTTTTGTTGGGTATTTCCTAGACGGCTTAGCCTGCGGAACTGACCCTACAGACCTTCATAGCCTTCGGGGTTGGTCTGGGCGGCACTTTTGAAAGCTCAAGGGAGCTAGTAGAGGCCATGAGTTAGGCATACGTCGAGGCTAGCCAAAACTTGCAGGTGAGCACCCACTTGGGTTTTGGTTTTCGTGCAGTGTGGGTATGGCAAATGTGTGGAGTGCATCCTGTGGGAGGTGTACTAGTGATTGGGTATAGGTTGTGAAGTGTTGCTTGGTTACGAATGATTGTTTGTAGTGATTGAGATATAATGTGGAGACTTTGAGGTGTCATGAATTATATATTATCGTACTAATACAATTTTGCAGGAGGATAGGTCAACTAACATTTCTCGCAGGGCTCGACCTATCCTAATAGGAGGTGCAGCTCAGGTAATGCATTATTATAATTTAAAGTTTATTATATAGATGATATATATATATATATATATATATATACATATATATAAAGACCGCGGAGTCTGTTTATTTTATTGTTCTTGGGAATGGAGTTCCCTACCCTCGTCTACTCATACCAGCATAATTTGCTGACCCATGTTGCTTGTTTTGCACGTGGGTACGTATCCTTATGGAGCGTAGGCGGAGGAGAGCAGCCAGTTGAGTACGATCAGGGGCAACATCAGGAGGCTCGTGTAGATCCAGTTGTGCGAGAGGGAGTTTGAGATTTGCAGGAGTTATCTTTCACAGTAGGTTTAGCTCTTTGATTCGTTGTTAGCTGATTACTCAAGTTTATTTCATTTATTGGATTATTGTTGATTGGGGAATATAGTACCTCAGTTGGAGTTGTGTAATTCAGTATTTGGAGTTTTCAGATTATTTATGGAAACTTATTGGAGTTCAATTTTTCTATGGAAGTATTTGTCTTCAATGGTTATGGATTTTACCTTGTGCAAATGTTTATTTAGATTACTGTCCCGATCCTTTGTCCTTTTATTGGTTTATCGAGGGTAATTTTGTAAATCCTCTTTTTTTGCCAATTTTTGGATATTAGGGTCGTGACAGTTTTCTTGGTATCAGAGCGCTTGGTTAACTTAGGCCGAGAAGGTCTAGGTGATCCTCGGAATGTGGAATGGGTGATAAGTTTGAAGGAGTTGGGTGGTTATCTAATAATAATTTAATCTTTTGAATGAAGGTGATGGCGGGAAGAGGACGTGGTCAAGTCTATCAGTTGACTCAAGACCAGATGAATCAGCTGTTGCTAGCAGTTGCAGGCAACAATGGGGGTGATGGTGACCCATTTGCCAAGAGGAACAAAGATTTCCTCAATCTGGGTGGTATAAAATTCGATGGTAAGGGAGACGGGAAAGCTGCACTGTTATGGCTTCGTCAGACAGAAGCCGTGTTTGCAAAGATGGTATTGACTGAAGTTCAGAAGCAGGAGCTCGCTTCCCATCAGTTGGAGGGTGGAGCATTACTTTGGTGGGACGCTTTGAAGGTCGGGCTTGACCTCACCACTCTGACTTGGGAGGAGTTCAGGAATACTTTTGAGGGGAGATATCTTTCGAGTGCTTACCGAGACCGATTAGTGGATGAATTTCTGAATCTGAGGCAGGGTACTATGACTGTAGCGGAATATACGAATCGGTTTAATGAGTTATCTATGTTTGCTCCGCATATGGTGGATACAGTCGAGAAGAGAAATCATCGTTTTATTAAGGGCCTAGGGCACTATGTGTCGAAGCAACTGATTTCATTTGAGCACGAGCCATTTGATAGAGTCCTGAACCTCGCAATGAATTATGAGGAGAAGGAACAGGAGTTTAGAACTGAGAAGAGCAAAAAGACAGGTGATAACTTCAGAGACAGGAACAGACACAAGCCTTATGATCCTAACTTCAGGGGTCGAACAACCCAGGGAGGAACCAGGGTTACAACATGCCACCGGGAGATAACCAGGGTTTCAGACACCATGGTGGGTATGGGCGTGGTGACAACCGAGTTAGAGCAAGAGCACCACCACCACCACCAGCACCAGGGCAACCTGCCCCAGGTTTGCCTTATAGGCCATCACCTTTACAGTTACCAGCGCCAGGAGCATTAGCAGGGCCGATCAGGGGTAACTGTTGGAACTGTGGAGGACCAGGACATCGTTCTGCTGAGTGTCGTCGACCAGTGAACAACAACCAGGGAAGGCCAGCACATCAGCCGAACCGAGGGAGAGCCTTTGCTGTTTTGCCCGCATTTCAGGGATTGGAAGGTACTTTTGATTGTTCTCAATTTAGATTCCGAGTGTTATTTGATTCTGGTGCATCGCATTCATTTATTGCTAAGCAATTAGTAGACAAGTATCAGATTGCGACTACACCTTTACCTCAACCTTTATATCTTCAGACACCTATGGGAGGGTCGACTTGTTTGTTTTACCAGTGTAAGAACTTTGTTCTGACATTCATGGGTAGACAGTTTGTTATCGATCTGGTTGTTTTAGATTTTGAGGGCTATCAGTTTATTTTGGGTTTTGATTGGTTGAGTCGCTATCATGTTATTTTGGATTGTGCTGGAAGGAGAGTTATAGTGGATACACCAGGTTTACCCACATTGGTACACAGTTGTGTTAGTAGGGATGATTCGATTATGTCCAGCTTTTTGATGTGTATGGCTGCCCAGTCGATCGATATTAGTGATGTGGCGATAGTTAAGGATTATCTAGATGTGTTTGAGGAGATTCCGGGTTTACCACCTAAGAGAGAGGTGGAGTTCCGTATTGATTTGTTGCCAGGAACGGCACCTATTTCTAAGACTGCTTACCGGATGGCGCCTAAGCAGTTGGAAGAGATGAAGACCCAGTTGGAGGAGTTGCTTAAGAAAGGGTAGGTGATATTTGATGCTTTATTTGATTTGGCTTATTCTTTTGGTATATATGTGTGAGCCTTTTGAGGTGTGTATGAACCACAGGTTCATACGTCCAAGCAATTCTCCATGGGGAGCTCCAGCTATCTTTGTCTCTAAGAAGGATGGGACTTTGAGGATGTGCATTGATTACCGTGAGTTGAATAAGGTGACGGTCAAGAACAAATATCCACTGCCGAGAATAGATGATTTGTTTGATCAGTTGAAAGGAGCAGCCGTGTTTTCTCAGTTTGATTTGAGGACGGGTTACCATCAGATGGGTGTAGAGGAGAAGACTATACCACTGACTGCTTTCAGAACTCGATATGGATTGTATGAGTTTCCAGTAATGCCTTTTGGGTTAACTAATGCTCCAGCATTTTTCATGGATTTGATGAACCGAATTTTTAGGCCTTATCTTGATAAGTTTGTGATTGTATTCATTGATGATATTTTGGTGTATTCTAAGGATGCTCAGGAGCATGCGAAACATTTGAAAATAGTGTTGCAGATATTGAGAGATCACAAGCTATATGCTAAGTTTAGCAAATGTCATTTCTGGAAGAATGAGGTGCATTTCTTAGGTCACGTGATATCCAGAGAGGGTATTGCCGTTGACCCTGAGAAGGTTACTGCAGTTAGGGATTGGAAACAACCAACCAACCCTACAGAGATTCGAAGCTTTTTAGGATTAGCTGGATATTACCGTCGTTTCATTGAGAAGTTCTCGCTCATAGCTGAGCCATTGACCAGACTTACAAGGAAGAATGTGAAGTTCTTGTGGACTGACGACTGCGAGAGAGCTTTTCAGGAGCTTAAGCAGAGGTTAACTACAGCGCCAGTGTTAGTTATACCGGTTAGAGGAGGCAAGCTTGTGGTATTCACAGATGCTAGTGGTACAGGACTTGGTTGTGTTTTGATGCAGGATGGGAGAGTGGTCTCTTATGCTTCTAGACAGTTGAAGCAACATGAGCGACGATATCCAGTATACGATTTAGAATTGGCAGCTGTGGTGTTTGCTTTGAAGATTTGGCGTCACTATTTATATGGGGAGAAGTTTGATCTTTATACCGACCACAAGAGCCTAAAGTACTTGTTCTCTCAGAAGGATTTGAACATGAGGCAGCAGAGATGGATGGAGTTCATTAGCAGTTATGATTTTCAGATTCAGTATCAGCCTGGGAAGGGTAATGTAGTTGCAGATGCTTTGAGTAGGAAACATGCCACCGTTGCTATGATGATGATGGAAGAGTGGAAATCTTTGGAGACTATAGCGTCTCATGATGTGTACTTACAGCAGGGAGGTGAACAGGGCACCATTTGTTCTATGGAGGTGAAACCCATGATGATTAGCTTGATTGTGTCCAAGCAGCATGAGGACCCTTTCTTGCTCCGAAAGCTTGGGCAGTTAGTTGTGGATTTGTTAGATGATTGTCCCACAGAATGGTCAGTTGGTGTTGATGGAGGTTTGAGGTATAGAGATCGATTGTGTGTTCCTGATAAGGATGGTTTGAGGAAGAATGTTATGGATGAGGCACATCGTTGTCGTTTCACTATTCACCCTGGTGGAACGAAGATGTACAAACACTACAACAGAATTGCTTATTTGCAACACTTCTTTTTGCAACGCTCACCTAGTGTTGCTAATAATTTATATTTGCAACGCTTTAAAACGTTGCAATTAATAAAATTGTTGAATTCAAAATTCCCTTCATGAAATACTTTAGCAACGCTTTAATACGTTGCTAATATATTTTTAAACATATTTTATTTAAAACATAATAATTTTAAAATCGAAAAGAAACCTTTGCAACGTTGTTAAACGTTGCAAGTAAGAAATATATATTTGCAACGCTTATTACTGTTGCAACAATGGAGTTTCTAATAAGGAATGATGATTTATTATTATTATTGATTTGCAACGTCCGTTGTCGTTGCTATTACTTTGATCTTTGGCAACGTTATCACCGTTGCAATTGAGAAGGGACTATTGGCAACGGGATCACCGTTGCTATTACTATAATTGTATTAGCAACGATTTAAAATGTTGCAATAGCTTGAGAGAAACTAAAAAATATAAAAAAAAAAATCCCAATTTATCTCTGTCTTCTGTGACTTATCTCTCTCTCTCTTCAGCCTCTCCCTCATCTGCTCTCATCGCCTCAATCCTAAACTTTTACTTGGATTTGTCTTGGAGAATACTCAGGTAATTTTATTTTTAGATGAATTTCGATTAGTATGTGAATTAGATAATTGGATTGAATGTTTGATTCCAAAATTGTTTTTTGATTGGGTTTCTCTTCTTGTGATTAATTTATTGATTGAGTTTGTAAGTATAGTTAATTATCAAACTCTAGTTTTAGAAACATGATAGATTAGAATATAAAACAAAGAAAAACTCACAATTGCATAAGAAAAAATGAACCAAGTACTATATCCATACTAGATTGGGTATGATATTTGCTGCTAGTGTATCACCTAAACTAGTTCGATGAAAACTCTTCTAGGTTATTGATTATTGAACGGGTAGGTATAATTCTCCGTAAGTTGTAGAAATATTTTGCAAGCTGCTAATCCCAATGAAAACTCTTCTAGGTTATATCCATACTAGATTGGGTAGGTATAATTCTCTGTAAGTTGCTTCTCACTTATGAGAAAGACAATATCTTTATGCACAGCATGCTCGTATCGACATACAGTACTTCATCTGATTGGTAGTATTAGTTTCTTTGTTATCATGGTACTTAATTATGTAAGTTAACATTTAGAAGCAGTTTTACTAAATTGATCACTACTTGATAGTTGATGCAATTTGTAATCGAATTTAAGAAATTTGATTTATTGGTCGATTTACCGTTTGTAGTTGACAAATTTTATCGATTAATATTGAATCATGACGAAGAGTCGTCTTTAGTTGACAAAGAAGAAGTAGCAGAAATTTGGAATGAATTTCAGTCTTGCGTAGTCTGAAGTTCATGGTCGGATGAAAGTCTTCCTGTTCTCCGATCGAGTTGAAATTTTTACAGTAGTTGCATAACGTCTACTTCAATAATATGTTAAAATATCGTAATCATCCAACGGTTGGATTGTCAGAAATAAATAAAACGGAGTTACTGTTCATCAGTGACAGTATTTCGAATTTTGAGTTAAACAAAAATTTGGTTACTCTGTAAGTTGGGGGTATAATTCTCTGTAAGTTGTAGAAATAGTTTTCATTCCATATCAGCCTGCAAAATATTTCTACAAATACCAGATGCGCAGTCTTGTGTAACCCTTTTTATGTTATCAACAGCTTGCTTCAAGTCTGAACAGATGCGCAGTCTTGTGTAACCCTTTTTATGTTATTCTTTACATTGGGATTGTTAATTTTTTTTTTCAATAAAATCCTTGGCATGTATAGGGCTGTTATACAAACCTTGCTATTTTGCTGTTCATGTCATTTTGCTGTTCCATGTCATTTTGCTAGATCTTTTTAATGATTGCTTGTTTTATGTTTTGTTAATTCGAAGTAAAATTGATCAGTTGTTTATTTCTTGTAATAGGTATATGAATATGGACAAGAGTTGGATGCAATTAGATCGGTTTCCTGAAAATCTTTTGCGGTACTTTCCTTTAAAACCAAGACTTCACAGATTGTTTATGTCAAGGATGACAGCTGAAGATATGCGGCGGCACAAGGAAAAACGAGTTCCAGAAGTTATGATCTTGCTGTGGCAGTGCTGCTGCTGATAGTTTATATAATCTTGCTTTTATACTTCTTGTTATGAAATGATTTACAAATAGAATCTCATTTTTAGACATTCTCTACAGATTGTGAATACAGGGGAGTTCTTATGATATTGTACATGAACTGAATATGAGGTCTTAATTCAGAGCAATTTCTTTCTCTGTTCAGGACAAATTATTTGAATAAAAATGATTTATACCAATCTGTAGACTTTTTAGCTAATCGTTTAAGATTGTTACTGTCTGACAAGGATTCAATCAAACATTCACTTTTCATAGAGCTAACTAGAACAATTTGGCAAATTCATTGAGCTACATAGATGTTTTGATATTTAAGCCTATATTCCCATTTGTACTGCTACTGACTGTCCGAAGATATACAAGTTGATTTTCTGTAGTTTTTTTAGGAATTGCGTGTCGAGATCAGATCTCATTCAAGGAACACTAATATGCGTTGCAAGTAGGAATGTGTGCATAACTGCAACAATCATATCGTTGCAAATTTAACTTCATTCAAAGTAAGATCAATTTTGGTTCGACTTCATTCAAAGTAAGATCAATTTTGTTTATGTCTGCAAATGGGGTTGACTAGGTTTGACTTAATTTAAAATAAGATCAATTTTGTTTATGTCGGCAAATAGGGTTGACTTAGTTTGACTTTATTCAAAGTAAGATCAACGGTTTTTGAGTTTATTCCAGAACTGATCATACAGCGGTTTGAGATAAGGTGGGATTTGAGTTTCTCGTATGAGTTTGTAATATTGTGTGTACCTAACGGGTTTTTTTTGTGGGCTTATAAACTATTTATTTATTTTTGAAATTAATAATTATTCCATCTATGATAAAAAAAAAAAAATTATAATTAATCTACTTCTAATTATAATTGACTAACTTGTTTGGTATCTTATAGGGGCGTTATTCGAGTTGAATGAGCCAAATAAGTTGAGCTTGTATGTTCAAGCTCGACTCGTGTAAAAACAAACCAATCTCGAGTTGAGCTCAAATTTTGTATGAGTTAGCTAGGCTTATTTTTTTCTAATTTTTTTTATTCATGCTCGATTTGTATAGAGGAACGAACAAATTCGAGTCGAGTTAAAACCAATCCAAACCCGCGCGAGCTCAACAACATTGATTTAGTTTGACTAGTTTATAATTCGGTTGACTTAATTTGACTAATTTATAATTAGGTTGGCTTAATTTGACTAGTTTATAATTAAGTTGACTTAGTTTGACTAATTTGTAATTAGATTGATTTAATTTAACTAGTTTGTCATTAGGTTGACTTAATTTGACTAGTTTGTCATTAGGTTGACTTAATTTGACTGACTGCAAAATATCTATCTAGAATAATTTGAGATTAGGCGCCAAACACCAAAAAAATAAAAAAGACAGGGAGCGCCAAACACCAAAATTTCTCGGTCCTTGGTGGTTTAGTTTCTGAAAAAAGACCCTCTATATTCCCTAGGGTTTTTATTGCTACAAAGAAAATCCAAAGTATAAGAGAAAAAAAAAACAAACAAACAAACAAAAACGGCTGGGCAACACAACTATTTGCAGGTTCGTCTCTCTCTCTCTCTCTCTCTCTCTCTCTCTCTCTCTCTCTCATCTTCGACCTAACAATCTTTAATTTCTCTCCCCCTCTCTCTAAATCATTATCCCTCTTCTCTATACTCTTCATGAATATGCAAAAAAAATTTATTTATTTTTCTCAATTGTAACATTTGTTCCCTTGTATCTGTGTTTTAGAGAAGATTTGTGTGCCTGTGGTCATTAAAGGGTAGCAAGAGGAGAAAAAACAGGTAATTTTCGATAATTAGAATCGTTATTAGTTTAGGGTTGTAAGAGGAGATAATCTAATTTGTGCAGTAAAACTTTTTTTGCTTGAGATTGTAGTATAATTATGATAATTATGTTAATTCCAACTCATTCCATTAAAATATTTTTTTGGTTGAGATCGTAATTTTTGGTGTCTGCAATGGAACTCCTTTATATATGCCCACTTTGCAAAAAATAAAATCTATGTTAATAATAAACACCATTGATATCAGATCGAATTGCATCCATACCTACTCCATGTTAAGCATAGTGCTGAAGTTGCCCAATATGTATAAACCTCCTTACAACCAAACTGTCATAAGAACTAGTTAAGTCATACATATTTATTCAGATTAATAGCCAGCATGTTGTTTCTCTATGCCTTAGCTACAATGTTTGAGATATTGGACTCACGGTCATTGATTAGATAGCCAATCTCCATATCAAATTTTCTACTCTCATGACACTTTAATGTACAGAGTCACAATTCATTTTATCTCTGTTTCGATGTGTAGTTGTGGGACCTGGAAGTGGATCAAGGTCGAGGTCAAGGTCGAATTCACGATCTGTATCATCTGAGCAGGGCTCAAATACTGGTGGTATAAGATCATTTTTTGTTAATAGTAATCATTGCAGAATTTTATTAAAGTTAATTAAATTAATTTTTTTTATCTTTGAACAGCATCTTCCGAACCTCCTCGTCGTAGAGGCAAGGCGCTGAATGAGCAACTCAATGACCTCTAAAGTGGGGTATGATAAAACCAAAGATAGAATTCAAACCAGGTTTAGCAAGACCATGGAGTAGATAAATTCTATAAAAGAATCTTGGTAAAGAATGTTTTGTTTATATTGTTTACATACTAATTTCATAAAAGGGTGTTTCTAAAGACCCCCAATAACCAATCCTCGCATGATTTGCTACTTAACATCTTAATTATTAATTTATTTTGATATTTCTATTTCTATTTGTGAAGGTAAAGTTCGATGTAAACTTTGCTGATCCTTCTGTTCGAAAGATTGTCGACAAACAAATGGGGGAAATTTTAAGACTACACAGGAGTAGGATGCACAAACACTATCAGAGCCTAGGAGCTGGTGTGGACAAGAGGGCCAATCCACCAAAACATATTGGTCATGATCCTTGGGCTGTGATATGTACGTGGTTTGAATCCGCAGAATTCAAGGTGATCATTTAATTTTGTTCTTAGAGATTGATTGCCTACTTATGTTTGAGAGATGAAGGAGTGTCACACATAAGGTCAGGCACGTGGACACACACACACCCACACACATACTGAACACAGATTTACTTAACGTGGTCTACTGCCAACTTTTGAATGACTTGGACAGTCTATTGCTTGTTTGAATGACAGAAATTAAGCGAAAAGAATTCTGCAAGTAGAAAAGAAAAAATGATCAACCATCGTGGTGGAGCAAAATCGTTTGCTGTTTATTATGAAGAAGAAAAAGAAAAAGAAAGGGAGGTAAGCAAGATTGATCTACAGAATTTTATATTGTAACTTTGACATTCATAAAACTATTATAATTTTAACTGATGTTAACATATATGCACTAACATTTTGAAACGTGCTGCTGCGCGTGAGGCTGCGGGTGTTGTTGACACACCTGAAGATGCTAACAGTCAAGAGGGGAGGATTGAGTTCTACCGCCGGATGCATTTTAATGTAACTAAGGGCTGGGTTTCTCCTCTCGCACAGAAAAATATGTAAGAATCTAATATTTGTGTGCAGAATTTTATTTGGATAATATTATTATTGTTAATACTTACGAGAATGCATTTTATTATAGGATGAAATGTTGATACTCAAAGATACACCTCCAGCAGAAGGGTCTAATCCAATGACCGAGGATGAAATATGTGATGAGGTATTAGGAAAGAGACGTAACTACATTCGTGGACTTGGAAATGGGTTTATATCAACATCACAATCTGTAGTATACAACTCCAACAATGTAGCTTTTGAAGAGTATAGGCAAAAAGCAGAGGAAACCGAGAGGCAACTTTCTACACAAGTAGAGAATCTGAATGCCCGACAGGCTAAAACCGAGGAATTTCTATTACAGTTAGCAAGTATTCCAGCTTTTCAGTCGTTCTTCACTGGTGAATCTTCCTGGTAAGACTTTACATTTAAAATGTATGGATATAATGTGTTATTTTGCATGAGTTTTAGCCCCTTTTGTATGAATATGAAGTGCATGAATTGAAAGATTATAATTTAGATTTTCACAAGTTTTCTTCTCTATATGTAGAGAGAAAGAGTAGGTACGTCTTTTACATGGAAATAAAACCCTGTTTAGAATAGAACCTGAAGTATCCCTTATAGTATATACAAAAGATGACAGTAGTTTCTTTATTGCAGATAAACGCTTTTACGTGGTGCACAGTTTTTGATTATTCTTAGTTCTGATGCTACCAACATTTATCCTAGGATCAAGTTTTGCAGTTAATGGGTTTATGTTATTTTATTTTTTTGTTATGGACCCACAATCTCGCCAACATATAATAATCAATGTGCATTTTTCAAATTGCAGATAGAAGAACTTTGGGTATTTAGCTTGTCGATTGAAGGGTTTTGGATGACTAGCTATTAGATTGAAGACTTTTGAAGATCACAGGATTATTTTTTTTTTTTTTTTTTTCTTTTTTTGGTAAACATGTATTCCAAACAATATGGATTTTTTAAGTATTATTAGTTTATGTTGATACATTTTGATTAGCAATTATTAGAAGTTTTTGGTACCTATTTTATAATTAAATGGATGTTATAATTTAAGGAATATTATATTTCATGAATTGCTTTAGTTCAAGAATTTTTTTATTTTATTTTTTTATTACTAGCAATCATGAGAAGGATCACTACTAGCAACGTGATTAAAAAAGAAATAAGTGTTGCAAATAGATGTGGACTTTCAAAATAGAAATGTATATTTTTAAAAGATTGCAACGAATACAATCGTTGCAAAAGGGATAATAATTGCACCGTATTATTTGCAACACTCGGAAGACGTTGCAATTAAACTAATACTTGCAACGCTTAACAAACCGTTGCAACCAATTTAATTTAATTGCAACGTCCGTACTCGTTACCTTTACAAGTATATTTGCAACGTTTCACAAATCGTTGCAACTAAGTTCACTTAATTGCAACGTTGGCAAGTGTTGCTAATATAGGTATAAATTTCTATTTGTATGGACTTTGCAACGTACCACGACGTTGCAAATACGGATATAATTGCAACGCTTCATAATCGTTACAAATAGATTCTTCAATTGCAACGTCAAAAGCGTTGTTACTATGGCGTTGTTAATGGTATAATTGCAACGAATTTATACCTAATGTATAATAGCAACGTTAGAGCTTGCAACGCTTAGAACGTTGCAACTATATTTTTTAAAATTTAAAAGTATTTTTTTTTATTTATAAAATAGAAGTTAGAAAAATAGTTGTTGCAACGTATATATTGTAGTAGCAACGGTTTATTACGTTGCAAATATTACATGTAGTTGCAACGCTTATTAACGTTGCTAATGGGTAATTGTCACCCAATCTAATGCAACGGTCTGGCAACGCTTTTATTTCGTGGCGAATAGTGTAATTGCAACGTTAATGACATTATTTGCAACGTTTCGGAACGTTACAAAAACTCTTTTCTGTTGTAGTGAAAGACCTGAAGAGGACTTATTGGTGGGAAGGAATGAAGAGAGACGTTGGAGAGTATGTTTCTAGATGCTTGACATGTCAGCGAGTAAAGGTCGATCATCAGAAATCGTCAGGGTTACTCCAACCTTTGTCTATCCCTCAGTGGAAGTGGGAGCACATTTCCATGGATTTTATTGATGGTTTGCCTAGATCACGGGGAGACAATGAATCCATTTGGGTTGTCGTCGTTCGATTGACTAAGTCAGCTCATTTTCTTCCTATTTCTATGAATAGGAATGCAGATAAGCTAGCAAAGAAGTATGTGAAGGAGATTGTCAGACTACATGGTGTTCCGGCTAGCATTGTTTCAGACAGAGATCCTATATTCACTTCCGAGTTCTGGGGTAGTTTTCAGCGTGCCATGGGTACGAAGCTTAATTTGAGTACTGCTTATCATCCCCAGACAGATGGACAGACTGAGCGGGTAAATCAGATCCTAGAGGATATGTTACGTGCTTGTGCACTCAGTTTTGGTGGAGAATGGGAGGAACATCTACCTTACGCGGAGTTTGCTTACAATAACAGTTTTCAGGCGAGTATTGGTATGGCACCATATGAGGCACTGTATGGTAGGCCATGTAGATCACCGGCTTGTTGGGCGGAGGTTGGTGATACTGCGATTCTTGGACCAGTGATGGTTCGCGAGACTACAGAGAAAGTAGATATCATTCGACAGAGATTGAAAACGGCTCAAAGCCGAATGAAGAGTTATGCAGATAATAGGAGGAAGCCACTCGAATTTGTTGTAGGGCAGAAAGTGTTACTGAAGATATCCCCGATGCGTGGAGTTATGAGGTTTGGTAAGAAGGGCAAGCTGAGCCCCAGGTATGTGGGACCGTATGAGATCACTGACAGAGTTGGACCGTTGGCTTACAGGCTGGCATTGCCACCTGCCTTGGAGAAGATACATAACGTATTTCATGTCTCCATGTTGAGAAAGTGGAAAGGTGATGATAAGGATGAAGAGGATGAAGGAGTAGACTACGCCCAGTTAGATATTTATGCTCCAGAGCAGTTAGAAATTAATGAAGATGTTACCTACAGAGTGAGGTCAATTACTATTATTGATAGAGATGAGAAACGACTAAGGCGAAAGACATTGAAACTGGTAAAAGTGCAGTGGAGTGATGATCGAGCGATGTCACATGGGAGCTGGAGGACAAGGTGCGAGCTAAGCACCCAGAGTTGTTCGATTGATCTTTCTTTCAAATCTCGAGGCCGAGATTTCTTTTGAGGTGTGTATGAATGTAAACCCCCCACTTTTATATTTTATGCTAATTTTAATTTGAAATTAAGGGTTATTGGGTACAAGTCCCTGGACCAAGGGTTTAAGCATAATTACTATAAAGTAGTGGACTATGGTTTAAATAACCCAAACTTGGAGAAAACATATCACGAACAGTTTGGTTTCCTCTTTGTTCGGAAATACGTCAACACGATCAAAGTCGGATTAAGCATGAACCGTTAGATCAGCCGACTAATTTCTCTATTTAGAGATTGAAACAAGGGTTTTGTTTGTATAGTTTTTTTTAAAAAAAAAAATGAAGAGAAAGGTTTGCGATAAACAGCGAGAGAGAGAGAGAGAGAGAGAGAGAGAGAGAGAGAGAGAGAGAGTGGCGGCGTTGCGACTAGAGTGATCAAAATTGAAGAGAGAAATTGCAGTGACTGCTGACCGGAAGCTGCTGAGTTTAGAAGCAGTGTTTGGTGTCGGCAAATTGTGACAGGGAGTTGCAGACCTGTAGAGAAGAAGAACAGTAACAGTGAGTGGGCTTATTCCTTTTAAATATATATATACATAGTTATCAATCTAAGTATTTTGCTGCTGAAGGTATGAATAGGAAATAGATATGGGTAGTGATTACTGTACATACACTAGTCCATTCTGTTGGTATGTGAGTCCATTCTGTTGGTATGTGTAGCAGTAGTTAGAATGAGCAGTAGTTAGAATGTACATACTTTAACTGATATATATAAATAGATATTTTGCTTTACTAGATTGAGCATGGTTTTAAATGATTTTACAATAAACATGCTTGGTACTAAGTTGATATTTTAAAAATTGTTTTGACTGATCAGTTGTGGTATATATATGTTTTTGATTTTTAGACGTGTTATGATGGAACATTACTGTACATGGATCCAGATTGTCAAGTTTTCGAGATCGCTTTTGGATTATTATTCATATATTTGGACTAGAAATATATACACCGAAAGATATAATTTTAATGAAACTGGGGTTAAAGAAATTTATAGTTTTACTGGTACAGTAAATATTATTCGCTGTATGTATTTTGTTTATGGTTGTATAGTAGATAGCATTTTTATCTTGAAAGAAATATAATATGTGTTAATGTTAAATTCGTGGAATTTATTGTTGGATGCCTTGGAATGGCTTTATATACCATGGATGGTATTTGATTAATCTAGAAAATGCGAAAGGAAAACAAAATGGAATTGATGTGAAGTTGATGTGAAATTGTCTTGTCGAGGGTTGCTTGTTAGTTTTAGTTGTTGTAGTCGCCCAAGCATTAGTACATTTGCCGCACCTGTGGAATTAGGATTACAAAAAAAAGA
The DNA here is from genome assembly GCA_023053565.1 of Aquilegia eximia. Classification (NCBI taxonomy): domain Eukaryota; kingdom Viridiplantae; phylum Streptophyta; class Magnoliopsida; order Ranunculales; family Ranunculaceae; genus Aquilegia; species Aquilegia eximia. The sequence goes on from JALIGU010000005.1 coordinate 17,221,429, forward strand.
TTAGATATCACCCTAGACGGCTTAGCCTCCGGGTTGACACTTGGAATATATTTTTGTTGGGTATTTCCTAGACGGCTTAGCCTGCGGAACTGACCCTACAGACCTTCATAGCCTTCGGGGTTGGTCTGGGCGCCACTTTAGAAAGCTCAAGGGAGCTAGTAGAGGCCATGAGTTAGGCATACGTCGAGGCTAGCCAAAACTTGCAAGTGAGCACCCACTTGGGTTTTGGTTTCCGCGTAGAGGGTCTTAACCATGGTGAAGGCACACTGGTGCAGTGTGGGTATGGCAAATGTGTGGAGTGCATCCTGTGGGAGGTGTACTAGTGATTGGGTGTAGGTTGTGAAGTGTTGTTTGGTTACGAATGATTGTTTGTAGTGATTGAGATATAATGTGGAGACTTTGAGGTGTCATGAATTATATATTATCGTACTAATACAATTTTGCAGGAGGATAGGTCAACTAACATTTCTCGCAGGGCTCGACCTATCCTAATAGGAGGTGCAGCTCAGGTAATGCATTATTATAATTTAAAGTTTATATATATATATATATATATATATATATATATATATATATATATAAAGACCGCGGAGTCTGTTTATTTTATTGTTCTTGGGAATGGAGTTCCCTACCCTCGTCTACTCATACCAGCATAATTTGCTGACCCATGTTGCTTGTTTTGCACGTGGGTACGTATCCTTATGGAGCGTAGGCGGAGGAGAGCAGCCAGTTGAGTACGATCAGGGGCAACATCAGGAGGCTCGTGTAGATCCAGTTGTGCGAGAGAGAGTTTGAGATTTGCAGGAGTTATCTTTCACAGTAGGTTTAGTTCTTTGATTCGTTGTTAGCTGATTACTCAAGTTTATTTCATTTATTGGATTATTGTTGATTGGGGAATATAGTACCTCAGTTGGAGTTGTGTAATTCAGTATTTGGAGTTTTCAGATTATTTATGGAAACTTATTGGAGTTCAATTTTTCTATAGAAGTATTTGTCTTCAATGTTTATGGATTTTACCTTGTGCAAATGTTTATTTAGATTACTGTCCCGATCCTTTGTCCTTTTATTGGTTTATCGAGGGTAATTTTGTAAATCCTCTCTTTTTGCCAATTTTTGGATATTAGGGTCGTGACAATAAAAGAACTTACTTCTTTGCTATTAATTATTTGTGATTAGAGAGTATATAATGTTATCAGATATATGATAACATGATGTTATCAGTATTAGATATATGATAATATGATGTTATCAGTTTAAGATTTATGATAACATGATGTTATCACTACACTTGCCTTTTATAACATGAGCTCCAAATATATGATAACATGATGTTATCAGTTTTAGATATATGATAACATGATGTTATCAGTTTAAGATTTATGATAACATGATGTCATATGTGTACATAAAATTAGTTCCACTAGGGTTAACAACACCCATACGTGGTAGTGTTTTAGATGTATCATACGTTTACATAAAATTAGTTCCACTAGGGTTAACAACACCCATACGTGGTAGTATTTTAGATGTATCATACGTTTACATAAAATTAGTTCCACTAGGGTTAACAACACCCATACGTGGTAATGTTTTAGATGTATCATATGTAAACGTAAAATACTAAAAAAAAAATATGATAACAAGATCTGGTAGTGTCGTAGAAGAAATTTAACATTCATGAAGTTAGCAATAGCTAAAACAATTTACATGTACTTAGCAAAAGCATAAAGTCTTCTATCAACAATTTATAACAATCAAAGTTCTTATCAAAACACTACAACTTCTCTAAAGTAAGTCTTTTTTCCACAAGATCTTGATATTCTTCAGTCCAACACCTTAGGTTGTCCTTCATGATCGAAACTGCCTATTGAGCACGTGTTTTTGGTCCCAAATTTCCATCTACATTATCTTGTACAGGGTTCATAAATGTCAAAACTTCCATGATCAAGCCAACATAAATAGTACAATCATTAGTTTGACCCTGTCGTGGTGTTATAGCTTCTTCCAATGGCAGATCCAACCTTAGTGGTTCGTTTTCCAGCTCCATCTTAAATCTTTTGTTGATTAGGAGAACAAGATGGTTCTTCTGTTTTTCAAGCAAAATTAATATGTTATCAACTTTTGTTTTTTTAGAAAAATAAAATTATAAACACAAATCAATATGTTATCAACATAAACCTACACTGGACATAGTGACTGATAACATGATGTTATCAGGGAAACCAAAACTGATAACATCATGTAATCAGTGAAACCTACACTGGCCATAGTGACTGATAACATGATGGTATCTGATAAGATACCAAAACTGATAACATCATGTTATCAAGGAAACCTATACACTGGACATAGTAATCAGTGAAACCTACATTGGCCATAGTGACTGATAACATGATGTATAATCAAACAAAAATATTCACCAATGCAATGTGTATAATTAAAAATCATACCATCATATTTGCTTGGTCGTATGCAACTTTGTTTGGCTTCAATTCTTTCGTTGTTCCCATGGAGTTGTAGTGTAGCCATCTCTTCTTCTTAAGATCACAGACAAGAAGTGTCCAATGAAAGGGTTTCTTGTCCTTAGGTGTCTTTCCAGATAGGATGGGGATGAAGATCAAGTCTACATCAATGTCCATGTTTTCAATTGGTGTATTGATGTCTGATTGTTGAGATTCCGGGAAGTCCCTCAAACATGTCTTCATAATCATAAAAATAAGAGTTAAGTTATTTTATTGTAAATTCCTTACATATTACCAGCTTTGGTTTTCTTACAAACAAAATGATAGCAAGGTTATAGTCTTACCCAGGCAAGGTTATAGTCTTAATCGCTTCTCACTCAGCAGTCTCTGGCCACTTCCTGTGAAAATACTGCAGACAAGATGAAGAAATGTTGGTCAATATTTGATTACTAAAGTAATTTTAAATCCAACGTAACTCTTTGCAGAGATTGTCATGAGATAATTTCTTGTTTACAAAAGTTAAAATCCAGTTAAAGTGTTAGACGTACAGGAAAGACATTAACAACATAGACCTATGAATATTAGGTACTTACCATCCCGAAAAAACACTACCATTCGCGAGTTCGATTTGAGAGGATAGATCATTATAAATTAAAAATATTCCTGCCTGTACAATAAAACTAAATTAAATTTGTGTTTTTGGAATGTAAAAACACAGATTAAATTTCATTGAGAGTATTCAAAGAAAAACTTACTCATCTTATTACCACTAAGGCTACACTCATTGAAGTGATGGAACATAAATGATACAAAAAGAAAAAGAAGAAGATAGAAAATGAAAGAGAGATAAGACCATCAAAAGGCTGAGATCACCTAAGTTTCATTACATGTTAAGCAGCAAATTGCCAAGCAAAGGCAACAATTCATACTTTTACCCAAAAAGAAGCATACCCATTCACTAGAAGTGAATTTCACCCAACCCCCTTAAACCCTTGTCTAGCACTCTTTCTCAAACACACAACATACTTCAAGAATAACCTCAAACAGCTAAAACAGCAAGAAAGATCACATCTTTAATCAATTACTAAGAACCCCATTTCGAAAAAAAACTTGTAAACACAGCAATTAAGCATGAACAATAGAGAAATAAGATGAATTTAATGAAAAACAAGAACATTGGATTCTACTCATATAAGCATAATATCTATAAGAAACATAATAACATCCAAAATCACAAGTTACCCATCTTTGAAAAAACATAAATGAATGAAGAAACAAACAAACCTTGGGGAATTAGAATTAGTGAGTTTTCTTCAAACTGATGAACAACAAAAGACTTTCTTCAAGTGTAAAGAAGAAGATAGTGGTAGGTAATAGGTAGAAGATTTGGCAAGTGTTTAATGAAAGGTCAATTCAACAGATCTATGTTAAAAGAAGAAACTTTTTTCTTGTCTGATGAGTTTAATGAGAAGAAGGAAGGAGAGTGAAGGAGAACTGAGAAAGAAGCAGCTGAAACAAGTCAATTTAACGTCAACATTTGGCGATGTTACTTAGAACCCCCACCATTACCTAAGGACCCTACTTATAATGGATATATAAGCCCCACTCTATTAGCACCCACAAAACTCTAAGGGCACCTCATCTTCTGTCACCACTGATGACCAGTCATCACCTAGCACCACCACAACACCCCTGCATTGGAGGCAAAGATGGTATACCTCAGTAGTTCATCAGTGAATCGTTAAGGATAGCTGGTGTTTCGCAGAAGAGATTCAAGGAGATTCGAGTTCGAGCAACCATGTAGAACTGAACCAACTGTAATTAAGGACTTGTGTATGGATTAAGATATTAAACTTAGGAAGATTAAGATATTATGCCAGTGAAGTATTATGTCAGGGAGCCACCTTTCAACACATCAAAGTCCTACAGATGTTTTAATGACAGTTTTTCATATATATGTCGCACTGTCACTTTGTCTTTGAACTTAGTTTGCACAAATGCAATTCTCTTAAATGGGTTGCTTATTAGCAACCTAAAGTCAAAGATACTCACTATACTGTATATGTACAACATAATCAAAGGTGATGTAGCTATGGTCAGATACAGAGATTCTCTGAAAATGTCAGAAACAGGTCTGAATTCTGAACATAACAAAGACTAGAAAAAAGAATCAAACTATGAAATTATTGTCAAACACAGTTTATATATTGGTAACACAATGGAGCAAGAATAGATTAGATTACTCTTACGTGAAAGTCTACTTCTTTCCATGCTTTTTATTTACTCCAAATAAAATCCTAGTGACTCAAGTTTGTTTTTTTGGAAAAAATGATGTGTTAAAGTTTCTTGACCACAGATTGTTTAATCAGTTGTGTACTTTGAAATCACATTTGCAGAACTGCTGGAAATCCAGAGTACTGCACTTGAGATAGTTTGTCATACTGTACACATTTCTATATCTTATGGACTGTCTGGAAAGCTAGGAATGATAGTTGGTTAGTTACATTGGGGACAGAGAACCAAAGAAATGAATGAAAATAGAACAAGTTCACAACACAGCATGCACAAATTTTCCTTCTGTTCTCATTGGCAGCACTACGCGAGGAATGCAGGTCTAGATATTAGTGCAAAGCTCACCACCCCTAACTGGAAACTAAACTAAGTTTTGAACAAATTTGAATCATTGAGAAGGACAGTAGTTGCACGAGTTAAACCTCACAAATAAATGTGTGCTTCTACACCGTTTGGATTCTCTGTTATATACTTATATTGTAACTATGAAAGGATTTTTACATTTATACATGAACATTACTGCATCCTTAGTTAATAAACGTTTCCTCCTAGCTCCTAGGTTTTAATTAAACTCGTTCACATCCCTGCATACCTTGAGGATAACACTCATATCTTACAAAAAAATCACAATCTATTCATCTTTTATGTATGTTGTGGCCACAATAAAACTTATAAGCAACCTAAAGTTAAAGATACTCGCTATTTACAACAGAATCAAAGGTGATGTAGCTAAGTTCAGATATGCAGAGATACTCTCTGAAAAAACAGGTCTGAATTCTGAACAAAACAAAGACTCATTCATTAAACTTAGAAAGTGTAAGAACAGAAACACACATTATATATATATGCATCATGGAATAGATAAGAGTAAGACTACTCCAAAGTGAAGCCTAGCTACATCTCTGTCTTCTTGCATCCTTTTGATTTGTATCATGCTCCATGATATATATACATACAAGGAAAACAAGGGTATATTAAGTTTGCTTTGAAAACTCTCATGATTTCATTGAAATTTTATTTTTGGTTTTTAAATTAAAACATAATGATTATTCTTTTTGTGTTATGGACAGGAATATGTTTTATAATGATCTATCCTCTCAAATACTCAAATCCAAATCGCTCTTCTGTAGTATTTGGTTAGTACCAGAACTTTCACACACACCTAATGTGGAAACAATTACTTTACCCGAAAAGTAGTTGTTGAAGAGAACACGTCGAGTCTCCTGATGATAGACTGAGAGGAGGAGGACTTCAAGACAACATCACGATTAGACTGAGAGGAGCAGGACTTCAAGACAACATTATGATCAGACGGGAAGGAAGACAGGAATAGAGTTGAGCTACTTGAGCCTCCTGATGAATTGTTTTTAAGAATTTCTAATATGTAGCAAAGAACTGATTTGTAATTTTGCCATCATTAATGAAAACTGTCACATTTAGCAACAAAAGAAGGCAAGTGCCTACAATATGAAATTCAAAATAAAATTCATCTACAAATTTTAATGGCGATTCTACCTTCTTTTTTAGGTAGATGGGAGAATGACTAAAATGATTTTTTAGCTACTTTTCATAAAATCATCTAATGTTTTCATGTTTATGCACATTTAGGAGTAGTTGGTATTGTTCAAGCTAGAACTCACAAGTGACAACCCACAACTCCTTCTATAATATTTGAATTTTCTGTTATAGCTATTGTAAGGAATTTTACATGAGCATTAGTCAATGGTCATCACTGCATCCACAACTATTGATGTCTGTCAGGCTAAAGGAAAGCCATTAACTGTAGTGCACTGCACTAAAACTAGATGCATGGATGTGTCCTTATCTGTTTACATCCAGAGAAGTATTGTTAGTCCAATCCTCATGCATGGTGTCACTTGGTCTTTGCACTTATTGGTTTGCAAAAGAGAATCAAAGGTGATGTAGGCAGCTAAGATCAGATTCAAAGATATATTCTGAGTCCAAAGTGAAGTCTATTCCCAGAGTCTTCTGAAGTCTATTCCCTCTATGTCTCCTTTATTTTATTATCTTCTTTCATTCATTTTCTTCTTCTTCTGCTTTCAATCCTTTTGATTTGTATCATGTTTCATGAGTGTAGCCTGCTTAGAGGTAATAAGGGTAAATTTTCTTTAAGAACTGTAATGATATTGATGAAATTTATGTTGTCTTTTGAAATTTATATTCATGGTTTGATGACAGGAATTTGTGTTATAATGATCTATCCTCTCAAATTGAACTTGTCACCAAGAAGAAGACATATACCGTAAGTAATGATCTATATATATCCTTCTCTTATATTAAACTCCTAGGATCATCTACATTGTTTGTAAGCATTTGTATTATTGTTTGTAAACAAGAAATTAGCTCATAAACATTGTAATATTAGACCAAGCATCTCTAGTTTGCAAGTAAAAAATGCGTCAACATTGTTTGGATACTCTGTTATATTGTAAGGAGTTTTACATGAACATTACTACATCCTTGGTGAATAAATGTTTAAGATTCGCATCTGACGTAGAGCAATCATATTACAGCAATGTAGTGTTAACTATCAATGCCTCCCAGGTTTTATAATGATCGTTATAATAGAAATTAAATTTTTTAATCCAAACGGCTACTTAACTTCTGTCAAATAAGTTTTGTTAACGATTTTTTGGGGGGGTTTAGTGAAACCCTTTGAAATTAGGGTATAATGGGCATACAAACTATGAATGGACGGAAACTTGGGGTTCTTAACAGAAATGGGGTTTACGCCAAGCTTGGACAACATTACGGGGTTCTCGCCAAACCCGGTCAAAACTTGGGGGTTTTGACCAAATATCCCTCAGGTTTGAGAACTTCATATTTTTATGATGTGTGTGTTGAGAATAACAATAGTTCCTATTGATCCAAACTCGAGTTTCATCACCCTTTTGCATGATTATATTGCATCCTTCTGTACAATCTATTTGTACAGATTATTTGTAAACAAAGATATTATCCAAACTCGAGTTTCTTCCCAAAATCAAGCATTCCATGTCATATAAATAAGTTGGCTGGGAACCTCTCAGATCTTACAAATGATCATCTTTTATGTATACTGTACGTGGCCACAATAAACCTTACCATCCACAGTTCCACTCAATTTTTATGATTGGCAGTTTGGCAGAGATGCAATTCTTCTTAAATGGGATGCTTATTACCAACCTAAAGTCAAAGATACCCACTATGTACAAGAGAATCAAAGGTGATGTAGTTATGCTCAGATTTGCAGAGATGCTTTGAATAAAATCCAGCAACAGGTTTGAATTAGGAACAAAACAAAGACTCATTCAAAGACAGCAGGTTTGAGATTTGTTTGAGATTTTATCATGTGGAATAAACTTACAAGGGTAAGTTATATCTTTGAAAACTTTCATGGTGGATGTCAATGAAATTTATTTTGTGTTTTGAAATTTAGAAACATGATGATCTATATTCTGTCAAATCCTTTGTTTTGGTATATAGTTTTTGCCAGGAATTGTGTTATAATGATCTATTCTCTCAAATCCAACTTGCTAATTGAAAGATGTTCTCTCATTGTCTGGTAAGTAATATTTGTTATGCGCAGCGGAAACTTATACACAACCAACGATGATTGAACTAGTATATGAAATAAAATAAAACGACAAAATAAAACAAGCAACCATACAAGACACAAGATATACGTGGTTCGACAATATGCCTACGTCCACGGGGAGAAAGGATGATGTTTTTCTTATAGAGACAATTGTACAAGCCCTCACGAAGAAACCGAAGTCTTCTTTCTCACAAAAGTTCTCAAACTCTCTAATGGCTTCTCACAATCTCTCTCTCACGAAAAATTAGGTTTTCCAACCTTCTCATTGGCTTTATAACATAGCCTTACAATAAAACACGAAATTGGGTCTAAACATGGATTTTTAGGCAAACTGTACTGAGGACGTACGTGCATACGAACGTTCGTACGTACGTTCTACCGTCTGGGAGTAGTCTGTGATGCAGAACGTACGTACGCCCTAACTACGTACGTACGTTCCTGAACGAACTACTTCTAGAAGTTGTCTGTGATGCAGGACGTACGTTCGCCCTAACTACGTACGTACGTTCGCCCTAACTACGTACGTACGTTCCTGAACCAAAAACTTTCCTCTCCTCTCCATTTCCAAAAAAACAACCAACAATATTCATACATCTATGTTGTTAATATATTTTGCAAACTCAAAGTTTTTACAACTGAAATCTTTCTAACAATATCTGCAAAGTAATACAAGTTTTTCTTGTTGAGTTTGTTTAGAAAAGTTTGTGTTAAGAAGGAAAATCCAATGATTGTTTGGTTTGAAAACTTTGTTCCTAAAGTTTCTGGTGTCGCTTTGGCAGTGGCGGCCTGAAGGCATGCCCAAAGAGTTCTTGATTGGGGCCAACCAATTTTTTAAAGAAAAAGTGGCCACAAAATCTTTACTCAACCTATACATAATTATTTACATGCCACAATATTGTTTTAAGTACTATTTTTTTAAGAATTATTTATTTTTATTTTTCTCACAAGAATTATTTTCTGATGTGTTTAGAAAATGTAGCTACACATGTGGGTCATCTATGTTTGAATTGAATTGGGCCACCCAAAACTCAGGGCCGACCTTGTGCTTTGGGCGCCTTTGGCTGAATCTCCTGGATTTGTTAAGACGCCTTGTCGTGCTCTTGCTAATGTGGTTTGTGCTATTACTAAATATAAATATGGTGGTTCTTCTGCTTTTATTGGCAAGGTATGCGTTTTTATTGTATTTCATTGATTTTTTCTTCTTCATGCAATATTTAGTCTCAGATCATATAGTATTCAATCTTATTGTTGTAGAGAAAAAAAGGTTCAAGCCAACAAGGAGTTGAGTCTCACAACATTATGATCAGGCTGAGAGGAGCAGCACTCAACATTATGATCAGCTGGGAAGCAAGACCACCATGGCTCAATAGAGTTAATACTCTTGACGATTTGTTTGGTTGATTTTATAATATGCAATTAATGGAGAACTGATTTTTAATTTTGCCATCCTTAAGAAAACTGTTGTAAGCCAATGTCTCTAAAACCTTGAATTTGTTGAGGGAGGCTAGAATAACAAAGAATTACTGTAAGGTCTTATTTCCAATTTTTTTTTGCCAAACGAATAAACTTAGAATTGTGGATGTCAAAAGGGCAAACGCACGTTAATAATTTTTTAAAAGGACAAACCCGGATTTTGACTTTGTCAAAAGGGCAAATGTTTATGATCATGCTTGTAATCATATGGTCACACTTTTTTAAAATTATATTTTTACCTTTATATAAATGTGATTGCCATTATGATTATACGTGTGATCATACACACTTTGTGTTCTGTTTTTATCACCCGACGATGCTGGTATGTATGACATGTTGATCAGGTTGTATTGTTCTATTTGGATTTGAATAAAGTTTAAACTTATCTAATAAAAAAAATAAACACTTGTCCCTTCGATGTATGTGATCACAATTGTAATCATACTCATGATCATAAAATATTTTATATGTGATTAGGATTATGACCATAACAAATAAATGCAATTACAAGTCTAATCATAACAAATAAATGTGATTATAAGTGTAATAAGACATACCCGTGTTGTGATTTATGTGTGAAAATAACGAATAAATGTGATTACAGGTCTGATCATACTAATAAATGTGATTATAGGATGTGATCATACGGTTGCATAAGATCGCATTCCAACAAGAGTTCATTTGGATAGGGTATAGTTTTACTGCATTTGGTATTATGTAGTATATGATTAGACATGTAATCATATGATTATATATCTGATCGTAGCGTTGCATAAGATCGCCTTGAAACTAGGGTTCATTAGGGTAGGGTGTAGTTTTATTGCATTTAGTGTTGTATAGTATATGATTAGACCGTGGACCATGGAAATGTCAAAAATTGGCTAAAATGTCAAAAATTGCTAATAGCTTGATAGGAGGTGTAACTGTGGACCATGAAAATTTAGTGAAATATTTTGTGGTCCCTTTAACTAAGAAAATGGGTATGACTGGTATGAGTATAGAAGGGCAAGAGAAACTCTTTAAAGCGATGTTGGATGCGAAGAATTGCAACCTTGGGTGCGTGAGTGTGCCTTGGGTTTATGATTAGTTTGATTTTCTTGAGAATATGTTGTTTCATGTCAGCCGAGTTTTCAAGTGTTTTGATATAATTTACACTTAGTGTGTTGATTGATCAAGTTGTAATCTTGTTACTTTTCTTTTTATCAATAAATTTTTATTTATCAAAAAAAAAAAAAAAAAATGATTAGACCGTGATCATGTGATCATAGGTCTGATCATAGGATTGTTTAAGATTACATTTCAAGTAGGGTTCATTGGGCTAGGGTATAACTTTATTGCATTTAGTATATACGTAGTATATGATTAGACATGTGATTATAAAGGGTATTCTATAAAGCAGTGCCCAGTCATTATCACTGATGACAGTGGCGGAGCTATAGGAATTTAGCTTACCTGGGGCACTTACAAATTACACAAATTAATACAGAGTAATTTTTTCATTAAATGAGTATGTAACATCACAAGAAAAATCTAAATAAATTAATTAGAGCAAAATAACACCGAAATTATGGGTTTTATTAAATCTCTGACCGAATTTAGAGAGAGAGAGAGGCAACTTTACTCTCCAAAAATAGTGTTATAAACATTTTGAGAAATTTTTATTTTTGAATAAGAAAAGTGTCCCCAAACTTTCTTTTGGTTCATGTTCAAGATAACACAGCCCAACCCAAAATTTATTACAATCTTAAAAATAGTACAGGCTCCTGCAAGCCCTCAGTAAAGGAAAATAATAGTTGGGTGTTAGATTAGTTTCATTAGGCTTAGTAAAAGAATTCAAATTGTCAACAAAAGTTGTCCTAGTAGTGAGTTTGGTAGTTGATTGGTACATATTGAAATGCCATTTATAATGTAAGACATGGTTAAAAAAGATATTAATGGAGAACTGATTTTTGATTTTGCCATCATTAAGAAAACTGTTGTAAACCAGTTTCTCTAAAAGCTCGAACTTGTTGAGGGAGGCTAGAGTTTGTTCCCTTGGTCGGTGAAGTTACTTAAACAGTTCTTTTGTGGCGGTTCAGTTATTAATATTGACAGTTCATTTCATTCTATTTGTTTAATAACAATTAGGGTATGTTTGATTTAGGCCGGTAAATTAATTTACCAGTAAAATAGGAGAACATCGGTGGAATTAATAAGAAGAAAGATAGAGGCGGAAGAACAAAGACACGAATGAAGGAGTCTTAAGGACTAACTTGTAGACAATACCAAGAAGAAACAACTACTAGAATAACAATCAAATATATATGTAACTAGAAAGTTAAACAAGATAAAAAAATTCAACCACTCACAACACAAGATTGAACGTGGTTTGGCGTAAGCGTACATCAACGAGGCAAAATAATAAAGTTTCATTATAAAGAAAAAAATGGTGATGCAATGAGCATTCATTTGCACTCTTTCACCTCAAAAACAAGCTCTAAAATCTCTCAAAAACAAGTTATTCCCCACTTTTCTTTCTTCAATCTCGAAATTGAAGAAAATCTTTTGCGAGAGTTCTCTTAAGAAAAATCTCTCTCAAGAATACCTAGATCTCAACTTTATGTCTCCCTAAGCCTAATTGTTATTCTCTACATCATGGCCTTGTATAGTAGCCTTACAAGGAAGTTAGGTTTTCCACGTCATGGGCTCAAATTGGGCTCATAAATACTTCACCATACAGTATATCATAAACTCCTACGGCAATGTCACTTACAATTCCATACTTACCTAAATTTGCAGAACTCGCCAGCGGCAATGCATTCTGCAAAAACTTGTTAGAACTTTGGAGCTGATTTCCCGCCAAAATACATTTTGATCACTGAGCAGAATGTTATGGCCATTCCAATACAAATTATCCAAACTAAAAACCAACCAACATGGATTTAACAAAATCATTGAGCAGAATGTTATGGCTATTCACTCGCAACCCAGTACGACTACACCATCAAAATCATTCTTCGCTCGCATGGCTTTGGATCTCTATAGTTTCAACAAATGAATCGTCATCTGCACTGAAAAGAAGTACTGTTTTTTGTGATCCTCATATTTGTTGTGATATTGTCTATTTGTCTCTATCTGCACTGTTTAGGAAGTGTTAATTTTGTATACAACGATCTACACAAGTTGATAATTGTCTTGGATATGAATTGTTCATGTAATGTATATTTGTACACTTTGAAATCAAATTATTAAACAATATGCTTTCATTTTCTTGATTCTACACTTTCCAACTTTCCAAGGGCCCAAAACTGATGGAAATTTAGATTAGTGTGCTTGGCTGTGATTGTTTGTTATCCCTTTTCTTCAATACTATCAATACAGAGAATGTCACAATCTGGATAATATGGTTCTTTACACATCTATACCACAAGAATCAATTCAATCAGTTTTGCAATCGATTGGACTTACTAGTGTCTTAGCCGGTTCGTTAATTTTAATTTATCCATTTTTTATTACCATTTAAGTTTTAAATTAGAGCAAATTTGAGATACCCCCAGAATAGTTAGGACTCTTTGCGATTGCCCCCCAAAAAAAGTTTCATTAGAGATACCCGCCAGATTTTCATTTAGAGCCGGTCAACCAAGCCATTGACCAAGACTTGACCAGTCAACCTAATATTTAGACCAAAATACCCTTTTAACACTTAAACCTTAAATCCTATTCAGCTACCCAGTCATCATGTATGCCATGTCAGCATAAAACTTAATTTCGATCATACAGAAGTACTGGCTTGACAAGGAATCTGGACTTAATTGCTTTATGCTGTTTTCAAAGGGTTTATCGATCAATTGGGTGAATGAGGAGCGATACTGGTCTTGGCGTACATTTGAGGACCCGGAGGAGTAAACACAGATCTTCTTTTCATTTTATTCATTTAAATGTATACTTATTTATGTCTCACATGCGTACATTACATGCAGAGGGACGCTTGAGATGGCAGAACTTCTCAAAGTCTGTGCGCTTGAAGTAAATGGCTCACTAGACCCATCTCTTCTGTCTCCAAAGACTATGTATGAAATTGTGTATATATTCAAGCTGTACGAACAAGCAAAGGGCTGGGAATTTCCGGTGACTCTCAAGACTCGTTTTACTGAGGAAGAAGTGATACGGAAATTGAGTCTATTGCCTAAATTTCAAGAACAATGGATTGAAGCTCATGTGGGAGATGGAGAACCTGATATAAAAATGCGAAAAGCAAGTCTTATGAACAAACCTCGAGGCCAATGGATTGAACTTGTAGCTGGAGAAATCTATACAGACCATTGTTTTTCTATAAAGAAACATATTTGTTTTTCTCTCAGTGAATACCAAGGAGGAAATTGGAAGTCCGGTCTTCTAATGAAAGGTGTTGTTCTTCGTCCAAATAAACGTATGTGAATTCATGGATGTCAATAATCACAAACATAGTGGAGTATAGGATGCGAAAGCATTGATAATAAAGCTGAAATGAAAGCAATAATAGAGTATAGGATGTGAAAGTACTAATAATACTAAAGTTGAAATGGAAGCAATAATAAAATGTCCCTGTCTGCAAGTTGCCGATCGCTGTAATCATCAACCGCGTAAAAATCGAGATTTAAGAATCAACCATTGATGTTGGAAGTGGTGGACCATTAGGTTCGGCAGTGAGTACTGTCTTTTCTTTCTTCAATGGCTTGTTCTATTGCTTATAAATGAATACAGCAAATTAACAGGAAGCACTGAAAATATTCATATTATGAATGAAAAACTTCATGGGGCCTGCAGAATTCATCTTTTTTCCTTTGTCTCTTCTCATTACTGCTAGAATTATTCAATGAGCTTTAGTTAGGGGTGGCAATCGTGTCGGGTCGTGTCGGGTTCAGGTCGGGTCTTAACAGGTTGGGGTGTTTTTCGCTTAAACCCGAACCTGACCTGTTAACCTGTTTAACTCTTTTTCCTTAAACCCGAACCTGACCTGCTAATTAAACAGGTCGGGTTCAGGTCGACCTGTTTAGACCTGCTTTCTTAAACACATTGTAATGGGCCTGTTTAAACCTGCTAAGTAAATATGATTTTCAGCTTTACTTAAGTGAAAAGTAGCTGCTAATGTTTGAATTTGATGTTGTTGTTGAGAATTGGTATCAAGAGGAAATTGAGTTTCTGGTGGAATTAATGGAACTGTTACTGTATTATTGGACTAGTCTGAACGTGCTGGTTTTGATGCTACTGGAATTTTTAAAGCTAAGTTTCCAATTAGAATTCGAACAAACGGACATGGATCCATTATTCTTAGGGTTTTGAGGTTTGAAGAACTTTGAACAAGCTACCTAGCTAGCTTTCTTCTTTCCTTCGATCTTGGAGAAGATAGAAGAAAGAAGTAGTAGTTAAGAAGAAGAAGAAGAAATAGAAAGAAGATGAGTTGTTATTGTTGTTGTTGTTGTTGTGATTGTTGCTAACGTGAACCAGGCTGGAGAAAGAGAAGAATAATCCATAGGAAAGCGTGCTGTGAAGGAAGAAGAGTTGGAGAAAGCTTTGAGCTTATGCTGAGCTGGTGCGGGTTTCGGGTCTGACCCGACCTGTTAATATTCAGACCTGAACCCGACCTGTATATTAAACAGGTTAACAGGTTCGGGTCAAAATGACCCGCCAACCCGATAAGGCTAAACCCAAACCTGTTTATATCGGGTCGGGTTCGTATCGGGTTAACGGGTCTCGGGTCACTTTGCCAGCCCTAGCTTTAGTCGCTTGACCATAAAATTACTTCCAAAATTACTCTTCTCATCACTTCATCAATTCTTTCCTTTTGTCTCCTCATTACTGCTACATATTAATCTGAGTTTGCTAGAATTAATTCAAAAACTTCATATCATTGAATCGTAAGTTAATATAATCGACTTTAAAGTAATGTTTGTAAACCCCATATAGTGCAATAATCTAATGAGCAATAATAGAAATAAACTAACTATGAAAAGCAATAAGAAAAGCAATAAAGAACACAGTTGTATAACGTTAGAGGCGGATCTAAGAAGGGGTTTCCTAACCCAGGATGTTTTTGAAATAAAATTATCAGTACTTATAAAGTTATTGTTGTTCAGTTTTTGCTATGTTCAATTTTGATACGTTGTAGAAAAACAGTAATAACTTTGTGCTCGGTATTCCGAATGGCGATCTGTCTTTTGGGTTAGAAAGAGGACTCTCTTATCTTTCCAATGGTATATGGCACGTCGTCTGGAGATACGTATTTTGGCAGAAAACAGGCTTCAAAGTTATGACAGGAAAAATGCCTCTGGACAACAGTTCTGACAGGTTTATTGCCTCTGGACGGTAAAGTGTCTATGGACCTACTTTGGGCCCATAAAGTGGTAAAACCTAATTTACCTTGTAATACACTATATAAAGCCATGATAGTGTAGGAAACCTTAAGAGTTTTAGAAGCCACATTAAACAAAAGTCTAAGGGAGTTTTGAGAGATTCAAAACTTGGAGATTTAAGGTTTAGAGGCTTGTGAAACTTGGGAGCAATTTTTGTTAAGGGATTTCTAGGTTTGTGTTCTTCTTGTAAAGGGTGTGAGAGTGAGTTGTGTGAGATCTCATCTTATAATCCTTTTGGTGGAAGATAATAAAGTTGTTTGTTTTGCTTGTGGTGGTTTATTCCCCGTGAGGGTTCCACCACGTATATCTTGTGTATTGGTTTTGTTTTTCTTATTATCATTACTTGTTTCTTCTAGATCTTGGGTTATTCCGCACTAGGGTTTATTGATTTATTTTTGATTTTCCCAACAATTTGGTATCAAGAGCCTTAGGTTATAGAAGATGTTGGAAACGAAGTTTTCGAAGTATGATATTAAGAAGTTCGATGGAGTCATGAACTTTGGTTTATGGCAAATTCAAGTTCGAGATTATGTGGTGATGCTCGAATTGGATGATGCACTTGATGGTCCTCCTCTTGTACTAAAAAAAGGTCAAGAGAGTTTAGGAAACAATGCAGAGATGAAAGAAAAGATCGATGATGCATGGAAGAAGAAAGATCGGAAAGCAGCAAGTCAAATTCGATTGTGTTTGGCGAAGAACATCCTAGCAAACGTTACTTTAAAGGGAGTTTCTACTACAAAAGAACTCTGGAAAAAGTTGGAGAGTTTGTACATGGAAAAGACGCTCACAAATTGACTTCATCTAAAGGAGCAGTTGCATCTTTTGCACATGGAGGGAGGTACTTCGGTTTCTGATCACTTATCAACTTTCAATTCGATCGTTTCTGGTTTAGAATCCCTAGGAGAAGAGATTAAGGATGAAGATAAAGTTTTGCAATTGGTATGGTCACTTCTTCATATAAGCACTTGGCAACAACCTTGCTTTATGGTAAATCAAAGGTTACTCTTTCAGAAGTTACATGTGCCTTGATTTTTGGGGAAACACGCTCAAAGAATGGTACAGGTACAAGTAGTAATTCTGGCGGAGCTTTGGTCGTTGCACATGGGAAGAAGACAAAGGGGGGAAAATCATCGTTTTCTGGTAATTGCTATAAGTGTGGTCGTCCTGGTCACTTGAGGAAACATTGCTTGACAGAAGATGATGGAACTAATTCGGCAAAAGGTTCCCATCATGCTAATTTAGCGGTTGCCACTAGCGATGATGACGGAGGGTTTTATTTTCTGATGTCTACGTCGGTTACACAAAACGAATGGTTACTAGATAGCGGTGCCACAGAGCACATGTGTGCTAATCGCTCGTATTTTAGTTGGTATGAGGATTGTCGTGGGAAGGTGTTTATAGGAGGCTCGGGTATACAACTAAAGGGAGCCGATGATGTTCACTTAAGGATGTTTGATGGTAATGTTCATTCAATCCAGGCTGTAAAACACGTGCCAAGGTTAAAGTGAAATATAATTAGTCTATCTAAGTTAGATTATGCTGGTTATAATTACTCTTACTATGGTGGAGTAATGAAGGTATACCGAGCAAACACTTTGGTCATGGAGGGAAGCCAACGTAGAGGGTTGTATTTAATGTTGGGAGAAGCAGTAACCGGTCGGACCTTAGAATCATCTAAGTTGAAGGTTGAGGATGCACATTCTCATGGAGATTCTACATTAGGTGGAGTTCAAAGAGTCCGGATGACAAAGAAGTGGGTTCCAAAGGTGGGTAAGTCCAAGGAAAACTTGGACTTGCATGATCATTATTGATCGGTACCCAAAAGGGTGGAGTAAAGCAAAGAACTTTGTCGGTGACCTAGAAGATCCGGTTGATTTCATACAATGGTGGCGCATTGGTAGTTTGAATTCTAGTTATGGAATTTGGCGTTCTTTCAGGGTGTCGGCTCAGATTTGAGAATCTTCGTCGAGGTGGAGAATTGTTGTTCAGTTTTTGTTATGTTCAGTTTTAATACATTGTATAAAAATAGTCATAACTTTGTGCTCGGTATTCCGAATGGCGATCTGTCTTTTGGGTTGGAAAGAGGACTCTCTCATCTTTCCAATGGTATATGGCACGTCGTCTGGAGATACGTATTTTGGTAGGAAAATGGCTCCAACGTTTTGACAGGAAAAATGCGTCTGGACAACAGTTCTGACAGGTTTATTGCCTCTGGACGATAAAGTGTCTATGGGCATATTTTGGGCCCATAACGTGGTAAAACCTAATTTACCTTGTAATACACTATATAAAACCATGATAGTGTAGGAAACTTTAAGAGTTTTAGAAGCCACATTAAACAAAAGTCTAAGGGAGTTTTAAGAGATTCAAAACTTGGAGATTTAAGGTTTAGAGGCTTGTGAAACTTGGGAACAATTTTTGTGAGGGATTTCTAGGTTTGTGTTCTTCTTGTAAAGGGTGCGAGAGTGAGTTGTGTGAGATCTCATCTTATAATCCTTTTGGTGGAAGATAATAAAGTTGTTTGTTTTGCTTGTGGTGGTTTATTCCCCGTGAGGGTTCCACCACGTATATCTTGTGTATTGGTTTTGTTTTTCTTATTATCATTACTTGTTTCTTCTAGATCTTGGGTTATTCTGTACTAGGGTTTATTGATTTATTTTCGATTTTCCCAACAGTTATATTTTCACCCAAGCCCAACTCATACTATTTCCCTTCTCTCTCTTCTATTTTCCTTCCTAGCCCAGGGTGTTTTTGAAAACACATTATCAGTACTTATAAAGTTATATTTTCACCCAAGCCCAACTCATATTATTTCCCTTCTCTCTCTTCTATTTTCCTTCACTACCAAAACATATTCAGACGAGTTGTTATGATGCCTCCGAGAGTCTGAGCTCTCCTCTTTCTCTTGAGTGTTGACCTCTTCGATTTTTTATTTGAATGGTGGATAAATGGATTGGTAAATTCAAAATTTTGGTTGCTTCTCAATTATGATTATGAACTATAGATTTTATAGTGATTTGGTGATTTCGATTTTCATAATATGTTTTGATAGCTAGTTTGATCACATCGTAATTGAATTGAATTTAGTTAATTTTCAAATTTCAGTTATCAAATATTGCAATTAGGGTTTTTATTGTTCAAAATTTCATTTGTTCATGTTTAGGTTTTAATATATCTAAGCGCAATGAAACCTTTAAGGGAAAACAATTTAGTTTCTTCCGTCCATTAAGCAATGCACCACAATCCAAGTACGAACTAGCAACAAAAATTCAAAGAATTGACCACAAAGAAGCTAACATATCTACGACTCGAGTAGTTGAGCTTCAAAAAATCAACATCAATACTTAACTCGCTCTTAGTTTGAGTTTTTTTGCATGTAGTCAAATAGTCTCTTTCTTTGAGAAGTTCATATAATTGATATCCAGTCCCCGATAATTTAACACAACAAGTCTTATTATTTTAAAATTCTTTTGATAGTGTTTGGTTAGTATGAGTTACTGTTGTGTTTATTTTACGTATATCTATGTCATATGTTGTCGGCTATTATTTTTGAGATATGCCATTTTTTTTTTTTTTTTTTTGAATTCCTAGATCCGCCATTTTTTTTTTTTGTTAACGTGGTAAAACCCAATCACTGGGAAACATCCACGACCGTCCTTACGACGATAAATGATCCACTATATGAAATACAAAAGTATACTCACTAGTACAATCTCAGATTAACCCAATCACGGAAGTTAATACTTGTAATAGTGCTATGTGTAGTCTTCTATCTCTGCAATCACTGTAACACCTAAAAAAAATAAAGATAGGGGAAAAAAGAGAGAAACTGTTGGAGATGGTCTTAGTCAGCTAAATCCAGGGAACTATGTATATATTGCTAGTCCATATTGTTAGCCAATCCTAATGCATGGTGTCACTTGGTATAATTTAAAAATTGTTTGCACAGATGCAATTCTTCTTAAATGGGTTGCTAAACCCACTATGTACAACAGAATCAAATTAAGGTGATGTAGCTAAGTTCAGATTCAGAAATACTCTCTGGAAAAGCCAGAAACAGGTCTGTTTTTTGACAAAAACAAAGACAGCAGGTTTGATATTATATGGTGTCAGCGGTGTTATCTTACATGCATAGGTGAAAAAATCGAAAATATCAAGGGGATATTTACGAAATTTGTCGGTTTTTGGGAATTCGGAGCGGTACGACATACAACTAATAAACGAAACATAAACCTCCCCATACCGACCGGATTTTTACGAATATTCGTGAAATATTTGAAAAGTACGAAAATTACGAAATTTTCGAATCTGAAATTAATACATTTATTTCTAAATATTATTCCCACGTTTATTTAATACAATTTTCCGATTTTTTCGTAAATATCCGCGAATATTCGAGCAATATTTCGCGAGAACCATTTTGCCAAACCTCCCAATTCCGACACTGGAATCGGAATATTCACGGAATATACCGATTTTTCAAAGGTCGGATATTCGAGTTTATTCGAAATTTTGACCTATGCTTACATGTACAACAGAATCAAAACTGATGAGCTAAGTGGCAGATTTCTGAACATAACAAAGACTCATTCATGAAGAATAATAAAACAAGATTCTGCCTTTGAAATTATGGTGTTAGAGTTAGTCTTGTATTTGTATTATTATAGTGTAGTCATGTACATTGTTTGAGATTTTGCCATGTGAAATAAATTACTAGGGTAACAACAACAACAACAAACATAAAAGACGCAACAAAATTCTATATAATAGAAAATAAACCCTGCAGAACAGATATTATAAAATCCATTAGTCTAACACTAACTGAGCACCCCGCAAAACATTGTGATGTGCTAACTATCATCACTAAATACTAACAGTAACAGGCATGATTTTTGTTCTCGATTCCAAAGAAATTCGAGAAATTAATAATAGAGTTAATTAGCGATTGCCCCCAGATTTGAAAGCCAAAGTTGCAAAGGCCCCCAATTTTTTTTTGTTTAGTGATGCCCCCAGATTTGCTTCCTTATTCTTTTAATACCAAAACTACCCTTTCATTTTGTTTAGCCTTTACCCCCAACTCCATAAAACCACTTTAACTACCATGTATGAAAGAAATTGGTGGTTTTTGTTTCCAACAGTAAATCTAGATAAAAACAATTGCACACATCTCGAGGTTTATTCTACAATAATAAAACAAAAACAACCAATAACATGATGCCACATGTAAAGTGTTTTACTTTACCAAATTAAACCCCCAAATCTCTACTAATTTAACATCTTCTTCACCCCATTTCAATAGCCAAAAAATGAGAAGTCTATAGAGTGTTTTACTCTATGTTGTTTGTTGTTAGATTAACGTAGAGATGGATTGAAGTTTACTGAAGTAACACTAATAATTGTGAGTTTGTTCCTACTGGTATTTCTTTCGCTGAATCTCCTGGCCAGATTTGTTAAGGCTCCTGGTGCTGCATGTGCTAATGTGGATTGCACTATTACTAAACATGGTGGTTCTTCTGCTTTTATTGGCAGGGTATGTCTTTTTATTGTATTCAATGATACTTTTTCTTCATGTAACAGTAGTCTGAGATCATATATTATTCAATCTTATTCATGTAGAGAAAAATTGAATAAACGGGTTATAACATTTGTGCTTTGCAGACAACCTTATGGTCTTCTGCTCACCAGATCTCAGTACAGCGGAGGCTATTCAAGAGACCTCGATACAATTTTATAAGAAGACAGGGCTGCATGCAAATCCAACTAAATGTTCTATAATCTTTGGTGGGGGGAATGCATGATGCAGCAGGAATTTGCGGAGAAACTGGGTATGAACATCACAAAGCCACCAATCACTTACCTTGGATATGATTGCCCTTAATTGCATCAAGGCTATCGTTGAAGGACTTCGAACCTTTGATTGAAAAGATGATAACCCAATATATGTGCAATATAACAATAGTAAAGCAAACAGTAAAGCAATAAACAAATAAAGAACACACAATATTTTTAACGTGGTAAAACCCAATATGGGAAACGTCCACGGTTGTCCTCGCGACAACAAATAAATCCACTAGATGAAAAGAGATGTACAAACCTATCAACTACCTGCAATCACTGCGAGTTGACACTACTGGTTACCTCTAACACCTTGACTTCACCAGAGCACCTTGATGTACGCACAGGACACTCGACTTCTTGATGAACACACAAAAAGACTCGAAGCCGATCTATGTAACAAGCTTACACCAGAGTTCCTTGATGAACACACAAGGATACTCGACTTCTTGATGAACACACAAGAAGACTCGAAGCTAAATCACTATTCAATAAGGAAGAAGAAGATGAATGGGGAAGAAGAAGATGAGTTCAATCACCAAAACAACCTAAACCAAAACCTAACGAACTCCAAGCCTAGAGATGAATTGGACGGTCAAAGAACTGAGTTGTTCTTTGGTAGAGAAACCCTATATATAGTTAGGGTTTGGAAACATAGAAAATGGGCCGGAATTGCTGAAATCCACATTGGACGTACGTACGTCGAAACAACGTTCGTACGTCCCCACACGGTAAAAGTTCACTGCCCGTAATGACGTACGAACGTCCTAACTGCGTACATACGTCCTGACCAAAAGAAGTTTGCTGCCTCAATGGACGTACGTACGTCCTAACTAGGTACGTATGTCCAGTACCCAAAACTGACTTTGACAAAAGACATAAGGACACGGACACGAGACGAACGTGCATACATCTTGGCTTTCCTAACAATGATTTCAAGGCGAGATAACCGAGACTCCTCATGTCACAAAATTAATGTCAAATAACCGAAGGCCGGTTTCAATCTCCCCCTTTGACATTGATTTAATGACAAAAACCTATGACTCTAAGAGCACTTATAAAGCGTGCTTACAAACCAAACC
Organism: Aquilegia eximia; assembly: GCA_023053565.1. Lineage (NCBI taxonomy): Eukaryota > Viridiplantae > Streptophyta > Magnoliopsida > Ranunculales > Ranunculaceae > Aquilegia > Aquilegia eximia. The sequence continues at coordinate 17,244,542 of JALIGU010000005.1, forward strand.
ATGGCATTTATAAAACATGCCTACAAAAACACTCAAGTAGAACACATACCGAGTCACCAATCCTTGACATCCAGCTAACACCGACAGTTTGATTATCAGAGATCGAACGGAAGCAACAAGAAATTCTGAAACAATCAAAGAGCCAACGGAAGTTCCTCGAACAACTCCCCCATACTTCATGAGCTCCAAGGTTTAATACTCGAGCTTACCCAAAACTGTACATGCACTTTGTGATCATCATCACTTTCACTCCCCTATACATGTAGTATACCTGAAACATGACCCAAGAATACACTAACAAAGGAAGAAACGAATGTTAGTATTAGAGTCATAAATCTCCCCATTTTTGTCACAAATGATGCAAAGGGGTGACATAAATCAAAACGAGAATAAAGCAAAATGAACCAAAGAATAAAAGAAGAGAGGAAAGAGAAAACCATACCATAAATCTGGAATCCATGACACACAAAACTAAATGACATGAGAGAGATCTAGGCATATAAATGAAGAAGAAAGAGTACTAACACAGACACAAGAAGGGAGATTAGATAAGAACCAAAACGAGATAAGAAGGAGATAGTGAAAAGACACTGAATACTTATATAGGTAACAGAGGGAAGAAATGAAAACATAACATGAATCCCTGATAGAAACCAAGAGAAACCTATACATAGAAGATGGCGTCAGGACCTGAGATAGACTCCAGAGAAACGACTTCATAGTAGGAAAATATCTAGAGAAAAAGAGCAAACAAACAAAAAAGAAGAAATACCAAACCCAATGAAATCGACAACTAACAATAATGACCAAGAACCAAATAGTCAAACCCAGGACAAAACTACAGAAATATGAGTATCTGCAGGATGAAATATGTAAAGTATAAGAAAATCCATTGAGAATCCATGGGGAAATCCAATCTCTACATGTTCCTGAAACAACTCATCCAACCACAAAAAAGAATTAGAGAATCTCATAAACAAAGAGAAGAAAATATTATCCTAAACACAATGGAATAGAGACATAAAAGGAATAAACCTCCACCCCTAGTGAAACCCAAAAATTAGTTCAACATATGCCAAACAAGATAAGTAATCGTCAAGCTCATAAAAAAATGCTTTATCTGAAGAATGAGCAAGGATTATCGATGTCACCAAGTCACAAAGCAACAATCCCACTTCAGAGCAAATTTCCTGCCAGAACACTAAGACTCCGACGACATGCCATACATTGTCAGAAAGATTAGAGAGTCAATAGAAGAGAATTGCTAACAATAGATGACCAAACTGAGCATATGCATCCCAAAGTAGAACAGTGGTAGCCCAAAACCATTGCAGGAGGATTATTGCAGAAGGCTACCAAGAACACATCTAATCAAACCTATTGCAGGAAAAAATAGGATCAACCAGGCACAAGAAGCAACAATAAGAGGATAGGCAAGTCTCATAAGCATTTAATCAAACACCAGGTAGCCAACAAGGTAATTCAAGAATATTATCCCAACATGGAAAGTATGATGAGAACCTATGAGAAAACATGAATCAGTATAAATCATGATAAACGAATACACCAATAACATGATTTCATCACTAAAATATGCTTATGCATACCTTGTAGCCTTCTTAAAACAAATTGGAAACCATTACCTTGAGAAATCACATCAAACACATGTGATCCAATGACAAAAATAGAAAGCATGAAGTTTAAAACCAAATAATATTAACAATCTGACCTTAGTATGTTAATGAAACACCGACTGAAAAGAATTACCAAGGAATGGAACCAAAATAGAGTAAGCCATAAACACTTTCAGCAAGAACATCTGCATGTAAAGTTACTGAGAGAAAAATAAAGTTGACGACACGCACATTTTCCATGAACCTGCATACAGTAGAAAAGAGCAGTCTAAGTGGTGGTAGCAACAACCAATGCTAGAACAACAAGCATACAAGAACCCGAAGGAATGACGCCTCTACTCCTTTGAGCACGAGGAGGACGTGTGCCCGATGACGAAGCACCCTTGGAACCGGGTGTTTCTTTGGTGGGAGTAGTCCGAGCGCGCTTAGGAGGCATGTTCTGCATAAGCACAACAGTAACCAAACTAACAAATGTAAGAGAAATGGTGAAACTAGCACAAAAAATGTGAGAATACCCATGTAGACATTTTATCGAACACATGGTGTGCAGAATCATGAAGTGTGCATACGACAACAACCAAGCAATGAGAATCGCACTAAACTTGTTAGACTAGGATAATGAAGAACCAAACACAAACAATAGCAAATAGAGGTTGCACCATATCTAATGAATCAATTTTAACGACAAAACTAACAACCCATATCCAACCATGTGAAGAGTAACCTTAAGGACTAACCAAAACATCCATACAATCAACAAACAACAAGTATAGAGAGAGAAGTAGATAGTATACTTACTTGAAAGATGACGTGGTTGAGAATGAACACAAGTACAAAACAAACACACACCCACAACAACAGTAAAGAAACCAAAGAGAAGTTCCAAAGAATAGAGAAGAAGAAGAAGAAAAGTTTGAAAAGAAAGGAAAGAAGGAATTAAGGAAAAAACTTGCCGAACACCGATAGGAAGTTATGGTAACTCCTTTGTTTGTGCTTGAAGGAATGTTAAGCACGATTTGAATTTGACAGTTTTGCAAAAATTTGTAAACACTTGAGTTTAAAAAAACTAACATATGGGCCAAAACTGTTTCATTCTAAAGAAAAAAATGGTGATGCAATGAGCATTCATTTGCACTCTTTCACCTCAAAAACAAGCTCTAAAATCTCTCAAAAGCAAGTTATTCCCCATTTTTCTTTCTTCAATCTCGAGATTGAAGAAAATCTTTTGCGAGAGTTCTCTTAAGAAAAATCTCTCTCAAGAATACCTAGATCTCAACTTTATGTCTCCCTACGCCTAATTGTTATTCTCTACATCATGGCCTTGTATAGTAGCCTTACAAGGAAGTTAGGTTTTCCACGTCATGGGCTCAAATTGGGCTCATAAACACTTCACCATACAGTATATCATAAACTCCTACGGCAATGTCACTTACAATTCCATACTTACCTAAATTTGAAGAACTCGCCAGCGGCAATGCATTCTGCAAAAAACTTGTTAGAACTTTGGAGCTGGTTTCCCACCAAAATACATTTTGATCACTGAGCAGAATGTTATGGCCATTCCAATACAAATTATCCAAACTAAAAACCAACCAACATGGATTTAACAAAATCATTGAGCAGAATGTTATGGCCATTCACTCGCAACCCAGTACGACTACACCATCAAAATCATTCTTCGTTCGCATGGCTTTCGATCCTCTATAGTTTCAACAAATGAATCGTCATCTGCACTGAAAAGAAGTACTGTTTTTTGTGATCCTCATATTTGTTGTGATATTGTCTATTTGTCTCTATCTGCACTGTTTAGGAAGTGTTAATTTTGTATACAACGATCTACACAAGTTGATAATTGTCTTGGATATGAATTGTTCATGTAATGTATATTTGTACACTTTGAAATCAAATTATTAAACAATATGCTTTCATTTTCTTGGTTCTACACTTTCCAACTTTCCAAGGGCCCAAAACTGCCGGAAAGTTAGATTATTGTGCTTGGCTGTGATTGTTTGTTATCCCTTTTCTTCAATACTATCAATACAGAGAATGTCACAATCTGGATAATATGGTTCTTTACACATCTATACCACAAGAATCAATTCAATCAGTTTTGCAATCGATTGGACTTACTAGTGTCTTAGCCGGTTCGTTAATTTTAATTTATCCATTTTTTATTACCATTTAAGTTTTAAATTAGAGCAAATTTGAGATACCCCCCAGAATAGTTAGGACTCTTTGCGATTGCCCCCCAAAAAAAGTTTCATTAGAGATACCCGCCAGATTTTCATTTAGAGCCGGTCAACCAAGCCATTGACCAAGACTTGACCAATCAACCTAATATTTAGACCAAAATACCCTTTTAACACTTAAACCTTAAATCCTATTCAGCTACCCAGTCATCATGTATGCCATGTCAGCATAAAACTTAATTTCGATCATACAGAAGTACTGGCTTGACAAGGAATCTGGACTTAATTGCTTTATGCTGTTTTCAAAGGGTTTATCGATCAATTGGGTGAATGAGGAGCGATACTGGTCTTGGCGTACATTTGAGGACCCGGAGGAGTAAACACAGATCTTCTTTTCATTTTATTCATTTAAATGTATACTTATTTATGTCTCACATGCGTACATTACATGCAGAGGGACGCTTGAGATGGCAGAACTTCTCAAAGTCTGTGCGCTTGAAGTAAATGGCTCACTAGACCCATCTCTTCTGTCTCCAAAGACTATGTATGAAATTGTGTATATATTCAAGCTGTACGAACAAGCAAAGGGCTGGGAATTTCCGGTGACTCTCAAGACTCGTTTTACTGAGGAAGAAGTGATACGGAAATTGAGTCTATTGCCTAAATTTCAAGAACAATGGATTGAAGCTCATGTGGGAGATGGAGAACCTGATATAAAAATGCGAAAAGCAAGTCTTATGAACAAACCTCGAGGCCAATGGATTGAACTTGTAGCTGGAGAAATCTATACAGACCATTGTTTTTCTATAAAGAAACATATTTGTTTTTCTCTCAGTGAATACCAAGGAGGAAATTGGAAGTCCGGTCTTCTAATGAAAGGTGTTGTTCTTCGTCCAAATAAACGTATGTGAATTCATGGATGTCAATAATCACAAACATAGTGGAGTATAGGATGCGAAAGCATTGATAATAAAGCTGAAATGAAAGCAATAATAGAGTATAGGATGTGAAAGTACTAATAATACTAAAGTTGAAATGGAAGCAATAATAAAATGTCCCTGTCTGCAAGTTGCTGATCGCTGTAATCATCAACCACGTAAAAATCGAGATTTAAGAATCAACCATTGATCTTGGATTCACTGATCACTCACATGCAATGAATTCATGGGGCCTGCAGAATTCATCTTTTTTCCTTTTTCTCTTCTCATTACTGCTAGAATTACTCGATGATCTTTAGTCGCTTGACCATAAAATTACTTCTAAAATTACTCTTCTCATTACTTCATTACTTCTTTCCTTTGTCTCCTCATTACTGCTACATATTAATCTGAGTTTGCTAGAATTAATTCAAAAACTTTGTATCATTGAATCGTAAGTTTATTGTAATTGAGACTTTAAGTAATGTCTGTAAACCCCAGATAGTGCAATAATCTACTGAGCAATAATAGAAATAAACTAACTATGAAAAGAAATAAAGAACACAGTTGTTTAACGTTAGAGGCGGTTCTAAGAAGGGGTTTCCTAGCCCAGGGTGTTTTTCAAAAAAAATTTCAGTACTTATAAAGTTATTGTTGTTCAGTTTTTGCTATGTTCAGTTTTGATACGTTGTAGAAAAACAGTCATAACTTTGTGCTCGGTATTCCGAATGGCGATTTGTCTTATGAGTTAGAAAAAGGACTTTCTCATCTTTCTAATGGTATATGGCACATCGTCTGGAGATACGTATTTTGGCAGAAAACGGCTCCAAAATTCTGACAGGAAAAATGCCTCTGGACAACAGTTCTGACAGGTTTATTGCCTCTGGACGGTAAGGTGTCTATGGGCCTATTTTGGGCCCATAACTTGGTAAAACCTAATTTACCTTGTAATACACTATATAAAGCCATGATAGTGTAGGAAACCTTAAGAGTTTTAGAAGCCACATTAAACAAAAGTCTAAGGGAGTTTTGAGAGATTTAAAACTTGGAGATTTAAGGTTTAGAGGCTTGTGAAACTTGGGAGCAATTTTTGTTGAAGGATTTCTAGGTTTGTGTTCTTGTAAAGGGTGTGAGAGTGAGTTGTGTGAGATCTCATCTTGTAATCCTTTTGGTGGAAGATAATAGAGTTCTTTGTTTTGTTTGTGGTGGTTTATTCCTCGTGAGGGTTCCACCACGTATATATTGTGTATTGGTTTCGTTTTTCTTATTATCATTACTTGTTTCTTCTAGATCTTGGGTTATTCCGCACTAGGGTTTATTGATTTATTTTCGATTTTCCCAACAATTTGGTATAAAGAGCCTTAGGTTGTAGAAGATGTTGGAAACGAAGTTTTCGAAGTATGATATTAAGAAGTTCGATGGAGTCATGAACTTTGGTTTATGGCAAATTCAAGTTCGAGATTACTTGGTGATGCTCGAATTGGATGATGCACTTGATGGTCCTCCTCTTGTACTAAAAAAAGGGTCAAGAGAGTTTAGGAAACAATGCATAGATGAAAGAAAAGATCGATGATGCATGGAAGAAGAAAGATCGGAAGGCAGCAAGTCAAATTCGATCGTGTCTGGCGAAGAACATCCTAGCAAACGTTACTTTAAAAGGAGTTTCTACTGCAAAAGAACTCTGGGAAAAGTTGGAGAGTTTGTAAATGGCAAAGACGCTCATAAATCGGCTTCATCTAAAGGAGCAGTTACATCTTTTGCGCATGGAGGAAGGTACTTCGGTTTCTGATCACTTGTCAACTTTCAATTCAATCGTTTCTGGTTTAGAATCCCTAGGAGAAGAGATTAAGGATGAAGATAAAGCTTTGCAATTGGTATGGTCACTTCCGGAGTCATATAAGCACTTGGCAACAACGTTGCTTTATGGTAAATCAAAGGTTACTCTTTCAGAAGTTACATGTGCCTTGATTTTTTGGGAAACAGGCTCAAAGAATGGTACGGGTACAAGTAGTAATTCTGGTGGAGCTTTGGTCGTTGCACATGGGAAGAAGACAAAGCGGGGAAAATCATCGTTTCCCGGTAATTGCTATAAGTGTGGTCATCCTGGTCACTTGAGGAAAGATTGCTTGGCAGAAGATGGTGGAACTAATTCGGCAAAAGGTTCCCATCATGCTAATCTAGCGGTTGCCCCTAGCGATGATGACGGAAGGTTTTGTTTTGTGATGTCTACGTCAATTACACAAAACGAATGGTTGCTAGATAGCGGTGCCACAGAGCATATGTGTGCTAATCACTCGTATTTTAGTTGGTATGAGGATTGTCGTGGAAAGGTGTTTACAGGAGGCTCGGGTATACAACTAAAGGGAGGCAGTGATGTTCACTTAAGGATGTTTGATGATAATGTTCTTTCAATCCAGACTGTAAAACACGTGCCGAGGTTAAAGTTGAATATAATTAGTCTATCTAAGTTAGATTCTGCTGGTTATAATTACTCTTACTATGGTTGAGTAATGAAGGTATACCGAGGAAACACTTTGGTCATGGAGGGAAGCCAACGTAGAGGCTTATATGTACTATTGGGAGAAGCAGTAACCGGTCGGACCTTCGAATCATCTAAGTTGAAGGTTGAGGATGCACATTCTCATGGAGATTCTACATTAGGTGGAGTTCAAAGAGTCTGGATGACAAAGAAGTGGGTTCCAAAGGTGGGTAAGTCCAAGGAAAAACTTGGACTTGCATGATCATTATTGATCGGTGCCCAAAAGGGTGGAGTAAAGCAAAGAACTTTGTTGGTGACCTAGAAGATCCGGCTGAATTCATACAATGGTGGCGCATTGGTAGTTTGAATTCTAGTTATGGAATTTGGCGTTCTTTCAGAGTGTCGGCTCAAATTTGAGAATCTTCGTCGAGGTGGAGAATTGTTGTTCAGTTTAATTTTTGTTATGTTCAGTTTTGATACATTGTAGAAAACCAGTCATAACTTTGTGCTCGGTATTCCGAATGGCGATCTGCCTTTTGGGTTGGAAAAAGGACTCTCTCATCTTTCTAATGATATATGACACGTCATTTGGAGATACGTATTTTGGCAGAAAAACGGCTCCAACGTTTTGACATAAAAATGCGTCTAGACAACAGTTCTGACAGGTTTATTGCCTCTGGAAAATAAAGTGTCTATGGGCCTATTTTGGGCCCATAACGTGGTAAAACCTAATTTACCTTCTAATACACTATATAAAACCATGATAGTGTAGGAAACCTTAAGAGTTTTAGAAGCCACATTAAACACAATTCTAAGGGAGTTTTGAGAGATTCAAAACTTGGAGATTTAAGGTTTAGAGGCTTGTGAAACTAGGGAACAATTTTTGTTGAGGGATTTCTAGGTTTGTGTTCTTCTTGTAAAGGGTGTGAGAGTGAGTTGTGTGAGATCTCATCTTGTAATCCTTTTGGTGGAAGATAATAAAGTTCTTTGTTTTGCTTGTGGTGGTTTATTCCCCGTGAGGGTTCCACCACGTATATCTTGTGTATTGGTTTCGTTTTTCTTATTATCATTACTTGTTTCTTCTAGATCTTGGGTTATTCCGTACTAGGGTTTATTGATTTATTTTCGATTTTCCCAACAGTTATATTTTCACCCAATCCCAACTCATACTATTTCCCTTTTCTCTCTTCTATTTTCCTTCCTGGCCCAGGGTGTTTTTGAAAAAGAATTATCAGTACTTATAAAGTTATATTTTCACCCAAGCCCAACTCATACTATTTCCCTTCTCTCTCTTCTATTTTCCTTCTCTACCAAAGCGTATTCAGATGAGTTGTTATGATGCCTCCGAGAGTCTGAGCTCTCCTCTTTCTCTTGAGTGTTGACCTCTTCGATTTTTTATTTGAATGGTGGATAAATGGATGGGTAAATTCGAAATTTTGATTGCTTCTCAATTATGATTATGAACTATAGATTTTATAGTGATTTGGTGATTTCGATTTTCATAATATGTTTTGATAGCTAGTTTGATCACATCATAATTGAATTGAATTAATTAGTTAATTTTTAAATTTCAGTTATCAAATATTGCAATTAGGGTTTTTATTGTTCAAAATTTCATGGGTGATTTAGGTTTTGGTCACCACATTTTAGTATAAATTAGGTTTTGGAGCCGGTTTTTATTTTTATTAGGGTTTGGCCATCAACCGGAACTAACCCAAACAATAATTAAAAAAAGGCCAAAATACCCCTATTCCAGCTCGTGAATTGCAGGAGTGTACATGAAATTTGAGATCCAAAAGTTGAAGAACAAAGATGATTACTTGCAATGTTTTTGCCATTCTTCAATCTCGGTCACACACAAGCAGAAATCTTACAATTAGTATAGAGAAATCCATATTAAACTACAAAAACTTTGGTTTATCTAAATTTTTCAAAACGTCGCAATAAATTATCCAAAACACTCTTGGCTTCTTGAATTCCTGGATCCGTCATTGTGTTAACGTGGTAAAACCCAATCACTGGGAAACATCCACGACCGTCCTCACGACGATAAATGATCCACTATATGAAATACAAAAGTACACTCAATAGTACAATCTCAAATTAACCCAATCACGGAAGTTAATACTTGTAATAGTGCTCTGCGTAGTCTTCTATTTCTGCAATCACTGTAACATCTAAAAAAAATAAAGATAGGGGAAAAAGAGAGAGAAACTGTTGGAGATGGTCTTAGTCAGCTAAATCCAGGGAACTATGTATATATTGCTAGTCCATATTGTTAGTCAATCCTAATGCATGGTGTCACTTGGTATAATTTAAAAATTGTTTGCACAGATGCAATTCTTCTTAAATGGGTGGCTAAACCCACTATGTACAACAGAATCAAATTAAGGTGATGTAGCTAGGGGTGTTAAACGACCTGAACGAGCCGAGCTTTGTATGTTCAAGCTCGGTCCGTTTATAAACGAGCCGAGCTCGAACTCGAGCTCGAGCCCAAATTTTATACGAGCTTTATTTTATGTTCAAGCTCGGCTCGTTTAGCTATACGAACGAGCTCGAGCCGAGCTTTTAACTAGTCGAGCCCGAGCCCGAGCGGAGCTCGAGCTCAAGCTACTTGATTAAATTACACATAAAAGTAGGATTTTATCTAAACGAGCCGAGCTTTGGTATGTTCGAGCTCGGTTCGTTTATAAACGGGGGGTTTAAGCAAAACGAGCCGAGCTTTGGTATGTTCGAGCTTTAGGCAAACACTATGATAAATGGGGGGTTTAAGCAAAACCCCTATGAATTATAGGGGTTTAAGGTGTTTTAGATGGATTGTGTAGATGAAAGACACGTGGTCTTTTGCGCGTCGTTGGATGGGCGACACGTGGACTGGTAGGTGAAGTAAAATTTTCGATTTTGGTTTTAAGAATTTTTACTTTTAAGGAAGGGGGGGGGGGGGTTTAGGCAAATAAGAGTTCTGTTAACGGAGTTAATATTTGTTAGTTAACTTATGTTAATGATAAATTAGGGGGTTACTCAAATATGAGGGGTCAGGGGTAAACTGGGCAACATAAGGTCTAATTTTAGGGGTTGGGGGGTTAACGCCAAAAAAGGACAAAAGAGGGGGTTCTTGCCAAGAGTGACCATAATGTAGGGGGTTATCGCCAATTTTCCCAATAATTTTTTGTTTGTTGTTTGAAAGTATTGAGAATGTGACATAATATTGCAAGGAATTTGAAGGTAGGTACACTTTCAGGGTGATTTAGGTTTTGGTCACCAAACATTAGTATAAATTAGGGTTCACGGATGGTTTTTTTCTTTATTAGGTTTCAGAGATCAACCAAAAATTTAATCATACAATATTTAAAAATGGCTAAAATACCCCTGCACGTGATTTGCACAACTTTTACTAGTACTTTCAGAGATGACAAAGAGTTCATCTGATGGTTCGATCTTAGTCGTTCATATCCGACTATCTTCACATATCTCCAGATTGAAGAAATTGCTCAAGATGACTCATTTATGGATCAAAAACTTGATGAATAAAATGTCCTGCAAGATCACATGATGATAACTCAACAATGAAACTATTACCCAAACATTAAACTCAAGATGAATAAATAAAAGTGCATTATGAATGTAGAAGAAACTCACCAATACATATAATTTATTATGAATTGAGAATAAACTCAAATGGGAATCTTGTATTGTTCAAATTCCCTGAGCAATTCACAATCTTTAATAAATAAAGAGGTTAGCAAGCCATCAAGACAAAGAGTAAGAATACTTTTTCTAAGTCTATTAGCATCCAAGGAAACACTCACAAGTTCTTCCATATTAGCACAACAACATCTCCAATAACCTTAGAAGCTTCTTGTTTCCCTTCTTCTAACCCCATTTTCAATTTGTTCAATTCGACTCAATAGATTGCCTGATGTGGTGTTCCAAGCAAATGAACCCCTTTTCATGATTTCTTCCAATATTTTCTAAATCTTGTTGGTTGAAAAACGATCTTAACCCATTTACATGATTTCTTCCAATAATTTCTTTCAATTTCAATTCGACCCAATAAGTTATCTGATGGCGTGTTGCTTTGTTTGATTCGAGTTGTTGTTTCAAGAGACAGAGTAGGAGAGAATTTGTAAGGTTACTTTCAATGAAATTGAATGAAAGCGGGAAAGAGAAAGAGAAGGGAAAGAGAAATCACCTAATCACCTACTGCCTTCATCATCTTGAAGGTTTGGAAGTTGTGTTGTTTTCTTCTGATTTTTCTTGGTGTTGAAGAGAAATAGAAAGTCAAAAACTTGTTCAGAGAGAAGAGTTTTTCAGGGGTATATTCAGGTATTTTAAAAATATTTCGGGTTTAATAGGATTTTTTCAAAAAACCATCTCTGAACCCTAATAAAAAAACAAACCATCCGTGAACCCTAATTTATACTAAATTTTGGTAACCAAAACCTAAATCACCCATACTTTTGTGGTTAGATTGTCAAAAGGTATTTGGTTCAAAAGAAATATTGAGAAGGGCTTCTATGTGTTCATGCATGATGTACCCAAAATGGTTGAATTGATACAGAACTTGTAAACTGAAATGAGATTCCAACACCTCGAATGCTTACTTAATATCTGTTGTTCTATATCCACAGACTGCTTCAAACTCAATTTGTACAGCCAAGTAGGCTTCCAATCACTTGGCTCCTATTACGATCCTTCGATAGTTGTCTCAAAAATGACGGAGTTAATGTAATGTATATTTGTATACTTTGAAATCAAAGTATACTTTGAAATCACATATGCTTTAATACTGGATTTGCGATAGTTTGTCATCCCTTTTCTTCAATACTAAAAATTGAGAAGCACATACCATGACTGTAATTCTCAGATCTCAAAATTGATCACAATTTAATCATCTTTTATGTGTTATGAAAATAAAAAACATAATGATTTTTCTGTTATATAATTTTGACAGGAATTTTTGTTATAATCACCTATCCTCTCAAATTCAACTGCTGCTCCAAGGAACTGTTGGAGGCTACATATAGCTAGGTGTACCATGATGCCAAGTGAACCCGACTCAGGTTCTTTTGTGCTGCATCTTTTCTTGTGTGTGAAGCTGATCCCAAGGGAAATTAACATGTTGTTTTCTATTTGTGAAGCCATTCAAAGTTGAAAACATGTACGAGGCTCTAGCCTTCCATTTCCCCATGATTTATCTGTTATATAATTTTGACAGAAATGTGTGTTATAATGATCTATCCTCTCAAATTCAACTATTGCTCCAAGGAACTGTTGGAGGCTAGTGAAAGACTCAGGCTCTTTTGTGTTGCATCTTTTCTTTTGTGAGCAGTCGAGCTGATCCCAAGGGATATTAACAGTACAAGCAGGTGTACAGCTTGCCAAAGTGAAAGACTCAACTCCTCAACTCTTTCATACATTAGAAACATTTTTGTGAGAGTAAATGTTTTTGATTCTTCATAAATTAGAAATATTTTTGTGAGGCTTCAACAATTGTTTTCTTTTGTTTGGCTTCCATCGTACCAATTGCCAACATGTTGTTTTCTATTTTCTTTTGATGCATGTTTCGTCACGTAGTTGAAGTACGTGTCCGGTTCCTTAGTGTGAAACCCTGTCAGAAATTCAGTTTTAGTTCTGGACGTTTGTACGTCTCTCCTACGTCCAAACAGTCGAAACACAACATAAAACGTCTTTACGTTCAAAATACGTCCGTAATGTATATACCCATTACCGAGCTCTCTCTTACTCAGAACTCCCAATAACCGACTCTGCACTTGTTTCATCTCTCTTACTCGGAACTTCAATAACCAACTCAGCACTTATTTCATCCGACTTCAATCGAGTTACATCGACGTCAAACTTATTTTCATTGAGCTCACCCGAGCTCAAGCCTATTTCCAACGGCTTGGCCCGCCCGACATGCAGTACAAGTCATACTCCAACTTAGCCCAACTCGATGACTCATCAGCTCGTGTGGCGCTTACATGGCAATGCAGGTTAATGCCAACAATTACAAGATCAAGATCCAATATTCTCCATTATTATTTGTCCGTTATTTTCAGTTACAACATCAATGTGATTTATATCACATGTGCTCAATTGTAATTCCCTATCTATATAAATGGACATATTTCATGTAAAATGGGAGAGCTCTCTAGCTCCTCACAAGCTCTCTAGCTCCTCTCATCTCATATCAATAAAATACACTTATCTCTCCCGTGGACGTAGGCACCATTGCCGAACCATGTAAAATCATGTGTCTACTTACTTCTATTTTGTTATTTGATAACTCGTTTATTTTATGTAAATTTTATGTATTTACATTGGCGCCGACTGTTTGTGATCGAACAAAAGGTTTCGTGTTCTTTATCAACCGATCAATGTTTCTAGAACTCAGAATGAAAATACAGGTTTTGTTGCACAAATTTTTCTTTTTTCTTTTTTCTACTAAAAAGTTGAAATTCTCCTCTTTATACTTTTATTATTACTTGGCATATCTATATTTTTAATGGGCTACAACTATATAAATATATAATATACAAAGCATCACCAATTAATTGCTTTGTGTTTGAAACGTAATGGTTGCTTATTACTCATCATCATGACTACTGTCCATATAACTTTCACCAAAAATCTTAGAATTTTTCTCTGAGAAATGGTTGTAACTGTTGTTATTTACATGACTTTGTTTTGTTTATTCTCATTAGACAAAACATTGAATACATTCTATTACTAATTCCTCAAGTTTACTATCATACATATTGTTAATTTTTACTCATAAGTCAAAATAGAAGTAGAATTATCAAATATGCTCATTATCATTATTACAAAATTTTAGACATAAGTGTCAAATTAATAAAGATATTATCGAGTTATTAGTTTTACTAACAATAACTTTAGCTATTATTTCAAGTGGTCAAATATTGACCAAAACTGAAATATCATTAATGTATGTATTAACTTGAATTTCATTTCGGTTATACAATTGCAATTCAATTAATAATTGCACCTTTTATGATACCATCATTCACATGTTATATGGAATGTAATTTTTTTCACATGTTAATGATGATATTGATTAAAATTTCTTCCTTATATCTATTGCCATATAATTGGCTTTTATTTTTCTCTTAGATCAATAATCACTGAGCATTGAATATATTGTTGTTACACATGCATCATGTATACAACACATGTCTATATGAGAAATGCATTTACCATTTGTCTCTTATAAAAAAAAAAAAAAAATTCTACACAAGAAATTGTGAGCTTGCTTGACACCTTACATTCCTTGGACCATTTACATTGATTGGTCATCCACAATTTTATTTGTTGTGCATATACTGCATATTCCATTTTTTTTTTTTTTATCTCATTTGTCATACCCATGAGAAACTCAGTCATCACATTTGATGTTATTGCTTATACATACTCACTTTCGCGTTAGCAAAACGAGCTCAAATTTAACTACTTAAGTCGACTAAGTACAAATAACTTCATTTGGCTACTCATACTGGGGCTATCATAAACCTTTTATGTGTACTGTACATATCTGATCTACAATTATTGCTTAATAGGTTGTGTAGCTCTCTGTCTCTATGTAAAGGTCGCATCTATTGCTTTTTAAATGTTATTTTTCATTCAATATTGTTAATATCATATTGGGGCTAATTTAAAAGACCTCAAGTACTAATAATTTCTCAAGTCTCAGAAAAATCTTAGCAAGGCCTCGTAAGACCTTCTTTCTACTATGGAGGCAAAATGTAATACTTCAGCTAATTCTACAAGGCATTTAAAAGATTTTGACTTATATGAGGCACTTCGTAAGACCTCGAATGCAGGAACATTTGGGATTATCAAGTCTATCAGAAGCCTATACAATGGACCATTATTATTTCTGTAAATATTATTATTGGCACTCTTTGCTACTAACAATAAATATTTTTGGTGTAGCTCTTTGTATGTGCAGGTCACCCAAATACGACCTCACTATCTATGAGCTACTTTCACACATATATGCCACATCGATCGCTTTCACTGGCTTTTTCATAGGTGAAATTCTAAATGGCGTCACTATGTCATCTATAAAACTCAAAACGAGGCACTGCCCTCTCTCGTTCAAAAAACAAGTTGAACAAGGCATTGCGCCCTTTCGTTCAAAGTTAAATGGAATCTCAAAAAAATGAACAAGGCGTCAGGACCTTTCGTTCAACGAATCTCCAAAAATTGAACAAGGATCAGGACCTTTCGTTCAAGGAGTCTCCAAAATTTGAACAAGGCATTGCGCCCTTTCGTTCAAAATAAAATGGAATCTCGAAAAAATGAACTAGGCGTCAGGACCTTTCGATCTCCAAAAATTGAACAAGGCTTCGGGACCTTTCGTTCAAGGAATCTCCAAACATTGAACAAGGCATTCCGCCCTTTCGTTCAAAATCAAATGGAATCTCAAAAAATTGAACAAGGCATCAGGACCTTTCGTTCAAGGAATCTCCAAAAAATGAATAAGGCATCGGGACCTTTCGTTCCAAGGAATCTTCAAAAATTGAACAAGGCATTGCGCCCTTTTGTTCAGCTGAATCTAACTTTCTTTTCGTTTTCATCCAAATCGAAGTAAACTCGTATACACTTTTTTCCATCAATCTGAATGAAAAGGGGCTATGTATATACCCATTACCGAGCTCTCTCTTACTCGGAACTCCCAATAACCGACTCTGCACTTGTTTCATCTCTCTTACTCGGAACTCCAATAACCGACACTGCACTTATTTCATCCGACTTCAATCGAGTTACATCAAAATCAAACTTATTTTCATTGAGCTCACCAGAGCTCAAGCCTATTTCCAACGGCTTGGCCCGCCCGAGATGCAGTACAAGTCATACTTCAACTTGGCCCAACTCGATTACTCATCAGCTCGTGTGGCGCTTACATGGTAATGCAGGTTAATGCCAACAATTACAAGATCAAGATCTAATATTCTCTATTATTATTTGTCCGTTTTTTTTCGTTATAACATCAATGTGATTTATATCACATGTGCTCAATTGTAATTCCCTATCTATATAAAGGGACATATTTCATGTAAAAGGGGAGAGCTCTCTAGCTCCTCACAAGCTCTCTAACTCCTCTCATCTCAGATCAATAAAATACACTTATCTCTCCCGTGGACGTAGGCACCATTGCCGAACCACGTAAAATCGTGTGTCTACTTACTTCTATTTTGTTATTTGATAACTCGTTTATTTTATGTAAATTTTATGTATTTACACGTAATACAACAAAAAATGTCTAAATGGCGAATGAGCATGTGGCTCAATGGTAGCACCCCTCTCACAAAGTGGAGAGGTTGTGGATCGAAACACGTCAACAGTTGATTGTTGATATAAGTTTCCACACGTAATTTAAAGGAGTAAAGGGCCCCCTCAACCCTGCTTGCCAACCAAAAAAAAAAAAAATGTCTGAATGGCGAAAACATCTAAACCTCTGCTTTTCTAGAGAGTGTTGTTTGTTTGAGTGAAAACTTCATCTTCTTCATTGTATTTTCTTCTTCTTCCCAATCTTTATCTTATCTTCATTGTATTTTCTTCTTCTCCCCAATCTTTATCTTATCTTTGTGAGTAGGTTTGTAAATCTCTATACAATTTTATAGTTGTAACAACCCGACCTATATCACTACCGATATTGTCCCCACTTAGCCACTGCGGACGTCCAACAGTGTGGGATTTTATGGGCAACAATCTGCTTCCCAGGAGGTCACCCATCCTGAAACTACTCACATCTAAACACGCTTAACTTCGGAATTCTTTCGAACTCTGGAGCCAAGTGAACCCAAAAGGCCTCGGTGATAATATATGACAAATCTATACCTATATTCCCAGGACATCCCCCTCTTAGGTGTCATAGAACCCACCCCCTCGGCAAACCACATGCCGACCCGGGGTACTACAATCCCACCACCTTAGAGAAGAGTCGTCCTCGGCTCTGGAATATACAACCCCAAATCTTCGACGTTACATGCCCCTCGCAAGACGAGTACCTGGCGCAACCGTCACCCCTTTACCGGGCCAAGTGCCTTTCCACCGCTCTCTCCCACCCTCGGCAGATGAACCGTCGTCGACTCTAATACCATTTGTAGCTCTGACAGTATGGGGTTTTATGGGCAGCAGCGTGATTCCCAGAAGGTCACCCATCTTGAGACTACTCTCACCCGAGCACGCTTAACTCCGGAGTTCTTTCAAACTCTAGAGCCAAGTGAGCCCAAAAGGCTTCGGTGATAATATATGACGAATGTATACCTATATTCCAATGTCAGGACATCCCCTTTTAGGTGTCATAGAACCCACCCCCTCGGCAAACCACCTGCCGACCCGGGGTGTTACAATAGTGGATTGATTTATGGTCGCGAGGACAACCGTGGATGTTTTTCAGTTTGGCTATGACCACGTTAAAAATCTCTTGAGATCCTAGTTTTGTTTCTCTATCATATTACACTTGTTGGGTATCATTTAGATTTTGAGTACCTTCCCGTCAATTGACTGCGTTGACTAAAACTAAACAAACAAACAAATAGTGAAACGAAGAAACAATCTAGGATTAATTTATTTTTTGCCAACAAAAAAAAAAAATCTTGGAGAGAAGATGTAGCTAGGCATATATATAGGGTTAAGATCAAAATTAAAGTGGCTTCAGTTAAACTAAGCCCTAGTCCATGTGGAAACCAGTCAAAGTTTGATTTCAATTAGAAATCAATTTACTTCTAATATGGAATTCAATTATATAGTGCTTAGGCCCGTATAATGCATGGGCTAGACTTTATATTTGGGATTGGGTCCATTTTAAGTTGTTTTGGATTGGGCTTAATTATGCCCGTGATTTAATCCAACTGGGCTTGATTATATCTTGATGGGTGGTCCACTTTTGAGTAATTACAAATCTACCCAAACTTAATCAAAATTCTCTTTGATTAGATAATCAATTTCAATCTAATTGATAACCTAATTGAAGAGATATTTTCTTAGGGATATTTTCTGCTTTAATAGAGTATAATAGATAATAGATTAGAAACTGTGTATAACCTTTGGGTTATAACTATTGCTGCTTTGTAGCCGTGAGAAAGATAGATGTGAGATTCAGATTTATGATGTAGTGACCAAAACCACGTGTATAACCTTTGGGTTATAACTTTTGCACTGTGTTGTTTTTCATCTTCTCGATATTAATAAAAGTTCCTCATTTTGTCTCGTGGACGTAGGCAAACGCCAAACCACGTAATTTTTTTGTGTTTATTTTTTGTTATTTGCATTGTCTAATTATTCTCAATTGCAGTGTGTGTTATTTTCTATTCGATTATCAACGGTGTTTAGTGGTTACATGCACTCTCGCGAAGTGTAACAGCTTCTAATAAAACAGATTTATAATCTAATTAATTATTAATTTTTTTTTTTATAAGTATCCTTACTACCTGTGTTAGGTTAGCGTGGTCATGCAATACACGGTGATCAAGGACCATTGATCAAGAATCAAGATTACAACCTTCTCTTTTCATCGGATGTGTACAAAACTTCAAAGAATAAGAATTATCTCCTATTAGTAAAACTAGGGGTGTTATTCAAGGCAAACGAACCGAGGTTTGGTATGTTCAAACTCGGCTAGTTTAAAAATGTGTCAAGCTCGAGATGAAGCTCAAACTCTAAGTGGGCTTTGTTTTTGTTGGGTTTTATATGCATAATCAGGAGAAGGGGAAGTTTTTTGTTCAGGAACGTACGAATGGCTTTAGGGCGTTCGTACGTCCAATGTGGCAGACAACTTTTTTGGGACTGAACGTACGAACGTGATTAGGGCGTTCGAACGTCCCGTACGCCAGATCTTTGTTACGTGTTGTACCGTACGTACGTGATTTCGACGTACGTACGTCCTCCTCATGTTTTGTGCAATATGGGCCTGTTTTGAGACCAATTCGTGGCTATTGTAAGGCTATACTATAAAGCCAAATAGAAGAGATACAAAACCTTAACTTTTCTAAGAGAGAGATTGTGAGAAGCCATTAGAGAGTTTGAGAGAACTTTTGTGAGGAAGAAGACTTCGGTTTCTTCGTGAGGGCTTGTACAATTGTCTTGTGAAAGAAAAGCATCATCCTTTCTCCCCGTGGACGTAGGCATATTGCCGAACCACGTATATCTTGTGTCTTGTGTGTGGTTGCTTGTTTATTTTGTCGTTTTCGTTTACTTTCATACACTAGTTCAATCATATTATTTGTGCATTAGTTTCCGCTGCGCACAACAAGTGGTATCAGAGCTTAGGTTAGAACTTGAGCGTCTACAAGGTGTGTGTTGAAATTCCGGTGTGAATTTCAGATTCGTTTGGTGATTGTTTAGTGTTTGAAAGTTGGTGGAAAGATGTCAAAAGAAGGGAGTTCGAAGAGTTCGAAGGGGGAAACCAAATCTGTGGTTTACCATCAAGCAAAAATTGATGTAGAGAAGTTTACTGGCACCTATAACTTTGGTATGTGGAGGTGTGAGGTAATGGATGCTCTATGTCAACAAGACCTAGAAGATGTTCTGGAGGATAAGCCAGAAGATGTGGAAGAGAAGGATTGGAAAAAGATGAACAAACGAGCTTGTGGAATCATAAGATCGTGTTTGGCACAAGACGTTAAATATCTTGTGATGAATGATGTTTCTGCAAAGGAGATGTGGCGAAAATTGGAGGAGAAGTACATGACAAAGACTATCCACAATAAAAATTATCTACTTCGAAAGTTTTATCGAATAGATATGAGAAGAGGTATTTCCATGGCGGAGCATCTTAATGATTTTACCAAGGTAATTGCCGACTTGGTGAATCTTGGAGCAGATGTAAGTGATGAAAGCAAGGCAGTGTGTCTCCTCAATTCGTTACCGGACGAATATGAACACTTGGCTATCACACTTACATATGGAAAAGACAAGTTGGTGTATAGTGAGATTTCTGCAGCATTGTTAAATCATGCGTGTATGAAGAAGGACAAAGAAGAGTCCAAAAGCTCAACACCAGAGGTCTTAGTGGCAAGGGGAAGCTACAATAGTAGGGGTGAGTCTCGTAGGGAGCCGAAGAGGGGGTTTCTAGCAAAAGATGAATGTTCCTTTTGTCATGAGAAAGGGCATTGGAAGAAAGATTGTCTTCAAGCCAAGACAAAGGACAAGAAGAATAACTCTGAGGTAAATATTGCACGTAATAATAGAGATGAAGATGATGGTTCTGATTACTCTTTATTTGTTTCATCCATCGATTGTTCCACTAATGCTAAAGAGTGGATATTAGATTCGGCTTGTACTTATCATGTGTGTCCCATAAGGGAATGGTTTTCTAGCTTTAAAAGGCTAGATAATGGTGCAGTAGTGATGGGGAATGATCAACCTTGTCATGTATTGGGGATAGGTACTATTCGATTGAAGATGTTTGATGGAAAGATAAGAGAGTTGAGGAATGTAAGATATGTTCCTGATTTGAAGAAAAACCTTATTTCACTTGGTACTTTAGAAGCCAAAGGTTACAAGGTAGTAGCTCAGAATGGTGTTCTAAAGGTTATGGTTGGTGCAATGGTATTACTAAAGGGTACTCGACGAAGTAACCTGTACTTCTTGCAGGGTAGTACAGTTACATGTGATGTGGCCATGTCAGAGGCTACAACGAAGTTTGCTAGAGAGACTACCAAATTGTGGCATATGCGATTGACGCATAAATGTGAAAAATCTTTGCAGACAATGACGGAGCAAAGGTTTTTTATGGGTGCTATCGCCTGCAAGTTAGAGTTCGGTGAGCATTGTGATTTGGGCAAGCAGACAAGAGCAAAGTTTGGCACAACTATCCATTGTATGAGTGGAGTTCTTGATTATGTTCACATGAATGTCTGGAGACCTACCAAGTACACAACTTGGAGAGGTAAGTCTTATTTTGTGTCTTTAGTTGATGAGTTTTCTAGGCGTGGGTGGATGTACATCATGAAGCATAAGGATGAAGTCCTAGAAATATTGAAGTGGAAGAAGCTAGTTGAGGCCCGAATTGACAGAAAGATCATGGTATTGTGCTTAGATAATAGCATAGAGTACAAAGATGATCCGGTCTTGCAAGTATGTCAGACTGAGGGTATTGAGCGTCACTTCACTGTGAGAAAGACACTGCAACAGAATAGGGTGGTAGAACACATGTTGTCTATGGCTGGATTAGGCAAAGTGTTTCGGGTTGAGACATGTCATCTTATTAACAGGTTGCATTTGATTGTGATAAGTGGTAAAACTCTTATGGAGGTTTCTATGTTGAAGCCTGAGAGTTCTCAGCAGGTGGAGAACAAGACCAAAGAGGTTTTGCAGTGGGTGGAGATTTGCATATCTCCATATGTTCCAGTGGGTTCTGTATCTAATGTGGAAACTCTTGTAAGGGTTTTGGGTGTTTCAAATTCTGATGACATGACAGATGATGAGACGATTGGAGATGCAGAAAATGGTGATCCTATTGATGAGGGTCCAATTGCAACTAGATTACCTAAGAAGGAAGAAGAATCTCCAGGTAAAGATGTGCACTTGAAGGTAAACGTTTGCATCCTTATGGCCTTGGTGGTGCGATCTGATTGTGTATTAGCTCTGTTTGATGTGAAAACGGTTGTTTTACATGGTGAGCTAGATGAGGAGATATATATGTCTCAGCCTAGTGGTTTTGGAGTTGCAAAGTATGATGAGTTGGTGTGTTTCAAACCATATATTTCACGAGCAGTGGGCATTGTAGGTAGATACATGCATGATCCCGATGTGAGACATTGGGAAGCTGTGAAATGGATGTTCCACTACATTCAAGGTAGTGTGGAGGTTGGTTTGTTAGTTCAACATGGAAGGACTTTGATTCTGCGGTGTGGTGGTTATGTGGATGTTGAGTATGATTGTCACTTTGATAGACGTTGGTCTACTCTTGGATATGTGTTTACATTGGCAGTGAGATCTATCAGCAGATTGTCCACATTACATTCTATGGTTGCTTTGTCTCCGACAGAAGCTTGGAATATTACCGTGACTAAAGTGGTGTATGGGACTAAGTTCTATTGGTTAGAATTGGTCCATATCATTCCTTCGAGTTGATAGTATATCTTGGAGTGAACTACGATGGCTTGATCCCTTAGAAGAAGGGTACGTAGGCAACCATGAGGTGGTGCAGCCGAGGTGGTCCTTCGGGACATGTGTGGGAGTTTGTGACTTGTGATTCTTGGTGTCGGCTTAGATTTATTGAATCTTCGCCGAGGTGGAGAATTGTTGAGTTTTATATGCATAATCAGGAGAAGGGGAAGTTTTTTGTTCAGGAACGTACGAATGGCTTTAGGGCGTTTGTACGTCCAATGTGGCAGACAACTTTTTCGGGACAGAACGTACGAACGTGGTTAGGGCGTTCGAACGTCCCGTACGCTAAATCTTTGTTACGTGTTGTACCGTACGTACGTGATTTCGACGTACGTACATCCTCCTCATGTTTTGTGCAATATGGGCCTGTTTTGAGCCCAATTCGTGGCTATTGTAAGGCTATACTATAAAGCCAAATAGAAGAGATACAAAACCTTAACTTTTCTAAGAGAGAGATTGTGAGAAGCCATTAGAGAGTTTGAGAGAACTTTTGTGAGGAAGAAGACTTCGGTTTCTTCGTGAGGGCTTGTACAATTGTCTTGTGAAAGAAAAGCATCATCCTTTCTCCCCGTGGACGTAGGAATATTGCCGAACCACGTATATCTTGTGTCTTGTGTGTGGTTGCTTGTTTATTTTGTCGTTTTCGTTTACTTTCATACACTAGTTCAATCATATTATTTGTGCATTAGTTTCGGCTGCGCACAACAGTTTTGTGTTCAAGCTCGGCTCTTTTAGGGGAGTTATTTTTCCCACCCAAAATAGTTGTCAAAAAACCCAACTATTAAAAACTTTTCAGAAAACCAGAATCTTATGGATTTACCCTTCTATCCTCCTTCCCCATTCATTTTCTTCTCCGAGCTCTTGTATTCTATTTTGAATCAAAACACATTTTTGTAAGACGCCAGTATACGATCACTGGCATGCATGTACATGCATACAACTACCATGACAGGATTGGGTGACTACCCATAATTATGGATTCTGGAGTTTAAGCCATTTCATGGAGAAATATATATATTTAATTTGCTCACCACCCTTTTAATTTGCTCACCAGTAACAGGAAAAAAAAATTAAAGTTATCAAATAAATTTTTTCAAGATTTCAGAGCCACGTGTAAAAATCTCAGCGGAGTGGGGAGCATGGTGAGCAAAAGGGTGGTGAGCAAAAAATTTCTCCATTTCAAGGTTGGAAGTGAAAGCAATAAGACTTGGATCACATTCAAACCTAGCCATATCTTTTTCTTCCAGGGAAACCCATGCCTCTACTCCATTGCCACATTTCCTGTCCATTAATACAAAAACGTTCTTATATGGAATATTAGCACTTGCCCAAGTAGGCTTTCCCCACCCAAAATCAATTTTATAGAATGGGAACCTGCACCAACTTGAAACTTTGTAAATATCCAGTTCACCTTTTGCAAATGCTTCATTTACTTTGCTCGATGAATGAACAAATGTTGAAAACCCATCATCTGTCAGAAGTTCTCTCACCTGTTCTTCATTCACTTTCGTCAATGCTTCTCGCAGTTGATAACCTAAAGCTGGCAGATCTTCTGAGCTTTTTATTGGTGCTGCTGCCGGTGTCAAAATTGAGAAATTGCCAAAAATATGATCCGACAAAGGTGGGACCATTCTCTTACGCAAATTTACGGCAACCATTGCCTTTGATGCAAGCTTTAGACGCTCTGATGATCTATTTCTTATAGCGCACATCCACAAGAGTGCACAAACTGCCTCCACTCTTGTTGGGTTATATAAATTTTTAGAACATTTTGCTTTCAGTAAAGCTAAATTTGAAGCATTGAAAACAAACCGCTTATTGACAACCTTTTCTAGTATTGGACTGTCAGTTGTACAACTATCAAGCGGTGTACCTGTTTTGGGAGGAAATAGTGATAATATGCTGCACTGTGGACGAAGAAAATCCTTGTCACCTCTAGCAACGGCAGCCCAACCATTGACGAATGCAGTGAGGGACGAGACATCAGCTACTTTATGTGATATGCATACACCAAGTGTCATTCCTCCACAATCAAATATGTTCATTTGAATGGATAGTAACACTTGGCCCAAAGCCCTGAAGTTGTCACTTGGAAGTAACTGGCAGCACTCACTGCCTATAGGGTTGTTGATAACATCTAACAGGTCACCATTGACATGAGATACATAAAAGTTGACACCCTCATCGTTACAGTCGATGAAGTCATTATTGTTAAGCCTTCCCGCTAATGGGTAGAGGTGGCTTAAGGTCTGATAATGACTTCTTTAGACAATCCAACCGCCCTTCACCATTGACTTTGTCGTAGTCAGTGGCAGTGTAGAACAAAATGATAGGCACATGAACTAAAGGTTGATACTGATCTAAGAGGGAGAGGCTAAAAACTCTAAGGTGAGGGGGTGTTGGGGAGGATGGTTTGATAATTTCTTTCGAGAGAATCTGAACATTGAGCGTCATTTCCTCGCTTAACTTTGATGAAGAATGAACAATTTTTAATACTGTTATGCTCAGATGTATACGGAGTTAGGCAGAATTGACATTTTATACAACAAATTGCTCAGTCATTTTTTTAATGAGATTGATGTGATTATAGAATATAGATCACATATTTGATATTGAGATTTACCAAATAATGATTTGATTGGGTAATTACTAGCCAGAATTACTGTATATCCCTATGTAAATCTCAAAAAAATATAATCCCATCAATATCAATACGTAATCTACTGCTAGTGCTTAGGCCCCTGCAATACACGGACTGGATTTGATACTTGTAATTGGGTCCACTTTAAATTAATTTGGATTGGGCTTAATTATGCCCGTCCAACTGGGTTTGATTATAATCGTAATGGGTGGTCCACTTTTGCTTAATTACAAATATACCTGAACTTAATTAAAATTCTCTTCTACTAGACTATCAATTTCAACCATTGTTATCAAACCCAGCCCGGACACCAACCCAGTGAGGCACTGAGTCATTGGGTTAGTGGTTTAACCACTAGTTCAACTGATCGGACCAGTCAAATATTAATAGTTAAATATATTGTTAATTTCTTGTTTGTTTATTATTTAAAATTAGTAAATAATTTTTATTAACACTAAATATATTTTATCATCAATTATTATGAGTTTTTTTTTTTTTTCTTAAATAGTCAATATATAAATAGAAAACTAAGAGTTTGCCAAATTACAAGATAGAGTGTCCCTGTCCAACTGGTTTTGCAACCAAGTGGGTGGAACCAAAAAGGAAATAGGGGCCAGAGAGTTTTTATCTCTATTACAAGCTAAGATATGGGCTAAACAATTCCCCTCCCTATTACAATGCATAAAAAAAACTGAAGTGAAGTAAACAGAAAGATTTTTGAGCTCATCAAGGATATTGATTGCGTTCCAAGACACTTGTAGTTACTCCTGTTAGATAGTTTGTTGCTGCCAGATTGTCAGTCTCTATCTCTACAAACTTTAGTTGCTTGTTGATTCCCCTCTTGACTGCTGTGAGTAGTCCAACACATTCTGCATCTTTAGCTGAAGCTGCATAACCACACTCAATTATTATGAATGTATTGGTATAGAAGCACTGCTTGTGTTCTTAAGTCACAGATTCGATTCTTAACAATGTATATATTTTTTAATTAAATTCAGACTTAAACCAGTTATGGGTCATCGAGTTTCATAAAACCCGGTAAAACCCGGCTGATTTTAGTGGTTTAGAACTGGGTCATTTATAAATACGATCTACAGACAACCCAGGTTGGTTAAGACACCGGGTCACTGGTTTTCCGGGTTAACCCGCCGAGCCGGGTCGGATCTGATAATACTGATTTCAACTTAATTGATAGCCTAATTGAAGAGATCTTTTGTTAGGGGTATTTTCTGCTTTAATAGAATACAATAGACTAGTACTTTAGGACCGTCCGATGAATGGTATTGATATTGATATTAATGTGATCATATATTTTCATTGGGATTTACATAGGAACATATAGTAATTGATTCCTACGAATGAATGTAGTATGTTGCTCCTTTTGTCCCAATCACAAAATGTCGTGTTATTTAATTTTTATTTACATAATGCCATATAACTTTATTTATGGGTGTAGTTAATCCTAGTGAACCAGATTAGACACATGGCACTTTGTGCTCAGATGTAAATGAATTAGGGAGAATTACCACATTATGGGCCCAAATTGGGCCCTTAGACACGTTACCAACAAATTGGTCAGTATGTCCAGAGGCAATAAATTTGTCACAACTGTTGTCCAGCGGCAATATCTCTGACAATTCCATATGTAGCCTAATTTTCATAACCTGTCTGAATTCTCCAGCGGCATTTTTTTCCTGTCAGAACTTCAGAGGCAATTTCTGGCATATTACTTCAAACCAGAAGACCTATCATATATATACCATTGGAAAGCTAGAATCCTCTACTTTCCAACCCAAACGACGAATTTGGATTCCAATAATCGAACACAAAGATATATCTTTTTTCCCACATCCATACACACAGAAAACCCAACCGAAAAAAGAAAGAAAGAAAGAAAGATATATCATTTATTTTTAACTAAAATAAGAAGAACCAGTCTCCAAGTTAACAAGGGACAAAAGGCTTTTTTTTTGGAAAGAGATTTTTGGACATACCCCCCATTTGAAAGTCGAAATTTGAGATACCCCCATTTGAAAAAAAAATTTGAGATACCCCCAAATTCAAGATGTGGTGTTATCTTAGCCGTCCATCATAATCCATCATAAAACTCACCTACGGCTGTAAAGGTCTTCTGTTTTGAATTGGGGGTATCTCAAATTTTTTTTCAAATGGGGGGTATCTCAAATTTCGACTTTCAAATAGGGGGTATGTCCAAAAATATCTTTTGGAAATGAGCCTGTGGCTCAATGGTAGCACCCCACTCACAAAGTGGAGAGGTTGTGGGTTCGAAACACGTCAACAACTAGCTAATTGTTGATATATTTCCACTTTTAATTTAAAAGGTAGGGGTCCCCTCAACCCCGCTTGCCAATAAAAAAATAAAAAGTTAATAAGGAACACATGGCAGCATAATAAAAACCCTTTACCTATCTACTTAAAAAGCCTTTTAGGCTAGCACTTCCCAGTGACCATCAATACCCCTATGGAAAATTTATCTCTCCCCCGACTAAAAAATTTGATATGCCAATCGAAGAGAATTGCAATCCTTCCAATAATTAATTGTGTAATTTAGTAGATATACATATTACCCATATTAATGAGCCTATTATAATTTAACACCTATATAGCATAGGGCCCTAGCCCACTTCAAACACATGTAATACCCCAAAATTAGTTCATGATCCGTACTATTATTATTGTAGCACTCGACTAAAGGAAGTAATGTCTATGATCTTTACTAATCGGTTAGTCGGTGCCACGTATCGGTTAATTTTGATTTACTTGTATATGGTTATCATTCGAGTTTTAAATTATTAATTATATTCATAACTCAGTAAAAATTACAAATTAATCTAATTTATTAAATTTTATGAAACAATATATTATTTTGAAACAAATTTGGGTAGTTTTTTTTAATAATTTTTTACAAGATTTCACCCGTTAAAATTACTCATAACATTTTGTTAATTTTATGATATTTTTAATTATTGGGCCTCTTGCACATAAATAAAATTCCAGCCCATAAATAATATTGTTAAATTACGTTAAAACATTACTTAAACGGTTTATATTAATTTACCAAAAAAACATGACTAAAAAGGTGTTATAGTCAGATTTGTGTTACAAAATTCTAAATCTCAATTCTCATCAACTGGAAAATATCCCTTAATATTTTTTCATAGGAGTTCACCATAAAAATTATTAATTTTTCTCATAATATTTTGATAATTTGATTATCTTTTTAATTATTGGGCCTCTTACTCATAAATAAAAATCAAGTCTATAAATAATATAATATATTAAATTACGATAAAACCATTACTTATAAGGTATTATGATTAAAAAGGTATTACTAGTCAGATTTGTGTTACAAAATTCTGAAACTCAATTCTCATCGACTGGGAAATACCCCTTAATAGTGAAGCTCAACTCTCATCAAAGGTGATCAATGACTAGATATTATTTGTTTGAACATGCTTGTTGATTGAGTGACACATGTCCAATAACTTTTGAAAATCATATAAGCTCATGGCAGGCACATATGGGGGTATTTTGGACATTAAAAATATTTTGGATGGTTTTTTCTCCTGGTTTGACAATGTGTTTGCAATCTGTAATTTCCATCCAAAAAATGCAATGACTACTTTTGAATTAAAAGAGGAACCAAAGTCTAATTTCTATCCAAAAAAAAATGCAATGTCTAATTTTGAATTAAATCACCCATCTTAAAATGGTACCTATCCAGTTTATTAATTTGTTTCAAATCAAACAATTCTAATTTTTTTAATTTGCTTCAAGTCACCCATCTTGGAATGTCTTTTTGATGACAAGGATGGAAAACAAGTAAACAACACTGCTCAGCCTGAGAGGAACAGGTTTTTAAGACAACATTATGATCAGGCTGATGAATTTTTTGTAGTATGCAACGGAACTGATAGGAAATTTTTTTCCATCTTTGACGAAAACTGTCACATTTTAGCACAAACAGGGGTTTGGCAACAAAAGAAGCCAGGAGTCAAGATTTTAATGGCCATTCTACTATGAAATTCATCTTCCAAATTTTAACACCATTCTACAGAGTTTGTTTTCTTTTGGGTAAGCTTTCGTCGGTGAAGTTACAGGGTTACACCAGATGGGAAAGTGACTGTGTAAGCCTTGGATCAATTTTCCTTAGTATCATGGTCATGATTTCGGAATCCTTATGTATGGTGTGACTTGGTCTTTGAACTTATTGGTTTCCACAGATGCAATTCTTCTTAAATAGGTTATTTATTTAGCAGCCTAAATTCAAAAGACTATGTGTACAACAAAAGCAAAGGTGATGTAGCTGAGTTCAGATTTGCAGAGATACTCTCTGAAAAAACCAGAAACACAGGTCTAATGTAGCTGATATTATGTTAACTTACATGCAAATACAAGTGTACGTAGGAACAGATATTATCAAACACAGCTTATATATAGGCAACATGGAACAAGAATGGATAAGACTCTAAAGTCCAAAGGGAAGTTTACTTCTCTTTCTGTCTTCTTTTCATCCTTTTAATGTGCTTCCAGGCAAATTGGAAACATTGGTGCAAAAGAAATTTAAGTTTTCAACCATTTCTCTTGATGAGCTGAGGTCTTTAATTCCTTATATAATCGATGAGGGAAAGAAAGGTTTTATTGCTAAGACTGTTATTACGTCGATTTCTGAAGTGAGAATGATGGGATTAGGTGGTACCGGAAATGGCCTCCCAATCAGACAGAATTCTGGCTAAGGAGAAAGCAAGCCTCAATTGTAAAGCTCCTTTTTCAGAACAGCACCAACTCTGGAAATGTCCAGCCAAGACCAGGCCTGGCAGATCATAATATCATATCCTATGGTAAGAAACTGATAACTGCTTAATTCTATGGTAAGACGCTGAATTCTCTTATCTAGTTTCTTCTCGTACTTGAGATATTTTGGAATGTAAAACTTATTACAACCACTTAATACAAGTTTACAAATTACAACGCTATATTTTTTCGAAAGATTAATTTGCCAATATACCACCTTTTTTGTGTCACGTTTGGCCAATACATCCCATTAGTACAAAATTTCCTTTTTTCACCTGTTTAATAGTTTGACTCTGTTACAACAAACAGTCAACTGCTATTGACTCAGTCAAATCTCTTATTTGATCTAATTACACTTGAATTTGAAAATACCAAAATTAGCCCGAAATGGTCTGTTTGTTATCCATCAATTCAATACTCTCCCCAAGCAAACTTTGTCAGAACTTTGCAAATACCTAAACTTGAATGGAGTGTGTTGTGTTTTAAGGCCCTAATTCTCGGTGGCTTTATGACCACATTGTTTACTGTAGGCAGATATATCAAACTTCAAAGTTCAAACTTAGGCTCTACAACAATGCAACACAGTTTTTTTTTGTTTTTTTTTTTTTGGTTCTTTACTACTACTACTACCAATCTACTACTATAAATACTATAGGAGAATGTGATGAACATTTGGTCATTTGGTATACCAAAGTTTGATACCGCAAGTTTGTTACAAATTAATTTACAGAACAATTTACAGGCAACATATAATTTTGTTGTTTGGAATAAGATGTGATGTTAAGGTTTTATAAGGAAGAAGAAGATTACCCAACGACTAGTAAACTAACGGCTACAATTAGATCTATCAAAAACTAAATTGACGGCCTAGATTTAGTCGGAGTGCAATTTGGGTTTTTTCGAATTCAAGGGTAATTAGGTAAATTAAAGGGTTTGACTGAGTCAATATCAGTTGACTGTTTGTTGTAACATAGTCAAATTGTTAAACAGGTGGAAAAGGTAAATTTTGTACTAATGGGATGTATTGGCCAAACGTGACACAAAAAGGGGGTGTATTGGCAAATTGACCATTTTTTTAACGGGCTTCTGTTTCTCCAGGACAGAAACAGATTGAAAATATCCCAAAAGGGCTTTGAAGTCAACAAATTCTGGACTAAAATACCCTCCCTAATCATAATATGATCATAGGTCAAATCATATATAACAGATATGATACCCTGAACAAAACTATAAACTAAACCTAGGGAGTGATTAACCCTAGTGAGAAAGGGCAAAGTAAGAAATACACAAGAACTTAGCACTACGATTAGACCTAAAATTAGAAGTCTTTGTCATTTTCAGTAAGTCAACAAAAAACTGCATATTTTGTTTAATAAGATGGTTTAATAAGATTGTCCTTATGAAGGGTTGACTATAAACAACAGATTGTTCTTCTCACCTAGACTGTCATTGACTCTTTCCTTCTCAAAAGTTACTTATTTTTTAACCATGTATTGTGTATTGGGGATTTAGCTATAATGAAGTCTCGAGAAACTTTCACCTAGCTTGTGTGACCCTTCTCTTATAATAAATTCTTAGGGTTCAAAATAGGTCTATTTGATTTATATAGTGTGTTGGTAAACAAGAAATTATTTCATTTGCAAACCCAAAATACATAGGACTGAAATATTTCTGACACTCTTTCTGCAATTTTCTTAAGTAATCAAATATCACCTAAGCTTTCTGCATCTTCTTTGCAGCAGTGCCAGTGCAACAGGAAGATCAGGTTGGAGATGTCCTTACATTTGTTTAGCTGGAAAATCTCCATGTTAGCAGCATCGGTTGTTCAAGTCACATTATAAGAATCGCCAGTGCAGAATCATCAATAATCAAAAGATCAAGAAAGCTAGCGCAATGAATGTGAGTTTCATAATGAAAATATTGATGAAAAGTAAAGTTCATCTTCAAAATATTTGAAGGTCAATAGGTCATTCTACCTATGACTTTCCACAAAATTATCTAAATCAAGCCTTGTTCCGGCAGAAATTATATTACACAACCTTATGCAATTATTTAAGTTCCATCTACTACTAGCAATCTTTGATTTGAACGTAGATATTGCACTTTAATGACATTTTCTATGTGAAGTCACATTATAAGAAGGGTGATTTAGGTTTTGATCACCAAAGGTTTATACTAATTAGGATTCGGAGCTGGTTTTCTTTTTTATTAGGTTTTGGCCATCAACCGTAAACTGAACCAAACAACATTCTATAATGGCTGAAATACCCTTGCTAGAATTTACACGTGATTTGCACTAGATTAACTTTTAGATCTGACAAAGACACGTTGCACACATGTGACGACCGATCTACCTCGTCCAAATCTGTTCGTCCATAAAAAACACTTCAAAAATCTCGAGGCAAAATTATTGGAAAATTGGTGGCAGTACACCCAACTTGTTTCTATATTCTTCAAAATTATTGGAAAATTGTGGCAGTACACTTCAAAAAAAAAAAAAAAAAAAAAAAATTAATTATTCACATTCATATGGTTCAACAGTAGGAAAACCTTCAATAATTTTTTTTAATTCAACAATTTCATGTAATTGCTGTGATTTCTTCTTCACACTTAAGATTTGTTATAACTCTTCTGAAAACTAGTATCTATGGATAAATCTCGTTCGTCAATTGAATTATGAAAACCCCGCTCGGTTCGAATGTTTTTCGATTAATTCGAAGACTCAGACAACAATTCGAAGAAGTAATTCAGGTTGAATTAGGCAAGAAAATGATCGAAGAACAGATCTAGCTGAGAAACTACAAATAGTGCTAATATAACAGTTGAATATTCAAACAAATCAAACAATATGCAGAAAGTAAATAACACACAGAAATTTTTAACGTGGTAAAACCCAATATGGGAAACGTCCACGGTTGTCCTCACGACAACAAATAAATCCACTAGATGAAAAGAGATGTACAAACCTATCAACTACCTGCAATCACTGCGAGTTGACACTACCGGTTATCTCTAACACCTTGACTTCACCAGAGCACCTTGATGTACGCACAAGACACTCGACTTCTTGATGAACACACAAGAAGACTCGAAGCCGAACTATGAAACAAGCTTACACCAGAGTTCCTTGATGAACACACAAGGATACTCGACTTCTTGATGAACACACAAGAAGACTCGAAGCCAAATCACTATTCAATAATTAAGAAGAAGATGAATGGGGAAGAAGGAAGAAGAAGATGAATGGGGAAGAAGAAGATGAGTTCAATCACCAAAAACAACCTTAAACAAAACCTAAACAAACTCCAAGAATAAGACTTCAATTGGACGGCCAAAGAACTGACTTGTTCTTTGGAAGAGAAACCCTATTTATACTTAGGGTTGAAAACCAAAGAAAATGGGCCAAATTAGTGAAAACCCTCATTGGACGTACGTACGTCGATATGACGTTCGTACGTCTCCATACGAAAATACACCTGCTGCCTGCTGCGACGTACGAACGTCCTGTAAAGGTACGTACGTCCAGAATTCAAACTAACTTGCTGACATATGATACATACGTACGTCCTTAAGCAGTACGTACGTCCTGAACCAAAAAGCACACTAATGACACACGACGCGAAGACAAGGACGCGGGACGACGTGCGTACAACTAGGTTTTCTTAACAATGAACTCAAGGCGAAATAACCAAGGACACTTTGTCACAAAATTGATGTCAAACCACTTCGTGCCGGTTTCACTAGCAACACAAACACGATGAAAAATTGAGGGTTTCTTGATTTGAATGTGTTGTGAATAATGATATCGATTTAAATGTGATGGGGTTTCATCATCTTGGATTAAAGATTGAATGAAGAAAATGAGAAAGTCATTTTGCAAAAAAAAAAAAAAAACCTTGAGAAGAAGATGATGGGGGTTTGGGAGGAAGGCTTATGTTTTAAGTTATCACCAGTTATCCATGTGAGTGTTCAGGGTTAAATTTAGGTATTATAATAAAAAATTTGGTTTAACCCGGTTTTTTTAGTGGTTGGTTAAAAATTAATAGCGAAAACCTAATAAAAAAGAAAACCAGTTTTGAACCCTAATTAGTATAAATTGATGACCAAAACCTAAGAAATGAAATGTGATAAATGTGATAAATGGTGAGCTCTCCTATACAATATCAGTTCTATCGCTAAGCATATGACCACAGCATTCTCGGAATTAGCATAACTCACATGAAGAGAAAATTAGAGTTGCACACTGGTTATCAATAGCATCGTTGTTTAGAGTTACTCTTTTTTCACGGTTTATTGCCTGAAATTGCCCATTTGATTTAGAGAATTAAAATCCAAGTTATCGTTGAGATTCATGTAAATAAGCTTCACAGGCAATAATATCTTACTTCATTGATCTAGGACTATCATGCTAAAATTCTCCATATAGTCAAACATATAACTATAGAAAAATACAATGGGATGTGTAGAAATGTTGCACATTATAAATGAATTTGATTAGACTCATGTGAAAAAAGGCATGCACTTACAGGTTACGTCCATCCTTGTAGAAACGTCGACCTCCAAAGTTCTTGGTTGGGTACTTAACAGCATGTCATTGGCTAATTCCTTTAGTTAGGAGAATATGGCTAGCATTAGCCATGATGCAACACTCCCCTTGAGTTGGCTCTCGTATTCTGAATAGTTACAAATTACTGCAATAGTTATACAACTATTGATATCATAAGTTTGAGATTAAAAGAGAAAACTTACTCCAATCATCAAAAAAGAAAGGGTTAGACATCAAGCCAAAACATCACAACCATAAAACAAGTCTATAAGACAGCTCACCAGAGAAAAACAGAGTTAATCTTCGAACAAGTCACAAGAAGATTTTGAGACTTAACCATTCAAGCATCAGCATCCAGAATAGTACCCTCGTTAATAACTCGGGAAACGCATGGGTTATCAATCGCACTCTCATTATCATTCGCACTCTCATTATCATTCGCACTCTCATTATCATTCACCATGTGCTTACCTCCCTGGCCGTCCAGATCCTCAAACGGTCCAGGTCAGAACTCAGATGAAACACCCTTACCCTTAATAGAGTAACGAACAACACAATTTCTAAACCAAGGAGTAGGCTCAGAGACTTTTATGGCCTTTAGAAGGAAGAAAGGAATAAGTGGAGGAGGTTCCATCAACTTCAGTGCACCAGAAGAAGACCTTTTCTTGTTCGACCCTACAGGTAGCTTCGCCAACGAGGTCGGTGGAGTTACGACCTGGGGGCTAGGAACAAGGTCGGAGGATTTCGAACTCCCACCAGATCGAGGTTTGTCGGTCGGACCAGATTTCCTCATCGCAGCAAGAAAATTACTTCTAATCACCCTTCTTCGTTCGACCTCGTCCTCAACAGTCTTGCGACCTCCTTTCAGTGTAAACAGCTCAGTAAGATGAGGTAGGGTTGAAATTTTGCGATCGTTTTTCCACGATCCAAACACGTTCAGAACAGCAGCAACAGAAGACAACAGAAAAAAGATTGTTTGGTCGAAATAACTCAGTAAGAAGACGAGGTCCTAGAAACCTAATCTCAACATTTTCTAGACCGACTAGACCATACTTCCGGCGAAAATCCTTATGCCTCTTCACATATTTTTTTATTCAGAACTCGATGAAAACTATTATCCTCACCCTCTACCATCTCATCATCAGAGCTATCTTCCCCATGCGGGCCACTACTACCAGGGCTATCCACATCCAACTGGCGCTCCTTAGGCCTTTCCAGCGTACTTCCCACCTGCAACAGGTGAACCGTCATCAACTTTGATACCATCTGTAACGCCCCAGGATTTCGTCCTCGCTTATCCCGGTGTGTCGAGCACCATACCGCTCGTTAATGTCAATATTGTCCCCATTTAATCACTGCGGATATCCAGCAGTAGAGGGTTTTGAATCAGGGCCCACCCATGTGGTCTACCCCAAAAGGCCTTGACATTAGTTAGAGTATGGTTAAGCTCTATATACTACCAATACAACCACTTCCTTGGCAATCTGGAACTAACACCAACTCATGGGTGTTACACTATCTTTATCCCTCACCTTTGTTTCAGCAACTCTTCAAGTAAAGAGCTATGCTACATGTTTTAGTTTATTTTGTTGGGACCGTGAACTTCAGTAGATGTCATTATAAGCAACTTTATGTTGCTTTTATGTTATTCAAGTTTAACATCTAATTCTTCTTACAACAAATTCTGATCTTATAAACTTAGTGACAATTGTCTCCGAAAATTCAAAACAGGATAGCAATAACCAATTACCCCCAACAAAAACGGAGTTGCTACTAATTCAGCGAAATGGAAAAATAACAAAAGCTAACCGAGCAAGCCTATATATTCCTTTAAAAAATATCACCACTTTTGACGTGAAAAATGACCAACGATGTTGTCAATGGAAAATGATTTGAGTGTGGGATAGTCAACAGAAACTATTTGCTCCAAGATACACTAGACATAGCACTGGAATAAACAACAAAAAGGTGAAGCTGGTTTTACATGTTCAAAGGAAGTTTTTTTTTTCCTTTCTTTCTTTGTGCATGCCAATAGCCATATGCAAACCACACTGTGCCCTTCAAAAATACGAACTTCATTGTCTCCAAAGCCAATTATGTCTCGCCAACATGTCAGTGTTAGAGAAACAGGTCTGACAGGTTCTGTCAGACCATTTCCTTGATTGAATGAACTAAGTGTGTAAAACACTTAGTCCCACATGAGTTGTGGGAAGTGAGTAAAGATGTATAAATACAAAATAATAACACTAAGGGTGTAGCCCTTTGGGTTACCAAGTTTTCGCGCGATAGCGCAAGGCTATACACTTAGTGGTCCACCACGCGCGCGCCGCCGCCGCCGTCCGGCCGGTTCGGATCGGGATCGGGAGCTAACTTATCTTTTTGGTACAGGATCATGTTACATCTTTGCCTTAACAGATATGTCTTTTCAAAATGAAACAGTACGTCCCTTGGGCTTTAAACGTTTCATAAGTCAAGAGAGTTGCACCTGTTGAGAGAAGACGTTCTCCAATAGGTGTGTGTCTGTTGTGAACAGGCACGACTTAGCCTATAAATTGCGTGTTGTTCTGGCCAGTAAACTAACAATCTATACAGACTAAGTCTGCTTCTCTCTCTCTCAATCAAAAGCATTCTAAGGTTCTTCTTGTTTGTTCGACAGAACTCTGCCTATTACAGTGCAGTCTAGGCAGGGTACAGAACAGTTGTATCTTGGGAGACTATCGTCCAGTACCTGTGTGCACCAGTAGCAGGGACGTAATATTGTCTTAAGGACATTGCTTCGGCAAGCCTCTGTTCATCTCCTTAATCCTTTTATACTGTGTAGTAAGTGTTACTGTATTCGTGAATTCAATTAATATTTTATTTGTTTTCTGTTTGAGTTAGTACCTTCTTTATTTCTGTAATTCGTGTATGTTACATTCCTGAGTTCGTACAATATAATACCAACAGACTTAAGACAATATTAAAAGTTGGTTTTTGTGTGAAATAATAGGAAAATGACGACCAGTTCTTCTTTGAAGACTACTGAAGTGTCTGATCTGACTAAGATCAAGATCATCACTCCTCAAGACAAGCCAGAGAAATTCAAGGGTGTGGATTTCAAGACATGGCAGAGCAAGATGTTGTTCTATCTGACCACCCTCGGTTTGGCAAAGTTCTTAACAGAAGATACTCCTAAGCCCAAACCCGGTCAGACTGCTGAAACAGACAAGGAAGTGTTCCAGGCTATTGAAGCATGGAAGCATTCTGATTTCCTCTGTCGAAACTATGTTCTGAACTCGCTTGATGAAGTGCTGTACAAGGTTTACAAACCTATTGTTACTGCCAGATTACTGTGGGAGGCTCTGGAAAAGAAATACAAGACTGAAGATGCTGGTCTCAAGAAATTTGTGGTCGATAAATTTATGGACTACAAAATGATTGATTCCAAGTCTGTTTCTGATCAAATCCAAGAACTCCAGATCATATTACATGAAGTCCATGCTGAGGGCCATGTAATTGGTGAGTCTTTTCAAGTGGCAGCACTCATTGGGAAACTGCCACCTTCTTGGAAAGATTTCAAGCATTATCTGAAACATAAGCGAAAGGAAATGTGTCTGGATGATCTGATAGTGCGACTGAAGATTGAAGAGGACAACAGGGGTACTGAAACCAGAAGTACGTTTGAGGCTAAGGCACATGTGGTGGAGACCTCAAAGCAAAGTAAGACTTCCTCTAAGAAGAGGAAGAAGAATCAGTCCAACAATGCACCCAAGGACAAAGGTCAGAAAAAGTTCAAAGGGGGCTGTTTTGTTTGTGGTAAGAAAGGTCACTTGGCCAAAGATTGCAGGCACCGCAAAGACGAAAAAGCTCCTGAGGCGAACATGACTAACATATCCAGGGAGATTGACAACATGCACCTGTCTGCGGTGGTTTCTGAAGTGAACTTGGTATCTAATACCAAGGAATGGTGGATAGACACTGGGGCTACCCGTCATATCTGTGCTGACAAGAGTCTCTTCTCTACCTACCAGAAGATGGAGCATGAAGAAAAGCTCTTTATGGGCAATTCTGCAGTTTCAATGGTTGAAGGATATGGGAAAGTGGTTCTGAAATTCACTTCTGGACACAAAGTCACTCTCAATGATGTTCTCCATGTACCTGACATCAGGAAGAACCTCGTGTCTGGTTCTGTCCTTAGTAAGAAAGGTTTCAAAATGGTCTTTGAGTCAGATAAGTTTGTGCTGACCAAAGGTGGGATGTATGTGGGAAAGGGGTATCTAAGTGATGGCCTCTTTAAGGCGAATGTAGCCGTTGTTGAAACCAACAAGGCAAAAGTGTATTCTGATTCTATGAATAAAAATAATTCTTCTTACTTGCTTGAGTCACCACATTTATGGCATGACAGATTAGGTCATGTTAATTACAGAAAAATGAAGAAACTAGCAAGTTTAGGATTAATTCCTAAATTTGACATAGAGAAAACACATAAGTGTGAGACTTGTGTGGAAGCAAAATTTGCTAAACAACCTTTTCATTCGGTTGAGAGAAGTACTCAGCCACTAGGTTTAATACATACTGATTTATGTGATTTTAAATCACTTCCAACACGAGGTGGGAAGAAGTATTTTATCACATTTATTGACGACTGTACTCGCTACTGTTATGTATATTTACTTAACAGTAAAGACGAGGCTGTAAGTACTTTTATAAAGTACAAAACTGAAGTTGAAAATCAGTTAGATAAGAAAATCAAGATCATAAGATCTGATAGAGGGGGTGAATACGAATCACCATTCGTACAAGTCTGTGCTGAAAATGGAATAATCCATCAAACCACAGCACCCTACTCACCTCAGCAAAATGGTGTTGCTGAAAGGAAGAACAGAACGTTAAAAGATATGATTAATGTCATGCTTATAACTTCTGGTCTACCTGAGAACCTGTGGGGGGAAGCTCTACATATGTCTAATTACATATTAAACAGAGTACCACACAAGAAAAATGAAACCATTCCATATGAGCTATGGAAAGGACGACAACCCAATTATAAATACCTTAAAGTGTGGGGGTGTCTGGCCAAAGTAATGGTTCCTCCACCCAAGAGAACTAAACTTGGGCCTAAAACAGTTGATTGCTACTTTTTGGGTTTTGCCCAAAACAGTAGTGCATACAGATTTTTGGTATTTAAATCTGAAAATAGTGACATAAGTGTTAACACTATTATTGAATCTCGTGATGCTACATTCTTCGAGAATGTCTTTCCTCATAGGAAAGATCATGTAGATAAAACTCCAAAACGGACACATGAGGTGTTAAATGAACCAGATGACAATTCAGATGAGCCTGAATTGGAAGAGCCCAGACGCAGTAAAAGGGCAAGAACTTCGAAGTCATATGGACCAGATTTCTTAACTTATATGTTAGAAACTGAACCTAGGACGTATAAAGAAGCAATGTCTTCTCCTGATGCTCCACTTTGGAAGGAAGCAATTGCAAATGAGATTGAATCCATCCAAAGCAACAATACCTGGGAATTGGTTGATCTTCCACCAGGAAGTAAAACCATGGGATATAAGTGGATATTCAAACGAAAACTGAAACCAGATGGTTCGGTTGATAAGTATAAAGCTAGACTAGTAGCAAAAGGGTATCGTCAAAAGGAAGGATTAGACTATTTTGACACATATTCACCAGTAACGAGGATAACATCAATTAGAATGTTAATCGCAATTGCAGCCATATTTAATATGGAAATACATCAAATGGATGTTAAAACTGCATTCTTATATGGTGACTTAAAAGAGGAGATTTATTTGGAACAACCAGAAGGTTTTCAAGTCAAAGGAAAAGAAAACAAAGTGTGTAAACTGGTTAAATCCCTCTATGGTCTTAAACAGGCTCCAAAACAATGGCATATAACCATTAATGGAGTCATGATGAAGAATGGGTTCCAAAGCAATGAATGTGACAAGTGTGTCTATTTCAAGAAAGTAGGCGAGGCTTACGTCATTATTTGTTTATATGTCGATGACATGCTCATTTTCGGGACTAATAATGAAGTTATTATGTCTACGAAAAAGATGCTCAAAAACAACTTTGAAGTGAAAGACCTAGGTGTGGCAGATGTTATCTTGGGAATTAAGATAATTAGAACACCTAATGGAATTGGACTATCTCAAAATCACTATATTGAGAAAATGATAGAGAGGTTCAAACATCATGGAATTAAAAAGACAAAAACACCTTTTGTTCCAAATATGGTGTTACATAAAAATCATGGTCCTATCATTGATCAACTCGAGTACTCTCGAATCATTGGTAGTTTAATGTACGTCAAGAACTGTACAAGACCAGATATTGCCTATGCAGTTGGTAAACTAAGTCGGTTCACCAGTAATCCAGGCCGAAAACACTGGGCTGCTCTTCTGCGAGTATTAGGGTATTTAAAAGATACACCTAATTATACCTTACACTATGGAAGATATCCAAGTGTTGTTGAAGGTTATACTGATGCAAATTGGATTTCTGATTCAGGAGAATCCAAGGCAACCAGTGGGTATGTGTTCACTTTGGGAGGTGGTGCAGTATCATGGCGATCTGCAAAACAAACTTGCATAGCAAGATCCACAATGGAATCTGAATTCATAGCTTTAGATAAAGCAGGTGAAGAAGCTGAGTGGCTTAGGGGTTTCTTAGAAGACATCCCATTATGGCCGAAACCTGTGTCGACCATATGTATCCATTGTGACAATCAAGCAGCTCTAGGAAGAGCTCAAAGCTTTATGTATAACGGTAAATCACGACATATACGTCGTAGACATAATACCGTGAGGCAGTTACTCTCACATGGAGTCATCTCCATTGATTTTGTGAAGTCAAAAGATAACCTTGCGGATCCATTTACTAAAGGTTTATCTAGAGAGAAAATTGACTGCGCATCGAGGGGAATGGGGCTAACGCCTCAATAACCACGAGTTACCTTATACGGAAACCTAACCTAGCGACTGGAGATCCCACGGACTAGGTTCAACAGGACAACCAGTTCTGAGTAACTCACCAGGAGCACTTGGGAGAATTTTCTCTATCCCATTCCCATGATGCAACAAGTGCAACCTACAGTGTCGTTCAGGCTAAGCTATGCTTTTAATGACGCCTATATCTTGTGAAATACAAGTGGGGTATAGTAGGATACCCTTAAATAGGAGCGGTCACCTATGTTAGTGAGAGCTGGGTCGGCTCTATGAGATTTCTTAAAGGCAGAACATCTCTAGTAGCACTCGCAGAACCTAAGATTGTTCAGGGCCAAAATGAACACAACCGAGAATTAAACAAGAATCGGGATAACATTGTGCATGGCTTATTGTCTTGGTTTACACCAACAGCTGACAGTTCAAGATGAAATATTTCACT
Organism: Aquilegia eximia; assembly: GCA_023053565.1. Lineage (NCBI taxonomy): Eukaryota > Viridiplantae > Streptophyta > Magnoliopsida > Ranunculales > Ranunculaceae > Aquilegia > Aquilegia eximia. Next base: position 17,286,293 of record JALIGU010000005.1, read on the forward strand.
GATTAGCTAAGTAAATCCGATAGGTCTATGCTACGGAAGGTTCAAAGTGAAATATCTACCTATCCCGAGGCAATGTTGTTCCAACATACTCTTCGAAGAAGCTTTTTTGAGAATGTGTAGACAGATTTCATTCAATGTGGGGGATTGTTAGAGAAACAGGTCTGACAGGTTCTGTCAGACCATTTCCTTGATTGAATGAACTAAGTGTGTAAAACACTTAGTCCCACATGAGTTGTGGGAAGTGAGTAAAGATGTATAAATACAAAATAATAACACTAAGGGTGTAGCCCTTTGGGTTACCAAGTTTTCGCGCGATAGCGCAAGGCTATACACTTAGTGGTCCACCACACACACGCGCGCGCGCGCGCCATCATGTTACATCTTTGCCTTAACAGATATGTCTTTTCAAAATGAAACAGTACGTCCCTTGGGCTTTAAACGTTTCATAAGTCTGCCAAGAGAGTTGCACCTGTTGAGAGAAGACGTTCTCCAATAGGTGCGTGTCTGTTGTGAACAGGCACGACTTAGCCTATAAATTGCGTGTTGTTCTGGCCAGTAAACTAACAATCTATACAGACTAAGTCTGCTTCTCTCTCTCTCAATCAAAAGCATTCGAAGGTTCTTCTTGTTTGTTCGACAGAACTCTGCCTATTACAGTGCAGTCTAGGCAGGGTACAGAACAGTTGTATCTTGGGAGACTATCGTCCAGTACCTGTGTGCACCAGTAGCAGGGACGTAATATTGTCTTAAGGACATTGCTTCGGCAAGCCTCTGTTCATCTCCTTAATCCTTTTATACTGTGTAGTAAGTGTTACTGTATTCGTGAATTCAATTAATATTTTATTTGTTTTCTGTTTGAGTTAGTACCTTCTTTATTTCTGTAATTCGTGTATGTTACATTCCTGAGTTCGTACAATATAATACCAACAGTCAGCTACTACTTACCAGTGAAGAGAGTTTCCATTTTGTGTATCGTAGGCATCTTTGGCGACAGAGCACCTATGAGCGTTTCGTCTAGATGGGCGACAAAATGTCCTCATGCAATTGTTCATTTCTTTATGACTAGATCCTTGGTTGTAAACAGGTTCAAAAACAAAAGGGAAAAGTATTAAAGAACTAAAAGGAGTCAGCTGAGGTACACAATACTGTATGTAAAAGTGCAGATTACCAAGTTGCATGAGTAGTAACTATAAAATTATCCCATAACAATTTTACCAATCAACTTCTAACATTTCGAGGATCAACTAACATAAAGAATGGTGGTTACAATTACATCTGAATAACAAGATGTAATAGCCTATCATGTACACCTACATACATACTAAATTACTAACCAAATATCCTAGCAAATATATTCCTTGAAAATTCATCAGCTGACCTGTCATAGTGTCACATAATCAGCTAATCAGCTATGGCCCATCCCACAGCTCCGGAATGTACCTACATATGTCAAGCAATACCATATAAGCGTAGATGATTATGTTTTCAATCAGTAAAGATGGAGATTTCATTTTCAGCATAAGAACATATATAGTAGGACGAGGTTACTAACGAGTACAAGCATAACACCAAGAAAATATATGAAGTAAAAGAAAAAGACAAACAGATGTCCATCAACCCACTTACCTATCCCTACATACAAACAAATAAATTTGATACCACAACGACGCGATCAAATGGGATGCCTAGCACCTCCTTCAACAACTTACACCAGTAATATGATGGCTTCTGACAGAACAAAATATTCTCATCAAGTTCCATTCTACATGCTCTAAGTCCCTCCTAATATTTTCGAACCAAATACCCTATATAACGCCAATCAGTAATATAAACACCCTCAAAGTACCTCCTAAGTCTTAAGCCAACAGCCACTTCACAGTAATCCTGCCTAATGGACAATACTTGCAATATTGTAGCGCATCTCTAGCATCCCACTTGGCATTTTTCCTGGGTCATCAGTGAGTATTGGACACTAGGGAGCTAAAACCTTGTCACACTGCTTCCAAAACTCCTGACTGCCGCCTGGCAAACTTGAGTGGGCAGGAGGGGAGACGAGCTGCACAGCAGATCTGGGTGTCAGACAGTATTGGTCGACTAGGCGATGCCAGCTATCCCACCAATCCTTATTTGTGTTGCCATATTCTTCCTGGCTTACTGCCCCTTTGTTTGGGTAACCAGAACCAAGCACTAATCTGTCAGAATCTAAGTCCCTACTCAAAGTTAGCAACCCCGCTGGGGATGAGAGTATAGGAAAGAGAACTGTCGTCAATAACCAAAGGAGAAAGATAGCTATTTCCCAAGATGAGAGAAGATCATTTGAATGACCATCCACCACCTTAAAGAAGGAGACAACGAGCTCTCAGGCCATGGTGAAAACATTGCTCTCGGCGTAGAAACCGCCATAGCCACAGCTAAACATTCTAACAACAAATGGCAGTTAACCGTTCTTCGAGGATACATGACCTCAGAACACCAAAGCAAGGCAATTTTCTCTAGAAGAGAACACCATCAATTGCGATGAATATACATTGTCCTTCACCATGCCTGCCATCTCACAAACCATATAGTTCCAATCAAGACCCCTACCTACTTGGTAGGCAGATTTTTCTTTTTCCCCAAATTTTACAAACCACAAAGTTATGATAACCATTTTCTAACACCTTTTGACATTTTTTGGGCGAGATGAGTTAATGTAGAAGCAATTTATTTATATATAAAAAAAAAACGTAAGCTCCATAAAAAAAAAAAAATAAATAAATTATAATGATAGAAAGTAACTACATACTTGCGAATGAGCCTGTGGCTCAATGGTAGCACCCCTCTCACAAAGTGGAGAGGTCGTGGGTTCGAAACACGTCAACAGCGGATTGTTGATATAAGTTTCCATACGTAATTTAAAAGGGGTAGGGGTCCCCACAATCTCACTTGCCAACCCAAAAAAAAAAAAAAAAACTACATACTTACCATTTTACAATGTGGTCCTCTCCAATATCATCGTCCTTCCCTTCATCTCCAATGTCAGTCCCCAAGTAAGTACCTGACTTCAACTGAACAAGCCAATGTCAGTCCCCAAGTAAGTACCTGACTTCAACTGAACAAGGCTGGCTATGTGAGTGACTATGCTTTCCTTGACAAAACAATCAGTTTCAGATATACCATGAATCTCGAGATTCCGAAGTGTTTTCTTCTTTGGGTTATACAATACTAGATCACTGCCAGACTTCAATAGAACCTCACCATTCTTGTCAAAACACATTGGCCTTAACTCTTTTTGCAATTTCTTATTAAATTCATATGGCCACTTATAACGAACTGCTGCTTGAATAACCATCAATTTAAACCAAGACTCCTTTACACCATAATTCTTCATCACCCAAATCTCAATCCCCGAACCAAAACCCTTACAAAGCAAACAAAGTTGTCCTCCCAAATCTCCAATAGTTATATCATTCTCTTGATCCACATCAATAGGTTTTAGAACATGTCGAAAACACTCTCTCTTCAATATCAAACGCAATAATTGTTTGAACATTTTCATTCTTAAATTGTGCTACCCAATGAATACTTCCATTTAAGAAAATCCCAAACCCTTTTGTCTTGGAAATTATACAAGGAATCATAGAAATCGTCAAGAACGACGCACTCTTCACCGAGTAAACATTCATAGCAGAATCATAACTTAATGAATTAACAAAATGTACCAACTTATAATCATCATCAATATAACAATACCCAAACCCGTAAACATCATTCCGATTCAAATCAACTTGTTCACCAAACTTCACAATCTTATATTCCCTAGTACATGGATTCAATAAACATACTTCATTCTTTCTAACCAAACAAACTATACCATTATAAGAACCTAATATTCTTGAATAAGGAAAATTATTTGGTTTTAATGGGCATTTGATTTCAATTGAATTTTGCTCATTATTATTATTATTACTAATATAATACATATGTATTTTGTAATAATAAGCTAACCATGCATCAGGGGTTTCAGGAGTAATTTGATTTTCATCAACATCAATTTGTAAATTGAATTCTGATTTACAAGCAAAAAGATAATTCATGTAAATTGAATTCTTGATTGAATGAAACAGATGCATTTCAATAAACTTGAGATCATAAGTTAATTCGCACCATGATTTGCTTACACACCGGAATTTTATTAGGGTTTTTGCAGGTAATCTTGAGAGTATTTCCACTATCACTTCATCTGGGATATTTTCCGCCATGGAGTTTTTTTTTGTTGAAGGTTGTTTGAAGAGAAAACAAACCCAACTTTTGAAAGAAAAAGAGAAGAAATATTGGGCCTAACAAACTAACTAAACCAAAGCTCAATATAATTTTGCAGAGTAGTTATTACTAGTTACTGCAATGGTTGATTTGTTGGTAACACTGCATGCAAAAGATCGATATCACGATATCACGACTCGATGATATGATAGGTTGTGTAACAACAGTTACGCAATCCACCACATTGTCCTACAAGTTCTTCCTTGACTTGTGCGACAAACCCATCAACTCGACTAGAGTGCTATGGCATAACTGGAGGAGACTGTCATCTGGGTCTCCGTCCAATATACTGTCTAGGTGCTAGACAACTGCGGTCTGCAGGAGCAACGACCCAAAAAATGTACAGGCCATAACAATGAAGGAAATGCTGTCAATGTGGTAACAGTTGTAATAAAAGCTCATGTTTACAGCAACGGTACGAGCAATTAATATAATATAACCCCTGTTGACTGTTGTAAAGTCCAACACCTACAGGCGGCATCATCTATATATTCATCTGTCATCTGAGTGTTCATTGCCATGCATAGACACACTTCTAGCCTGTTAACAATATGTGACTGAGATTGACAGTGATTTGAACATGTGTTTGAAGAGAACAAACACTAATATATATACCACCTTAGTTACTTACAGATTCCATCTTCGATCTGTTCTTCGTGTAATCATGCATGTGTTCATCCTTCAGAATGAACAAACGCTACATACTACTCACGTACTCTCAGCTTTCTTTTTTTGTTTTTTCGTGAACACGGGAGGAGATGTAGTGAAGGCTATGAAGCTTGTCGACATTGTAAGCCCTCTTTCCTTGATGAGCTCAGCTGGGTCCTTCAACTGCTTCAACGGTAGTACCTGCAATGACCACCGGACAATGACCGGTGGATAAAGCTCCAACGATCAAGTCAGTAAGCGGCTAGGTTTAGAGAATAGGTTTTAGCAAAGAATGAACAGTTACCTTTAGCGAACCATAACGTGATCCTTTTATAGCAATATTCACCGCCTTCCTTGAACCGTTGGATCCTCCTTTGCATCCTATGGTTCTCTTATCTCCTACGTGTTTCATTCTCCATCACATATTATACAGTGAATGCTTGACAGCCAGACATCACGTGCTCTATCCGTGATACTCTAGAATGTTCTGAACTCCGATTGGGTACTTCCCAGTTTGCTCTCCTTATCTAGCTCCTGTGTCCTCAATACTCCACCTAGCATGGTTTGGTACTTACATCGCCCCTCCTTTGACCGTCATCTATATTTCTTAGATGGCGGCTCAAAGGCTTTTTCTCCGCCTAAATGTAAACTCCTTACGATGACGGAAAACTGTCATAAGTTCTTTTCATTATTTAATCTATCACCTGCTCCTCACGTGCCTTAGGCTCTGCCTTATCCCTATCTCTCCAGCTATTCATTAATTGCGCATGCTCTCGAGTCCCGAACCTCCTACGCGTGCCTCTTTTGCTCTTACCTAGACGCACTTATGATTTTAACTGCTGTCCTTTCGCTTCCCAACGCTATTGTCTTGTCACTATTTTACTTCTTCCCGTAATACCCCTGAGATTATCCTCATATAAATTTACAACCTTCAACCTAATTCTTCCATTTGCCTTTCATCTTCTTCATTCTCCTCCTCTGTTCATCTTTCTCTTCAGTCTTCACCTTCTCTACGAAATCACGCACCGTCCAGTCCCCTGAAAGTTCGATTCTCGTCTTTATTTCTTCCTCCGTCGACTAATTCAGGTTATTCTCTTTTCCTTATTCTTGATTTTAATTTTAGCCATTATTAGATCTAGGTTTTCATTTTTCTTCTTCTCGCTATATACTCTGTACTTCGATTGCCGTAAATTTCCAAATTATTTTTCTTCTCTCCTTTCCTCCTCTAGGAGCCACCCTGTATACGCCCCTAATCTTTCTTTCTCTACGATTTTGGTGAGCCTTTCTCTATCAAAATGGCTTCTTATCAAAATCAGAAAAAGAAAGATTCTTCGAGGAAGACAGTTGAAGGAGGTCAAGGTGATGGCGGTGTTCACCCTTCCCCTTCCAGTTACTACCTTGATTCGTATGTGCCCAGCGCCTACCCTTATAGACCTGACTTAGATCTGCTCTGTGAGCTATACGACATTCCTGAAGACGTAAAAATTTTCAACTACAAACATGCCCTACGCTTTGCACATCACGAATTTAGCCGCCAAGATGCTATTATGGTGACAGCCCACCAAATAGCTTTTGGTTGCCGGTTTCCTTTTTCTGATTTAGTTCGTGATGTACTTAATTTTTACCAAGTCGCCCCTGGACAATGTATTGGTAACTTTTGGCGTATCTTGCGGGCCCTAGACCAACTAAACAATGAAGGAACCACCGTTTCCCTTGCTGATATACGTCAATGTTATTATCTTCGGGTTTGCGAAGAAAAATGTGGTCAACCTTATTACTATTTCGTCAAACGCCCCGGCAGGCGGTCTATTATTGAAAAATTGCCGGAAAGTGACAAGGAATGGCCTGACTTTCCTATGATTGTCTTTGGTAACTTCGGGGGAAAAGGACTTGGCATTTCTAACCCTTTAAAATACTGGCAGTTTAATCTAGGAGGTTTCTTCCTTACTTTTTCTACTTTGTTCATATATTAACATTCCTAGGATGAAAATCCTTTTGATAGTGTCTGTCTAACTCTTTTATCTGTTTCCTATCCCAGAGGTTCGCGGTGACGGCAAAGCCTTAAGACCCCGCAAAGACACCCCTTAGGAACCTTTGATAGGGTCTGGAGCTGACGGTTATTCCGTCATTCGTGAGCTTACTTCCTCAAAGAAAGACGGTACCCCGATCGTTAAGGATCTTGATCTAGGGGAATACGTCTTACCCGTCTGCTGCCACAAAGATTATCTCAGGGATAAAAAAGGCAGGTCTTCTGCTATTCCTCCTACTTCCCGATCAACACAAAGGAAGGGTAAAGCTTCTGCTGCTGCCGCTACTGAGTTGGAGAGAGAATCTGATGATGGTGGAGATAATATCCCTCTTCAGACGATCCTAACTAAAAAGAGAACTCGTGAACCTCCTTCCGCAGTTTCAGCGCCATCCGAGAAGAGGAAGCAAAAAAGAGTAACTGCCCGACTTCCTCCTTTCTTATCTGCTCTTCGAGTTCAAAAGATTGTCAGGCACTGTAGTCGTGATCTTTCTTCTTCTTCAACTGAAAGTTCTGATTTTCAGGCAGTCCAAGGTGAACCAGAGACATTGCCGGAATCTCCCGAAGCTCACCTGGCGCGCTCAAAGCAACACGGTCCTTCCATTCCTAGAGTGAAAAGGGCCAAAATGGCAGAAGCTCCTTCTCCTCTACCGGGATCCCCTTTTGCTTCCTCCAGCGACTCTCTGGGAGAACCCAGACAACCAAACTTTAGTGGAATCAAGGTTTCCTTTAATCTTGATGAACTTGGGTTTGATGGTGGTCTCCTATTTGAAGATACCGGTGTGGATAATCTCGCCCAACCAGGTTCAACTTCTCATCCTTCATCTTCTCCCCTTAAGGAATTTTCCATGGCTCTCCTTGATCCCAATGAGCCCCCTATTATTGGTGCGTTGCCTCCACCACTTCCTGTTGATCACGAAATTTTTGATGTTGCTACACTTGTTGCACCTATTCGTGAAGCACCTAAGTATACCCGCCATCGTACTCTTAATTACTCTTCATCTGGATCAGGTGACCAAGCCGCAGATGGCCAGCAACTCTCTCCCACCCTTGATGCTGAGATTAATCCGGCACCAACTGCTGACAAGACTTCTACACCTCCTGCTGGTGTTACTTCCCAAGGTCCTTTTTCATTTTCAGAGTCTGTACCAGCCTTTGACCCTAACAAGGTTGGCTCCTCTTCTCGCGGTAAAGTACTTGCTGACTCTCCCTCCCCCCAGTCTCCAAGCCAGACTCCAGCCGTTCCCTTTCCTCGTGATCCCTCAGCTTCGGCTTTTGACAATGGGGCAACTGCTTTCGCCGCTATCTACAATTCTATTCTTCCTTCTGATCAAGCTAAAATTGATCAGATGAACTTTGGTGAGGACCGAGATACAGTTTTCCGTGGTCTAGCTCTCGTAAGTCTCCCATCTTCTCCTTTTTTTTTTTTTTTTTTTTTTTTGCACTATAACTTTTCTATTAAATTGTAGGTTAACGGTCTCGTCGTCAAGTCTTTTTCAAATGCTTCTAGGCTGGAAAAAGAAAAAAAAAGTATTGTAAAAGAGAAGCACGATCTTACAGTGGATAAGAATCGACTAGTTCGCGAGAAATGGGCTCTTCAAGCCGAGATCGAGCAACTTAAGATTCAACTGAAAGAAATAACCGCGTCTCGTGATGCTGAAATCGAGAAGAATCGGAAAAGGCTTGAGGGTGAACACCGTGAGCGCGTTGCTGCACTTGAGGGTGAGCACCGTGAGCGCATTGCTGCACTTGAGGGTGAGCACCGTGAGCGTATTGTTGCACTTGACGCTGCTCATGCCACCGCGGTAGCAAAGTTTGAGGGGAAATGGGCTGACAGCTTAGTGAAAATAAATGAACTCGAAGCCGCACATGATGTTGACTATCAGCAGTATCTGGCCGACCTACGGGAGCAAAGAGAAACTCTCCTGGCTGATTACAATTCAAAATACGAGGAGATGGAGGCGAAATTCAAAGAGCAGCTTGCCATGCAAGTGAAGGCTCAAGTGAAGGAAAACTTAACCGCTATTTCTTTCTGCCAAGAAAATGCGGATAACGCCTCCTAGCGCTTCCACCCGAGACCCCTTGCCTTGAGTTGTAATTCGATTAATTTTAAATTTGACGAAAGTCTTCCAACATTGTAAACTTTTATAATTGCTATCAATTATTGTTATCTTCTGGTATTGGTTTCTCATGTGCTAACATTAGGCTATACTTCTACTGATCCCGTCGTCACGGTTCAGCAAGTGCAACCCCGTTAACACATTAGCACTATTGCTCTTCTCTTTTAGAGGCACCCCACTGTATTGTCTAAATCAAACTCAATGGGGAAGAAATAATCATATAGAGACTTTAACATTTAGTTAACGGCTTGCCCCGCCAAGTCTACACTTATGTTATTTCCCACCAACCTTAGTTGGGTTTCTTCTATGCCTGACCTTTGGCCTGGTCTCAGACAATAGTGCTATATATATATAACTAGATAAGTCAATAACAACAAAATCTTATATTTTCATTGAAATTCAAACAAATCTAGGTACATACTGACTACTCTTGTTGCTCTAATACATCTCTGCCCTCTAGGCATAGTATTTCTTTAAATTGCTGATACTCCATGGCTTATCAAGAGGGGTACCGTCTTGGTAGGTTAAGTAGTATGCTCCATTCGCTCCCGCCTTGTCTATCACAAAAGGCCCTTCCCAGTTTGGCTCTAGCTTGGCTGGAGGCGGATTCTGTTTTCTTAGCACAAGATCTCCTGGAAGAAGGCTCCTTGGCTTGACTTTTTTGTTGTAAGTCCTTTCTAGCTGCCGGTGATAACTCTCCAATCTCATTATTCTTCCCCAGGTCGACTACCATCCTTCTAGTTGTGTTCACCAACATTTCTTGAGGGATAACAGCTTCCATACCGTAGGTGAGAGAAAATGGAGTTGCCCCTGTAGATCTTCTCGGTGTCGTCCGGTAGGCCCATAGAACTTCCCAAAGATTCTCATACCATTTTTCCTTCTTATCCTCGAGTTTCTTTTTCAATACCTCCAGTATGGCTTTGTTTGATGCTTCCGCCTGCCCATTTCCTTGCGGATGAAATGGTGTTGCAAAGAGTTGCTTTATGTTATAACTTGCCAGAAACTGTTTCAACTCCTCTCCACGGAATTGAGCATCGTTATCTGCTACTATAGCCCTTGGTAAGCCAAACCTGCAGATGATGTTGGTCCAGATAAAATCTTTGACATCTACCTCCCTGATCCTTCGTAAGGGTTCTGCCTCAATCCACTTCGTAAAGTAATCTGTGGCCACAATTAAATACTCTCTTCCCTGTGACTTCTCCAGTTTCCCCACAATATCAATTCCCCACATCGAAAATGGCCACGGATTGCTTACAAAGTGAAGGTTTTCAGCTGGGGTATGTATTAGTCTCCCATGAATCTGACAACCATGACATTTCTTGGCATAGTTGCAGCAATCTTTATACATACTCGGCCAGTAATGCCCGTGAATCATTATCCTGTGTGCCATGGCCCGTCCCGGTGAATGACTGCCGCAACTTCCATTGTGACATTCCGCTATGACTCCTTCTGTTTGGGATGGGTGTACACACTTCAATAACGGTCCAGTTGGTGATCGCCTATACAGGTCTTCCCCTATCATTGCATACCTTTTGGATTGCTCCACAATCGATCTAGCTTCTGCTTTCTCTTGCGGAAGAGAACCACCTTTTAAGTGGGTTATGATTGGGTCCATCCAACTTGCTCCCAAGTTCTGAATGAGGTTGACAGTCACTTCCTTCACCTCTATCATTGGCTGAGATCTTTGCATGAACGTTATAGTCTTGGTTGAATTCTCTTCTGTTGCCGTTGCCAGGTAAGCCAATGCATCAACATGTCGGTTCTCTCCCCTAAACAGATGTACAATATCAACTTTCGAAAATTTCGCCACACTTTTCTTCAATGCATCTAAGTACTGCATCATCTTCCCTGTTTGAGCTCTATATGTTCCGTAGAACTGTTCCACCACCAACTTTGAGTCCGTAAGAACCGTCACTTCCTTTGCCTCTAATTTCATCATCACTTCCAGGCCTTTCAGTACTGCCTCGTACTCTGTCTCATTATTGGTAGCCGGAAAAGTTAAGTTTTCTGCTATCTCAATCTTGGTGTCTTCTGGCGTTACCACTACTATCCCGATTGCTGATCTTCCTTTATTTACTGATCCGTCTGTGAATATCCTCCACCCCTTTACATTCTTCCAACCGGTATCTTGAGTTTCTAAAGACGCCAGTTCTTCTTCCTCCTGTATTTCTGCATCCTCGGCTATATCCTCAACTGGGAAGTCTGCCAAGAAATCCGCTATCACTTGTGATTTTTCCGCCTTCTTAGGTTCATACTGGATGTGATATTTACTTAATGAAATTGCCCATTTTTCCATTCTCCCAGAACGCTCGATTTTTGGCATCACTTGATTGAGCGGGAGGTTTGAAACCACTGTCAGACTATAGGCTTCAAAATAAGGCCTTAATCTTTGAGCTGCGAAAAGTAAGGCGAGGGCATACTTTTCCACTCTTGAATATCTTGTCTCTGGTGAAGTCATCTTTTTGCTGAGGAAATAAACTGGACTCTCCTTCGAGGCCTCTCTTCGAGTTAAGACTGCACTCACTGCAATGTCCGATACTGCCAGATAAACATAGAGCGTCTCCCCTGGTGACGGCTTTGATAGAACTGGTGGCTTACTAAGGTATTCTTTCAACTTCTGGAAAGCTTCTTCGCATTCCTCATTCCAGGTAAAGGATAAATTCTTTCTCAAGAGCTTCAGAATTGGCTTGCATTTATCTGTAGATCTTGATATGAACCTTCCCAATGCCGTAATCCGACCAGCAAGCACCTGTACTTCTTTCTGTGTCCTTGGTGACGCCATATCTGTGAGTGCCCTGATCTGCTCTTGACTAACCTCTATCCCCCTCTTTGTCACAATGTAGCCAAGGAATTTTCCCGACTGTACCCCAAACGTGCACTTTTCTGGATTGAGCTTCATGTTGAATTGCTGCAATGTTTGAAATGTTTTTTCCAGGTCTTTTAGATGATCCTCCGGCTCCTTGGACTTGACCAACATATCATCAATGTATACTTCTATTGTCTTCCTCAGCTGATCTTCGAACATCCTCTCTACCAGCCTCTGATAAGTAGCTCCTGCATTCTTCAAACCAAATGGCATTTTGGTATAACATAAAGTTTTCTTACCAGCATAGAAGGCCGTTTCCTCCTGATCTGGACCATATAGAGGAATCTGGTTGTAGCCAGAATAGCCATCCATGAATGACAGTAACCCAAAGCCTGCTGTTCTGTCCACTAGCTCATCCACCCTTGGCATGACGTATCTATCTTTTGGACATGCTTTGTTTAAGTTTGTGAAGTCTATACAGATCCGAACCTTTCCGTTTTTCTTCAGAACCGCCACTATGTTAGATACCCACTCTGGATACTGAACTTCTCTTGTTATTCCAGCTAACTCCATCTTCTCAATCTCTTATTTTATTGCCTCCGCCAATGTAGGTTTTATTGTTCTCACTTTCTGCGCAACTGGTTTGAAACTTGGATTGACATTCAACCTGTGACATGCTACGTCTGGATCGATCCCTGTCATATCATTCATAGACCAAGCAAATACATCCATATTATCTTTTAAGAATTGTAAAAGATCAAACTTCACCTTCTCATCCAAGTTGGTTCCCATGTAGGTGATCTGCTGATCCCCTACCTCATTGAGGTTGACGGGTTCCGTTTGTTCTTCTGTCTTTAGCACTTCACGCGGGAACCCGTCACCCTCCTTCTGTCGTTGCTATGCAGGGACAGCTGATGGCCCAGCACCTGCTGTGCCATGCCTCATACTTTTTACTGTTGCTATCTTCAAATTCTTGGCCATAGCCTGATTGCTCCTTATCTCATATTGTCCATCTTCAGTCGGAAAACGGATCTTCTGATAGTAACTTGACGGAATTGCCTTCATAAGATGAATCCACTCTCTTCCCAAGATTGCATTGTACTCTGTTGGAGCATCTATGACCACAAATCTCGACATGACGGTTCTGGTGTGTGCTGTAACCGGTAAGACTATCTTTCCAACTGGCCGCACTGCTCCCCCATTGAATCCGTAAATGTCTCCAGGTGAATTTGCCAAGCTACCTCTCTCCAGTTTCATTTGATCCAAGCCCCTGGTGAACAGAACATCTACCTCACTTCCACAATCTACTAACACTTTCGTGACATTCCAATTTCCAATGAGTATGGAAATGACCAATGGGTCATTGTGTGGTGTGACTACTCCTTTGAGGTCTTCCTCTGAAAACCCAATCGGCTCACTTTGATGCACTGGTCTGCCATTTCGTATGACTGGAACGGCTCCGACTGTTTGTAAGTCTTCTCTTATCTGCATCACTCTTCTTATCTTCCTCCTGACCTCGTTCAAGGATTCTCTAGCTCCTTCTAAGATCATGTTAACGGTCCCTCTGACTTGAATTTCTGTTTTGTCTTCCTCCTTGTTCTTTTCCACTATAAACTCTCTTAAATGGCCCTCCTCCATCCATTTCCATATCAAGGATTTGAACTCATAACAATCTCCAGTAGGGTGGTTGTAAGTCTGATGATATTCACAGAATGGCTTTCCCCTGACTGTTCTACATCTTACCGACGGCTCCTGGAAATACTTTCTTCCTCTTATTCTCTTCAAAATTTGATCCAGTGACATTGTGAGTTGCGGTAGCGGTTTCGGTGGTGTCAACTTTCTTGGTGAAATATCTCTATCCTCCCTCCTTTCTCTTTTGTCGTGACCTCTCGATCCATCTTTGTTCCTCCTAGAGCCGGAATCTCTTGGCGGCGAATCACTTCGTGAGCTAGCTTCTCCCTTTTTTCTTTTTTCCGCCACCGAGTTAACGGATGCCGGTACCACTTTAGGAGCTCTCCGTGATGCTATGTCCTCTAGTCTGATGTATTTCTTCGTCTTCTGGAAAAGTTCATCCAGAGTCGCCATCCGTGATGACACAATCGAGTCATATGCAGGAGACTTCTTATTTATACCCTTCTGAAATGCTACCACAGCTGTTCTTTCATCTACTCCGCCATCTGTTCTCAAAATCTCATTTTTAAAGTTAGTAACAAACTTTCTAAGAGACTCACCTGGAGCTTGTTCCAAATCAAATAGTGACGCTATATCTGTAGCCTATCTTTTCTGATGAATATAATGTTTGACAAACATCTCACTGAGCTGAGCAAAGCTTGATACACTCCCTGGTGATAAGCTGAGATACCAGTCTGTAGCGTTATCCTTCAAGCTGCTAGGGAACAGTCGACACCACATTCCGTCATACTGGCTCCCTTCCCAAGCCGCCATTTTTTGCTTGAAATTATTCAAGTGCTGCACAGGATCAGTTGTTCCATCATACTCATTAAACTTAGGAGGTTCAAACTTACTTGGGAACCCGTGACGGTAGCACACTTCGGCTAATGGCCTCTTGCCCAATCTCTCCAGATCCTGAGTCACCTCCATGTTCTTTCCCTTGGTCTGCGCCCTCATGTCCTCTTGGACCTTGCATATCATATCGAAAAGTCTGGTGTATTGATCTGCCGCCGGGATCTCTTCATCATTCACCCCTTCCCTTCGACTCCCTTCGCGAGCTCTTACCCCCGATTCACCTGACCCTTCTTCTTCATTCACTCTTGGGCCCGGAATCCGACGCCTTGTTCCTCCTTCACCTTCTCCTAGTATTACCCTCTCCAATGGTCTCTGATGGTTTTCATTTCTGACTGCTTCGTTCTCTCCTTCCTGAAGATTTTGACGATCCATATCTTCCATCCTTCTTATCTGCTCCCTCAGTCTCAAGTTCTCTTCCCTCAATCTGCTTGTATCTTCGTTTCCATCTTGGAGATTTTGAGGATGATCAACTTGCGGAACATCTCCAGCTGCTACTCCTCCGAGATATGTCGACGATCTAGTTTGTGTTACCATTGCTCTCTACTTTCTTCTTTCAACCTTCTTCTCCAAAACCCTAGATCTGGAAGCAGCAAAGTGGCCCTTCTTCTAGCGCCAAATGTAAGCCCTCTTTCCTTGATGAGCTCAGCTGGGTCCTTCAACTGCTTCAACGGTAGTACCTGCAATGACCACCCGACAATGACCGGTGGATAAAGCTCCAACGATCAAGTCAGTAAGCGGCTAGGTTTAGAGAATAGGTTTTAGCAAAGAATGAACAGTTACCTTTAGCGAACCCTAACGTGATCCTTTTATAGCAATATTCACCGCCTTCCTTGAACCATTGGATCCTCCTTTGCATCCTATGGTTCTCTTATCTCCTACGTGTTTCATTCTCCATCACATATTATACAGTGAATGCTTGACAGCCAGACATCACGTGCTCTATCCGTGATACTCTAGAATGTTCTGAACTCCGATTGGGTACTTCCCAGTTTGCTCTCCTTATCTAGCTCCTGTGTCCTCAATACTCCACCTAGCATGGTTTGGTACTTACAGACATATTCTTTCTGTATGCATGTGGTTAAAAACTTGACCTGCAGACACATTGTTGCAAATTTAGTAATTGACTGCTAGATCCACGAAGCCTATGAAGCTAGTCTGTACATATTCTTTGGTGTCCAAAACAAGAATAAGTTTGCAAATTAAAGTTTTGCAAGATCGAGCACTTGGCCTTTGAACTCGATCTTTATTTAATGGAATAAGTTTTCTTATTGACATAGACTGTTTTAGTCATAGACCCAGTAAAGACAACCTCTTTAAGGAACTGTCCACAATCTCCTGAAGAAGTGGTAGCCTAACAATAAAAAATGCAATGTACAGCGCAGTTATGGCAAGTCATTTTTTCCAAACAAGCTAGTTAGACAGAGAACTAACCTTAATAATATGATGCCATGTTGCTGTAAATTAGTGCTCCAGTTCTGGAAGCCCAGTGATCATCCAACACTTCAATTATCACACTCATGTAGCTACCTTACAATGCGACGACCATAATAACAAGTTCCACATTTTTTTTTTGCTAAGTAAGTTGATATATAAATAGGCAAACATGATCGAGAACATAGAAATTGTGGTGGGTGGTAACATATCTACCCCTCACCAGATGACATCCAGAGCATACAAAAAAACAGTCACTAGGACCTATAATTACTTGTAACAGTCATAAGGTCATGCAATTTCTCAAGATCTCAACCTCATTGAGTGGGATTGGAGCTAGTATTATGAGCGCCAGGGTCCGAGGCAGTCTTTTTCTTCTGCACCTTGCTAGACGCTAGTAAAGGTCTCTCTTGCCGTTAGCATGGATTGCCTCTTGGCTTCCAACTCTGACAATCTGGCTTTGATTGCTGAAGCTTCTTGCATAACCAAGGTAGAAGACAGTCCATATATCATGAGCAAGGTCGTCAAGCTAAAATTTGAAACCAAAAAAAAGATACAGAAGAAGAGAGACAGGAGAAAATTTCCACTTTAATATTGGATCACTTCAACTGTATACTGATGATACATAAATTACTACATATTAAGTAAGAAAAAAAAAACTTAAGTAGGTTCAACTGCCAATGATTTGAACAAAATCTGCTAGGCGTTGCAATACTGTTTGCCAAATCCTTTATATTAACAATGTGGAAGATGCAACAAAGTAAATACAGTGATGTAGTGGCACCAATCTGTGTTCCATAAGTAGGTTCAATCGCCAAAGATGGGGGAGAAGTAGTGGAAATACCAAAAGCTGTAGAACATTGTTTGTTATTAGTGTTGCAAGATTGGGAACCCCAGCAGATATAGCATATCACTAAAAATAGTATAGGTTGTCTTCGATTCATTCATCAACGACAGAAAGAATTGAAGAAGTTATTCTAGGCTCAGGTTCTTTGCAGCTTCAGAAACCAACCATGAACCATCCACGGCAAAGTCAAAGGAATATGTTATGAGAAAATTAATGTTTTTGGTACTGAAAATGTAATACAGATAGCATGTTCACTTTTGAAATTTTGAATCATAATGCTCATTGTCGATCTGTAGAACCTGATGTGCTACATTCACAATTCTACTAATTTGTTGCATACATATACAAACTCCCCCATAACCTGCTTCTCCATGAAAAACTCAATTGTAACAAAGTAATAACATCTACTTGATGTAAACATATGTATGTAATAAATTAATAATGAAATTAATAGATGTCTACAATCAGTATTTTCAATAAACAAACATCCAAAACTATACTACTACTGAATTGAAAAAAGAACTAAATAAACAAAGTTTGAGGATTATCCTCCTAATAATCAATGACTGATCCTGGCATTATCCTTTTCATCGATGGAACCAGTTTATGTGGAAAGGAGCCTGAACACCGAAAAGAGATAGCAAGGCACTTGGCAAAGTCCATATCCCATCCCCACAAATCATGCCAGATGCTATTGCAGATGCATATGTATCTGCCTGCGCTCTGTTCGTAAGCCGCCATAGAAATAGAATCAGGCTGCCGATGCACATAGAGATAGAAAAATAACCACCAAGATAGAATGGTACCGCCATCGCCATTGGCAATGGAATGAATTTAGACCACTTTTCGTCAACAAGATCTCTAACAATGTTGACAAGGATAGCGCCAGCAAAGAATGCACAGCAAAATATTAAGCAATATTTTGGTAGAGCACTAAATCCCTCCGAACCAAGTATCGACATGTTGCGGTAAACAAGAGCATAGGGTGCAGGGTACGCAGAATCAGGAGCCCCAAGGTCTTTGTTGGCCTTGAGAAAGAAGAAAAATACCGATGGAGAAACAACACATCCCATTGCAGTTCCAATCAATTGGCTTGCAAGCATGGATTTTGGTGAAGCAAGAGTCATGTAACCAGTTTTGAAGTCTTGCGTTAGATCAGAGGAAGTGGACACTATATTCATCATGACCCCACAAGCTGCTAGACCTGCTAGGATTCCCCCATATCCATGAATGCAAGCACCAACGATGAAGATAGCTAGCTTTCCATAGGTCGAAGCAAGCGACCAGTCAGTTAAACCACATCCATAAGCATTACAGAAACCTAGGATTGGTGCAATGAGTAAGATACCAAATACATAGTACCACTTGAGCGGGGGAAACAACATAGGAACAACCGTTATGCAGATGATGGAGATGATGATGTAACCTAAAATTGGAATCCAAGATGGAATACGTTCTTTGAGAAATTTTAGTGTCCTACGTTCGTCGTCATAAGATAAAGGTTCCTGGCCATCTTGTGTTACAAGAGGGAGATTTTTGCTCTTGCGCTCTTTTAATGAAGCATCTATAGTTTTGTAAATAATCTTTACGAAGTTGTAGAGACCGTCCCCAAGGATAATTGCAATGGCAATAAAGACCTGCAAATTTGTTGAGCCATTTAGTGAAAGAAACAATAGACAATGAGAAACTGTCTTTTAGAAAAAAGTGTATGCAATCATGAATTATTAGCATCACTCACATAAACAACTTTAGGTCAAAAACATCATCATCGTGTTCTTACATATGTTAATCAACCACCACCACCAGATTATTTACTTCACTGGAATATTACCGATGTTAAAGTAAGAGGCCATTGGACTCTACATGGGATGCACACTTGATCATGAGGCCAGATACTGAGTTGGCCTATGTTTTTCTGTTTATGGACTATTTGTATATTGTACATACTAGGCATGAGTGGTGTAAGGTCAGGTAAGGTCGTATATGGTATATAAACTGGGTGATGAATAAACAGACGAAAAAAAGAAGATAAACATTACCTTGTAACCTTGGAGGCCATGAAGGTTTTGAGAGTCCAGATTTTCAGGGAACCAATGACCTTTCTGCTTATTTATTTGAGGCCACATAACAATCCATGATAGAATTGCTCCAAGAAGCATAGATATGTTGATGATGTATGGACAGATCATACCAACCCCAATATACATAGCTGAACCATCAAAATAAAACCTGTTTCATTCAAACAATATGCAATGAGATAGATATAGTTCATAATATTGAATGTAAGTTAATATCGAAAATTAAAATAAGTATTACTTGAATTCATCACAGGCTCTGCGACCAAATATAGGAATTTTAGTCAAACCATCGCCACCAAGCCATTGAACTATTCCCCACCCGAAGCTGCACAAAGAACTCCATCCCAAGGCCTTCACTTGTTTACTGAAAGTAATATAACAGCATGAAAAGCATTAGATGAGCATAACTTTATTTCTAAGAAAAAACTTATGAATTGTAAAGATTAATTAATAAAAACACAATCTTAATTACTTACTCGGCTACTTTGGCTCCGTCAGGAGTATGGAAACTATTGATAAGGTTTGCAGTTGCAGTTCCACTTGGGTAGGTAAGCCTAAACCTTATAATCATAAACTAAAAATCCCAACATAGTGTTTAGAGTTAGAATTTAAACCAAAAAGAAAAATTTATATCAAAGAAATAAACATGCATTATATATATTACCTCGCGAATAAGTACGACTGCCAAGATTCCAAGAAAACTAACAAGAAAGAGGAATCCAATCATCCATCCTATTCCAGGGTTCTTTATATTAGCAGGATTAATTATCTCAGCTGATTCTTGCGCAATTTTGTCACTCATACCAAACAAATAACTCCCAAATCCACCACTAAATGCTATGCCAGAAGATGCAACAACACAAGTTTGAATAACAGTATTCTCTTGTCTTGTAAAAGGTTGTTTCAACCATCCAACTTTGTTTAAAATCTTTGTGTATGATTTGAGAAGAAAATAACCTAACAATCCAGCAGAAACATTAAGAGATGGAATAATCCCAGTAGTAAGATTTAGTTTCATAACAATAATAGTAAACACCACAGAAAGCAGCAAACTTGAAACAATAGATCTTATTGTTATTTGATCTTTCCATTCAGGCACAACTTCATTAGAATCCTCGAATTGTTTTTCAATAGACTCTTTTTCTTCTAGTTGTTTTCTTCTTGATCTTCTCCTTAATGTTGTTGTTGTTGTGTTCTCTATCTCTATCTTAGCATCATTGTCTGTCATGTTCTCGTTCCTCTCTGCTGCTGCCCCAGTCGTCGTCGTCATAGTTTTTGAATTGATCGAGTTAACAAGCTAGAGAAACTATATAAAAAAGTTTGTTGTGATATTTGAGATATATATAGAGAGAGGCGTGGAGGGTAGTACATATGCATTCTGATTCGGAGAAAGTAGTTATATGGGAATCTAATCTAACTAACAAACGAATTTTAATCTAATTATGATTCTTATTTACATGATGGCAACTCGGTTTTGGACTCCATGTACTACTCCAGTACGGTAGAGTTTTAGTATATGTTTATCAGTTATCACTAATTTATTTGTTCCACTGCAATACTGCATCAGCTCACTCTTAAGAGTTATCGCATGTCATAGCAAAAACGAAACGGCTATCTGATAAAGCCGAGTTCATGTTATAGTTCTGTTGGAATGATAATATGTAGGATATATGGAATATGACTATCAGGTTGAAATCGTCAAACAATACAAGGGATAATAGTCTAAGTTGCCAACCACTGTTCGACAAATGTATAAATGAGGCTGCATAAATATACATCTAGACATACATATGCAGTTGAAAACAGATGTGCAGCAAGTAAAACAAACTCATACAAAATCCTTAGCAGCACCCACCTTTGCAGTGTTTTGGGCCAGCTAGATATAGCAGTTTCTCAAAAAGAATAAAAACAACATGCTCAAATGTGTAGTTTTAACTTTTAACTACATAGTTTTACATGTTCTATTGGTATTTTCAGCAATTTTATAAAATTAAATGCCCATCAGAATTTAAGATCATTTATATGAGACTGTGATGGCATAACTGAAATGCCTTGCAATATTGGTGCCTCAGACTGAGGCACAGAGTGCCAGCGCCATTGACAGAATAGAAAAATATGTGACCAAGGTTTGGCGGTTAATACGCAGATTATATACACAGACAAATCTTGGACTACAAAAACCCATGCTATTGTTTGTTTCTGAAGTCAGGTTTTCTGGCAGATATAAATCTAGTGACCAGGATAAGGTAAAGTCCAACCAATCAACTGTTATGAATGGAGCTCCATTAATAACTTCTAAAGGATTGTCACTCAGACATGTGGTTCCGCAGTATTGCTTTACAAAATCACCATCATGAAATAACTTGCATCAGATACTTCTACTTTTTTGCAAAACGAGCAATCTGGGCAAGAGCTGTTCTTAGGCTTCGGATTCCACCGCCAGACTAGGAACTTATCATCATCTGAATTTAATAAATAATCAGTGTCATTGCGTAAATACAGCCAATAATTTATCTAATCAAAAAAAAAAAAAAAAAAAAAAAAACTCCTTGATAAGTTCCAATTTATCTAATCAAAAGCATAAAGGATTTAATAAAGAGCATACCACTGGCTTTACTATAGACGTATTTGCCTTGAGAGTCTGCAAAATGAGTCACAATATACGACCATTCAACCTCAATGAAATGCAAATCTAAGACCCAAAATCTTAGTACACAAAATAAATTAGTGTTACCCACTTCTTCAATTTGCATTGCACGACGTGCCACATCTATTGGAAACACCAGGTCACTTTTGGTCAATACAACTTGGTAGTTGGTTTGAGATCTGAAATTAACATTGAACTTCATTAGATATGCAACCACCACCATAAGCAAACCATCATATTACAATAGCGCTTCTTATTTATGATCTGAAGAAGTCACCAGTTCTACGGCCTAAACTTCATTGAAACAAAGCACAAAGAATGGTCCTCCACAATCATGTGTCTTGACACAGGAAAAAGGTATGGTTATCAAGGAAATGGATGGAAAGTCCATCTAAAATCTAGATGGTAGGTTCATTTCCATCACATTTCCAACCTCTCTACCAGGCTACAAGCTACTAGTTAAACATATATCTATTGTTCAGTTGGACTTGGACCACCAAACCATTCTATAGGAACTCAATCGCCCAGTTCCATAGTTACTTATAACTTAGAAATACCCAAAAATGTCACCCTGTTTCTATGCGACCATGTCAGTCACACGTGTTAGCGTCTAACACTGTCACACAAACGGGGAGTGTAACTTGCATAAATGTAATACACATAATGGAAGGGTGACACACATGCAAAGAGCTTTTCAAATTGACAAATTCATCTCTGAGACCATAACTGACTTAGAACTCGTCTTTGTTAGATTGATCTGACACAAACACCAAATCATTAATCTATAGTCTATAGTTTATACCATAATCTTTCAACTAATACATGGTGTGCAGTCACAATCATATCAGCCAACAATCCAACATTGGGGTTCAACTAGCGCATATAAAACAAGCTAGAGTCTAACCTTTCCATCAAGTTGATAAGCTCGTGCGTGATCCCTTGGCTTCATACCCCATTTGGTGTCGATTAAGAGACATACCCGCTTTAGACCAACTCGAGAAGATACATATTCTTTAACCTACAAAATCATTAGATAATATAAAAATTGTAAAACACTAGTATTTATTTCAGTTAATTCTACAGTGTACAGAATCAAGCTCATTATCTAAATTTTTTCGTAAAAGTAACCCAGTGTACAGAATCAATCCCTTTATGGTACTATAACCATCATAGATTTACTATTATGATGTATCCTAATTCCTAACTGAATCTTGAACAATAGATAACCTGTATATACTCACAAGCTCCTCCCATGCATCCTTAACTTCTTCTTTGGCATACGCAAAACCATATCCAGGTAAATCAACCATGCAGAGCTTTGATCCAAGTTTGAAGAAATTTATTGTCTGCAGTTAACCAATACTTACTTAGAAACTAACTGAAAATTTCAATAGCTTTTTCGCACTCATATAGAGGAAATAACATTTACCTGAGTAAGCCCAGGCTTGTCAGATGTACGCACAACGCCCCACTGTCTTGTAAGTGCATTTAGTAGCGAGGACTTCCCAACATTTGACCTACCTAATAAAGTTAGCAAAAAATTTTATTTCTGATTCCATTTTCTACATCATCGAGCCTATAACTAATGGATGACAGATCTTAGCACTTGAGGAAATTTGAGAAGCTACATAAAGCTTGTGATGTTTCTCACTTTCTCATACTATTGATACAATTCTAGAGAAAGTGATTTTCATTAGCTTCTTTTATACAGAACATTTCTTTGAGAGATTTTGCAAATCAGTCTATATATACGCATTATATTTACAGTACAATTGTTCCTTTTGCTTTTCAAGTGATCTAAAAAATAATATGGTGAGCAAAACTGAGCAATGTCTCTAGAATGAATTCTTTTATTTCACCAGGTTTTCTCGATGTAATTTTTATTTTTCCAACTACCTTCTCTAGACCATATGCTACTTCTGCTTTTACAATGTGTATTGGTCACATTAATATGGTATCCATCCAAACTCCCTAAGAGAAGAATCAGTGCAATTAAACAGTTCATCACAACATATCACATAAAACAGTAATGATGAAGAAGATTAAATTAATTTAGGTAATGTGAATTGTTAATGAGAATATATTAATTATTAAATTATTAAGAGGTGAATTTTATAACAACATACCTGCAAATGCTATCTCTGGAAGCTCAGCAGGTGGAAAGGATGAGGAAACCTTTGCAGCCGCAAAAAATTCCAGTTTATTCCTAAATACCTGCACGGAGAAGTAGTCAAAATTATTATACCTATCACTTTAAGCTAACCTTACTGTTCATAAAGATAAACAGTAGTATGTATAAACAGATGGTTTATACTTTCTAGTCAACATCAATGTGGAGGCCTAAGACCTTTTACTGGCTAGTGCTAAAGAACTCACTCAAAGGTTATGTTGTATTGTGCTCCTACCAAGGTTGAATGTCAAGGAAATGTGGATTCCAGGTTAGACCTAATTGCATTTGTGATTCTCATGGATTCAAGTGACTCCTAGCAACTACGTTTCAAATAGTATAAAGTAGCCACTCAACTATTTTATTTCTTAACCCAAGGACTGATGGACTCATTCCGAAATTTACATGTGTGGTGTATATAATTTAGTGTTTGGAACACAATGTAATCGAACAGTAACAAATTAATCTGTCAAATGCTACTAGATGGCTTTGCCACTTTAAAAAATCACCATAAAACTTTATGCATAACCATACCATTTTTAAAATAATGAAGGGTGAATTTAGTATCATACAGCTTCCTCAACTCGTTCTCTTTCTGTGCTTGTGGACGAAGGAATATTATCCAGAGGGGCAGAAAGGTCAATGTTGTATCCAGCCCTACGCAAATCTATCGAACGTCTGCGCCCTAGTAACTGTAAACAATGAAAGCAACTAGCTCAGTTTCATGATGAAAGAAATGAATTAAAGGAAACACCATTTCATATTTATAAAACACACGTACATTATCTTCCACAAACGAGAGGATGGAAGGGGTTGGTTGTATTGCTCGGAATTGTGCATTCTGCGAAAGTTCATTATCATTGTCTGGATCCACTTTTTTCTCAACAGTTTTACCTGAAAAGCATGGGAAGATTATAAGAACATATGGGGAAAGGGCTGGGAAATGTATTTTGCTCACAACTGAAAAAAGGGGAATTTCTTGGAAATGTAATATTAAAATACACAAAACATTCCCATAAGAAAAGCCTGTAATCCCTTCTGATATGAGTAACAACAATGGATAAAAAAAATAAAATAAAACATGTTAAAAAGAAGAATGATGGAAGTTCATACAATGGAAGCAGAGAGAGTGGGTGTTCTCGCAAGTCACATCTAACCCTCATCTCAAACATGAAATTTTAAAGTGAGATAAGAATTTCTGACAAACTAATTCCTAAGTGAAATATTGAAGCATATCAATGTGAGTGTTCAGGGTTAAATTTAGGTATTATAATAAAAAATTTGGTTTAACCCGGTTTTTTTAGTGGTTGGTTAAAAATTAATAGCGAAAACCTAATAAAAAAGAAAACCAGTTTTGAACCCTAATTAGTATAAATTGATGACCAAAACCTAAATCACCCTTATAAGAGTATATGACAACTAGTTGTACCCGTGGCTTCGCCACGTTAGTTTATACCCTACAGTATACTGAATTTTTTAACATTGTTAAAAATGTCAAGGAAATTATATATTTAAATTTCTATTCACGCACTAAATCTCAGACGAACATAAAATTATCATAATTTCTCTTCAATTATATTTTTGAGCATTGGCAATTAAAGAAAAAAATTTGTAAACCAACTGAATTATTATTGTTTGAAATTGCATTTTTTTTACAAATTGCATTGATGGTATACAAATTACAAATTGTATTTTTTGAAATTACTGTACAAAAGCATTGGCAGTTAAAGTAAAAATTTAGAAACCAACTAAATAATACGAATAATTATTGTACTTTCTTTCTAAATTTATTTATTTCTTTTTAGGAATTAGAAATCCTTCTCTTTATTCTAGACCTTGAATATTTGATATGTGTATGGATTGAACATAGTCTGTCACTTTTACTCATAGTAGACTGAGTTAAGCTGAGAGGGAGTACTAACAGCGAGTAAGGTGTCCTCATCGTTTTAGTTTGAATTTATTTAAATTTTTTTTATGTGTTTTCTGGTTTGGACTCAAAGAAATAAAGTATTATTGGGCTTCAAATATAGACGGTAGATTTTTTTCTTGCCCGGTTTGTTTTGAATCTAAAACTGCTATTACACTATATATAGTCATCACATTTTCCAAACAAAGAAGAAATTGGCGGACTTGGATTGGGCTAAATTAACATGGACCTGTTAGATTAAGATTGAAAGAAGAAAAAAATAAATAAAAAAAAAAAGGAAATAGGTCTCATTTTTCACTCTCTCTGACTCTCTCTCTTTTTCGTGTGTCTATTTTTCTTCTTTTTTCTCTTCGTGCCTGTTTGATAATCACTTGAATCATTTTCTTATGAATTTACAATCACTCCTCTCTTTTATCACTGATAAGATCCTTTTCTTATTATTCGCTGACATGGTCACCTTCATTTTATATTGATTCATCAGGATCTTATTTAGCTAATTATTTGTTATAGTGGTCTTGTCCAGTTTGGATTCATCTACATAAAACTCATGATCATGATTATCTTCTACAATTTCTATTTATGTTGAAGTTCAATTCTGAAGTAATCAAGAATAATAGGTCTTCTTTATGTCTTGTGATTTGTAATAAAAAATCTTCTTTATGGCTGTTTATTTGTAATGATAGAGATGAGGATTGTTGAGCATTAGTGATGGTTCCCTTCTTCTATACTATCATTATTGATGAAAACAGAGTAGCAAATATCTTAACGATGAACGGTAATTTTTTTTTTGTTTAGTTGTGTGCTCATGTTGTTGCTTTATTAGTTTCTTATGGAATATGCACTTGTGAGTTGTGACCTTGTGTCCACCCTTTGTTTGATTATAAGTCATGTTTCTAATAAACTTAATTTTGAAACTATTTAGATGTCATTTAGGACATAGTCGATCTCCCATTCTTAAGAATTTTTATCTTCAAGGCATCAAATGCCTCAGGGTGGTCATTGTGTCCAAGTGGGATTTAGTTATCACTTAGATATAGTGTGTGTTATAGCTCACTTAGTAGTCTTCCATCAACATTTTATGTATGTATAGAATCCATGAAGATAAATTTTTTGGTCAAGATGTGTAGAATGCTCTGAGCATGTATCAAACTGGTGTTACCGAATTAGTCTAATCCACTCACGTTTTAAATCTGTGCAACAGTCTTGAACCATACTTTGTCATTAATTTTAATAAATCGGCAGCTTTGTCCTATGAATCTAGTGTAAAGGTATTTACATCCTCATCTTTGTTGGTTAAATTTTTTATTTGTATGTCCATGACTGTGTCTTATCAATGCAGTTGTGTACCATTGAGTATCTGTACTATTGTGAAAGTTTGAAAAAAAAATTAGTTTTGTCAGTCATCATATTGTTGTAATTCAAAATTGCCCTTGACCACTGTGATACTGAAATTTTAAACTTTATACATTTATGATGATCATATACATTTACTAAATTCAATTAAATAGTACTATAGTAAATTAGAAATTCAAGGCAAAATAGTTAATCAGTTCATGTCTTAGATAATACATTCTCTCATCTCTGCAAATGTTGTGTTCCAAATATTTATAGCTACAAAATTAAATACGTGTAATAAAAAAACATGGGGTTCTTTCAACTAAAAATCACTTTGTCTAGCGATCGGATTCGACTTTTCATTGGGGTTCTTTCTGCTACACATCACTTTGTCGAGCGCATGGCAGTGAGAAAAACATGGATTTGAATTTGCTGCTGTCAGATCATAAAATATTGTGACTCGTTTATTATTATTATTATTTTTTTTTTTTGGCTGTCAGATCTAAAACCTGGATATGAATGTAGCTACAATGGGTGTTGAGAAAGCCACGCTTACGATGAGAGATAGGAGTAACTTCCAACATTTAATGGATGCAAAGATTTCCCTTGATATGAAGCTTACTAATATGGAGAAGAGGGGCATAACATTTGCATGCATGCATGAATGGTAATGGCAAGGACGAGCTCACCACATTTGCTGTAACGTTCAAGGATATTTATGTAGGGAACAACTTTTACACTGTACAAAGATAAAAAGTCTGGCGTTATGAAGACTCCAGAAAAATCTCCCAAGGCATCTGATGATAAAATGACAACTCAACATCAGTGATTGCTGCTGAAGTTATGTTTTTGGTCGGTTCGTGTTTAGGATTTGCAACGCTTTTTTTTGTAGTTGTTTCCTTATGGTTATAGTTCCCTACCCATTATGAAGTTTGATTGCAATCTGCTCTTTGCCAGAATAGAGCTATTTTAAAAAACCTATAATCTTTGAAGAATGTCCTTATTAATAAAATAAAAAAAGAGAAAAATGATGTTATGTTATACAAATTATGCCGCGTTCAATCTACATGAAAATTAATATATAAATTTATCACATTTTTTTTGTGTATCTAGAACAATGATGTCCTCTTCTCGTACACGTGTTTGAATCTTTCAGAATATTTTTCAATGTATATAATTTCCATGAAACAAAGGTCTTTTTGCATATCAATTTGATGCAACTTGCATGTCACGTGGTGGATGTTCTCTATCACAATTTGTGTGTTCAAGGATGGAATTTGTCACTGTAGAATACTGGTCTTAGGATTGTGTAGCTTTGTAGTTTTAATGATTCTGTAAACTACATGTATATTTAAATAATTCTCTCCCTCTTTGGCTTATTTTTTACTAAACTTATAAAAGTGGGCTGAGATGGCCTACATGAGTAGAGAGCAACAAAATTTAAACAGGAATAAAGGTTGCATTTGGTTTCAATCACAATAGTTGACATGAAAAAATATCAAGACTAAATTTACTTCTATTGAGCTTGTACTATGGCATTAAGTAAAGTAAATATTAAAATAAATTCTACAATAAGAATTATCATTGTTCCATGTCATGTATTTTTTCTTCAAGTATCCTTGTTTCCAGTTTTTGTTTGAACTTCCATATGCTCCATACCAATATTGTTTTTTTTTCGTTGTAGAAGTATATTCTAAGCTTCTGTTTTTTTGATATATGTATTTGTAGATGTACTCTACTGATTTGTGTCCAGATGTTAGATCGATGGTTTTGTTGTTGTCTATGTTTATGTTGATGTAGTTTGGATCTTCATCAATGTCTTCCATTCTTGTATCTTCTCTGTGTTGATGTATGTTTCCTATTTGATTTGACATTATGTACTTTGGATATTCATGTATGCTTGAAACATTTTCTCCCCCCCCCCCCATTGAACTAATGTTATATTTGCAGTTTTTTAAGTCATAGAATTCACCATTATATGGATTTCTTCTTCTCCTTTTCATTGTTTTTGCTTCATCGTCATCCACGTATCTTTTGTAGCTGCAGGTCTCTATAGTGCATATTACATACCTATTTTCCTTTTTGTTGTACTTGAATTTCTGGTCGACTCTTGTTAATCCGATGCATCCAATTTGCCTACACTTCGGCAAACAGGAGTGACATGTCTCACCATACTACAAAACTGGCACAAATTAATGCTTGGGATTGTTGATATATCCATTCGTTCGTTAGGTATGGTAAGTTTATTTGTTCTATCTGTAATGAGCTATCATGTTTGCTTTTGTCTCCTTCCATTATCTGTTTTTTGAGATAAAGAAGATAATATTGTTAGTTGGTTGAAAATAAAATAACCATTTACTATTAGTCTATCTATTATTCCCATGATGGTAGGTTCTGTTTGCAGTCATATAATTGAACATGTTTGAGAGTAACAATACCCGTGTCGGACCATATAAGTATAAGAACAAAAGATAATTGAAGCTTTATAGATGAAACTGCAAAGTGATCATCAAGACAACTTATTAATTTATCAAGCAATTGTAACTACCATAGAAGAATAACACTCATAAGAACAGTATAGACAAAAGAGAAGAAGAGGAAATCAGTTACAAAAATTTCTTTAACAAAATTAAAATTAATGCATAAGTAGTACAATTTATTTTGCTCGTATGCAGCCCTTGCATCTACCACAAATTGTTGAAACAATGGGCCAACATGCAAAATAGCAAAATATTCATTTCTTCTCTTAAACAATCTTTAGCAGAAGTATTCCAGTTGTGTCAATCGATTTTTTGGGGGCATCTAGCTTATATATATTTTTTAAAACATCCCAATGCCTTAATTCAGTTAACCAGCCGAGTTCTCCCCTTGGGAAGAGTAGAACGTAATGTGAAGGTAAATACATTGGATGACACTCGCTAATTCTTTCTAACCGATGATTCTTTAGATGTAAAACAATATCTCTCTTTTCTGCTTCTTTAGAACCACACCAGGTATAATTACAACAATATCATCTGATGTTGAAAGGTTATAACGTCTACAATCCGTTCCAGCTTTGAATGCTAACCTTACATGTATTTCACTGTCTTCTGTTCTATTAGCATCTTTCAATATTTCAAATGCTTGTTTGTATAACTTGCACATTTCATTTGATTTTAATAGTAAATTCTGAATAATCTCTAAAACTTCTGGAAGTAGGTGTATGTTCCGTTTTTTTCGATATTCCATCGCTTCTTTAGGATCATATATGTAAAGTTGAGCATAAGATGGCGATTTACCATGTTTAGGCAGAAGAGAACCAA
Organism: Aquilegia eximia; assembly: GCA_023053565.1. Lineage (NCBI taxonomy): Eukaryota > Viridiplantae > Streptophyta > Magnoliopsida > Ranunculales > Ranunculaceae > Aquilegia > Aquilegia eximia. Next base: position 17,316,455 of record JALIGU010000005.1, read on the forward strand.
CCTTGTGGTATAATTCACCATGTATGGTGAACGAAATAGGCCCTTTACCAGGAATAACACGATCGTCGTCTACTGAGACTCCAAGACTTGAAAATGCATTTGATGCATTATATGACCTTATGTTCTTTCTGAAAGATCTTGATAATTTATCAGACCCTTCATACAGTGATTTTAATGAAGTAGGTAATGGTTTCAGCAATGGTAACTTAATTTTCCCTTGTAAGCAACACATACCAAACAAAGGATCATTGACTTTTGAATTGACCAACTTTTCATCAAACCAGTGATAAGATTAACAATGTGGCATATCACATCCATATTACCAAGATAATGACACTCTGCAAGAATATGTTCAACTCTTTCTGAAGGTATATCCATCTCATCATCCATATATAAATCTTCGAAATGTGAATCAATGGTAGGACTAACATTAGTTGAAGTGTCATGGGATTCTCATTAGAACTGTAATTTAAAAAGTAAAAATCATTGACTAAAATAATAATTCCAAAAATGATTAGATGAGAACTATTATGTAAGAGATTCAAAATTATGTCTGCAAGTTTAAATTCATAGGTATTGTAAGAGATTCAAAATTATGTTTGCAAGTTTATAATCGTAAGTACTTTATAGACGCAAAATTCATAACTGCAATCAGCCACCAGGAAAGGGATATATAATAGCTAAGTTTGTAGGTTATTTACACTATTAAAACCATCTCTCTTTCAGTCTTTCTTTCTTAAATTTGCTTAACCATTGACTATATATACTCAAAAATTTCTTATTGTCAATCTAGTACTTCTCCTAAGAACAGGTAAAAATAGATACGGTTTTCCTATGGTAGGTGTTGATTGATTATAGAATGTAAGACCAGTATATTAATTCTTTAGCACTTTAACTAATTTTTTGTGGTCATTGTTACTCAACATTATTTTGTAAAATATATAATTACTTTAAGGCCATAGTTAACAGTAAACAGAAAAATAAAATAAAATTCATTTCAAAAATTGACTTACCTGATAGGCCTAGGCCATGGTCTGATAATAAAATTTCCAAAGCTAGAATCTCTATTTGACGATGAACCAAGTAAATATCTTACTACTTATTAATGAGGCTTGGGCAACTTGGAACAATTAATTAGTGTCATTCACAGTTGGTCTTTTTGCTACTTTAAGACAAAAATAACCTTGATAGATTGCACCTTTATATGGGTATATTGGTAATTTAAAATAATTTAATATTTTTTTAAAGATGTCTATCTAATGTGTTGGCTAAAGTTGAGCCACAAAGTCCATAATCTAGCTCTATGTATTGTTTCAGGTGACATCTAGCCATCTAGGCATCTAACTCAATACAAAAAAAAAAAAATGCACCAATCCCTAGCTTAAATATACCATACTACTTAGCAAAAAAAATATAACATACTATTAATTTTTATAGGTTTTTTTATATGTATTTTTATTATAGTTTTGCTTGCAAAAATAAAATAAAATTAAGGGATAAACATTTTGCTAAAAGTCCGATTTTTGTAATTTTAGTTTATGTATAAATAATTTGACGAATAAAAAAAAACTCTCCAATCTATTTTTTTTCTGTATATATAATACATCCAACGGATGTGCAGTCCACTTGTATGTTATAATGCTAGCCTCCACAATAGGTTTTTCACCTTTATCTACAGAAAGTTTAAGCATACCATCATCCATTGTGTAAACAAATTCAATTTTTTTTTGGTTGTTTATTTGTTCCTCGAGAACGTTTTCTTGATCTGCAAACAATTACAAATATATATAAGTCAAAATAAATTAGAAGTTATTATAACAAATGAAAAGATGAAAAATTATAAAAAATCACCTCGTATCATGATTCTTTGTATTTCTTTGAGATTGTTCTTTTTCCCTTTGATTACGTTGTCCTTTCTCACGATTTTTCTTTTTTTCAATTTGTTTCTTTTCCATATTTTTAATTTCTTTTTTATTTTGAATAGATTCTTCTATTTTCCTTCGTTTACGTTGTCCTTCATCACGATTTGTTTTTTCTACTATTTCCTTTTGAGTGTGTTCCCTTTCCCTTATTTTACGTTGACCTCCTTCACGATTTTTTTTTTTTGGTTTCCATTATTTTGAATTTGTCCAATTTACTTTCGCATCGTTTACGTTGATCATCTTCATGATTTTCACTTCTAAGAACTCGTTGTCGTTTATTTGAAGGCAACTCTCTTGAAACTTCAGACATTGCAAATTTCTTAGAAACTCTTTTAGGAACATTTGTTTTAGAATTGTCCATAACCTGCTACTGAACAAAATAAAATACTGTTTGAAATTAATAAAAGACTTAGCCAGTTATGCTACTCAAGACCATTATTCATCTATATATAAAATCCTTTAATGCACCCTTCAAACTTAATGGCTAAATGGCTAAGTTTTAACTTCGTCAACAATTCAAATGTAGTGCTTGGTTGTTCTCTCGTCAGTATCTGTATTTTCTTCACCTGACATTAGCCACTCCTACTACCCAAATTATAATATAGCTACTCCTAAAACAACTTCGTCCCAATATCAAAATTATAATATCTACTACTCCCACTACCTAAATTACAAAATTATGATCAGATAATGAATCACATATCGAATCGAAAGCAACAAAAATTTGAACAAATTTATCGGAAGCAACGATTATAAATTTAAACAACATTAGTGATGAAGAAAAGACAACAATAATTTAAAACTTAAGAACTTCTCTGATCAGTAGTTGATCACTATGATCAATATTAATTCTGTTGGAACACAACAATAGGAATTATCAGGTAACAGAGCAGATAGAGATAATTGGAATCATAGGCGTTCAGTCAAGAAATAGAGAGTAGACAGCCATAGAGATAGGAGCAATTACAACACTGGATATATTGATGGCCATAGTGATGAAGGAAAATATACAATCAATCATGTAAATAATATCAACCAATGAAAAGAAAGTACCTGAAAAAGATGATATTTGATTAATAACTCACTATTGATAGATCAACAGCAGGTGCAGGAGTGTGTAGAAGATCAAGAGATACCAAAGTTGATTAATAACCCACAATCAATTGATATAAGCAAAGTTGATTGAGAGGATTTGATTGAGAGCTGATTGATAAGTTGAGTGATTATGTTAATGGGAGATGAAAGGTTTTATAGAAGAGAAGGATTTGGCAAAGAGGAAAACTGAATAGAAATTGAAATTGATAGGTAATAGAAATTGAAAAGTATTTTGGTAATAGAAGTTGAGTGTTGATTGATAAGGTACTGCTCCGTTGTAAAGGTTGATAAGTATTTTGGTAATAGAATTGAAGTTTAAATTGGCAGTGACATAACTTGATTTACTAGTGCTTTTGAGATCCATAGCAGATGAAAAGATCAGAGCAAAAGGCATATCAGGTAAGGATGGAGTAGTGAAGTGATTCAACTCCGACGGTGGAGTGAAATGAGCAATTGATGGCTCTGTTGTAAAGGTTGATTAACATAACAACTTAAACCCATATTCTGTCTCCAATAAAGTTTCAATCGAAGCCCATCTCAAGCCCAATTCAAAACATAACAACAACTTAAGCCCATATTCTCTTTATCTAGTTATGTTTATCTCCCCATGTTTGTGTGTCCACGCACAGTCTAATATAGATCGTTCGTATCAATAGAAAACTCGAGTTTATTCACAATCATATCCAATTATCCGACATCTATTTGAATAGTGTGTTTGAAAATAAAACAGTTTTAGTTGAGACTGAAATGTAGTTACACCAAGCATCTGTTGCGCTACTTATGACTGATCAAAATATTTCAGACAGGAAGTGGATTGAAATTTATTCAAGTAATCAACTATTATGGAAAATTACAATGAAGTTCATACAGCACTATATATGAACAAACAAAACGTGGTCATTCAATCTTTGGCAATGCTTGTTGCAACAGATATTTCACAATCTCTTGCATTAATGTAAGTTCGATCTAGTGCAAGAAATCTTCGATTCCACCTTGTATTCACTACACAAAAAACACAACATTAGCGACGGATCTAGACCGTCGCAAAGAGGCAATTGCGAGATCCGTTGTTTGATCATCTGCCTAAAGTCCTAAACATGGTGGAATTGAAGATTTCTTGCACTAGATTTCCTGCATTACTTGTTTGATCATCTGCCTAGACGTTAACACTCCATGTAACCCCAGGAGATGTAGTGTTTTCAATCCGGCGCGCAAAGTCCTTGGAAGTATTGCTCGTTCATAAAAGATATTGTATTCACTAACAATAAACTTACCTTACACTCAATTTCTATGAGCACCTTAGCTTTCAACATATTGAACTCAATTTCTAGGTTGGCAGTTTGGCACAGATGCAATTCTTCTTAAATGGGTTGCTTATTAGCAACCTGAAGTCAAAGATACTCACTATACTGTATATTTACAAAGGTGATGTAGTTAAGTTCAGATTCAGAGATACTCTGCGGAAAAGCCTGAAACAGGTCTGATTTCTGAGCATAACAAAGACCATGCATGAAAAGAAAGAATCAAGGACAGCAGGTTTGAATTATGCTGTTAGTCTTGTATACCTTACATTATTATATAGGCAATGTCCTGAGTGAAGTCTATTCCCTCTATGTGTCTATGTCTTCTTTATTAGCTTCTTCTTCATGAGCTTCTTTCCATTCTTTTGATTTGTATCATGTTCCATGAGTGGAGCCTTTGAGAAGTTTTCTTTGAAAATGATCTCATGGTATCAATTAAACAATATTGTGTTTTGAAATTTATTTGTTACATGGCTTTGACAGGAACATTTGTTATAATGATCTATCCTCTCAAATCCATCTTGTAAGTAATATACTTATATTTATATCTTTCATGCCTTTTTGCCATGTGTAACCCTTTACCCTTTCATGTCTATTTGTATAGTGTGTTTGTTATTAGACCAAATATTTATCTCTGGTTTGCAAACTCAAAGTTTCATATGACTGAAACCTTCTGATGTCAAAAACTGAAAATATTGACCAAGATTTCTTCATCTTTGTTGCAGTGACAACCATAGCACTGCTGCCTCAATTGATCTCTTAAATACTAATGCACCTGCAGGGGCAATGGTTCAGGATGGAATTGTGTTTATCTTCCAGGACATATATGTCTTCTTAAAGCGCCATCAATTGTTATGCTTGTCATGTACATGACTCCGGCCGTGCCATTTTCATTATTAACGAAATGCGCCCCATTTAGCTAGAAAAAAAAAATAAAAAAATTGTAACCGGATATTTAGCTATAATCAAAAGAGAAAGCAAGTGTTAGTAGTGTGACTTCTCACTCCTCTGCTGGAGTTTGTTCTGTTTCCGGTAAGCTTTTGTTAGTGAATTTACACGATTACACCAGATGGCCATGCCAGATGGGGCAGTGAGCATAGTTGTGTAAGCCTTGGACTTAATTTTCCAATAGTTTTCTAGTCATGATTTTGGAATCTATAACATTAATTTCACAATATTATCAAAATCAAGTCTTGTTGCTGCAAGTATTACAATACCTTATGCACTTATTTAAGTTTGAATGTCTTGCACTTAAAACATATCTAGATCAAGTCAAATTAATTACTTGTTTTGATCATGCTATTTTCAACTACCTAAAGGTCAATTCAGATCCAGGGAAGAGGCCCAAACCCTTTGATTTGCCAGAATAGGATCACAATCTTTATATACAAGTTGTTGAACCCGTGCTATGCACCGGGATTTGTGTAATTCAATAAAATGAAAATTCACCAAACTTTTTTTAATGCCCTTCTTAACCTAAATTTGTAGAGATTTATAATTAATATTTTTGTATTTAGTATGGTTTTAATCTATGAATTAAGGATTTTAAATAGAAGAAGAATTCAGTAGAAAAAAGAGATTTAGAATCAAGTTCTAAAGGGTTTTAAGGTTTCTATAAATCTCTGTTGACATGGAAGGTGGATTTCCTTTTTATTTTGGGCTCTCACCAAATTTAAGCAAATCTCTAGAAAAGTGTCATGTGGCACTTGATGTCTACAATTGGGCTTCAATTGGGCTTAAAGTTGGGCTTAAGTTCTATTCTCAAGTTGTTGAGAACACGCCACGTGGCACTTGTTAGGCTCCACTATTATATAGTATATAGATACGGTTTTGGTACGTAATGCAACAGAAGAATGGTGGAATATGTAGAGCACAAGATGCACTGCCTGGGATCGAACTTCAGACCTCTGGTATCATCGCCCATAGGTATTACCAACTAGGCTCAGTTGGCATCAGCAAGATGTAATAATCTTTAGGAGAAACCGACAAAATTGTTGAAAAGCTCTTCACGCGCTGCCTTTGAAAAATCTCTCCATTACACTGACTTGCTACTCTGGAAATTTTTCTCTCAACTGTTATCTAACACCTAACAACTGATTTATTTCACAAGGACTCTAGATTAATGTAATGGATTTTTTACTCTTGCGTATGAATCATGGACATTTGTGAATGATTAAATTTATTTTTCGGAAAATTAAAGATTAATTATCACCACTAATATGAATCATGGTTTAAAGGTCTGCAATTTGCAAAAACACCCTTAAAATGAATCATGGATCATGGATGTGAAACCGGCATTCGGTTGCTTGACATCATATTGTGACTAGGTTAGGAGTGTCTGAGGTTATCTCGCCTTGACGTCATTATTAGGAAGTACCTTGATCTGTGAGCGTAGTCCCGTGTCTTCTTACTCTTGTTCAAAGTCTGTCAGGTTGTTGTTTATTCCAGGACGTACGTACCTAGTTAGGACGTACATACGTAGAGTTGGACAGAAGTTTTCCTTTGTGTTAGGACGTACGTACCTAGTTAGGACGTACGTAAGTCGATGTCAATAGATCTTCTTTTGGTTCAGGGACGTACGTACCTAGTTAGGGCGTACGTACGTCGTCGTATGGATTTCTTGTTTTCGGCCCATATTTCTTTCCTTCTTAACCCTAGGTTATAAATAGGTCGTTGGTGTTATGTGAAAGGCAAGGGTTCCAACCTAGCCTCCATAGAATCCTAGTTTGTTTGTTGGCTCTTCTACAAAGATCATTTTTTTCCTCAATTGATCTTTGTGTAATTCTATCCTTCCCCAATTCATCTCCTTTTGTTGTTGATAGTGATTAAGCTTCGAGTCTTCTTGTACGTTCATCAAGAAGTCGAGTATCCTTGTGTGTTCATCAAGGAACTCTGGTGTAAGCTTGTTACATAGATCGGCTTCGAGTCTTCTTGTGTGTTCATCAAGAAGTCGAGTGTCTTGTGCGTACATCAAGGTACTCTGGTGAAGTCAAGGTGTTAGAGATAACCGGTAGTGTCAACTCGCAGTGATTGCAGGTAGTTGATAGGTTTGTACATCTCTTTTCATCTAGTCGATTTATTTGTTGTCGTGAGGACAACCGTGGACGTTTCTCATATTGGGTTTTACCACGTTAAAAATATCGTGTGTTCTTTAATTATTTACTGTTTTATTCTTGTTTGTTTTAGTATCATATTGCACATATTGGGTTTTCAATTGATATCAGTCGCAGGGCGCTTGTTATGGAGCGTAATGGCTCACGAGTAGATTTTTTTGGTACAATTATGATCAATAAAGCTAATTGTAATTTGTCTACTATTTCTGATAATTTTTTTTTGAAGATAATGGTGTTTTGCAGAATATGATTAATTTTTTAGAACAAAGATTCAGATCTTGTGCAGAAGATTACTTACTACAAGGGGAAGTTTATGAATCCAAAATTGAAAAATTGGATAAGTCAAATTTTACTTTGCAGGATAAAGTTGATACTCTTGAAAAACAAATTCTTTCTACTACAGATGATTCAATTTCTATTTCTAAATTATTTGAACAAGAAAAACTTGACTTGCTGTGTAGAATTGCAGATCTGAAGACGGCTAATCATGAAGGTGAAAACAGATATAAATCTCTTTTAGTTGAGTTTGAGGTAACCAAGAAAGATTTTGCATCTACTCAACTCAAATTGTAGGATATGAATAAAACCAGATTTGACCTTCCTAATGCTAATTGTAGTCGTTGTTTATCGAGTGGGACTACTTTTGAACAATCTAGCTTGCCTGCTCTTTTGCCTACCCCACCTATTGAGACTAGACTTAATATTAATACTTTTCAACATGTTTCTCGCAAAAAGTTTAAGTCTAAAGCTAATGGTAAGGTTGTTTTTGTTGATAAGCTATTGTTCTCATAATAGAGGTATAGGTCTTGTTAAGGCACCATGTCACAAATACAATGGTGACATACATGTTTCATCTTCTACTACCACAACTCCTTATAAGAATTCTTTGAGTAAGTCTAATGTTTTTCATTGTTCTTATTGTGGTAGAGATGGTCATTTAGATATCTTTTGTTGGGATTTTAATCAACATGTTAAATGTTATTCTCGTGTTCCTTATACTTATAATCATGTTGATTCTTATGTTCCTTCTTGTGAGTTTTCTAGACCTTGGAACTCTAATGTTTATTGTCATAGGTTTAAGAAAAACGGGTACTCCAACAAAAGTAAGTCAAAGACTAAGATGGAGTTAGTTAAGGACAAGTCTCTTGCAAAGCTTAGTAAGGGAAAATCTCATATCGTTTCTACACCCAAGATGAGTACGTCGAGTATCAAACAAATATGGGTAAGAAAAAATAAGTTGAATGTTTTTCTGGACTTGCAAAAGTCTGGCGGTGTCCCACTTTTGGGATGATGTGATTTGTTTTCTAGCCTTATGTTTATTTGAATTGCATATTTCTCTAACCACATAGGCTATTTGTTTGGTGCTTCTATTTTTTTATGCTTTGTTTGTTTAGCTTGCAGATCATGCTACATGTCTGAATACATTGTTAATAATAAAAAAATAGGTTTTTAGTTATTCCTTCTATTTTTATTTTTTCTTATTTATTTATTCCATGTATGTGTTGCTGGATGCATATTTTCTGAGATATTGGTTTAATTCAATTGTCTTAAATAAGTTGCAATATGTTTGGGTATTTTCTCTTTCTGAACTCTTAAGTATGTTTTGGTATGTATCATGCATTTTTCCTCGTTTGTTTGCACAGTGCACGACATGTTTGCATGATGGGAGTTTTTGGAAACCACTTACATATTCTTTGAGCTCATAGAACTTTTCTATCTCTCGAGTATTTATATTATCTTGAGCTATCTCTCCTCTGTTTTAGTTAATGTACTATCTTGTTGTTCGTGTTATTGAGCATTCTTATTTTCCTCTTACAACTCTTGTTAGTGGTCAATGACTCACTTTATCCCCAGCCATTTGATTGTCTTTAAAGCAATATCAGTTGGCTAAGAACCCATTGGGGTTGTGAGGGTCATGCTCTGACGAATGCACTCAAGAAATGTTAGTTCTTGTGTTGCATGTTATCATGGTATTGCACTTCTTGAGTTTGTGTTTGTCAAAAAGATGTAGGCTACACCCTACCCTCGTGTATTTGAAAATATGGAGACAAAAATCCCTCCCACGCGGGAATGACATTGGAGTAATGTAGACTAAACTCCTCCACATGCAGCAAAATAAAAATCCAAGCGCATGCTCATTGTTTTTATGTAAGGCATACAAAGTTTATATTCCTTTGCCTTTTGGATGTCTTTGTTTTCATTTGAAAGATCATATTTATATTCGTTTGCCTTCTACTCATAACGTTTGTTTCAAAGGCGGTTGAAGTTTGTTTCTTCTAAGCTCACTTACTAATCGTATGTCTCTTGTTGATGATTCTATATTCTAGGTCTTCAAAGGGTGTGTTCTAGTGGTGAACTTTCTCTTTCTTTATACATTGCATTGCATTGCATCTACACACACCGAGGTTTAGTTAATGATGCACTTCAATTCTCTTAGTTGTTTAATCTTTTGTTTATCCCAATATATTGTCTCTTATTTTTGTATGGATTGGGATTGACTACTATTTTGGGAATTTCATGATGTGTTCCTTTTCACTTTTATGGTACATCGGTTCTTTCTCTTTATCTTCTTGTTAAGGTTTGTGAAGTTGGTTTTGTTAAGGATTTTTCTCATGTTGATGGTGTTTGTGTTGTGTTGACAAAAGATTGTTCTATATCTTCTGATCAATATCTATTTCTTATTAACATGTTTTATTATTCTCTTCTTTTCTTTTATTTGTTATGGTTTAGTTTTTCTTATTTCTTTTCTTTGTCACATTGCTTCTTTTATGACAAAAAGGGGGAGATGTACGACTCTAAAACTAACACCTTCTTCTTCTTTGTTAGTGTATCTTAGGTCATGTTTCAGGTATGCTACACTTGTGGGAGAGCACAAGTATTCATGTTTGAAGTTCATGAAAAGTATGGGGGAGTAGTTCTTACAAGCTTCCGTCAATTCTCTGTTTGGGTTATGATTTTTGTTGTTTCTGTCTCGTCTCTGATTGTCAAAGCTTTATGTTCCCGTTGATTATCATATGATGGTGATTCATTGCATATTATCTTGAAGCTTGTGTTGGTGTCTTAGGACGTGATTTTCAAGATGATGATTGTCTCATTGGTTAGTATTGAGTGTGAGTGTTCTTGTAGGCATGTATTATAAATGCCGTTGTGTTTGGTTTGGGTTTGTAAGCACGTATTATAAGTGCGTTTAGAGTCATAGGTTTTTATCCCAAAATGAATGTCAAAGGGGGAGATTGAAACCGGCATTCGGTTGTTTGACATCATTTTGTGACTAAGTTAGGAGTGTCTGAGGTTATCTCGCCTTGACGTCATTATTAGAAAGTACCTTGATGTGTGAGCGTCGTCCCGTGTCTTCTTACTCTTGTTCAAAGTCTGTCAGGTTGTTGTTTATTCCAAGACGTACGTACCTAGTTAGGACGTACGTACGTAGAGTTGGACAGAAGTTTTCCTTTGTGTTAGGACGTACGTTGAGTTCAACAGATCTTCTTTTGGTTCAGGGACGTACGTACCTAGTTAGGGCGTACGTACGTCGTATGGATTTCTTGTTTTCGGCCCATATTTCTTTCCTTCTTAACCCTAGGTTATAAATAGGTCGTTGGTGTTATGTGAAAGGCAAGAGTTCCAACCTAGCCTCCATAAAACCCTAGTTTATTTGTTGGCTCTTCTACAAAGATCATCTTTTTCCTCAATTGATCTTTGTGTAATTCTATCCTTCCCCAATTCATCTCCTTTTGTTGTTGATAGTGATTAAGCTTCGAGTCTTCCTGTGCGTTCATCAAGAAGTCGAGTATCCTTGTGTGTTCATCAAGGAACTCTGGTGTAAGCTTGTTACATAGATCGGCTTCGAGTCTTCTTGTGTGTTCATCAAGAAGTCGAGTGTCTTGTGCGTACATCAAGGTACTCTGGTGAAATCAATGTGTTAGAGATAACAGGTAGTGTTAACTCGCAGTGATTGCAAGTAGTTGATAGGTTTGTACATCTTTTTTCATCTAATGGATTTATTTGTTGTCGCGAGGAGAACCGTGGACGTTTCCCATATTGGGCTTTACCACGTTAAAAATATCATGTGTTCTTTAATTGTTTATTGATTTATTCTTGTTTGTTTTAGTATCATATTTGCACATATTGGGTTTTCAGGATGGTGGTGGTGCCTGAATCCTACATGCACGCGTAAAAGAGCCACTGTATTTGAACCATAAATCATGTCTTGTTCCTTGAGTTGAAAGAGATAACTGTTTATCAACTTTCGAATAATTCAATATATATTCTCACTACTTGAAGATGTGCTATGAGAGATGTGCTATGATCTTCCTACTGCAACTGGTATCTCAGGAAAGTTGCAAATCTTTTTCACACATTTACACACAAGTTAATGAAGAACTAATATGGTTTAAATCATTTTTCACATTGTCATTCAGAGACAGGCCCATAAAAGTCATGATATTCTAGGTCCATTACAGTGCCCAATAATTAAGAATGCAAGATGCAAGACAACACAGTACTGATTACTGAAGCATGAATGACACTAGAATGGAGATCCTTTTGTTATTCTAAACAGAAATTACAGAAAACATACCACACATGCGATATTACTGACATAAAACATACCAAACATTTGAGTTTTACACCCTTATTGACTGCAATTTACAGGACTAAAACAAAGCATTACACACTGGACAAAGAAAGATATAAACTTCATATATATGTAGTAGCCAGCCTCCACACCACCTCCATATATGATACTGATTCTTGATTCATTTTCCCATTTTGCTATCCAATTTACTGTATAAAACTAGCAAAATCAAGATAGTCATCTAAGAGAGGCTCGTCCAACAAGTAGTTGGATGGAGATTCTGGAAAGCTCATAGATGTCCCCTCCTCGTTATCATTATTCATAGGTGGGCCAACAAGAGGATTGGTCACATGTTGTGGGAAATTATAGTACTCTTCAGTTGGATATAGGCTTGCAGAAGGATACTTGTTACGCACTTTACTTGATCCAGGGAAGATATTGTAATATTCGGGTGGCGGATATATAGGTGGTGATGGTGGAACTGGATAAGGTGGAAGTGGTTTGTAATGAGCAAATATGGATTTTGGGCCAAGAGATTGATCAAATGTATCAATATCGAGAATGCTATACCTTCGACCAACATAACTTTCACGGTTGTCGCGACGCATAAAATACTTCTGAGCATGACTTGCTACTTGGCATGGAGTCTTAGTCCTCACAAAGTACCTAGCAATGCTCTTCCATGCCCCCCTTCCACAATCTTCCAATCCCCAAACGAACAACCTACACAAGAAAAATTACCATGCCAGTTCCACAAATTTTATAGCAGAATTAGACAAGTTATGATATACTTATCAATTATATAACTGCAAAACAAAATAGTGGAAAAAAAAGTAGCTATATAGTTTGATCAAAATTAAATAAAAGTTATTAGCTATTCTTTGACTAATTATCGCCTTGGTTGGTTTTGTCCAATTTAGCGATAGATATATACCGTAAAATTCTATAGTAAAACCTCAATAAAATTAATAGCCTTGGGACCAAAGAAAATTATTAATTAAATAAGATATTAATTCAGTAAATTAATAAGTTATTAATTGATCGATTAATTAATAAACTATTAATTTATAGAACTAAGTACATTCTAAATATATATTTTTCTCTTCAGACTAAATTATAAAATTGAAGATAATTTTTCTACTAAAGAACTAGTTCCATGAAAAAAAAAGTATTAAAACCGATAATATGACAGTGAACAATATCTTCTTGCAGTACGAGAATACAACACCAGATCAACTCATCACATTACTAAAAATATAAAGATTAAGTCCAAATAAACAACAATTTCTAAAAGAAATAAAAACCACTTGACTCTTATTTTTAAAATACATAAAATACATTTGTTTATCTAGAAATTATTAATTTATATATAAGTTGGGTCTTCAAGGATTTCTCCAAAATGTATTATCTAATAAATTGCAGGTGTCAGTTGGGCTCAACTGGTAAAACCTCTGGGTGATGATACCAGAGGTCTGGGGTTTGAATCCCGCCAGCATTACCGAGTTCCTGATCTCATTAAAAACAGGCTTACCAAACCATTTTTTTTTTCAACTCTTAAGACGAAATTAATTTTATCGAGCAAAAAAAGTATTATCTAAAAAATTTAACGAAATATGAATTTAGCAAAGCTATGCTCAAGTTAGGACCGGCAAAAAAAATATATTTATAGAAGATTATTAATTAATCGGGTATTATTTTATCGAGGTTTTATTGTACTAATTCATTAATTACAGAGGTTTACTGGGCCAATCTATCAACAAAATAAATCAAACAACAACTCTAGTATCACCGGAAAAAAAAAATTGGAATACCCTACCCACTGATTTAATTTGTTGCTTGTAACATTCAAAGAACATGTTCTGATCATGCATACAAATTCTGATCCTCACCAACCAAATGGCATATTAGCTTTGTGTGTGATGACAACTATCTGCATAATCACCTTTCCGTGCTAAAAAGTCATCTATCCATGATCCGTTTCTATTTTATTTTCTTTTTAGGGAAGAATTCAAGGATTCTTATTCAAAGACAAATCATTTTTATTGAAAGTAAATTGTTTCGTAAGAATAAACCCGACCTGTGTTCCATTTCAGTCCAACGAACATAGTGCTTTTGAGAAATATTATTTGGAGCTGGCCTTCTTCCACGGATAGGGTGCTTGAAAGACTCGACTTCATTATTTGATACGACATTCTTCCCACGATCGGATACAGAACCATTACTAGAGATGTCTAACTTTAGAATGAGAGAATGGAATTGTTCTTCTACCTGGTCAGCTGTTTTTCCTGGTATTTGTGAAGCAATAGTTTCGAAAAGGTCCATGGAGTAAAGGTCCACGTCAGCAATGAGAACATCAAACTGCTTCTTCTCTTCCTCGCTCCACTCAAGTAATTGAGTAAAAGGAGTAAGAGGGATATTGTAACCAACTTCCATGAGAGAGAGAGAGAGAGAGCTCTTGTGAACCCTTAGGAGAAGAAGAAAGCAAATTTTGTATCTTTTCTCTAGGATCTAGTTTTTGTTAAAGTTTACCCTAGATTATATACTGAATTTATAGCACATCTCTGCCCATTTTACCATTGAGAAGTCAAATTCAAATGTCTTTTACAAGGGATATATGTTAAAGGATATTCAAGTGATAAGTGAGCCAATACTTTCTGACTTGACTATAATGCCCATTTAATTGGTTTAAAATTCTCCACTCCTTTAGATACGATCATATTTAAAAAATTTCACAATGTTTTTTTTTTAGAAAAAAAACTATAGATTATGCAATTAATGACTTCTTATTGTAACGTACATCCTTTAGATGTGAATAATAATTTGCACCAAAATCTTAATTATGAAATTGAATCAACAAACAATACACACGCAAACTAAAATAAGTATTTATTCTCTACTTGTTTAGACATAATATATTTTGAACGACCAAATACGACAATCATGAGATTTACTGACAAGATGGTGTTTATCGTTATATATCAAGCCTAATACGACAATAACTTTTCTTATGACGCGTAGGAAGGGAGTATCCTAAAACTTGATAATTTATTTTTATGTTTTGCTAAAATCAAAGATGAATTAGATATATATATATATATATATATATATATATATATATATATATATATATATATCAATTGTATTATACCACATTGCAAAATATTTTAAGTGAATAACTAAATACTATTAATTTTTTAATCCAAGAATTCAAATTATTATAACGTAGCCAACATTGGAATAATAAAAGAAATAATGGCCCCAAAAGTAATTTCTATTTAAAAATCTTAAATACCTTTGATAATAAAAATTGGCCTTTTTATTATTTAAGAGGGTGTTTATGGAAATAAAAATTATTACAAAGTCAAAAGTATCGGTTGAGCACGTGGGAAACATTTTGGTTGAAAAAACAAAATAAATTTATCGTACCATATAAAAGAAAACGAATTTGCCATTAAAAGTACATCATAATAATGTCAAACACTTTCTTACAAATGTGTAACAAGTCAAATTGTGGTTTAAGGACACTTGGAAATGACTTCTAGAATTTGTTGCCATCCTGCGTTGCATGGCTGGTCATTTTTCATGCCAACTGACACATGCCCATTGCATAGCATAGCCCGTATAACATATAACGTGTTTTTGAAAAAGAAAGGAAGTAAGATAGTTTCAATATAACTCATATCACTAGATAAGAATCAAACACCTTAGTGGTATATTACGGTGGATCAGAAATTTTGTAGGTCTTTCTGCATTGTTCAAAATAAAAACCTTCATATTATTCACATAAAATATTCAATAACATTTGAAAGGGTTTACTTGTGAACATAATAGATCGATACATCATAAATACATGAAGCTTAACTGAATAAAATAGAACATATATACTGTAATAGGGGTAGACTTTGAGACACCTAGATGATTGGCATTTAGACTTTGAGACGCTTTTAGTTGGTATTTAGACTTTAGGGTACCTTTCTGTCAGTTGACTACGCTGACTGTTTTGGCTTGTTAATATTTTTTAAATAACAATATTACCCCTATACTTTACCTTTAATAACCAAATGCACACGTGTCATTATATTTTTGTGGCACGTGTATTTTTTGAATTTCAATTTTTTACAACCATAGGGTTAAAATTCACCAAATTGTGACACGTGTACTTTTTTGAATTTCATTTTTAAAAAAAATTACAAGTTTAACATGTGCCCCTACATGTGCAGTGTATTATGGGTATTTACGAAATATGAGTTATTTGACTTGAGTCAACGGTTAGTCATAACGGTCAACTAACGGGAAAGTGTCCCAAAGTCCAAATACCAATTAAAAGTGTCTCAAAGTCTAAATACAGATTATTTAGGTGTCCCAAAGTCTAAAAACCCCTATATAATATCCAATGAGAAATGTATTTGGTTATTTACCATTCTACATTTCACAGCAACAACAACACCAACAAATACAAATGCATCTCAACCACCATATTTTCTCAAAGTTATCCATATATATATATATAGTAATTCTCATTAAATTACTAAGTATTACCAGTGTAGTCATCAAATTGAAAAGGATAACTGTTGTGACATGGTGCTTCTAATTAACATTACTCATCAATCTATTTAATTTATTTCAAATTTTGAATGTCAATAAGCTGGCTACCTGATGTAAAACTCGTGTTTGCGAGACATAGTGTCCCGATACATTAACTAATCAATAGCACCAACTTGTAGGCCTGTGAAATGGCCGCGCTAGGGCTAGCCCGGCCCTTAAACACTTAAGCCCTATAGTCTTACTATTCATGAGGGCCGGGATAGAGCCGGGTTGACATCAAAATACTGAAGCCCTTACCCTACCCTTACCCTTTTCTAAAGGGTTGAGGGTCGGGCTCATAGGTCGGGCCTTAAGGCTTGACAATTTTCAACTGTGTATTTCACTAAATATAAATGAATTTACAATGCAATTCTAATAAAAAAAAACAAATTTAACTAAAATTAGAATATATTAAATCTTCAGAAATTGTCTGTAGGTAAGTATAGGTACATTCCCAAAATAGATGTCTACCATTATTACATAAAAAAGATCATCACATCTACATAAACAAAATCAACATTACATTATATTGCCGACATATGTAACTACAATGATGATGTCATGCCAAAAACAAGAATTTTGTGATCAAGCCCCTTGACTTCGGATATTTTCCAATAATACCGACATAGAAATGTTTAAGTTTATTGTATGATTTTGGGGGACAAAATTGTTTGAGGTCGACGGTAACAAGGATAGAAAAGCAGTATTATAATTCAAATGTGTAGTTGGACTTTATGGCACATTATTAAATGTGGATTGCAACAAGAATTTGGATCTTGATAGCAGAAAATTGTTAGAATGTGAAGCAACTCTGATGCTCATCAAAATTAGAAGTAGATGGCATGAAAGGGGTCAGCGGTAAACCATTTTGAGAAGGTGTGATAGGTCTTTGATGCTCAAAACTGGAGGAGGTTAGCCTTAACGACAATGAAGAGGGTAAAAAAAAACAATAGTTGAACATTTTCCAGAAGCTTGCAACACAAAATTGGATGTAGACGACTGTTAAAAGATATTTTGAAACATTATCTATTGAACTTACATTTGTGTATTGTGAAATGGATGGTGCAACGCCTTGTCTAGATGAGATGATCACTACTACAAGTCCCGAAAAACTAGATGTTGCGACTTGTCAAGGATTCAACTCTTCGTCAGTGAAAAACACATGTTCATCTTTGATTGGTTCCTCATGACTTTGTTTGAAGGTTTTGACAACAGTTGGTAGTGTCATGTTGTTAATTGGAGCTTCAACTCCTACTGAAATGCTTCTGAGCATGACTTATTACTTTGGAAGTAGCTTTGTCTTTACTGTTTTAGCAATGTTATCCCAATTTCCTCCCCCATGTTTCTCAAGACCTTCGAGGAACAACTTACAATAGTTGTCGAAATTTAACAAGATGAGCAAGGAAAAAAAATATAGAATAGCAAGAAAAAAGTATTGATGCAAAAACTCCAGTGGCGGATCCAGGAATTCAAGTTGGGGTGGGCTTGATGAAAATTCCATGGGCTTTGGGTGTAAGTTAGAAAAGGTGGGTTGGGTTTGGTAGGCTGGGTAGTATAAGAACTAATTGTTATTTTCAAAAACATCATGGGTTTCAGCCCAGAGAAGCCCCTTGTTGGATCCGCCTCTGGCAAAAAGTACAATAATGACCCAAAACGTGGACCTAACTGAAATTTATATAATATTTTCAACGTTACGTTAGTTTCCAAAAAAAAAATAGAATTTTCTATCATATTAATGATATTTCTAATGATTAAGAATGTAAGAATACATACAATATTTTTAAGTAAGTAAATTAATAGCTAAAAAGTAGGAACCTAGATGTGATCAATTAGTACTTTACCATTCATCCATGGATGGGAAAGGGGGATCGTCCGTACATCTTAAATAACCAAATTCGTACATCAGCTATATTACTATATGTAGGAAGGCGGAGAATTTTATATGTGTAGCTTACTTGTATGTGGGTGTGTACACCCAATCACAAAATGCCATGTAGTAATAATAATATAACCTAGTATGGGTTTAGTTAACCCTAGTGGGCTTGATCAGTTTTTCAACCATTTTATAGACACGTGACATCATATGATTGGGTGTACACACCCACATACAAGTTGGTTACACATATAAAATTTTTTGGTAGGAAGGTGACAGGATGTATACTTTGTGCATTTATTCTCAACAACTAAATAAACTAAGCAGCTAGAGAGATGAATGCAAAGAGAATAATGGAGCAGCATGATATGAGAGCAGTGGACTGACCACCTAATGGAAAAACCATAGTTTAAAATTCTCATTCGGGTGAAATTTGGGATTAAAAAAAAAAAAATATATTCCGACATTCCAACCTTCGAAACAAATATATCACCTGAAATTTAAAATATTCCTGGAATTTACAATTCCGATTCTCTAAAAAACGGTATATTTCGCCGAAATTTCGCGAAATATGTCGGCATTTTTGTATTTTTAATTACGGCAAAAACATCCCTTTGCATTTGACACATTTGGATTGCTAGGCTCAGATGCAGTTGAGCTCCTCAGGAGAGTGCAAAAGGTAATAAATAGCAACGTGATGACTGCGGGTTCGAACGAATATGTATTTAGGAGAATCGGGTTTGCTATCCAGAGAGGACTTGCCGCGCAGTTTGTAGCGCGTTTGTCCTCTACTTTTGTGTAATTTGTTGAGCTTATCAATAAAATTTTATTATTAAAAAAAAAAAAATAGAGAAAAACCGAAAAAGTGATAAAACCCTGGAATTTTATTTGGCTATTTAGAAAAGGGATTAGAAATTAAGTTTTTTACAATTAGGGATCTAAGATTTAATGAGCCGGACTTGGCCCAAAATCCAAAAGTTCTATACCTTGTAATAACTACTATAAGAAACGTAGGCAGAGTTCATCACAGACCAAACCAGGTAAAAATTAAAACCAAGAAACTGACCAGGAAAATAACAACAATGGAGAACAACGCAACAGTGATGATGGATTTGCAGGCATTGCCAGAAGGCTGCATAGCCAACGCGATATCGATGACAACTCCTGGAGACGCATGTAGGTTTGCATTGATTTCCAAAGATTTCAAGTCTGCAGCGGATTCCGACACCGTTTGGGAAAAGTTCCTTCCACATGAGATCAATGAGATTCTATCCCAATCCCAATCCAATGAATCTGCATTAATCAACGACATCAAATCGAAGAAAGAGCTTTACTTCACTCTCTGTCACAACCCCATCCTCATCGAAGATGGCAAGATGGTAACTTCATTTTGCTAAGAATCATGAATTTTATTTAATTTTTAGGGCTTAAAATATAGAGATAGTTTTGAAATTTGAGGTCTTATTTTATAAATGATTGCTAGAATTCAACCCTTCAATTCCTAGAATGCTTGAATTATGATAACTAGGTTGGAAATTGATTCTTCAATTTGCTAAGATATATACAGTACATTGGGATTTTTTAGACTTAACCCCCTTCTTTATGGTCAAGTTCTTAATAAACCCCCAAATTTGTCCAAGTTTGGACTTTGCCCCGTCTAAATCTGCCCATTTTAACGTCTCTTCCAAAAATACCCCTCGTATACTTTAGACTTAACCCCTTTAGTAAAACTGTTATGTTTGTTAATTGAATTCTTTTTAGGGGGTTAAATCAAAAAACAACAATTGGGGGCATTTTGGGAAGTTGAAAAAAATTGACGTTAAAATTGACAGAAGCAGACAGGGGAGGGGAAAGTCCATACTTGGACAAAGAGGGGGGAGTTTATTCAAAATATGACCATAAAAGGGGGGTTAAAGTCTAAAAATCCCTATATCATATAAGAGGTAATTAACAATTGCCCCCAGATTTGAATGCCAAGTTTGCAAATGCCCCCAGATTTTTATTTGTTTAGTGATATCCCCTAGAATTGCTTTTTTTTTCTTCTAATACCTAAAGTACCCCTTCATTTTGTTTAGTCTTTGCCCCCAACTCTTTAAAAACCACTTAAACTGCCACGTAAGTAACACTTTGATGGTTTTGTTTCCAACCGTAGATCTTAAACCCATCTCTAGGTTAATCTAACAACAAACAACTAAAAAATCTAATCCTAAAAAATGTTTAACACAAATCTCGAGATCAATCCTACATCACCAAAAAACCAATTGGGTAAAAATGGGGTGAAAAAGTGAATAAACTAGTCATTTGATAAAGTTAGAACAAAAATTGAAGAAGATCGGGAATGAAGATGATGATCTGAAGACAAGGGGGTAAAAATGGGGTGAAGATGATAGGAAGATAAGGGTTTCAATTTAAGGTTTAGCTTCAACAACAAAGAATATGTTCAGTTCGATTAGAATGTGGGTTTAATTTGGTAAAGTAAATCACTTTACACGTGTCATTTAGATATTGGTTATTATTTTTTGGTGGCGTAGGATTGACCATAAAAGGGGGGGGGGGGGTTAAGTCTAAAAATCCCTATATACATATACAGTATGTTAATGTGATGATCCTCATTGATTCGCATCCTATATATATGTAGAGCTTTTCACTGGACAAATGGGGTGGGAAGAAGTGCTATATGATAGCTGCAAGGCGCCTTCGGATTGCTTGGAAAGATACTCCTCAATATTGGACATGGCAATCTCTGCCTGACTGCAGGTCCGTACATTTCTTTTACATTCTTACGTGTAGTTATTAATCAGGCTAGCTCTTAACTTGTTAATTTAGGCATGTCAATGGATCGGTTAGGTTTGGATCTTCTATTGATCTGAACCGATCCAATTTATTATTATCCAAACCGAACTGATCCAATTCAAGAATGGTTTGTAAAAGTTAGATAGTAAACCGATCCGAAAATAATACTGGATATCCGATCCAATCCGAACCGATCCGAACTATTTTTTTCTAGCTTTACTGATTAGATGAATTACTCGACGGGATGAATTTTGTTAATGAAACGGATATCGTATTATTTGGAGAAGGAGAGAGATCCAATTTGTCAAGCTTCAACCTTTAAGATCAATTGTTGATTGAAGAAGAAAATTAATTTCCATCGACACCGAGCTCACTTCAATTGAACTACATTTCAGCCTAACCATTAATGGTGCTTCAATTAGTTCAACGATTGTTTTCACCAAACAACAATTTTGTAATTGGAGAAATACCAGCATAAGAAAAACAGCTTTAGATGAATATTGAAGAAGCTTTTAGAATGAATTTTCTATTTAAAAGAAGTTTAAGTGAAATTGATGAGATGGTTTTATGATGAATGAGGAAGATCAATTTAGTTTGCAAAGCTTGAACTTTGAAGTTAAAATTCTTGATTATATTAAAGATGATCTCTATTGAAATCTTTAAGTTTATAAGAGACAGAGAGACACGCACTATCGGATCGGATCGGTTTTTCCTTTGGTATTATCCGAACCAAACCAAAATTGAAATGGATATCCAAAAACCATTTTAAGTGATCCGAAATCCAAATGGATATCTAAAACTCAAAAAATAACGGATCGGTTTAAATAGTTGACAGCCCTACTTGTTATGCAGCATTATTTATATATGTGAATATTAACTGTTGTATACAATAATGAATTAATGATGTACATTGTCAATAGGTTCAAGGAGGCGCCCGAGCTTCGTTTTGTATTATGGTTTGAAATCCGTGGGAGAATTGAAACGTGTATGCTGTCCCCATCCACGACATATAAAGCTTATCTTGTGTACAAGTTAACTGGACGCGCTTATGGACTAGACTGTCTTGCCAAGGTCGCAGTTCGTGCAAGAACTTATGGGTTCGATTATGAATGCCCTAATTTGGAGGAAATAACTGCAGGCATGAAGAACACTGCATGTCTGACGCCCCAAAGAGAAATCAAAAGTGAGCGTGGAAGATATCAAGAAATCAATGAAGCTATATTTCCAAATGAAAACAGGGCGGATGGGTGGCTGGAGATGGAGCTGGGTGAATTTCACTGTCAAGGAGACGAAGACGGTGAGTTGGAAATGATTTGTTGTGACATTGAGAATGGTGCTAAGAAGGGTATCCTTGTTCAAGGTATTGAGGTCAGACCCAAGAGGGAGTAGATAATGGATATCTTTATAAAAAAAAATAGTTATAGAACAGTACAGTAGTATCTCATTGGAGTTTCAAGTTTTTGGCCAGCAATCACACATTTTTTGCAGCTAAATTCAGCATTCGACTTCAATGTGAATTTTCAATAAAAGTTAAGGACAATAAATGCAATGAATTGCATGAAGAAATAAGAAAAAATGACTAGAAATTACAGAAATCCCATAGCATATAGATGGTTCCTAAACTGTGCTGCAACGTCATATTTCCGAATAAAGAGATACATCAAATAAAGGATCACATTTTTTTTTTTAGACTTGAGAATTTACATAATATGAACAATATAAAAGCTCCATTTAAGCTGATTATACGTAGCCGTGCGCCAGTGCCCTTCAGGACATTGTATCCGGCGCACCCTTCAGGACATTGTATCCGCGTCCGTGTTCCTTCAGGGCACCTCAACTCTACTCACAATCTAAGCTATTAGTTGTACTAAGCTATTCTTAATCTTATAAATTCACAATCTTGATGTGGCATCCCATACATATGATTTTTTTTTATAGAAGCCGAGGATTTGTCTCTTTGCTGGATAAGATTGTATTAACCATTAATGCTTGAAATATGACACAAAACTGTCACAACCGCGCTCTATTCCCTGTTTTGCTTGAAAACTGTCACAAAATTGAAACCTCTAATGCCTGTCAGACAACCAAACAAGCGGTTTGTTTGTTGAATAAAAGACTTCAATTCAATTCAGTTTGTCATATTGATTCATCCCAATGGATTTATATACAAGTTAGTTTCTTGTCTACCAAGAAGACACACTATTCTAAATACATAATATTCTAAATATATCCTAAATATATTGTTTTCTATTTAGAATATATATACAGCTTTCTACACTCCCGCTCAAGTTGGTGCATAGATGTCAATCACGCCCAAGTTGTCAACTAGCTGTCGAAGCATTTTTGAGATACACCTTGGTAAGAACATCAGCTAATTGCTCCTCTGAGGTTACGAAGGGAAAGCGAATAACCTTCCTGTCAAGAATTTCTTTAATAAAATGACGATCAACCTCCACATGCTTTGTTCGATGATGCTGAACTGAATTATGTGCAATTTGAATGGCGGCTTGATTATCACAATATAAATCCATAGGCTTTTGAAGCTTGAAGCCCAATTCCTTCAAGACATTATGGATCCACAACAATTCACATACTCCATGTGCCATACTTTGAAATTCAGCTTCTGCACTCGATCTGGCAACAACTTTCTGCTTCTTACTACGCCAAGTTACAAGATTTCCACCAACAAAAGTAAAGTATCCTGATGTAGAACATCTATTAGTTTTATCACCAGCCCAATCTGCATCTGTGTGTCCAACAACATTCACTTCATCATCTGTGTATCCAACAACGTCCAATACATCATTCTTTCCAAACAGTAAACCTTTGCCAGGTGCCTTCTTCAAATACTTCAAGATACGAAAGACTGCATCTATATGTTCTTCACTAGGAGAATGCATAAACTGACTAACCACACTCACAGCATAAGCAATATCAGGTCTAGTATGAGAGAGATAAATTAACCTTCCTACAAGACGTTGATACCTTCTTTTATCAGTAGGAACTTAGTCAGGATGAATGGCGAGTCCATGATTCATCTCAATGGGTGTCTCCATCGGTTTGCAAACATCCCTGTTTCAGCAAGCAAATCAAAGACATACTTCCTCTGTGAGAGTGAAATCCCCTTTTTAGACCTTGCAACTTCAATACCCAGAAAATACTTCAGTTGTCCTAGATCCTTCATTTCAAATTCCTTCGACAAATACGTCTGCAATTCAAGAGTTAGGGTATCAGCAAGCAAATCAAAGACATACTTTCTCTGTGGGAGTGAAATCCTTTTTTTAGACCTTGCAACTTTAATACCCAGAAAATACTTCAGTTGTCCTAGATCCTTTATTTCAAATTCCTTCGACAAATACTTCTGCAATTCAAGAGTTAGGGTATCAGATAACACAATAGAACCTTCTCTGATAACCGGAGTTGGAGTACCATCAGCAGTAGAAACAATATTTTGAGGTGAAGCTTTAAGACTTTCCACAAGGCTAGGGTCATTTGTCACCTGAATCAATTATCCATGTACTATTCGAAATAACCTTACCATTCATACCTGATTGCGCTACATTAGCGGAAGCATTGTCTGGATGTCCATTCACAACATTAGCAATGGCGGCCTTGCTTATATTCTTTCGTGGCCTCCTTGCAAAGTCCCACCAATCAGGATAGCCAATCATTTCATAACATTTCTCTTTGCTATGACCCAGTTCTCCACAAACACTGCACCTTTTATCTGCATAAGGATTTGATTTACCTTTAGGATGGCATGAAGTACCAAAAAAACTGGGAAGAATAATTGTCTTGTTATGAACAGCCAAGACAGAGGATTCAGTTGATACAGAGCGCCCCATAGCCTGTTTCTCAGATTGTACCTTGCGAATGTAAGCATAGCTTTGCTCTAAGGAAAATTTAGGTTCCTTGCGAAAGATCTCTCCACGCATCTGATCATACTCCAAATCTAGTCCACTCAAAAACATATGAACACACAGACATTGTTGATGTTTCATGGACTACAGCTGCAACATTGTTATTTTGGGAGGTCACCCTTTGATCAATCTCCTGGAACATGGCCACCAATTCATTGTAATAGGTAGGAATAAGTCTCCCATTCTACTTCACTTTAAAACACTTTTTATTCAATTCAAAGATTCGAGTTTCATCAGAGTCGTCATAGAAGGTCTTCTCCACAGCCTCCCAAATGTCTTTTGCAGTAGGAAGACGAATATATCGGTTCATAAAAGAAGTCGCCAAGGAATCAATAAGCCAACTTTTCACCTTTTCATTATCTGTTGCCCAAACTTCATATTCTGGAGAATTCATATGCGGTTCAACCTTTGCGCCAGTCAAATAACCAATCTTTTCCCTTGCTCCAATACACATCCGCATGAGAGGAGCCCATATGGTATAGTTGGACTCACCTAATGAAATAGTTTTTGGAAATGCCGAGTTGTCTTGTGGGGTGTAGTGGTGATGAATGACTTGTGAGGATGATTGATTTTCTGGCACAATTGAATTTTCGGTAGACGAAGAATTATTTTCAGATCCAGCCATTGCAGAAAAAAAAAAAAAAAAAAAAAAAAAAAAAGGATCTTATTGTGGTTTCTGATGGACCTGGTTTTGGCGATCTACAGTGGCGTATGGCAACCCTCCCATTACGTATGGGTGGACTTGGTATCTATTGTGCTACTGATGTTATGAAGTTTGCTTTCGTAGCTTCACGTACGCAAACCAAGAATCTCCAAGACCACATTCTTCGAGGTTGTGACACTCCACCTATGGGTAATGTTTTCGATACTGCCATTGCTAGTTTACATCTTTCTATACCTGATTTTGATCTCAGTAATCTTGCTCCAACTGCTACCGTCCCCTTCAGACCCCAACATGTCTTGGCGGAAGCATACTACAACAAGATTAGTTCTGGTTTTGAGAGGGAATTTGAGTTGTCAGCTAGACAAAAGGCCGTGATTGGATGTGTGCAGTCAGAACATGCCAAAGATTTTCTCCTTGCTATCCCAATGGAAGGGTTTGGACAACGCATGACGCCTGTAGAATATCGTGCCATTCTTCGTTATCGATTGATGATCCCTCTATATTCAGATGGTGAGCTTTGTCTAGTGTGCAAGAAGAGTAGACTTGATGCTTTCGGGGACCATGCGGCCCATTGTAAGCATTACCCCGGGTTCAAGTACAGGCATGACCACGTTAGAGATATCTTGTGTGATGTGTTCTGGCGGGCTGGCGTACAAGTTAAGAAGGAGGCTCTTGTTAACTTTCTTACTGATCCTAAGGAAGGAAGATCGACATTACGTCCTGCTGATATTCTGGTTTACAACTGGTCTGAAGGTAAACATGTGTGTGTTGATGTTACAGGGGCGTCTCCGATGGTTGGGCTGAGTGCTGGGATTTTTGAGGTGGGGCTAGCAGCTAGCAATGCAGCAGCGGCAAAAGTGGAGAAACATGACGGAGCTTGTAGGGCTAACCAACATAGTTTCATCCCCCTTGCATTTGACACATTTGGATTGCTAGGCTCAGAAGCAGTTGAGCTCCTCAGGAGAGTGCAGAAGATAATGGATAGCAACGTGATGACTGCAGGTTCGAACGAATATATATTTAGGAGAATCGGGTTTGCTATCCAGAAAGGACTTGCCGCGCAGTTTGTAGCGCGTTTGTCCTCTACTTTTGTGTATTTCGTTGAGCTTATCAATAAAATTTGAATTTACCAATAAAAAAAAAAAAAAAAAAAAAAAAATTCGACACCGTTTACTAGAACAAGTGTATCTCTCTTGTCGGAACTTCAAATTACAAACCGTTGATTGGGTTGGAAAGAGGACTCGGAGATATTTCCAACAAGATATAGTAGGCCTGCTGGGTCCTAATATATTGTCTTGTAGAAGCCTGCAAAGATGACGAATTTTCAGAAAACATAATAGGCGAAAAACTGGTATGAGATTTAGGTTTGGAAAAAGGTTTGATATTTGGGTTTGAGATTCAAAGATTCAAGAATGGTTTGATTTCAATGGTTGTAGTATGCAACGGATTCAAGATTGAATAATTTTCAAGATTCGGGATTCAATAAAAAAAAGGAACACAAAAAAAGCAAGTTCAAAGGATCGAACATGCTCTTGATACCATGTTGAATAAAAGACTTCAATTCAATTCAATTCAGTTTGTCATATTGATTCATCCCAAAACATGGGTTTATATACAAGTTAGTTTCTTGTCTACCAAGACACACTATTCTAAATACATAATATTCTAAATATATCCTAAATATATTGTTTCCTATTTAGAATTTATATACAACTTTCTACATTGTTATCCTAATATATTGTTTCCTATTTAGAATTTATATACAACTTTCTACATTGTTATCCTCGTTGAAACAGTTGAAACAGTTAATTAGAAATCTTTTTAGATTTTATTTTAGAATTGAATATGAGTGGAAATAAGAAAGTGGAAACTTGTCCAGACGACAGTAAACAGTCTCTGGTACACAACAATGATACAAAGTTTTTGCATATTTTGTACAATCAAGATTGCAAATGGAGATTTTTATATCCGAAAATTTTTGCACGGGATTTTTTAGATTTTGGAACACCTAAATAATGACTTCCTGGGAGGTCACCCTGTTTTTTATCGAGAAACATGTCCAGACGACAGTAAACAGTGTCTGGTACACAACAGTGATACAAAGTTTTTGCATATTTTGTAGGTAAAATTGATAAAAAATACAATGTACTATACCACTTTTTCCCATTAATACAATGTACAAAAAAACTGACCAACTAATGCTTGTACTTTCATTTTGTTTCTACGTTATACAATCTGTTAAAATCAAGCTAACAGACTGCTTACATGTACAAAATTTTCTAACGTGGCTTTATCTAATTAATGAATATGTTGAGGTATAAGAAACATAACAAAAGTTTTAAGTAATCCACGGTTCAACTTCGGTATTAAAAATTTTGGTATTAAAAATTAACAATTTTCATAAATACATAAACTTGTTGATAATCAAATCAACAAAAAAAAAAGGTTTTTTTGAATGTTGGTTGTCTTGATCATTTTTTGCAGCTCTTCTATCTTCTCCTTCGTCTGCAGCTTTGAAACTTCATCAGCATCAATGGTGTTTTGCATAATTTTGTTTAACTTCTCCATCTCAATCAATGTATTCTCAAGGTCTTCAATTCTCAAATTCAAATGCTCATTGACAACCTTCAATTCTTCATGTTTATAGTACAATTCTTGATGGCGTAGTTCAGGTCTTTTGTAGGAATCAATCAACTTGAAAAAATCACACTTTGATTGTCCATTAGTGTAATTACCGCACCCACAAAACGACCTCCCAGCATTTTCAGGAGTCCAAACAATCTTAGTTGGAGAAGGAACTCCACATTTGCAACTACAAAAAGAATTAACACTAGAAGAAGAAGAAGACATGAAACCTGAATTTAGAAATTGAAAACTAGGTTTTCTGAAACTTTGATTTGGGGATAAATCTATTTAAGAAGAAGAAGTGTTTAATTGTTTATAAATAGAGAATCACGTGCGGTTTTTGAACTATTGGAAATTATCATCAACTTTTATTTAATTAGATAAAGTCACGTCAAAAAATTTTGTACATGTAAGCAGTTTGTTAGCTTCATTTTAACAGATTGTATAACGTAGAAACAAAATGAAAGTACAAGCATTGTTTGGTCAGTTTTTGTACATTGTATTAATGAAAAAAAATGGTATAGTACGTTCTATTTTTTATCAATTTTACCTATTTTGTACAATCAAGATTGCAAATGGAGATTTTTATATCCGAAAATTTTTTGCACGGGATGTTTTAGATTTTTGGAACACCTAAATAATGGCTATTTAGACTATGGGACGCTTTTAATCCATAGTAGGGTACTATGGGTATTTACAAAAATATAAGTTCTTTGACTTAAGTCAAATGTTAGTTATTATATTAAAAAAGTCTCATAATCTAAATAGCGATTATTTAGAAGTCCAAAGTCTAAAAACCCTTTTTTGAATAAAAACATATTTTATAAAACAGAATCAAAGGTGGTGTAGTTAAGATCAGATTCAAAGATACTCTCAGAAAAAAAAACTGAAACAGGTCTGGTCTCTGTCAAAAACTCCTTCTTTCTGTCTTTGATTATGTTCTTTCTTTATCTGAATTTTAACAATGTCCTAAGGTATCGTTTGTTTTTCTTTCAGTTAAGCACTGAATACTCATTAAGTTCTGAAGATCACTTAATACATTCAGTCATTAAGTGATCCATTCTGCCAAATTTTAAGTCTGAATGACTTAACTGAACTTTTAGCTGATGAAATAGATTAAGTACTTAATGGTTAGTAGAAAACAAACAGTCTGAAGACTGAATACGGTGATCCACCCACTTAAGTTCAGTCATTCAGACTGCTGAATGAAAAACAAACAACACCTAAGTGTCCCGGAATCCTAATTCTGTGAACCAAACACAGCCTTTAAAGTCTTTTCACATCGTGTTACTCTTCACTTGCTTTTCTATTTGTACCGGAATAAATAGAGAAATTGAGTTTGATGCAGATGTTGTTTCTGTGAAAATGTGGAAGAGGAAGAGAATTGAGACTCAGAATGCTGGTGGTGGTGATCATGCTGGAAGTTCAATTCTTAAGATTTTTTAGGCTGGAATTACAACCGAACACGAACACGTACACATACATATAATTAGGGAGGTGATCAGATCTTGCAGCAAAGCATGGAGCTCTTCTTGCACCAAACCTGGTTTTATTAAGACACTAGAGTCTAGAGAACACATCAGCTGTATTTTAGATTTACTATAATTAGTCAGTCTGGACGCAGTTGTAAACTATTTAATTTACTTGTTCTGCTGTAACATTCTTTTCATCTATCAAGAAATTTTCATCTTGCATTGTCTGCAGTGATTTTGATCTTGTGCATTACAGTGTTGCACAATATCTTTTGAAATAACTTGACTTCAAAATATCTGTCAGCGGCATCAAGCCATCAATTGCAACGCGATATTTATAATCAAAAGAGAAAGCAGATGCTAGCAATGAAAACTATGATGAAAAGTGAAGATTATCTTCAAAATTTTCATTGCCATTCTTCCAGTACACTTCTGTACTGGAGTTTGTTCGGTGAACTTACACGGTTACACAGGATGGGACAATCAGTGTAGTTGTGTAACCTTTGGAGTCAATTTTCCATAGTTTTAAGATCATGGTTTAGGAATCAAAAACTGTATCCATTGATGATGGTATTAGCTAGTTTCCATAAAATTATCTAAATAAAGCTTTGCTGCACTTATTTAAGCTTCATCTACTAAAAGTGATCATCCATGAGTGCATAGATGAAGGGCACTTTAGCCTGTATAAACCACTACTTTAATTTAAACCAACATAAATCGATGAACAGGTGATAACAGTCTTATTCTCCTAGACATTTAACCTCAATGTCAGCAACCAAGGAACACAGAACTGTGGAAATGAATGGAAATAGTGTGTTCAATCACCAAACCATTGATATCCATGGTACCCGCACTTTCAAAGCCGGACTAGGATCACCCATCTACAACACCAGATTATAAAAGGATGAAGCCTGTAAAACCACTATTATTACCTACATGGAGGACACTTTAGGCTATAAGAACCATAAACTTAATCAAGATGTAGTCTTACTCTCCCAGACAAATAAATTCCAAGTCAATCGATCAACAACAAAAATCGAATGTAACAGAGAACCACGGAAATGAATGAAAATAGAACAAGTTGACAACACAGCCTGACCTATTTGTTTTCTTCTCTGTTTTCCTTCCGTTCTCAATGTCAGCACTATGCAAAGGGTGCAACTCTAGACTTTAGGGCAATGCCCACCCCACCTCACCCCTACCGGGAAACTAACCTAAGTTTTGAACAAACTTGACTCCTTGAGAAGGCCAGTAGTTAAACCTCACTAGTAATAATGCTTCTATATTGCAACTTTCTAAGGAGCTTTACACTTTTACGGGAACATTACTGCATCGTTGGTGAATAAACCTTCGAGAACCATACCTGACATAAAGCAATCATTTGAACAACAATGTAGGGTTAACTATCGATGTGTCCCAAGTTTTAATTAACCTCGATCATGTCCCTGCAGATTGGAAAGTATGTATATACCATGGACGATAACTCTCGATCTCTCACAATCTAATCATCTTTTATGTATGTTGTCGCCACAATAAACATAACCTTCCACTCAGTTGCTATTTACGTTTGATGCAACTCTTCTTAAAATGGATTGCTAGTAGCAACCTTAGGTCAAAGGTACTCACTATGTACAACAGAATCAAAGGTGACGTAGCCATGTTCAGATTTGCAGAGATACTCTCTGAAAAAAAAGCCAGAAACAGGTTTGATTTCTGAACGTAACAAAGACTCATTCATGAACCATGAAAGAAATAATCAAAGACAGCAAGTTTGAGATTATAGTGTTAGGAACAGAAACTGTCAAACACAGCTTAAACACCAAAGTGAAGTCTACTACTTCTTTCATTTTCTATCTTCTTCTTCTTTCCATCCTTTTGATTTGTATCATGTTCCATGAGTGTTGCATCTAGAGTTTTAGAGTTAACAAGGGTAAGTTTTCTTTGAAACCTCTTGTAGTAATCTATTCGTTATACCGTTTTGACAGCAACTTCTTTGATGTCAATGAAACATAATGATTTTTTTATTTTTTTTTTCATTTTTTTTTTTGTGTATGGTTTTGACAGGTATTTGTGTTATAATGATCTACCCTCTCAAATCCAAGTCACTTTATTTATGAGTGGGTTGGGTAAGTAATATTCATACTGTATATTCAATCACAACCAAGGTATGTCTAGCTAACAATCTCTGCAAACAAATGGATTGAAATTTACAATATTGACTAAGATTTCTTCATCTTATCTGCAGTCTTTTTTACTTCAACTTTGGCAAGTGGTGGCTGACTTTGGACATGAGCTGGAGTTTGAACTTTTCTGTTGTTGGAGAAGTTAAAGCATTCCCAACTGCAAGGTGCATTTGAGAAGTGGATTTGATCAAGGTGGGAAAGTGAGTGTAGTTTGTGTAAAACCTTGGATTCAATTTTCCATAGTATTATTGAAGATGATTTTTAGCTACTTTCTATAAAATTACTAAGCAATTCATATCCAAGGAACCAGCCCTTCGAATCGCAGACTAGGATTGCCAATCTACACTACCAGAATACAAGAGGATGTATACTTTAGCCTATATAAACCACAAATTTTATTTAAACTAATATAAACCAGATTATAAGGAAATATAGTTTTATTTTCCTAGACAAATAAACTCCATGTCAACCACCAAGGAACAGAGAACAGTGGAGATGAATGAAAATAAAAGAAGTTCGCAACAAAGTACGTATGCATGCACTAATATTTTCTGGTTTTCCTTCCTTTCTTGATGTAAGAAAAGAGATTTTGACACAGTGCACAACTCACCACCCCTACTGGAAACTAAAATGAGTCTTCATTTTAGTGCTTGAGAAAGGGTAACAGCTACTCTTAAGGTTATTAAACCTCACAAATGCTTCTATAATGTGTGAATGTTATGTCTTAGTTATTGTAAGGAGTTTTGTATGAACATATATTAGTTAATGCACACCACTGCATTAACTTTCATTACCCGTATTTGACAAAAATCAATCATACGAACAATATGTTAACTAAAGATATCTCTCAGGCTCTCAGGCTAAACTTGATCATATCTCAGATTGGACAGTACATACCATGACAAAAACTTGATCTGATATATTACCAAAGAATAAGCAATTAACTCATAGTCCACTACACTAATATTAGATGGAAGTGTTCTTATTTGGGACAACCCAGAGAGGAACTCAGGAACACGATTTGCTAAAAAAACAATATCAATACCTCTCAGGTTAAATTCGATCATGTCTCAGATTGGACAGTACATACCATGCTGAAAACTCTGATATTTACCTAGAAATAAGCCATTAACTCATAGTTCACTGGACTAAAATTAGATGAATGTGTCCTCGTGTGGATTACGCAGAGGGGAACTCAGGAACACGATTTGCTAAGAAACAACAACACACAAGGTTGTCACCTGCATAGTGTTAATAGAATTCGACAGCCTATTCATTCAATCACAGTAGGGACATATACTAAAGATCAAAAAAATACCCACTTACATGTGCATGTAGTAAGAAGACTCGAACATACGAAGAAGAAAAGGGACAGACTACAGAGTATCAAAGCGTAATGATTCATTTAATCAAATAGTTGTGTTCCAAACAAAATAGGACATCAAATCTGATCGATCAGTTTACATACTAATTTGATCATATATCTATATAACCATCGTCAAACTCTTTGTTTGGAGTCTCCATTGGGAAAAAAAATACTAACCATCGACAAGCTTCAAAGGAGGGGTTTCATCCTTGCAAATAGATGTTACCTTTGCAAGTGTGAGGAAGAATCCATTGAACATTTGATGTTCCAGTGCAAAATATCTGCAAAAATATGGGCAGAGTTGATTGGCCGCAAGCCCCCAACAGTGCAGTGAGGAGAAGCGTCACAAACTGGTCATCTCCGAAAGTGGTGTTGTCTCAATGGCCGATTATATATATACATGGGCAGTATACAGGAAAAGATATGGGCAATTTTACCTTTTGCAGTAGTTTGGTGCCTATGGAATCTCATATCCTCTGCTGAAAAATGCAGACTAAGACTTGATTTAGTTTCGTGGAAAAGAAAACTCTATCGGATTTGAACCGATGACTTACGCCTTACCATGGCGTTACTCTACCGTGAAGTTAATAAAAGGGCCTATCAAATGAGTTTCCATTCATGAATTTGGACAATGTAATTTTCAGGGAGCATGAGGTGGTGGTGGAAAAAGAGATTAAGAAGATAAAGGGTATGGTGTGGGCATACCGTCTCTGCTACTGCTACTGCACTTCTGCA
The DNA here is from genome assembly GCA_023053565.1 of Aquilegia eximia. Lineage (NCBI taxonomy): Eukaryota > Viridiplantae > Streptophyta > Magnoliopsida > Ranunculales > Ranunculaceae > Aquilegia > Aquilegia eximia. Next base: position 17,350,674 of record JALIGU010000005.1, read on the forward strand.
TTTTTTTAATGGCACTTCTGCTACTGCTATATGCTTGATAAGAAGACATCTGCTCTTCAATGACAGAGTTCTTCCACACCAAGTAGTTGCTTTGTCACTAATCCTTTCTACCATGGAAGCTAGTGTAACCCTGCTGACTTGACCTTGAGCCAAAGGAACACCCAAATATTTTTCAGGCATGGCAAACCACCCTTTAGTATGGTTCTAGAACACCATCTTACCACTTATTACAGATTTGTAAACTGAGATTGTCAATGGCAGCAATGTGCTGACCATCATTTCAATTCTGCTAAATCTTATTCTGTAACATTCTTTTATTTATTAATACAAATTACCATTAGGGCAAAAGAAAAAAAAATATATATATCAATCTTAAATTCGTATATATGTTGAATTACAGTCAATTTTATGAACATTCATACTTCAAAAGCCAAGTAAAATCTAATATATTAGGAATGTACCCTTCATTATGCAAAGCAAGAAGCCAAGAACCACCAGGTTGTGTATCATTCATCTACAATACAAGAAAAAACATATAGATGAACAAATTACAATACAAAACGATTATTATAATACTATTTTTTGTGGTATGTAATTGGAGCAGAAATGCAGAATATGTCTTTTATTTCTTTTTTGCGAAATTTGGCTACACGGAGAGTACTTAAGCTTGTAAAAAAACTACGATCAATCAGAAGTTGGAATTTCTTTAATAAACCATGATACCGCAGCAAATATATAACACAGTATGTAATCACTAATCACAGCATGATGCGATGATGTACGCGACTGCTAATAGAAGTATAGAAAACGATAAGAAATGTATCATGATATAGTACCTTCTGATAGCCAACTAGATCGACGAGAGATCTGGAAGATCATGGAAGTAAGCAAAGCAGAAGAAGTAGCAGTGTGATATGGCAATAAAGAATCCAAACAACAACTCAATTCAACAGGAGACCTATTCATTAAACATTTCAACAAAAATTAACAAGATTGTTTAATTTTTGCAAGAAATATAAAAAAAATAAGAATAATCCAAACCTGAGAATTCTTTGGGAAAGAGGTTTTTGTTTTGGAAGATTAAAGAAAGAAGGAATGGATTTAGGTTTGGCTTGAGTGGTTAGTTTTTTGTATGTTACACCATGTAAGGAAGAAGATGACCTAAATGCAGATCTAATGGTGGTAGAAGCCATGGACATTCTTGAAAGTTTAGGGTTTTGTAAAAAAAAAAATATATATATATATATATATATCAGAATATATATTATGGCCCAGCATATGATTGAAAATGGGTACGAATATTTACATATTTCGGACTTATTGTCGGTTAAGATCTTTAGAATTGTGAATCCAAACAAAGAACTGAATATGATCAGATTAATGTCTAAGAGTTGATTTTTTTTTTCATCAGTGGATAAAGACGTGTCCAGTAATTTTGTTGACAATGCAGAAAATCAAATTTTTTTTATTTATTTATTTTTTTTAAATATAAAATCCAAATTTTATTGATAAGCTCAACGAATTACATAAAAGTAGAGGACAAACGCGCTACAAACTATACTGCAAGTCCTTTCTGAATAACAAACCCGATTCTCCTAAATACATATTCGTTCGAACCCGCAGTCATCACGTTGCTATCCATTCCCTTCTGCACTTTCCTGAAGAGTTCAATTGCTTCTGAGCCTAGCAATCCAAATGTGTCAAATGCAAAGGGGATGAAACTATGTTGTTTAGCCCTACAAGCTCAATCATGTTTCTCCACTTTTGCAGCTGCTAGCCCCACCTCAAAAATCTCAGCACCCAGCCCGACCATCGGAGATGCCCCTGTAACATTAACACACGCATGTTTACTTTCAGACCAGTTGTAGACCAAAATATCAGCAGGACGTAATGTTGATTTTCCTTCCTTAGGATTAGTAAGGAAGTTAACAGGAGCCTCCTTCTTAACTTGTACGCCAACCCGCCAGAACACATCACACAAGATATTTCTAACGTGGTCATGCATGTACTTGAAGCCGGGGTAATGCTTACAATGAGCAGCATGGTCCCTGAAAATATCAAGTCTGCTCTTCTTGCACACTGGACATAACTCACTATCTGAATATAGAGGGATCATCAATTGCACAAAAGTATTGTTTTATTAATAAGCTCAAAAAATTACACAAAAGTAGAGGAGAAACACGTTACAAATTGTGCTGCAATTTGAAAACCATTACAGATTTGATACAAGATGTTGCTTTACCTTCACATTGCCGTTGTTAATAACAAAGGATTTATCGACAAATTGCTAATAAAATTTCATTGAGATTTATGTTAATTTGTTGTTATTAATCAGCCCAAAACAATGTGATGTGCACATTTTATCTTGAAGCTTAAAGCCAAGGTGGGTGTACCTTTCCCTTACAACAATCATATTACTTGTTGTAAGCTTTACAAGCTATATATATTGAGATTGTAATTGAAAAATGATAATAATGAATAATACCACAAATAAATTTATATATCTATTTTTTATATTTATGTTTTTATATATTGTTTTTTTTTTTTATAAGTGTAGAAAGTATGTACATATATAATTAGAATATATGAGAACCGATAGTTAAATATTTTGAATTATAATCAATTGCATTATAATTAAAATTATTGTATGAAGAACAACTAATAAATATCAACTAAAGTGATACAAAAACTATTGCAAGAAATCTTAAACTTGAATTCAGAGAGAGATGATTTGGGAGAAGAAAAAAATAGGAAAAGAAGCGACACACTGTTTTACAACTGACTTAAGTTTGGTTTCATACCCGATTTTGATGAGTTTTTTTTTAAAGAAAAAATAGGTTAATTACCATTAATTTCAACAAAGAAAAGTATAAATGGGGTTGTGTAAGGATAGTACCACAAAGAAAAGACCATTAATTACCACAAAGAAAAGTATAAAGGTTGTGTTTAATTACCACAAAGAAAAGTATAAAGGTTGTGTAAGGATAGCCTAGATGGCTTGTTCCATTGATCAGTTTGCCCCAACATCTTATTCTTAATCTTGAGCATATTAAAATCATAACACATAACTCAATAAGTTAAGTTATCTTTATACCAACTTATAAAATTAGCAATAATATGTTTTAGAGTGATTGTTGGTACACAACCTTTTTATATGTTGCATTTTAATTTTATCAAGAGGAATCCTTTCATGTTCAATGCATTTCGTGCATCTATTAAGTGTGAGACATATTTTACAACAAAAAACAAATGCGTTTTTTCATCAATTAGTTTTTCAGCTACATTTCAACTTCAAATTTGCGTTTGTTGATTGATTCATTCACTATATCATGTTCTTATGTGTTAAACAAATTCAAGTACAGTACTTGTTTGATCATAACAAAATAGTTCAACATCTGTAATTTGAATGATTTATTCCAAGTATCTAAAACACTGAGATCTCCATACACATCCACAACTAAGTGAAAGCCATAGAATTGTATCCTTGGATACACAAAGCAGCAACCCACCAGCCTAGGAATTATGCATCTACAATACAAAATAAAACTCACATAAATTGCTATTCAGATATATGTAAAAAAGCTTGATCTCACAACACGTCTTCTAGTTGCAAATGGTGCATGGCCCACAACATATTTTGGTACTCTGTAATAACAATTATTGCAACATAATTTCAAGTACGGCTACATGGAAAGTACATTAGCCCTTACAAACAGAAGGTTTTAATCAAAATAAACAAGGAAATGGAGTTCTGAAGGTTCTTCACCCAGCCGTCCCGAAAATGAAGAGTTGATCGGAGTGTTAAAATCCTAGACAAATATAATCCAAATCAACAACCATATAACATGTAGTTACAATTAGCAATCACAACTGAAGCTTGAATTCTATAAAAAAAAAAATAAAAAAAATATGCATTCATGCAGAAATTTGATTTATATTCCCAGTAAGATCTCAAGCCTAAACATTCCATACATTGTCACCTGTTTTGTTTTCTCATTTATCTATTCGTTTCTTCATGCCTGACATTTAAAATAAAGTTCTATATATTTAACACAGCACTTCACCTACACTAGCAAAGAAAAAGAAAAAAAACCACGGCACTTGACCAAAATCTTAAATGTGCACTGACAATTCTGAGAAGGACAATAACCACAAGCCATACAGACATCGCATGGATGTGTTAGACCTTAACAATCATGATAACCACCATCACAAGTGCTTCTAAATTATTAGGATTTCTGTCATAGCATGAAGAAAATTTTGTTCTCCGCCTGAATCAACTGAGCATAATTCAATAGTCATCACATCCTGATTGAATAAACCAGATCAGTATATGACTTAAACAAATCATATGACAAATACTACAGTATTAATTAGCGATACAATTTAGTTTATAGTTGAAACTTCTATCCCTAGTTAGCCCCAGTTTTCTTTGCAGTCAGTAAACTAACAGTTAACATCGTTGGCTACTAGTTTGGTATCTACCACAGGACAGTGCACCTAATCTTTTAACTAGAAAAAAGTCATTTAGTCATAGTCTATGCACTCAACTTAAATGGAAATTTCCTCACAACCCAAATACCTATGGCTACAATCCTAGGAACACAATTTAGTAGAAAACAATTACAAATGTCGTATTCAGAGCATAGCGTTTGAATCCAACATCTTCTTCCTCATCCATCATGCAACTAGACACACTATGAGCCTGTACAAAAGGCCAATCAATCCATTACAGAGATATGAACTATGACGACTCAAATATAAGGGAGGGCATGAGCAGAAAGAAGCAAGAAGAGATCAACCAAAAACAATGGATTATACTCTCCTACTGCTTTTATGATAAAGAAAAGGAATTTATTCTCAAATTCACCTTACAATCATGTATATTTACACAGACGAACTTAATCTCAAATTTATCTTATAATCACTGACTTGTACAAAGAAACTGAACTTCAGAAAACAAGGTCACAGATTGGATTTTTTTGAGCTCAAAAACATGAATGTTTGTCTACTGTAAGAGAGAGGAGAAAGATAGAGAGAGTGAAGGATCTCTCTCTAGAAGGTTCTTCTTATTATTTTCTCACAGCATTTCAACTAAGTTCAAAAACCTGAAAATTCGCTAATCCCATTTCTAAAAATCAGATCAAACAACCCTAATAACCTCATTAACAGTAAAAAACAACCAGACCCTTTTCCCCAAGCCAAATTAAACCAAGAAACCATATAATCTGATAAAAATGAGGATGTAACCCTGATCTCTCAGTCCATATGAAATGTTCCCAAGTTAGTAAATCAGATGAATAAAATAAAAATAAGTAGAACCACTTGTGTCAACATTCTAACCATAAACAGTTCCCCAAATTTTATTCACCAGCTCAGGGTAAGAGACACCAATTTGTCTTCACCACAGGACAACAATACTGGTGTTCTAACACCGAAAGCGATATCAGTTTTCAGGTTGGCAAGCTAGAAACTAAAAACAAATCGGCCAAGACTCTTCTAACAAAGACATCCAGAACTAAGTAAAATCCAGAGAACTGTATCCTTTGATACACAAAGCAGCAACCCATGAGCCTATGTATTAGGCATCTACAATATAAGATAAAATTAAAATAAATCGCTATTCAAAATTATATTAAAAAATAATTCTAATAGTGTCTACTAATTGCAAATACTGTATGCAATTCACATGATAGGCGCCCACTAGCTTTTTCAGATTCAAAACACAATTTAATACTCTGAATAACAATCATTGAAACATAAATTGTAAGTATGGCTAGGCCCTTACAAACAGCAGGTTCTGTTCAAACATAAACAAAGACATGGAGTTGTGTAGGTTTCTTCACACAGCTTCCCGACATTGAAGAGTTGGTCAGAGTCCTAAACTCCTAGATAAACAGAATCCAAGTAAAAAATCATAGAACCGTGCAAACATGTAGTTGCAAGTAGCAATCACAATATACGTTTAGCAGAGATATGATTTATCGATTTCAAGCCTAAACATTCTTCTATACGTTCCAGTACCTAAATTATCCTATATGTTCTTGTACCTAAATTCTCCTATATGTTCTTGAACCTAAACACTCTCCTACACTGTCGCTTTTATTGTATTCTCGTTTATCAGTTTTTTTCTTCACGCATGACAATGAAAATAAAGTTTCTATATATTCAAGCGCAATAATAACACAGCAGTACAGCACCTTCACTGAATTCTTAAATACGCACTGACAATATTGAGAACAATAACAAGTACAAGCCATACAGACATCGAATAGCCAATGCATTAAGCCTTAAAAGTAATGATAACCACCACCACAGGTGCTTCTAAATTATTAGAATTTCAGTCATAGCATGAAGAAAATTTTGTGCACGATACTCCGCCTGAATCAACTGAACATAATTCAATTGTCATCGCATCCTGGTTGAATAAACCAGATCAGTATATGACTAAAACAGATCATATGACAAACACTATTGTATTAATTAGCAATATCCCTCAGTTTATAGTTGAACTTCTATCCCTAGTTAGCCCCAGTTTCCTTTGCAGTCAGTAAACTAACAGTTAACTTCATTGGCTATTGATTTTGTATATACCACAGGATAGTGCCCCCTAATCTTTTAACTACAAAAAAGTCTTTAAGTCGTAGTCTAATGCACTCAACTTAAATGGAAAGTCCTCCTTTGGACAACCCAATTACCAATGGCTACAACCGGACACAATTTAGTAGAAAACAATTACACATGTCGTATTCGGAGCGTACATAGTGTTTGACAGTGACATCCTCTTCCCTCATCCATCATGCAACCAGACACACTATGAGCGTGTACAAAAGGCCAACCAACCCCAATTACAGAGGTATGAACTATGACAACTCAAACATAAGGGAGGGAATAAGCAGAAAGGAGCAAGAAGAGATCAACCAAAAACTAAGGATTATACTCTCCTACTGCGATTATGAAAAGGAAAAGGAATTCAATCTCAAACTCATCTTATAATCACGTATGTTTACACACACAAAATAATCATTGACTTGTACAAAGAAACTGAACTTCGGAAAACAAGGTTACAGAGTGGATTTTTTTGAATTTAAAATCATGAATCTTCGTCTACACTAAGAGAGGAGAAGGACAGAGAGAGCAAAGGATCTCTCTCTACAAGGTTCTTCTTCTTATTTTCTCACAGCATTTCGACTAAGTTCAGGAACCTGAAAATTCACAAATCCCGTTTCTCAAAATCAGATCAAACAACCCTAGTAACCTCATTATACAGTAAAAAACAACCAGAGCCTTTTCTTCAAGCCATATTAAGCAACACCCAAAAAACCAAATAATCTGATAAAAATGAGGAATTAAGCCCGAACGAGTCCATATGAAATGCCAATTCCAAAGTTAAATCAGATGAAAAAATTAAAAATACGTGGAACCACTTTTGTTTTTCCTTAAAAGATCCATCCAAAGCATAAACAGTTCCACAAATTCTCTTAACATTTCCTTCCTACTCTTTGGTTAATTAAAACTCACAAATAAAGATTTCAATTCAGGGTAAGAGACACCAATTTGTCTTCACCAAGGGACAACAATACTAGTGTTCTAACAATGAAAGGGAGATCAGGTTTCAGGTTGACAAGCTAGAAACTAAAAAAATTGGCCAAAACTCTAATTAGAAATATTAGGACTATGTTATTACTATTAGTAATTGACTTTATATAAACCAATATAAATAATTGTGGCTTTTATAATATACAATATAAAGTGGGTTAAATTTCATAAAGTTCATTTCAACCGTATTCCACAATACAACATTTCAATTCTATTTTGAGTTTATACTGTTTAAAGATTGAAAATTGTGATTGACGAGGTTCCTTAATCTGTTAACAACACATGAATCAACTAGAAAACCTATAAGCACTAAAAGTCCTTATCAAAAATTCTAAAAAGATAACTAGAGAGTGAAGAGTAGAGGACTAAGGATGTTTAGTTTATGTTGTTAGAGGCATGGTCGAATGAAGGAAGGAAATGAACGGTAAGGGGGAAATCAGTAGGAGCTGATAGATTCAAACATTGTGGAATACCAAGGTCACAACTAGTTCTAATTGTCTATTGAATCATTGCTCGATTGTTGACAACGGAGTTGGCCAGGTGATGATTGATGACACATGTCCAAGGGGAACTTCATTGTGTTAAATAAGATACGAACACCTAGCTGTCAGCAGTCAAATGACTAATGAAAAAGGAGCAAGATTACACACACACATACAGTATTTTCAAACAAAAGGGGACGGAAGCATGAATTCCAAGGTCAAGAAACAGGTCCATTATTTTATCTCAGTTGAAGTTATCATCAAGTTCCAGATAAATATAATTCAGTTTTAAATATCCAGTTATGATTACTAGAAAAATATCTATCAACAAAAAACTAGGACACAACAGAGCCCAACAGCAGTACACGCAACATCATTAATAACTGCCAATCTGAACCAAAACTAGGAGACAATAGAATTTATATTAAACATCTTAAGGAGCTCGCTATATTAAGGTAAAGATTAGCCTCATTTTTTATAATGTACTTGCTAGCTTCAAAAGTCTATACGTGAAGAACTCAAAAATTTAAGTCTCTAGTCATGATAAAGAATACTTTAAGGTTAACCTGGACAAACCTCATGACTACAACGACCCTAGGAATCTGTAATTGCACCCCAAAAAAAAACGGCCCATAAAATGAATGGGAAAAGAAGTGCATTCAACAAGATTTGATTCTTCATTATGCTCAGTTTACATCACATTGCAATTTGATTGTACTCAATATCCTTAAGATAAAGCAAAAACTAAAGCCCTTCTCACCAAAATCTATTAAGGAGACTCTCACAAAAAGTTTCAAAATATAATGTAAAAGAGTAGTCCAAGTTGATCCACTTTTGCTTGCTCTTCATCTGTCATGACCTACAAGACGAAAAATTGTATATTCTTCTATCATAACGGAAGAACAAGAAAAGGAGATCAACAGACTCTCCACACAAGAAAAACAATGGAACGTTTGATGAAATGATTTGAAGTTGCAAGACATAATCTTTTAATGGAAAATCTCAATTTATTAACTCAACTAATGGAAAATCCCAATTCACCACTTGGCGCATCCTCAACTACTGACAAGGCCAATGAAGACAAATGTGTAAACAACAAATGTTTGAAGGGACTGCAATTCCACTACGAAACTCTAAGGAGCTAGAACCTGATGTTGTGAGCTAAATTCTATATAAGGCTAGTCATAAAGAGGTAGATCATCGTTTCTCACCTGGCCTAATGAGAGAACTCTATTGCTGATTGAAGGTTCTGCACACTCATGAACGAACTCTTTCGGAAGTCTTTTGTTGCTAACACCAAGACTTTATCACAGAAAGCAGACTAAAGCAACTTTATGGAATTGGGTGTCCATTTTTCTATGGAGATGAGGTGTAAGAGTTGAGAACATGCTCTTTGACTGGGATACTCTTTTGGGAAGAACTTTATGATCCATTTGTTCTTTCTGTTCTTTGTCATCCTTTATATTGACCCGTGAATTTCTTAGTCACCACTCACCAATCATTTTATTAATTTAACAAAATGTTAATCCAAACAAACTACACAATACAAGTTCAGATAAAGACGTGAAGTGATTCAAATTTTAATATCTCCTTTTGTTTGTCCAAGTTTTTTTAAGATAAATAATAGCATACACCCATTTCGAAAAATAAAAATAAAAAATATCAATAGCAAATGAGATCCAGGCACACAAAAACAATTCCAATCAGACCTAAATTGTTGACTAACCAAATCGATTTCATCCAACACAATCGTCAAAAATTCACTCAAAAAAACCAAAGGCTACCCATAACATAATCTCATCCAACCAATCAATCATCAACACATAACAAATAAAAAATATAACCCATCAACACATACTCAAATTAAACAAAATAAATGAAGAATAAGAACTATACCTTCTGGAAGCCAACAAGAACGGCGAGAAATAGCAATCATTGAAGTCAACAAAGATGAAGAAGTAGCATTATGAAATGGCATTAAAGAGTCCACGCAACAACTCAATTCAACAGGTGACCTTCAAATCAACCAAAAAAAAAAACCCAAATATAATTAAATCATCATCAAGAACCATTTTCTATTTATTCAATAAATAAGAAAAAAAAAACAAAACCCAGAAACCCAAACCTGAGAACGCGTGAAGAGAGAGATGGGTTTTGCTTGGGAAGACCAAAAGGGGAAGAAGGAGTGGATTTGGGTTTGGCATTAGTAGCAAATTTGGAAGCAGCAGAACGGAAAGAAGAAGATCTGAAAGCAGATCTGATTGTTGAAGAAGCCATTGAGATTGTTGAAAGCTTTGATGGGTTTTGGAAAAATGAGCAGAGAGAAGATTTGGTGGGGGTGAAGAATGAAGAGGGTTTAGGGTTTAAGGATAAAATGGGAAAGTATTTAGTGAAAAATCCTGCAATTGTTTACAAGTTATGAAGATAGTCCTTTGAAAGATTTGCTAATTTGTGTCTTACTCCTTGGACTTAGGGTCTGTTTGATTCTGTTGGGAAATCAATTTAACTGAAAATAGATTTACCATAAAATATAAATTTTCATAAAATGACTATTTTTTATTTGGAAAATATAAATTTTCATAAAATGACTATTTTTTATTTTGCAATGAGCAAGCTGGGGTTAGGCAGACCCCTACCAGATTTTATTTGAATCAGATTCTAGAATACAAAAAGCCTGAGGCATCCTTACAAACAATGTTCATCAACTCCTTAGATATAGGATTACAAAAAATGATGGATGGAACCTGTCATAGCGCCATAGCGGCACCCATGTTAGCCATAAAATCCGCAGCTGAGTTCCTCTGTCTGAAAATGTGGTGTACTTCATGCTCCAGTTGGTTCAGAAGCTGAGCAATTTTGGAGGCAAGTGCTCTAACTCTCCAAGTTGGGCTTGCATTGATGCATAATTTAAGTATGCCCATACTGATTGCAGTCTCAATACCCTTAGCAATAGCCTTCAACTCCAAGTATAGCACTGATCTGGTAGTCGAGTTTGCACAGTAAGCAGTCATCACTTCTCCTTGGTGGTTGTAGGGGTACTACATACTCCAGCCAATCAAAAGCAGCCACGTGGCACAGTCATCCAGTTACCAGGTCGCTACAGCAACGACATCCTAGTAGCTCGTTCACAGCGACCCGATCATACAACGAGCAGCGACCTGCCATACACACGTGCTCTCATTCAATGCACAGAATATTTTCATCAGTTACACAATCAATCACAGGGATGATCCGCGCGCGTTACTCATTTAATCCTCATTATGATGGCGGAGAATCTGCAAGATCCACGATCCACGCCCTTCTATCTTCTATATAAACAGAACTACGATGGCTTGATCTCTAAGTTCAATTCCCCCGAGCTAGAGTACGTAGGCAATCTCGATCTCAACGAGGTGCAGCCACCCCGATCTCAAACATCCCCATTTGGTCAAGTCTCCCTAGGGACCTGACCCAGCAGTGCATTAATCTAGAAATAGGTTAATACATTTGGCGCCGACTGCAAGGAATTCGAAATAATCGAAAACCCAAACCCTCCCACCCAAAATCAAAAATCACCTGTTCAAATGACTACCACAGAATTAACTATCAGTGATCTGCATGCTCAAATCACAGCTTTGCAGGAAGAAAATGCACGCCTCAAAGCTGCACAAACCAACCCCCAGCAGGGTGAAAATAGCGGACTTGGAGTCATTCCTGCCGATGACTCCAACCAAAAGTACGAGCAACTCAGCCAGCAGTTGGCGGAGTTCAAAGCATCGCAGGCTCTCCTTCACCGGTCCAAGAGCCACACTGCAGAGCAACTTGCTGTGCAGTCCCTTCAACAATTCCAGGAGTCTCCTTTCTCCAACGAGATCCTGGAACACGATCTGCCGAACAAGCTGAATGCCCCCAAATTCGACCAGTATGCAGGAGTCGGAGATCCAACCGACCATGTCAAGGGATTCCGGAAGTCCCTTCCTCTGATCAAGGAGGATCATCTTTTGTGTTTGCTGTTTCAGTCCAGTCTCACCGGACCAGCTCTCGACTGGTTTCATCGATTGAAGCCAGGATCCATCAGCTCGTTTGCAGAGCTTGAGAAACAATTCGTCATCTTCTACATCCACAATAAGAAGCGCCCTGTTACCATTGACTCCATCTTCAAAGTCAAGCAGAAAGATGGTGAGTCACTTAGCGTTTTCTTTGCCCGTTTTAAGTCTGAATTACATTCCATTCAGGACTTCGCAAAGGAGCATGAGACCTTTGCAACTATTGCTTTCTCTCACGGACTGATCCAAGGGTCCGACCTTCACAAGTCTCTGGCAATGAAGAGACCTTCATCACTTGACGAGCTCTACCTAAAGGTAGATCGTTATATAAAGCTAGAAGAAGCCCTCACTGGGAGGGAGAAGAACCATGTAGTCAGCAACATTGAGGCTGGCTCAAACAAACGACCTCGATCAGATGGAAAGAGGTTCAAAGCTAAGTCGCTGCCTACCGAGCAGCGAGAGTATCACCGGTTTACGCGACCAGCCGGTTATATCTATGAAAGGGTCAAGCACAACCATTGGTGCAAGATTCCTGCCTTCACACAATTGGAGGATACATCTGGTCGCCCGTACTGCAAAGTCCATAAAGTACGGTGTCATCAGACTGATGATTGTCGCGTCTTGAAGCGCGCCCTTCAAACCTGGGCCGATGAGAAAAGGCTCAACAATTGGATCCTCGGAAGGAATGAGAAATCCACAGGCAAGCGGGTAAGGAAGGAGTCCAGAACGCCTCCCCGTTCCCCAAAAAGAAATCACAGCAAGGCCAGAACGGCCTCAGCAAGTCCAGCACGCAGCAGAGGGCGTAGCCTCTCCCAACGCTTAGGTCCAACAGGCGACCTACGCGACCACATTAACAAGAAGGTCGCCAACAAGGTTGACAGCGACAGCGAGTCGGATAGTCATGTGGTCTACATGATTGACGAATCTCACCACACCCCTGTCTCTCGGGACAAAAAGAGACGAGTGGAACATCTCCACCATGTCTACTCTATCACCGGCCGAGCAGCTCGTATCAACATCCCTGCCCGCCAAGAGACTGACATCACCTTCACTGAAGACGATCTCAACAAGGTCGTTACTCCACACAACGACGCCCTAGTCGTTGAACTCAGAATAGCGGACTACACAATCAAGAGGGTATTCATTGACCCTGGGGCATCATGCAACATTCTCATGTACAGAACCTTCAAGGACATGAGGCTGCCCGACTCAGTGCTCATCCCAGACTTCACACCAATCCTTGGCTTCAATAGTTCAAGGGAAGACCCTAAGGGGGAGATCTTTCTGCCCGTCACTATAGGCAGAAGGGAAGACAAGGTCGTTGTAACCAGCAAGTTCAGCGTCCTAAATATCGCAAGCAAATACAATGCGATTCTGGGTCGAAAGTGGATCCATGCTATGAGAGGTGTGCCGTCAACTTACCATCAGGTATTCCGCTATCCCGGCCCTTATGGGATAATGGAACTCCGCGGCAATCAGAACACCGCACAGGAATGCCACGGTGTTATTGAAGCTGTCCCATCGTCAAAGCCATCCACCTCTGGAGTCAAGGATGGTGATGTCAAAGGAAAGAGCCTAGTCACAACAGAGGCTCAGGAGGGGAACAACAAGTCAAAGAGCCCGTCCAAAGAAAAGGCTGAACCTGCTAAATAGCAATTACAGAAGGAGCAAGCGAGCTCCCCCAAGCTTAGTCTCGGAAGCACCGATCCAGGCGTGCGCGTTAACATTGGGTCAGATGAGGACCCAAGGTATGTCTATGTAGGTTCAGAAATGGAAGAAGATAAGTTCGCTAATTTTGTAAATTTTCTTTCAATGAATAAAGATGTTTTTGCTTGGTCGTATATCGATATGCCCGGAATAGATCCATCAGTTGCATGCCATAGGCTACGGGTCAATCCCAATTATCGACCTGTCAAGCAGAAACCAAGGAGACTTGCTCCCAAATTCCACGAAGCCGTCAATGAAGAGATCAATAGACCCAAGCAGGTCGGCTTCATCAGAGAAGTCGATACTCCAGACTGGCTAGCCAACATAGTCCCAGTCCTAAAAAAGAATGGAAAAACAAGGGTCTGCATCGACTTCACAAGCTTGATAAAGCTTGTCCTAAAGATTTATTCCCACTGCCACGAATCGATAGGCTAGTCGATCAGACATGCGGTTTTGAGCTACTGTCATTCATGGACGCATACTCAGGGTATAACCAGATCCCAATGTACGAGCCTGATCAAGAAAAGACCTCTTTTACAACTGAGCAAGGTATTTCTGTTACAAAGTCATGCCATTCGGGCTAAGGAATGCAGGGGCGACCTACCAAAGACTGGTCACCAGAATGTTCGACGACCTCTTAGGTCGAACAATGGAGGTCTACATTGATGACATGCTAGTGAAGAGTGACAAAGAACGAGATCATTTGTACAACCTCGACCAGGCATTCCAAAGATTAAGGCAATACAGAATGCGTCTTAATCCAGAAAAGTGTCTGTTCGGGGTCGCATCAGGAAAATTCCTAGGCTACCTAGTCACCAGACGAGGCATTGAAGCAAATCCCGACCAAATCAGAGCCCTGGTCGACATGCCAAGTCCAAAAACAAAGAAACAAATTCAAAAACTCAACGGCATGGTGTCAGCTCTGAACAGATTCATCTCAAGAGCATCAGATAAGTGCAGACCAATGCTTCATATCCTAAAGAAGGGGGCTACATATGAGTGGACAGAAGAATGCGAGAAGGCCTTAAATGATCTCAAGGCATATCTGTCTACTCCACCAGTTCTAACAAGGCCCAACGATGGAGATGTACTCGGCGTTTACCTCGCAACATCGGATTTCGCGATCAGCGCAGTACTCTTTAAAGAAGATAACCAGGTTGAGCGACCTATCTATTTCACAAGCAAAGTCTTACAGCAGGCCGAAATAAGGTACACACCTCTAGAGAAGTTAGCATTAGCACTACTTTACGCTGCATGCAAATTCAAGCCTTATTTCCAAGCACACACTGTAAAAGTAATCACCGATCAGCCATTACACCACATACTGGAAAAGAAAAACAAAACAGGTCGTATGGCTCGATGGGCAGCCGAGCTGGGTGATTACACTTTCGAGTTCGTTTCACGACAGGCCGTCAAGGGACAGGTCGTCGCAGACTTTTTGGTAGACTATCCAGCAGAGGATGTCAATTGGGAACCAGAACCTGAAACAAGGCAAGTCCAAGACAACCCCCCAGATACTTGGCAGCTGTATGTAGATGGTTCCCACAACTCCAATGGCAGTGGAATTGGTAGTGTGTTAATCTCTCCTGAAGGACCACAGCTCAAAAGAGCAACTCGTCTGGACTTTTCGACCTCAAACAACGAGGCCGAATACGAAGCACTCATACAGGGCCTAAAAATGGCCATTGACTTGCAAGCAGTTCGTCTCAAGGTGTACAGCGATTCACAACTGGTAGTCAATCAGATTACTAACAATTACCAAATCAATGGGATCAACCTAATCAGGTATGCCAGCAAAGCAAAGGAGCTCATCAGCAAGCTCAGCTATTTCACAATTGAACACATACCCAGAGATGACAACAGACATGCTGATTCACTGGCGTTTCTAGCATCTAAGATCGAGTCAGACAGACCGCGGGCCCTAACTATAGCAATCAACTCACAGCCCGCATATCTCTTCAAGGAAGAGGATATTCATCAAATCTCCGATCTACTAGAAACAACTCCAGTAGACATCCAGGGGACTTGGATGGAGCCTTTCATGGTTTATCTGCAAACTGGTGTCCTACCATCCGACAAAAAGGAAGCCAGTCGATTGCTGCATAAAGTCACAATGTACAAAATCCATGAGGACAAACTTTTCAGGAAATCAGCAACTGGATTGTTATTACGATGCTTGGTCCCAAAGCAAGGTCAGATGATATTTCAAGAAATCCATGAAGGTGAATGTGGAAACCATTCCGGTGGGCGTACCTTAGCCCATAAAGCAATCTCTCAGGGATACTTCTGGCCAAGAATGAAGGAAGATGCAAAGAAATTTGTTTTGAAGTGCAAAGAATGCCAGCGATTTGCTGATAAGCAACACCAGCATCCAAATGATCTCATCAACATCACTGCACCATGGCCATTCCACATGTGGGGGCTTGATATCATGGGCCCCCTCATCAAGGAAAAGAAGTCTGAGAAGAGGTTCGTTCTAGTAGCCGTCGACTATTTCACTAAATGGGTGGAAGCTATTGCATTAACCAACGTAACACAGGCAGATGTCCAAAGGTTTATGTGGGAAAATATCATCACAAGGTTCGGACTACCTAAACGGATAGTCACAGACAATGGCACTCAGTTCGTTGGCAAGAATATAACAAAATTCTACGACCTGTGGAAAATCGAGCATTCAAGGTCAACTCCTAGATACCCGCAAGCCAACGGCCAGGTCGAAGCTGCAAATCGACAGATTCTAAACAATTTGAAGAAGAAGCTCGAAGACCAGCATGATCAATGGCCACAACAGTTGGAGAACATCCTGTGGGCTTATAGGACAACTCCTCGCACATCCACAGGGATGTCACCATTCAGTCTTTGCTATGGAGTTGAGGCCGTTATTCCCACTGAATTAACATTTGGAACGACCAAGTCTCTTCTGGTCGACACGGAGCTCAACAATCAGATCTGGTCGTTTGGAGTCGACCTCCTCGAAGAGCGACGTAACCACGCCACTATAAAGCTCGAGCAATACCAACAAAGACTCAAGCGAGCTTACAACAAAGGCGTGCGACCAAGAACTTTCCAGCCAGGGGAACTAGTCTTAAGAAGAATGTTCAGTAACAAAAGAAAGGACACTATCGGCAAGCTCAACGCCAATTGGGAAGGTCCTTACATTATCATAAAAGTCCAGAGCAACGGTTCTTATCGTCTTCAGACACCAGAAGGGGAGATCGTTAAGAACCCGTGGAATGCTTTTCACTTAAAGAAATTTTATCAATGAAATGTAAGCATCCATTCATTGCATTTCAATCTATAAATTCAATTTTGCCTTCATCTCTGCTCAAACATGAATGGCTACTAAAGGTCTAATCCCTCGACCTACAAATTATCAAAACTCTAGTCCCTTTGATAATTTAAAAGTTTGTTAAGTTAAATCACTAGCAACTTAACTTGGTGCATTGGTCATTCTCTTCCCACGACCCAAGCACAATTATGTTGAATGCGACCTCAACCCACAATCAGGTCGAGCAAATGTCACATATTGTTTGCAAGTCCATTCAAGCAGACAAAACGACATGAGCAACAATGCAAGGTAATTCTTGAATTAACTTTTTACTTTATGAGATTTTAACAATTACAGGTACAACCAAAATAGAATCAAGGCATACAAGAGGAACTGTTTCAGTACGTCCTGCTTGCAGCCATTCATCTCGTCTACCTGCCTTCTGAACGAGCTACCAGGACTTCCTGGAAACTAGCTGGTCAAAAGGAATCCATACAAAAGTCATCAAAGTAAAAGCTGATTACTGATGCCAAATACAAAAGACAAGGAGTTCTCCACTCAAGCTCTCAAAGTTACAAGGGGGCTCTCAAGAATAAGCTCTAGAAGACATACTGCAACAACAAGGAGTGCAAGAAGCAAACTTCGCACAAGGTTACCCAATACAAGAAAGGGAAACCAACGTTACCCAATACAAGAAAGGGAAACCAAGGCTAGCTCATTGCTGCACAGACTGGTCGCATGAAGTATCAACTTCAATAAGGGTTCCAGCGACCTGGTCACTAGGGCCCATCGAGGTGTCCTGAGCTGGCGCCGAAGTATCTCCAACACCACCTCGCGTCTCCTCTCCTTCGGGCGACCCCATCAAAGCTTTCTGCAGCTGCTCACAGTAGGCCTTCCACGCCGCTTCATTCTCCTGACATACCCTCTGCCAGTACTCAACAGAAGATTGAGAAGCAGCATTGTGTTCCTTTAACTGCTCCACCGTCTCCTTCAGAGCTGCGAGCTGGGCATCCCTGTCCTTAACCTTACACTCAGCAACGACAGCAATGTTCTTCGCCTGCTCGAGCTTCTCGTTGAGCGCCTTCAACTCAATTTCAGCTTGAGCACCAATCTCAGCAACCAGACGCACCTCCTGGAAGCTGGCATTGAGCTGCAACCAACAACAGAATTTAGACCGAATGTCAAAGCATAAGCAAGACCAATACGAGTTATGATCACACTTACCAAAGACAGAGCCGCATTTATCTTCGAGCAGGTCACCAACAAAGGCTGTGACTTCACTGCTCGGGCATCAGCGTCCAGGACGATACCCTCATTCACAGCCCGGGCAACACAAGGGTCATCGATAGCACTGTCGTTATCGTAAACGACATGCTTCTCTCCTTGACCATCCAAGTAATCAAATGGCCCGGGGCAGAATTCAGACAAAGTACCTTTGCCTTTATGCAAAGGCCGAGGAGCAGTCTTCCTGGACAAAGTCGACATCCCAGGAGACGTCAAAGGCATTGCAGAAACAAGAGCTGGCATAGCTGGGATTTCCATCAGCTTAAGGTTCCCTGTGAAGGACCTCTTCTTCCCAGCCAAGGCACCTACCTTAGGAAGTAAGGCGGGAGGACCGGAGACTGGGGGGCTCGCCATTGCTTCAACCTGGCGAGAACTACCAGCAGAACGCTCCCTTTCCACAGGAAGCTCTCTCTCCACAGATCGTTCCTGCAACAGAGGTCGCTCCTTCTCAACAGGTCGCCCCTTTTCCGACCTCCTAGGAGCACCAACAGAACGCTCTCTCTCTCCCTGCCTCGAGCCACCACTAGCCCGTTCACTGTCATCAGCTCGCGAACTACTACCAGATCGCCCACCTCCAGCTTTGTGAACAGCAGACATGTATGCTCTCTTCAAAGCTTTCCTCCTCTCGAGCTCCTCCCAAACAGTTTTTGGAACACCTTTAGGAATAAAATGCTCCTTTAGGTGGGGAAGAAACGAGATCTTCCGCTTGTCGCTCAACTTACCAAAGCAGTTCAAAGCAGATTTCAGATCGTTTTTTCTCAAACGATCGTCCCGGATCGCTGCAACAATAAATAAAAAGACGTCAAGTTCAGAAACAAAAAGACAAATCAACAATCCTAGTACTACAGACAACAAACTTACGAGCGTCATGCCTAATCGTATGACGCAACTGAATATCCCCTTCAACAATCGACCCAGTAATCAGCATGGGATCTTTCCACCATGGCTCGCTACTTACTGGATAGATTAATGGCAAACGGTCTGGCCTAACTTGCATGTTATAGCCCGAGAGTTCAACCTTCGACGACCGTTTAAAGCTAAAGTGGTTCAATACATCTTCCACTGAAACGTTCCACCTGTGCAACTTGTTGAGGTCGTCAATCACCCTCATGTTCCGCCAGAAATTACCATTCATCTGACAGGGGGCTCGCCTAATGGCATTCAACAGGTCGACCACCAGTCGAGACAATGGCAACCTCAACCCAGCACGGAATTGGGGCAGAGTAAAGACAGTTGAGAAAGGGTTATTAGGTCGGTAATCAGGGGATAGTAAACGGTCTCCTAGAAATCTAATCTCCAAATGCCTAATCGACCTAAACCCATATATTTTCCTAACTACGATGTGCCTGTTTACATAATTCATATTTACAACCCTACACATTACACCGCCGTCTCCCTCCACCAATTCATCATCTGAAGAATCTGCCCCATGAGAACCACTACTCTGGGGGCTATCTACCTCATCATCAAGAACGGGAGACGGAGGGTCAGAATGAGTATTCTCAGACTCATACTCCTCAACCCCACCATCACTCAAGTGATCATTTTGCGAATCACTACCCTCAGACATTACTCCCAAACAATACAGACGACAACAGAAGAAGAAAACAAAAGAAAGTAAACAATCAAGGAAAAGAAAACAAACCTCACGAGCTCTCAAAGTTCTTCAGATCGCAATGCAAAAGCGGCAGCAATTCAAATAAAGGCAAGATAGGCAAACCCTTCTCAAGGTAACTACAGTTTATATACTATAGCTCAAGCATTTCCAGCCATCGATTCAAAACAGACGAACGGCTGAGATCGACCAAAGGATCAATATGCAATGCAGTTATTCTCCACTCACAAAACTGTTCGTATCCACCGTTGGATCAGTCCACGTGCAAAACAGATATTCAATCAAGCAATACGTGCGTCAGTTGCCATAACTACACGGCTAACTGTCCAAGGAAACTCCTCCACTTCCCCGTAATAGCGCCATGATTACCACAAACATCGCTGCATGACTGCCACGTCACCAAATTCAAAAAGTGAACATCATATCAACATCGAATGGTGCATTAAGTCTTTTCAGCCCGCCTTCACCAGCCGACCTAAAAAGAGGGGGCTTATGTAGGGGTACTACATACTCCAGCCAATCAAAAGCAGCCACGTGGCACAGTCATCCAGTTACCAGGTCGCTACAGCAACGACATCCTAGTAGCTCGTTCACAGCGACCCGATCATACAACGAGCAGCGACCTGCCATACACACGTGCTCTCATTCAATGCACAGAATATTCTCATCAGTTACACAATCAATTCACAGGGATGATCCGCGCGCGTTACTCATTTAATCCTCATTATGATGGCGGAGAATCTGCAAGATCCACGATCCACGCCCTTCTATCTTCTATATAAACAGAACTACGATGGCTTGATCTCTAAGTTCAATTCCCCCGAGCTAGAGTACGTAGGCAATCTCGATCTCAACGAGGTGCAGCCACCCCGATCTCAAACATCCCCATTTGGTCAAGTCTCCCTAGCGACCTGACCCAGCAGTGCATTAATCTAGAAATAGGTTAATACAGTGGTTCCTGATTATACCACCATAACCTGCTCCTTCAGTCTTCAAAGATCCATCTGAATTGAGCATGTGTCATCCTTGTGGTGGTGGGCACCATGCCACTATCTTTTCTCTTCTCTTCTTCAACCTTTCGAACATTTGCACCTTCCAATATCCGATAGAGAATTTCCAGAAGGATCTTTAAAATAAACAAACTCCGCAAACCATCTAACGTTTAAAGCTAATGTCTTTGGATGGTTTTGATGAAGCCACAAGGCAGCAACATAAAACCCTTCCTCGTCAGATTTTCCAGTACCTCTAACATCTCTCAAGTGGCATATAAGTTTAAGAGTTGTTAGAGGATTGTGTTTCCAAGCCAACTTTAATCTTTGTTTCAAACTATCTTTAGGTGTATTAGGAAGAATATGAAAGAAAAAAATCCAGGCAAGGGTTACCAGTAGAAAAATAAGTTGGAGAGCAATTCCTTGTCCATCCCATTTGAGGAGCAGTATGATTAGTAGCATCAACCATGTCGTCGTCTTTGTCCATAGCAGTAGCACCTTCAACTGGCAGAGAAAGCTGGGTAGTGGCCGGAACTTGGTTTGCAGTGATATATAGTGTCATGACCATAGGCTAAAATATCGTTTAGGGGCGGATATCCGATCCCCCAAAAACCGGAAAATATCGCGGATATCCGACCTCATGTGTCGGATTGTATTGGTTTGGCAAATTCGAAAAAATCGGTTTATGCCGCGGATATTCGCGAATATTCGCGAAAAATTCGGCAAATTGGGAGGTTTTCTGCACTTTACGTGTTTTTTCGCGGATTTCGATATATAAACTTATAATTAAAAGAAAAACATACGTTACAAATTAAACACACGACAAATCATACAAGGAAGCTAAGACGGAACTATTACACAAGATAGTTTTACTCATAGGTGAAAAAATCGTAAATATCGGGCGGATATTCATAGAAATTTTATATGTTTACAATACAAGAACTAAACACAAACAACCTCATTACAACTCAACCCATAGTTTTATTTTAATAATCAAAATAAAAGACATGCTAACCCCAGAATGATAGACGCCCCTTGTCAAACCGATGAGCTTCGAGTCGCATACGTGTGGGGACGAACTCAGTACAGTAATATTCCCATGATATTGTTTGCTCGTACGACCTGAATTGGTCAATATGCATATCATATGCATCTTGATCCATACAATACGGAGCAAATGATTCAAATATAGGAAATCTCGAGTATTGTTGAACCGGCATTAATGTATCGGCTGACTGCACGTCGGACCCACTTGTCATTGGGGCCAACCAACTCCCTATATTAGGAAACCAAGAACCACTGTCATCTGGTTGGGTTTGGTAGGATGGTACACTGGAATCATCACTTTGGGAGGTTCCTATGTTACCAATTCGATACCAATTATTCATTACACAAAAACAAACCTTGGATACAAACAGTATATTGGTTTGCCAAAAGTGAGAGAGAACTTCACTTTGGCATGGGCGTGCTTTTTTTTCGTTTTTTTCTGATATATTGCTCTTGGAGGGCCATCAAGTTCGTCGCGAAAGTTTCCAAACGTCTAGTGCCTTTTGGACATTTTTTTGATAATCTCATCGAAAATTCTAGTTCGGGGGGATTAAAAATAAATGTGTTAATTTTAAAATCGAAAATTTCCAAAATTTCGATAAATATCGGTTTTTGCCGATTTATGCCGCGAATATCCGATAAATGCCGACCGGCATGGGGTGTTTTAATATCCGAATATATGCCGTGATCCGTACCGTGCCGATCTCTGAAAAAACGGAAAATATCGCGAATATCCGCCCGGCACGCACGATATTTTCACCTATGGTCATGACAATATAACCTTGGTGGCCCCAATAGTAATTGTGCCTGCCTGTGTAGATGTGGTAGTGAAACCGGCACGAAGTGGTTTGACATCAATTTTGTGACAAAGTGCCCTTGGTTATCTTGCCTTGAATTCATTGTTAGGAAAATCAAGATGTATGCATGGTCGTCTCGTGTCCTTCGTGTTTCTTAGTTCTGTCCAGGAAAAGTTATTGGGTTCTGGACGTACGTACCGAGTTAGGACGTACGTACGTCCACTGAAGCAGCAAACATCTTTTGGTCAGGACGTACGTACGCAGTTAGGACGTTCGTACGTCCAAGTAGGCAGCAGACGTGTTTCGTATGGAGACGTACGTACCGAGTTAGAGCGTTCGTACGTCATGGTAGGCAGCAGGCTTATTTTTGTGTGGTGACGTTCGAACGTCATATCGACGTACGAACGTCCAAAGTCGGTTTGCACTTTTTCGGCCCATTTTCTTTGGTTTCCAACCCTAAGTATAAATAGGGTTTCTCTTCCAAAGAATAAGTCAGTTCTTTGGCCGTCCAATTCACCTCTTGTTTCTTGGAGTTTGTTTAGGTTTTGGTTTAGGTTGTTTTGGTGATTGAACTCATCTTCTTCTTCCCCATTCATCTTCTTCTTTCTTCTACATTATTGAATAGTGATTTAGCTTCGAGTCTTCTTGTGTGTTCATCAAGAAGTCGAGTATCCTTGTGTGTTCATCAACGAACTCTGGTGTAAGCTTGTTACATAGATCGGCTTCGAGTCTTCTTGTGTGTTCATCAGGAAGTCGAGTGTCTTGTGCGTACATCAAGGTGCTCTGGTGAAGTCAAGGTGTTAGAGATAACCAGGAGTGTCAACTCGCAGTGATTGCAGGTAGTTGATAGGTTTGTACATCTCTTTTCATCTAGTGGATTTATTTGTTGTCGCGGGGACAACCGTGGACGTTTCCCATATTGGGTTTTACCACGTTAAAAATTCCTGTGTGTTATTTACTTTCTGCGTATCGTTTGATTTGTTTGAATATTCAATTGTTAGATTTGCACTATTTGTAGTTTCTCAATTGGTATCAGTCGCTGGGGGCTGGTTAAGGAGCGTCAAGGCTCACGCTAACGATCCTATGAGTGCAATGATGGTTCATGAGTCTGGTCATAATAATTTTATTGTTAAATCATCTAAATCTACAAAACCAAAATCTGATTTTGAAAATGATGATAATTTGTATGTTGTTAGCAATAGTGATTGGGCTCTTCTTTACAGACTTTCTGCAAAAGAATGTGAAAGATTACGAAAAGCTAATATTGATTTGCAGGAAAAATTTAATAAAGCTAATTGTAATTTGTCTACTATTTCTGATAATTTTTGTTTTGAAGATAATGGTGTTTTGCAGACTAAGGTTGATTCTCTAGAACAACGACTCAGACATTGTGCGGAAGACTATATGCTGCAAGGGGAAGTTTATGAATCCAAAATTAAAAATTTGGAAAAGGCTAATCGTTCTTTGCAGGATAAAATTGAGATTCTTGAAAAACAAATTTCTTGTGCTGCAGATGATGCAATCTCTATTTCTCAATTATTTGACAAAGAAAAACTTGACTTGTTAAGTAGAATTGCAGCTTTAGAGAAGGCCAATCAGGAGGTCGATGAGAAATACAAATCTCTATTGGTGGAGTATGAGGTAACAAAGAACGGTTTAACGTCTACTCAACTCCAATTGCAGGTTTTGGACAAAACTATATTTGACTCTCCTATTGCTAGTTCTACTAGTTCATCTAGTGTGATTACTCCTGTAAAATCTACTAGTTTGCCTGCCCTTTTGCCTACCCCACCTATTGAGACTAGACTTAATGCTACTAATTTTCAGCATGTTTCTCGTAAGAATTTTAAGTCTAAGGTTAATGGTAAGGCTGTTTTTACTGATAAGCCATATTGTTCTCATAATGGAGGTATAGGTTTTGTTAAGGCACCATGTCACAAATACAATGGTGACATACATGTTTCATCTTCTACCACCACATCTTCTTATAAGAATTCTTTGAGTAAGTCTAATGTTTTTCATTGTTCTTATTGTGGTAGAGTTGGTCATTTGGATAGTTTTTGTTGGGATTTTGATCAACATGTTTCATCCTATTCTCGTGTTCCTCATCGTTATAATCATGTTGATTCTAATGTTCCTTCTTGTGCATTTTCTAGACCTTGGAAGTATAATGGTTCTCCTCACAGGTTTAAGAAAAACAGGTATTCCAACAAAAGGAAGTCTAAGACTAAGGAGGAATTAGTTAAGGACAAGTGTATTGCAAAGCGTGTTAAGGGAAAATCTCATATCATTTCACCTCCCAAGGTGTGCACGCCTAGTGTTAAACAAGTATGGGTAAGAAAG
The DNA here is from genome assembly GCA_023053565.1 of Aquilegia eximia. Lineage (NCBI taxonomy): Eukaryota > Viridiplantae > Streptophyta > Magnoliopsida > Ranunculales > Ranunculaceae > Aquilegia > Aquilegia eximia. The sequence continues at coordinate 17,375,830 of JALIGU010000005.1, forward strand.
GATAAGTTGAAGGTTTTTCTGGACTTGCAAAGGTCTGGTGGTGTCCCATATTTGGGATGATGTAGGTTGTTTCTAGCCTTGTGTTATTTGAGTTGCATATTTCTCTAACCACATAGGCTATTTGTTTGGTGTTTCTACTTTTTCTACTTTGTTTGTTTAGCTTGCAGATCATGTTGCATGTCTGGATACATTGTTGGTTATTCCTTCTATTTTTCTTTATTTATTCCATATATGTGTTGTTGGATGCATCTTTTCTGAGATATTGGTTTAATTCAATTGTCTTAAATAAGTTGCAATATGTTTGGGTGTTTTCTCTTTCTCAACTCTTAAGTATGTTTTGGTATGTATCATGCATTTTTCCTCGCTTGTTTGCACAGTGCACGGCATGCTTGCATGATGGGAGTTTTTGGAAACCACTTACATATTCTTTGAGCTCATAGAACTTCACTATCTCTCGAGTATTTATGTGATCTTGAGCTATCTCTCCTTTGTTTTGGTTAATGTTCATCTTGTTGTTCGTGTTATTGAGCATTCTTATCTTCCTATTACAACTCTTGTTAGTGGTCAATGACTCACTTTATCCCCAGCCATTTGATTGTCTTTGAAGCAATATCAGTTGGCTAAGAACCCGTTGGGGTTGTGAGGGTCATGCTCTGACGGATGCACTCAAGAGATGTTAGTTCTTGTGTTGCACGTTATCATGGTATTGCACTTCGTGAGTTTGTGTTTGTCAAAAAGATGTAGGCTACACCCTACCCTCGTGTATTTGAAAAAATGGAGGCAAAAATCCCTCCCACGCGGGAATGACATTAGAGTGATGTAGACTAAACTCCACCACATGCGGCAAAATAAAAATCCAAGCGCATATTCATTGTTTTTTATGTAAGGCATACAAAGTTATATTCCTTTGCCTTTTAATGTCTTGGTTTTCATTTGAAAGATCATATTTACATATTTATATTCGTTTTCCTTCTACTCATATCATTTGTTTCAAAGGGGGTTGAAGTTTGTTTCTTCTATGCTCACTTACTAATCGTATGTCTCTTGTTGATGGTTCTATATTCTAGGTCTTCAAGGGTGTGTTCTAGTGGTGAACTTTATCTCTCTTTATGCATTGCATTGCATCCACACACCGAGGTTTAGTTTATGATCCATTTCAATTCTCTTAATTGTTCAATATTTTGTTTATCCCAACATATTGCCTCTTATTTTTGTACGGATTGGGATTGGCTACTGTTTTTGGAAGTTCATGATGTGTTCCTCTTCACTTCTATGGTACATCGGTTATTTTCCTTTTATCTTCTTATTATGGTTTGTGTTGTTAGTCGGTTTGCTTTCTGGTCTTTAGGTTGTTCTTTCATTCGTTAAAAAAAAAAAAAAAAAAAAAAAAAAAAAGGGGTCGTACGAACGCTGTCATGACGTTCGAACGTTGAGGTGGGCAGATCTTTTTCCAACGTACGAACGTTATTAGAACGTACGAACGTAGGGTCTGACAGATGTTTTTTTTAAGAGTCCCGACGTACGAACGTCCCTGATACAGTCCGGCCCATTTGCTGTTTAAATTCAAATTTTTGTTAAACCAAAAGCCATTTGCTGTTATATCTATCGTGTTCCTCCTCTCTTGGCACACTACAAGCAGTTACCATATTGGTTTTCATTGCTAGTCTTAGGGGATTCTCTTCTACTCGTTTTCTTGCTTGCATTTGTTCCCTTTCTCTTCTCATTGTTTTGGTCCGGTGTGTTGGTCGGAAAATTTGTTCGTCATCCTCAATCACCATCTCTTGTAAGTTTATTTTGTTCTTTCTTTCTTCTCCATTGTCATGTTTTGTTGATTGGTTGGCTCTACTTTATAGTATTGTTAGTGAAGGTTGTATGCTTACATGATAAATTAATAGACCTTGGTGTTTCAATACTCGATCTTGCATTATTTCTAGTTTTGGACAACCTTGGGAAGTGTTTTGTTCGTGGTATCTGTTAGTGGTTATGCTTTGCCGTGTGTTTGGATGCTTGTCTTTGTCACATTGGTGTCAATACCATGTCTTACGGTTATGCACATCAGGTGTTTGATAAAATGCCTCAATGAACTTTCTTTTGGTTTTTCTGTCGATTCTCTTACTTTTTGGGTTGTTTACTGTTGTGCTTGTGTAGACAATGGCTTCAAAGCGCGCACGCACCACTCCTACCACCACGGCATCCGCGTCTAAGGGTGCATCATCTTCTCGCGCTCCACGGGGTCGAAGCTCCACTCCGGCCTTGTCGTCTCCTCCCACATCTCTTGGTGCTCATCCTCGAGCAAAAGCTATTGTTCCTGAGCGATTCTTTGACTTGGCAGACATTGCTGCTACCCCTCTTGGGACTACTCAACTTGGCAACATATCCCTATTCTTTGAGACTCGGAATTGGCTAAGGGTGGCTCAACCAATCACCAAGTACTCGGTTGAGCATACGATAGCCTTCTATGAGACAAAGACACCCTCGCAGAATCGCTCGAGTTTTTCGGTGTTGATTGAAGGTCGGAGATACACCATTTCTCCTAAGGTGATACGTGAGGCGTTGGGTATTGATGGTGACTTTATTCCTGAAGGTGCTGTTTCTGTCAGATGGCCCGTTCCGGATACGATTCAAATTGACTTTGTCCATCAAGTTCAGCAGATGTTTATTGATGGTGTCACGGAAAGGTATCATGCCAAGCACTACAGCGCCATCCTCTTGCACATGGTTGCCCACTCCAACATCTACCCCTCCAAGGGCAACAAGATTATCATGACCGACGACATGGTCAAATTAGTGGTCTGCATGTCGGTGCACCATCTTCATCTCTCTGAGGTCATCTACACTCGAATGCTTCAGATCGATGCAGCTAAGGGTACTCTTCCTTTCCCTAGCTTTATAATGACTATACTCAAGCACTTGGGTTTTCAGGGACAGTATATGGGGGTGAGCCCTCCAAGGTTTGTTGGCCACGATTGGGTCAACGCCATCAAGAAGGGCTGTCAGTCTAGAAAGTTGGCCTTTGAGTCCGTGGGTGCGCGTCTGACGCATCACCTCATTTGGGGAGGCAGGGCTCTTGTTCGCCATGATGATTTTGATCGGGCTTTAACCTCTGGACGCCCCATCTCAGCCTCTGCTAGGGGTAATCGGGCTGTTGCAGCAATTGATGCTCGGGTTTCCTCTCTCCGACATCGTCAGGATCATATGGATGCTCGGTTTGATCGTTTTGGGGTCATTCTCTCTCGTCATGATGTCATGATCAGTGATATTCATGCGATGAACGTTGCTCAGATGCGTCATCTACAGCTGGACTTCACTCCCACCGACTTGCCTCCGTTTCCGGAAGAGGTGCCTCCAGTTCCAGGTGAGAGTGATGGTGATGACTCAGAGAGTGAGGACGAGGGTGATGGTGGACACAGTGATGGTGCCTCGGAGTCCGAGTAGTTGGTTTTTTGGCTTACTCTCCACATTTTTGTACTTAACTTTGCTCTTTTGCTATATCGGTTTGTTTCTATTTTTTTTGGGCATTGAGCATGTTATTAGATGTTGCAGTAATCTTAGTTCAAGCATTGGATATTGCTATTTTAATCTTAGTTCAAGTTTGTTTCTTTGTTTTGCAGTAAATTTCTGTTTTTTTAGGTAATGGACCTCTCTTATTGGGCCCATGTTCGGTTTATTTTTTTTCTTTTCTATATATAGGGGAGTCTTCTCCTCTTTCACTCCTATTGTGTCTTCTTACCTCTTGCTAGTTCTCTCTTTGTTCTTCAGACTTTTTCTATGGCAGAATATGAACTTCATGGAATTTTTGTTCCGACTGTTGGTTATGTGTCGTTTATGGTGATGGAGTACAAAAACAATGCTAAGGTTTGTCGTTTATGTCGCGTTCCCCATGGGTATGACTATATTCATCGACCTTTTCTTAATCCTTGTTTGGTTCGTGTCAATCATTGGGAGAGATTACCGGGACATCTTCAAAATCACATCTTGGAGTTGGTTGGTTATCCGAAGGTTCCAGGACTTGCTGCTCCACTTACCGACTGTGGCTTGGACAGCAGAATTGAGGAATTGTTTTGTAAGAGTGAATGGCTGGAGGATTATGATGATCATGTGATTGCTCGGTGGAATAGACCTTCGGCTCGTGCGGAAGCTTACTTCTCCAAGCTTCCTCTAGGTCATTGGGAACGGGTTTTTTCGAATTCGTTAACTCAAGCCTTATGTTTTTGTCGTTTTGTCTTTTATGTTTATGGATTTCTCTGTTTGGTTATTAGTTGACTTCCTGAACTTTTAACAGTTGGATTAGTTTTATCTGTTTTGTTTTCTTTGTTTGGTATTGATTTCTTTTTCTTGTTTCTTTGATTATTGTTGTTATTTCTCGTTTCTTTTGTTGGTTGGTTATTTTGTTCACTTGTTGTGACAAAAAGGGGGAGATTTATGACTCTAATTACTAACAATCGTCTTCTTGTTGTTAGGTTATTTTTGGGTCATGTTTCAGGTATGCTACACGTATGGGGGAGTGAACGTGTTGATGATTTTAGACGTTATATTGTTATGGGGGAGTTCGAGTGTCAAAAATATTTTGGAGCTCATGAAGTATGGGGGAGTTGCTCGAAAGAACTTCTGTTGAATCCTTGATTGCTTCGGAAATTCCTAGTTGCTTCCGTTCGGTCTCTGATGGTTAAAGCATCTTCCTAAAGCTGGATAACAAGAATTGGTGACTTGTTATGTGTTTCTATTCTGAGTGATTTTGTAGGCATGTTTTATAAATGCCATGGTTTGGGATTGTAAGCACGTTTTATAAGTGCTATTAGAGTCATAGGTTTTTGTCACAAAATCAATGTCAAAGGGGGAGATTGAAACCGGCACGAAGTGGTTTGACATCAATTTTGTGACAAAGTGCCCTTGGTTATCTTGCCTTGAATTCATTGTTAGGAAAATCAAGATGTACGCATGGTCGTCTCGTGTCCTTCGTGTTTCTTAGTTCTGTCCAGGAAAAGTTATTGGGTTCTGGACGTACGTACCGAGTTAGGACGTACGTACGTCCACTGAAGCAGCAAACATCTTTTGGTCAGGACGTACGTACGCAGTTAGGACGTTCGTACGTCCAAGTAGGCAGCAGACGTGTTTCGTATGGAGACGTACGTACCGAGTTAGAGCGTTCGTACGTCATGGTAGGCAGCAGGCTTATTTTTGTGTGGTGACGTTCGAACGTCATATCGACGTACGAACGTCCAAAGTCGGTTTGCACTTTTTCGGCCCATTTTCTTTGGTTTCCAACCCTAAGTATAAATAGGGTTTCTCTTCCAAAGAATAAGTCAGTTCTTTGGCCGTCCAATTCACCTCTTGTTTCTTGGAGTTTGTTTAGGTTTTGGTTTAGGTTGTTTTGGTGATTGAACTCATCTTCTTCTTCCCCATTCATCTTCTTCTTTCTTCTTCCCTGTTCATCTTCTTCTACATTATTGAATAGTGATTTAGCTTCGAGTCTTCTTGTGTGTTCATCAAGAAGTCGAGTATCCTTGTGTGTTCATCAAGGAACTCTGGTGTAAGCTTGTTACATAGATCGGCTTCGAGTCTTCTTGTGTGTTCATCAGGAAGTCGAGTGTCTTGTGCGTACATCAAGGTGCTCTGGTGAAGTCAAGGTGTTAGAGATAACCAGGAGTGTCAACTCGCAGTGATTGCAGGTAGTTGATAGGTTTGTACATCTCTTTTCATCTAGTGGATTTATTTGTTGTCGCGGGGACAACCGTGGACGTTTCCCATATTGGGTTTTACCACGTTAAAAATTCCTGTGTGTTATTTACTTTCTGCGTATCGTTTGATTTGTTTGAATATTCAATTGTTAGATTTGCACTATTTATAGTTTCTCAGGTAGTACCAGTAGTAGCCATGGTTGATATATATGGAAAGATGAATGGAATGATAAAAGCAAAGGCAGGCAAGAAATCAAAGAATTGTGAGCAAAATTAGTACGGCAAACAATATGTGAGCAAAATTAGTACGGCAAACAATATGTTTGCATCACTTACTTTTTTCTACACATTTTAACACGACATCCAGCGAGGAAACTACTTATGCCAGCACCAAAGAACAAAAGCTAAAAACCAAAATGAAGTTGGTAGTGAGTCACAAGTACTGTATGATAATGAAATCCTAGAGAGTGAATGTAATTTTGGTGATTTTATTAGATTAGGGTTAAACATATCTTTCATTCGTCACTACAAAAATGCGAATGGTACGGCAAATCCTTTAAAAGAAGGTTGGATTAATGTCAAAATTATACTTTATTTAGTATCTGTGTTGAAGAAGTAAGCTAATGACTTCAGCCAAAGCAAGGGTTTAGTAATATGTCCTATCAACTTAAATCACTTCTTAAGACCATTTAAGAAGATATACTATATATGTAACTAGTAAAACCCGTGGCGCTGCCACGATTGTCAATTAATTTTATACTGCATAGTAAATTTTAATTTAGATTAAAATATTTTGTTTGTTCGATTAAAATTTGACTATTATTTTATTTTTTTTTTGATTAGTTGATATATGATTTAGAGTTGGTTGAACTTGAAGTTGCAATCCCGTAGTCTGCACTCTTGGTAATAATTGTACTGTGAATTCTACTACTGTTAAGGATGTTTTAGAAGAATAAGAAAGAAAGCATTAAAAATTAATTAAATCTTGGATATATCATTATACTTAAAATATTCTATATCAAGTCGCAAACTCGGAGCAACGTGTTTGTAGTTTGTATTGACAGTTTACATAACATTGCATTTTTGTCGTATGTATGTTTTTTGATTTGCTCTAAGCATTGAAGGTCGTCTCTGTAGCTTTTGAGCAGCCATAATTAGTATTTCCAACAATTTAGGGGGAGGGCCCCCGTTAAGTTAACCTCGCTTACTAATAATAATAATAATAATAGAGGCTTACAGCGTAGTTTGTAGCTCGTTTGTCCTCTAACTTTGTTTTTGATTAAAAAAAAAACATCATTTGTATATTTTCAGGTTTTTGAAATTACATCTCAATGATCATATAGTAGCAGGTTCTATAATAAGAGGTTGATTGATGAATACAATAATATGCATCCCAGAACGAAGCCAGAGAACAAAACTGAAGACCAACATCCAAATTCGGAATGACTAAAACTAAACATATATATTCAAAACCAAAACAAATACTTCCTCAGGGACATATGGAACAAACATATAATAAACATCCCTTGTGGAGTTATTAACTGCACTAACACCAACAGACATTACAAAAGTATGAACAAAATAGGGGCAGTTATCATTAGGTAGTTGATATCAGAATCATATCACATCAATATCAATTAATATAAACTAAATAAAATTAGTATTAGATATTTACCAAATGGCAGAGTATTAAAAGTTCTTCCCTAACCAGTATCTATCAAATAGCCCAAAACTCTAGACAAAAGTAACTATTTTCAATGGAAATAAAATGATGATCCCGTCCACTCAAATTACACTCTATCTCGGTCCTTCATTCAAAGGCCCACCGGTTGTCCTTCCTAACCTTTTCTTGCTCTGGACTGAAATCATTCTTGATGTTGAGTCTCTTCTGTAGTCTACTGTTTGATGATCTTTGCCACAATCTGGAAAGTTAGAATAATTTGCAACTGAAAAAATAAAAGGCAAAATGCAAATAATTCAGTCAACAACATAATTGAAGGAGTTTAAACTGAGGTTTGGGATGTGCTAAATAAAATTCAAACCTAAGCACATAACACGTTACAGATTGTTTAATGTTGGGGCACCTCCAAAGTATAGTTTTTGAATTTAAAATTCAATATTTGTCTGGGAGTCCAATAGTGTGTCACAACAATTAATCATACCAGAGTGAACAATCATGATGATACAATGAGAATCCAACTGAAAACGATAAATTAGCTATTTTGGTCCCCTAACTTTGTCCAAATTTGCAGTTGAGTCCCCAAAGTTTAAATTGGTCAATTTGGTCCCAAATCTTTCGAAACGTTTGCAAAATGGTCTTACCATTACCAAGCATTTAATGCCATTGCAAAAATCTAAATTCTAAAGTTATCAAACCAGAAACTGGAGAAAGATTTAAATAGAAATGAGAGATAGAATACGTAATAAAATTGAGGAAAATAGTACTTTACGAATGAGTAATCTGGTCATACCTGTAATCAATTAGAGAAGAACTTCAGGATAAACAACATTGGTTGTTTTGTCATCATCTTCATTCCCTAGGAGAACAGATATTCGATTGGAAGAAGTACACCTTGATAATGCCACATATAATTGGCCATGACTGAAGACATGGTTTCGCAAGTCTATACCCACATACTTAACTGATTGTCCTTGTGACTTATTAATAGTCATTGCAAATGCCAATCGAACTGGGAATTGTCGTCGTGCCATTTGGAAAGGCGTTTCTGAAACAGATGGTTGAAGAGTTATACGTGGTATGAATACATAATTTCCAGCATGGCTACCATTAAGTATCTTTGCTTCTATAACTCTTGTAGCAAACTGGACAACCATTAGACGCGTCCCATTACATAAACCATCTCTCGGTTGAAGGTTCCGTAGTAACATTATTGGACAACCAACTTTAAGTTGGAGTTTGAATGGTGGAAGACTCGGTGGATCCAGTGCTTGCATATTCTCGTTTGATATATTGTTTCCCCTATTCTCGATTGGTTGATCATCTTCAATGGCTTTATCAGCAGCTAGGTACTCATGTAATTCACCGGGAAAATGATTTATTGCTAATTCATTAAGAGTAGCTACATCATCATTGCGAGCAGAGAGAATAGATCGTTCATGGAAGTAGGTCTCGGTAGCTTCCACATTCAGATTGGGATAAACTTTAAACAAAAGATCCATGGTACTCTTACACCTTTTGATCTCTGAAGGCAATTCCACATCTTCTTTAGGATTTATTCCTATCTGTAAATTATAATATTAAGGGTATAATAAGCAAAGGTTTAAACGTAGATATAAACATAAGAACTATTGTTGAAATTTAAAAATTACCTAGATATGAAAATAACAAATATTGTTGAAATTTAAAAATTACCTCAATCAAATAATCTGCGAACTTGACATTTTCAGTATCATTACTGTTCAGTCGCATATTTTTAACCAAAGTTAAGAGTCTAACACCACTCCACAAATGTGATTTTGTTAGACATGCACGAACAATTTCTTGTCTAGTTCCTTTAGTAATGACAGGGAGAGTCTGTTTGAAGTCACCCCCCAGAACAACTGTAACTCCTCCAAACGGTTCTTTAATTTCACGAATATCCCTTAGTGTACGATCAACAGCTTCCACGCAGAACCTATGTTGCATTGGTACTTCATCCCATATAATCAGTTTCGCTCTCTTGAATAATTCTGCATGGATTGTTTGCTTTGTGACTGAACAAATAGAGTCGTCTAGAACTTCAAATGGAATTTTGAATGTAGAATGAGCTGTTCTTCCTCCTGTCAATAATAAAGATGCAATTCCTGATGAAGCAACCATTATCACAATATGACCTTCACTTCTCAATGTATCTACTACAGTATTATAGACGAACGTTTTTCCTGTTCCAGCCGGACCACTTAGGAAAAATACTTGTCCACTATCATTACGAACAGAATTTGTAATCTTTGTATAGGCATTTAGTTGTTCAGTATTAAATCTTGCAACTTTTTCTTGAGCCTTTTCTTATAATCCCTGATACACAAAATTCTGATGCTCTGTAATGAGACGGTTGGTAACTACTTCATTCCATGTTTTACACGGTAAAGGCATGTTTGGGAAATCTGATAATGTCTTACCACTCTCCAGCAAGTAGTCGTTCATTAAGAACAACCCATAGTCACAAACATCACTATCACTGGGATCTTGAATGCCAAATTTTGTTTTCAGTTGGTACGGCAAGTCGTCACATATTTTTAAAGCATTTTTCTCCCATAGAATTTCCGGTCGAGAAGGATTACATTCAGTTAGGATCAAACAGAATAATCTCCGTACCTGTTTACCATATAAAAACTATGAATTAGTGGCTGATTTTCAATAAACAAAATATATGGAATTTAATAATTATTTTCTGCAAAGTAAAACAGCAAGGGAATACATCAGTAAGTATATTATTCAATAAAACTGAAGGCTACAATGCAGCAGATGGAAGGGTAAATTATTAGGGACTGTTATGGTGTGTGTTGGCAAAGGACTCGATAATAATAAAATCCCTCTTAATTGATTCCTTGATACCAGGATGCGTAACTTTAACAGCAACAACAATGGGATTGAGTTGTCTATCTGGGTATCGAGATCTTAAAGTAGCTCGGTGCACTTGGAAAACATGTCCAGATGCTACACTGTAGATATAGATGCAACAGTGTTTATAGCTATAGATGCAACAATAAACAGTTTCCATATTTAGATAAAACAGTTTTAATATTTAGACATATAAAAAGAATTTAAACATAAATTGCGAGTACCTGATGACCAGTTTTCATTATTACAGCTTCTTCTAGGCATTTGTCCCATTCATTGTCATCTTCTAGAAGACCACGAGCAATGCATGCTTATCTGTATGTCTTATGTTCGATGCCATCCACACTATATAAGGATTCAAATGACGATGGTCCTTTCACAACGGTTAATAGTAACCTAAGGTAAAACCTTTCACCAGAATTCAGATTGGCAAAATACATCCGACCAATAGAAAAGGCTGAAGTAACTCTTGGTGTCCATTTCTTGTTATCTTTGCACCATCTAAAATGTTCAGGGAATTGTTGGTAAGTATAAGCTTTAGTAGTAGGATTTTTTTCATACCAATCGAAATATGCAGTCAAAGATGATTTCTGATTTTCAGCCTTTTCTTTTACTTGTTCTGGCGTGTCGTTAGGATTGAAGACACACACATGCATACCTTTCAGATGAAGCGCAAGTCTAGTGACACATGGTAGTTCTCCATGTATTCAAAATCCATATAATCTCCATGCTGCTTCAGTAGGACCTACATATCGAGCATCAAGATACTGTTGAATTTCATCATCTTCCGCCCCAACCACCATTGTGGCTCTATCATGGCCTTTGTAAATGTATTTGTGAATATATTTGACTGCCCTTACTGATGCACAAATTTCCACATTAATGTGGCAATCAAACATTTCTGATAAATGAGGATTGTATGGGACTACATCTTTGTTATCAACCAAGTGTCCTCTAACATGATAACTTTTACCAGTTTTTCTTCGCCTATAGATTGGGTAGCCATCCACATCTATTCTGGTATCATTTACATTTTCTCTTGGATATCTAGACTTGCAAACCTTGTTCTCCATACATACTGATTCCATGTTGCGAGTACCACAGGGACCATGAACCATGCATTTTTTGATAGTTTCGAACAAAGCTGGATGTTTTATAGGATCAGGGAACTCAGCACTAACAATTCTGTCCACTTGATCTGTCGTCCTGATTTTGTCTTCAGGGTGAAGAAAAAGCAATGCATGCATATGTGGAAGGCCGCGTTTTTGAAATTCTATTGTATAGACCTTTGCAACAACTCTTCCAAATAATCTTTTATTTTCTATTTCATGCATAATTGTTTTTCTTTTAAGCTCGAACACACGTGCAACTAAATCAGGACGATCTAATGCAGCTTGACCTGGCTTAAGCTCATTCTGAATTTCTGGCCATTTTGGATTAGAAGTCACCGTCATGAATATATCTGGATGTTTGTAGTATCTGGTAATCGCCATAGAATCCTGGTAGATTTCATACATATGCCTTGGACTGCCTAAATGAGTGGACGGTAGAATGAATTTTTTCCCAATGTCATTAGGATTGTGACCATTGGTAACAATATCTGTCAATCCACTATATACATCGCAGCGTAGATCAGCTTGGTGTGTTCTAATCCAATATAATCGATTTTGTTCATAGGACGCCCAGGCGTCTACAATAAATTGTTGGAACAAAAGGCCAGCTCGAAATAAAGCAGATTATTCAGTCGTTCTCTCAAATAAGCGATAACAGAAATAATGAAGCTGAGTCAATCTATTCTTTTTTTCTTTACCTGTAACTGTAAAATACCGTTCATTCTTGACATCCCAATGTTTCATATCTGTAGACCAACCAAGATCTCCAGTTGGAAATAGTAAGACATAGTGTGACGGCAAATACAGTGGGTGGCACTCGCTTATTCTTTCGAGATTGTTATTCTCCAGGTGCAGTATTATGTCTCGCTTCGAAGTCGGTTCAGTCTCATCCCCAGGAATAATAACAGCGATATCTTCAGACGTTGGGAGATTATAGCGTCTAGGATCAGTAGTGGGCGTATAAGCTAACCTTATAGGTATAGTTTCACCGCCATTGCTATTAGCTGATTTCAGAACATCATACGCACCTTTGTATATTTTGCACAACTCATTTGATTCCAATAGAGTTTCTTGAATTATTTTCAGAATAGCTGGATTTAAGTGCAGGTTCCTTTTCTATCGGCATTCCAATGCAATATGAGGATCATAAATATATAGCTGTGAATAACTTGGAGATTTGTCTGATTCCGGTAACAACGATCCAATTTGATGGGACAACTGACCATGAATTGTGAAAGAAGTTGGTCCTCGACCTTTTAGAATACGTTTGTCCATCAAAACACCCAAACTGGAGAAGGCATTAGCAGCATTATAGGATCTAATATCTTTCCTGAAAGACCTTGCCAGTGAATTTCTCCCTTCGTATAGCAATTTAATAGAAGAAGGCAATGGTGTAAGTAGTGGCAACTTTATCTTTCCTTGCAGGCAACACATACCGAAGAATGACTTCTTTTTAGTGGATTTAATCAATCGTTCATCTAACCAATGATAAGCAGAACATGATGGACATATGACATCCATTTTCCCAAGATAGTGTCTTTCTTTTGGAACATTTTCTACTGGATCGATTGGTATGTGAATTTCATCTTCTAATATAGTATCGTAATGAGAATCACTTACAAGATGAACAACAGTAGTACAATCATTTCCTTACATATTTGTCCTTTCTCTGGAAAAAATCAACAAATGGAGAAAAACATTAGTTTTTTAAACATAATTCTCAAATTTAAAAATTAAAAGAAAATAAGCTTGTCTAAGAAATAATTTTTCTGGTCAAGAAGAAGAAGAAGAAGAAGAACCTGCTTATCTAAGAAATAAACTTGTCTAAGAAAATAAACATTAGTTCTTTTTTCCTGCTGTAGCAGCAGCAGCATTAGATTAACTATTAATAAAAGATTGGACTCGATTAATGTTTAAGAAATATTTAAATAAACTTGATTAATGAACCTATCAGCAGCAGCAGCTGCAGCATTAATGTTTAAAGATTAAAGATTGGACTCGATTAATGAACAGCAGCAGCAACAACATTAATGTTTAAGAAATAAACTTGTCTAAGAAAAAAAATTAGACTTGACAATTAATGTTTCTTGCAACATTAGACTCGGTTGAACTTTCTGCTTGTAGAGGGAAAAGATTGGCTCATGGAAGGAAACAATCTTATTATGGAGCCAGTAAATCTAACTTTGGCCGGGAGGAGGTCTAGTTTGTTGTTGCTCCATGGGAAAGAGTTTAATAAATAAAAATAGGATCCTGGGAAACAGATCATGAAATGTAAATGAGATTGTGTAGACCATTTCTACCATACCAATTTGATTAATGAACCTAGCAGCAGCAGCAGCATTAATGTTTAATAAATAAACTTGTGTAAGAAATAAAGATTGGACTCGACTAATGAACCTAGCAGCTATTAGCTGATTTCAGAACATCATACTTCACAATTAATGTTTCTGTCAACATTAGACTCGATGGAACTTTCCGCTTGTACAGGGAAAAGATTGGCTCATGGACTTACAAATCAGGGGAACTTGCTATTAAACTATTATGCAGTAGTGTGTCTGTCAATTCTGGCCTTAATTGGTTGGTTGGGGCCAAAATATTTGGAAAAACAATTGAGCCACATTTTAATTGCTTAGCAATAAGATAAACCCAAAATAAAAACTCAAAATTCAACTGATATATGACCCAACTGAAAAACATTATTAAAAGTCTACTTCAACTTTTTGGTCCAACTACATTACATCAATCCCTACGAACTCTTTAGTAATTTGGTTACGTATTTTCTTCCATTTTTGCTAATACAGTAATAGGGCTTCTAATCTTTGGTTCTTTCATTAATATTTTGGCTACTTTTTAATTTTGTTAAAAAAAAAAAAAAAATTAGAAATGGTGTATTTTATTTTTCTTGTATAACAGTGATCACCTCTTTATTTTGTTCATTTCACAAGCAAATTTTAAGGTAATACTGACTCACCATATTATTTTATTTATTTTTTATTGTTGTTTAGGGATTGAAGTGTTTATTATTTTTATTAGTTAAATTCTTTTCAAATGATTGATTATTATATTATCCAATTGCTAACTGAAATAATTTTATACTTTTATTATTTTAGTTTGTTTTAGATATTTACTATTTTTCTTGAAAAGCTCTATTACTTTTAATCGACAGAAGAAAGGGTATTGAACCATCCCTTCTTGTGCATTTACAAAACATAAGTCTATAGCAGAAGAAAAAAAAAACGCAATAAGAAGAAAGATGAAGAATTAGTGAAATCTCAAGAAGGGGCTCTTCTTAAGTTTGTTAAAAGGGGTGAACAACTTCCAAACGATAATGATGACGTTAGAAACAACAACAATGAGATTGATTAGTGTATGAGAATTACATTGCAGTTAATCTTTTATTTTATATGGGTCATCTAATATATTCAGATCAATACTTTATTTTTTTATTAATGTATGTTGTACATACTGTATTGTTTTGATTTTATCGTATTGTGATGTTGTACTGCCTTTTACCCCAGAGAATTTTATATGTGTAGTCTACTTGTATGTGGGTGTGTACACCCAATCACAAAATGCCATGTGGCAATAATAATATAACCTATGTATGGGTTTAGTTAACCCTAGTGGGCTTGATCAGTTACCCAACCACTTTATAGACACTATATGATTGGGTGAACACACCCACACACAAGTAAGCTACACATAAATTTTTTTGCCTTTTACCCCAAAAAGAAAAAAAAATTGTTACAGTGGCCACATTTTTTTGGTTTGCTTGGGACCATTAAAATGCCAGTGTCGGCCCTGAATGCAATATTAATATCTTGGAACAAAATTATCATTATATTTGTTTCACTGGACTGGAATCTAAATTCCAGGAACATCAGCAGAAGTCTTTTGATTTTAAGGAATTAATCGAGTGTCTTTGTGACTTGACAGAATAGGGTTTTCTTATCTCAAATATGAAAAACCATTTTCCTAAAAGGATTGTACAGAACCGTTAAAGTGTATGTATCTTAATTTATTAAGACCATATCCAAGGGTGAAGTTAAAACTCATAATAGTTGCACATTCACCAAATTTCCTTCAAATAATATCTCATCTCAATCAATAAAATGTGAAAGGCATTACATATCCATTTGGATGGATATTCCATCAGATCAAACTTCTAAATTACTCTTTGTAAATCAAGGGAAATCCATCCATTTTAATGGTTTTTGTTCCAGTTGGGTATCCACTGGAGAAAGCCCACAAATATACTTATCTCCTCAATAGCTACTAAACAAGACCATATCCAAGACTAAGAACAAAAAAAAAAAAAAAAAACGTCCAAGATTAGCCCAATTGGTAGACAGACTGGAGACTGGTCACTGGTCTACTCCTCTGCAGTCTGCAACTCTGCACTGCAGGTGTAATAGAAATGACGGATATTTCAATACTGCAGAATGCAGGTGATTGAGATGAAAACAGTAAAGTGAAGAAGTCAAACAAGATGATGAATCAAGAAACACCCTCTTCTTCTTCTTCTTCTTCTTCTTCTGTGCATCCATCAGTGTTGCCGATTTCGTTTTTATTAGGAACTTGGAAAGGAGAAGGAGAAGGTGGATTTCCCACTATTAATTCTTTCAAATATGGTGAACAACTCACATTCTCTCATTCTCCTGGAAAAGTAAGTTTTAATAACCCCTTCTTTACCCTACTCTCTCTGTATCAACTTTTATCTGTTTTCTTCAAATTGATTGTGTGAATGTGATTGCAGCCAGTAATAGGTTATTCTCAGAAAACATGGAAATTGGCTTCTGGAGAACCTATGCACGCTGAGAGTGGTTACTGGCGACCCAAACCCGATGGAACTATTGAGGTTGTCATTGCTCAAAGCACTGGTCTTGTTGAGGTTCAGGTACTTTTGTCGTAAATGGAATTTCTTTAAATATTAGATTAATTGCAAAATACAAGTCTTGATTGGTTTGATAGATAATAGATTGTTAGCTGTGTGTATTTCTAACTGAATTTCAATTGCTGTGAATGACGAATCCAAGTAAATAATTTGTAGTTTTAACATGGAAGCAAGTAGTGTCAAGAAGGACTTTCACCCGGGAAGAAGAAGATTAACAATCCCGGATTCCCGGTCATTGTGAGTCCAAAGTTCAAATCCACTTCCATAAAAAGTCAATCATAGTTTGACTTTGATTCGTTATTATTTCAATGATGATATGATAATCACTAGTGGTAATAGTATACTGAATACTGATCATCCTGAAGTGTTTACAGTATGTTGTTCAGTAGTATGGCTCCCACTGCTCCCATCCATGCATCTCCCATTATGTTTTAGTTTGCAAGGATTTGCATTTTCGTAAACATATATAATACATTCTTAATTTTTTGTGAAGTTTGTCATATCCATGTCCATGTCTTTCTTTTTTTCCTGCTCCATTTTCACCCTTTGCTTTTGCACTTTCAAGGTAATCACTCAAGCCTACCAACTCAAATGGAAACCGGAGTTGTCCACAATGTTACTCTTTGTCTCCCCTGTTCCTTATAGAGTTCTCAATCATTTTTTGCCACATCAGATTATTCTCAGTGTTGACTCTTCACTTTGCCTTGATTGAGTTTCTTCTGTCGGGCCTTCCCCTTAGATGCTAAATTTGCTTGATGTTGTACATATACACAACTTTATCATCAACTAGTGTCAACAGAGTTCCTCAATCCTCATAGGCCTGTAGAGTTTCCATCGTTAATTCGTTATGTTTTGTGGCATACAGCTCTCTTGCACTTTCTATCTGTTAAACCAAAGATTGAATACTATGACCACCAAAAATAATGATTTCACAAACTGCTAAGCATACGTAAAATCTATGTACCCATCCAATTCATTACTGACGCTTTGCTTGAAATTGTCAACATTACCAATTAAGCATGTTGGGGACATTACATGCAAGGGGGCAAGGGAATGACGCAGGTTACATGCCTTGGAAAGGACCTGCCAGCCACATTATAGTACATTAATAGTTTTAGTCTTGTATTGGTGTAGGTTAACTGCTTCTCCATCGTGGCTGCATTCTATTTTGCTCTTCATATCCTCCCTGTTTTGGTGTGCTCTAATTTCACTGTCTTGCAAATGCAGTATGCCATGCATTGCAGAGACTGATGTCCTCAATAACAGTTTGTCTTGGGTAGATTCTCGTACGACCATTAGGTTATAACAAGTATGTAAAGACTTTATCAGTATCCATTGAAAGATTAGGAAAATTGAAAACTACTTGATTCCCCTGTTAAACTGAAATAATTGCCACATATATTTAATAGATCTGGTTTAGTTGTTCCAATGTTTTTTCATTTATGACAATTTATATTAACTCACTACAAAATTCTTATTCCCTGTACTTTCCTGCTGCGACTTTTTAGAAAGGGGCATATGATGCTGAAAAGAAGGTTGTGAAGCTTCAAAGTGAAGTTGTTGGGAATGCTTCAAAGGTATTCATCTTTTCAATTTTCTGGTACAAACTGATGATTTTTTTTACTCTTCTTCTACTTCTATACGCTTTATTGGAGTATTGTATTGCTTCATTAGCTAATCACATGAATATAATTTCTTTCAATACTCTATGATATTATCACATGAATCAACTTATATGTTAGTTATATAGAATTTCTGATTTTAAGGGAATTTGTTTATCTGATGTGTATCCATGTTTCTTTATAATGTGTATACATGTGGCCGAGGCTATTACAATTATGTAATCCAATAATAGAGGAGTGGTGTGTGAGCCACTCTTTCCATGATAAACAGAGGCCTCGCTTAGGCCACTTAGTTGACTTTGCTTACTGCTAGACCAGCTTAATTAATTTCACTAGTGTTAAATTCACATCAGTCCCGAATACATAATACAGTAGTCGTTTTTTTTGTGATTTTTTTGATAAATAAAATTTTATTGATATAAAAATGGAATTACATTCTGTGTAAGATCTGTGAACTATACAGTATAGTCTTCTTCATATCTGACTACATTCAGCTTCTGCGTAAGATCTGTGAACTGTTGTTCTTCCCTTTCATACATTGTTCTTCTCATGTGTAGGTCCCAAATGATAGTGTCACCTCCTATGATTCCCACTTCACATACCAAAGCTTGTTTTAGCTATTTGATATTGTCACTAGAGAAACTGCACACATGGGTGTATCACCAAGCCAGTTGTCAAACAAAAGCCATATTTGATATATGCTCTCCTTGTCCCAATCTGCACCTGATGCTTTGCTTGAAAAGATCAAACAAAAGCATGATTCCACGCCATAGACTACAGCCATAACTCAATGTCACTGCCTTTGGCCACCTGTTTTGAGCTCCTCTATTATATTTGGAATCGATCACAGCCTTCCATAAAGCACCATCTGCTCTCCCATACCTCCATAGCCACTTTCCTCTCAAAGCCATATTCGTTGTACCAATGTCACGCACCCCCTAGACCACCCTCTTCTTTCGGTGTGCAAATCTTTTGCCAATTAACAAGATGTTACTTTCTTTTTGCTTCCATAGACCCCTATATGAAATCTTTCATCCCATAGACCCCTATATGAAATCTTTCATCCTTCTCTCTATCTTCTTCACTATTCCCTTTGGCATAATGAAAAGAGACATTTGATAGATTGGTAGATTAGTTAAAGTACTTTTCACTAATAACAACCTGCCACCCTTTGATAGATGTTTTCTTTGCCATAGGCTCAGTCGCGTTGCACAGTCGCTAGAATGGGATTCCACACTGCTTGGTTTCTGAAATTTGCACCTATGGGCATCCCCAAGTACACTGGTTATTCTTGTGATGCCTTTGGATAGTTTTTATTTTCGAGATAATCATTGGTCGGCTCAATGTTATCCTTCGATGATTGGTTGTAAATTGTTACCAATACCCTTACCCTTGCTTTATCTCACCAATTTCATTATGTTGGTGTATCAACTATAACTAATAAAACAGGATTTTTCACAAGTACTTTTAGGTTGGATGTTACGAAAGTATTACCGTCAGGCTTGGATCAATTATATCACCATAACCAGTGCTGCACTGCTGCAGCAGACACATTGACTCTGTATGCATTTACTTTATCAGGGATGCATACAATTAATTGATTCCACCTGTTAAAGCAATAGCCAGTAGGTGATTGAGTGCACATTCAATAGCCTTGGACTCGTGTGCGTAGGCCTGCCAAAACTTGCTTGTTCAGTAACAATATCCTGATAAGTCAGGTCAAATATTTACTGGTTAGTTAAACATTATAGCTTGTAATGGTTAAGAGAAAGATATAAAACAGTTTAAGAGATGACTTGTAAAAATGGATGCTTGGCACTGAATCGCACTACTTTCTGTGGAAATATTGAAGTTCATTTTGTTGATGGTATTAGTTCAACATGACACTACTGCATAACAAAAAAATTTCCCCTAGTAGATATCTCTACATTCAGTAGCTTTCTGGTTATCTTTATTCTTGTCTTTGTCCATGTCGATACCATCCATATGTATGAATTATGGCATTGTAGTTGAATCTGATGAAACTTTTGAACATTTATTTCATCAGGTGAAAGAGATAACTCGAACATTTGAGATAGTCAATGGTGAACTTTCCTATGTTGTCCAGATGGCTACAAAAATGGTTACTCTACAGCCTCATTTGAAGGCCATCCTCAAGAAGCTCTGATTAAAACTTTGATACACGCCATAGAAGTCAGCATTCCAACCAATAAAAAGGAGGGTTGTTTGTAACTTTGTAATTGTATCATGCAAATGAACTGATGTTCTGACCATGTAATCTATTTCGGTTGATGAAATCATAGGGTTTAGCCTGTAGATTTGATTCCTTTTGCTAGTCTCAATTCTATAAATTATTTTGTGATAAGAGGAAATAAACAATCAAGCTTGCAGTCTCCTATAAGGTTATTTTTTTTTAATAATGCCCTATAAGGTTTGCTGATGTCTTGTATTATTTATGAACATTAGTATGATTCTTTCTGTCATCTGCTTTGGAGAATAGGTCATTTTTAACAAGGGCAATTTCCAGTGCTCTATCCATCAGTTGTGTGTAAGTTACACAGTGTAACCTCCCCATTCAGTTTCAGAAACATTGTGCTATATCGCAAGGGATGCTGTCAGACATTACAGAATAAAGTCAGTCCAGTCATAGGTTCTGACTATCTTGTTCTCTTGATATTAATGTTTACTTGTTCATGTATTGTCTTGAAAATGCTATCTAGCTCACTGCTCACTACTCACTACTCAGGCAGGTCCAGTGTATAAATTGTTTTGACAATTCCATCTCCTGCACTCATACCATGAACACAAGAGTGGCCACAGCTTTTGACTAAAAGGAGGTTCTTCCATCTTGATATAACAGTATAACACCATCCATTCAGCAGAATTTGAATGTTAGCTAACAGATACTCAAGCTCGGAAACATTGCAGTTTTTCCTCTAAACTAAAGAACACAAATTGAACATGTCTAAATGTAGTTTTATTCACCGAAATTCCTGGGCAATTGTCCTTCTAGAGCAACTGAATATGCCAGAGCTGTTAAAATGGATTTGACTCTGCAAGTGTTTTGTTTGCCAAGCTATACAAATTTACATGTTATGCTCAATTTCTAGTTATGGGATTGCCATTTCTAACAAGGAATTTACACTCGTGTAAATCTGTACACTAGGTATGTAGCATGTACTATGTAGTGGAAAAAAGATTTTTGTCATCAAGTCCTATACAAACATACATAAGATACGTGCAGGACGAGTCTGACAAAATTCTGATGGCTGTTTTTGCTTACCAAGGGAACCATGATGGCTGTGTTTCCTTCCCATAATCTTCATTCTGCAGAAAACCAATGAGATCCACAAGAGAGGATCCCAAAGAGAAGGGACCAAGAAGGAAAGAGAAAGCATGTAAGCGTCTTCGTGGGGGGATTCATGACAGTAGTACAATTTTAAAAGGGGAACTATACTGACCTCCTGAGAACCTATACTCTGGTAGACCAAACACAACCGAAAATTCGCGAAAGCAATTATGTAAGCACCCAGGAAATATCAGGTCTAAATGACTGAATTTATTGATAGATGTATATACATACAACCAAACACAACCTAGTACTCTGGAGAGCAAATTTGAAGGCCCCAGAAAATATACTACAGAAAGTCAGGTCTGAATCTATATTAACTACACTAAACGCAAGCATAGTTGCAGCTTCAAAATGGGAAATGTTGGCCCTGTATGCTTTGAATGAACTACAATCGTTTCATGACATAATGTGTACCAATTCCAATAAAACTGTGGAACCTAACAAGGTAATTCATTTTATGTTTTGGACTTCCTGAAGTGAGCAAGATCCAATTACTGTAAAGATGTCCTGACACCATGATTCACCCTGGTGAGAATGTCTGAATTATAAAAGCCGTATCACGATTAAGGGAAAAGATCAATAACAAAGTCCCTAACACATTTACTAACTTTTCGCTGTGTAAAATAACAGTAAAGATCTCAATCCTCCGAAAGATTAAACAATGATGAATAACAAGATTTTTAAGCATGCAGAAGGCAAGGCAATTTGTTTACTGTCTATAATACAGAAGAGTGGCGTAATCTGGAAGAGGCTCACTGACACCAACACAGTGTAGAAAGATCAGAAGCTCAAATTATTCAGGAACTGTAACTTACTGTTAGAGCTATGTTGAAATTTAACTTACTGTTAGAGCTATGTTGAAATTTTAGATCATCCACAAGATAACTAAATACACTTTGCTTTTAAGTGACAAATGACACTGTTCGAACACACAGCCCAGTTTTGTTCAAGAGAGGCCTAAGAGCAAACAACATTACTACTTACAAGTTAAAAACAACATTGCCTTATCCCAGACTTTTGGATAGTCTTTAAGCTATAAACAAGATCCTCGTTTCAGTACTATCTACTTATCTAGAGCTTCTCCAGATTCGCTCTCACCACCCCATTCAAATTTCTCAATTCAATTTTCCCTTTGGTCTACACTGGGCTATCTATATGGCAAAATATCGCTGTTATATCCCCGTTGATCTATTCGCTGCTAGACCAAAAACGGTCCGTCCATGATAGCTTGCCTTTGGTCTACACTGGTCTACAAGGGTCCTGAATCAGGTAAGCCATATTATAAAGTACATAGCTAAGCATAGATGTGATCTTCCTTATATAGCTTGCCATTCCATGATTTGTGGTCTTCCTTCTAAATATTTTCACTACTGCATCAATTTTGATGATAGTGACCCATCCTTGTATAAGTGGTACACCCAAATGGCAAGGACAGTTATTTATTATTATAAAGTAAATAAAGCTTTTATTTATACCAAACAGTTTTAAAAGCCAATATGTTTTCCAAGAAACAGGAAAAGCAGCGAAAAAATACAATTCAGGATCATACAATTCTTCTCAAATTATGGATTAACTCCTGAAAACGGACCCCCCCCCCCCCCCCCCTCGTTTTCAGTCCCTAGTAGCCAGTACCAGAGAGTTGCTATATACAACTATGTAGTTTCTAGCTCAGAATCCTATTGCACCCATACCATATAAATAAACCAAGACATATTATGGAGTTCATACTTAGCACGTAAATACCTTGCTCCTTTGACCAAATGACCATATACATTTCTTATATTTAACCATAAAATTAACCTAGTCCAAAATTAACTGTAAGAAAAAAAATCTCACTCTCGTTGACCTTTCTTCTCTCTTATTTACTTGTAAACTAGACGAAGGTCTGCATTTGAGTATCCAAGTGCCTGAGCATCCTTGTCACATAGGGAATTAACTAATACTTTCTGCGGGTTCTGCTACTTATTCAGGATACACCCACAATAAAAAATTTCTTTTGTGTCTGAAGCAAGCGGGCGGCTTGTAAGCAACAACATTATGCATCTAAGACTCTAGTGTCACCTCTAGCAAAGATGAAATATCATATGCTTTCTTACGATATGGGAACATACTTTAAAATATGAACATGGGTTTGATAACTTCTTCCCCATTAAAAGATCAATCCTAAGAATGTCCGCGACCTTAAAAGAGCTTCAGACTATAAAAGAGTGGCCATATCCCTGACCAACATAAATAGCTATGTGTTATCAGAAAATTGGGAATCTGTGTTGACAAACCATTCTGATTCTGGTCCCTAATTAAAAGTTTTGTTTGTCAGCCTCAGAGTTTCCTAAATAGTAAAGAAAAAAGGTCCCCTTGAAAAAGCCTTCTTTCTATTCAAGATACTGCATGAGTGTAGTTCCCTGGGATTGGGAATACAGCCGTGGAGATACATACCATCAACAATAAGTGCTATCTAAACCATAGAATCCATTAATCACCGCCATATCCATAACTGAACAATACCTAAACGTCCTTTACATTGTACTCTAGAGCTCTTTAATTTTCATCCGAAAGAGCCTCAAAACCTTCCATTATATGAGAAAATTTGATCATTTTAACCTTCTCCACAATATTACGATCATTAAACCAAGGTAGGCCTAAGCGGAATTTTTTTCTTCTGTGCTAATAAATTCACGAGAAACAAGTTATCTTCAACAACTGTTTACAAAAACATACACTATGTAATCACAAAGGGGTTTCCTTCAAACATCATCAAATTGTGTCATTCTTTAAAAATTCCAATAAATCCTAATTCCTCTCCTAAACTATATAAACAGTTAGCAAACAAAATGGATGTGCAAATACCTAATCTTACATCAAAGTGCAAATGTCTGGAGCTCAAAGAAGACCAAAGTACGAAACAAAGAACCTAGGTAATTTAATGCATTGAAATCTCATATTTTCCATTCAAGTATAAAAGTTGGCCACAAATATATCACATCAAGAAACAATCATGGGAATTCTAGTTAACCAATATCAATGTTTTTATTCAATCAAGTGCAGTAGAAGTTCACAATGGCAATATCATCACGTAAAAACTGCAGATGCAATGTCTAAGCGATGACCAAAAAAAGTAATTAACTATGCAAAACAACACAGCAATAGTATATCAAGAGTATATTAAATTTTAACTATGAGATATAAATCATTTCTATATGTCAATTTATGGAACAACTATAGATGATTTTTAACAACCACAACCAGGAAAGCTATCAAACATGTGGTTTAAAATTTTAACAATTTTATTACCCGGAACTTCATGAGTGGACGATCGGTGTCAACTGTCATGATTGGCTACTAGCAGGTGTATAAGCTTCCACAGGAACAAAAGGAGGTCGAAAAGAAGAGTCATTGGAGGTCAACACATCTGTAATGTTCATTTGCATCAATGGTAGTGCAGTTCCCGAATTCTGACTTTCCAGGTGAAAATTTTCAGGATGACAACTGGTATTCATATAAAAGATTCCTTGTGATTTTGTGCGTCTCCTACTATACTTTTTACTGTACATATTCTGTCTTTTATCTCTCCTACTATACTTTCTGATAAACATATCAGGTCCATTAGAACTTTTTTTTTTCGGATTAGATGAATCCTCATCATGTACTGATAGACACTGGATTTCTCTACTGTTCAACGCGGCATAATGATCTAAACCTTCTTGTCTTTGACAACATTGAGATCCAGAGTCAGTACTGTTGCCATTCCCACTTGATATGTTTACCTTACTAGAGCAGCTGGCCTGACTGCCCTTTGATTCCATTCTTTCTCTAGATTCTAGGGTATCCACGCCAATGGAGGAACCATGATCCAAGCTACCAATCTGAACAGAGGGCTCTGATGCAACTTTTTTAGGTTTTTCAACTGACGTATTATTAGTTGCAATGTCAAGGTCCACACGAACATTTCGAGACCCAAGATTAGACTGCCTAGCTAATGAATAAGCATCACATTTCATGTTTTTTGGATCAACCACATGTTCTGTTTTGATCGATCGCATATTTCTGAATATTCTTGGTGAGCTGTTAATCGCTCGATGCAACCTCAATGCCAACTGCGCATCATCAACAACTGGAAAACTACTATCCAGTTGGGACTCCTCAGTTGCAGCAACCACAGCCAAATCCAAAGCGTTGGCTGCCATCTTAGCTGCTTGCCTAGCTACCACAGCTTTTTCCAAAGCCTTCTCCCTAGCTCTAGCCGCATTAGCAATTTTCATTTCAGCAGTTGACTTTGCATTGTTCACCTTAGCTTCTAAAGTCTTAGAACAATTTCCAAGGTCTACAGAAACTGAATCCATATCCGATGAAGAAGAAATTAATGGAATCTTACTACTCCCATTACGTTTCCTATTACATCCAACTTTCTTGATGGATTTTGGTATCCAACAATCAATACATGTAAAACAACTTATATCCAAACAAAAATTAACCCTCCCAAACATAGACAAACACCGTTGATGAATCCTATGTTTACAAAAGCGACAACTAATACCCAATTCAGACAATTCCTCAAAACAATAAGAACAAGTTTTTGCAGATTGAACATTCTTAAAACAACTATCACAAATAAGAACAATGCGCCATTGACTATTTAAGGTTTGTAACTTATCTTTACCTTTCTTAGTTACAATCTGAGACTCACAAACATGACAATTTGATAAATCAGGATTACGCAAACGAAGCGGATAACGATTGAAATCTGAACTAGTAGATAATTTCTTACCTTTTTGTTTAACACCATTAAGAAGTTTCTTCATTGGAGATGAAGTTCCATCTATAGAGCCTGAATTGCTCTTTTCATCTTCCATCATTAAATCTTCTTTCTCTACTGCCATTAATGAAGAAAGAAAAAAAAAAGCTCAGATGAAGTTGAAATCTAGGGTTTTTGGTGAGAAGTTGGAAAGCTAGGGTTTTCACTTTTCAGAGAGAAATTGAAAAGGAGATTATTTGAGAGAAAAGAAAAAGAGACTTTTAGGGAAATACGTTATTCTCAAGTTAGTCCAACTGTTTTGATACAATTATTACCGTTAAAACAGTTGGTTTTTCGGTTATCTATCTTCAATAACCGTTGTGTAAATTTCCCAAAAATACACACAAGTAATTCCCACCTTCTGTATGACAGTAAAAGTGTAAAACTGTTGATATTAGGGCAAATATAAGTTTAAAATGTCAAATTTCACATCAATGTAGCTATGGCCATATAGTGGTATGACATGGTAGAAACCCCGAGGAAAATACATGACGGAGCTCCTGCAGGCAGGCCGAAGCTGTCGAATAGTATTAACTATGCAATAGTTAGGAATTTAGGATGCCGTAGACAAAATTTTACCAAGTTTAATTGAATCAGATCATGGATGCAGAAGTGAAAATTTAAGCAAGAAGAATATATGCTGGTTACCCTAATCATAGAATACGCAAGTTGACAAGCAAATTTCAACAATTTACAAGGTTTTAGAGTAATTTATAGTTCCATACAGCGTAAAACGTGCTGATCACAGCATTGAAAAATAAAATACAATATGGAGCATACTCTTGTTGGAAAGATCTATTTTTCCTGTTAGTGATGTTTAGTTGCATTACATTACTCAACTGACAACTATATCTTCCCAAAGCAGTCTCTTCTCTGGGCATAACTCATTGAGTGTCGTCTTCAGTTCTTCCATGACCTTTAGCATATCTTGAAGCACGGTTACTTGAGAGTTGTGTAATTGCGGCCGCAATTTGAAGAACTTTAGCATCCACAGGATGTAAGAGGCAGCAAACACTCCCTGTGACTGGATATCCTCAAACTCGTTATCAGAAATACTCAAGCAGGAGTGAAGAAGTTGCAATTCACCATTGATAAAATTGTTCATGTTAAGTTTTATGTTATCTTGATTGCTGACAGCACAAGGTTCCTTTTCAGCCTCACCACAAAAATGTCTAGATCCAAACTGAGAGAGGAAGCGGCGATGAACCCACAATGCCTGTCATAAAAACCCATCCCCAAGGAAGGAAGATCGACACCAAAAATAAAGGTGAGATATTTTTAAAATGCATTACATAAGCAAGTGGAAGACATCTGAACAAAAATAGTTTGTTTTATCAAATGCTGCAGGCTATTGAGTCATCACAATCAAAACATTCAAGATGATCCTGAAACAAGAATGAGTTGAGGTTCAGGCATCATACCTCTCTTCCAATGTAACGCTTTATTAACATTTCATTCCACTCGAGCTCTTCCTGTTAACACCACATGAAACACAAAACTAGTAAATGGAACCAACCCATCAATGCCCTTTTTCTTCGTTTCTCAATCTTTCCTTTAGTCTAAAGATGACCTGGTATTAAAAGGATATGAAAATTGGCACACCTTTTCCTAAGAAAAATATGGGAATACTGCAGAGAAAAGAAGAATATAACTGTGTATCCAAAGAAAAAATACAACAATAAACAGGATAAGATAAACCCAAAAAATTCTTGTTGAATATATGTATACACCTAATTCAATGTGTGGCACCTAATCCTTTTCTTTACAGAACTTAATCCATTAAGATCACATCAATGCCTTAAAATTGTATATATTAATTTTCCTTTTATTGAAGTAACTAAATTGTTATGGTAATCTTTGGTATGATTAGCCATTCATGTGTGTGCAATGAACTGCGTGTCTTTTCCCCTAAAATTAATATTTGTAAGCTCTATATTAGACAATATGACCAAGTGATAGGATCGCACTATATTTATTTTCATATTTTGTAACAGGATTGTACCGGATCGTACCATATTTATTTTGTATTGTATATAGGTGTTCATGACTGAGGCCAATTAACAGGAGTAAAGGTCATGAAGTGGTTATGGAACACGCTAGAACATCAGCGTCTAATGAAGTGTATGGGAGGTACCTAATAAAAATTGGTAGGCCCACTTTAGGATAAGGACCACTGAACTAGAATAACTGTGGCCAAGTTCTGGCCCCTGCCTACTCTGCGAATCACCACATTAGTGGAACCCCACATTAATGTCTTGCCAAGTCCCACATAAATCCACGGTCAACTAATTTAGAATTTTAAGTTTTAACACTTTCAGACATTTCGTCACGTGGACAGAGAGGACATTGACAACCTCATTTAATTTGAAATGACGCACAAGTAACGCTGCAAAATCTAGAATGAATTCAAAATCATTAGGAAACAGAAATTACCTTCCAGACATGGTAAACATCAACCATGGAGCTTTGATTTAACATCCTTTGCAGTAGAAGCTGCAATGAGTAGTAACGAAGGTATTACGTCATCGTATGTATCTATCTATTTAATATAACAGGGGAAAATATATGATACATAACACAGCTCTCAATATTTCAAGCAGAAGTCAAAGTACTGCAAGGGTAATCAGGTTAATAATGTAATACTTATACATAAAGAGCATGAAGTTTTAGATGAACTTATCAAAAGGAGGCATCTTTTTCTATTCTGTATATTATGCAATTTCACTAAACAGAAGATAGCTTCAGGAAACCTTCAAATGCGTTAAGTTTAAGAAAAGCTTGCATTCAGAACAAATTAGCCTTGTCCCGCATCCTCTATGTCAAAAACCGAAGCTTTTGTTGTATGGATTGTCTTAAACCAATATATGAAAACCATATCCTCATATAAGGACCCTGTCTGTTTAAAAGCTTGCATCCAGATCAAATTAGCCTCGTCCTGCATCCTCTCTATGTCAACAACTGAAGCTTTTGTTGTATGGATTTTCTTAAACCATTTTATGAAACCCATATCCGCATAAAAGGTCTTTGTCTGTTTTGGACTTTTGGTTACACTTTACTTTGATTATGCCATTTATATCACAATCATCTTTTGTAATCATGTGTTGTAGTTTAAGTGGTACCACAAATATTTTATCTAGAATGATATTATATTATTATTCACTTTATCATTCAAAATTTACAACAATCTGTCAGGTATCAAAAAGAACGAATTTCAATGCATCAGGCCCAGCCAACTATTTGTCCATAGATCCACCCACTCTACGTCCTCTATAAACTACTGCGTTCTAGGCATGACTTCTTTCATAACCTCCTTTATTCCCATCCCAACCATCAAGATGAAGTCTACTTTCTAGATAAAATGGCAAATATTCAGTATCATCAAAATCAAAACATGAAATCAAATATAGGAGTGCTGTTGCATGGGCTACACATACATATAGGCCCTAGACATTGGACCTACATACTAGGCTCAAGCTTGGCACCTCGCCAGCTCCTGGGCCTGTGACTGCATAGGGTTCAAGTAGAATCTCACAATCTCCTCCCTCTGGCTGTATACAGCTTAAAGCTTCTTGAATCCCTGTCAAAAATTTGAGACTATCTAGGTACCGTAAAATACAATGGTTCCAGTTCTAACAATCTGGAGAAAATAATTATTGTTCCCCCTTTACATCTTACTTTATGTAGCTTTGCGTCCATGAAATCCCTTTCCCTACTCACTACCATCTTAAAGTCAAAATGCAGCGCTCTCTCTTATGTCTCCTATTAACAATCGATATCAAACAAGATCTCTAATGTCCCCGAACAAGTTTCAAACCTCTGTGTAAGACTCTCATGCACACTTTCTCTCAACCTCTTATCAAAGGGAAAAAACAAGACGATCACTATAACTAAGAGATCCCTCCTACTTGAAATTATTCAAAAAGTGAGGTCATCCAACTCAAACGTTCACGGAATTAGTCCCCACACTCAGTGCTACTATCCACGACTATGGGATTGTGATCCATTAAAATCCTCACCTACAACCAGGGAACCCACTCCCAACGGGAGACAACCATCAACTCAGCCAGAAATAGGGTTCAGATTCTACCATTCAAAGGGCAATAAACCCCAATGATAACTGTGGGAATTCTCCTCCTTAAATTGACAGAAGATGGCAGAGTATGACCAAACAATGGAGAACACCTAAACATTATACTGTTATACATTCCATCAGCAAGATATCTAGATGACAAAAAGACCCAATCCTCATTAGTAATACCCTAAGTAACATTGCCTCGGGTATGTGTCGGTATTTGACCCAGATACGAAGTATCTGGCACCAAAAAATAAGATGTTCCTAAACTACTATATGCTTCCCGTACCCAGGTGTCCATGTATCCGATATGGGTACGACTCAAAATTTTTGAAAATCTGGAGTACCCATGTTGCATAGGTAATATCACCAAATATCATTAAACACGCGAAAGGATATAGTTTCAAGTTTGGCCTCTTCCACTAAGAATTTTAAAATTAGGTTTGAAAATAAATAATAAATTTTGATTTAAACATAGATAAAACATATTGCTTCAATTATTGGTGACTATGATGATTGATTGAGATTCTTTTGGAGAATGGATACAATGCCAGTTGGGTTTTCAAAAAGAAAAAGGCAAAAGAAGAAAAATGATATAGACCAAGAAAGAATCAGATGCTCTCAAGGAGTTGACCAAAGGTACAAAAAGTTTGACCATATGTTCCATGGCCAATCACCAAGGTATTGATAGTTAAAGAAGTGATAATACTGACCTTGTGTACCATGTGTAGTAGTCTCTCTAAAGTAGTATAACAGTATAATTTTCCAGTCAAGGTACATCACAATCCAAACACATGGATATCTCACCCTAAACACTAACAGTCGACAGGAAAATAAAAGAGTGCATACAATTAAACTGGCAATATATATGGATATCTCACCCTAAACACTAACAGGATACCTATTAGTGAATACCAAAACTCAAGCACTAACGAATAAATTTCCATAACATGATTCTAAGAACTTACTTCGCGATAATGAAAGCAGCTGCTATCTCCAACATGCAACTCAGCCCATTTTCTTGAATTTTTTAACTGATTTATCACCTGAAACATGCAACTTAATCACTGAACTTGTCCAAAAATTAAAGCTTAATGTATCAGCACCACCATAAATTAATTCAAACCAAAGCTTTATAATGGTCTGGTGAGTCCAAGATTTTTGGTGACTCCAAAGCATTATTTATGAATTGGTGATAAGCAATACTAAAATGTGCCATGAATATGAAAGATTACCATTATAGTCATTCTTCTTTTTCTTTCAGACAGCATTATAAATTTATATGGGACATTTTTTAAACCGTCGACGAAAATAAAAGATAACAGAGGTAGAAATGAGTTCAAAACTGAAAAGATGATATATTTTATGCAATATGTTTATTCTATATCTATTGTAGATTCTTTGTATGCTGTGCGACCACAATATACTGAGATTCTCTAAAAGCTAACCTGTTCTTTTGTCATGTAAGTAATGAGCCAGCAACGATGATTCCACGCACGATAATTCATTTTTGATCTCTGCACAGTTATCAAAAGTTATGAATGTTCTTGGGGTGAATGACTTTTTGTCTTAGACTTCCTTCATTTCCTTCCATACGACAAACTGAAAACTTGAAGCATGGCCAAAGCTATGTATGACATCTGCCACTTCATCTATGAAATCTTTGGTAGTTATTGAAAACAGAAAAGTATTTCAGTGGAACTACATTACTTATATTTACTTCAGCCTAAAACATTACTTATGTCAATTTTGTAAGTCAACATAGACCTCATGAGCATTCTATGGACATAAAAACGAGTGTTTAAGAGTGAAGACTATACTTATATATGTTTTTATCCTTTTCAATTAATGTTGTGAATTTATTGAGAAAACACATAACTACTGGTGGTAGGAAGCAAGAATAAAAGGCAAACTCTGTTCTATCTAGTATTCAACTATTCATGGAGGGCATGTAATACATTGTAAACTATAGTGAAAAATTTTCATCACACAAAAACATTATGAAGAATCAATAAACCTTTAATATCTAATGGTATCAATCCTGAACTGGAAATAGACCTCAGCTATCTTCTCCACTAACTCAAATTCTCTTTCTACCACATCTTCAAATTCCGGACACTTTCCATCAATTGCCTTGATCACCCAACGCCTACCATCAAACAGAACTTGAATACTTTAACACAAAGAATTGCTGCCCTTATGTAAAAATAATTAGGAATCCGTATTGTGCTCAAATTAAAAACTTTCCCTTCACTTTAATATAAAAAGGATGGAAATTATAAGGCGTTGTGTGTTTAATACCATTAATTGAAGGATCCGTCTCCAATCAAAAAGGGAAGGGATATTTTAGAGGACCACAAAAGCAATGCTACAAGGTAGGTCGAGTTACAATTTCAACAAACTTCTAAAAATAAAGACCCTCAACATCATACAGAACCAATTTTCAAGTATCTGAGTACCATAAAAAGATGATAGTAGTAACAGAATTTTCATATTAGGGGACAAATCCATATTAAAACCCTAATCTCCTTTTATATGTCCATGTGGAATAACTATGGTTTTGTGAGATATCCTGCGTGTTATTTTATACTGCATATATTATATAAATATTTTATACCTAAAATAAAAAAAAACACAAACAAAGACAACTATAAGATTTCCGTTACCTATGGCTCCATGCAGATTCAATCTTCGGTGCATATGAAAGGATCAGTGCAGACAACAGGAGCTCATCCATGAATAGTGACAAGCATTGCTTCTTTGAAGAAATGAGGTTCCTGCAAAAACAAGGTAGGACTAGTCAAGCATCACTTTCAAAGTACAGTTATCAGAACCATTATTTTGATATCAATGATTTTATGATCACAGCTTAGCAAAAACAACAAGCAAAGGGGCAAAAATAAACAACATGAACCGAATGTAATGAAAGGTCAAAACCTTGAATTCCATGCAGTGCGATTATCACAACTTAGCAACAAAAGAGCCTTGCTGTGCTTCATCACTTCACTTTCACGAAAAATTTCTGAAACTGTGTTGTCATCTGTTACCTTTCTATTCAATGGTTTATCCGTCTTTGTACATAAGCTGTCTATCATTTTTTGTTGTCTCAGTGCAGTCATAAAAGCATGTTTAGCAGCATTGTACAAGGGAAAAAGTGCCTCAGTTGATATGGCCAACTTATGATCTCTGCTCCAGAAAATGGAACTGTCGTGTTGTAAATTATTAACATCCAAGTTGGTGCTGACAATCTCGCCAACTGATCGTGGTATACTGTGAGCTACTGGTTCATTTGAACCTACTACATCGTCATCCAATGTGGCAAATTGGGATGGATGAATAAACCCTACTTCATTTCTGGACAGAAAAAAACAAATTAGGATGGTGAACTAAATGAAGGATTCAAACTAAATTTTCTGATAACAAGCTCCACACATCAACGCTGCCACAATTTGGCAATACATGAAGCATGATGATGACTCAATTTTTTTTACATGAGACTATGTATGAGGAATAAATTAAACTTACATAAGTGGATCACATTCCAAAATAAACTCCAATTGGTTGAGTAGATGGAAGGCAATTTTATCTGAATCTATAACTTGTGTCATTTTCAATATTCTAATATGCTTTGTGCTAAACACCCAAGCTTCCTGAAACAAAAGAAAGAAATCCCTAAAGCACCCATCAATTTCATCCTTGTCATAAAAATTAAAACAACCACTAGTCTTTTCAAATAAATTCATACCGCCACCAAAGTGAACCTTATTTCTCATAAAAAAAATAAAAATGTGAAATGTATTACTTCATCTGATTCTTTCTATATTTGACTACAGTATAATTTAGGAATTAGGACCAATTGTGGTTTAATTTTCCCTTTGAGGAAATCATCCTGCCAAATAAAAGCGAGGATGTGTTATATTGCTCAGGAAATTTTTAAATTTTTGTGTGAAGAAATTTTATAAAAATTTTCCATATTCTGCTGCCTAGGTGCTATGATTAAGCCTACTGCCCTATTCTAAAGAGAGATTTATCTGAGCAAGGAAACATGAAGAACACTCTTCTTAAACATCCCTATATAGAATCCACTGTAAAATTAACTCTAGGTTCAATCAAGAAGATACATACATAAAACTTACTGAATTTGATCAAGTTATTGCACAAAGTTAATTTTACATAAATGTTTTAGTTAATTGTAAACATTAACATATACAAGAAAATTATTTTGAGGGAAAAGCTTCCAACTAGTGAACTTTTAAAATTTAAAATGGAAGTGGAAACATTAAATACCATTACTCTCAGTTCGTATTCAAATGCTTCAGTAGAACTGTAGAAGTGTGAATTTATTTATTTAGTTATAAAAACCCTAAAACATCATAATTCCTAAATCCACTTTGATTTTATTTCATTGGCTGTTTTACGATTTTGAGATCTAGTTTGGTTCTTGTAAAGATTTAAGCTAAGAACTAACAGTCTAACACTATATCACCAACATCAAGAAAGAGAGAGAGTACCTCGAGTCTCGTGAACGAAGGTCGGAGAAGAAAAGTGAGGCTTTGATTTGGTTTGCTTTGGTTCGCGGGTTTTTTAGTTCGTGGACTCGTCTTAAGGAATCCGTAATTGGGGCCCAATATTAAGCCCAATGAACAGCAAGGACATATGTTCTTTCTTTTAAGTCATGTTATGGCTTCTTCCTCTACATATCAGGGTGGCTCCCATCATATACTACATTTTTCATGGACACCTCTTCCATTGGGCTGGTTCAAGCTCAACACCGATGGCTTGGCATTATCTAGTAGTGATGGACCTTCAGGTGCAGACACAGTTATTCGAGATCATGATGGTAATTTCATGGTGGGTAGCTTTCTATTTTAACAGGCTCAAGTCTACTCACTGAATTCATAGCCCTTCGAATGGGACTTCAAGTGGCTTATCCTCTCATCTAACGATTGTCCAAGCAGTGTGGTGGAGTGTGGAACTTAGAAAAAACATCTTTGCTCTTTTATCAAGTTTGCAACCCACCGGGATACAATTTACATATCGTGAAGGAAATTCGGTGGCAGATGTTTTTGCGAAATAAACAACTATCAAGGCTACACAGTTGGCTAATGGACAACCTGTTCGTCTACACCAGCCAAGATATCCAGAAGAATTACATGCTCTTCAAATACCATGGCTAGAGTTTTCGTGGCTACATCCTCCTAATTTTGCTTCCACTTGTATATACAATGATATACAAGTATAATAAAAATAAAGCAAATCACCTACACGTTACATGTTTTCTAATACTTTGTATCAATCCGAAAGTACATTCCGTTCATTCAAACCATTAATAATGATTCATTCTAACTCTCCATAAGTTATAATCTACCAAAATGACAAGTTCAATTATGACTATTAATACCCATAATAAATAAAACAACGCAGTTCTTCCACATAATCATAGTTACCTTCGATTCATAATCAAAGTATATAAAATTTACCCATAACATTAATTAGCACCAAGCATTACAATATCATAAGCCTTAGCACACTACCAAACAACGAATCTAAAGTCACAAAACCACGTCCTGGCCTCTAGCCGATGCTCGGGTTTAACAATCATAAAACTTACAACCTATGCCCAATCACTAGTACACCTCCCACAGGATGCACTCCACACATTTGCCATACCCACACTGCACCAGTGTGCCTTGACCATGGTTAAGAACCTCTACGCGGAAACCAAAACCCAACTGGGTGCTCACCTGCAAGTTTTGGCTAACCTCGACGTATGCCTAACTCATGATCTCTAATAGCTCCCTTGAGCTTTCTAATGTAGCGCCCAGACCAACCCCGAAGGCTATGAAGGTCTGAAGGGTCAGTTCCGCAGGCTAAGCCGTCTAGGAAATACCCAAATATAATCAAAGAGTCAACCCGCAGGCTAAGCCGTCTAGGGTGATAATTAATTTCTTTAACCTAAGTCCAGAGGTGCGACAAATGTACTAATGCTTGGGCGACTACCAAAACAACTAAACTAATCAAGCAATCACACAACCCTTGTCCAACAATTAAATTTCAAGTCCATTTCATATTCCGTTCTTATTTTTCAAATCGAATATATACCGTCCATGGTATCAAACCATTCCAAATCATTTATAGTTAAATCTCAAGTCCAGTACTCATTTCGTTTCTCTATTCATATACCATCCATTGGTATGGAGCCATATCTAGGCGTTCATCAATATAACTTTCTAGGTTACTTTAAACATAATTAATCAATTAACATGCCATTATATACTAATCCACTTCCATATTTAGACTACTTTTAGTTGTGTCTATTTCAACTTGACAATCAAACAAAAGGACCCAAAGGAAAACATATATGCTAAAAAGAAACTCTTTACATAAATCTGCCAAACAATAACATTCATCTTTCAAATTCACACATCTAAAAATAATTACTCAAATCTTATAAAATTTTAATACAACCTTTTACTATGAAAATATTACTTGGCATAAAAATCTGGAATAGTTTCGATATATAGAAAATAATTAAACAATTGTTTTACTCAATCCTACCAGATTTCAAAAAGAAATCCCAAAACAATCTACGTCAGACTTCCTGACCATTTTTCACCATATTACCCTCATAATTTAAAGTATTTCTAAACATAGAAATTATAGTTCAGAAGGTCTATTTTCTAAAACAAGTAAATTCATCAAGATATGTTGAGTAACGAGTCTTCTATGATTTTTCTATGACAGCCACGCAAACAGAAAGGTAGCAGTAAAATTATACTGGATATCTGAAAATAACTACGTTGAATAAATTATTTAGAATTAATTATCCCACAGTAAATTCTGAAATTTATATATGTTGTTAAACATTGAGTATTCTAACTACCTTAAAATTTTCAATAAATATTATTAAGTCTAGAGGGATCAAAACCTTACGATACTAAAATGGTACAGAAACTAAAAACTGCAACGGTTGTCATACTTGCAAGTCGTTTTTCACCCTATTAACATAACTTTCGTAAATTGGTATTAACTAATCGAACGAAGACATTTCAATATAGTGTTCAGGGTTTTTGGAATCAATTAAAAAGCTTTTCAAACGAATTTTCTATGATTTTTCAAAGATGGGTCAACAATCTGAAATTTCAGAAAACAGAAATAGAAACAATAACAAAGAAACGTCTACTCACTTGTATAAGCATAAAAATCCAAATCTCCTTTTAGCTTTCTTCCAATTCTTCTTCTTCTTCTTCTCCCATATATGGTGTTATAAAAAAATGAATGAAACCCTAATATTTTAATATAAATACTATAGAGAAGTTAATGGGCTTTATTTTAGGACCATAAATGAATCTGTTACACAACCCAATTCTATCTATTTTTTTTTTTTTTATATTTAATATATCATCCTTCAACTTAATAGAAAATTAACTCTAAACCCTTAAAGACATCTATGCAATATTTCATAATCCAATAAAATTTAACAAACAAAAATTTATACTATAAACGGGTTTTACATTTATGCACACCTCAAAGGAAGCTCGGCCTCGTGATTCAAGAAAATACTATAATCAAAGATAAGTTAAAAACAACTAGATATACAATATACTATTATGATAAACATACTACTCGATCAACATAAAAATTCCTTAAGCTCACACTAAACTAACGAATACAATCACTATAGGATTATAAGTAAGACTACTCAATCATCACCCATAACCTCCCATAAACTTGTATTGGGTTGATCAGTCCCAAAACAATTCACAGAAGCATATAGATGTGATCCTAACCACATCACAAAACAAAGATAAATGAGAACAAATAAAATCATAACATCTATATCCTAATCATGTTATGATTTTATTCGTTCTCATTTCTCTTTGTTTTGTGATGTGGTTAGGATCACATCTATATGCTTCTGTGAATTGTTTTGGGACTGATCAACCCAATACAAGTTTATGGGAGGTTATGGGTGATGATTGAGTCTTGGGTATAATCCTATAGTGATTGTATTCGTTGGTTCAATGTGAGTTTAAGGGATTTTTCTATTGAGTAGTATGTTTATCATAATGGTATATTGTATATCTAATTGTTTATAACTTGTTCTTGATTATAGTATTTTCTTGAATCTCGAGGCCGAGCTTCCTTTGAGGTGTGCATAAATGTAAAACCCGGTTTATATTATAAATTTTTGTTCGTTAAATTTTATTGGATTATGAAATATTGCATAGATGTCTTTAAGGGTTTAGAGTTAATTTTCTATTAAGTTGAAGGATGATATATTAATTATTAAAAAAAGAAATAGATGGAATTGGGTTGGGTAACAGATTCATTTATGGTCCTAAAATAAAGCCCATTAACTTCTCCATATTATTTATATTAAAATCTTAGGGTTTTCATTCATTTTTTTTATAACACCATATTTGGGAGAAGAAGAAGAATTGGAAGAAAGCTAGAAGAAGATTTGGATTTTTATGCTTATACAAGTGAGTAGACGTTTTTGTTTCTATTTCTGTTTTCTGTGATTTCAGATTTTTTACTCATCTTTGAAAAATCATAGAAAATTCGTTTCAAAAGCTTTTTAATTGATTCCAAAAACCCTGAACACTAGATTGAAATGTCTTCATTCGATTAGTTAATACCAATTTACGAAAGTTATTTTAATTTGGTGAAAAACGACTTGCAAGTATGACAACCGTTGCAGTTTTTGGTTTCTGTACCGTTTTAGTATCGCAAGGTTTTGATCCCTCTAGACTTAATAATATTTATTGAAAGTTTTATGGTAGTTAGAATACTCCATGTAATAACAATATATATAAATTTCGGAATCTACTGTTGGGTAATTAATTCTAAATAATTTATTCAACGTAGTTATATTCAGATATCCAGTATAATTTTACTGCTACCTTTCTGTTTGCGTGGCTATCATAGAAAAATCATAGAAGACTCGTTACTCAACATATCTTGATGAATTTACTTGTTTTAGAAAATAGACATTATGAACTATAATTTCTATGTTTAGAAATACTTTAAATTATGAGGCTAATATGGTGAAAAATGGTCAGGAAGTCTGACGTAGATTGTTTTGGGATTTCTTTCTGAAATCTGGTAGGATTGAGTAAAACAATTGTTTAATTATTTTCTATATATCGAAACGATTCCATATTTTTATTCCAAGTAATATTTTCATAGTAAAAGGTTGTATTAAAAATTTATGAGATTTGAGTAATTATTTTTAGATGTGTGAATTTTGAAAGATGAATGTTATTGTTTGGCAGATTTATGTAAAGAGTTTCTTTTTAGCATATATGTTTTCTTTTGGGTTTGTCCTTTTGTTTGATTGTCAAGTTGAAATAGTCATGTACTAAAAGTATTCTTAATATTGAAGTGGATTAGTATATAATGATATGTTACTTGATTAATTATGTTTAAAGTAACCTGGAAAGTTATATTGATGAACGCCTAGAAATGGCTCCATACCAATGGATGGTATATGAATAGAAACGAAATGAATACTGAACTTTGGATTTAATTATGGAATGATTTGGAATGGTTTGATACCATGGACGGTATATATTCAATTTGGGAAATAAGAACGGAATACGAAATGGACTTGGAATTTAATTGTTTGACAAGGGTTGTGTGATTGCTTGATTAGTTTAGTTGTTTTGGTAGTCGCCCAAGCATTAGTACATTTGCCGCACCTCTGGAATTAGGTTAAAGAAATTTATTATCACCCTAGACGGCTTAGCCTGCGGGTTGACTCTTGGATTATATTTGGGTATTTCCTAGACGGCTTAACCTGCGGAACTGACCCTTCAGACCTTCATAGCCTTCGGGGTTGGTCTGGGGGCCACATTACAAAGCTCAAGGGAGCTATTAGAGATCATGAGTTAGGCATACGTCGAGGTTAGCCAAAGCTTGCAGGTGAGCACCCACTTGGGTTTTGGTTTCCGCGTAGAGGCTCTTAACCATGGTCAAGGCACACTGGTGCAGTGTGGGTATGGCAAATGTGTGGAGTGCATCCTGTGGGAAGTGTACTAGTGATTGGGCCTAAGTTGTGATTTTATGATTGTTAAACCCAAGCACCGGCTAGACGCCAGGACGTGGTTTTGTGGTGTTGGATTCGTTCTTTGGTATTGTGCTAAGGCTTATGGTATTGTAGTGTTTGGTGTTAATGAATGATATGGGTAAATTCTATTTACCTTGATTATGAACCGAAGGTAACTATGATTATGTGGAAGAACTGCAATGTTTTATTTATTATAGGAACTAATAGTCATAATTGGACTTGTCATTTTGGGTAGATTGCCAACTATGAAGACTTGGAATGAGTCATTATGAATGGTTTGAATTAAGGGAATGTATTTTCAAATTGATACAAAGTATTAGATAACACGTAACATGAATGTGATTTGGTTTATCTTTATTATATTTGTCTATTATGTATTAACTCTATTTTCCAGGTGGATAGGTCAACTAATTTATTTTGTGCAGGTGGATAGACCTATCCTTAAAGACAGTTGTTGCTTAGGTAATGTATTTGTATTATCGATCAATTGACATAGTAAATAGATAAATTAGAATTGAATAATGGGATTAAGCATGTGATTAAATAATGGATAAAAAGTTTAAATATAAATGGAATTGATATGGTTTTTGGCGTATGCTTATTGTCTTAGCATGGAAGAATTATTCTCGAAGGTTAATTATGTTGTTAATCATATGAGGGAACTGTATATTTATTATGTTATTTTGTGGGAATAGATTTCCCCCTTGTTTACTCATACCGGCTTTTATGCTGACCCATGTTGTTTTGTTTTGCACGTGGGTGTGTTCCATTTGGAATCATTTGGAATGCAGGCAGGAGAGGTTAGAGCTATGGAGCTGTGACAGACCGTTTGTTGGGACCAATAGAGATCTTTAGATGTTTCAGTCATGTATTTTATTTGAAAGTGGTATTCATGTATTTTGTTGGCGTAAGTTATGTTGTATAATAGAATGGAATCAGGTGTACTTTTATCGTTTGGATTTTTCTTCACTGTATTTTATTTAAGATTTTTGTTGGATCTGGTTTTTGAGTTAGAAATTGTTGCGACCTGGGTTTATTTTATTTTTTTTTTAAATTCGGGTCGTGACATTTCTTGGTATTGTCCCTCTTTAGTCACTGCGGATATCCAGCAGTAGAGGGTTTTGGATCAAGGCCCACCCATGTGGTTTACCCCAAAAGGCGTTGACATTAGTTAGAGTATGGTTAAGCTCTATATACTACCAACACAACCACTTCCTTGGTAATGTGGGACTAACACCAACTCATGGGTGTTATAATCTCACCACCTTAGAAATAGAGCCGTCCTCGGCTCTGCAGTACACTCAGTACAGTCCCAAAATCTCCGACGTTCCCTGCCAAGTGAGACAAGTACCTGGCGCTCCCTGGGCCTTTCCAGCGTACTTCCCACCTGCAACAGGCGACCCGTCGTCGGCTCTGATACCATCTGTAACGCCCCGGGATTTCGTCCGCTCATCCCGGTGCGTCGAGCACCATACCGCTCGCTAATGTCAATATTGTCCCTCTTTAGTCACTTTGGATATCCAGCAGTAGAGGGTTTTGGATCAGGGCCCACCCATGTGGTTTACCCCAAAAGGCCTTGACATTAGTTAGAGTATGGTTAAGCTCTATATACTAGCAACACAACCACCTCCTTGGTAATGTGGGACTAACACCAACTCATGGGTGTTACATTTCTTATATATGTTACTGCCATCATTTTGGAAACTTTCTTTCCTTGTAAAAACTGCAATCCAAATCTCATCCTTGTTGGTTTTGTAGATGTCTTAAGAGATGATGTGTGAGTGTATAGCGAATTGCATATTGAGCTAACCAAATATTGCAAATAGATTTGATAAGATAGA
Organism: Aquilegia eximia; assembly: GCA_023053565.1. NCBI lineage: Eukaryota > Viridiplantae > Streptophyta > Magnoliopsida > Ranunculales > Ranunculaceae > Aquilegia > Aquilegia eximia. The sequence goes on from JALIGU010000005.1 coordinate 17,417,826, forward strand.
GGTTGTTGATTTGTGTCAAAACACTGTATGTTTGTAGCGTGTGGGATCTACATGAAGTTCACATTTCACATTTGAATGTACCATTGCTAATTATACAATCAAGTAGCTCCGGCCTGTATACATGGTTCCTGAGTTAGAACCTCTGCAACTTAACTCTAGAAAATTTTACCACATTGGCATATTTTAGGGTTTTTTTTACTGCATTTTGAGGTTATTTGTAATGGAGTCACTTAAAGTTTGAGGCTGTTGATTGTGGTTGTGATAACTTTAAATGTGGAGTCCTACCTGCCAATATCAGAAATCTCTAATGTACATATATCATTCTAGTTTCCCCAAAATCTAGATAAAACGCCAATTTTAGGCGTAGTATAATAGATTTTGTGAATTGAAACCTTGTGTGTATATCATATATGAATCCATATTATGCATCCTATATTCTGGGGGTGAGGAACTCATATTTTCATGACAACCATGTTTATTTTCACCTGATTATCTGCTTTCATCTTGGAGCTACATATATCATGTACCTGGAACTCTGGAAGGCTTAATATTTTTATGGGAATCTTTCAGTTTGTTTGGTTGAGTGGCTTCCTTATAAACATTACCTACCCAATATACATCATCCCATGATGTTTTCGTGAGAAAACTTTCCGAGGACAAAATTTTCAGTCAGGAAGGAAAGAGGGAGAGAGGAGTAGGTTGGCAGCTGTCGAATCAAAGTTTTATAAGCAATTTTATGTTTCGCAGAACAGGTAGAGGATGAAAAACTGACTGAGATACAGTTGGAGTTCATTACTCACCTAGTTCTTCATTTCGACGTAGCTATAGAGATGTGGTCAATTTTGCTTGATGGTGTCGCTGATGTTCTAATTCTCCTAATGCATAGTGTAATACAGTTTGACAAGAACGTTTGCAAAAAAATTCAATTATAACAATGTATTTTAAATATAACATCAACGTTTCATATTATATCAATTCATGATAACCAAGTTTAACACCCACATCAAATGGGTCACCAAAAAAAAAAAACGTCGGAACTAAACCTGGTTATCATGAATTGATACGATAACAAACGTTAGTGTTATATTTGAAATGCATTGTCATAATTGAAATTTTTTGTAAACCTTGTTGCCAATTTCGATAATTTGACCAAAGTTATGTGGGTGAGATTACGAAAAAATAGATTAATATACCATGCCTTAGGGGATACGGTAAAAAACAAGGTCCTGGGAATTGTGAGCCTGGTATGGCACCAGCCTGAACCACCTTTTTCTTTTGTGTTTCTAGTTTCTACTCTGTTTGGTCTTTGTTTCCTGTTGTGTTTTGGTGAATCTCTCCGACCTTGTTACCCTTCCTTTATTATACTGATTGAAGGCAACTTAAACAAAATTTCTTTGAATTCTATTTGGCTTCAAGATGAAATGAAGGGTCAAATTTGTATAACTACGAGATTGTACTTGAGTTTCTTACTTGTTACAATCACAAAATCTTAATGAGACGGGTCCAGTGCCATTAAGTTTGGAAAATAAAAACAGATTCCGGGGCGAAAAAGGAAACTGTCATACTTCAAATGAGAATAGTAGAAACTAAAACGAGATATGAAGGGGAAAGACGGGAGAAGGAGTGATTTCAGGAGTAAATATCTGAACTTAGATTATATTACGATAAACCCTGGAATTTGGTTTCCTTTTTTATTTTAAGGAAACCGCTTTCCATTTTGTTGGGGGAGAGAATCATAATCCGGAATTTGGTTTCCTTATTAACAAGCTAAAATATAGGTAGTTGTTCTAACTTTCCACGGAATCTGTTTTTCGGTGAACCAAACACAACCTATAAATAAATGTTTTAATTAGCAAAAAAGGAGATGAGAGGAGAGAGAGGGGGGAGGGGGAATGCTCTACCTTAACTCCAGTATTGGTTGCCTCTCGTGACGCTTCCAATAGAGGATCAAACATGGGATTAAAAGCCACCGTAAATGCACAATCAACTATATTTCCTGGAAACATTAGGAAAGACGACGCTGAGTGTTTTGAACAAGACATATCCATTCGCAAAAAACAATAAAATCTACAACATCTCAGCTAGAGCTTAAGGATTTCATTTGCTAAAGGGTCACACAATTAGCAAAATAATAAAGTGTGAATTAAGATGTCCGTGTAGTGTGAATGACTTGAACGCACAGATGGAGGAGTTGTCCACCAAAGTCACCATCGATGATATTTGTCAAGGAATCTCAACCAATGTGGTGTTTCTGATCCACATGACAATGAACACATTTAATAATATAGTTGAAGAAACGTCTTCCACAACTTCTGATAAATATTTAAGAAAACTTTTAATTTTTCTCTTATACATAATTACAATTAATTCATTCATTCAATCCAAAGTTTCTTTGATTTTTTTTTTTTTTTTTTTTTTTTTTTTTGGTTGGCAAGCGAGGTTGTGGGGACCCCTACCCCTTTTAAATTACGTGTGAAAACTTATATCAACAATCCGCTGTTGACGTGTTTCGAACCCACGACCTCTCCACTTTGTAAGAGGGGTGCTACCATTGAGCCACAGGCTCATTCGCAAAAATGTTGTGGTAAGCCTGTTTTTAATGAGATCAGTAACTCGATAATGCTGGCGGGATTCGAACCCCAGACCTCTAGTATCATCACCCAAAGGTTTTACCAGTTGAGCCCAACTGGCACCTGCAAATGGTTTGGTAAGCCTGTTTTTAATGAGATCAGTAACTCGGTAATGCTGGCGGGATTCGAACCCCAGACCTCTGGTATCATCACCCAGAGGTTTTACCAGTTGAGCCCAACTGACACCTGCCAAAGTTTCTTTGATTGTACTTTGGTTGGTAAGAATTACTCGTTAATTTCTGAGCTCACACTGGTCATTTAATTATGCATTCCCTATATTTGTATTTTATATAGTTTTATTACTTCTTGTAAACTTGGGGATCTTATAGGTTACTAACAAATTTGTCATAAATTGTGTTACCCAATGGATAGCACTATATATTTCTGGATTTATAACTGAAACATTGAAATTTTGGTACTTTTTCCAGTTAACTAGTGCAGTATATATTTCTGGATTTATAACTGAAACGTTGAAATTTTGGTACTTTTTCCAGTTAACTAGTGCAGTATATAGTTATGGGTTAAAACTTGTTCTATAATGTTGCTAGGTTTAAAATATTTCAACTTTTCAAGATTACGATGGGCATGCCCAAAGTATACACTCCTTTGTATACTTAGCGAAAGCTTGATCCCAATTCCTACCATTTTAAAATAAGCATAAGTGAAGTTCTAGCAAGATGACAGCATTTTTTAGATTTAGCCATTTGAGAACCTTCGACAATGCCTATAGAATTATAGCGCAACCACACAAAACAAGTAATCTTACGTGAGCGCTTGTTAGACTTTGTATTTGAAGGGTTACGTACCTTGGGCAGATTCTTGTTGTGGTCCCGTTCCATTCGCATCAACATCTATGGGACCATTTTTTGAGATATCCACATCTATGTTTTCCATCTACAAAGTCAAGTAACAAAACATAGTTAGTACTTAATAGTTAATACTCGTGATTTCATGTACAAGATAATACAAACCCAACCCTCACCTCCCCCAAAATACCAATGGAACCATTGATGAATACATTTAAAGAAGTAGAAGAAAAACCCATATAATTAAAATATATCATCATTCTTCTTAAAATGAATAAGAAAATAAAAATAAAAAATATTAATAAGGTTAATAAGATACCAAAAAAAATTGAATTTTAAACATGAAATTTGGAAATTAAAACAACCCCTAGTGAGAATTACAACAAATAAAAAACCTGAAAGAAATTTTCAGTATTCCACTTTTCCTATTTTTTTTCTCCAGTTCGAAAATCCTTTTTTAAGTGTACCAGGCAACATGTACCAACAGCAATCAATCATCAGGTATTCACTCAAAAACTAAACTGTGATATATAAAACAAATAAGATACACACAACTTGGACGACAGGCCTCGGACAAGTAACAAGTTTATAACTTCCGAAACATTTTTTTTTTTTTTTTTTGGATTTATATATAGCCATATAGAAGAAAGTGACATTCCAAGATCAGTTGTATTCTCAATAAGATTAATGACAAAATATCGTCAAGCTTCAATTTGTAATTGTTGCAGAAGAATAACTAAAACTTTTCCTCTTTTGGGTTTGCCTATACACAAATGAATTGTCCAATGTAATTAATCAAAAACTATCCAAAAAAGAAGTAAAAGAACCTAGTTCCAAGTAAAAATAATCAAAAACAACTATAAAACTAATACAAACAAGTATGATAAACAATCAAGTTTAGATTTTTTTTACTTTCAGCTCAAAAGTTTGAAGTAATCGAAATACTTACAAGTTTAATTACAGCTTCTTCATTGGTCTGAAGATTATTATTAGTACTACTACCTACAAAAACAAAATCCAATCATTAATTAATAATTAAAAAAAAAAACCCTAAAACTTAAACACAACAAGCAATCAATCAATCAATCAATCAAAAAGGCTAAAGAAGAGTCGAACGAACAAACCACTGTTTTCTTCTCTAGGTTCCATCAATAAAACCTAATTTTCAATTAAAAGTTTTGAAAGATTGTCGCCGCTACGCACAGCAGAATCGAATCGAATTGATTGAAAAGCTTTAAACAGGAAGATTGAGAGAACTCAAAGTAGAGGAATTTTCTTATTGATGGAAACGGGTCGGGTTGATACAACCCTCAAACTCAGATCAGGTATCAAAGCCCAACCCAAGATTTTATCAAGACCTGTGAAAAAACGGAAAATATCGCGGATATCCGACCTCCTGTGTCGGATTTTTGAGGTTTGGCAAATTCAAAAAAACCGGAAAATATCGCGGATATTCGCGAATATTCGCGAAAAAATCGGCAAATTGGGAGGTTTTCTGCACTTTCCGTGTTTTTTTGAATTTTTCGATATATAAACTTATAATTAAAAGAAAAACATACATTACAAATTAAACACACGACAAATCATATAAGGAAGCTAAGACAGAACTATTACACAAGATAGTTTTACTCATAGGTGAAAAAATCGTAAATATCGGGCGGATATTCATAGAAATTTTATATTTGTAAACACAAACAACCTTATTACAACTCAACCCATAGTTTTATTTTAATAATCAAAATAAAAGACATGCTAACCCCAGAATGATAGACGCCCCTTGTCAAACCGATGAGCTTCGAGTCGCATACGTGTGGGGACGAACTCAGTACAGTAATATTCCCATGACATTGTTTGCTCGTATGACCTGAATTGGTCAATATGCATATCATATGCATCTTGATCCATACAATACGGAGCAAATGATTCAAATATAGGAAATCTCGAGTATTGTTGAACCGGCATTAATGTTTCGGCTGACTGCACGTCGGACCCATTTGTCATTGGGGCCAACCAACTCCCTATATTAGGAAACCAAGAACCACTGTCATCTGGTTGGGTTTGGTAGGATGGTACACTGGAATCATCACTTTGGGAGGTTCCTATGTTACCAATTCGATACCAATTATTCATTACACAAAAACAAACCTTGGATACAAACAGTATACTGGTTTGCCAAAAGTGAGAGAGAACTTCACTTTGGCATGGGCGTGCTTTTTTTTCGTTTCTTTCTGATATATTGCTCTTGGAGGGCCATCAAGTTCGTCGCGAAAGTTTCCAAACGTCTAGTGCCTTTTGGACATTTTTTTTATAATCTCATCGAAAATTCTAGTTTGGGGGGATTAAAAATAAATGTGTTAATTTTAAAATCGAAAATTTCCAAAATTTCGATAAATATCGGTTTTTGCCGATTTATGCCGCGAATATCCGATAAATGCCGACCGGCATGGGGTGTTTTAATATCCGAATATATGCCGTATGCCGTACCGTGCCGATCTCTGAAAAAACGAAAAATATCGCAAATATCCGACCGGCAAGAACGATATTTTCACCTATGGTATCCACTATCCACTATCCACAAGGACTTCACCAAAGAAAAAAAAAAAAAAAATATGCCACCAGCATCAGTGATCCCATTAAAAACAGGCTTACCAGTACGACTGCTAGTTGTGCTCAACTGATAAAATCTTTAGGTGAAGATACTAAAGGTCGTTTGGGGTTCGAATCTCATTAGCATTATTGAGTTACTGATCTCATTAAAACTGGGTTTACCACATTACTAGATAGTATTGTTTTTGCAGATGTAATCCAGTTAAAAACAAGCTTACCAGTCCAAAAAAGGAAAAAAAAAATTTAAAACAGAAGGAAAAAGGGCGACCAATTTGAAATGGACAGTGTTTTTTTATCCTGATGCAAAAATAATTAATCATGGTTAATCATTGTTATTAGAATACTATTGAGTGATTATTAAAAAAAATACTCCAAACGTTTTTTTTAGTTTATGAAATGATCAACTGGGTAACCATCATCAAATGATCAGCATTTAATGGAATAGGTATTCTTTTTGTATTGTTCAGACTTCAAATTTGTTGTCGATTCTCAAAATCAATGAATTGGTAAAACCCCCAGTTTATCTAATATCTAACTCTTAACTCTTAAGACAATAAATGATATCTCTTCGATTAAGGCTAAGAACTCAGCACGTACAACCATAGGTGAAAAAATCGAATTTGCCGCCCGGATATTCACGAAATATTCCGTTTCTTGGCTATTCGGATCGGTACGGCATACGACATATAAACGAAATTTAAAACACCCCATGCCGTTCGGAATTTATCGGATATTTGCGAAATATTCGGCAAAAAACGAAATTTACGAAATTTACGACATTTTCGATTACAAAATTAACACATTTATTTTTAATTCCCCCTGAACTAGAATTTTCGATGAGATCACTAGACGTTTGGAAACTTTCGCGACGAACTTCATGGCCCTCTCAATTGATATAATATAAAGAAAGTTAAATTTCATCGATCATTTTTCCGCTCAATTGAAAGTAACAATTAATGCTTCTAAGGTTATTGCAAGTTAGAATGTAGGAAGGAATGCATGTGTCATAAGATTATTGAATGAATTCTGTATTTTCTATAACTATCCTCATTGTAGAGCAATATATCAGAAAGAAACGCAAAAAAAAAAAAAGCACGCCCATGCCAAAGTGAAGGCCTCTCTCACTTTTATAAAGTTTTCATTCACTTGTTGTCTGTTTGTATCTAAGGTTTGTTTTTGTGTAGTAAATAATTGGTATCGAATTGGTTTTTCATACATAATTGGTTTGCTTTTGTGTAGGACCAATGGGCCTTGTAAGTTACCTTTTTGTCTCCCCACATTAATAATTCTTCTGAACAATAATTGGTCTTTGCATACACATCCTTGTTTTTCATCTATAAATGTTGTTTGGCAAACAACATCCGCATACAGAAGAGCTTTTATAGCAAACCAGATAAAGAAAGATCAGAAGCAATATGTGTGCAGGTTCGAATTTCTTTATATTGTCTTTTGCATGAATCATGCTCTTATTAATATCATACATGGTGATTTACTATGTTGGCAATAGAAATAGAAGTCAAAACTAATATAAATAAGCTATAAAACAAATGTTGCCACCCAAGATGAAGATCATGCTGCTTGGCAACAACCAAGAGAAGGAAAACGACCTCGACAGAAAAGACCGCATCCTAAAACGGAAACAGAATCATCTAGGGTATCTTCCAAAGGTTCATGGAACATTCCTGACCAGTTTTCTTCCCAAGGTTCGTGGAACCTCCCTTATTCTCAAAGCAACATCCAACCTACCTATGTTTACCCTCATTTTTGTTATGGTAACATGGGAACCTCCCAAAGTGATGATTCCAGTGTACCATCCTACTAAACCCAACCAGATTCCAGTGGTTTTTGGTTTCCTAATATAGGGAGTTGGTTAGCCCCAATGACAAGTGGGTCAGACGTGCAGTCAGCCGATACATTAATGCTGGTTCAACAATACTCAAGATTTCCTATCTTTGAATCATTTGCTCCGTATTGTATATATCAAGATGCATATGATATGCATATTGACCAATTCAGGTCGTACGAGCAAACAATGTCATGGGAATATTACTGTACTGAGTTCGTCCCCACACGTATGCGACTCGAAGCTCATCGGTTTGACATGGGGCGTCTATCATTCTGGGGTTAGCATGTCTTTTATTTTGATTATTAAAATAAAACTATGGGTTGAGTTGTAATGAGGTTGTTTGTGTTTAGTTCTTGTATTAGAAACATATAAAAGTTCTATGAATATCCGCCCGATATTTACAATTTTTTCACTTATGAGTAAAACTATCTTGTGTAATAGTTCCGCCTTAGCTTCCTTGTATGATTTGTCGTGTGTTTAATTTGTAATGTATGTTTTTCTTTTAATTATAAGTTTATATATTGAAATAAGAAGAAAAGCACGAAAAATGCAGAAAACCTCCCAATTTTCGGAATTTTTCACGAATATTCGCAAATATCCGCAAAAAATTCCGAAAAATTGGAATTTACCAAAACTCCCATATCCGACATGGGAGGTCGGATATTCGCGGAATATATCATTTTTTGGGAGGTCGGATATCTGCGTTTAAACGACATTTTCACCTATGCGTACAACTATCTTTCTCATTCTCGGTATATAAATCTTTACTATTTTAGAAGAGAGGTAAGGGGAGGAACAGTGAATGGGGTATATGACTATATGGCAAAACTCTATTGGACAACGCAGATTCGTTCGACTGCTGACCAGTCTTATATAAACACGTGTTTAACAAACTTTATTTTCGGCTATTGGGGGGGAGGGGTATTTATTGGTGGGTCCTAAGGCAAAAAATGTAATTCAATAGTTTCTACGTATAGGGGTGGCAATCGGGTTGGGTTGGGTAAGTTTCAGGTTGGGTCTAACGGGTTGGCAGCTCTAATAACCTAAACCCAAACCCAACATGTTATGTTAATAGGTACACATTTTCAAACTTGAACCCAACCCGTTGTTTTGCGGGTATACCTGAACCCGACCCATTAAGACCTGCTAGATATCCAAAACACCAAAATACTTATTTAATTTAAGGGAAAAAAATTCTACCCATTGAATCATTATTCCAAAACAAAAATAAATATAAGTTTATAACTACTTTTACTTGATTAGCTACTTGTGCGATTTATAGAAATATTTTAATTAGGGTTTGAATAGTGGAGTAGAATTGAAAAATAAATGAATAATGAAGTATAGTTCATACGACCACTAGTACTTGATAGATAACCACTTAGGGTTATACATTTTTATTACTTAAGTTATTATCCAGTGATCTACTGATCTATGCACCACAGTACCACAGTAATAAAAATATAAAAAAAATATTAAACATGTTCGCGGGTTTACCCATGGGTATCAAGGTTAAACATGAAACCTCACCTAATAACTTAAAAGGTTTCGCGGGTTTACCCAAAGTAGACCCGAAACCCGTGGATGCTAGCAAACCTATTATTGGTGGGTGGGTTTCAGGTCGGGTTTCATATCATATTTAGGGGTGTTATTCGAGCCGAGCGAGCCGAGCTTTGAATGTTCATACTTGGCTCGTTTTAATACGAGTCGAGCCCGAGCCGAGCCCAATTTTTGAATCGAGCCTTGTTTTATGTTTAAGCTCGGCTCGCGAGCTATTTATCAAGCTCGAGCTCGAGCTCGTTTAGCTCGAGCCGAGCTCGAGCCCTCAAAGCTCGTTTAGCTCGAATCAAACTCAAATCCAGCTAGATCTATAAACTGCACATTCGAGAATCTTCTAAAATGAACAAAATTGAAAAAAAAACTAACCTTAATTGTAAGATCAGGAGGAAGAACCCAAGAAATAGAATTAAATTTACTAAAACGTTTCCTTTGTAATCTTTTAGCAGATTCAAGAAAAAGAGAAGCTAATTTAAGTGCAGTTTCAATTAAATGATTTTGATCTGAATCAGTATTTCTTGATTCAATTATTCTTTCTAAAGAAAGATCTAATGAAATTGATGATGTTGTATCAGAAAACCCTAGAAATGTTTCTAAAAAACGATCCATTTGATCAGATTTCAAAAGTCTAGAAGTAGTTATACAAGTAGTAGTAGTAATTATATCTGAAGAAGACGAAGAAGAAGAAGAAGTGAAACAAGGTCGTTTAGGTACGGAAGGAGAGAGAAGAAGAAGAGAATCCATTTCTGTTGAGTGGAGATGGAGATGGAGATGGAGAGAGAGAGAGTGAAAGAGAAAGAGAAAGATGATTTTGAAGATGGTAACCAATGAAGATGGTTACTGGTTAGATTGAAGATGATTTTGAGATAGAGAAGAAGAAGAAGGAGACGGGGAGACGGGCAGACGGCTAGGTTTCATTGTTGTTATGTTGATATATAGTGGGGGTAGGGTAGGAATAGCATATATTAGTGGGGGTAGGATGGGTAATATAACTTAACTATATATAAATTCGAGCTACTCGGCTCGGCTCGAATAAAGCTCGGGCTCAGCTCGAGCTCGAGACAAGCCTCAAATCTGCTCAAGCTCGGCTCGTTTTACAAGATGAGCGAGCCCGAGCCGAGCTTTTTTCGAGCCGAACACGAGCCGAGCTCGAGCTGCTCAGCTCACATAACACCCCTAATCATATTGCCAGGCCTAGCTACTTACGGCGACCGTTGCTATTAACAGCTGGGTTTTTTGCTGTTCACCACCATATAATTTTCTAATAGCAGCGAGTGCAATTTTGTGGACATACACAAAAAGTGTGTCCACGGGACATCATTGTTTTATTGGTCCATGTAGACTTTTAATTATCAGAAAACCGAATTTAAGAAAAATAAAAAACATGAAAAAGAAAATAAGTATGAGATGGACCAATAATATAACGCTGTCTTGTGGACAAAAAAAACTGTATGTCCACAAAATTGCTCTGAATAGCAGCCAAGAAAATCTGAAATACTTCCAGTAATTAATCGCCCATTGTTTGTTGAATATATTCATCGCTATCTTTTTTATCGAATCACACCGGAAAATCACTACCATATTGGCGACTCTTGCTTAATCAAATCGATCGATAGTTATCGACTTTTGTTAAATTATAATTTGTCGATTCGTAGTCACATAGTCGATATCCAATGATCAACTCGTTGTCATATAGTCGATATCGAGTGATCGATTTATTACCAAATCGTCGTTTGGTTTATAATTATGTGATTTATAGAACATGTTAGGACTTCAATGGTAAATTATCAGGAATAGAACTTCAATGGCAAAACAAAGTAAATCACCAGGAGAAGAAGATTTATTACAAACCCTTGAGATTTCACAAGCAAAGAAAATTGGCTTAAGTTTTTTCCAGTATAAAGGGTACTGATGATGATTAATTCCTTTGAATGGTATGTTGAATGGCCAAATCTTCAAGACCCATTTTAAAGAAGATGAATAGAGAAAAATTATAGTAGATGATTAATTCTTATTTCAAAGAAGAAAAATCAATACAAATTCTTATTCAAAGTTTTGGGAAGGTGAATGAAGTAAGTCTTTTTGGAGATCTTATATACACCTATTTTTATGAATTGAGAAATGATATTACACCCAATTTTACTTCACAAATTCTTTAATCCATTTAATGAGAGGAAATTGAAGAACTTATTTGATAATTAACAAGAGTGAGGAATTGTGATTTGTAGAAGAAGACTAAGGAATCAAGGTTGAGAATAGATTTTATAAGATTGTGAATAGTGTTTTATTATGACAAAAAAATCTATTTTTATAGTGGTGAACAGCAAAAAGCTCGGCCGTTAATAGCAGCGGTCCATATGGCGGTATGGTTCAATGGTTCTTGGGCTTGGGCTGGCTGGGCTTTCTTTGATCTAAACAGGCCTATTTAATCCAGACACTGTGGGCTACGTCTTCATCTATATTTTTTTTATGGTATGGTGAGGTTGCTGTGTCATTTTGATCAAGACTACGTCTTCATCTATATCTTTTTATGGCAAGCCTGTTTTAATGAGATCAGTAACTCAAAGATGCACTGCCTGGGGTCGAAACCCAAACCTCTAGTATCTGTTAAAACAATGGAAGAGTTAGTGGGTATATGAGAGTTAAGAAGAAGAATATGACAAAATAACAAGTTTATAAAAGAAACTTTGTTTTTATTACAAAAGGGGACTTCTAGTACTAGAGAACTTCTTTTCTTGATTGATTCTTCAAACAACATGTTCACCTCCCTATTTATAGGACATTATAACCGACTTTAATTGTTCTACATAGTTCTTGATTTTTTTTCTCATACATTCTAGATTTCTCTACTAATTGTTATATGCTAGATAATTCTTTATGCTTCTAGACACTTCTATGGACTAGATAATTCTTTATGCTTCTGGACACTTCTATGGACTGGGCTTTTCTGGACTTGGATATTACAGATTACATTTTTAACACCCCCACTTAATCTGTAATGTTCATGCTCCTCCTAAAGTGATGAAAATTTTCACCTCCAAGTGGCTTGGTAAATATGTCGGCACATTGATCTTTAGTCTTGCAGAATTGTAGCTCGATCTCTTCACTTTCAACCAAGTCTCTGATGAAGTGGTGACGCAACTCAATGTGCTTTGACCTGCTATGGAACACTGGATTCCTGGTCATAGCTATTGCAGACATATTGTCGCAATAAATAGTAGTAGGATCTTCTTGCTCTTGTTGTTGGGAATAACCTTTTGCAACAAGCCAAGCCTTGTGCTTCTGGATAGAGTCATCTTCATTATACTTGGTCTTATAGACCCATTTCAGCCCAATAACTTCTTTCTCTTTGGGCTTTTCAACCAGCTCCCATGTTTCATTTTTATGGATGACTTTCATTTCTTCATCCATAGCTTTTCTCCATTTTTCTTCAGTTGCTGCTTCTTCATACTTTTGTGGTTCACAAGCAAGAAAAGCAACTGGACCGCATGAGTTGTAAATATCTTGTAAAGGACGTACCTTTCTTGGGGGAGAGCTTGACCCTGTTGAAGATGGACTTCTTAAGCTTGTTGGCGGAGTAACTGGTTCAGGTTCTGGACCTGGTTGTTCTTGGGTTGATTCTTCTTCTTCAAGTATTAGTGGTGCCTCGACATTAGTGTTGTTTCCATCATCCCAACTCCATGCATTATGCTCATCAAAGATGACATCTCTGGAGATTACTAACTCATTGGTCCTGGGATTAAGTAGCCTGTAAGCTTTGGATTCTTCGCTATACCCGATGAAGATGAGTTTTTCTCCCTTCTCATCAAACTTTTCTCTGTGTTTTGATGGAATATGAGAATATGCGATGCATCCAAAGACTTTGAGAGAAGTTACCGTGGGCTTTTGATGATGCCATGCTTCATACGGCGTCCTGTCTCGCACTACTTTAGTTGGCGAACGGTTGAGAATGTAGACCGCGGTGTTGACAGCTTCAGCCCATAGTTTGTTTGGTAAGCCTTTTCCCTTCAGCATGCTCCGAGCCATCTCCACTTTTATGAACGGTTGGATACCAACAAAATAGAACAAATACAGTTTAATGCAACTTTGGTTCCTCAGTTGCCAGATACTATTGAACTTCTTCCCATTTCAAAATATCTTTGCTTCACTCAAGAGGGTGATTTGTCAACGCACTTTAAAAAGTCAACTGGGAACCTCTTTGCTTTACAGGTTATGTGTTCCAATTCTCTTTCAGTTATCAGTAGTCGTCACCTCTAGATATAACTTCTTTGCATGTTGGTCGAAGTAGAATTGTATGCTCAAACTGTGATACGTAGCTACCCTTAATGTCGCACATAGGAGGACAAGGCTGCAAAGAAAGACATGGTAGGAGTTAGTTGCCTTTTGACAGAACTTGCAACTACCCTTATTTATGCCTTTTACCGAAGAAAAAAAAATCTATATTTACACAAACCATATCATGATGTGCAAGAAACTGTGTAAGAAGAGCAATTCTTATTTGCAAGAAAATTCAGAAGACTTTTAGTAACAAACCACAGCAAACATTAAAGAGATTTTTGGACATACCCCCCATTTGAAAATCGAATTTTAGATACCCCCAATTTGAAAAAAAAAAAAAATTGAGATGGAATACAGGGTCATCTCTCTGAAATAACCTCCTCACAACCACCCTAAGCCAAACAACAAACATAGTACAGAAAAACTTCACCAAAGCTTACTTCTTTAGGCGCACCTCATAAAGAGCTGCTTTTTCATTCATTTTGCTTGTAAATGTTTGTAATCTTACACAAGACAAACATGTTACAATAATCAACCACATCTCTCTGAAAGAACCTCCACACAACCACCCTAAGACAACAACAAACATTGTTTTAAAAAACTTCACCCAAGCCAGTTGTTGGTGTCTGTGTGAGCTTATCAGGTGCAGAACACTCATATTGTAATGCTTATGGTCTTTACTGCCATCAGAATGCTTTGTATCAGGAGCAATAAGAGCTCTGTCCAGATCTAATAAAACAATACAACATTAATGCAAATGGTGCATTGCCCACTAGCTTACCTCAAAATCCAAACATATTTTGGTACTCTGTAATAACAATTATTGCTACTCTGTAATAACAATTATTGCAACATAATTTCAAGTCTGGCTACATGGAAGGTACATTAGACCTTACAAACAGAAGGTTTTAATCAAAATAAACATGGAAATGGAGTTCTGTAGGTTCTTCACCCAGCCGTCCCAAAAATGAAGAGTTGAACGGAGTGTTACAATCCTAGACAAATATAATCCAAATCAACAACCATATAACATGTAGTTACAACTAGCAATCACAATAGAAGTTTGAATTCTATCAAAAAAAAAATAAATAAAAACAATATGCATTCATGCAGAAATTTGATTTATATTCCCAGTAAGATCTCAAGCCTAAACATTCTCATACATTGTCACCTGTTTTGTTTTCTCATTTATCTATTCGTCATCATGCCTGACATTTAAAATAAAGTTCTATATATTTAACACAGCACTTCACCTACACTTGCAAAAAAAAAAAAAAAAAACATGGCACTTGACCAAAATCTTAAATGTGCACTGACAATTCTGAGAAGGACAATAACCACAAGCCATACAGACATCGCATGGATGTGTTAGACCTTAACAATCATGATAACCACCATCACAAGTGCTTCTAATTATTAGGATTTCTGTAATAGCATGAAGAAAATTTTGTTCTCCGCCTGAATCAACTGAACATAATTCAATAGTCGTCACATCCTGATTGAATAAACCAGATCAGTATATGACTTAAACAAATCATATGACAAATACTACAGTATTAATTAGTGATACAATTTAGTTTATAGTTGAAACTTGGCTAAACTATAGAGTTATGTAACAAAGTAGGGTCGAATTCCCAACTTATGCAACCAACTAAATTAGGTTTAAAATCATCAGCAAACTTTTAAGTTTTTGCAATTTAGGCAATGCCGTTAACAATCCCTTAACAGACGTTAGATTTTGCTGACTGTATTGTGTTTTTTTAATTTTTTATTGCTGACTGTGTAATAAATTATTGTTGACTGTATTTTTTTAATTTTTTTTTATTATTGACTGTGTAATAATTTTTGCTGACTGTGTAAAGTAAGCAAAAAAGAGATTTTTAAAAGCAAACCCCAAAATTAAACAATGATCACATGATTAAAAAAAATTTAAAACCAAAAAACAACCAAAAATTAGTTTATGGTTGTTTTTAATGAATCAAAGAGATTGAAAAATAGAAAATCGAAAATTGGGGTTTAGAAACCAAAGACTTAACTTCTTTTGAGATAAAACCAATTTTATTTTATTTTAATTATTAATTTTTTTATAAGAAAAAATATTTCTTAATATTAAAAATATCCAGTCAGCAAAAAAATAACGGCAGTTGGATTTCAGTTGACGGCATTGCATAAATTGGGAAAACATAAAAGTTTGCTGATGATTTTAAACCTAATTTACTTGGTTGCATAAGTTGGGAATTCGACCCTACTTTGCTGCATAACTCGACAGTTTAGCCTTGAAACTTCTATCCCTAGTTAGCCCCAGTTTTCTTTGGGGTCAGTAAACTAACAGTTAACATCGTTGGCTACTAGTTTGGTATCTACCACAGGACAGTGCACCTAATCTTTTAACTAGAAAAAAGTCATTTAGTCATAGTCTATGCAGTCAACTTAAATGGAAATTTCCTCACAACCCAAATACCTATGGCTACAATCCTAGGAACACAATTTAGTAGAAAACAATTACAAATGTCGTATTCAGAGCATAGCGTTTGAATCCAACATCTTCTTCCTCATCCATCATGCAACTAGACACACTATGAGCCTGTACAAAAGGCCAATCAATCCATTACAGAGGTATGAACTATGACGACTCAAATATAAGGGAGGGCATGAGCAGAAAGAAGCAAGACGAGATCAACCAAAAACAAAGGATTATACTCTCCTACTGCTTTTATGATAAAGAAAAGGAATTAATTCTCAAATTCACCTTACAATCATGTATGTTTACACAGAAGAACTTAATCTCAAATTTATCTTATAATGACTGACTTGTACAAAGAAACTGAACTTCAGAAAACAAGGTCACAGATTGGATTTTTTTGAGCTCAAAAACATGAATGTTTGTCTACTGTAAGAGAGAGGAGAAAGATAGAGAGAGTGAAGGATCTCTCTCTAGAAGGTTCTTCTTATTATTTTCTCACAGCATTTCAACTAAGTTCAAAAACCTGAAAATTCGCTAATCCTATTTCTAAAAATCAGATCAAACAACCCTAATAACCTCATTAACAGTAAAAAACAACCAGACCCTTTTCCCCAAGCCAAATTAAACCAAGAAACCATATAATCTGATAAAAATGAGGATGTAACCCTGATCTCTCAGTCCATATGAAATGTTCCCAACTTAGTAAATCAGATGAATAAAATAAAAATAAGTAGAACCACTTGTGTCAACATTCTAACCATAAACAGTTCCCCAAATTTTATTCACCAGCTCAGGGTAAGAGACACCAATTTGTCTTCACCACAGGACAACAATACTGGTGTTCTAACACCGAAAGGGAGATCAGTTTTCAGGTTGGCAAGCTAGAAACTAAAAAAAAATCGGCCAAGACTCTTCTAACAAAGACATCCAGAACTAAGTAAAATCCAGAGAACTGTATCCTTTGATACACAAAGCAGCAACCCATGAGCCTATGTATTAGGCATCTATAATATAAGATAAAATTAAAATAAATCGCTATTCAGAATTATATTAAAAAATAATTCTAATAGTGTCTACTAATTGCAAATACTGTATGCAATTCACATGATAGGCGCCCACTAGCTTTTTCAGATTCAAAACACAATTTAATACTCTGAATAACAATCATTGAAACATAAATTGTAAGTATGGCTAGGCCCTTACAAACAGCAGGTTCTGTTCAAACATAAACAAAGACAAGGAGTTGTGTAGGTTTCTTCACACAGCTTCCCGACATTGAAGAGTTGTTCAGAGTCCTAAACTCCTAGATAAACAGAATCCAAGTCAACAATCATAGAACAATGCAAACATGTAGTTGCAAGTAGCAATCACAATATACGTTTATGCAGAAATTTGATTTATCTTTCTTCCAGTTAGATTTCAAGCCTAAACATTCTTCTATGTTCCAGTACCTAAATTATCCTATATGTTCTTGTACCTAAATTCTCCTATATGTTCTTGTACCTAAACATTCTCCTACACTGTCGCTTGTTTTGTATTCTCATTTATCAGTTCTTTTCTTCATGCATGACAATGAAAGTAAAGTTTCTATATATTCAAGCGCAATAATAACACAGCAGTACAGCACCTTCACTGAACTCTTAAATATGCACTGACAATTTTGAGAACAATAACAAGTACAAGCCATACAGACATCGAAAATCCAGCGCATTAAGCCTTAAAAGTAATGATAACCACCATCACAGGTGCTTCTAAATTATTAGATTTCGGTCATAGCATGAAGAAAATTCTGTGCACGATACTCCGCCTGAATCAACTGAACATAAATCAATTGTCATCGCATCCTGGTTGAATAAACCAGATCAGTATATGACTAAAACAGATCATATGACAAATACTATTGTATTAATTAGCAATATCCCTCAGTTTATAGTTGAACTTCTATCCCTAGTTAGCTTAGGCTAGAGAGAGTGGTATCAGAGCTTTAGGTTACCTTAGGCTAGAGAGAGTCTAGGGGATCCTCGGAATGTGGAGATGGGTGACTCAGAAATTTGGAGTTGGGTGTTTTACAGTTGGTGTTAATCTTTGATGCAAGTATTAATTGATATCTTCTCTTGGTTATTTAAAGGTGATGGCAAAGAAAGGAAGGAACAATGGCAATGGCAATGGCAATGGCAACGACAATGATGAGCATGGGGAGGAACTCGTAGTAGAGCAGGTTACTGGACAGACAGTAGTATAATTGAATGAGGAACTGGTGACCAGGTTGATTCAGGGTATGCAAGGAAACCAGGGGGACCCATTTGCTCGTAGAAACAAGGAATTTGTTGCTTTGGGAGGTACTAAGTTCAATGGTACTGATGGGACTGAGAGTGCTATTATCTGGATGGATCGTTGTGAGACAGTATTTAGGAGAATGTCTTTTACTGAAGAGGAGAAGGTGGAGCTTGCTAGTCACCAGTTGGAGAGTAATGCCTCTTACTGGTGGAAGTCTTATGTGAACACTTTTGAGGCACGTGACATTATGTGGGATGAGTTTAAGGATATGTTTGAGGAAAAGTATATCTCTCGGGCTGCTAAAGAGGAAATGATGGAACGTTTTACTCGGCTGAGGCAAGGGACTATGACTGTGACAGAGTATGTGGCAGAGTTTAACAAATTATCGAAGTTCGCTCCATTTATGATCAACACACCAGAGAACAAGGTTGGGAAGTTCATTCGAGGTCTCAACTATCATCTTCAGGTCAAGGTAATACCATCTGAGCAAGAGCCATTTGAGCGTATTGTGAGTCTGGCATTGAGGTTTGAACGACTTGAGAAAGAGTTCAGAGATTCTCGGCCAAAGACAAAGGCTTGGGACCACGACAAGTCTGTTAAGTCACATTATGATGGCAGAGATCGAGTACCGTCCTTACGAGCTGAAAGACTATCATCGTCAGAGAAGGTATGATGGACCGAGAGGCTATGATCGTCCTAGAGACAATGATCGTCGTGACAACTATGGACGACGAGATAACGACCGTCATGAAGATTATAGACCACGTGGTGATGACAGAGAGATTGACCGCCAGGGACAGCGAGATCGAGCTCGTCCACCTGCACCACAACCTGATCAGGGACCTGGAACTTTTCGTTGTTATGAGTGTCGCCAACCAGGACACCTTGCTAGAGATTGTCCTCAGAGACAACAGAGACCAGAGGGAGTTGATCGTCGCCCTCGAGCAGCAGGCCGAGTTCTCGTTGTTTTACCAGCAGCTGAGGATGTGCCAGGTAAATGATTTGTTTTAGTATGGTTTACAAGTGTTGTTTTACTTTGGTGTATTACCAGATTGTTTCTAAGATCTTTGTTGTATCTTTTGAGTATAAGTTTAATCTTTTTAAGGTTTGTATGAACTGGGGTTCATAAAACAAGCAAGTCAACGTCATTAGGGATGCAAATTGATTATTAAAGGTTAACTAAAACCTCTTCTAAGTATGAGTGCATGATCTGGCGAATCACGAGGACGTGATTCTTTTAAGGTTTGTATAATGTAACAACCCGGATTTTTGACTTGATTAAAAATTTGATTTGCTGACAAGATAATTTAATTTGGGCTTCATGGATATATGCTTTGTTGAAAATGGGTACCCTATGGATATTTTGAAAACTTAAGTGGATATGGTGTATTGGGTATTTGTCAACAAATGTTTAATGGGCTTGAGATATTATGTTTATATGGGCTTATCAATTTATGAAAAGGTTAACTAAGAAATGGGCTTAGTAATGTACCAAGTATTAAAGGCACAAAAACCTAGGTTGGCTTTGCTTTCTTCGTTCACAATTTACCTAGCCGTCAAGAGCATACAGAAGGTTAGAGAGATTTGAAAGAAAGAGAAGGCAAGAAGACCGAGGGAAAGAAAAGAAGAATTTGTGGTGGTGGATTTTGATTTCTTTGCTTGCGGGACCATAGTGAGTGTTATTTCACATGTTCTAGTAATTATTACTTTATGATTCATGATAATGATTACACTATTTATTTCTTACATGATGATGACTGCACCTTACTTTGATTACAAATCTTGAAATTATGAGAATGTATGGCTGATGTATATGCATGACATATTAATGTTTAGTAGGACCCGTGTTAGGAATACTACACCATTCTTGTAGAATCTTTTCTCTTTAATTGAAGTATGAGTACTGTTGTTGTGAAACTAAATTCATGGTAAATGCATGTGGTACTTTTGTGAGGCATTTAATACTTGAAATTTCTTCTTATTCTTTCTGTCATAAGTATGTTGATTGGGGCATGATGATTTAATACTATTCTGGTATGCTATTGACTTTTAATTATAGGGAATGGTTAGTGTTGCTACTTTGGGGGATTAATGCCATGACACATACTTAGATTCTTTGGTAATTCTTGTGTCACATGTGAAATATATGAGCATGATTATTAAAACATAAGGTGTTTCTTTAATTAATGCTGCTGAATAACTAGGTTGGATAAAAGAGACTTTGACTATTTAGTTGTTATAATGATCGAAATGTTAATAACAATACTGTGTATCCAAATGACTGCAATGCGGACCTGTTTGTTTATGTTTTTTTTTTATATTCTTTTTTAATGAGAAATGATTGAAATTTAAATACTTTGGCATTGGCCATGGAAATTGGTTGAAACCGTGAGTAGTTCTATTAATGCGAGAATGAGTACCGCATGAAGTAATTGTGATCCAATGATAATTGAATGGCTGTGTGCCAACGATAAAACAATAATTTAAATGGTTGTGTGTCGATGAGATAAGACTTATTAGAAAATCCCTAGTTGCCACACAATTCTGGTTTGGATTTGGAGTTCGTTTTGGGCAGAGTATCTGTGTGATAAAATTCGATTATGGATGTCTGTGTGACAAAGAGTTTACTATTGAATGTCCTTGTGACAAATTTTATGGGAAACTGTGTGTGCCCCATGTGACTTTCTTTTGCCCATGTACCTTTCGCTCGGTGCCATTCTGATTTAGCGCGCGGGTGTGTAAGTTCACCTTTCTTTTCTGTTTGATCAGAAGTGGTTGTGGGCTTATACACGGTGAGACACACGAAGGGTGTGTTTGGCATAGTAGTGCTGTAGAAATGTTAGTTGTGTGTGTGGCTAGAGTGCAAACTAACTTAATTAATGAAACGCGACATTTAAAAACCCGAAAACTGAAAGTGGTGATAATGACTGCAAACGGATTGTTTGGTTTGAGTGTTGGACATTGATTGTGATTTGTTCAGTGTTTGCTTGGAAGGCTTGGTTGACAGTTTGTAATTACATATTGGATTGTGTTTTAGTTTATCAACTAACTGACATTGCAGGTGGTAGGTCACACTAACATTTATTGCAGGACTTGACCTACCAAAGCGACAATAACAGGTGGTAAGTTAGTTTTGTCTTTCATTAAGATAACTGTAAAGCATGCCTAGTTTAAATAGTTTAATTGTACGTTTTAGTTAGTTGGTGAGCTCTCCTTTCATGAGAGACACTCACACTAGCAAATTCGAATTGTTGACCCTCGTTGTTTCTTTTGCAACTTGGGGTACGTCTTGGTCGGACGTAGAGAGGGAGCCACGTGAAGGAGACCGAGAGACTTGATTTGGAGCTACATTCAAAGGACTTTTCGGATTACACCATTTTGATTTAGTTATTTCTTTATCTTTAAATTTAGTATTTAGTATTTATTTCGACTTTGGGAGACTATGTAATCCTTAATATTTGGAGTTGTTATTTGGATTATCATTCGGATTATTTATTTAGAGTTATTTGTGTCTTGAAGTTAATTAATATGATTGGAGTTTTGTTATTGATCCTTTGTAGTCTATTGCTTTGAATGTTTTTGCCTATCTAGGTCCCATGTGGGGCCGACCCGTTCACGCTCTGGCTTTTGGTTTATGAATATTTGCTATTTATTTGGCGAATATTCATTTATCAAAAATCGGGGTGTGACAAATAACTGAATATTCGCCAAATAAATAGCAAATATAAAAAATCGGGGTGTGATAAATGCCTCACAAAAGTACCGCATGCATTTACCATGAATTTAGTTTCACAACAACAGTACTCATACTTCAATTAAAGAGAAAAGATTCTACAAGAATGGTGTAGTATTCCTAACACGGGTCCTACCAAACATTAATATGTCATGCATATACATCAGCCATACATTCTCATAATTTCAAGATTTGTAATCAAAGTAAGGTGCAGTCATCATCATTTAGAAATAAATAGTGTAATCATTATCATGAATTCATAAAGTAATCATTACTAGAACATGTGAAATAACACTCACTATGGTCCCGCAAACAAAGAAATCAAAATCCACCACCACAAATTCTTCTTTTCTTTCCCTCGGTCTTCGTGCCTTCTCTTTCTTTCAAATCTCTCTTTAACATTCTTTATGCTCTTGACGGCTAGGTAAATTGTGAATGAAACAAAACAAAGCCAACCTAGGTTTTTGTGCCTTTAATACTTGGTCTATTACTAAGCCCATTTCTTAGTTAACCTTTTCAAATAAGCCCATATAAACATAATATCTCAAGCCCATTAAACATTTGATGACAAATACCCAATACACCATATCCATTTAAGTCTCCAAAATATCCATAAGGTACCCATTTTCAACAAAGCATATATCCATGAAGCCCAAATAAAATTTCCAATCCAAAAATTTATTAAATCTCTACTTTTAAACCGTAGAAAAATCCGGGTTGTTACACCCAGTTTCCTTTGCAGTCAGTAAACTAACAGTTAACTTCATTGGCTATTGGTTTTGTATATACCACAGGATAGTGCCCCCTAATCTTTTAACTACAAAAAATTCTTTAAGTCGTAGTCTAATGCACTCAACTTAAATGGAGAGTGCTCCTTTGGACAACCCAAATACCAATAGCTACAACCGAACATAATTTAGTAGAAAACAATTACACATGTCGTATTCGGAGCGTACATAGTGTTTGACAGTGACATCCTCTTCCCTCATCCATCATGCAACCAGACACACTCTGAGCCTGTACAAAAGGCCAACCAACCCCAATTACAGAGGTATGAACTATGACAACTCAAATATAAGGGAGGGAATAAGCAGAAAAGAGCAAGAAGAGATCAACCAAAAACTAAGGATTATACTCTCCTATTACGATTATGAAAAGGAAAAAATATTAAATTTTAACTCATCTTATAATCATGTATGTTTAGACACACAAAAAACAAGGTTAAAGATTGAATTTTTTTGAATTTAAAATCATGAATCTTCGTCTACGCTAAGAGAGGAGAAAGACAGAGAGAGAGCAAAGGATCTCTCTCTACAAGGTTCTTCTTATTATTTTCTCACAGCATTTCGACCAAGTTCAGGAACCTGAAAATTCACAAATCCCATTTCTCAAAATCAGATCAAACAACCCTAGTAACCTCATTATACAGTAAAAAACAACCAGACCCTTTTCTTCAAGCCATATTAAGCAACACCCAAAAAACCAAATAATCTGATAAAAATGAGGAATTAATCCCGAACGAGTCCATATGAAATGCGATTCCAAAGTTAAATCAGATGAAAAAAATTAAAAATAAGTGGAACCACTTTTGTTTTTCTTTAAAAGATCCATCCAAAGCATAAACGGTTCCACAGGTTCTCTTAACATTTCCTATGTTCCTCCTCTTTGGTTAATTAAAACTCACAAATAAAGATTTCACTTCAGGGTAAGAGAAACCAATTTGTCTTCACCAAGGGACAACAATACTAGTGTTAACAACACATGAATCAACTACAAAACCTATAAGCAATAAAAGTCCTTATCAAAAATTCTAAAAGGATAACTAGAGAGTGAAGAGTAGAGGACTGAGGATGTTTAGTTTATGTTGTTAGAGGCAAGGTCGAATGAAGGAAGGAAATGAACGGTAAGGGGGAAATCAGTAGGAGCTGATAGATTCAAACATTGTGGAATACCAAGGTCACAACTAGTTCTAATTGTCTATTGAATAATTGCTCGATTGTTGACATCGGAGTTGGCCAGGTGATGATTGATGACACATGTCCAAGGGGAACTTTATTGTGTTAAATAAGATACGAACACCTAGCTGTCAGCAGTCAAATGACTAATGAAAAAGGAACAAGATTACACACACACGTATATAATTTATATTAAACATCTTAAGGTGCTCGCTATATTAAGTTAAAGATTAGCCTCATTTTTTATAATGTACTTGCTAGCTTCAAAATTCTATACGTGAAGAACTCAAAAATTAAAGTCTCTAGTCTTGATAAAGAATACTTTTAGGTTAACCTGGATAAACCTCATGACTACAACGACCTTAGGAATCTGTAATTGCACCCCGAAAAAAACAGCCCTTAAAATGAATGGGGAAAGAAGTACATTCAACAAGATTTGATTCTTCATTATGCTCAGTTTACATCACATTGCAATTTGATTGTACTCAATATCCTTAAGATAAAACAAAAACTAAAGCCCTTCTCACCAAAATCTATTAAGGAGACTCTCACAAAAAGTTTCAAAATATAATGTAAAAAGAGTAGTCCAAGTTGATCCATTTTGCTTTCTCTTCATCTGTCATGACCTACAAGACGAAAAATTGTATATTCTTCTATCACAATGGAAGAACAAGAAAAGGAGATCAACAGACTCTCCACACAAGAAAAACAATGGAACGTTTGATGAAATGATTTGAAGTTGCAAGACATAATCTTTTAATGGAAAATCTCAATTTATTAACTCAACTAATGGAAAATCCCAATTCACCACTTGGCGCATCCTCAACTACTGACAAGGCCAATGAAGACAAATGTGTAAACAACAAATGTTTGAAGGGACTGCAATTCCACTACGAAACTCTAAGGAGCTAGAACCTGATGTTGTGAGCTAAATTCTATATAAGGCTAGTCATAAAGAGGTAGATCATCGTTTCTCACCTGGCCTAATGAGAGAACTCTATTGCTGATTGAAGGTTCTGCACACTCATGAACGAACTCTTTCGGAAGTCTTTTGTTGCTAACACCAAGACTTTATCACAGAAAGCAGACTAAAGCAACTTTATGGAATTGGGTGTCCATTTTTCTATGGAGATGAGGTGTAAGAGTTGAGAACATGCTCTTTGACTGGGATACTCTTGGGAAGAACTTTATGATCCATTTGTTCTTTCTGTTCTTTGTCATCCTTTAGATTGACCGTGAATTTCTTAGTCACCACTCACCAATCATTTTATTAATTTAACAAAATGTTAATCCAAACAAACTACACAATACAAGTTCAGATAAAGACGTGAAGTGATTCAAATTTTAATATCTCCTTTTGTTTGTCCAAGTTTTTTTAAGATAAATAATAGCATACACCCATTTCGAAAAATAAAAATAAAAAATATCAATAGCAAATGAGATCCAGGCACACAAAAACAATTCCAATCAGACCTAAATTGTTGACTAACCAAATCGATTTCATCCAACACAATCGTCAAAAATTCACTCAAAAAAACCAAAGGCTACCCATAACATAATCTCATCCAACCAATCAATCATCAACACATAACAAATAATAAATATAACCCATCAACAGATACTCAAATTAAACAAAATAAATGAAGAATAAGAACTATACCTTCTGGAAGCCAACAAGAACGACGAGAAATAGCAATCATTGAAGTTAACAATGAAGAAGAAGTAGCAGTATGAAATGGCATTAAAGAATCCACACAACAACTCAATTCAACAGGTGACCTTCAAATCAACCAAAAAAAAAACCCCAAATATAATTAAATCATCATTTATTCAATAAATGAGAAAAAACAAAGAACCCCAGAAACCCAAACCTGAGAATGCGTGAAGAGAGAGATAGGTTTTGCTTGGGAAGACCAAAAGGGGAAGAAGGAGTAGATTTGGGTTTGGCATTAGTAGCAAATTTGGATGCGGCAGAACGGAAAGAAGAAGACCTGAAAGCAGATCTGATTGTTGAAGAAGCCATGGAGATTGATGAAAGCTTTGATGGGTTTGGGTTGGTTTTGGACAAAACGAGTAGAGAGAAGATTTGGTGGGGGTGATGAAGAATGAAGAGGGTTTAGGGTTTAAGGAAAAATTGGAAAGTATTTAGTGAAAAATCCTGCAATGTTTTACAAGTTATAAAGATAGTCCTTTGAAAGCTTTGCTAATTTGTGTCTTACTCCTTCGACTTAGGGTCTGTTTGATTCGGTTGGGAGATCAATTTACCCGAAAATAGATTTACCATATGCAAAAAATATAAATTTTCATAAAATGACTATAGTGCTACATGGTACATGAATATCATTGAAAAATCATATAAATATGACTTTTAGCGAGAGTTCATTAATATTGAACTCCCAAAATCATGTAAATTTACCACTTATTTTTCAACGTAATCAAACGTGGGAAATTGAGATTTGCCAGACTCGAATCAAACAGACCCTTATGTCAAACATAAATTGGATCCAACACAAAGGTTCCCTCCTAAAGTTCCATGGGCATCACTGCGGGAGAGTAGCCACGGGCATGGAGACCAGTCAGGGCATCACTGTTATGGACAAGGGGACTGACACGGAACGTAAAGTGGGACAACTGATTTTTACAATCCTATGGGAAACAGCCTCCCAAAACCGTCAGTCAGTCGAGTATATTGAGTAGAACACCAATATGTAATGCTTATCGTGATTGTATTACTATCCCATCCCATCCCATTATATTCTCGTCGATAAACCTGAGTTGCTACAAATCTAACTAAAATCTATATTATACTGTGCGTGGACACACAAACTTGGGGAGACAAACATAACTACACAAAGACAGAATATGGGCTTAAGTTGTTACGTTTCTAATGGGTCCATGGTTTTAGAAAAAAGTCCAAGGTTCTCTTCAACATGTCCACAGTTTCTGTTACTAGCTTTTTCAATGGGCTTTTCCTATCTCTACTCTGTCTTCTTTGCAATAAACCATAAATTTACAAAGTAATTCTCTCTCCAACAAATCGTCTCTTTGTGCTTTGTTCTACATCGATCATCTCTAATTCTCTATTGAATTGCAAATCATCTCTCTTGCAATTTTTAAATCTCTAATATCTCTTCGACTTCAATTGGTGAGTACTTTTCAATTTTCAATTTTAAATTCTGTAATTGTTTTTATTATTTTTTTGTTTTAACTGAACCTATAGTAGGTATGTTCAAAATTTTATTTGTTTGTGTTAATTAATATGATTTGGTGTTTGAATAGTATAATTGGCTTAGTGATCCACAACAGTTTTTTGTTATCACACTTTTTCACATAATAGTAGATGATTGGGCAGATTCCAAACTTAGGCATTAAATTTGAACTGCATTGTATCTTAGAAACTTAGAAGAAAGATAAACAAATTGGTTTTATTTGACTCTAACATGGTTCGTGTAATAAAAAAACTTTACAAAATTTGAGTTTTCAGAAACAAACAGAATAACACAATAAAAATCAATCATGAGATAATAAAAACTAAATTGAATATACCTTAGAGTTGTGAGAGTTCTTCTACTGCTACTGCTACTAAGAAAAAATTGAGACGCATATATTTGACTACTTTACCAGACTTAAGTCCAGCTATGCTATCCTAATTAACTTGAGAGAGACAAATTATTATAATTTTTCTTTATTACAATGTTTAATTTTTAATAAAATTGAATCAATTTAATCCTTTGATACTGTTGCACCCAATTCGCACACCATATTTATTATGTTAAATCGCGTCTCTCTCCGTATAATTACTACCAACAAATAGTTTGCAGAAATTCTTGGAATTGCTGCCAACAAATCCATTATACACAAGTTTAATTGGTCCGTTTTCCGATAGCTTATACATAATGTAATATAGAAGGGTTGTTCTTGGCCCGTCCCCATAAGTTGAATGTTGGGCGAAGCACAACCAAAGTATTTTTATATGGGTGACACCTGTCCAATCCATGATTATGTCCAGTGAATTCACTTTGGTGCCAGGGTTGCAATTGAGGGTACAACTGTCGTGTCTTAAAAATGTTACGTCTATATTCTAAGATCCTTTTTTTTATTCCAGTTTGATCAGACAAACCGTGTTGTAAATTGCACTAGATAATAGCTTCAATTTTCTTAGCAAAAATACAGTTAGCTCTGATTACATACAGAGCTTTTCATCTAAGTTTTTCATATTAATCTTTCAATGTTTAATTTGGTTGTTTGTTATTGTGTTCTATGACTTCTATCTAATTCATCTGAGTTGCCATGTATTTTTGTTCTAATTTAATTGTTGTAAGATTTACATGAAGGGCCTGTTTTAGGAAATTTATTTTCCCATCTAATAGTGGTGATTTGAGCATCTGAATCGTCTATATGATTTAACAAGCAGAGCTTTTACTTTTGTCTGAAGTTCGTATATATGACTATTAAAGTCCTACTACTACTACTAAAAGTAAAGTAGACATATATATGTGACTAATTCGTTACTGCTACTCCTGCTACTGCTACCACTACTTTACCAGACTCAAGTCCAGTTATGTTATCCGCCCTTCTGGATCCATGTTAATTAACTTGAACGAGTGGAAATTAATTATTATGATTGTAGTGAATTTTAGTGTATGAGAGAGTTGAGAGCATTAACTTTAAGCTTCCATTTTTATATGCCAACTCTCAGTAGATTT
The DNA here is from genome assembly GCA_023053565.1 of Aquilegia eximia. Classification (NCBI taxonomy): domain Eukaryota; kingdom Viridiplantae; phylum Streptophyta; class Magnoliopsida; order Ranunculales; family Ranunculaceae; genus Aquilegia; species Aquilegia eximia. The sequence goes on from JALIGU010000005.1 coordinate 17,446,685, forward strand.
TAAGTGATTATGCATGTCTTGCCACTGCCCAATTTGTAGCTATATGCATATATATTTGATTATTGTAATTTGTAGTTATATGACGAAACTAAAACTTTCTCGACGAGTCGGCTTGTAATGTTTGCCAGAATCATCCATATATTAATAGGCATTCCTTATCCCACTGCCTACTGATACCTGTCAGATCATGGGATGGGCAGCAGTTTGCTTCTAATTTGCCAAAAGAAAGAAATCTGACAGTGGGCAATGCCAGTTTTGAATTAGAACAGTAAGATAACTGACCAAACTGAATTTTTTCGAACTTTCACAAAATTAATATTTGGCAAGAAATATGGACTCGATTCAAATTGTGTCTTCCTTAATCCACAGACTAATGGATGTTCATTCTTTGTATGATATCAATTGTAATTGTCTCTTACTTATTTTTCGTAACTGAACTTATGTATTGCAGTAATCTGTTTGTGGGTTCAGTGACATCATAAATTATTCACCTCACTTTTCTTTGTGTATGTTTGTGGGTTCAGTGACATCATAAATTATTCACCTCACTTTTCTTTGTGTATGTTTGTGGGTTCAGTGACATCACTGTTATCAGATTTAATCTAAGATAATTGCACAAGACAATTCTGTTAGATAGACAAAGAAGGGTCAAGGTCGCTTAGAGATCTGTAGGTCAAATTGAGATCTGTTGGGTATTAACCCTCTATTTTAACCCTAATTCTCAGCCAAACAAAAAAGAGAATATATATAAGCCTAGACATTGGAATAAATTTTTTAAGTAAAAGAGACTTTATGTCTTTAGTTTAGTTAATATTACTAGATAATATTATAGTTAAGAGACTAAATGATACTGAATTCTTAATATGATATATGGGTGATATCATAACATGTTTATCACAACACACACACACACATATATGGAAAACATTACCTATATGTAGAACACACACATATGGAAAACATTACCTATATGTAGTGTCCCTTACATATGGTAATCATTAGAATGAGCTTTGATAGATTATGTAAGTATGAGCATTTCATTTCCTTATCCTAATTGTTCATTTTTATTGTACAGGTTAGTGAAAAATTAGCAATATGAATAAATGGTAGCTAGACAGTTTTCTCTGGATAACTCTTACAAATGTTTGCATGGAGTATAAGGTCTATAAGTGACATTACAAGAACAGGTTAGTTGTAGTAATCCTTTTCACATGCATTTAAACTAAAAGTTTTATGTTTCCTAAGTGTATAAAAGGGAGTTTTGGAAATCATCTAATCTCTAAGTTAGTTGTTAAATATAATTCTCTCGATTTTTCTAAGGGAGTACTCACGCCAAGTTTACATTAATTAGAATCTCACGTGTAGTCTTTGTTTGAAAGACTAATAACTGAAGACTTGGGAACTGAATAGGTAATTGATGAGGTGCATGGTCTTTTATAAAGAAGAATAAAAGAATGAATATGTGACACTATTTGGTTCCGAAACTCTAAAGTTGAGGAGTTTACATTTGAAAACAATATCTAAATGATTAACTACTCTTCCTTAAATGTTCTTACTTCTTAGCCGTTGTAAACTCCTTAATAGGCAACTTGGGCATAGAAATCTTTGTTTGACATTAATTATATTCCTTTGAAGAATAATAACTGAAGACTTGGTAATTGAAAAGTCGAAGTCAACTAATGATTAAGACTGTACATTAATATAAGAGCCACATTGTGCATGCAGACTTCCTGATGTATGTGATCTACTATCAATAATTTTAATAGGTAGATTGTCCCGATAGCCCAAAGTAACAAATGTACAGATGAACTATTTAACGAAAGTAACTGATCACATCGCCTTCTTTGTAATTGCAAAAACTCTCTAGGAGAATACTAATTTGTAATGAATACGAATCAGTGAGAATTAAAAGTGCACATTAGGATATAGATGTACACGTCCCTATCATAACTATCATCTACTAATGCCAATTTAATTACGATAATAATACATCAATTATAGTGTTAATTATAGTGCACATTAGGATATAGATGTTCAGTGGTTTAATTAAAAGTGAATAATTTATATTGTTTCATACTTAAATGATAAGTAGGGTCAAAGATAAGTAAGGAGTAAAATACCAATTACTACAAAGTAAAAGAAGATAAGAAGGGTTTTGCATACTAACTTTTCTCTTTTTGAATGGAAGTTATTGATTGAATGAGTTTATTCTTTAAAATTAAGCGTTAGTTTAATTTATTATTATTATTATTATTATTATTATTATTATTATTGAAAAGTGAGGTTGAGGGGCCCGCTTTAAATTACGTAAGGGAACTTTTTGTCAAACATTTAGCTGCTGTATTAACCATATTTGTGAGGTTCTCGGGCAATACATTAATGAATGATGATGATGTATGTAATTGATATGAACAATAATAAAGTAGAAAAGACATGACACCATTGTTTACGTGGTTCGGCAATTGTGCCTACCTCCACGGAGAGAGAGAATGAACTTTATTATAGTAGTGGTGATACAAAATGGGAGCTCGATAATGGAGAGAGCTCAAGAGAGAGATGAGACCTGAGAGGTGAGGTCTCATGAGAGAGTGTTGAGGTCTTGTGTATGATTCACCATGAGACCATGAGAAGATGAGTAGCTTGCCTTTATATTTATAGGCTACAATGTAACTCCATTCTTAGCAATTAATAGGGTAATAATGGGGAAAATATCTTTGTAATAATAAGGCTTAACTTTGTAACTTGTGCCATCAAGAGAGAGCCCATTAGATGTTGACATATGGCACCATGATGGACGGTAGAGATGGTGGCACATGTATGTTGTATATAGTACCCCTACAGCTGCTGACGTGTTTGAAAGTACCTAACAGTGGAATCAACAATTAAATAGAATAAACTCTGAAAAGGGTGTGAGTAAAAATTCATATTTTACCTTTATTAATATAGTTTATATCCGAACCAAGTTTCAAGGAATTGAGTTGGTGTGTTTGTGTTTGATTTGATCTTTTACTACTGTTCACCAAGAGGAAGGTAAGTGGGATTGTAACGCCAATGGAATGGGGTGAATGAGATTTTTCTTAGTCGAAACATAATGTTTACAATATGTTGTACATCATTCATTACCAAGTACTTCATCTTTTCTTTTCACAAGTCTTCTTTCAGTTATGTTGCATGGTTTTATTGTTATTCTTTTTCTTTTGTTAGGTATTTGGATTCTGCAGCCTATAATTGCGCCCTAATGAACGTTTTTTGGATAACGGGGTAGAAGGATACTTCCATTTATAATATAAATTTGAAAAAAATAAAAAAAATTGAGTCTACTAATGGGTATTGATTTTGAATTAGAGATTGCTTCCCATGCTGCAGATTAATATAGGAACGAAGGAAACACAATCTATGTTGTAGTTTGGGAGTTGTATGATGAGCAGTTGATGAATACAAGTAGTGTCTTCCCTGCCACTGTCACTTTCCAAGTGTTTTTTTTGGTTCAAAATTGCGACTATCTATCTTTGTGTTCAAGTCACAAGGTGTGGACAAAGTTCAGCAACGGGAGCCGAGTACAACCAACAAAGAAATAAAAGACAATGTAAGTGTATACATATATAAAAACTGAATAAAACCATCTTTTCGTAAACATATTCATTATAATTGTTGAAAATTGCTAAAAGAACAGATATACATTGTCAATATCATTGCGATTCAAATGTTGATCTTTGCGATTTTGATTGAACGGTTTATTAGAGTTGATTGTCTATTTATTTATCAAGACGAACACTTAAACGTCATTTAAAATAAGTAAATACCAATGTGGATCCCTTTATTGAAATACTATGACTATACACGCACGCACACACATGTTCACACACACACACACACATCAATTGCAAGCTGCATAGCACTAAAAAAAATATGTAGTCTAGGTTTTTTACTGTTCATGCCAACAGGACTCTGGAACAAGTAATGGGGCGCGCTTCTAAATTTTACATATGAGTTTGAAACGATATAAGAGTTTATGTAAAATGATATGCATGATCACACATGAATTGGGCTGTAAAGAGCTTGGTAGCATGACAACTCCAATTTTCGGTGTAATTCCAGTTTAGCCACTAACTTTGAAACTAGGCAGAGGAATTGACATGTAACACTGTCACTTTTATACTAGAAGAATTTGTACTAAAAAAATGGATGTGCTCCTGTTTACTATGAAGAATTTATTTTTTGTGAACTATTGGAAATTCTTTTATTGTTCGTGTTTATTACATTGTCGAAGTTTTTATGCCATTAATGAGTCTTTGGAGTTGGGACTTGGAAGCACTTTTAAATGAGAGCCATTAAAAATTTGGTTGTTTTATCTACATTTGCTTCTCAGGTGTTAAAATTCCAATTGTGTATTTCTCTGGTTTTTTTTTATTCATCCCTAATCCCCACTTTTGTATTTCTCTTTGTACAAAAGTGGTCACAGTCTAATATATTATTATTTTATTTATTTTAATTTTTTTACATGCTCTTTTAGTTTCTTATGATAGTTAGTAGGAACTGAACTATGGCATGAGCTGCTTGAATGAGGCTTAAGCATCCGAGGGTTATGTTTTAAATGAGGGTTGTGTTTTAAATGATACTGCTGGACTATCTTCCTTGAAAATGGTGTTTACACAACTTTTAAGGAACGTCTTTTAAAAAAAATTATATTTGATTGGGTCATTTACTTACTCCCTGAAAGGATTTCAGTATTGAGGTTCCACACTACTGTGGCAATGTTTTCCCTTTCTATTTTTATTGTTATACTTTTATGATTTTAGCTTATTTGTTGTGACCACTCTTTACAACCCCACATGGTTGTAATCCTTTCTTCTATATTAATGAATCAATGTTTTTCCTATCAGAAAATAAGAAATATGCGATAGGAAGGTACATGTGATAATCCTTTTATGCTTAAATGGTATATTTGAAGATTTAGTATAACTCAGTTATTCAGTAATTTGTGTGGTACCTATTTCTCATTCTCAACCTATTTTAAATGCATCATACTCTTTTATTCATGTTGTATTCATGTGGTTATAGAACAACAAAATTTTCTATCAACACAATAAATCAGTTATCCCTGAATGCAAATAGTTTATATTTAAAAAATGACAAAGAATTAGATGCAGTTGTATACAAGGTTGTGGTTTCTCTAGCAATTAACGCCAAGAGGATTTGATTTGTATAATGCAATAATCACATCTTGGACAGATTGTTACTGACTTATTGTCTAATTAGTTTTTACTAAATATTGCTTCAAATACCATCAAACAACAAAATGTAAAAAACATGCATACTTACTGCTCAAATAGCTTTGGTGAGTTATGACCCTGTGTGAGTGTTTATCTATACAATGCTAATAGTGAATAATGTATGCTAATAGTGAATAATGTATTGCCTTTGCAAAAATACTAAGTGTTGTCTACACATAATTACTTACTTGAACAAAATGTATGTCAACGGAAGGCTTTTGGTGTGTTAATGTCAATTGTTCTTTACATAGTTTACTGCGGAATTAATACTATTCTCAGTCAACTACATTACAAGATTTTAGTTTGTGGGACAATAAGTGCTTATATGAACTGGCAAGTAAAATTCTCCTCCTTCGCATATCTATGATTCACTGCACAAAGTTATACATTTTTTTTAAGTATAATATATTAAACAATTAGTGAAATAATACAAATGATTACTTAAGCATAATTGCAAAAGCATGAAAAAAGGTCGAAATGAACGTGGCGAAGCCACGGGTACACCTAGTATGTTTATATTGTGGCAGTGGACAAATATATTTGATGTCTATCAAGACTTGGATTTAACACAAGGGAGACTAGAGCATTTGTATTCAAAATTAATCAGATATTCAGATCATATCAGAAGTAGACACACTACACAAACCCATTGCAAAATTATGGTTACAGTAATATAACCGGATTTTGATCCTTCAAATGTATAGGCGTCAATCTTGGTGATATAAGTATAAAATAAATATCAAAAATGTTTCGGAAATGATACTCTTTTTCACCCTAAAGTTTTTTTTCCTGTACTATCATAAACTTTTACACGAAAAAACCATATTGATAAGAGATGTGACTTCCAGAGGTGGCTTCCAGGCTAGGGGTGCTTGATAAGTACAACTGAGGTGGCAACAATCATTTTGCTCACTGCACCATGCATTCCAGTTTCTGAAACATGCCTGCAGAAATGTTCTTTGTTTAGAGATGGTCTTTCACTCGATTTCCGCGGCGATTCGTTTCTTTCGCATTGGTTGCACGGGCATGCTTCCTGGAGCACTGTGAGCTCGTCTATTTTGGTCTTTTCTTCTTTCGGCCTCAAGCATGATACGTCTGAGTATTCTTGCCTTGTATATTGGTTTGGGCAAGTGCCTATGCCTGCATAAATCATCATGATGACCAACATATGAGTCTTATTATCATGGCTATAGTTAATCGTGAAAGAACCAGTCATAAGTCATGACCAACAAGTCTAAAGTTGGTCAGTACTTTTGATAAGAAGGACCATGTATGACCACGGGTTCTTTGACTAGAAAGATCTCGGGGTCTTCACCCTATTTGAGAGTGACCAGACTAACTTTGACAAGTAAACATACCTAATGACACGGTTAACTTCAGGAAGATGCTGGTATTGTTTTATGAGAGCTTCCTTCAATTCGTGATTTCTCCGTTCCCTTCCAATAATCTGCAAGAGAAGAGATGAGTGGATTGGTATATAGCAGAGTAATCAAAGTTGACAAATCTCAGAAATATCACCATATACACATTGTAATGATATTCATGCTTTATTTTATGAATATTTTCGCAAGCATTTCTGTGAACCTGTTTATTCTTCTTCAAATGTTTGGATATGAACATCATAATAAGATCCAAAAATTTATGAGAGGCGTCTAATGATTTCGTATAAATATTGAAAGTGATTGCATTCCATTCTACTAGACATTTGATCTTGTTACAATAAAATAATCCGAGATGTGAAGATTTAATTCACTCTGATGTCTATTATCTATATATAAACAAATGATGAAATTATAAAAGAAAATGTTCTTACAACTCCCATCTGTTCTGATGCTTTAGCTTTCCATAGTCGCAGATTGGTGTCATCACTTCCCGAGACAACATAAGATCCATCACAAGTAAACTTTACAGAAAAGACCCTACATAAATCAGAAACTCATTCAGATAGTTATTAATTTCACAGAGATAGTCAACATAAAACCACAGAGTGCTATGAACTATTGTGCTCAGCTATGAGTCACAAGAGTTTTTACTCAAAACCTAGCTAGGTGTATGAGTCACAAGAGTTTAACCAAGCCAAACCTTTGCATCCTCTTAGTGTGGTAAATTTCTCGGCTGTGACCACCATTATATCGGAAGATTCTTACCTGCAATGAACAAAAACCAGACTCAGAAGTCAGAACATATGATGTCTTCCTTAACATAACAAATTTCAAAATTTTGAGCACTAATTGTGACTCATAGTTGGTGCTCATCTTCACGAATGTATAGGATCAGGTTCATAATCGTTTTCTAATAGAAATCAATATAGTTTCTACTGATAAACGAAGAAAATATGAATATGAACACAACACAAAATACAAGAAACTTACGGTCCTATCATATGAGCCTGTTACAAATTCTTTTCCAGTCGGGGAGTAATCTATATCCATCCTAAAATTGAGCAAATGGTAATAGATTTAGTAATATGGAAAGCAGGCAAAAATTAATATCTTAGAAAAAAAGAGAAACCTATTTTGGAGCTGTACAATTATTCACTCACACTGCAGAAACATGATCTTTGTGCACACACTTGGCTTCATTCAGTTTTCTAGCATCATAGCTGTAGCAGTTGCAGTCTTCGTTTGCCTTTATCAATAAAAGTTGTAATTAGCAATGCAAATCCAGAGATTTCATGAAGTTCTATACATAGTTAACATTTATCATATGCAGATAAGGATCATGGCCCCATATCTGGTACATAACCGCATATATATTAGAGGAGCTGAGTAGCTCTGTCAAATACTGTATCCAGATAGGGCTGTATTGTAGGAGGGTAACAGGTTTTTCACAATGGGAGATACTGTGTTTTCTCTTTTTGGATGCATGCTTCTATAATTTATTTTTTGGTAGGTAGATTACTTCACCTACTATATTTGTTCAGACTAATGAAATGTAAATCTTTAATCTTTATCCAATTAAGAACACGCAAAATTTTGACATAAACAAATGACCAAATGACAATGAGTCAGTGACCATGCCCCTTTCACATTTCGAGCATTCCACTTAACAGCCCATTGCTAAAACCATATCCACTAAACAGAGATCTAAAAAACATTTACTATCCAAAGTCCAAACACACAATAGAAAAACAATTTACATCCACCAAATTTTTTTATCATGCAGTAGGATAAGCCTATGTACTGAACTTACAGCAGTGAAGTTCATTGGCTCCATTGGATTCCAGCATATAGAATTTGTTTTTGTCTGTAAAAAGACAAGTCGGCATCTCTCAATACCATCAGAGTATATCAAATAACAAATGAACTGAGCAATGCATGTCAAAGTAATAAAGACCCGTTACAAAGACTTACTTTCATGATGAGCTTCCTCACAGGGGTTGACAGACGCAGATCATATAGTGTTATGCTCCGGTCACTATACAATAATAGGGAATAGGCAAGTCAACATAAATATTCTCTATTATGTCCTGATTTTCTGTTAATAAAGTTCTGCCTATAATGTCTGTGAGAACTTCTGTATCAGGTAAAACATATTATCTTACGCAGCTAACCTAGGCAAAACTTCTATATTCTGACGTCAATAAATTGACCTTCGGCAATATATGCAAGTCAAGGCCCTTTCAATTTATGAATGAAGTCGGGCCACGCAGTTTCGAAGGACCATGTTTCAGGGTTTATGATATTTTGCCAGCTCTAAATCTATGCGTGTTTTTAATGAGTAAAAAAAAATAGCCACAATCGTCTACAGGCCTACAGGATTATATATATATATATATATATATGCTCCCCACTAACTGTCATATCATATAAGAAAATCAAACTTATACAGTATCTGGTTTCTAGAAACCAGTTTATAAAAACACTATCAAATACTCCTCTATAGGCACACAATAAGTAAACGATATGAACAGATAGATTTAATCACAGGCATCCTGATGTCTACTGCATACTAAAGATCAACTGTGCAACAAAAGTAAAGTCCACTTATTTGTAATAAAAACAAAATGTACCTACCTAGATGACGTTGCCAACAAATCTGGCTCTCCAGGATTAAAGCGAACTGATGTGACAGTGTCTTTCCCCCACTCAAAACTGTTAATTGGCTCAGACCTTTGAAAACAAGAAATCGTGTTACATGTACGGGAATACGGGATAGATAAAATCGAATCACATAATACATGTAAAATTAGTCTGGAACCTGTTATGATCCCATATATCAACTTGAGCCCCAGCTGTGGCAAAGTGTCTACCATCCCATTGGTGGTCAACAGCCCTGAACAGAAAAAGGAAAACCAGCAAAGTTAGCACTACCATTACATCAACAATGTGTAGTAAGCAGCATTTTCACGGTAGAGGGAACATATACTTTTCAAAGTATATACAATTTCTTACCAGAAAGCATTTTTTCCAACGTAAATTGCCAGAGGCTGAAAAATAATATAAGAAAATGAGGAACAGTTTGATCATTGTATAGGAATAAGATGTGCAGTTCCATATCTATACCTAAAGCACTTACCTCAGAAGAATGATCAAATGAGTCATTCAATTCCATCCCACCAGCAACAGGAACACTCCAAAGCCTGACACTGACAAGGACAAGACATAGAAGTGATAGAACGCTTTCAGAACAGATGATCTTCCAGGCAATCCTTTCTCTATGAAGTCTTATCCCATTTATATTTATAATCACAAAATCAAAATGCTTGGTAATTGTGCTTACGTGCAATCAGTACCACAGGAAACAAGAATTCGACCATCTGTAGATGTCGTTAAACCCCGAACTGCACCTTGATGACCATGGAATTGGCGAACGGTTTTTCTGTTTTCATCAATATTAGTTTAACAAAATATTCTGAAATCAAAGACTTCTACATCCCCAGCCAAACTAATTGAAAGCAACATAAACTACCTGGAAGCTAGATCCCAATGTCGAATTTCTGCCAAAAGAATACAACAAAATACGTTTGAGTAATTTTCATGAACTAAAGCCAATAGAGTATAAGTGCAGTCTTGTTGTTGGGGTTTCCTCTGTAGTAGAGAGTTTGCTGATTTGTTTTAGTAGTTTTAGGACTTCTCATCCTCTGTGCTCTTGTATATTTCTTTTTCCCTATTCTAACATATGACCAATGTATTATAAACACAACAGAAAAAGATACTACTTCGCAATCCACCCTCTGTATTTTGCTGCTAGAAAAATGCTCACACAATGACAAATTTATAAAGGGTCTGTTACTCTGCTTGATTGGAAAATCAATTTCAGTGGTAAATTAATTTTAGGGCAGGATGGTAAAAGAAAATTAGAAGTAAAGTCAAAACTTTGTCTTCTTCGCATCTTTTTGTACATTCAAATATTCCTAAATTATCTTCCTGATTCCCCTGTAAATCAGTTTACCGGACCTAATCAAACCTACACAAAGATAGAGCAAAGCCCCTAGATTGCCCATTTCTTATCACAAATAGCTTAACAAACAAACAACATGTATAAATTTTGCTTAAACATGAAATTTGCTGTTTACCACAGTAAGTGTTTGTCTGCGCGTATTATAAGAAAATCTAACTATTAATCAAGACCAAAGATAAACTATCTTAATGAGATTTTTAACTTAGTTATATTTACAACTACCAAAAGAAAGGTTATCTTGAACATACAAATTTTCAAAGAACACCCGTAAAGAATGTTCTTACTTTTACTTCCTACTCTCCAGAGTGATCACTTAACAAGTTGTAGTTTAGCTCAAATTGTTCTTGAATGATCCAAAACATAACATTCGAAGAAAATGTAATAGTATATTGTACCTCCATCCATTGCGCCCGAAAAAATATCCTTCAAATGATTTTGATTCTTCGTCATACATGAAATCGAATCCATGTGTCCACTCAAATCATGCATAAATGGTCTTGCAAATATCTAAATCAACCAAAAAAAAAAAAATCTCAAAACCCCTTAAAACAAAACTCAAAATTTCACACTTTGGCAATTAAATAAATAAAAACAAACAAACAAACCTTATCTAACTTGACAGCAGTAAGAGCTCGAGAATACCCAGTTGCGTTCGCAAGTGGATGCAAACTGGGTTCATAGTTTCTATGTACTTTCTATTATAAAAAACACAAAACCCATAATTAAAATCAGCTCAAAAATGTTAAAAATCAAAACTTTATTGAAAAAAAAAAAAAAACAACTTACTCGAAGATCATTACTACGTTCACGAGTAAATTGTTCAGGTTGACGAGATATTGTACGTATTCTCATTCTTAATTTAAGGTTTTTTTGAAGAAGATTGAATGAACAAAAAAGAATTGAATGGAAATCGATTGCAGAAACCCTAATTTGAGAAAAAGAGAGAGAAGAAGAAGACGTTAAACCCTTTAAGAAGAAGAGGTTTTGTGGTTGGGAGGTTATTTTGGTAAAAGTGTTAATGGGCCTATAGTTTAAAATTTCAAACAAGGCCCAGTTTATTTCAAGTGAACTCCGACCCGTTTTGAGTGTTTTTTGTTTGGGTCTGTTTGGAAAATTTTCTGGGAATTGGAATTGAGTTTATAATTCCAAAACTTATGATTTTAGAGAATTGAAATTTTTAATATTAATTTTTACTATATTTGGATACAAATCAGAAAAGAAATTAAAGAAGTGATATAATAGAAAAATAATATAGATGACAATATTAAAGTTTCCTTATTTAGAAAATAAATTTTCAATCAAGCCTAGAATCAAAAGTTTTACCCCTTATAAGAAACTTGTGATTCATTGATATTTAAGAATTTCCATTTTTAATTCATGGACTAAAGTCCTTCCAAATGCACAAAGTTGCATGTTTTGAAAAATGATTTTCAATTCCAGCCTCAATTCTAGGTTTCCAAACAGACCCTTAGTGAAATCTGAAGATTTTCTTGCCTCACTTCCAAAACTGCAGATTTTCCTGGCTCACTTCCAACAAGTTCTAGATTGTTATCTTGATGCGATGAACTGCTTCTGCTTGTGACTGTGAATTCTTCACTGCTGAAAATTTCTGCATTTGCGTGTGTCCTAGATGGTTGCATACGACAGGATTGACCATATGTCCTTGCTGAAGCCAACTCTACTGAGCTTCGGCGAGATTCGATCTAAATAATTGTGTTATAGTGTTTTGTACTTTTTTTTTGTGTGTGTTAAACTTTTTTATTTTATATAAATAAAAACAATAACCAGATACAAGATCCCAAAGAGAATATTCGTTGAAGGGATTATAGAAACAAGGCTTATCCTTAAAAAGGAATAGTTAAAAACACACTCAACAACAAATTTTCAACCCAACTAAATAACAAAAAGTTGAAACTAAGCTCAACCCAACCAAGCCGCCCAAGCACGCATAAACAATCCTAGACCAGAGGTGAGAAAGTGTTTTATGCTGCAGTGCACCTACCCCTTTATCCCCCAAAGGCTTGTGTGACACCAACATGATCAAGGATGAAAATGCAGCCGAAAACAGTGGCGGATCTAAGGGGGGTCCTGGGGTATCCATTGATACCCCTGAAAATTTGGAAAAAAAAATTTAGTGGAGAGATTTTAGGATTTTTTTTATGGTAGATACGTTGGTTGACTCCCCTCAATTTTGTTTATTAAGTTTTGGTCCACCTTTTTGTCCCTTTTCCCAAATCCCAATATAGATTTACTTTCTAACTAAGAAACTATTACTTTCTTAATATACACTAATACACAGAGAAGATGAAATTATGAAAACAAGCCACAAGGGTTTCCTCATCGTCTCTCACTGACTCACTCTCTCTTCGAGACTTCATCTCTGATCTCTCTCACAATCACAGTTCATCTCTCTAACTCCAAAATTTTGGATAAGAACACGATTTTATGCGATTCACAATTTCACAGTTTCACAGTTTCACACCCTCAATCAATCAGGTTCTTCAATCTTCTCTTTCTTTCTCATTATTCACAATTTTGTATAAAAATTTGGGTTTTTTTAACTCTTTTAGTCTTTAAATTACTTTCTTAGACTTATTTCTTTTAATCAATTTGTGTAAAGACCCAAGTCCACGCTAGGGGTATTTTAGTCACTTTACTAGTAAAACATTGATATTATCAATTCCCGCGCATCTTACTTTGATAATCTTTTGAAATTGACGTACAGTAAACAATATTAGTAATACGATAATAATAATATATTAAGGGCTAGACGGGTGCGGCAATTGAGTTTAGATAGGCATACATCAGGTTATGTAAAGTTCTTACACATGGGGCAATTTATTAAGTTACCCCTCATCACTTAGGAGCTGGGCTTCCTTAGTTTAAACTATAGAGTTACACCTAAGCTTGAACTAAGCAGGAGCTGTTTCAATTTCCCACTTTCTTATCTCATTTTATCCTAAGTTAGAAAACACTAGTCTGAACACAAGGAAAACAAAGAACCATACTTCATTTAATTTTTTACTTCGGTTCAAAGATATCACAAATGAAAAGAATTTCATACTAAATTGGGTTCCTATTGAAAGTTGGGCAGATCAGATTATCTAGATTAGACGTGTATTATTTGATAAGAAGCTAGAAATAGCTTGAGGTTTAGAAGCTTGGCCAGGAAATTGATTGGTGGTGGTTGTTATAGGATGTTGGCCGACAAAAGATTAGAAACGAACTCAACAATCAGTTTGATTGCCTGTAAGTATTTCTTAATTCTGATTTTTATCTCACAAATAAAAACACAATTAATTAAGATACTACTTCATCAATTTACAGATCAATAATATTAAACCCTTTGTAAAAGACTTTGGGTGTGAATTGGGTATTTAGAAGATAGGTAACTTATCATGATTTAAGGACTTGATCAAGTTCTTTTGTTCTATTTGCTTGACGACCAGACCTGAGTTTAGTGTATTAGCTAAGAACTGATTTTGTTTTAGCATTTCATTAGCTTTAGTAAGTGCTAGCTATACGCCGATAACTGTAGCTCTAGTAGAAAGCCCAATATTACACGAAACTAACAATCACTTTAGATAATTAATTAGATAGTATCAAATTATTCAATCTTTAGATTTTGGGCTTATGCTTGTGCTTATATTTTAGGATAGCGACGTAGTTCCTTTTACCGGGCTTTGATAGTGGTAGCAGGAGCGAGCTGAGGTAGGGACTTACAGAACCTTTATATTTCTTTTCATGCTCATATTTTATAAATGAATGGAGATAGTCGTTATTGAAATTCATGCATGGTTTTGGTTGAATATTATTGCTAACAGGAATTGCTATTCGGTTCATTTCTTAATATTAAGTCAATGATTGCGATTGGATTCCTCGAAAAATTTGATTATTGGATTAATCTAGTTTATTTATATTTTATATAAAAATAGTGTTTTAAAAAGGAATTTCTCGATAAATCTTTTTCCAATGGTGGAAAAGATTTGGTTTTGTAATGCGGGACAAGGTAACCCGATTGTAATGTATAACTGGGATGTGTGAGGTCCCTAGATTAGTGGAAATATTGATCTGGTATGCTGTCACGATTATGGCTGTGGCCCGGTTAGGGTAGCCAACTATACAGATCATATTTGATTATGGCTGTGGCCCGGTTAGGGTAGCCATGGATATTGTTTAAATCTGGGGACTCACCACACATTTAAATATATATATAAAGAAAGTAACTAATATATTATATATATATATATATATATATATATATATATATATATATATATATATATATATATATATATATATATATATATATATATATATAATGAGGTAGTTTGGAGAGGGACCTGTGAATTCCTATAAAGAATGAGTTGTTGTCATATTCCGGAGGCGACAGTTCATTCTAGGATGACATCTATGGTGTTCACCTTTAGAAGGTGAATGGGCCGCCTTCTAGAGAGATACATTAGAGATGTATCCGGGAATTCCTTTTCACCATTCCAGACCACCATTCATGTAGTGGTACGTTGTTGATATATTAGTTCAGATGAGGCTACATGTTACCTCGATGAGGTTTAGACGCGAGGGGTGAGAGTTAGTCCACTCCTGGACGTGTGTCAGGATCCTGTGCAGTCTGCAGTCGTCGAACGGTTGACCACCGTAAGTCAGGGGTTCCTCGTATCAGGAATCGTGGTCAAAGGCCCACCTGAGCCTAAATAGACGGGTTTAGTGTTCTGGGAACACATAACGGTAATACAGTCACCCCACCGGAAATCAGGAAATAACGGTGTAGGTTCACACTGGTAAGTACTGAACCAATAGATTGCCTGCGACCGGGGCGGTATAGCGGTCGTACCTCATCATTCTAGTAGGATGCAGCTACCCGAAACTATTGTATGATGGTTTGCTTATATATAGTATACTTGTGATGCTATTATATTGTAATGTTTTACATTTCCGTTTTTATTATTCGCCTTTTATTTATTTAAAATCTTGCATTATTTACAACTGTTTATTATGGATTAATCGTCATAATTAGATTTATATTGGAACTGTAAGTCACTACTGAGCAAGTGGATTATGCTCACCCTACCATTACCCTTTTCAGACGATTCTACAATTGAGGAGCCTGCTGTAGAGGTAGTCGATAACGGGGATGATGACTACTTTTGTCTTATGTGAGAGAGTGGGCGAGGGTTGAAATAATCTTTTGTTAGTCACTTTATATGAGATATATGTATATATAACTATTACGAAAACAGTCTTGTATATATACTACAGAATCATGTAAGTTGAGTTACTATTTATATATATAAAAAGTTTTGTTTTTGTGTACTTGCGATTTTGTCGTAAAATAAAGAAAATGAATTCAACACCTGACTCCCAAGGTTTTATTATTAATAGGTTAGAAATGATAAATTTTGTCCTTAGTGTTGATTTAATGCCTCGAGATGCGGTTCAGACTTATTGAGATATGAATTGTATTTTGGGGTGTTACAGCATGGTATCAGAGCGCCACTATTAGATTCGTTTGGGGTCTGTTAGAAGAATATGTGTTTTAAGGAAAATAAAGAAAATGAATAAAATACACTAGTCCTATCAAGACATCTTGGCAATTTTAGAACGTCAACTTGCTGTCGAAACGTTGTTGAAATTTAAAATACACTTGCAACATTAACAACTTATATCAAAGTGTCGTGAGAGATTGATGAGTTTCGAGATGTGTAATTATGATGTTACTCTGCCGAAATTTACTTTTGTTAAGTATATCGCGTTCTCGGCTGAATTTGTGATTTTGACCAAATGCAGAAGGTTTACTATGGATGTTTTGGGAAATACCGATAGTGATGGCACTACTAGCCAGACATCTATTGACAAGGTGTTAGATTTGTTGAACAAAATGTCGCAAGGACAAGAGGAACTGAGAATGGATGTAGCGAATCTTAAGGCCAGGCAGAATAATGAAGCACAACTTCCACCTCCACCGGCTATTATTCCTACTGGTGTTGTGCCTGAAATGGTGCGATCTGTTTTGCAAAATGTGGCATTACAGGAAGTCCAACCAGCAGTTTTGGGCCAACCAAATGTACAGGCATTAGTTGCAGCAGAGAATCAGAATGTGTTGCCATTTGTTCAAGGCCAGGGAGGTTATTTACTGACTAACTTTGCTAGGTTGAATCCACCAATATTTGAAGGGCCTTCAGGATCTTTAACTACTTCAAAACCCGAAGATTGGTTGTTGGATATATCTTCCATGCTTGACTCTTTTATGTGTAATGACACTGAGCGTGTGAACCTGGCAGTTTTTATGCTTAGAGGTCAAGCAAAACACTGGTGGATTAGTGTGAAAGATATCGAAGTGCAACCTATGACATGGGCAAGGTTTGAGGAAGTGTTTTTGTTGAGATATGTAAGTGAAGCTGACCGACAAAGGAAATATATAGAGTTCTTGAAACTAGAACAAGGAAGTATGACAGTGACTCAATACGAGGAGAAATTTACTGTGTTGTCCAGGTATGGGAAGGAAATGATCTCAACTGAAAAATCGAAAGCCACAAAGTTCATATATGGGTTGAAGGCCTATATGCAGGACAAGATGTCTGTACTTCAGATTGATAACTATGGCGAGGCTGTGAGGAGAGCTCAGGGAATTGAAAGGGTTGATGAGCAGCTGCGTATTAATAAGCCTCTACCATTTTATAGTGGGAAACGACAGTGTTACCAGGGTAGTAGTTCAGGACCACAGAAATTTTACAGACCAACTGGTCAGCCTATTCAATACATGAGGCCGACTACTGTGCACAAAAGTTTTAATGTTGTTAGGCCAGTACATAGTTCACCAAGCGTTAGACCAGTTACTAAGATGGTTCCATGGGATCTTTGTCCTCCAAAGGTGAAACCACCAGAGCACACTTCGAAACCATCGACTCAAATAGTTAAAGGGCCACGTGTGCCGACCTGGCAGGATAATCTGCTTACATGTTATCATTGTGGAGGTGTTGGTCATATGAAGAAGTTTTGTCCACGACTGAATCCAATGCTTGCACAGAAACATGCCAGTAAAGTGTACTATCTAGTTCCTTCAGAGGAGGCAGTAGAGTCTCAGGATGAAGCCATGGTTTATTCCACGATAGAGGCAGATCCGAATGCAACTGAGGAAGTGGTTGAAGGTACGATACTTTTATTTTCGCATTATGTACGTGTTATGTTTGATAGTGGTGCTACTCGTTCTTTTATTGATCCTAGTGTGGCTGCATCTTTGAAATTGAAAATGAAAAATACGGGTAGAAAGCTTACTTTATCGACTGCCAATGGATTGAAAACCATGTTACTTAGAGTTTGCCAACATTGTCTCGTTACTATTGGTAAGTTTGAAATGACAGCAGATTTTGTTGTTATGGATCTGAAAGATTTCGACATTATACTTGGGATGAATTGGATGTCCAGCCATCATGCTCATGTAGATTGTTTTGCAAAAGCTGTTGTTTTCAAGATGCCAGGAGAGCCTGAGTTTATGTTTAAGGGGGTACGACATCATGTTACTCGATTCATGGAGATTGTGGAAATTTCTAGAAGTTCTGAATATGCTATGTTAGCGAGTGTTGATGTGATTAACAAAGAATCACCATCACTGGAGCATCTTCTAGTAGTCTCTGAGTTTGAGGCAGTATTTCCTGAAAAACTACCAGGATTGCCACCTCAACGAGAAATAGATTTTGTGATAGATCTTATACCGGGAACTTCACCAATTTCGATGAATCCTTATCGAATGGCTCCAATAGAGATGCGAGAATTGAAATCTCAGATTGAAGAGTTGAAGGATTTGGGATTTATACGCGAGAGCCACTCACCTTGGGGGGCTCCGGTATTGTTTGTGAAGAAGAAGGACGGGTCATTTCGGCTTTGTATTGATTATCGCAAATTAAACCATGCGACTATCAAGAACAAATACCCGTTGCCTAGAATTAATGATCTATTTGATCAATTGAGGGATGCCAGATATTTCTCGAAGATAGATCTCAGATCCGGTTACCATCAGTTGAGAATTAGAGATGGAGACATTGAGAAAACTGCTTTCCGAACTCGGTTGGGACACTTTGAATTTCTGGTGATGCCGTTTGGTTTGACAAATGCTCCAGCTGCATTTATGGATCTGATGCACCGTGTGTTTTGGAAATATTTAGACCAATTCGTTATCATTTTTATCGATGACATATTGATCTATTCCAAGACTCAGGAAGAGCATGAAAAACATTTGAGAATTACACTTCAAACATTACTTGAACGAAAGCTTTATGCTAAGTTCAGTAAATGTGAATTCTGGTTGCGTGAAGTGAAATTTCTTGGGCATGTTGTATCGAAAGATAGCATATCTGTTGATCCTTCAAAGATTGAAGCAATTAAGAATTGGCAGAGGCCAAAGAATGTGACAGAAATCAGAAGTTTTCTGGGATTAGCAGGCTATTATCGTCGATTTGTTGAGGGGTTTTCGAGTTTAGCTTCGTCCTTAACGAGATTAACTCAAAAGGATTCAAAATTTGAATGGACAGATGATTGCGAGTCTGCATTTCAGGAGTTGAAAAGTCGGCTAACTACTGCACCAATTTTAACAGTTCCAGATCCTAAGAAGGATTATGTGGTATATACTGATGCTTCTAAGGTTGGACTGGGGTGTGTTCTAATGCAAGACGGTAAGGTGATAGCTTATGCGTCGAGGCAGCTGAACAATCATGAGAAAAATTATCCTACACATGACTTAGAGTTAGCTGCAATTGTGCATGCTTTAAAGATATGGAGACACTACTTGTATGGGGAGAAGTTTGTAGTCTTCTCTGATCATAAAAGCCTCAAATATCTGTTTTCGCAGAGAGATTTGAATATGAGACAGACGAGGTGGGTTGAATACCTTAAGGATTATGATGTTACATTGCAATACCATCCTGGTAAAGCTAATGTAGTGGCAGATGCCCTTAGTCGGAAACAGGACGAGGTATGTGCTCAAATGATGATACATGAGTGGAAATTATTAGACTCAGTTGGTTGTTATTTTTTTGAACCTCTTGGAGATGATGATAGTATAACCTGTTATATGGCGCAAATGAGAATAGAAGATACTTTGACAAAGGAAATTGTAAATAAACAAGTAGTATCGAAGGAGTTCCAAATGTACAGAAGATATGTAGAAGATACTGAAAATCATCAATGGCAAGAGTGTGAAGATGGTAGTATCAGATTCAGAGGAAGGTTTTGGGTTCCAGCAAATCAAGCTTTGAGAAACTGTATACTAGATGAAGCCCACAGATCAAGGTATACTATTCATCCGGGCGGCACTAAAATGTATAGAGACTTACGTCGACAGTTTTGGTGGCCAGGAATGAAGAAACATATTGCCCAATATGTGAAGAGATGTGCGACATGCCAACAGGTAAAAGCTGAACACAATAGGCCTCCAGGTCTTCTTCATCCTTTAGAAATTCCAGAATGGAAGTGGGATCATATAACGATGGATTTTATATCCGGGTTACCAAAAACCAGTGATGGAATGGACTCGATATGGGTTATAGTTGACAGATTGACAAAGTCTGCTCACTTTCTACCTGTTAAAAGTTCATATTCCGCTGAAAAATTGAGTCGGAAGTATATTTCAGAGATACTAAGGTTGCATGGCGCACCAAGATCAATTGTTTCTGATAGAGGCACTCAATTTACTGGTTCATTCTGGCGAGGTCTTCAAAGAGAACTTGGCACAAGGTTGAATCTTAGTACCGCATTTCACCCACAAACTGATGGTCAGTCTGAAAGAGTAATTCAAATTGTAGAAGATATGCTTCGCGCTTGTATTCTTGATTTTGGAGGTAATTGGAAGGAGCATCTATCATTGGCCGAATTTGCTTACAATAACAGCTATCAGTCCAGTATAGGCATGGCACCTTATGAAGCACTATATGGGCGACCATGTAGAACACCATTGTGTTGGGCAGAGACTGGGGACAGTATTTTGATAGGGCCAGACATAGTTGGGGAAACTACTGAGACGATCAGAATAACAAGAAACAGGTTGTTAACAGCACAAAGTAGACAGAAGAGTTATGGTGATTCTCGTAGACGACATGCAGAGTTTAAAGAAGGAGACATGGTACTTCTTAAAGTTTCTCCGAAAAAGGGTATTCAAAGGTTCAGAATGAAAGGCAAACTGGCACCAAGATATGTGGGACCGTTTCGAATTATTCAGAAGGTTTCTGATTTGGCCTACAGACTTGAATTGCCTGAAAAGTTAGCACGTGTCCACAACGTCTTCCATATTTCAATGTTACGTGAGTACAAAAATGATCCTAACCATAAGATTGATGTGGAGTCTCTAGAACTAGAAGATGATCTATCCTATCCAGAAGGGCCAGTTAAAATTACGGGATGGAAAGAGAAGCAACTCAGATCCAAGGTCATTCCATTAGTCAAGGTAGTGTGGCAACATCATAATGTGAAAGAAGCAACCTGGGAAAGAGAGTCAGAGATGCGGGACAAATATCCTGAACTTTTCAGGAAAGAATGTTACCAATAGCGAGGTATGACTTTAATTTCGGGACGAAATTTCTTTTAAGGTTAATAGGATGTAAAGACCCAAGTCCACGCTAGGGGTATTTTAGTCACTTTACTAGTAAAACATTGATATTATCAATTCCCGCGCATCTTACTTTGGTAATCTTTTGAAATTGACGTACAGTAAACAATATTAGTAATACGATAATAATAATATATTAAGGGCTAGACGGGTGCGGCAATTGAGTTTAGATAGGCATACATCAGGTTATGTAAAGTTCTTACACATGGGGCAATTTATTAAGTTACCCCTCATCACTTAGGAGCTGGGCTTCCTTAGTTTAAACTATAGAGTTACACCTAAGCTTGAACTAAGCAGGAGCTGTTTCAATTTCCCACTTTCTTATCTCATTTTATCCTAAGTTAGAAAACACTAGTCTGAACACAAGGAAAACAAAGAACCATACTTCATTTAATTTTTTACTTCGGTTCAAAGATATCACAAATGAAAAGAATTTCATACTAAATTGGGTTCCTATTGAAAGTTGGGCAGATCAGATTATCTAGATTAGACGTGTATTATTTGATAAGAAGCTAGAAATAGCTTGAGGTTTAGAAGCTTGGCCAGGAAATTGATTGGTGGTGGTTGTTATAGGATGTTGGCCGACAAAAGATTAGAAACGAACTCAACAATCAGTTTGATTGCCTGTAAGTATTTCTTAATTCTGATTTTTATCTCACAAATAAAAACACAATTAATTAAGATACTACTTCATCAATTTACAGATCAATAATATTAAACCCTTTGTAAAAGACTTTGGGTGTGAATTGGGTATTTAGAAGATAGGTAACTTATCATGATTTAAGGACTTGATCAAGTTCTTTTGTTCTATTTGCTTGACGACCAGACCTGAGTTTAGTGTATTAGCTAAGAACTGATTTTGTTTTAGCATTTCATTAGCTTTAGTAAGTGCTAGCTATACGCCGATAACTGTAGCTCTAGTAGAAAGCCCAATATTACACGAAACTAACAATCACTTTAGATAATTAATTAGATAGTATCAAATTATTCAATCTTTAGATTTTGGGCTTATGCTTGTGCTTATATTTTAGGATAGCGACGTAGTTCCTTTTACCGGGCTTTGATAGTGGTAGCAGGAGCGAGCTGAGGTAGGGACTTACAGAACCTTTATATTTCTTTTCATGCTCATATTTTATAAATGAATGGAGATAGTCGTTATTGAAATTCATGCATGGTTTTGGTTGAATATTATTGCTAACAGGAATTGCTATTCGGTTCATTTCTTAATATTAAGTCAATGATTGCGATTGGATTCCTCGAAAAATTTGATTATTGGATTAATCTAGTTTATTTATATTTTATATAAAAATAGTGTTTTAAAAAGGAATTTCTCGATAAATCTTTTTCCAATGGTGGAAAAGATTTGGTTTTGTAATGCGGGACAAGGTAACCCGATTGTAATGTATAACTGGGATGTGTGAGGTCCCTAGATTAGTGGAAATATTGATCTGGTATGCTGTCACGATTATGGCTGTGGCCCGGTTAGGGTAGCCAACTATACGGATCATATTTGATTATGGCTGTGGCCCGGTTAGGGTAGCCATGGATATTGTTTAAATCTGGGGACTCACCACACATTTAAATATATATATAAAGAAAGTAACTAATATATTATATATATATATATATATATATATATAATGAGGTAGTTTGGAGAGGGACCTGTGAATTCCTATAAAGAATGAGTTGTTGTCATATTCCGGAGGCGACAGTTCATTCTAGGATGACATCTATGGTGTTCACCTTTAGAAGGTGAATGGGCCGCCTTCTAGAGAGATACATTAGAGATGTATCCGGGAATTCCTTTTCACCATTCCAGACCACCATTCATGTAGTGGTACGTTGTTGATATATTAGTTCAGATGAGGCTACATGTTACCTCGATGAGGTTTAGACGCGAGGGGTGAGAGTTAGTCCACTCCTGGACGTGTGTCAGGATCCTGTGCAGTCTGCAGTCGTCGAACGGTTGACCACCGTAAGTCAGGGGTTCCTCGTATCAGGAATCGTGGTCAAAGGCCCACCTGAGCCTAAATAGACGGGTTTAGTGTTCTGGGAACACAATAACGGTAATACAGTCACCCCACCGGAAATCAGGAAATAACGGTGTAGGTTCACACTGGTAAGTACTGAACCAAGAGATTGCCTGCGACCGGGGCGGTATAGCGGTCGTACCTCATCATTCTAGTAGGATGCAGCTACCCGAAACTATTGTATGATGGTTTGCTTATATATAGTATACTTGTGATGCTATTATATTGTAATGTTTTATATTTCCGTTTTTATTATTCGCCTTTTATTTATTTAAAATCTTGCATTATTTACAACTGTTTATTATGGATTAATCGTCATAATTAGATTTATATTGGAACTGTAAGTCACTACTGAGCAAGTGGATTATGCTCACCCTACCATTACACTTTTCAGACGATTCTACAATTGAGGAGCCTGCTGTAGAGGTAGTCGATGACGGGGATGATGACTACTTTTGTCTTATGTGAGAGAGTGGGCGAGGGTTGAAATAATCTTTTGTTAGTCACTTTATATGAGATATATGTATATATAACTATTACGAAAACAGTCTTGTATATATACTACAGAATCATGTAAGTTGAGTTACTATTTATATATATAAAAAGTTTTGTTTTTGTGTACTTGCGATTTTGTCGTAAAATAAAGAAAATGAATTCAACACCTGACTCCCAAGGTTTTATTATTAATAGGTTAGAAATGATAAATTTTGTCCTTAGTGTTGATTTAATGCCTCGAGATGCGGTTCAGACTTATTGAGATATGAATTGTATTTTGGGGTGTTACAATTTGCTACAAAGTTGTGATCTTGGTAGGATTATAAGTATTAATTATTAAATCACACTACACTATTATTAATCAATTTAGTTTTGGTTCGTCGAGTCTTTGCGAGTTTGCGGCAATTTCATGTTATGAAACTAACAAATAAATATTTGGTGAATCAGTCAATCAGAATTACAGTTATGGAAAGGTACTTTCAGAAAAAATCAGTAATCAATTCAAACCCACCTTCATGTTCATCTACACAAAGATAAAAGAGTGATCGTCATCGAGACCAATCTTCAAAGCGAATTCATGATAATGTCGAAGAGAGTGAACAACTACAACTAAGGCGAAAGCCTAATCAAAATTATGTAGAACTAGACATTGATTTGTCAAATCTCCCCACGGATCCTGGATTGCGAAATTTTTTTTCTGAATATCCTTCTAATGTTCGGGACAATGTTCGGAGAGCTTACTTATTGAATGGACCATATTAACCTGATATTGAATTCCCTCAAACAAAAGGCAACGAAGACGAAAATCGAAAATTTGTGATTGATTGGTATAAAGAGTTCACATGGATTGAATATAGTATAGAAAAGGATGCAGCGTTTTGTTTGTATTGTTATCTTTTTAAGCCAGAGAGTCGAAATCGAAGTCAAGGGGGTGGTGATGCTTTTATGGCAACTGGATTCAAAAATTGGAAAAAGAAACAAGGTCTTCGAGATCATGTTGGAGGACCTAGTAGTGCTCACAACCAAGCATATAGAAAGGGACAAGATTTGTTAAATCAAAGCCAACATATTGAAACAGTTTTACAGAGGCAGTCTTCCCAAGCTCGAAGTGAGTATCGTGTTCGTCTTAAAGCATCTGTTGATTATGTTCGTTTTCTTTTAAAACAAGGGTTAGCTTTCCGTGGTCATAATGAAACTACAAACTCTAACAATCGAGGAAATTTTCTTGAGTTGTTGGAATTTTCTGCTTTTTTAAACAAAGACATTAAGGATGTTGTTCTTCAGAATGCTCCTGAGAATAATAAGTTGACTGCACATGTCGTTCAAAAAGACATTGTTAACTCATTTGCAGTTGAGACTACGAATGTTATCCTCAAAGAGCTTGGAGATGCATTCTTTTCTATTTTGATTGATGAGTCGCGAGATATATCAGTTAAGGAGCAAATGGCTGTTGTTATACGTTTCGTGGATGATAAAGGATGTGTAATTGAACGGTTTTTGGGCATTGTACATGTCAGAGAAACAACTGCTTTATCACTCAAGGTAGCACTTGAAGAATTATTTTCGAAACATGGGTTGAGCATTGGAAGATTGCGTGGTCAAGGCTATGATGGAGCAAGCAATATGAGAGGTCAGTTTGGTGGTTTAAAAACTCTTATCATGAATGAGAATGAATCTGCATATATGTGCATTGTTTTGCACACCAACTTCAATTAGCCCTTGTTGGTGTTGCAAAAAATCATCCACGGATTGCATTGTTATTTAATTTGACTTCTAATGCATTGAATATAGTTGGAGTTTCATGTAAGCGTTGAGATTTACTTCGAGAGAAACACGCATCCAAAGTTATTCAGAAAATCCAAAGTGGTGATATTCTAAGTGGACAGGGGTTGAACCAAGAAACTGCTCTCAAACGATCTGGCGATACTCGTTGGGGATCCCATTATGGGACATTAGTTAGTTTCATTCTTATGCATTCCTCTGTGATTGATGTGCTTGAGGTAGTAATGGAAAATGCAATCTTTTGAATTTATATTCAATTTACATTTGATGAAAGACATATTGGGAATCACAAGTGAGTTGTCAAAAAACATTACAAAGAGAAGATCAAGAAATCGTCAATGCCATGACCTTAGTGAAAGTAGCCAAGCAACGATTGAATGCAATGAGAAATGATGGATGGGATTCTTTCTTTGCAGAAGTGTCTTCTTTTTGTGTAAAGAACGATATCATTATTCCCAACATGGATGATCCATTTGTAGAACGAGGGAGATCGAGGCGCAGAGTTGAAGTCCTTACAAACCAACATTACTATCGGGTTCAATTATTCATCGGATGTATAGACTTGCAAAATCAAGAGCTGAAAAATCGTTTTAATGAGGTAAACACAAAATTACTACTTTGCATGGCGTGCCTAAGTCCACGAGATTTGTTTGTTGCTTTTGACAAGGAAAAATTGATTCGACTTGCTCAATTTTATCCTCGAGATTTTTCTTCCAAATCACTTATGCTACTTTCGAATCAACTTGAGACTTATATCCTTGATGTGCGTTTTAGCAATGCATTTTTAGAATTGAGGGGTATTGGTGATCTTGCAAAAAAAAATGGTTGAGACAAGAAAGAATACTGTGTATCCATTGGTTTACATGCTTATGACATTGGCATTAATTCTACCAGTTGCCATTGCTGGTGTTGAGAGAGCATTTTCAGCTATGAATATCATCAAGAATAAGTTGCGAAACCGAATGGCCGACGATTGGATGAATGATATTTTGGTTACATATATCGAGAAAGACATTTGTGAGACTATTGATGATGAAACCATTATGCAACGCTTCCAAAAGATGGCAACTCGAAGAGGACAATTGTGAAAGTAACATGAATTCATGGTATGATACAACTTTTTTTTTTTTTTGTTTATTTCTGTGTGTAAATTTACTCATGTACATTGGTGGCTTTTATATATCCAGTAGTCTATTTGTTCAGAATAATGAGCTGATTTTGATTAGAAGTTCATTGTATATACAGGTTAGAGTGAATTTGTGACTAAGATACTTAAGTGAACGAAGACGTTATCTGCAAATGATCTTGTAAGTCATTAATTATCAAATTTACCTATAACTATGGGTGTATTTTATATTATTTATGTTATGCATTATCTTAGTTGAACAAAGATGTCACAATTTTTGTGCGTCATTAATATATATTACATGTGGAAAAAAAAAATTTGTCGTCCTTCTATATAATAGTTGATACCCCTAGATCAAACTCCTAGATCCGCCACTGGCCGAAAAGAAATGAGAGGTTAAAGTAACTTTGATGCACCAGAGAGGGACTGGAAGGTGAAGAAGAAACCCAACACAAAAATTTCTCAAAAGAAATTCCTCCAAACCATGGTTGATAGAATGAGCCAAAGACAACATAATGATCAAGAGAAGTACCGCGCAAAGCACCACTTCAAAACCCCCGTCGAAGCAAAAAAAATGATCAAAAGTCGAAATCGAGACAAAAAAACCAATCAGTTCTAAAACAAAAACTCAAAGAAAACTTTGGTGATGGTGAAAGATGAAAACTTTTTTCAATTGAAGAGATAAATGATACAAGATAAACAATTCTTCAATTGAAAAAATTAAAAAACATGAATCTGGAAATTAATCCATATCTAAAAGAACAAACCATGCATGACGGTGAAAGATGGGAGCTTTTCTCAATTGAAGAGTTAAGGATTTAACAGTAAATGCATCTTCAAGCAAGAAAAATAAAAAACATGGATCTGAAAATATTCCAGATCTGGGGAACAAACTATGGATTAGATGATGACTTGAAATTGTTCTTAATTAAAGAGAAAAGGAGAAAAGAAAACACCCATCTTCAATTGAGAAAGAGAGAAGCATAGATCTGAAGAAGAAATTCAAGATCTAGAAACACAAACACACAAATAAACATTAGAAAGAGAAAAGAAAGGAAAAAAAGAACCAACCATCGGTCATCGGAGACGATGCTGGTGGCTGGGGATTCACACTCTCTATCTGATTTCTCTTTCCTGGAAGTTTTAATGGCCAACTCTGGTATGGTAGGGCCGGTATGGTATTTTCATGTTTATAGTGTTTTGTACCTGCAGCAAGTTCCAGACCTGAGCATAGGTTCCCACCAGCATTTTCCAAATTTCTGAGGTCTTCTGGCACTTGAGAAAGAGGTGGGTCATGTCCTTAGATCTTCACTTTCCTTGCACAGTGTACACCTATATGGAAGGGTTATACCTCGCCTTTGTAAGACATCCAAGGTTAGGATTTTACCCCATCAACCCATGAAGGTGAGTTTACTAGCTTTATGGTTTTGTGTTTAGATAGATCAATATTATCTCACTAACTAATTCTACTATATTCAGTCTCCACTCTGATAATTGGCTGCTTACTATCTCTTATTGGCTTTTTGTTAGGTGTGTGGTTAATGTTAGGGGAATCAGCAACCTGTCTCATGAGGAGAGGGGAAAAAATAATTTTTGGAAGAGGAAACACAAGGGGGGGGGGGGGGGGATTATGGAACAAATGTCAATCCCAACTATTTACTTTGTCAGCATGGGACAATTATACCTATGCCTTAAAAGAGAATCTTTCATGACAAAGTAGTCTGATAAGTGTATAAAACATGCAATTATACCTATGGTATGTTCACATATGTGCATAAAGCATGGGACAATTATACCTATGGTATGTTGTCATATGTGCATAATTTGTTGGCACACTCCTTAATACCTCTAAATATATCTTAGCACTTTATAGTCATATTCTTGGGACCAAAATAAATTATTACTATAGAGAGGTTATAACTTAATAGAGTTTTACAATAATGATATAGTTTCAAAACAATAATATAGCTTCAAAATATAATGCACATATACTAACTTAGTGATGGAAAATGTTAGAAAATGAAAAAACATATTAAATGTCTCAAATTTTATATTTTCTTTAATATTTTTCTCAATATATAATATAATTTTTGTTAATATATACTTAATTATAACTATGTAGAGGCAATTTTCTTTTAGATGGGACCTAAAAAAATTATAACTTATGACAATATGAATATTATTCCTATTTATAACTGGCCCAAATTGGGACCGGAATTTTTTATGACTATGTAGAGGTTATTCCTACATAGAGTATTCCTATAGAGGGGTTTTACTGTAATTGTTTTTATAATTATAGGCTTCTTTTTCACATTAATTACTCACACTGTGGATGCAATTTTCTTTTTTTTATGCATCCTCTTGAGTGCCATCACCTTCAGAGGAAACCCACATCTAGCTCAATTAGCACCATGGATATCCAGTGACAACACTCTAAAGAAAATAAGTGGTTGAAGAGGTAAAACTCTTAAGTAATCATAGTTTGTCGACTTTCTTTTGGACATATGTACAAATTAACATATATGCACCACCTTTTCTACTCTAATGAAATTTTGTGTTTCTCTAAGAGATTATTCAACATCTCTAACAAGAGATTGTTGTGATCCGATAAGAGACTATGAAGTTTTTGTATTCACATAATCTCCACATGCCTTAGGCATCAACTTACTCCCTAAAAGCTGTAATAGTTTCCATTATCATACTTTCTAATCTTAACAAAGATTTGTGTTCTTTTAGCAGACATGCTCAATTAATATTTTTCGATATACTGCTTGAAGAGTTGAAGAAGCACCACAAAGAATACTACTGAATTAAGAAGAGGTCAGTTTTATGAAAACTGCCATAAAAATATTTAAGCAGGACATGTTATATTCATCTCCTCTGACATCCATCCAAAAGAGTAATATAATCAATGGAATGCTGACCATCTTTTCCATACTTCACTTGGTTGCATTGTAAAGAGTTTCACTTGGAATACATAGGCAATTCCATTTCACCTTTATATGCACTTTCCATTCCTTCTCCCAGGCTCATTTCATCTATGCTTGTTAGCTGTTCCATCTCCTTATCTTTGCCCCATAGAACAGCATAAAGCCCCACAACTATCAAGGCAGATCCCACAGCACTTCAACAAGCCAACAATGAACAGCAAAAGAAAGTAAAAATTATCAACATATACATAAAGGCTAGTAAATCCTTGGACTATATATGAATTGTAAAATCTTTGCGCTCTTCTAATGACTACTGAAGCATGAGAATCAAATTTAACTTACGTTCCCACGTATATCTTTTCATCTAGTAGTGCCCAACTGGCTACAGCGACAATTACAAGCATTAGTGGGCTGAACATGGGGGATTTGTAGACTTAACCTCCCTTTTTATGGTCACGATTTGAGTAAACCCCCATTTGTCCAAGTTTGGACTTTACCCCCTCTCCGCCTGTTTCTGCCAAATTTAACGTCAATTTTGTTTATAACTTACCAAAATGTCCTCGATTGCTACTTTAGACTTAACCCCCCTAAAAATATGAGAGGGGTATTTTAAGAAGAAAAAATAAAAATAGACGTTAAATTTGACAGAAGTAGACGGAGAAAGGGTAAAGTCCAAACTTGGACAAATATAGGGGTTTACTCAAAACGTGATCATAAAAGGAGGGGTTAAATCTAAAAATCCTTGAACATGGAGACATATAAAGGTCCTCTTTTCTGGATACACCATGACATTAAACAAAATGCAAGTGCAGATCCAATAGCTCCCTGAATAACCATAAAAAAGAAGGTGAATTTTTTCCATAAAACAACTAATGGTCAATTCTTTAGACAGGGCGGCAACATTATGGTCTACACAGTAGATCGATGCAATGAGCCTTATGTTGGAAGCCAGAGACCATTCTTTAATATGACGTTGAGAAATAATCCCTCTCTTCATTCTTTCTATGGTTATGGTTGGAGGGTTGGTTAAAACTTGGGTCTAAGTTGGATTTTGGTTCTTTTGGGGCCTATTCTCTCATTTGGATATCATCAGCTTAATCGAAAGTGCATTCTTTTACTCCATGGCCTGTGCAGGTTAAAATAAGCACGCAATAGCATGATTTTAGTAGAAATGAAGCTCTTTTGCATGATTTTGGTAGACATACATGAAACTCATGTGAAGATTGGTAGAGAGCAATCCATGTATTGACCTTTATACATGGGAAAAACTGAAACTTCATAACCACTGGGGGACCAGAATTCAGATATGCTTGTATATTGGTGTAGAAATGGTTGGTATCGGAATTAATTGTTTAGTTTTGGACTGATAAGGCAAAATTTGTGAACATTTGTAGGATAGAGGATGACTCTGTCTTGGTTAGAGCAAAGAGCAAAGTTTTGTATAGAGACCATTCTACAAAGTTTTGTATCCAGACCATTCTACACTAAGTAGACTAACTACACTAACTGAATTGATTGCATTAAAAATATCTCCATCACATCACCAATAGTCTGCTTACTGTTTGCTAAACAAAGAGATTCTCCAGTAAACAGCTTATGGAACAACTAGCAAACTAGCAACTATCAAAACCCACACAACTGCAAAGTTTCCATCCAAGGCAGGAACTGCAACCTAAATCACTGTTTCAGGACCTTCAAGGATGGCAAAGCACTTACTACATGGAAGTTCAGACAACTGAAAATGCACAAGTTCAGAGACAACTGAAAATGTACTGCCTTTTACAGCATCCACACAGAAGTTCAAGGACAACTGAAAATGTACTGCCTTTTACAGCATCCACATGATACAATAATAAAGCATACCTAAAAATACGCTCACATACCCATTTAACATTTAAGTAACCATACGGTTATTCAAATGCAGCCACAGCTCAGAATCAGGCAAAAGTATGTTAGGGATTCAAAAACTTTAAGAACTTAACCATGATATTCGATTTCTCAAACACAAAGAAAGCCAATCTTCAATAATCAAAAATTTGTGCACATCAAAAGCAACAATGGACTTGACTGTTGCAAATCTAAGAAATTAAAGCCTGTAACAAATAGATCACACAATAGAAGTCTACAACAAAAGATGAAATTAACTTTTCTCAAAGAGTACTTAACACAACCAAACCATGTCTCAAAACGTAGCAGCAAAGTAAAACGGACGAAAACAAAGGAAATAACGTCACAAAGATGTGTCCCATTACAAGACCAAACCTAACACGTGGCATTAAAAGCCACCACGAAGTCGAAGGACAAGGTGAAGAGTGGACTCTTTCTGAATGTTGTAGTCAGCAAGAGTACGCCCATCCTCCAATTGCTTACCAGCAAAGATGAGGCGCTGCTGGTCTGGAGGAATACCTTCCTTGTCCTGAACTTTTGCCTTGACGTTGTCTATTGTGTCAGAGCTTTCCACCTCAAGCGTGATTGTCTTTCCAGTAAGAGTCTTCACAAAGATCTGCATACCACCACGCAGACGAAGGACTAAGTGCAGAGTAGATTCTTTCTGAATATTATAATCAGCCAGAGTTCTTCCATCTTCAAGTTGTTTGCCAGCAAAGATCAATCTCTGCTGATCTGGTGGGATCCCCTCCTTATCCTGAATCTTAGCTTTGACATTGTCTATTGTATCCGAGCTTTCAACCTCCAAAGTGATTGTTTTTCCTGTTAAAGTCTTGACAAAGATCTGCATACCTCCTCTAAGTCGAAGAACCAAGTGCAGTGTAGATTCCTTTTGGATATTGTAATCAGCCAGGGTTCTTCCATCTTCAAGCTGTTTGCCAGCAAAGATCAACCTTTGCTGATCTGGTGGTATACCCTCCTTATCTTGAATCTTAGTCTTAACATTGTCTATTGTATCTGAACTTTCAACCTCCAAAGTGATTGTTTTGCCAGTAAGGGTCTTGACAAAGATCTGCATACCACCCCTAAGACGTAGAACCAGGTGCAAAGTTGATTCCTTTTGGATATTGTAATCAGCAAGAGTACGACCATCTTCAAGCTGCTTACCCGCAAAAATTAGTCTTTGTTGATCAGGTGGAATCCCCTCCTTGTCTTGGATCTTGGCTTTTACATTGTCAATGGTATCTGAGCTTTCAACCTCCAAAGTAATTGTCTTTCCAGTCAGGGTCTTGACAAAGATCTGCATACCTCCACGCAGACGTAGAACCAAGTGCAAAGTTGATTCCTTTTGGATGTTGTAATCTGCTAGGGTTCGACCATCCTCGAGCTGCTTACCGGCAAAGATCAACCTCTGCTGGTCTGGAGGAATTCCTTCCTTATCCTGGATCTTAGCTTTAACATTATCAATTGTATCGGAGCTTTCCACTTCTAGGGTAATGGTCTTGCCAGTCAAGGTCTTAACAAATATCTGCATACCTCCCCTCAACCTAAGAACCAAATGAAGAGTAGACTCCTTCTGGATGTTATAGTCTGCTAAAGTCCTTCCATCTTCAAGTTGTTTCCCAGCAAATATCAAGCGCTGCTGGTCTGGAGGGATTCCTTCCTTGTCCTGGATCTTGGTTTTTACATTATCAATTGTGTCAGAACTCTCGACCTCAAGAGTAATAGTTTTCCCTGTAAGAGTCTTCACAAAGATCTGCATCTGCAAAAATAAAAACAAAGAGGTTTAACACATTGATGATTGATCAGTGCCAATAAAAGGCAGTTAACAAATTCAAGAAACAAAACTCCAAGCTAAAAAGTTCAACTGGAACTGTACAAAGGAATGCAGTGAAGAAAGCAAAATCTCTTTTTAACTAACATTTTAAGCCAAACAAACTACAATAAAAAAAACATGAAATAGCTACTGCAGTATTATAGACAAACATTCAAAAAAAAAAGATCACTACAACAGCATAATATCATGCCATTATATCAAAAGCATCATGCCGTTATGTTTTCTTCTCAAATTTATTCAATAACAATTGTCATAATCTATTCACCCAATCAACACTTACAAAAAAGAATCAGAACATTACATTAAGAAAAATGAAATAGCTACTACAGCATAATATCATGCACTAGCTCAAAAGAAAATCGCCTCATTAACAAGTTATAACAATTTGTTCTCTTGTTAAATTTATTCGATCACAATTGTCATAACATATTCACCTACTACAAGTTTCAATCAGTACAATCAGAGTCTAGAAATCACAAAGCACAGATACAACCACCTTCACCATCTCATCATACTCGCAATTTAATAATGATTTATCCTCCAATCTAACATCATAATGTCTATCACTATTACAAACATATATATTCATCAAACTAACACTAATGTTAAAAAGAATTTCAAAATTTCTACAGAACATGACAGTTCTCAGTTTCAATATACAAAACAAATCGAAACATATATTTATTAAACAAAAAACGAATTTACAAATCTTAATTCAGATTAAAACCATGTTGTAACTAATAAAATGGAGGATACAGATTATTCAATCTTTAAAATTAAGACAACTATTAAAAAAGGAGATCCAAATTTAAGATTAAGACCTTTTAAAACTAATCAAAAAGGAGATCCAAATTATCATTATATGAGAACTTCTTAATGAAGATCTAAAGATTTTAATCTAATTAAAGAAGCTAATAAAATGGAGGATACAGACTATGAGATCCAAATTATCATTATATGAGAACTTCTTAATGAAGATCTAAAGATTTTAATCTAATTAAAGAAGCGATTAAAGCTGTGTTGTAACTAATAAAATGGAGGATACAGATTATTCAATCTTTAAGATTAAGACAACTAATAAAAAAGGAGATCCAAATTTAAGATTAAGACCTTTTAAAACTAATCAAAAAGGAGATCCAAATTATCATTATATGAGAACTTCTTAATGAAGATCTAAAGATTTTAATCTAATTAAAGAAGCTGTGATTAAAGAGACTGATCAAGATCTATACAAAAGAAACAAATTTAAGATTAAGACCTTTTAAAACTAATCAAAAAGAGAGATCCAAATTATCATTATATGACAACTTCTTAATGAAGATCTAAACGCACAACAATCAAAAGAATAAGAAGAAAGAAAATTCGAATTACCTTGAGAAATCGAAAGAAAGCAGCGACGATTGATGAAAGAAGAAAATTTGAAGAAACGAAGAAGATAGATTTCTAGGAATCTGAAAAAGAGATGGTTTTCTAGTGAGAAGAAAGTTTTCAGCGAAGAGATTGTTTTTATAGATGAGTTTTGTTTGTTTGTTTGGTTTACCGACTTCATTACGGATTAGGATTGCCACGTTATATTGCTTCTGGATCATTCCATCCATGGATCTCAAAGGCCAAACCTCTTGGGTTGGATTGTGCATTAAGTCCAGCCCATGGGGACCAATGGTATGAACTATGGAAGAGGAAGTAGGGATGTTAATGGGTTGGTTCGGGCTGGGTACCCCTATCTCCATCCCTATTTAGTTTTTTAGTCTCCATCCCTGTCTGTTTCCCGTTTGAGACTACTCGGGGAACCCGTCCCTATTTTTAATGGAGACCGGATTCCTACAGGCTCTATTTTTAGTTTTAGGTAATAAAAAATATAACAATAATTATGGCCATTCATAATAAATTGTCACAATAATATCTCGAATTACAAATTCAATTTAAAAACTTCAACTAAATTTAACTCAAACAAAATACAAGCTTAAAGTCTTGAACACATTTTATTAAATTTATGGTAAGCCCATAAATTACCGTGTAAATTAGCTAATTTTTAAATCAAGTATATAATTGGGCCGGGTTCAAAGACCATAATATCCGTATCGAGTGCCTACTACGTTGATAAAATATAGAAAAAACCTACTAATCCAGATAAAATATATGTAAACACAATCTTTGTGAACCCTTGAATCATCGAGATTGTTTGTTTCACTATCCAACACACCTTGGGTTATACATCAACACATATAAGTTGGATTGTGAATGCAGGCCTTACGTCAATAATTCTGAATATGGTATCAATAATAGTGTTTTAACATAATCGACCGACGTTAGGAGGTCTTTTAAGCGTCGAGTGAGACTGAAACTCATGTCTGTCCCCGATTTTTTTTTATTTATTTTTGTCTGTCTGATTTATTTTAAATTTTTAAATTTTTTTTCAATGTTTTTTAATTTTCTGTGTCTGTCTTTCTCTGTTTTTATTAAATCTTTTTTTTTATTATTTTTCTTCTTTTCTCTTCCTCTCTTCCCCTCTTCCCCTCTTCCCCTAACGTCGGTCTCCACCGTATCACGGTTGTATATTAGAAACAATGTTTTCCCCTTATATTCACAAATTTAAATTCAACTATTGAAATACAAAATATTCAAAATTTTTTTTGTTTTGGAAAATTGGTAGTTTGGTGCATATTAGTCATAAGCCTCACATCATAGAATGTTGTATTTGATGCTAGCTTCTTAGTTAAAAATACCAATTTTTTGCGGATATATAATTTCCGAAAAAGGGATATATCTGGAATTTATACACTGAAAACAAATTATTCATCGAATAATATTTAAGAATACGGGCTGTCATCCATACGATGACATCCATCTTGACAGCTCATCATATCCATCCATCCATATCCAATCTAACGGTGCAGATATATTTTATGTGTTACAACATAAACTAACAAGGGTAATTATATCATTCTGTTTCTTTCTTCTCTATCACTCTAATTGATTGAAAATTTGGAACATAATTTCCTTCTCAACGAACTCTTGAGTTTGTAGAAGAAAAACTAAGTTAAATAACTTTATTAAAAATCAATTTCTCCAATTTTAGGTTCTTGATTCCTTGAAGAAACCAAACTTTTACATCAACATAAGAAATTGAGAATTGATGATGATAAAATTATGAAATGCAGGAATGAGAGAAAGGGTTGTTTTTTTAAAATTAAATTGGACACATGAATCTTAAGAAGAGAGAAACTATTTCATGAATGTGAAGAAGGTAAATTTTGATAATGAGATAAATCTCTAATAAAAGAGTTAACATGGAAATCTTGAAAAGAATTAGTGTTTAAACTAAATCTTCAGTAGTTATAGCCATGTTGATCAATTAAATATGTTGTTGTTGTAGATCCTTAAATTCATAGGATTTGTCTGGGTTGCGGATTAGTAAGCCATTAAAAAAACTATCATTTTT
Source organism: Aquilegia eximia (assembly GCA_023053565.1). NCBI lineage: Eukaryota > Viridiplantae > Streptophyta > Magnoliopsida > Ranunculales > Ranunculaceae > Aquilegia > Aquilegia eximia. Next base: position 17,483,505 of record JALIGU010000005.1, read on the forward strand.
AGATTCATATTCACTTTTTAGAAAAGGTTGCGAAGTTTATCTTCATTGTTCAATCAATACAAGAATCGATACCATCAGATACCAATTCAAAAGTTTCGATTATAATGAAATCTAAGCTTTCATGGTGAGGAAAAACTACTGTGTTTCTAATGATAAAAAGAAGATAGGTTAAATGACCAAGTCACCTTTAGTGTTATATCTTACAACACATAAAACATATCTGCACCGTTAGATTGGATATGGATAGATGGATGGATGGGATGGGCTGTCAAGATGGATGTCATCCCAAGAATGGCAACCTAGACAACTTGTTACGAATATTCTAACATCTAATTTAAAGAAAACAAATATATTCACGATTTTTTACGATTTTTTTTCATCTGTGGTTAGCTTCACTTCTCTGTGCTTTCCGCCGGAAACTTTGAGGAAGAAAATTTTGGGCTCACCTTGCAAAAACCTACCCCTTTTAAAGCCATCCTAATTTAAGCTTAGTGTCTATAAGATTTTAATTCATATTGTTGGTGTTCTTATTATTATTTTATTTTTGCTAGGTGGTGTTCTTATTGATCAACTCATTTCATAAGTTAGTCAAAATTTAAGCTCAGATTCATACAAAAATCTCTTGTACACTGCTTTTGGTTGCATTGGCATATGGTCCATATGAGTTCCAATCATAGGTGAAAATTTTAAATAAACTCGAATATCCGACCCTTGGAAAATCAGTATATTCCGTGAATATCCGGATCTTAGTGTCGAAATTAGGAGGTTTGGCAAAATGGTTCTTGCGAAATATTGCTCGAATATTTACGAAAAATTTGAAAAATTGTATTAAATAAATGTGGGAATTATATTTAAAAATAAATGTGTTAATTTAAGATTCGTAAATTTCGTACTTTTCGAATATTTCACGAATATTCGTAAAAATCCGGTTGGCATGGGGAGGTTTATGTTTCGTTTATTATTCGTATGTCGTACCGCTCCGAATTCCCAAAAACCGGTAAAATTCGTGAATATCTGCCGGATATTTTCGATTTTTTCACCTATGGTTCCAATGGCTCATTTGGTGGGTGCCAATAACTAGGTAATTTTGTACAAATGATAAGGGATATGGATGGAAATTTAGAGGTATATAGTTTGTCTGCAGTGATGCTTTAGGTCAGATTAGAAACTTTGGTGCAAAGGAACCCTAGTTAAGCGGCCAATCTGAGTAAATTGATTGTGATTATGAGATGGGGTTGGGTGGTATCGGAAAATATTGGTTTTTTCTGTCAGAGTGTTCACCTACTGAGAAATATTTGTAATGCTGGAATGATATGATGGATTTGGAGCTCACAAGAGAAATTCTAGGGTTTTTTCAACTTCTTCATGAACAGAATAACTTCATCTTCAACGTACATCTCTCACACTCTTGTCTCTTGGAAAAAAGATTCTGTGCTTTAGGTTTCAGACATATTTAATTTTTAATTGATACATGAGTTCATCTTTCCTTCAGGTTTCATGTTCAAATTGGAAAAAGGTGGGCTATATAACTTGAATTTCTGGTTTAATTTCACATTTCTCTGTTTTTCTTTTTTTGGATTTTCAGAAAATGAATTCCAATACAAAGATTTTATCTCTAAAGATAATGGGATTGGGTGTTACCGGAAAATATTTCGCTTTTATGGGTTTTATTTTGGCAAATTTTCTCGAAAGAGAAAAACCATAATCTAATGGATGCGGGGTTGCAAAATGAATCAAATGGTCCTGTAACTTTTGATTCTGTGAGATGGATGGATTGAGAATGTTTGAGAAGATTAGGTATTTTACATTACACAGTATTCGCTTGTTTGTATGAAAGGTTTGAGAATGTGGAATTATCTGCACTCAAAGTATTTGTCAAAATGTTCCAATCATTTTTCCAATCATTTGTTTAGTAGAGCTATACTTGTAAAGTCAGAATGTCATATTGTCATAGGTAATGGAAAATGATTTTTTCTGTTGATTAATTTTGGTTCATCAAGCGCATTAGAATGGTAATGACAGAGCTGCTACACAATCCAGACACAATGAAAAAGACACAAATGGAACTCAAACAAAAAATAGATAGTTGAAACATTGAAACATGTTCATCCTGAGATTATTGATCATGTCTATTGATCTTCCCTATTTACTAGCAATTGAGTGATTGACTACACCTTCCAATTCCATTTATGCTACCTCAAAATGCTGAAACTACCATTGATTTATGTGACTCTACTGTGTCCAAGAATACTGGGACACACAGGTACTAGTTGTGTTTGCTATAGGTGTGTGATCCAAATAAATGGCAGAATCCTACTACATTCTTACCTCAGTGGTTCTTGAACTCAAATATGGATTTTTAAGGTCAGATTTTGAACTTTTTCCATTCGGTTTAGGTAGAGGAATTGCCCTGGTTTGGCATTAGCAAATCAAATTGCTCTATTTGATGTTGGCTTGAGGAAAGAACAAATCCAAAGGACGACATAAATTGGAGGAATATTTTGTGCTCACATAAATATATTGCCAGTTTAGCTTAAAATTTAATTAGCAGCAGCCCAGCAGAGAAAAATACTCCAAGAAGATTAATTTTTTCTTATATTTCACTCTAAACATTTAGCGGTTCTTTAACAATATGTTTAATTGCGTTTTTTAGCATGTCAAACCATAGTTTAGAGATTACTGCATAGTTAATTGAAAAAAACAACTCTATGAAAACATCTGTTTATTCTTAATCTGGAGAAAATTAGTGATAAGCCCAATATAAGTACCAAGTAATGACAGTAGAGCCACTACTAGTTAATGTACAATCAAGTACTACTGGATATTTTAAAGAACACCCCAGACCCAGTCCACTAAGTTTCTCTTGTGGTTAAAGTGTTAAAATAAGCAATCAATGGTTTTAGTAGAAATCAAGTTTTTCGGCATGATTTTTGGTGGACGTACATGAAATTCATGTGAAGATTGGTAGAGAGCAATCCATGTATTGATTTCAATCCACCACGTTTATAAATGGGGAAAACTTAGTAACCATTCAGGGCATGCAGCATATCTTTAGGAAATACTTCGACGACAAAAATACAGGTGATATTGTGAAGAAAATGATAGAAATGGGTGGTATTGGAAATTATTCATTAGTTTTGGAGTTTTGGAGTGAGAAACCCAAATTTGTGAGCTTTTTTATAATCTCTGTGTTAAATAAAAGACTCCAATCATAGGCTAAAATATCGTTTAGGGGCGGATATCCGATCCCCCAAAAACCGGAAAATATCGCGGATATCCGACCTCATGTGTCGGATTGTATTGGTTTGGCAAATTCGAAAAAATCGGTTTATGCCGCGGATATTCGCGAATATTCGCGAAAAATTCGGCAAATTGGGAGGTTTTCTGCACTTTACGTGTTTTTTCGCGGATTTCGATATATAAACTTATAATTAAAAGAAAAACATACATTACAAATTAAACACACGACAAATCATACAAGGAAGCTAAGACGAAACTATTACACAAGATAGTTTTACTCATAGGTGAAAAAATCGTAAATATCGGGCGGATATTCATAGAAATTTTATATGTTTACAATACAAGAACTAAACACAAACAACCTCATTACAACTCAACCCATAGTTTTATTTTAATAATCAAAATAAAAGACATGCTAACCCCAGAATGATAGACGCCCCTTGTCAAACCGATGAGCTTCGAGTCGCATACGTGTGGGGACGAACTCAGTACAGTAATATTCCCATGACATTGTTTGCTCGTACGACCTGAATTGGTCAATATGCATATCATATGCATCTTGATCCATACAATACGGAGCAAATGATTTAAATATAGGAAATCTCGAGTATTGTTGAACCGGCATTAATGTATCGGCTGACTGCACGTCGGACCCACTTGTCATTCGGGCCAACCAACTCCCTATATTAGGAAACCAAGAACCACTGTCATCTGGTTGGGTTTGGTAGGATAGTACACTGGAATCATCACTTTGGGAGGTTCCTATGTTACCAATTCGATACCAATTATTCATTACACAAAAACAAACCTTGGATACAAACAGTATACTGGTTTGCCAAAAGTGAGAGAGAACTTCACTTTGGCATGGGCGTGCTTTTTTTTCGTTTCTTTCTGATATATTGCTCTTGGAGGGCCATCAAGTTCGTCGCGAAAGTTTCCAAACGTCTAGTGCCTTTTGGACATTTTTTTGATAATCTCATCGAAAATTCTAGTTCGGGGGATTAAAAATAAATGTGTTAATTTTAAAATCGAAAATTTCCAAAATTTCGATAAATATCGGTTTTTGCCGATTTATGCCGCGAATATCCGATAAATGCCGACCGGCATGGGGTGTTTTAATATCCGAATATATGCCGTGATCCGTACCGTGCCGATCTCTGAAAAAACGGAAAATATCGCGAATATCCGCCCGGCACGCACGATATTTTCACCTATGACTCCATTAAAATCCAAACCGGGTGTAATGTTCTAGCTCCAGTGTGCTATTAACCTATTACAAGATCATATATTGTAAATTTAATTTAATACAATTTTAGCCCAAATGGATTTGTAAAAGCGAACTAATGTCTAAATAGGATAATTGTAGGGGTACTACATACTCCAGCCAATCAAAAACAGCCACGTGGCACAGTCATCCAGTTACCAGGTCGCTACAGCCCTGACATCCTAGTAGCTCGTTCACAGCGACCCGATCGTACAACGAGCAGCGACCTGCCGTACACACGTGTTCTCATTCAATGCACAGAATATTCTCATCAGTTACACAATTAATTCACAGGGATGATCCGCGCGCGTTACTCATTTAATCCTCATTATGATGGCGGAGAATCTGCAAGATCCACGATCCACGCCCTTCTATCTTCTATATAAACAGAACTACGATGGCTTGATCTCTAAGTTCAATTCCCCCGGGCTAGAGTACGTAGGCAATCTCGATCTCAACGAGGTGCAGCCACCCCGATCTCAAACATCCCCATTTGGTCAAGTCTCCCTAGCGACCTGACCCAGCAGTGCATTAATTTAGAAATAGGTTAATACATTTGGCGCCGACTGCAAGGAATTCGATATAATCGAAAACCCAAACCCTCCCACCCACAAAATCAAAATCACCCATTCCAAATGACTAATCAGGAAGTTACTATCCAAGATCTGCAGGCACAGATTACACGTCTGCAGGAAGAAAATGAACGTCTAAAGGCCGCACAAACCAACCCCCAACAAGGGGAAAATAACGGACTTGGAGTCATTCCTGCTGATGACTCCAACCAAAAGTTCGAGCAACTCAGCCAGCAGCTGGCGGAGTTCAAAGCATCACATGCTCTCCTTCACCGGTCCAAGAGCCACACTGCAGAGCAACTTGCTGTGCAGTCCCTTCAACAATTCCAGGAGTCTCCTTTCTCCAACGAGATCCTGGAACACGATCTGCCGAACAAGCTGAATGCCCCCAAATTCGACCAGTATGCAGGCGTCGGGGATCCAACCGACCACATCAAGGGATTCCGGAAGTCCCTCCCTCTGATCAAGGAAGATCATCTTTTGTGTTTGCTGTTCCAGTCCAGCCTCACCGGACCAGCTCTCGACTGGTTTCATCGCTTGAAGCCAGGATCCATCAGCTCGTTTGCAGAGCTCGAGAAACAGTTTGTCATCTTCTACATCCATAACAAGAAACGCCCTGTCACCATCGATTCTATATTCAAAGTCAAGCAGCAAGATGGTGAGTCTCTGAGCACATTTTTTGCTCGTTTTAAGTCTGAATTACATTCCATTCAGGACTTCGCAAAGGAGCATGAGACCTTTGCAACTATCGCTTTCTCTCACGGACTGATCCAAGGGTCAGACCTTCACAAGTCTCTGGCAATGAAGAGACCTTCATCACTAGACGAGCTCTACCTAAAGGTAGATCGTTATATAAAGCTTGAAGAAGCCCTCACTGGGAGGGAGAAGAACCACGTAGTCAGCAACATTGAGTCTGGCTCAAACAAACGACCTCGATCAGATGGAAAGAGGTTCAAAGCTAAGTCGCTGCCTACCGAGCAGCGAGAGTATCATCGGTTTACGCGACCAGCCGGTTACATCTTTGAAAGAATCAAGCACAACCATTGGTGCAAAATTCCTGCCTTCACACAGTTGGAGGATACGTCTGGTCGCCCGTACTGCAAAGTCCACAAAGTACGGTGTCATCAGACTGATGATTGTCGCGTCTTGAAGCGCGCACTTCAAACCTGGGCCGATGAGAAAAGGCTCAACAATTAGATCCTCGGAAGGAATGAGGAATCCACAGGCAAGCGGGTAAGGAAGGAGTCCAGAACGCCTCCCCGTTCCCCAAAAAGAAATCATAGCAAGGCCAGAACGGCCTCAGCAAGTCCAGCACGCAGCAGAGGGCGTAGCCTCTCCCAGCGCTTAGGTCCAACAGGCGACCTACACGACCACATTAACAAGAAGGTCGCCAACAAAGTTGACAGCGATAGCGAGTCGGACAGTCATGTGGTCTACATGATTGACGAATCTCACCACACCCCTGTCTCACGGGACAAAAAGAGACGAGTAGAACATCTGCACCATGTCTACTCCATCACCGGCCGGGCAGCTCGTTTCAACATTCCTGCCCGCCAAGAGTCCGATATAACTTTTACTGAGGACGATCTTAACAAGGTCGTTACTCCTCACAATGACGCCCTTGTCGTCGAGCTACAGATTGCAGATTATACTATCAAGAGGGTATTTATTGACCCAGGGGCATCATGCAACATTCTCATGTACAGGACCTTCAAGGACATGAGGCTGCCCGACTCAGTGCTCATCCCAGATTTCACACCCATCCTTGGCTTCAATAGTTCAAGGGAAGACCCTAAGGGGGAAATTCTTTTGCCCGTTACTGTAGGCAGGAGGGAAGACAAGGTCGTTGTAACCAGCAAGTTCAGCGTCCTCAATATCGCAAGCAAATACAATGCGATTCTGGGTCGAAAGTGGATCCA